>OZ010799.1:52053127-53315127 GCA_963932465.1 Maratus speciosus | reverse complement strand
GAAAATCAAAAACAAACTGGCACCAAATTCACTAGAAAACTTCTATATCAACAACTGAAACACGAACTGATAACATAAACCACTATGCCTCCTAACCCATATCGGTTAATAACAAAAGCGAATGGAAAAGAACGTGTACTCCTTTGGGAAATCATGACACACCAGAAGCGTGGTAAGTTTGACTCTTCTGAAAGCTTCCTTTCTCTCGAAGTGCGAGAGCTCTCTCTCGCACTTCGAGATCTATTTTCTGGATGCAAAGTGCTCGTTTACCTTGAGGAGACATCTCTGCTCGATGGCAAACCTCTCGCTTACTTCGAGATATCTCACCGATTGTAACTTATTGCTTCCCATAGTCTTTCTCGCTCTCGGTCTCTGTTCAACATTTCATATGACATTGTCGAGAATAAGAAATCAGTTTTTGTCCTCTCTCGAAATGTTACTCTTGATGATTGTCATTTCACGCTCGGCCAAGAACGGCCGAGAAGAGATATCGAGGGGCAAGCTGGAGAAAGAAATAGGCATGACAATGAACTGTGAAATGAAGCTTTAATTTTCAATGTTTTTCTTATTTTAGCCCTACCAAGCTGTCACATACCTGGAGCCCTCAGATAAATATTATTTATTAAATATAAAAATTTCAAAGAGGAAGGTGGGTCGGGTGAATTCCGAGGACGTGAGAGTGGGCGGGGCACAATTTAAAAATTTTTACCGAACTCTTCCTATGACATATAATTGAAAAACCCTTTGACAACTCTTTCATATTATGAACCTTTCTTTCCCCGAAGGTGAAATTCAGGAGGTAGGGAGAACAAATTTTGAAAACCATAGCCGATTTCTATAATAAATTTAAATATAATTTTAGATGTGGGTTTTTTATGCAGTCTTCCAATAAATATTATTTATTGAAGATAAAAATTTTAAAGTGGGGGCTGCATGAATTCTGGGGCGAAAGAGTGGGCCCAAGTGGGGGGGGGGAGCAATTTTCAAAGTTTTTTTGGACCCGTCATGTGATATGTTATCGGAAAGCTCTCGTATGACTCTTTCATATTATGAGACTTTCTTCCTCCCCTCCCCAATTTGGCACCCACTACGTGGGGTAGTTTTTTCCGTTTTTATCATTTTAGATCAGATTTTTTTATGGAGCCCTCCGATAAATATTATTTAAAATATATGAAATTTCAGGACACTTTTCTAAATTTAGCCAAGACCCCTCATGTGACATATCGTTGGAAAGGTTTGTGACTACTTATTGATGTTATGCACTTCCAGTGGCCATCCCCCACTTTGCCCCCCGGGATACACTTTTCCAAATTTAGCCAAGACCCCTCATGTGAGATATCATTGGAAAGGTCTGTGACTTCTTATTGATGTTATGCACCTCCGGTGACAGACCCCCAGGGGAGACATTTTTCCAAATTTAGTCAAGACCTTTCATGTGAGATATCGTTGGAAAGGTCTGTGACTACTCATTGATGTTATGCCCCTATGGTATCTGTCCCCCCCCACTTTGCCCCCCCCCCCGGGGGCACTTTTCCAAATTTAGCCAAGACCCCTCATGTGAGATATCGTTGGAAAGGTCTGTGACTACTTATTGATGTTATGCACCTCCGGTGACAGCCCTCCCTCCCGGAGGGCACTTTTTCAAATTTAGCCAAGGCCCCTCATGTGAGATATCGTTGGAAAGGTCTGTGACTACTTATTGATGTTATGCGTCTATGGTGTTCGTCTCCCCACTTTGCCCTGCCCCCCCCCGGGGGGCACTTTTCAAAATTTAGCCAAGACTTCTCATGTGAGATAGTTGTAAAGGTCTGTGACTACTTATTGATGTTATGCACCTCCGCTGACAGTCCCCCCCTTTGCCCCCCCCCCCTGGGAGACACTTTTTGAAATTTAGCCAAGACCCCTCATGTGAGATATCGTTGGAAAGGTCTGTGACTACTTATTGATGTTATGCTCCTCCGGTGTCCGTCCCCATTTTCCCCCCTGAGACACTTTTCCAAATTTAGTCAAGACCCCACATGTGAGATATCGTTGGAAAGGTCTGTGATTACTTATTGATGTTATGCACCTCCGGTGACCCCCCCCCCCCCACTTTTCCCCGACGGGGGACACTTTTCTAGATTTAGCCGAGACCCCTCATGTGATATATTGTTGGAAAGGCCTATGACCACTTACTCATGTTATCCACCTCCCGCACCCCTCCCCCCACGGGAAGGGCATTTTTATAAATTCAGATCCAGACCCCTCGTGTGACATATGGTTTGAAAGGCCTGAAGGAAGACTTGTGACGACTTATTCATATCATGCAGCTACTTTGCCCCTCCGCTCACATTGACCCCTCCCCCAAGAGATCTGGTCCGAGATTCGTTCATTTCGAAATTATATTTTTTTTACAAGATTTCAGAGTTTCCCCCAGACAATTTCAGGAGGGTGCTGCACCCTGCCTGCCCTTAGCTTTACAAAATAGCACCCCTCTTGCCCCTCCTTTAAAAAATTAGCTCCCTTGTTGCCCCCACCTGAAACAAGTGCTTTTACTTTTTTGTTTATTAAAAAATTTACTTGCATAGTAAAAACTGACCCATTGCTGTCTTTAAAATAGTGTTCTGTCTATTGAATATTAACCCTCCGAGCGTCTTGCAAAAGGGTAAAATTGTAATATTGTTTTCTTTGCATTTTGTTTTAAATGCTAAGAAAATATGATTCTTTCAACATTACAAAAAAAAAACTCAATTACAAATATGAATATAATCCTTGAGAGTATTAATCATTCTTCAATGTATTTAAAATTCATTAAATCTATAGAATTATATTATCTTAAATATTGCATA
Organism: Maratus speciosus; assembly: GCA_963932465.1. Classification (NCBI taxonomy): domain Eukaryota; kingdom Metazoa; phylum Arthropoda; class Arachnida; order Araneae; family Salticidae; genus Maratus; species Maratus speciosus. The sequence goes on along the minus strand of OZ010799.1, from coordinate 53,312,299 downwards.
TATTGCTGTGAAACCTGGAGCTTAGTGAACGGAATATTACGCCCCAAACACTTAGAGGGTTAAAAAGTAGTTTTAAAAATCAAAAGAATGCCTTTAAAAATTTCAAGAAATGCCCTTCGGCAGACTTGTATAAAACCAAAAACTTTCCGCGCACATAAATATTGGGTCAAAAATTTTCTGCAAATTAATTTAGTGTTTTATAAAATTATGTGTTATATTATTCTGCGATATGAATTAAAAACCATAGTTTAAAATAATTTCTATTTAAATTCAAAATTAATGTTAATTAATGAATAATTATTTTAATTAAAAAATAATAAAGCAAAAATCCATGATAGGAAGGGGCGAATTCTTTTCTATTATTTTGTTAATGCATGCAGAAACCAATTCTTAATATTGTGCGTACAAAATGCCAGTCACTCTTATAACACTACGAAATTATTCGATTTAATCGCCGCCGCCGAACAAGCTAAATAACACTGCAGCTGCCGATGGAAACTGATCTGGATGTGCGGAAAATAGAAATAAAAGGATCTATGATGTCACAACAATGTTTCGAGTCTTTAAACTTTGAACAAACAATATATAAATCGTACATAAAATTAGGGAATATTTTAATTTTTCGGTATTAAAAAAAAAGTTACAAAAACAAAATATAATTTTTCTTTTATTAACTTTTTTCCGCAAATTTTTGAATTTTTCGGAAAATTATCCGCGCACGGCGTTCGTGCATGCATCTATATTATACAACTCTGCCCTTCGGAATCCAAAAGTGCCCTTTTCCCACAAGCAGCACCCTGCCCTTTTTTAAACCTAGGGGAAACTCTGAGATTTTGTAGTGCGTGCACACCATGCCTGCTATACGGTGTCGTATATAGCGGGTAACCTGTTTGTGATTTCATATTACAAGATTACGTATAACTTAGGGGCTCCGATTAAAGGAGGGGCCCACTAGCAGGCGAAGTCACCTTGTCTTTATTAGCACCGACTCATTCCACTTTACCCGCAGACGATTCTTGATAAATGTATGACGTATATAATATATAATGTATAAAAGCAATTGGCAAACTGGAGTCATCGAGAAAAAATTTACACAATCGAAAAATATCGAGATGTCCATACAATCGAGAAAAACATCTCGTTATCGCCCATCACTACCGTCTGGGGCTACTTTGGGCTTCTTTTTCCTGGTTCCACTCACATTTCCATTATAAAAAAGTATTATATGTGATTTTTCAACATCGAAATGGAGTTGTAAACAATTAACATGAAACAATGAAGCAAACTGTGTGGTTTTAAAGAGGAATTTTTTTATTTTTAAACTATTTTTAAAGTTTTGGAACACAGTAGCCCCTGCTAGGGACTTCTATGGTCTATTCACTTATGTTTCATATAAAATGAATACATTTCATATGTAAATGAATACATTTTTATGGAAAACCCTTGCAATACTAGCATTTGCTAATAAATTAACACTGCAAACCCGATAAACAAATGTTTTTTTTTTTTACATTTAAACACAATTAAACAATTGTTAATATTAAAGAAACGAGAAACAGTTTCCTTCATGTTATCCTCAGCAACTGGAACAAAAACAATTAATGTAACAAGAACAAAAGAACTTCTTAAAACACCATCAAAAACTGTTAATTGCGCTAGGCCTTTCGAAAGATCTGAGTCTTTCTTTGTTAGGTGCAAAGAAGACGTGTTTCTACTATGAAAGCAGCAGCAAGACTAAAATGCTTTCATAGTAGAAGCATGTCTTTTTTGTGCCTGACGAAGAAAGACAGATCTTTCGAAAGGCCTAGTGCAATTAAAAGTTTTTGGTGGTGTTTTAAGAAGTTATTTTGTTCTTATTCATTCACACCAGTTTCAACTTAATTTCTTTCAATTAATGTAACATTTTGCAACAGTAACATTTGAAAAAAAGTTACTTAAAACATGTTTTAAGTGATTTGGTTGTATAAAAGGCATTTATTTCTAAGTAATTGGGGCTATTTTCAGACCTAAACAGGCCTGGCACAAAGTAGCCCTGAAATACTAGTTTTCATGCTAGCTTTATGAAAATGTAAACATTTTCTGCCAAAATAAAAAGTTAAAGGAAAAATTATGATCACACATGGGTTACAGTTTACTAAAGGTAATATTTTGAAACTTACTTTAGTTGTAGTTCTTATCAAGATTGTTTCACAATAGAAAGTTTGGAGAGTTAAAATCTATACACGAAAACAGTTGTTTACAAACACATTCAGTGTTGCCATTAAAAAAAATTAAATTACCCCAAATTATTCAAATACCCTATAATAGGGTATAAATTATTTTTCAAGGGCAAAAACTCCAAATTATCCTGTATTGTTTGTTCAATACAAAGAATAAAATCTTTTTTATGGGCTGGACCAAAGTAGCCCCGATTGATGGTATATATTTTTTAATTTTGTAGAAAAGAGAATTACGAAAACGCATTGTAGTAATAGTAATTAATTACTTATGCTGTCGTATACGATTTTGTTATAACTATTTTCAACTGTATGCTGGACATCTTACTGGTTGGTAAAATAAATCCTTGACTGGTAAGATTTTCTGAAAATTCCCCACCCCTGTTTATGATTGCTAACAAATTGGTAAAATTTCATGTTCTTTCAATGTGCTTGTGTAAGTTAGTAAAGCATAAGGGTCATTCCATGTCAAATCACCCAGAATTTTCTAAAAATGACACCCACCACTTTCAATTTTGATAAACTTTGGTGTATTTGTTGAATTTTTAATGCTGATTCCAAAAATATCAATCATGTTGAAATTGATCAAACGGTTTGTGAGTTATGAGCTTTTAAATGTCTTCCAAGATGGCCGATTTGCCACCATTTTGAATAGCACTTGTGACAATGTAAAGGTTTATAACTTCTTTCAGATTTAAGCTAGAACTTTCAATTTTTTTTTGTTCTGTTCAGAATAAAGTATACTTTAATTTAAACAGATTTTTGTGCAGCCTATTCCATTAAAATGCTGTCAGAAAATGACTTTTTGCCATTTTTTTAATTAAAAAAATGTATAACTTCAATGGCTGATTTCCCCCTTCAATTTTCATCTAATTGCATAAATAGACAGCTCAAAGTGTGTTTTGATGCCTGATAAAAAAAAAAAAAAATTTAATGGGCAGTGTCGGAGTTTCCTCTTAGTCCGCACAACTTCGAAGAAAATCCTTATTATTTATATGCTGCCACCACCGATATAGTGGCCGAGAGGTTCTGCTCTCGAAGCTGGTAGACGGGAGGTGCTGGGTTTGATCCCAATCGCGCCCGTCGGCCTAATCGTTCGGAGTTTTCATGGTTTTCTTCGAGCCGTGGATCTTCCATGCGTTAATACGGATTAGGTTCCCTTAGAAAGACCCCCCACGGAGGGCACTCCCCCCGGGCCTATATCCCTCGTGTAGATAATTGGCCGTCAAAAAATCAACCCAACCCAAGCCACCACCGATATGATTACGTGATATCGGTCATGCACTGAGAAGATTGTTTAAATGAAAACCAACGCTTTCAATTAACTAAATTAACAGTTTATTTACACACTATTTACACAACAACAAAAGACTATTTACACTTACAAACTCGGATATAGATGATCCGGTTCAACATTAAATTGAATACAGTAAATGCTGGCTGTGTACTGTTAAACTACGTTAAATCCCTCTCACTCTACACACGTTAAATTAGCTTTCCGGAGATCAATTTCGATCTCCCAACACATGGGCTCTAAGCCTACGCTATCCTCTCTCTCTCCACCCAATGCACTCTCTCAGAGCGATCCAAGGAACTCCCATCCCACTTTGCGCACTACGCTCACAATTCACTATCTCAGCAGACGAGATTGCCTTTTCAGGAACCCCTTCGGAGTTTTCCACCTGGCTCCCATTTCAAACGCTTTTCTTCGTTCGTGGAATTTTTTTTGTCTTCCCATCTTCCACAGACATCTCAAAAGATTGGGCACACCCCCATCCAACTATCTCTTTTCCCCTTCATACCATCTATACATTTTCACCGGCTTAGATCCAGTTTTAGATAAGGAAAGACTGTTATTTTTGAAATTCCAGTACACAGCCCATACAATATATAATATATTAAGACAAAAGTAATATAGAACATTAGTTCTAATAGCAGATGTTTCTCGGAACCTTACACCCCCCACCTTAGTGGAAAATATGCCATTTAGGGGCTAATTTTCCCCAAACATATAGTAACATCACAGAAGAGTTCAATAGTCTCTTTGCAGGTTTCTTCATTATTATTATTACATATATATATATCAAGGTGTCTGAACATTCTCTACTGACATCTCTAATGAACCGTGTACTACTATTATTATTACAGAAAAACTACACATGCTAATACACTATAACACAAAATTCAAATACAATTACACATATACAAAAAAAAAAAAAAAAACACGTGATGACACCCCTTTAAGGTTTGTCCACTATTTAGTCATTGATGCCGATGGGCTAGCAATTGGCTGTTCTTCCCAGCTCTTCCTATGTAGCCTGGAAATTGCATCAGCATTTAAATGTTGTGCTCCTGGACGATGAGAAATACTCAGGTTCCAGCATTGCAAGGCAAAAGCCCATCTAGTGAGTTTGGGAGACCTTGGTGTTGTTTCAGTGAGAAATTTTAATGGATTATGATCCGTTATGATCTCAATTTGAGATCCATATATCCATATGTCCATTTTTCAAACTTCCGCAACCTGAAGAGAACACTCCAAGCCTCTTTCTCTATACTCGTCCAAGTACGCTGAGCCCCCGATAATTTCTGACTGGCAAAAGCTATCGGTTTAAACTGACCCTTTTCATCTTTTTGAGTAAGACAACATCCTACTGCCAGGTCTGAAGCATCGGCATGAAGCTGATATTCCCGGCCTACGGTAGGTGTAGCCAAACACGTCACATTACATAACTCATCCTTAAGGGTATTAAATGCTTCTTCTGCCCTTTCATCCCATGGTACAGTATTTTCAACTTTCCCTTTAGTTAATTCTGTTAAAGGTATAGCGATTTCTGCATAATTTGGAATATAAGATCGGTAAAATCCCATTAATCCCAAAACAGATCTAACTTCCTTTTTAGTTTTCGGTCTCTTTAAGTCCCTTATTGCTCCTATTTTTTCCTCATCAGGTGCATGCGTTCCACCCCCAATTACATGACCTAAAAACTTAGCCAATTTCTCTCTAAATTTACATTTATCCAGCCTAATCGTAAAATTTCTATTTTTGAGTTCTTCTATGACAGACCTAACATGCTCACAATGCTCTTCCCAGGTGTCGGAGAAAATGATGACATCATCAATATATGCTTGTGCATACCTCCAATGACCTTGAAGAACCTCATTCATATCTTTTTGGAACGTAGCAGCCACCCCTGATAAACCAAAAGGCATAGTACGCCACTGATAAGTCCCATTATGAGTTGTAAAAGCTATCAAATGTTTACATTCCTCCGCCATTTTAATCTGCCAATAACCCCTTAATAAATCAATGGAAGTTAAATATTTAGCTGCCCCCGCAGTATACATGATTTCCAGCGAATCTTTCATAGGAAATGTTGGAACCTGCGTTACTGAATTTAAAGCTCTATAATCAGTGCAAAGCCTAACAGTTGCATCTTTTTTCGCCACGCAAACAATTGGATGACTGATTTCTGCATTTGATACTTCGATTAGATTTAACTCTAATAACTCCTGAATCTGCCTATCTACTTCCTCTTTATAAGCAACAGGTACACTATATAACTTTGGCTTTTTCCTTGCCACATCCGGTTTCAAATCAATACGGTGCTCCCCTACTTCCGCTGGTCACACAGGAACCATAAATACCTCTTTATTCTCCCTTATATTGAAGGAGTCTACTGTATTAACATAATTAGGTACTTATGTATTAATGCGACCGCAGCTTATATATATATATATATATATATACTTAATATGGGGGGGGGGGGGCTCACAGGGGTCATGAGCCCTATCTGAACACAAACAAAAACATTCTAAAGATCATTTAAAAAATTAAATATATAGTAGAGCCCTGATTATCTGAGTTCCGCTTTAACAGAGTTATTTCCTTCTGATGGATTGATGGCTTCCATTATTATGAAACAGCCATTATAAATGAAGTGTTAGGTGAAAATGAAAGAGCAGTCGTAAAAAGTTAGGACTTTGATTTTCTGGTCAGAATGGGGAAAAAAATGGCCATAATTTTTTTTGTCAAAAAAAAAGATCCATTCGAAAGGTATAATCCTTCATTTGGCGCCCAGGGCACATGGCCCCTTAGTTTCGATCCTGCTTACAATATAGTAGAATAATAAAATAATTAACTGAAGTAATAAACTAAAATAATAAAAATTAAGACATTTTAAAAATGGTTAAATTATTATAGGTAAATGTAAAGTAAATAATAATTAAATATGCATCATAAAGATACATTTTTCTTGAAATTTTCAGTGCAACTTGCATCATAAAGGTACCTTACTAATTCACATCAAAATCATAAAATAAGGAAGTTTTATTTTAAGTTTAGCCAATCTTAGTAACCAAAAAAGCTGATTAATACATAAATATATTTGGTAAAAAGATTGTGATTACCAGTGATATCGGCAATATCTTGAATTTTTTTCAGAAATAAATTTATACTTCATTCATGAAAAAGCATGAGTTCAGTCATATTAATGAGAATTATGTTTAAAATATGTACTAAACCGGGAGGTGGTAGCACAGACAATCACCTCATCGAGTTCACGCATGAAATTCTAGGATGTTAAATCTTGATTCGCAAATTAAAATGCAATTAATCTGCTAAGTCCTATCTTGGTGGAAAACACCTGAAAACACTATTTTAGCGATTGATTCGTAGGTTTACCATTGTGTTTTCCTGCTCCCAGTTCTCCATGTTTTCATACCTTTGGGTGCAGAAAAACACAATGGTAAACCTACGAGTCAGCCACTAAAATCAGGTTTCCCTCCACGATATGACTTGGCAGACCAATTGCGTTTTAATAAGCGAATCATGATTTAGCTAATCCTAGAATTTCATCCGTGAACGCAATGAGGTGATTGTCTGTACTGCCAGCTCCCAGTCTATACGGAATGATATAAAAATTAAAAAGTCTGTAATTTTGACCCTACACCAGAACTGAAGTTTCATTGTTTATATCTGTGATGATGTGCAGATTTAAGGGTTGCAGATTTGCGGAGTGTATATATTTAACTCTTATCGAGGAATCTGAGTAAAATCTTGGACATTTAGATAAGATGTTTAAGCATTCTGAAAGTTTAAATAGAAAAACTAGGCTTTTTTTTTTTTTTAAATAATAAAAAAAAAAAACTGTCATCTTTTGTGTTCATCATTTTTCAAGGGTACCGAATTCCAAATACTAAATTCATTTGTAATTGTTGCAAAACATATTGCAATGTGAATGCTTTTATAAGCTCAAATAAGCTTTTATAAGCTAACTCAAAAAAAGCATGGCAGAATTGGCTGTAACTCTGAATTTGCATATTTAAAGTTTCTAGAAATTGATTTATGTTAAAAAATTCACAGCTTAAAATCCAAATTTTTTTCAAAAACTAATTTGAAAAAATATTTAAAAAAAGAAAATGCAGCTGATTTGATTAAGTCAGAAACATATTCGAAGTCACAGTATTCTATACAATGTTCGAAAAGTCGAGTGGAAATATTTCATTTTTTTATTTGTTTTTACAGCAAAGAATTTCAGCCAAAGGACCACTATCAGCAATTTCTTTATGGCACAGACCTTTAGGCAAACTGTCTAGCTAAGGGATGAGTAATTTTTTTCTTCCTTAATATGATGACAGAATTTTGTTACCACAGAAAATTTTCATTCTTTGCCGGAAATTATATCATGATTGAAGGAAAGATTATAAGTTATTATTAAAAAAAAAAAAAACCATTTTCTAAGAGTTACTTACGATATGTGGTATAGTACTACTCAACAATAAGGAAAATACTAATACAGTGACCCTAATTTTTTTCTAAATTCATCATGTACAAAATTCTTATCTTTCATTCAAATTAAGAGCATTAACTAAATAGAAACAAACCAGAGCTAAAAAAAATTCAACTTCTTGGTATTTTTTACTATATCGGAATGCGGCTGCAAATGGGATATACTTGCGATTAGTTTTAGATGAGCATTTAGCCGAGTGTTTAAAGCTTAGCAACTATTTATTTTATTATTGGGGTTTTTAGTATACAACTCCGCGACGGTAAGACAACAAATGATTTGACTAAATAAACAAAAACCCCATAGAAGAGGAGATTTTTTCAATTTTTGCTTGAAAAAAGGTCTGTTTTTTTGTTGTTGTTGTTTTTTTTGACATCGCACAGCAGACGCTTAAGAACGTTGCCATTCCGATTTTTCGGATTGCTTCTGCCCTACCACTCCCCTCTGCCCTTTCAGAACTTAAAAAAATATTTTTTACAGCTTCAAAAATTTAAAAACTCATAGCACAGCAAATAAATTCTAACAGAAAAAAAGGGGCAAGCAAAAATTTTAGACCCCTTGCATTGACGTCACGTTGCTATTAGCAACGACTGATACTATAGCTCCTGGAGCACACACGTGGAGCATAGAACTCCCCGTTTGCCGTTAAAAGCACGTGTTATCTTTCTCTTTAATTTAGAGCTTCCTTATTTTAATTATTATAGTGCAAATAAGTCTAAAAAATCAAATGGAGAGCACCAAATTCGTCTTATATTTGGGCGCCATAGGAAGCGATTTCAGACATGTGACGTCATGTGCAACCCGTAGATAGATTTTAGATAAATATTAAAATTGAGAATTTTACTTACCAAATTGTTTTTTTTTTTTTAACAATTACCTTTTTACTCGTTTTTTACAAATTGCTGATTTTTTTCTGAATAACCGGAAATAATCGAATGTTTAGTTGAAAACTTTTTAATCGAATATATCAATTTGTTTATTGCTTGCTTGCCGAAATCAAGTTGCATGCTTCTTACTTTTCGTAATTTAGCGTGATAATTTCTCAAAAATTTTAAACGAAACTATACGGAGATAAGAATTTCGTTAGTTTATGAAGCCAAGATAATTGATAACGTAAGTATTCTAATAATTATTTTATCACTTTAAATTATGGTTCAGATGCACCAGGGTTGGCTTGGCTCAATTTTTGTTTTTTACGCCATTTTGGCGAGATAACCCCGTTTCCGAATACATGTTAGACCAAGGCTGCGAAAATAGCTTATTAGTTTTATTTTATTCTATGCTTTTTTATATATACGTTTTATTATTCATATTTTTAATGCAGTTAGGATGTTAAGTTAACGTTATAAAGCAGTAGAAGATACAATTAATACAATTGGTGAAATAAGTAACAGTGATGTTACCAGTAAAATAGATTCTTTCTTAACTAAGGAAAAAATATAAGTATAAGTAATCAAGATTTAAATTCATTTCCAGAAATTGTATGTATTTTCTAAATAATTATGGATTTATCTATGGTGAAGGATCACATTTGTAGTTAGATGTATGGTATCAGGACAACAGGGCTTTGAGTATCATTTCCACGATATAATTAAAGAAAGAGAAATAAAATCCTTTTGCTGGTAGCTGAAAATGATAGTCTCTGACACTTCGGCTCTTCGGCAAGAGTTCCATATCCTGTGCCACTTGGCGAGAAAACTGCGCCAAAATACCGTTTTGGCGATATGAAAAATTTTCCAAGATTGCAGAAAAACATCATTTTTAAATCTTTATATTATTTATAAATCAATGATTTTGCACCATTTTAAAAAATAGAAAATGATATAAAAACATGGATTTATAAATTACACAAAGATTTAAAAACGAATTTTTTGCGCCATCTTGGAAATTTTCTTCCGATACAATTACACAAATTTTAGCAGCATTCTAAATAAATGTCCTTTTTGAGATGAATACTTGTTATTGTCAGGGGGGGCTCTGCCCCCCAAAACCCCCCGTTCTTAAAACATTTTCGAAAATAAAAAAGAGAAAAAAACTGGCCAGAAACTTTTTATAAATTTCAACAATATTTCAAAAAATATTATTTTTAATGCAGGTAAAATCCCGCTCACAACTGCCAAAAAGAAAAAAGGTATTAAATCATAGAAAAAATACGTAAAAATAATTTTAAAATGTTTACACACAACAGCAAAGAAAACAATCAGCAAGAATTTAATGTTTATAAAAAGGATCCCAGTTAGGGTCTGAAACAGGGTACCAACTATTCATCTCAATAAGCACATGTTTAGATTTATTTAGAATTCTGCTAAAATTTGTGTAATTGCATCAGAAGAATTTTCGAAGTGGCGCAAAAACTTCGTTTAAAAATCTTTATGTAATCTATGTTCTTACATCATTTTCTCTTTTTAAAAATGGTGTAAAATCATTGATTTATAAATAATATAAAGATTTAAAAATGATGTTTTTCTGCAATCTTGGAAAAATTAACGAGACTTTACTTACATTGACCGGCGCAGAGAGTAATACGAATGTGAGTGTGGCGTGGCTGCGGGAGCAAATTCTTATCTAACTGAATTCAAAATTTGCTGACTAACAGTTCCAGTGATACTAGTGAACCAATAAGCTTCAAGATCAGCACTTTTCAAACTTTAACGTCATCAAACGGACTTTCCGAAAAAAAAACCCCCTAAAGCCGTTCAAAATACGATGAACAAACGTAAACCAGATCGAAACATTTATCGCCAAATCTTCTAGCACAGGATATGGGACTATTCCCGCACTTTTAATTGTTAAAAGGTGTAAGATGAAAACTTAAAAATCAGTAAAAAATAGTTTTATTATTTTTTACATGTTTGGCTTGATCCGAGCGATAAAAAAAAAAAAAAATAGATAAGAATATTCTAAAATTGCACCATCTATGATGAAATGATTTGCCTCATTCAATTTTTTGCTACTCTTACAGATTATGCACTATTTAAACTGAAAGAGTACATGAAAAATTGAATGATGGCATTTCAAATCATTACATCATAGATCAGGCACGGCAAACCTTTTCACGTCTGTGTGCCAAGTTTTTCCAAAAATATATTTTACATGATCGTGATGTGCCAACATCAACAATAAAATATTTTAATAGATTAATTAATGATTAATCAAAATTACTAAAATTTTTGTTTTTAGCATTAAAAAATGTGATAAAAAAGAATGAAATTCAGAAATTTATTTTTAAAATATTATTTCTGTCGTCTCATCTTAGACACCAAATAATTATTATCGGCTTCACACTTAGTTATTTTTAAGAGAATGTACAGAAGTATGAAAATTATTAGAATAATTGTGAAATTTACATTAAAAGCTTGTTAGTATAGTATTAAAGAAATAATACATTATTTAAAAAATATTGATACATTTAATATTTAGTGTGCATCCTCTTGTTTTTTATTAAAGATTCAATACGTCTTGGCATACTTTGTATGATTTTTTGTTTTTGGCAATTAATTTGTATTTCACTGTCATGACGCCAAATTTGTATGAGCATTTCTATCAGACCATTCTTGTTTGTGATGTTGCATTTCTTTAATTTTTAATTAAAGAAAACACTTCCATGACCTGGACACAGTTCAGATATGAATCCCATATAGAATCTTTGGGCCATTGTAAAGAAATAATTAAAGAAATGCAACATCACAAACAAGAAGGGTCTGATAAAAAGACTCATCAAAATTTGGCACCATGACAATGAAATACAAATTAATTGATAAAAATTCATACAAAGTATGCTAAGACATATCCAATTTTTTAATTAAAAAAAAAAAAAGAGGATGCACACTAAATATTAAATGTATCAATAATTTTAAATAATGTATTAATTTTTTAATATAACAAGATTTTATTGTAAATTTCACAATTATTCTAATAACTTTCACACCTCTGTAAGTTAATTTGGACTCATTTGACAAGAAGTTTTTATTGAATTTTTCATATTTATTTTTCCAAAAAGAATCTCTCTCGCAGAAGAAATTGCCAAAATAGTAAGTGCCAGAATGCACAGCTTTTAGCGTCTGGAATTGATTTCCAAGTTGCTATAATTTTACCATCAGCATTTTTGCTTACATTTGCCATTTAATCTTTCTTTAGTGAAAATCTCTGCCAATTCTTAAAATTTTGAGCAAATATTGAGCTAGATTGGGGCACATTAAGTTATATTTCAGTTTCTCCAAACTGTATATATGACAACCAACCAAACTAATCAAATCCAGATAAACAGAGACAGCATCTAGATTCATTAATGCATTTTGTGGTATTCTACTGTATTTTGATGTAGGTCAGCGGTAGAATTCTTATAAAAAAGTCACTGGTCCCAAGGACCAGTAAGCATAAGAATTTACTGGTCCGCAGTAATCATCACTGGCCTGCTACATAAAATTCTATTAAGTCCCTTTAACCCTTTGAGTGACACCCCCCCCCCCCCCCTTCCTAGAATATAAATTAAAACTTCCTTTGCACTTATCCAAAATTTTCATCATGATAAAATGTAAAATAATAATTTGTTAAAAATTAAACAGTACATAAATAAAAACTATAAAATTATTAATTAAATATTTCATTTCAAATTATCTATTTCAACTGACTAAAGTTTAATGCAATTTTTTAAAATAAAATTATGCGATTTGTGTTTGATTGCAGTTTTCTCAAGGACAGGAAAGTTTACGTTTACCTTTCAGAGAAGGGGGAAAGTTACTGGTCCTGCGGACCATTAAATTTTTCAAATTAGTGGTCCGATTGAATTTTTGGTGGTCTCGGACCTAAAGGTCAAAATTAGCACTAGCCACCGGCCACAGGGCCAGTAAATGAAAAAAAGTGGCTAGTGAAAAATTGTCTATCAGCGGCCACCTTCCGGCCACTTTTTTACAAGGAGATAATAAAATTTTCTTGCATTTCATGAAGGATTCTACTTTTTTTTGGTTCCAGTATATTTATATTAACATATTTATTTGGGCTACTCGGTTTTAGATTAATACTTACAGAAATTTTACTGTTTAGCATTTTGAAATAAAAAAGTGGCCGCTAGTTTAAAGGAAGTGCCACTTTAAAAATTAGTCCCTACCGACCAGTGGCCGCTAATGAAATTTCCCAATTTTGACCTATACTCGGACCGACCACCAAGGATTTCGAACGCTGTAGGTGCTGATTATGTTTTGGTGTAAATTGCCCAAAAGGTGGTGCTACTATGTTTGATTTTCCAAGATTTTTGCAATAGCTTTATCTGAAAAAGTATTGCACAGATTTTCATCAAACTTTAGATTCAGTTAGATGTTGGCATAAGCTGTTGCTGATTAGGTTTTGGGGAAAATCACCCAACAGGTGGCACTGCCATGCTGCATTTTGCAGGATTTACATGATTTTAGCAATAGTCATATCTCAAGAACTAATGCACAGAATTTCATATCTTTAGAATCCTTATGATGGGCATAGATTGTCATTTAATTTTGGCACCCTGATAGCGAATTTTGAAGTATTAACATGTATGAAATAGAAGAAAGTTTTCAGATTGGCACATCCGACTAGTTTTTCCTTCTGCTGTATTTGTTATTTTAAAATTTTCTAAATTTTTATTGCCACACACTGAAATTCCCCCTTCCTGGCCATTTGAATGTTTAAAACCTGTATTTACAAAAGTGAAACTCTTTATTAAAAAATGCATATTATAATTTATTAGTTTATTTAATTTGTAAGTCCTGACATTTTTTTGGTTTTGGTCCTTAAAAGTTCTTTATTTTTATTTAAAGAAATGTGTACGAACCCTATCATAGCTAATGGAACCCCCAATAAATCTTGGATAATAGATGAATATAATCCCATGGCTGATCAATGAGTTTCATGATTTTTTTCCGTGAACCAGTGACCCGGAGCCGAACAATTTTTGATGCTCCAGCTCCAGCTCCGCTCCTAGAGAAAATACTGTGGCTCCAGCTCCGGCTCCGGCTCCAACTCGGCTCCGACTTCGCGCTTTTGAGTTGCAGATTTTAATTTACACGTTTAATTTTTTGCTCACAAATACTTTCTACCTCATTAAAGATCTGACAAAATGCATTTTTCTTCTCATCAAACTTCAAATGCTTGTTCAGAAAGTGTGACATCTTTTAGCTTTTGCTTTTAAAATAGAAAATTTGGTGGAATTTTAAACACAAAAATCTTAAATTTCTTCTACACTTTTCAAACAGCCAATATTGTACAACTACACATGTAAACAACAGGCGGCCATATTTGTTTTCGAATAGTGTTGTCACTTAGTTCAAGTAGAAAGTAGAAGTAAAGTAGTGTTACCAGGTTTTGAGAAGGTTTCCTTCTCTAATAATAATAATAAAACCTAAAAAATGTATAATTAAAATACTGAATAATGATGTACAGTAGAAGATCTTTATAACGCAAACCTAAAAACGCAAGGTTGTGCGTTATATAGAATTTTGCATTTTATGGATCACATTTCACACATCATTAAATTTACCTTGTAAACACGACCATATAAATCTGAAACATACCAAAATACATTAGAGTATCTTTATACTGCACTTCTTGTCACCAGGAATTATCCAAATTACAAATTTTTGTATTATATGATCATTTTATATTGTTTATTTTATAAACATGGTCCAACTATACCTGGACCCAATCATTCCTTATATTACTCATTTCCAAAAATATAATATTTATTGTAATAATAGCAATTTTTTTTCATTAAAAAGTTTTGAATTAAGGAGATAAAGTTGAATTAATGTATCAAATGTAGTTTTCTAGAGAGTAAAATTTTTTACGATGTGGGATTTCAGGTGCTTCTTATCTGCAAAATTCATTGTTTACATCTGAGAAGTTGTGCGTTATATGGAGAATTGCATTATATAGAATCACGTTATAAAGATCTTCTACTGTAATTAAAATATTTTAAGCCTAGAAATTTAAAAGACTGAAAAAAAAAGATTTAAAAGAATATTAAAAACTAAAGGAGCCCTGGAGCTCGGGAAAATTTAGAGCTCCAGCTCCGGCTCCAGCTCCAGGGAAAACACAGCTCCGGAGCGCTCCGGCTCCGGGCTCCAGCTCCAGCTCCGGGTCCCTGCCGTGAACAGTTTGTGCATTTTCAGATTTCTCTTCACGATTTACTGGCAAAATTTGAGTTTTTTTAATGTGATCCATGGATGAATTTCTTGAATTTTTCTTGTAACTGCTATGAATTTTTTCACTCAACAAATTGGCAAATTTTCATGATACAGTACAAAATCCATTATCTGGAAAAAAAAATTGAAAATTTTCTAAATATGTAAATGTTTACTAAAATTTTGCAATTCCTGAAATTATTCAAAAATTTTATAGATTCCTAATTTTTTTTTTTTTGGTCTATTGCAAATTTTGGTGTTGCAATGTTTAACCACTATAAAGTGTTACATCAGTGATGGGGGAACACAGTGGCCCCCCCCTACCCGAAATTAGAAAAAAGTTATTTTTCTGTCAAATTTTAGTTTAAAATAAATTTATATTTTAAGATTTCTTTTTTTTTTTTTAAATCGTCAGTTATTTCACACCCTCCGTCTCACTTCGACAAAATATTATGGCTACACAATTGTGTTAATTGAATCAGGGGTGATTCTGAGTTTAAAAAAAAAAAAAAAAAAAATCTGAAATTCACAGCAAATTTTTTTAAGTTTACAGATGAGGGGTGGGGGAGGACAGAACTAATTATGAGTTTTTTCTGCGACCCTTTAACGAATTCGCATCTTTTGATGAAATTAAGGGGTTTTTTTTTTGCGATTCTTTGAAGAAAATTTTTTTTTCACCATCTTCTTACGAAATTTGAGTTTTTTTCGCAAGATTTTGGCAAAATTTGCATTTTTTCCCCGCGTTCCTTTTACGATTTTTTTTTTTTTTTGCTGCAATCTTTTGATGAAATTTGCGTTTTTTTTTTTTTTTTTTTTTTTTTTTTTCGATCTGAGGGGTTTTTTTTCAATCTTTTGACGAAATTTGCTTTTTTTATGCGTTCTTTTGACGAAGTTTGCAGATTTTTTCACGATCTTTTGACGAAATTACGAAGGGGCTTTCAATCCTTTGAAAAAATGTATTTGTTTATTTTGCTATATTTTGACACAATTTGCATTTTTGTGGTCCTTGGAAAAAATTTGTGTCTTTTCGCGATTCTTTGACAAAGTTTGTGTTTTTTCCGTGATTTTTTTACGGAATTCGGGAGGACCTAAAATCCGGAAAACCTTCTGTCCCGAGGATTCCTGATAATAGGTCCTGTACTGTACTCCCCCATGACCAAATGATGTAATTAACGATTTATTTCTGGTCTGGTGATCAGTGAAAAAATTCCATGATTTTTTTCCTCTCGCAGCCAGAAAGAGAAATGAATTACTGGCTTTTTACCAACATTAGCGATTTGGCGAATAAGAAATAAAAAACAGTAGCCAAATGAAAAGAAATGTTAGCAAAATAGATTTGGCATGAAACTCTGGAAAATTTATCTTTAACTCCTTATTGTATCTCTTTTTTTTTTCAATATGTTCTAAAATAACTTAATTTTTTGTAAATGCTTATAAAATAGAAATTCGACTATCTGTTCAGAAAGTATTAAAAATAAGTAGTACATTCTAAATGTCTCCTAAATATACAAATGTTTCACATACCTTTAGCTAGGGTTGTTTGGTTTAAACCACTCTGGTTTAAACCAAATGGTTTTTTAAAAAAAAAACCATGCTGTTTTTTTTTTCATCTGGTTTTTTTCACTTTTTCCCTAATGTTTTAATTTATTTTACACACATTATTGAAAAATGCAATATCCAAGTTTTGCAGAAGCTACAAGAGCTTTAGAAAAATGATGATTTAATAAATTTGTAAAGTGACAAACATTTTTAATCAAACTTTTCTTATAAGCTTTAAATATATATGGCAGACTAATTTTTCTAAAATTGGCTGAGAAGAAAACAACAGGTAGTTAGTTTTCTTTCTTTTTTTTTTTTTTTTTTTTTTTTTAAATCCTTTTATTTTTAAAAGATAGTTAAAATGGCAGATTTGACCTAAAAATACACTTTTACTACTTAGATTGCTTGATAAGTTAAGATTTAGTAAGGATTACATTATGCCTCAATGATAACATAATTATAAGTAATTCTCTCCATTGGTTACTCTTTGTTTTTCTGTGAGTTTTTTCTGCTGTATCATGGCTATTGGGTTTAGTAAGCCTTTGTTTTTCTTGCATTTCTACATTGGGATTGGGATTATGATTTTTATTCTGTTACCAGCAGGGTTGACACGGTTTAAATCAATTTGTTAACCAACTAGTTTTTTAGAAAAAATCTAAATATAATATTTTCTCATTTTTGTAATTTAAGTGTTTCAAATTATTGGATATAAATAATTTCTACTTTTAAGTCTTATCCCAGCAGTGACCGTGAGACATAATGATTCTAGGCCAGGGTTGGCGAACCTATGGCACGCAAGCTAATTTTTCTGGCACGCGAAAAATTAAAATTTGATAATCGTTATACAGATAAAATCCATTTTTTATTTATGTTATAACAATAATTTTTTTTTTTTTTTTTTACATACGACAGTACACACATAATGCAATTATTTTTTGCATGAATTAACACATCAGAATAATTTTCTTTACCTGCCATGCTATGCAGCTTTTTCGCCATGTATTTTGCCTTTCTATACAATTTTAAAAAGCTGTAATTTTCAAATGAATTTCATTTGACAGTCACTGCAATAAAATGACAAATAGATTTACCGTATTTTCGGGTGTATAGCCCGCACCCCTAAATCGAGCAGTACCATAAAAAAGTTCGTGTATAAGCCGCGGAGCTGCATCCTTGTATAGCCCGCGGGCTATACACAATCTACGAATGTATATTTCGACCAGGGTTTACGCCGCATGTGAAATTTCCGAGGTAATCGCAAATGGCGTGCTAAACAGAAACACATTAATAAGAAGAATTAAGAAATCATAAAAATGAAATTATTAATTAGAAATAAATTTAAATGCACAATTCAAAACTATTAATATAATTTTAATAATATAAATACGAAAAACTACACTAAAATTGTGTGAAATTTGCAGCTTAAATTCTGGCATATGGCGCGGATGATAAATTGCATTATTACCTTGGTATATCGCGAATGATTTTGCAACAAAAAAATTAATTAAACTGAAATTTTAAAAACCACAAGCATCGAAATTACAGGGCTCCCACTAGATCCGTTATTTTGCTTCAAGTCCGTATTGGTCCGTTTTTTCATTGTTAGGTCTGTAAAGTCAGTTTTTTGACACTTTTAACCGACTTTTATTTAAAATTTTACCGATGTTTGGTATTTAGCCGAGCATCGCGGAAAAATCGCCACAAATATGTTCCAAAAAATACCATTAAATTTCGTTAATCGATCACGAAAAGAATCGCCAACTTTGTCAAAGGATTGCAAAAATGGGCAAATTTCTTCAAAAGATCGTGAATTTCGTTAAAAAATCGAAAAAAAACGCGGTCAAAAGATAGAAAAAAAAAAGCGGTCAAAAGATCGCAAAAAAGACTAATTTCCTCAAAAGATTGCAAAAAAAACCCACAAGTTTTGTCAAAGAATAGCCAAAAACGCGTTTTTCGTCAAAAGGTCGCAAATTACAGCAAAGGATCGCGAAAAACACGCAAATTTCGGCAAAGGATCGCGAAAAAAAACGAGAATTTTGTAAAAAGATCGCGAAAAAACACGAATTTTATCAAAAGATCTCTCAATAAAACGCAAGTTTTGTCAAAGAATCGCGGAAAACACAATTTTCGTCAAAAGGTGGCAAAAAAAAAAAAAAAAAAAACGCAAATTTCGGCAAAAGGTCTCTCAAAAAAACGCAAATTTCGCCAAAAAATCGAAAAAACATGCGAATTTCGTCAAAGGATCGCAAAAAAACGTGAATTTCGTCAAAAGATTTCGAAAAGAACGCGAATTGCATCAAAATATCGCCAAAAATTGCGGAAAAAAAGCACAAATTTCGTCAAAAAAATCGAAAAAAAAAACTAATTCCATCAAAAGATTTTAAAAACTTTAATTTCGTCAAGATATAGTAAAAAACATATAAATTTCATCAAAGGATCCGAAAAACACGCAAATGTCTTTAAATAGTCGTGGAAAAATTCGTGAAATTCAATCTGTCTTAGAAGGTTTGTAACCTCTACCAATAACAATGGCTTTAAGATAATGAATTTCAGAATTTGAATCGGAGCAAGCGTTTTCTTTATAACAATTTATACTTTGAACATTTATTAATTAGTGACAATTGAAGGAAAGGAGGGTTTCCTTGCTTATTTTATTTTATGATTTGCGAAAATAGTTTCCTTTTGATCTCTTTTTTTTTTTTACAAAATATGTGCTCCCTTTTGGTCCCCCTTTTTACTGCACCAGTTGAGTGGGAGCTCTGGAAATATGAAATTATTAATTTGTTATAAATAATATAAGTACGATATTCAAAATTAATAATTCATTATGAATAATATTTAAAAGAAAAAATCCCGTTAAAATTGAGTAAACTTTTCTATACACTAAAGAGCGTCATGAGAACGATTGGGCGTTAGCAATCTCAACGTTAACTCAAGTATCTTAAATAGCGTGCTTGAATGACATTAAAATGACGACGTGCTAAAATGACATTTATTTTCACAGTGCCATATATTAAAATGATTTACAAATAGATAATAAACGTATTAATTTTAATATTTAGCGCTATGTACAAATAAAATAACGCTATCACATCCCATTTCGTCAATGGAATAAGATATAAAAATTCTCATTTGAATCATTTCTAAAAGAATCTGTAGATCGGGAATGCAGATGTTTTTGATTTTTTTAAGAGGGAGGGGGGAGGATTAAAAAGAAACCTCACACAATAATTCATCGAGAATTTTAAACTCATTTTTAAACGGAAAAGCATGGAATCTGCTGGCATATCTATCAAAGTGATTTGAAATCGAATGCGTTTTTCTATTTTCGATAAATGTATTATATGTTAAGTTATATGCGATTGCTATTTGATGATTACCTTTCCCGAGCTGTCTCATCTGGAAATTCAGTTAAAAAATCAACTTTCAGCATTTTCTAAATGTTTTTACCCTTATCAAAAACTGAAAAACGCTGTTCGATTTCGTTAAGTATTAATAAATGCGGCAATAGTTTTATACATTTAAAATTAAAAATGACTTATAGTGAATGCAGCCGTTATTTATGTGTGTATGCGTGTTTTATAATAAAGTTATCAGAAACAAAACAAAACTTTTTATTTAATTCGAATCGGTTTTATTTAATTCCAATCAATCTGCAAGAAATTTCATGACCTACTTTTATTATTTCTTTGCACGTGGAGCGATAAGGATTATAAACATATGATTCATGCTAACCACTACGAAAAGATATCACGTGGGATCCTAAAGCTATTTTCTTTTTTTTTTCCCTTCTTCTATCGCTCTGTTTGGAACTTTTTAGCTGTCAGAATCTCAAAGAAATAAATATAGATTTCAATTAGAAGATTTTGCTTTAAAAGCATTTATACACGAAATGATTACCAAGAAAAAAAAAAAAAAAATACTTACCATCACTGTGCTGTTTCTTAAATACAAGATGATTTAACAATGCAATTTAATCTGATTTATTTTATTGTCGTTTTTGAGAATATTTGGCGTTATTGTAGATGTTTTAAAAATACTTCTTGCATGAACATTTAAAAGTTATATTTTATATTTATTTCAATCACTTGGTACAGAATTGAATCCTGCATTGGGTCGGGTAATCGGATAGTACACGAACCCGACTCAAGTTCGGGTCGGGCTGGCAGGATTTTTTTTTCTTTCTTTTGACGTGGGTCGGGTTGGAATTTGATTCGTTCGAGTTAACTTTTTTTTTTTTTTTTTCTCCAAAAGATGATGCTGAATATTTGTTAAAATGGTAAAAGCCGAAATAATTTGTTACAAGAAAAACATAATTATAGACTACTTTTCCGTAAATGCATTAAAATATGGATTAATTTTCCTTCATTTTAGTTTCTGGTGTTTTAATATTTCGGTTGACAAAATTTGTTCTTGTCGGGTCTCGAGTTGACTTTAAGTAGAATTTTCGGATTTGAATAGGATACAATCCGGACCTTGCAGTTGAGGTTCAGAGTAGAGTCCAACATTTGATCTTGTAGTCTGATTTTACCTGCTATTGTTTTGTTATGGATAGAGGGGGGGGGGATGTATTTTTTCTAGAAAAATACATTTTTTACAAATAGATTATTTTCTTAGAAAATATGGAATATTAAGCATTTAAAAAAATTATATCCACTAATTTGTTTTATGTATCCTATGAATATTGTTTTAAATCATTTTTATAGGATTTTCACTTAAAACGTACACATTAGAGATCTGCATGGACCTGGTTAATCTCTTTTTATTAGACTCGGGCCGGACCGCGATCAAGCTTAATTTTTATCTGCGGCCGCTCCGGGCCGGGACTGGGGAACTACTTTTTTTTTCGAGGCCAAATTAAACCGGCGGGTTTTTGCGAAAATAACAGTGAAATTTTTCCTTTGTTCGACGAAATCGTTAGAAATTTATTTCATTTTATTAAATTATAGAGAAATATATTTGAAAAAATCTTTATAGAGCTTCAAAATTATTTTTTCTAAAATATTTTTCTTCCATTTTAAACTACATTATTTTTTCTAATGAGTTATCATTTAAATGAATTTCTCTAAGTAATCAATAATGTTGCCATTCCATATTTCATAGATTGTGGACATACTAGTTTAAGCTGCAAAAATGTTTGCATGAGTATGTAAAAAATATATCTTAAATAATTTTATTGATAGGATCCCGGACTTGATTTATTAATTTTTCTTGGATGTGTGGGCCGAATTTTTAGCATAAATGGTTCAAGTTTAGCCCAGGCAACGCCAATATATTTCGATCGCCTGGGTCTGAAAATTTCGGCTAGCCCACATTATTTTAAAATCTCATTAATATGAAATTTCTCATCTTTGGTATCTGAATTTTTGGGAGTGAAAAAAAAATTTTAATTGCGTGTAAATGCCGCATCGCTTGAAATTTCAATTTAAAACACGTAAACGCCGCGGCGTTTCTTCCATAAATTACGGTACTAAAATCTTTTTTTTTAATAATTCCATAATAATAAAACCAGATTTTAACTTATTTATTATTATCATTATTTTTAATCAGGAAAAAGTCACTTTTTTTCCCCTTTAAAAATAACAAAATTATTGTCAGAGGTAATTCAAGAAATATTTTTGTTTTTCTATGCCCCACCAGTGGCCGAGAGGTTCTGCTCTCTAAAGCTGGTAGACGGGAGGTCCTGGGTTCGAACCTAGTCGCGCCCGTCGTCCTAATCGTTCGGAGTTTTCTTCTAAACTTGGATTTTTGTGCGTAAATACGGGTTAGGTTCCGTTAGAAAGACCCCCACGGAGGGCATCCCCACCTCTCCGGGCCCATTTCGTAGATAATTAGCTATCATAAGCAACACAATGCACAAATTTTTCCACAATATTTTTTTTTTCATGTCAAAAAGTAAATGTAATTATTGTGCTAATTGCATACATTTCTGGCAAACATTAAATACCATTTATCTCAGTTTAATTTTTTGAATTGCAGCAGCAGATAATAGGTAAATTATCACAACAGTAACTTTGAGAGAACTGGATGTAATATACAACTGGAGCCATTAATGGCAATTTACCTCCTAGAAAATATGTTATTATTATTTTAAACAATAATTACTATAAGTAATATAAAACTACTGTATAAAAAGGCACACAGTAATTTGCTCAAAAATATTTATTTTAATCACTGGAATCGGAAAATCCTTCAAAATCGGAAGTTTCAGAGTCCGTCATAAACAAACCAATAATATCTCTATTTTCAAAGACAGAAATAAATAATAATAGCATTTAAACAGTAAAAAAAATTACAAACACCGGAAAATTCTTTAAATTTCGCGGCATAGCGAAAAAAATTTACAAATTTCGACGATTTTTGAAATTTTTTCGGGTTTAAAAATTATAGAAAAATCGTTTCTTTTTTTAAAAAAAATCTTTGTATAGTCCGCACCGTGTATAAGCCGCAGTGGCTGTTCCAAATGTTTTTTTCTTGTATAACCTGCGGGCTATACACCCGAAAATACGGTAATTTAGCTATGTATATTTGTAAAAATAACAAAGTATGAACCAGATATAGAGCATTTTCCATCGAATGTACAACAGCAAAAATCCCACGAATACATTATTAGCACATTGTTTAACAATGCAATTTGGAAAATTATAACCGAGATGTTGCATTAATATGAAAAGTTAAAAATTAATGACATACAAATTGGTATTTTTCCCCCTTATTGCAGTACATACCGCATAAATGAAGCCTATTTACGAATTAAAAATTCATTCATTTAATGGCTGACACAGAAAAATTGCATTTTGATTTTTAATATTTTTTAGTTATTAATACATGAAAGCAACTGATTTTATAACCAATAATTCGTATAAACATCATACTCTTCAAAATTCTTTTTGCATAAGTTTGGCACGTTGCATTGTTCATAGATATTGTTTGTGAATTTTTGACATGTGCACGTGAAAAGGTTCGCCGAACTTGGTCTAGGCTATATTTGTATGCATGTAGATGTAGAATGCAACTTGCATGTGTTGATGAACATATCTGAAGCTCTAAAGAGAAAATTTAAAACATGTGAATTTAGCAAAGATAAAATAGATTAAAAATATTTTCCTTTGAGAAAATGCAGCTTATTTACAATTAATAACATAAAATGACTTTTAAAATTTCAGTCAAGCTGTAAAAGAAAATTTTCTTGATTGGGGAGATTATCTTTTAACGCTTTGACACATTTATAAATTCATTTTTTAACGGAAAGATATAAAATCAGGAGGCCTGACTATGGAAGCAATTTGGAATCAAACTGTGTTTTCCATTTTTTATAAATAAATTACCTGTTGAGTTATAAGCAATTTTGATCACGTGACAAAGATGTTTTTAACCTTCCTTGAGTGGTTATTCTTCTTTTGCGTGGAGATTCGGTTCAAAACGCCCACTTTGACAATATTTTCTGAAAGATCTATTGCATTTGCAAAAAAGAAAAAGACAGAAAACACTGTTCCATTACATAGTTTCTGAACAACAGCATCTGCTAGTTTCGTGCATTTCTGAACAAAAATAAATTAAAACTTATGTCAAAAAGTTGCCTTTTCGGATTTGAGAACAGCTTTAAGAATAAAAAAGAAACCCAAGATATGAAGTCGAGTAAGAGGACATTGAAAAATTGTGTGCTAGTGAAGCACGTGTTTACTTTTAACTAGAATATGCAATAAGATATATTTAAACCGTCTATTGCATAATCGAATCTACTATTTAGATCTGACAAAAAAGGGGGGAAATCAAGATAAGGTTCGCTTGAGACATAATAGAAAAAAGTGTCATAAAAATGCCTAAAAAGATATATTATTAATTTTAGTTTAGACATTTAAAAGTAATATGTATTATAACATAGCTTAGAAAAAAAGCTGTGTATTAAGTCTGATGGCTGTTTAAATGTTTTAGTGGATGACAACTTTTATAAATCTACTTTCCATTTTAAGATCAATGTTTTCAGTAGTCTAAAAAGCTGGTAAATAGGTATCTGTTTATTTTATTGTTGCCTTTTTTTTTACCTGGCAGTTTCTCAGGAGAAGTGTCAAATGGCAATACACAATACTTCTTGAAACGTGTAACGACTCTACTGCTAAATTCAAATCCTTCCAGGGATTCTTTATAAAAAACTTTACTTTCAATAAAACATAATTTTTCAGGTAGTGTTCTAACAGAAAACTCAGATACCTCAGATTGCAAATATTTCAAAGAAATTACTTTGAATAGCCATGGGAAAGTATATTATATTTATGAAACTACACCATATATTTATTTATAGTACTTACTAGTAATCAAAAGATTGTTTTATTAAGATTTTTGAGGTATCAATGTTTCACTATGTAAAGCATTTTGTTCATGGAACATAATAGCTTTTACTAAAAATGTTTGAATTCTAAATGATTTCAATGTTCTACATAACTGATTGTAATTATTTAATTTAAATTATTTTTAAATGAAGTTATATTACTTATATGTATCCAACAATGTTTATTTTTATTAATAAATATGCATGTATATGTAATAGAAAAATATATTTTAAAAAACCCGGTTTAAACCAAAAAAACCTGGTTTAAATGAAAAAAAAATGGTTTTTTTACCAACCCTGCCTTTAGCAGTCTAAATTAAAATTAAAAACAGCTGTCTTTGATTTACCGTTGTGAAAATATAGTAAACTAAAAATTGCTATGAGATTTCGACTCTTAATAGATAGAAAAATTTTCACCAGTCAATGATACTTTGCAAACAATAAATAATATACTAAATGGCTAATTTCAGCAAAAATTTTCTCTATTCGGCACTTGATGCGAGTAATTTTGTTTGTGTTTTTACCGGCACATAGATAGTGATTAATTGACAATAGAGAAATACCTATCGCATAATCCTTTCTGTGTCTTTGGCTGCTGCTTCTGTTATTGGTGTTTAGTCAGTATCGCTATAAATAGAGCAATGTAAATCAGGGTTGGCATGATTTAAATCAGCTGATTTAAAAAAAAATCATTTGATTTAAATCAATTTTTTTTTTTTAAATCTTGGAAATTAGTCAGCAGAGAAATAAGAAGTGGGTGTAAATAAGTAGCAGGTGTTTTTCTGGTATTTCCAGGATTGCTATCAGAAAGAATGTGGCAGGTGCAGGTTAAGTCTGCAGGTTATAGGTGAAAACTGGGAAATTGAGTTAGTAGCCAATGGCCGGTAGACTCAGTTTCATTAGTGGCCACTTTTTAAAGTTAGTGGCCACTATAATGTTTCAAACTTTCTTGACATCTAGATAAACTATAATCGTTGTATATATACATATTTTTCTATAAATCAGAGTTTTATACCAGACAACTATTCACAATAAGAATAGGGAAGCAGTCGAAATTCAAGAAAATTGCTTTAAAATTGCAATGTCCTTAACCCTTTCATGTCGGATTTTTTTTCTTCAATTTTGATAATAAAATTACTTTTATTTTAATAATGCTAATCGTAGTTATCTGAATAGATTTACTGAAGTTTAAAGATTATCTCATTGTCTGAATTCTAACGAATGAACTTATTTTGTGTACTATTCAATTCATATGATAATAGGAAGGAAGTTTTTGGAGACGTTTGGAAAATATCATTACAACAGAGTTTAACAGATATTACAACTTTCTAATGTTTTTTGTGTTTTATCACACATGATTTGTTCAGAAAAGTAACCTATACTATTTTAAATTTAAAGAGTGATATATATTTATAAAATAAAGGTGGTGCCAATGGTGCAAAGAGAATTAAGCAAACTTTTATTGTTATTACTAAATGCCCAAACATAAATGAAATCATAATAAGAGAGGCATAGCCATATACTATCATTACCATATGTAGATAGTAGCAAAAGTAATTGTTAAGACAAAACAATACTCGATGAAAAGACATGTACTATTAACAGTACTCCAAACCCGAAAGGGTTAAAATGCACTTGCAATTTTAAATGTGAAAGAAAAGGAAAAGGCAGTGAAAGAAAAGGAATAAATTATTTGAAACGCATGTGGAATCAAAGCTGATGAATATATTTTGCAGAATAAAACTGTAAAAAAAATAATCCAACTGAAGAGCAAGCACTTGGCGAAAAAATGAAATATTGAAAATACAGCTAAATCATTGAAATCTACTTACATACGGTAGGAAAAAAAAATAACCAGTTTGCTAATTAGATGTAATCAAAGTAGAGATGCATATTTTCATGAAAAAAGTTGTATTTCAGTTGGCGATTGATAACAGATTTTTTAATCGCCATTTGGCGAGTGGCGACTATAGTGGCGATCGATGGCCGATTTTTTTATCGCCACTTTTACAACTTTAATCGCCACGTGGCGAGTGGCGACCGCTAATTTACACCTATACTGCAGGTGTCCCCCTCCTAATCCTTCTTTTGTAATAAACTAGTTTCAAAGTGGTAGGAAGCAAAGAGTGAAATATTGTTTGTAGCAATTCCCAACATTGTTGCCAGATCGGGCTACAAGTAGCGAATCGAGCTACTTTTCAACACTTGAGGCTACTATTTTTTAAAACTGAGTTACTTGCTACTTTTGGGGCTACTAAAGAAAAAAATTGGGCTACCATTTGCTATTTTTAGATTCCCCCACTCCCCCTTTTTTTCCTAATATTTAAATATTTATGGATAAATTGTGAAATAAAAAAAATCATAAACACTCTTTTAAATTATTTTTTTATCTTTTAGAATGGCAACATTATTTTAAGTACAGTACAGGACCCATTATCCGGAATTCCAAAATCCGGAAGAAAAAAAAATTGAAAATTTTCTATAAATTTGTAAATTTTTACTAAAATTTTGCAATTTCTGAAATTTGTCGAAAATTTTACAGATTCCCAATTTTCTTTTTGGTCTATTGTGTTCCAATGTGTAACCACTAAAATATGTTACATCAGTGATGAGAGAACATGGTGCCCCCCCCCCAAAAAAAAAATACCCTCCCTCTCACTTCGATAAAATATTATGTTACTTGAATCAGGGGTGATTCTGAGTAAAAAAAAAAAAAAAAAAAAAAATTCTGAAATTCACAGCAAATTTTTTGAAAGTTTACAGAAGAGGTGTGTGGGGGGGGGGGGGCTCGGCACTAATTATGCGTTTTTTCCGCGATCCTTTAACGAAATTCGCGCTTTTATGCGATCTTTTGACGAAATTAAGAGAGTGTTTTGCGATCCTTTGAAGTTTTTTTTTTTGCTATCTTTTGACGATTTTTTGCGTTTTTTTTCTGTGAGATTTTGGCGAAATTTGGGTTTTACTTCCGCAATCCTTTAACTAAATTTGCGTGTTTTTCACGATCCTTTTACGAAATTTCGTTTTTTTTTCATTTTTTGCAATCTTTTGGCAAAATTTGCGGTTTTTTCGTGATCTTTTGACGAAATTTGCTTTTTCACAAAATTTGTGGATTTTTCGCGATCTTTTGACGAAATTAGCTTTTTTACGATTTTTGGACGAAATTTGCGGATTTTTCGCGATCTTTTGATGCAATTTGTGGTGTTTTTTTTTGCGGTGCTTAGAAATTTGTTTTTGTTTTTTCACGATTCTTTGATGAAATTTGCGTTTTTCGCCTTTGATGAATTACGATTTTTTTGACAGAATTCGGGGGGCCCGAAATCCAGAAAATTCCAAAATCCGGAAAGCCTTCGGTCCCGAGGATTCCGGATAATAGGTCCTGTACTGTAGTTGATTACTTAGGTTGGAATTACGGTGCCTCGCTCGACCATATCTTACGCTTGATCGTAGTATAGGCATTCCTGCGATCAGTTGTAACTTCGAGAAAGGTTTTAATAATGTAACTACGTATGGGTGTTCTGCTCATGTTCTGAACTTGTTGGCAAAAGATCTACTAAGTAAAACGATCAGTGATCATATTATAAAAATTGTGAAATATTTCCGAAATACTCATCTCCCTAAAGCTTGGTACAATAGTGAAGGCAGCACTGCATTACTTATTCCAGTAGATGTAAGGTGGAATTCTTATGTTGACTGCTTTCAATCCCTACATAAAAAATTGGTCAAAAATTGTAAAAGTATGTGAAGAGCACTGAGAAAATGTAAGTTCTGATATCAAGAAAACAGTAGGGACTTAAATATTAAAAGAAATGCAGAGTATATTATTGAAGTTTTGAAACCCATTGCTTGTGCCCTAGATACAATCTAAAAAGAGGATTGTTCCCTTGCCGAATGCACATATCAACGGAAAATTTGGGGTAAAAAGTTAGAAAATGTATTAGATAAAGATAGAATTACAAAATTTAAAGCAAGATATGAACAATCTATTAATGGCTGTCATTTTGCTGGAGTTCTGTTAAGTCCGTCTGTTTTAAATCGAAATGAAATTTCACTTAGTGTAGAGGAAATTAATGAAGGTTTGGCATTCATTAACGAAAATTCTTCAAATCTTCTCACCATTGTAGCACATTTTCAAGCAAAAAATGGCCCATTCCAAAAATTACCATTGCTTGAGAAAAAAGTTTCAGATATTATGACAGATTGTGATTGGTGACAAGTCATTTTATGTAATGGGAGGATCAGAGAAATTGAAATTGAATTTATTTACCAAATAACAACAGCCATGGCTTCATCTGCTGGAGTAGAAAGATAATTTTCTTCTTTTGGACTAGTTCATACAAGACTTCGTAATAAATTAGGAGTGGACAAAGCTTCTAAATTAGTGTTTTTGTTCAAACAATTAAATCCCCGATTTATTTCTATTTGCTTAAAAAATATTGAATTAACTGATTTTTATCCCTTAATAAATAGCTTGCATTAAATGAATATTTAATTTGTTTTTTAAATTTTACCATTTTCTATTCATTTACAACATATTTAAGTTTATTTCTTATTTAGTGTGCACAATTCAATTACAAAATAATAGAATGGCTTTAGATTAAAGCCTAGATGTGTAATTTTTAGTACCAATCAGTAACTAGAACATAGTATTTTCTTAACTAATTATTTCTTATGTTATTTTTATAAATTATAAGTATTATTTATTCTTTTTTAGTTATTTATTATAAAAAACTGCTCCATGTATTGTAAAAACACAATAATTAAAAATAGAATTTAAAAAAAATCAAATCCGATTTAGGGGAGAGTGTGGCAAGTTTTTACTTTTTTTACTTCTGGTTCCCTAACTTAGTAAACTAAAGGTGTTAGTTAAATAACTTAGAGTTATATTCTAGTTCAAAATGTTTGCTACAATTTAAAATAAAATATTTAAAAAAAAATTCACACTGAAACAAAATATGCATGACAATATAACTATTGACAAACTGTTCCAACATGCCCCTCTATGGGGCATGTTGGAACATAGTGTGGGGCAAGTTGGAACACAATTAAACAAGTTACAAAATTAGTTATAAAATATTTTATTTTAATAATATGAAGTTACCGATAATACAAAATATTGTAACCTGGTAGTTTCTGTGCTTGCTATTTTTTACAGACTTTCAAAAATTGATAAATCATAGGGAAATACCAGTTTACTAATACATCTGTAAGTACTACAGACTGTGTTAGGAGGTGGTAGAATGAGGTAAATTTCTTCATAGGAATACCATCCACGATCTTCCTTGTCAGGGAAAACAAAACTCTTTTCACTATTACACTTTAGAAGAAAATTAATTTCTACTTTATTCTCTTTAATTACCTGTACCATCCCAACAAAATGTAATTTTTTTTCTTTTTAGTAGAGAGCTTCACAACAAGAAAATCGTTAATTTATGGTTTCCTATTCTCATAAATTGGTAAATGAATAGAATCATCATCTCCTGTAGTCAAACCCAATTTTCCATAGGGAAAATCGGGTTTTTTTCAAAAGTATAATACAATAGACTCCCTCAAATCCGCAATCCTAAAATCCACAAATGCCTGAAATCCGCACATCATTGCTGATGTAAACAATGAAACTTTCAGCTCAGATGTAGGGGGCAAAATTACAGAATTTTTTAGTTTATAGTTTAGTCATTCCGTATGTATTTTCATTTGTAATTAATTCTCTATAACATGACTGAACTCGTGGTTTTCATGAAGGAAGTACAATTTATTTCTGAAAAAAGATAGATATTGCTGATGTCTTTAGTAATCACAATCTTTTACAGGGTTGGCACGGTTTAAACCAAGTGGTTTTAACCCTGGTTTAAACCACGGTTTAAACCAACTGGTTTTTTTGTCAAAAAAACCGTTTGGTTTTTTTAGAAAAAATCTAATATAATATTTTCTCTTTTTTGTAACTTAATTGTTTTAAATTATAGATAGAAGTAATTTCTACTTTTAACACTTCATCTCAGCAGTCAACATGAGACATAATGAGCCTAGGTCATGTTTCTATGCATGTAGAATGAAAATTAGCATGTGCTGATGAACATATCTGGTACCCTAAAGAATTTTCTTAAAACATGTGAAATTAGAAAAGATAAAATAGATAAATAATATTCAATATTTAGCATAAAGTATTTTCATTTAAAAAATGCAGATTTACAGCAGTTAATAACAAAATACAATAATCTTTAAGATTTTGGTTAAGTTGTAAAAGA
This sequence comes from Maratus speciosus, assembly GCA_963932465.1. Classification (NCBI taxonomy): domain Eukaryota; kingdom Metazoa; phylum Arthropoda; class Arachnida; order Araneae; family Salticidae; genus Maratus; species Maratus speciosus. The sequence goes on along the minus strand of OZ010799.1, from coordinate 53,281,036 downwards.
AAATTTTCTGGATTGGGGAAGATTATCCTTAAAGAATTTAAAAGAGTAACTTAAGATATCAAATTAAATAACACAGCTTGCAAAAATTGAATGCTAGTTATAGCATTTCAATAATACCAATCAATCTTTTCTGTTAGTTGCTGAATCTGGTGGCCAAAAATGTTGACTTGGACACTCAGAAAACAAAATAACCAGAAGTATTTGGATATTAAAAAAATAATAATAACAAGCACAGAATAATATTTTAAATTCATGAAACTGCATCAAATGTTTATTGGCTGATTATTATATTATTAATCAAAAGATTCTTCATATGATTTTCAAGATATCAATGTTTCACTGTGTGGAGCAGTTTACTTTGAACATAAGACATAGCTGTTACTAATTATGTTTAAATTAGAAATGATTTCAAATTTCTATATAATTGACTGTATTTAATTTAAATATTTACAAAAGTTATATTACTTATATAATATCCAAAAATGTTCATTTTAGCAACAGATATGCATCTGTATGCAATAGGAAATTATATTTTTAAAAAACCCGGTTTAAACCAAAAAAACCTGGTTTAAACCAAATAAACCGGTTTTTTTCCAACCCTGCTTTTTAACAAACCTTTTTATGTATTAATCGAGATTTTTAGGTTATTAATTCTGGCTGAACCTGAAATAAAACTTCCTTACTTTATGATTTTGATGTGAATTAATAGGTTACTTTTATGAAAAAATTTCATTAAATAATTCAAGGAAAATGTATCTTATCTTTATTATGCAGATTTAATTATTTACTTGACCTTTACTTTTAATCAGGGGTGCAGAATATATCCAAATCCAGCGATCTATGATCGGGAGAAATTGTATCCATCTGGGGAAATTTTGCCGAAAAATGCATAATTGAATTCAATTTTAACAATGAATTATGTAATTCCCAGAGACAGAAAATTTTTCACTACACTCTATGGCGACCTCTACAAAATCGATCTCAGAATATTATGTACCGTATATACTTGTGCGTAAGTTGATAAATTTTTGAAAAAAAAAAAAAATCTATACCTACGTTAACACTTAACACAAAATTTTATGTAAAGCCTATGTATCATATCGTAAAATTGTGTGGAAATTTTCATATGAATTGGGGGAAATGTTGGGAGTAAAAAAAAATTTCTACACCTCTGCTTTTAATAATTTAATCATTTTAAAAATTATTTTACTTCTTATCATTTTAGTTTATTACTTTACTTAATTATTTTAATACTTTACTATATTGCAAGAATTCTTTAGAATTTTCATTGCATTATTACATTCAAATTACTGTTTAAAAAGTGTAAACAAAGCAATCACCAGAAATCCACAAAATTCTAAAATCCGCACTACCTCTGGTCCCAAGCTGTGCGGATTTCAGGAGTCTACTGTATATGTGATTACATTTTTGTATACTATATTATTTATATATTATATATACAATACAGCAAAAAATATAATATTGTTTCCTTCCCTTATATACATTATAATTGTAATGATATTTTACAAATTATAAATTGTACAAATTATATGAATTTAAATTAATTAAGTGTCAGTGTTCTCACAAATTAGTTTTTAACATAAAATAAAATATAAATTGTTAATTTACATAAAAAGTAAAATTTTGATTTAGTTAGAAGTTTTCTTTTCAAGAATATAGATGATTTGAATTTTTTATATACATTCTTATTAATATACCTTAAGGGAGCTGGTCACTCAGCTTCCGATTTCCCCTCACTAATATAAAGTCTATGGGCATTTGATGCATTCGTATATTTAAAATATCTCCTCAGGAAATTAATATTTTTTTTCCTTTTTTCTGTGTGTACACTTCCTAAAAGATGTCTCTTTTTTTCTTAGTTATCAAAATATTTCTAATGTATAGACTTAATTTTGTAAAATCTTATTCACAGTTCGCCTGCTCTTAACACATAAAATATTAAATTCAGCATATATTTTAGAAATATTTTGAAAACTATGAAAAAAAGAGACATACTTTAAAAAGAGTACCGTAATTTCGGGTAGATAAGCCGCCCTGGCGTATACGCCGCTACGTCCGAAAATGGTTAAAAAAAACAAAGTCCATCGTATACGCCGCACCGGCGTATAAGCCTCACTTATTGAAAGTGGTGTACGTACTACTATCGACGTCATATTGAAGATTTTCGCGCATTTTTTAAAACCATTTTAAAAATTAGATTTTAAATTTAATTCAAATGATGAAAATAAATAAATAAATAACTTTTGGTTTGTGAATTTATCCAATTGCATCGCACATTTCAGCCTTGGATCAGCAAGTAGAAATATATTTGATGGAATTCTTAATATAAAACATAACACTAGAATTAAAATAACACAACGTAAAATTCCAAAAATAACTAATGATAAATAATCATTTTGACAACATGAACTATTGGCAAAAGTTGGGAGAGACATATAAAGAGATTTTTTTTTTAAAATCTCTTCACTACTAACTGTAAACATTAATGTCTATTAACAGAAATTAATTGGTACTCGATTTGATATATTCTGTAAATATTTAAATAAAATGTTCTAAGAAAGTTTTAAAATAAACAAAAATTAAATACATACGTTCATTATTGAAAAAAAAAAAAAAAAAAAAAAAAAACCATTCGCAAATGCGCACACTTAAAGAAAACAAGAGAATCTACTTTCTTTTCTATTAAAACGCCGCGATTATGAACAACTTCACTTTGCGTAAGTGCAGTAAAAAGAAATTATTGAGCTGCAAGCAAACAGAAAAAATAATTTAAAAAAGAAAAAAACGAAAAGCAAAACCTGTTTTTTCTTAGCTATTAAAAAAAAAAAAATCTCCATTATTAATTGTCCGATTTTGTTCAAATTTTCAGCAAGTTGCAATAATAGTAAATTAAGCTATGTAACAAAATTTTATTAAAATTAATAAGTTATTAGAAAATTACAGCACTCCCCAAAACCCCTAGTTTATAAAAAGGAAGAGAGTTATCTGCAGTTTGTTTATTCAACTCCTCTGCTGTGTTTGGGTGGAGCGGGAAGTTGAACGTTATCAGAATGAGATCATTATCTTTGAGTAATACGTTTCGTTATGCAGAAAGAAACCATGCATAGGTTTTTTTCTTTTTTAATGAAATAAAAAAGAACTTCCCGATATTTTTAATGATTGTTATTTCTAATCTGTGAAGCATTTTTAATATTGCTTTTCAGATTTTCACTCTATAATATTACATGATCTGATTTTTTTTTTTTTTTTTTTTTTTTTCTGGAAAAAATCGTTATTACTTCGTATACGCCGCACCGGCAGATAAGCCGCAAAAGGTAAAATTTAACTTTTAAACACGTATAAGCCGCGGCTTATCTACCCGAAATTACGGTACATGGAAAAAAGATGTTAAAAATATGAATTTCCTGAGAAGATATTTTAAATATATGAATGCATTAAAATTCCATAGACTTAACATTACGGAGGATAATTCCGAAGCTGAGTGACCAGCCCCCTTAACTTATAATTATGTATTATCAGTAGCAAAGCAATTTAACAATTATGGAGGGGGGGGCTCAAATAGTTTCTAACTCAGTATGATCAAAAAGACTGAAAAAAATCAATGATAAAGCGTCTCATTAATAAGTAGTTAATTAATTAATAATCAACTTTATTCATATTAAAATTGTGTATGTGCATTATTTCAAAATAAACATTAAGGAATAAATTAAATTTTACAATTTAGTGAAATATGGTAGGAGAGTATGAAAAAAAAAATGTATGGCTCTGGGGCCTTTTTGGAGTCTCTCTTCTTCCCCCTTACCTTCAAACAGCACAAATATCTACCAATTCCAGTGCTTCTTCCAAATCAACTTTCATAAAAATGTGCCAATTCAATAAATATATTCCGGTGACTGAGAATCCAGATATAACATTTGAATTGATTGTGTAAAGGCTAACGGAAAAGCAACATTTACAATTCCTGGTACTATATCATAGATTGTCATAGTTAGTCCTGGTGGTTAACCATCCATGCACTACTTGCTGTATTTATACAATTTCTCTATCAAAAGTCAATAAAAAGGTTAAAAATTTATCATTTTTCAATAAATGATATTGCTATTTAAATAAAGGGATTGGGAAATTAGTATCTATACAATGTCCTAAGTAAGAAAAGATAGGGGCATGTTGAAACAGTGTTCCAACATGCCCCATACTACACTTTTGTTTATCTATTATTTTAGGCCTTACTTAACAATAGCTATTTGTTAATGGCTGCTATTAAATAAAAGCCTGATTTTCAAGCAATTTGACAACATAATTTGAGGTTAGTTTAATATAATAATAAAAAAATTAATAAGGATTGTAAGGAATACAAAAAATCTATTTACCTTGCATCAAATTAAAAAAATTAACCTGCTAGAAAAACTTGAACACCTATGGTCTCGAAAACAATATGGATGCTAGATGTGCTTAAGAGACACAAGTTAAGAATTGCCAGAAGCTCCTGATTTTTTTAAAATGGCTGCCAATTTGTTTCAATGTGCCCCATGTTCCAACATGTCCCACTCTCCCCTAAATCAAAAAAATCTGATTTAAATAAAAAAAATCAGAGTTAAAAAAAAAAAAATCATGATTTTTTTCCAACTGTGATGTAAATGGCACAGTGCGATTGAACATTAAAGCGACATCAATCGTTCAGTAACACAGATAAGAATCTCGACTGTATTGGCACACCACACACACAAACATGCAAAAAGAACAGAAATTGATTACTCGCAATTTGGCGAGTTTGATGTAGGTCAAAATTAACATTTTTGGCCACTGGCCAGCAGGGGTGCAGAAAATGTTTCTACTTCCAACATTTCCCCCAATCCACATGAGAATTTCCCCAAAATTTTATGGTATGTTATAGTAGGTAAATGCTGTATTAACGTAGTTATAGAAAATTTATTTTTCCAATGTTTCTCAACTTATGCGCAAGTATATATGGCAGTGGTGATTCTAAGTGAAAAAAAAAAATCTAAAATTTACAGCAAATTTTCTGAAAGGTTACTGCAGAGTGGGGGAAAGGGGTGGAATTCGTTCCCAGCACTATGTTTTTTTCGCGGCCCTTTGATGAAATGCACTTTTTCTTGTGATCTTTTGATGAAATTTGCTTTTTTTAGCGATCTTTTGACGAGTTTTGTGGTTATTTCGCCTTCCTTTTGACAAAATTTGCGATTCTTTCTTGATCTTTTGACTAAATTTGCGGGGATTTTGCGATCTTTTGACGAAATTTGCGGGGGTTTTCGCGTTTGTTTGATGACATTCTCGCTTATTTCGCGCCTTTGACGAAATTTGCGGTTATTTCGTGATCTTTTGACGAAATTCGCGGTTGTTTTGTGATCTTTCGATAAAATTTACGGTTGTTCCGGGATCTTTTGGCGAAATTTGTGTTCATTTCGCGATCTTTTGACAAAATTTGTATTCATCTTGCGATCTTTTGACGAAACTTGTATTAGGGTAAAACCCATCTAACATGTTTAAAGAGGCAGAGTCTTAAAGATAATTAAACATACGTAGTGAAAACTTCGCTGGAAAAATAATCTAACTTGTAACACAGAGTGATGAAGAAATCAGAGGGTTAAACTAAGATGTGAGGTAAGCAGCATTAAGATAAAAATTGTATTTTTGTAGAATAAGCACAGAGTCATAAGTTCTGGTAAAGATGAGCAGTTTATTGAAAGTAATTATTCACATACTTGATTTTTCAGCTTGGGTATCATAGCATTTCTTTTAAAAACAGATAGAGGTTAAAATGATGATAAAAATTGCAACAAGATGAAAAATGACTAGATATAATTCACATACCAAACATCAACTTGAGTTAAGCTGTTTCGGAAATGTAACTAAACTTATTGGTATCACCGGTAAACATAATTTAAATAAATGCAAGAAACAAAAATAAAACAGACTTATTTAAATAGCTAAAAGCCATATCCCTGGCAACACTAAACGTTACCGCTGCTTGAGACATCCAAACAAGCTTAAAACTCAGACGTGCGTCTGCTGTTGAATGATCCGACCGCGGTATAAATACCATCTGATCGACGACACGTGCCGGGAAAACGCTTATTCGCTAGAATGTTCTATCACGTGACGTGAACACAAATTCCATGAATAATTAACAACTACTGACGAATCAGATGATTCGCGAAATGCTGCCATCTAGTGCCATACGGCAAACCGACTGAATCGATTACTTCGATTACAACGTAATCGATATTGTGTTCGACTGTCATGCCGTGAAAGAGCTGAAACGCTAATAAACTTTTAAAGTAAAATAAACTTAAATAAAACCTACTGTAATATAAAACCCGGACAGCAAACTATTAAATAGTAAGTTAACAGTTAAATATAATAACTAAAGTGTATTTAATAAAAGAAAAAGTTGCTTTTACTATTGTATAATATGTAAACAAAGTGAAACGATCTTTTAACCTAAAAACTATGAAATGAAAATAACTATGAGGATGAATGAATGAATTAATGCATTAAATGTATGAGTATATGAGTGGGGTTTTGAGCAAATGAGACTAAATACTGATGTTAAATTCTATCAACTTGCTGTTCTTTCGGGATCTTTTAACGAAATTCGTGTTGTGCGATCTTTCGACAAAATGTGCGGTTTTGTTATCTTTTGATGAAATTTGCAATTTCTTTCGCGATCTTTTGACGAAACTTGAGGTTCTTTTGCGATCTTTTGACAAAATTTGCGGTTATTTTGCGATCTTTTGACGAAATTCGCTTTTTTTCCATAATTCTTGGACAAAATTCGCGGTATTTTTATATCTGAATTTTCAGATTGATGAACGATTTTTTTTTTTTTAAATTTTCGGAACCAAATGCTTTAAATTTTCGGAAAATTCGGAACAGAATCATCCCTGATACACGGTACATATTTTTCTGAGATCGATTTCGTAAACTTCGCCATACGAATCTTTTTACTTGTAGTGAATTTTTTCTATCTCAGGGAATTATGGAATTCGTTGTTAAAATCGAAAACAATTGTATATATTTCTGCAAAATTTCCCCAGGTGGTTAAAATTTCCCCCCGATCCTAGATCGCCGGATCGGACATATTCTGCACCCCTGCTGGCCAGTACACTGATTTTTTTCACTGGCCAGTAACAAAGTTATGTACGCTCCATACAAAATTGTGTTTTTTCTAACTATCAACATTGTAATTTACTAATATATATTACTTACCATTCGATATGATTGCATTCAACTGAAAATTTTCATTTTTACTATTAATTGCAATGAAATAAATTCACAGGAAATTTTCAGAAAGGTTACAGCAGAGGGGGAACCCCCACCCGCCGGCACTAACTAATATGCATTTTTCTGTGACCATTTAACGAATTTCGCATTTTTTTTTTTTTTTTTTTTGCGATCTTTTGACGAAATTCACGTTTTTTCGTGACCTTTTGCAAAATCTGTGTTTTTTCATGATCTTTTGATGAAATCTGCATTTTTTCTGCGATCTTTTCACAAAATTGCATTTTTTTTTGTAATCTTTTAACGAAATTTGTGGGTTTTTTTTGCCATTCTTTGAAAATATTTGCATTTTTTTTTTTCAAGATTTTTTGACGGAATTTGTGTTTTTAGGTGATCTTTTGTCAAAATTTGCGTTTTCTCCGCAATCTTTTGACGAAATGGTGTTTCTTCTGCAATCTTTTGTCAAAATTTACGTTTTTTCCATGATCTTTTGACAAAAGTTGTGTTTTCTCCACAATCTTTTCACGTAATTTACGTTTTTACCGCAATCTTTTCACGAAATTTGTGTTTTTCCGCAATCTTTTCGCGAAATTTGCGTTTTTTCCGCAATGTTTTGACATAATTAGTGTTTTATACATGGTCTTTGTGCCGAAATTCACGTTTTTTTCACGATTCTTTGACGGAATTGGTGATATTTTTCTATGAACGATTGACGAAATTGAATTTTTTTTGCAACCATATCAAAATTAGCGATATTTTTGTCTGAATTTTTGGACTGTTGACCGCTTTTTTTTTTTTTTTCGGAACCAAATGCTTTAAATTTTTGAAAAATTTGAGACAGAAACACCCCTGCTACTTTCTTTTCTTACGTTGGGGGGAATCGCCGATTTGGACGCCGTAAATTCTGAACGAATTTCACTCCTTTCCTCCCTGGCATCGATCTTTCAACCATCGCGTTTGGCGAGTGAGGACAGTAAAGTTAATCGCCACGTTTTAAGTGTTACTCAATGCCTGGTGAGTGCTAATTTTGTGCTATAGAATTTGTGTGTTCGTTTATTCGCCAAATAAAGTATTTTGTTGTGTTTGGCACAATGGCGAGTGCCAGCGAGAACGCTGGCCTAGAATCAATACTGATGGTTCATTGAACACTTTCAATATCAAATTTTAAATTCCCATAATTTACTCCAGCTTTTATAAAGGTCTTTGTAGAAAGTACATATTCTAAAAATTAAATCCTTAAAATTTTTGGAAATTTTAAAATTATTCTTGAATCATACGAGTAGTAATGTTCTGCACGTGACACTTACATAAATATCTATATCTATTAACTTATAAGTTGTTAGAATTAGGGATTGACCGAATCAGCAATTTTGCCGAATACTGAAGCTTCGGTCAAAGTGTACACCGAATATTTGGTATTCGACAACCGAACACTTACAAATTTTTAGTACACATTTTTGCATATATTAGCTTTTTTAATAAACTTTAATTAAAATTAAATTCTTAATAATTTAATTTAGTTACATTTTTATTCTTAAATCTAATTACACAAAAAAATTTAATGACTTCAACTCACAAATTCATTAACCGATCACTTATTTTTTATTATTTTATCACTAGTCAATATCCAAATTAACCCAATGAAAGTATTAAACTATACAGGCTATTATTAAGGATAAGGATTCTCAGAAAAACAAAAGTTCATTCAAATAAAAAGAAACAATGTTGTCATTAAGCTGATTTACTGATTGTCTAATTATATATATATTGAATTGGAATGTTCTCAAATACAAAAGGTATCATATCAATTTGTACATTTAACTATTTTCTGTGAAATTATTGATACATATTTATATTTTGATTAATATTTATCATTGTGGTGATGAAGATAAATTTGAGCGATTTTAATTTAATGGTTATAAAAGCTATAGGATAGGCATAGGAGTATACTTATTTGATGCATGTATTTTCTTTAATATAAACCTTAGTAATACAGAGATGAACTCTGGTATACTTATTTGAGGTGTATATTAAAGAGAATACACATTAAATAAATTTAAATTGAAAAAACTAATGTAGAAATAATTAAAATTAAATGGTAAGGGAAAGATGCCCATATTCCTTACTTTTTTTTCCTCTATCGTAGACAGTTGTTCTGATTTCATCCCTATATAGACTATTTCAGGAAAGAAAAAAAAAGTTTTTTGTAATTAAAAATGGCCTTTGACTTGTTTTTGGTAGTGCAGCTGAACTTTGAACTCATGCACATAATGTTGAAACTCGTCATTTAGCCTATTCTACTTCTAAGTAAAAGAGAATTATTCTACTTCTAAGAAAATACTTATCCGCAATTATTCGGCCGTATATTTAGAAGTATTCAGCTGAAGCCGACTATTCGGTTTACATGCCGAATACCGAATCGACTATTCAGTATTCGGTCAATCCCTAGTTAGAATATAAACTATACATTACCAATAACAAAAAAACCCTATATTTTCATATTAGCATAGTTGTTTTAATTTGAGGATACAATAGCATTGTTAAAACAGCAGTAACATATAGAGAAACTATCCCCCATGTGGAATGGCCGTAATTGGATCTGGTCTGTTATCTGAAACAGCTCAATATATCACAACTAATGGAACTCCAAATACATGTTGGATAGGTACATAGTTGTACTTCATTAATTTAACATGTTTCAACAGACCAGATCCCACTCTCAATCATAGATTAACATACAAGATGGGACATTCACAGCAAAATCTTTAATGGCAACAGTACTAGGTGTCACTACCGACAAGGGGAAGAATGAACAAGCCTCCAAAATTTACCTATGTTTATGAAATATGTTTGCACTCTATGTTTTGAATATCTATTCTTTCCTAAAACAAAGCAGAGGCAGACGGTTTATTTATGCTTTATTTATTTAGCTGCTTTTATTGTTATTGTACCTATATCATCCACCTTTAACTTACAAAATGATAATTAGAGTAATATCTAAAAGAAAAAAACTTAGAAAATTCTGTTAAGAATGTAAATATGTAAGTTTGAGATTAAATTGTAAAAAATCAAATTCAGGTATCATGTCAATTTATTCATATCGAATAAAATTTTATTGAGTGTAATGTCAGTACTTCTATTTATTTTTAAATGTTAGATTTATGTAATTCTAAAAATTTGCCAAAAGGAATTTTTTCCTATCTGTAATTTTATTATTATTTCTTATATGTTAATATTATAAATATTATTGAATTGATTGTATGTTATTTACATTAAAAACAATATTTTTATTTTATCTGCAAGAAAGTGAAAATGCATAAATTTTAAAAGATTATTGTAAGAATTGTTTAATATGTTAAACTTCATAAATTAATAAAACATCGGCTATAAAAATGCTCTATTTAATAGCATTAAACTTCATCTTAATGGCAGAGATCAGTGAAAGTCTAAAAATAACGTGAAGTTGTGTGGAAGACTTAGTGAAGAAGCAGAGAAATTCCAATAATTCTATTTATTAATCACGGCAATGTGATGATATTTACAAGATGAAAAATTAGCAAGCATAACTTTGCTTGAACTAAATAAACTTAAAATAAAAATTAAATAAAGCTTAATTAAATAGTGCTAGCATCTATTGTAGCCAGGGTTGCAAAAAAGCCGGCTAAAATTTAAAAAAGCCAGACCGGTGGCTTTTATTGGCTGTAACCGACATTTTTTGGCCAAAATTGGCTTTTATACCATGAAACATTGTAATTATAAACTACACATTTTAAAGTGTTTTTAATTAGTGTTAATGACATTTAATTGATTTAGAGTTTAATAAGTAACCCAATTTCTCAATAATGAGAACATTAATACTGGAATAAAACTTAGATAATTTTGCTAGTAATTTGTAGTCAGAATTGCAAATATGTCAGATAAATTTTAAAAGGGCCATACCAACTGCCATTTTTTTCATTTTTACTGCTTATAAAATTAAACAGGACAATGGTTACTTAGTTACATGTTGTATTACTTAATTAATTTTAAGAGCTATTAATATACAAGTCTTATTTTATTTCCAGTAAACATTTAAAATTATATGTAGTCATATTAATAAAATCACCATTTCTCACTATTAAAAAAATTATGAATAGCATATGCATGAATATGCTTAGCAACAAACCTTTCAAAATTTTATTTATAGATTTTTTTTTCTTGTTTAAATGCTCTATTTTTTATACACTTATGTACCACTCTCCTCAAGTATTACATCCTTTCTAATTTCTCTTTTAACATATTATAACTTAATCTCTCCATATGGACACATAAGAATATTTCCATTTTGATGTGCTACATTTTGTCATTAATTAAATATAATCTTTAAAATGTGTAGTATATGTGGAGCTATGTAATATAGAATTTCAAACACCAGTTTGGAGCCTAACTTATATTCTTTTCAATGTTTATATATATATATATATAATTTTTTTTTTTTTCAAGACATAATGCCTTCACAGCTGCCTTCTAGAAGTTATTTATTTGATTTATTTATTTAACAAAATTTAATAAAAATCCATAACTTCTTTTAGTAGAAAATATTTATAAGTGTATTAAAAATGTGATCCAAATTTAAAACGAATTAACTGTAAACCAACTTAAAAAAATAAAAACCGGCTTTTTTAAAGTGGTTTAAACCAAAAAAAGCCGGCTGGCTTTTTTTGGCCTGGCTAAAAGCCGGCAACCCTGATTGTAGCTAATCGCTACTACGCCATAACAAAACAACAACAAAAAAAAAATACAAGAGCTGCTCACAACATGCAGCTATGGCGAAGGCAAACTCATCAAATTTGTTCACTCATTTATACAAACAAAATACAGAATTTCTGCATATTAAATTATGCCATTTCTAGAAACGAAATACCACACAACATCATAAAACGCCATTGGGTCAAACGCTTCTTACCTCATGCCCAGCACTATGACGTCAAATGTACGAACAACAGCCGTGAATAGCGAATCACCGGTGATATTGTAATCACAGTTCCAGACCGCTATGATATCACGCATTATGAAAAATCGGCATGCCGGTAGCGAGAAGCAATGGCGTTTTCATGTATTTCGCCGTTGACTTGGAGAGGGTAAAAACAAAGTAAGTCATGTTAATAAACTAAACTTATTTTAAGTTAACATGACAACAAAAAATTTTCCTACCAAATGGGAATAATACTGAAATTTTCTAGGACTTGTAGGATGCAATATTTCTTATATTTTTATATTACACCATTGCTTTTGATATATAGCATTCAAGACAAAATTTTTACCTTGTTTTTAGTTGCACTTAAATCGTCCACTCATCATGTAAAAAAAAAAAAAAGCATATAGTGCTTGAACATAGAATAGATATTATATATATATAAAGTAGAGTGTCTATTCTATGTTCGTGTATCAGTGTACGATTCTATCAAAAACATAAACATGCAACATTAAAAAAAGAAAGATCACAATAAGGTAGATATACTCAATAATAAAAATATTACAAGGATGGAGAGTTTCTTCCCCATTGTCACTAAAGGCGCTATAATCACAATCGCATTACCATTGCACTCTATGGGAGTGTTCAGTCTTGTATGTTAATCTATGCTCTCAGTAAGGTTGGCTGGGTGAATTGTGTCTGCCACATTTTCTCAGGATAGCTCAGTTGGCAGAGCATTTGTAGTCAAAAGATTCCTGGTTCAAATCTTGCTCTGGACACTTTTTCACTCAGCTGAATAAATTAATGAAGTATTCTTTAATGATTCGTGAGAAAAAAATGTTGAAATTGAAAAATCATCCTTAGTAATTTAAACTCATATATTTTTTACATGAACTTTTAGTGTATTTTGTGATTCATTTACATTCAAAGTATTTATAAAATTATAATCACACTGATAATCCTATTTTCTCTTTTACATTAATTTAAGGATTTTTAAAGTAAGGATGCTCATTTAACGATTATAAAAAAAAAAAAAAAAAAAGTAAAACTAAGATAAATTTAACAAAAAAAAAAAAAAAAAAAAAAAAAAAAAAAAAATGCTGAGTGTGTTTTAGGACTATAAATTGTTGATTTTTTTCTTAATTTCTAATTTGAATGAATAACATTTTATGATATATCAAATGTTTCATTAACATTAATATTGATTTATATTCTTCACTTGGGCATACTGATCTTGTTAACCCTCTGTCAGTCACAACTCTGGGACTCCAGAGTTCGAGTGCAATGTGCCTGTTAGAAAATCGTCATTAGCAATTAATTGATGCAATTCTAACGTTCTTAACCCTTAAATGCCTGGTGTTGCTTTTCAGCAACATACCCAATTTAGGCTCTAAAATACTATTAAAATAATATTGAAGCTATAATGCCTAATGTTGCCAACAAAATACATTCTGAAAATATTATTAAATCGATTTTCAACATTTAGATGGCAACACTTGTGCTGTTTAAGAATAAAGATAAATTTATTTTTTCGAATGTTGCTACTTGTTCTTTTTGTTTTGTTTGGAAGCTTGTGAAATACCCTATTTTGACCTGCAGTGAGAAAGTAAAATTTATTTCTTATTATAGTTCCTAAAATTCTTGTGTGTTTAATATTATAGAATTTTATCAAGGAAAATTATTTTTTCAATTAAACACCAGTATTGCCAATTAGTAATGAACTGTTTTTTAGCTGTAAACTATACTTAAAACAAAATATGATTTTTTTAAGTATTTTTCCCATGATTTATTTAAAAAATAAAAGCCAAAAAACATTATTACAATGATTTTTGAAAAATCAGGCATTTAAGGGTTAAAGTAATCATTGACATTCAAAGAGAGAATATTTCAAATTTGAATGAAAAAAAAAACCTCATTTATTACACTCAAAGCAAGTAGGTAATACAAAACAGACTGAAATTTCAAACTCAGCTCCAAATTGTCTTCAGTTTTCTTTACAAAAATAAACAAGTTGGAAATTGCTCGTCAAACGTGGGAAATGAGGTGCGTTCATAGTATAACAAGTTTCATAAATATTTTCCACACCGCTATTGTACTGAATGAATATTTTAGTGCACTTCATAAGTGCCTAACAATTTCATGCTGTTCAAAGGGCTGTAACATCATTAAAATACACTTGAAAAAATTTTTCCCATTGGCCGTAGTGTAACAGAAAACTTTTGACTGTCCCTGTCATTAAACTATACATCCGATTTTCATAAAATTTGAAATGACTCGATAAAATTTTACAACAATTATATATTTAAAATTTCAGACCATTCGATTGGGTAGTTTTTGCTCTGTTATATGCAGACAGACGGACTGAACAATGACTATAGGTGCTACGTCATAATTTCCCCATGACAGTTTCAGGAGGGTGCTGCACCTTGCCTGCCCTTACATTTACAAAATAGCACCCCTGTTGCCCCTGATGAAAAACATTAGCACCCTTGTTGCCACCAGCTGCAAAAAATGCCTTTACTCCTTTGTTTATTAAAAAATTTACTTGCATAGTAAAAATTGGCTCATTGCTGTCTTTAAAATAGCGTCCTGTCTATTAAATATTAAAAGTAGTTTTAAAAATCAAAAGAATGCCTTTAAAAATTAAAAAAAAAGTGCCCTTAAGAATCCAAAAGTGCCCTTTTCCTACAAGAAGCACCCTGCTCTTTTTTAAACCTGGGGGAAACTCTGGCTACGTATTTATATAATTACGAGTGCACTTAAAAAGAAACATTTCAGTTATGAACAAAACTCAAAATACAGGTAGGATACAGTCATCCTTAGTCGAATTGACTGTCAAAATATTGAACAGTGGAGGTGTGTTGACCTGTGAAAGTGCAGCCTTGGCAGATCATAGTTGCATGGGAACGGCAGATTGCATGATGACATTTCTAGTATTCCTAGTTTGACATCCTTCTGTAGCCTGTTTCTACAGTACAGATGATGCACCTACATCTTTTTGGATGGGAGCGGGAGGATATCTCCTGATCATTGATGGAACAATAGCTTTTCAAACGGGCTTGCAGGCTGCTTGGAATTCGAGTTATCTTCTATAGGTGAAAACTGGGAAATTGAGTTAGTAGCCAGTGGCCGGTAGACTCAGTTTCATTAGTGGCCACTATAATGTTTCAAACTTTCTTGACATCTAGATAAACTATAATCCTTGTATATATACACATTTTTCTATAAATAAGTGTTTTATACCAGCCAACTATTCATGATAAGAATAAGGAAGCAGTCAAAATTCAAGAAAATCACTTAAAAACCTGTTATCATATTAATTTTTTAGAATATATTTTGGATTATTTGTATGCATTTATAAACACAATTACCTATCAATTAAGTTCCTATTACTTTCTTTATTTAAAAAATAACTAAATCAAAATTCCAACAGTTAAGTGTATAATAAAAAAAAGCAATCAAATAAAACCCAATAAAATATTATTTGGATTTTATTTAATAAGTAAATGTGTTATTAACATACTACACACATTACACACAGTTGAAATCTAAGCTGGGGAGTGTATTTTGTAGGATTAAACAGTACCTCCTTGAAGAAAAATAATCTTAACTGGTGAGAATGTGGCAGGAGTCGAAATATTGAAGATACTGCAATGTCCTTAAAATCTGCTTCTATCCGGTGAAAAAAAAAAAAAAAAAGAAAAAGGCATAAATTATTTGAAATGCATGTAGAATTAAAGCTGATGAATATATTTTGCAGAATAAGACAGTATTTCTTGAAAAAAATAGTCCAACTGAAGAGCTAGCACATGTCGAAATATTGAAAATTCAGCTAAATCATTGACATTTGCTTGCATCCGGTGGGAAAAAGAGTTAACCAGTTTGCTACTTAGATGTAATCCAAGCAAAGATGCATATTTCCATGAAAAAAAGCTTATTTCAGTTGGCAATTGTTAACAGGTTTTTTTAATCGCCACTTGGCGAGTGGCGATCGATGGCCAATTTTTTAATTGCCACTTTTAAAACTAATCGCCATGTGGCGGGCGGCGACCGCTAATTTTCACCTATATTATCTTCAAACTTCTTCGACGTAGCTTTCCAATTATCAGTTCATGGGCCAACCTTTTGAGGTACATTCTTCTGCATAATGGATAGAGTTGATTGCCGAGGTAAATGATTTTTGAGTGTTGATCCCACCCACATTGAGCATTGCAAAGAAAATTACCATTGGTCAACGCTTGATGTTGCAGCTTATGTTGTATGTAGCGCACATTTGATCTGCAGTATCAACCCTACTTTTGGTTGTGTTATAGAAAGTAATCACTTCCGGTTTCACTTGCTCTCCAGAAGCATGATCAATTGTGTTGTCGTCATCCAGAGAGGATACAAAAATGACGTTTATCTTTTAGCAGGAGACGTAGGAGACAAGAACTTTCTTGTTATTGAACACGAAAATGAATTCAAACCTACATATTTACACAAGATATCCACAACTTTTGTAATTTTCATTCATGAAATGAGCGAAATAAACAATCGTGATGATAAATCATACAAAATAAGAACCTTCAAAAATCGGACCAGTTTGGTTGCAATTGGCCTGAAAGGCCACTAGGGTTAGATCTCTACTCAGAGCGAATGGCAGTGAAAATGGCTAGGTGTGTTCACAAACACCACTGTAAAAGACGTGAGTATCTGGAGGGGCAGTGTCCCGCACACTCTTGTGGCAGATAGAACAGAAATAATTATGTTGTGCTTGTCAGGCCTCTTGCGATCAACGGAGGATTAAGATCGTTGCTGCATTGTAGAACATTGTGCATTGCTCTTGTTTTTATATAATTTAAAAGGTATAAATGAACACTGCTTTTTTATATGTATGAGGACATGAGTTTCAAAACTCGCCTTATCCAAAATTTTAAAAATAAAGTTTTTTCTGTCAATTTATTCAATTGGTGAACCTGCATTAAAAAAAACACTACAGACTGCTAAAAAACTAGTTTTATCTTGTATTTCTGGCATTGTAAAATCTCTGTTTACAAGAAAACCAATGGACACAGTCGGAGGTTTTTTTTAGATTTCCTGGATAAGGCAAGTTTTGAAACACATCTTATATTAATATTTTGGTAACTTTCTGAAAGTTGTTTTTTCTTTTAGGTCATTTTCCTCCGATACTTCTGCCTACTTTTGGATAATACAATCGTCAAGAATAATCAACACCATCTAGCATTCCAGAACTTCATTCAGTGCTCTAGGAAGCAGTGTTCCTTTTCATGACATACTATTAGTATTGCTTGGCTGTTACGTTCATCTTATATAAGATAGCTCATTGGAATATAAAAGTCAACACAAATCAGTGGAACTTTACATTGATGTTATACGCTGTTCAGATAAGAATTCTGAATCAACATATGCCTTTATTAGTTTTTGTTATTTAGGACAGAATTGTCATCATTTCTAAAACTGGCATGTGCATCTACATAAATTAACTGGTTTTCAGAAGACTTTCTACCTTCTATTGCTGTGACTTATTGTAGTGATTTTTGTATTGCAGATTGTAGCAACATTTAACTGTATAAACAGAACAAGACTAACTCATTTGATGATAAAGTATAAAACAAAGATAGATTTATAGCAGAAAATAGCTAAAGCTGTATCAAAAAGATTTTCTTATGACACTACCTCACGATTGTTTGTTTAATTTATCCCCAAGTCAATTAAATTTGTACAATAACTCTACCTTTTTGTAAACCATTGGTGTCACCTACATAGATAACTTTTAGTAATCAGACAAGTAATCATTTGAATGATTTTAAAATAGTTAAACAAACTATATGTCTTAATGTATATTCTTACATTTATGATTATGATTACATATATAATATATAAATTGTAATGTACAATATTTGTATGTGTTGCATAATTATGTATACATAATTATATGTTTTTTATGTATGTAATTTGATTATGTAGATTTGTTTGTCTTTTTGATAGAAATTTCTTAGATTTTTAGGATAAGATATTTGAAATTTATGAACTTGAAAAAATAGAATCTGAATCGGTTAATTATAATTTGTCTTTGCTATTATCTTTGTGATATTTCATTTTTAGTTATTAATAATGAATTATATTCTGAAGCCCTCCCTCGAGCATATGACCCTTGTCAAGGTCGTTGCTGCGTTGTGGAACCAGGGTGATGTTAGGGCTTCAATAGCAACATTCACTTGTTCAACAACACCTCATATTAAAAGACGAAGGCAGTGGAAAGAGATAGAAGAGAAAGTAATTGGAAAAGTGTTACATCTCCCACTGCCAGAACTTTTAAAAGAGAAAATATGGGGTTTTATTAAATCTATGGGCTTAGAAATTTATAAATGGATAGAGTACCATTGCACAGGTTCTTACTTTCATGTAAATCTACCAAATGAGCTTTGTTGGACACCACAAGGGACAATAGATAGGAAGAGAATAGCGCAGATGTTGCTTAAAGAGGAGAGTTTAGATGTTATCACGCGCTATAAATTGGCATGTGTTTACTGCTTAGAGTATGATGTTCGGAAACTGTGGAATGAAATTCCTGAAGATGAGAAAGAATCTCTATACTTTCCTGGTGAAAAGATAGATATGCCAGCTATAGTATATTTTCGGTTTGATGAAATAAAACATTTAGTACATTTTTGGTTTGATGAAATAAAAGAAGAAAGGTTTATGTCAGAGTGGCAGACCTTTTATTACCGAGTTATGTTTCAAACATATGCAGAAGGTGATAATAAAGCAGCAGTTGAATATTTTTTACAGAAACTACCTCCAGAAGAAAGAGACACGTCCTTAATAAAGGCTGCTAGATCTGCAAAAGATGCTCACGTTTTATGGTACTTATTAGGCGAAATGAATGATGAACAACAAGTAGTTATATTTAATCACCAACCTTGTGAAATGTTGGAATGTCTTCTGAATTGGCCTTTACAAAGCTTCTTTATGGAAACAGCCGATCATATGTGGGAGCTTATTGATAAGAAGCATATAGTTAGGCTATTAGAAAAAATCGTAAAAAAAATAAATAGCAACCATAAAGACTGGAATTACCAAAAGCTTTTTGGAAAACTGTGGCAGAAAATGTCCAATTCTGATAAAAGTTATGTTCTAAGTAAAGTAATCGAAATGGAAAGCAATAGCTGGTATATATTATTATACTTGTTTGAAATTAAAGACGAAAGTAAAATCAAAGAAATCTTTCAGCTTGCAACCATTGTAGAAAGAAAAACATTTATTTTCTGCTATAAGGGAATAATTATCTGCCAAACTTTGATTCATGTTGATGAATGGAGTTCGCTTAAATTGATGTTTGAAGAATGTTTATCATCAAAAGATGAAATGATAGAATTTAAAGAAATATTTAAGCAGTATATTATACAACGTATTTCCAATGATCAAACTGAAATGTACAAAGAAATGTTTGATAAATTCTTCCATTGGTTAGATGACCTTATAGGCCAATACAATGAAAGAAAATGTGTGGAATAGGCAGAAGGGTGCCAAATGCATATAGAGATTAGTAGTTCCTTATTTGTTATAAAGGGCTTGGAACTCAGTCATGAGGAAGTCCGATTTCACGCCAAATATAAACAATCACAAAAGTGAAACTGTAACCAATGAAAAGATGTCCAATGTTACATGGTATATTTAATGTTGTGTATTACATGATAATATATCTTATTTATGTATAAATTAAAGAAATTGCTTTGTAATCCATATATTAAATAGTGTAACTATTTAAAACAATGTTTTGTGGATTTAGACATAGTTTTTTCTAAAGATGTAACAACCTAAAGTCATTTTGAAAATGTAAATAAAGGTTGCCAATAAGTACTTTTGTTTTGTTTTCTCTTGTGCCAAATCGCTTATAACAAAGAAGTACCAATTTCTGGTTTGTACAATTGACAGTTGTACTGTAACACTGTTTTCGTTCTCATTTGTTTAGATTCTTTAATATTTCAGGAACAGATACGTTAGTAGTCTGCCAAAAACAGTAAAAATTGATCTGCAAAAATAAAGGCAAGATTGTTTGTGGCAACGACAGCTTGCTGGGTTATAAAATTTTTCAATCTTTCTCGTACTTTTTCTTTTTTTTTTTCACATCCAGTATATAGATATTTTTGCACTTAATTCTTTAAAATCACATTTTTTTTTTTTTTTTTTTTTTTATCTTGTACAGTAGACTCTTTTAAATCCACACAGCTTGGGACCAGAGGTTGTGTGGATTTTAGAATTTTGTGGATTTCTGGTCATTGCTTTGTTTACATTTTTGAAACAGTCATTTGAATGTAATAATGCAGTAGAAATTATAATGAATACTTACAATATGTTAAAATAATTAAGTAAAGTAATAAACTAAAATTGTAAGAAGTGAGAATTTTTAAAATGATTAAAAGTAAAAGTGAAATAAATAATTAATAATGTATAATTAAAAATGAATAATAAAAATGAGATACATTTTTCTTGAATTATTCAATGAAACTTTCCTATTAAAAGTTAATTCACATCAAAATCATGAAGTAAAGAAATTTTATTTCAGGTTTAGCCAGTCTTAAACAAAAAAGCCAGAAAAAAATATATTTGGTAAAAAGACAGTGATTATTAGTGATATCAGCATATCTTGATATTTTTTCAGAAATAAATTTATGCTTGACTCATGAAAAACCATGAGTTCAGTCATATTATTGAGAATTACATATTAAAATGCATACGAAATGATATAAAACTAAATTTTTTTGTAATTTTGCACGTACATCTGAACTGAAAGTTTAGTTGTTTACATCTATGATGATGTGTGGATTATAGGTGTTTGCGGATTTTAGAGAGTCTACTGTGCTCATATCTTACTTGAAAATTTGCCTCCATTATGTAAGTAATATTTCTGTATTATTTCTTATTAACTGAATGATCTGATTTTCTATATTTGGATGCTAAATTTATTAAAATCAAAACATATTTTTGTAATTTTTAATATATATTTAATTTGCAATTGTTTTTATATGTTAATGTGCTGAAAATGTCATCGAAATTTATTGTAACTATGAGAAAATTTTGTTTTGAAGTGGTACAGTGATCATTTTCAAACCTTTAAACATTAACTTTCTAAAAATGTTGACAAAATCACTTTAGTTTTTAGTGGTTTATCTCAGAGTTTCAGATTGGCGATCATTTTTGAAAATGGTAGTTTGGCATGTTTATGGAAAAAAATCACCTATTTCATTCTGCAGACCACAAACATATCTGTTCCATATTTCATTTCATCCTCTTCAAGTCCAAAGCTTATTTAGCTTAAATATCACATATAAAATATTTCCATTCATAATAGACTGGAAGGGGGTGACAGCAAAGATAGTCACCTCATCGAGTTTATGGCTGAAATGCCAAAATTAGTTGGAGTTTGATTTGCATATTAAAACGTAATTAGTCTGCCAAGCCATATCTTGGTGGAAAACCCGATTTTAGTGGCTGACTCGTAAGCTTACTATTGTTTTCCTGCTCCCAGTTCTCCATGTTTTCATACCTTTGCATGCAGGAAAACACAATGGTAAACCTACGAGTTAACCACTAAAATCTGGTTTTCCTGTGTTTTCAACTATGATATGACTTGGCAGACCGATTGCGTTTTACTATGCAAATCGAGTTTTAACTAATTCTGGAATTTCAGCCGTGAACTCGATGAGGTGATTGTCTGTACTGCCGCCTCCCAGACTATAACAATGGTGCCCACTTATAAAGGCCCATGGGGCACAAGCCCACCCAATTTCCATTTATTTATTTAAATCGCTGAAATAAAATTTGGTTTAGTTGATGTTTGAAAAATTATTCTGTTTGAAAAATAGTAAAGACATGAATTAGATTTAAAAAGAGTACTACAAGCCCCTTCAATGGATGTATAATTAAGTTTCTTTCAAAAATAATTTTCCTGCATATTTTGCCATCTACTTTAATGTCCTGAATCGATAAAAGCACTTGGGCAACTGCACTGTTTTTCTTGACATTTAGTTTTAGTTACAATTCATATAAAAAAAAAACAAATAAATGTACAAAAAATACTTTCAGTACATACATATAATATAAAATTATTTAAAATACATTAAAATTATCTTAAAATAAAATTAGGAAAATCCCAGAATGTTTTCAACCATCACAAGGCCGTCATCAGTGGGATTTAAATGTTGTTATTACATATAATGAAGACGTTCTAGGTTTTTTCTAATGCACTTAAAGATACTTTTAATAATTTTATATATATGCACCTGAAAGTAATTTTTGTACCTTTGTTTGTGCTGTTTTATATGAATTTTAATTATTTAACTCAAGGTGAATTTAGCACCAGAATTTTAACTTTCATTTACATATCATCATAGTTTTAGCTCTTTTAATAGTTAGCAATTTTTTATGCTGTTTATAATAACTATTAATATTTTATATGGAAGAACTTAGGAGAATATAATTTTATAAACTGATTCATTAAATTATAATAATTTTATGTTTTACTTAGATAAACCGTAATTTTACTCTGTGTATACTGGTAAAAAAAAATAAATAAATAAAAAATAATTTATTCATATCTACCAGGGTACGCTGATTTAAACCAGCTTGATTTTAATAATGATTTAAATCATTTGATTTAAAAGAAAAATCATTGATTAAAATCACAAATTTTTTTTCACTAATTTTTAATTATACTCTAAATTGAAATAATCTTGAAAGAGTACATGTTATTTAAATCAAACCAAAAAAAAAAGTACATTCTCAATGCACTCTGAAAGTATGATCTTTCATTATCCCAGAGTAAATATAGATAAGAAAGAGGAATTTGGCCTTCTTTTGTCCACTGACCATGAACACTTGGTCCAAAATACTTGAATCAACTATTACAAGCTCTTTGCTTGAAGCTACAAGTTAATGAGCTATAAATAGAGAAATCTGATATAGTATGGGACAAATTGGATTTTTTTTTAAAACAAAATGGCTGGTTGGAAAAGGAATATATGTGGCTTTATTTTTCAGAGATATCAACACTTTCAGGCAAAGGTCTGAAAGCTAAATGCAAAAAATGTGAGAAATGATGATATTAGTTGCAAGACTGAAAAAACATCAAGAGATATGTGAAAATCCTACTGATGATGGGTCATGAAAAAGTACGAAAATTAGTTTTTCTCTACAAAGCATTAAATTTGCTTAGTTATCTTCATACTTTGTCCATTTTATTCCTTTAAAAATGTCAATATAAAGAATTTTGTCTTTTAAAAGAACTTGGTTTTTTTATTAAAAATTTCATGATCACATTTCCTGATTTAAAGTAAATAAATATAATTGGTTACCTTGATAATTTGTACTTTTTTTCTTTAAAAATGTGAGTATAAGGAATTGATATTAGAAAGAGTTTACCAGAAAAAATAATATGTAATGATGGGATTTGTTTTGGGAAATGATGCATTAAGGCAATGGATGTTACTTTGAATAGTGTTAACATCTTATTGACAGCTCTTAAGGTAAATGATGTAATCATTACACAAAAAAGTATAAATTAAGTATAAAGATTTATATACATAAAAACATTTGAAATATTATTTTCAAGTGTCTATCTAAATTGTATTTATAAGACAATTGAAAATGATTTAAATTTAAAAGCAACGTTAAAAACACCAGCATATGCAAACTTTTCGTAGATTAGTTTCGGTAGCGTTTATAGTACCGTCCTCAGTGCAAAGAATAACAGAAACTTGCTCATTTATATACAGGAGAAGCAGATTCAACTGAGAAGTTCATTAACCAATGGTGTAACAGGAAAATACAGGTACCAGCCAATAGGAGAATAGTATAGGTAGTGCCACCAAAAATGTGGGGAAAAAAACACCCAGTAGTAATTAAGCAGTAAGCTGGCACTAATTAAGAGTATTTTATGAAATATTTCCAGCAATCTGATAAAGGGGGGATAGCGAATTCACTACTAACAATATTGTCATAATTTTTGTAGGTATGAAATGCTTCAAGAAAGTTAAGTTCTTGTACAGAAGTGGGTTTTGAGAAGATTTTGGCTGAATTAAAATCAAAAGAGTAGTTCATCTCCCAGTAGTGTTTAGCAATTGAAGATTTATTGGTTAATACAAAATTTTAAACCCCGTTTGGTCTGTCCTATATAGGAAAGACCGCACTGACAATTAATACTATAGATACCCCATGATGTCATGGGGTAGTATTAATTACCAGTGCAGTGTTTCCTATATTGGACAGACCAAACGGGGCTTAAAATTTTGTATTAACCAATAAATCTTCAATTGCTAAACATTGCTGGGAGATGAACTACTCTTTTGATTTTAATTCAGCCAAAATCATCTCTAAACCCACTTCTATACATGAACTTAACTTTCTTGAAGCATTCCATATCTACAAAAATTATGACAATATTGTTAATAGTGAATTCGCTATCCCCCCTTTATCAGACTGCTGGAAATACCGGGTGATCCAAAAGTCAGGACAAACTTTAAAAATGAATAATTCGAAAGCGAATCAAGCTACAAAGATACGGTTTGCACCAAACAGATTGAAAAGAAACTGGGTTTTGTATGGCAACGAAAAAAAAATTGTTCTGTTGGTGACCAACAGATGGCGCTAACGGGCTGCTAGGGCAAATTAGGTCTAGAAGCCACAATAACTTAAAGCAGAGTTTAAGAATAAGTGTCCACTGACATGCAGAAATAAGTTAGGATATAATTCAAACATAACTTTAATAAAACCAATTAAAAACATGATTAAAGGTATTAAATATAACAGTATATGGCCATAACTTCGGCCAAGAATTTAAACAGCTCATTTATCGAACCTTTACTTATATCATTTACATTACTGAAAAACATAACATACAAAATGAGCAATCTGAACATGAAGTCGCTCCAATATATACCATTCAAACAGAAATTAACTTCGTAACTAACAGTGAAACATGCAGTTATAGAAATCATCCAATTAGAAACCAGCGTACGTCATCGTCACGATGACGCAATACCTAAGTTGGAATTCAGTCATTCATCTCCAGATGCGTGGAATTCGTAAATGTATGACGCTATATCGTCAGAAAAATGAAACGCTCGTAAGTTAAAAGCTGAAAAGATTTCGTAGCTAAACTAGAAAACAAACATCGATACCAAGCAGCCTCAGAATTGGGCCGCAAAGCAAAACGACTTTAAACGTTGATATCTATGCCCTATTTCGATATCGACAAGAATGCCGCGATATGACATCAATGGCCCGCCTTCCACACATCTGGACGATGTTACAAACCTGTACATAAAAAATATGAAACCAATTCAAAACTTTATATGCAGTTTCATTGAAAAGGTATTTAAATACTTTCCAAAAGAGCTAGTTTTTTTTTTTTTTCACTTTCAGTACAGCAAGATCCCAGTTCAATATGAAATAAACTAAGTACAATTAGACAAAGTAAAGCATTCTAAATTAACTTTTATTTTCAAAAATTTTCTTTCTAAATTTTTCTAGTGTAATTTTAGTAGGTGGTTTTGTAAAATAATCAGCTAAGTTTTCATTACTAGATACATACTTTAAGTTAAACAATTTTTCATAAACTAAGTTTCTTAAAAAATGATATCTTATGTGGATATGTTTAGCTTTGCTATTTTCTATAGGAGAGTTAGAAAAATCTATAGCAGCTCTGTTATCACTGTTGACCAATTAAAACATTGGCCAAACAGAGTTGCTGTGGTTAGTGTGGAAGACTTAAGACACCAGTTCTAAAACAAATTCATTTTATTTGAAGCAAGATGATATGATTATTTACAATATAACAGCTGTACTTCGCCGTCAAATCATAATATAAAATAAACTAATATCTAATGATTCTACATTATGACAAGTTATACATACGTACAATAATTCACGAAGCTACTAATCCAAAATCAGTCCAGACCTTTATACACCCGGTAACAGCAATTGTTTTGCATAAAAACTGTTGCCAATCGATAGATACAAACTTACTCAGAATACATCCGAAACTCCGGTCATGCGAACGCAACTTAAACGCCATTGGCTGCAAACTATGACGTCACAAGTCAGCCGTTCACGGCGAAAGATGAGATACCGAAATCACTGTTACTGACAGTTACTCAGTAACGGCACTTGCCTCAAAAGCTAATACGCATGAATGAAAATGCCGGTCGTTTCGGATGTAAACAAGAACAAGAGAGGGTGAAAAATAAACGTGCATCAATAGGAAGTAAATACTTTAAAGCTTTATCATTCAAGTTAAACTTTACTGAATGCTTAAATAAACAATTGATGCATAACAATCGGCCTCCTTTTTCACCATCTCTTGAGCTTTACAAAAATATGGAAAAGGTACAAAAAAATTACAAATACATGAAAAATTCAAAAAGTTCAAAAATGTAAAACTTCAAAAAGTTCAACAACAAAAAAGGTTACACTTTAAATTCAAAAACAACAATCTGATCAATGTCAGGTCATATAAGACTTTATTGGCAAGGCATTGACCAGAGTGAAGAACATTGTAGTGAAAAACTATAACCCCCCAATAAAACTTTAAATATCAAAAATACTTTTACAAAATTTCAATAACTGCTCTTTAATCTGTGGCTTTGTGAAGCTATCTGCAAGATTAAATTTACTAGCAATATATCTAAGTTTAAATACTTTATCAAAAACTAGATTTCTAAGAAAAAGATACTTTATATGAATATGTTTGGTTTTCTGATTTTCAAAAGGAGAATTAGAAAAGGCTATTGCAGCTTGGTTATCACAGAACAGAGTACAATCCCTCAAGTTCAAGTTAAGCACCTCATTTAGCAAAACATTTTTGACCCAAATTAATTCTTTTGCAGCTTCAGTTAAACTGACATATTCGGCTTCCATGGTAGAAAGACTTATACATTTTTGTTTAAAAGTCTTCCATGATATGGGCGTTTCATCCAGAAACAAAATATACCCACCCATAGAAACACGATCGTCTCTGTTTGCTGCAAAATCTGAATCTGAATAACACGAAAGATTTAATTGACTGACTCTGGATAACTCAAGTTTATATTCTTTAGTATATTTTAAATAACCTAACAATTTTAGTAAACTATTCCAGTGAGTAATTCCAGGATTTGATTGAAATTGGGATAATAAATTAACTGCATACATTATATCAGGTCTAGTTCTCCCAGCTATAAAAGACAAACATCCTATAAGATTTCTGTATGGAAACCTAGACATAATTTCTATTTCTTCCTTAGTGGAAGGCGAATCTTGCTTTGACAAAACCAAGCCCTTGGGAATAGGTACAGAGCTTACAGGAAATTTAAATTCTGCAAACATTTCACAAACTTTCTCAATATACGAGGTTTGATGAATGTACAGGTGATTTCCTATCTCTTCAAACTCTATGCCCAATAGCTTTCTGGTTGTCCCCATAATCTTTAAATTAAAATGTTTTTGCAGCAAATTTAACCCATAATCCAAATCATCTTGAGTTTTACCAAAAAGAACCATATCGTCAACATAAAGTAAAAGAATCAATCTGGACTGAAACATGTATACACAATTACACCAATCGAGTTTATGAAAATCTAATCTGGATAAAACATCATCCACTTCAAAGAACCACTGTCTGCCAGATTGATGCAGACCATAAATGGCCTTATTCAACTTACAAACTTTATTTCTTTCTTTAATAAAACCCTCAGGTTGGTGCATGTATACAGTCTCATCCAGATTAGCATAAAGATAAGCGTTGTTGACATCTACCTGGACATTAACCCATTTTAACAGACATGAAAATATGGCAAAGAATAATCTAACTAGTGAAAAACTTATGACTGGACTGAAAACTTCCTCATAATTTTCTCCTTTAACTTGGTTGAAACCTTTTGCTACCAATCTAGCCTTATACCTAACTATTTCATTTTTCTCGTTCCTTTTTAAGGTATACACCCAACGGTTACCAAGAATCTTAGCATCTTTTGGTGGTATCACAAGATCCCATACATTACGCTCATGCATAACATTTAACTCTTGGTTCATTGCGTCCCTCCAATTTGATGCTTCAGGTGTTTTAATGGCTTGATTGTAGGTTTGAGGAATTTTAATTTCAGTTAAGTTGGCCTCACCTATTTTTAAAAGATTAGTTACATTACCAGATTCTTTATTTTTACTGCTAAAATCAAACAAGTTTTTATCACATTCTATTTTATTTGTTTTACAATAATCTATTAATTCATTAAAAGATCTAATTCTAGTACTTGTTCCTTCTATGCCATAATAAATGTCTGTTTTATCCCTTCCTGTTTTACGTGTTACTGCCTTACGGGTCCATGGAATAGATCTACAAGGTTTTAAACTAAACCGCTCTGAACTCTGGTCTTGATCTGACACACTAACTCTTTCAATGTCATTCCCCAATTGAGGTGTATTCTCAGGTTCATCAAAAATATCTCCATCTTCTGGAAAGTCAAAAAGTGAAAAATTAAATTTTTGTTCTTTTAGTTTTGAAACGACATCTACCCCCCTTTTAGTTTCATCAAACTTAACGTTAATAGTTTCAACAACTTTATTTTCCTCTATTAACCAAATTCGGTAGCCTTTTGTTGTATGAGCATACCCACACATGATCCCTAGTTTAGCTCGCATATCAAGCTTCCTTCTGACCTGCCTGGGCACTCCAACATATGCTACACAACCAAACTTTTTAAAGTGAGAAACCGAGGGTTTTCTGCCTGAATACATCTCAAAAGGGGTCTGTTTATTTTGTTTGTGACAAACCCTATTCCAGGTATATGAAAAACACATTAAGGCTTCAGCCCAAAATTTTTGACACAAGCCACTAGCATTGAGGAGAGTTTTTATACCATCAAGAGCAGTTAAATTGAAACGCTCCGCAATGCCATTCATTTCTGGGCTATACGGATTCGTTTTCTCGTGACCAATTCCCTGCTTTTCTAAAAAATTCTCAAAATCTTTGTTACAAAACTCCATGCCACCATCAGTTCTGATAGAAATTATTTTCTTATTTAAGTACCTTTCGGCCCTACTCTGGAATTTCAAAAACGTCTGAAATACATCAGACTTATTCCTGATGGTGTACACAGTAACAAAACGAGAAAAATCATCAATGATGGTAAAAAAATATCTACTCCCCCAATGCGATGTCACCTGTAAAGGCCCGCACAAATCCATGTGTAAGAGCTCCAGAGCAGCTTTAGACCTTACTTTATTTATTGCCCTAAATGATGTTCTTTTAGATTTTGCAAGTTTACAGGAGATGCAATCTTCGGCCAACTTTGACAGCTTTGGAAGTCCTTTAACACTTTCATTTTTACATGTGTTAATTAAGTATTCATTATTTACATGGCAAAATCTTTCGTGCCATAATTCATTCAAATTAATTTTTTCAGAATGATTAGCTGAAATGTCAGCCGAGTTGCTTTCTCCTTTACACATGGAATTATAATGAGAAGGTTTTAAAAAATACAAATCATTTTTTCTAACTGCATAAAATAACCAATTCCATTCTTTGTCATATACTACAAGTTTACTTTTACTACCTACAAAATTTGCTCCTAACTTTTCAAGCTTACTGCCAGACAAGAGATTCCTTCGTAAATTTGGATTATATAAAACATTTTTTAAATTAATCTGATTAAAACTGCCATCTTTACATTTTACAAAAAAATTTACAGTACCCTTTCCCTGAACAGGACTTTCTTTTTCTCCAACAGCAAGTGACATCTGCATATTTGAAACAGGTTCAAAATCCAAAAACAAATTTTTGTTATTGCAAAAATGAGCCGTAGCAGCTGTGTCAAAGACCCAGCTACCACTTTGGCCGAAGTCAGATGAATTAGCTTCATATGGAGAAATTTCAATTAAACTAGCCTCTTGTTCAGAGAAAGTACATTTTACATTATTACATTTTACTTTATCACAATTTACTTTACTACATTTTACATTACTACATTTTAATTCAATATTACTAGTTTCTGAAAATTTATTTTTAAATTGAGAATTTCTAGAATGAGAGCCTTTAGGTTGATAATTTTTAGATTGACCTTTAAGTTTACAATTAGCAATTAAGTGACCATAAGATTTACAACAATAACAAGGACCTATTAATTTACTTTGCTTAACATTCTTATTTTTAGAAAATTTACTTTGATTTACATAATTGTCAGATTTATAAGAAGATTTACCTGTTTTACATTCAGCTATTTCACCAGAAAAAGCAACATTATCTGCAAGGTCTCTCTTTGCTAATTTCAGGCGGTTCTCTTCTAGCAGTAATTCAGATTCAATCTTGTCTGGAACAAATTCGGTATCTGGCCAACGATAAATCGCTTGTACTGTTGATTGGAACTCCTCTGGTAAACTCCGGATCATCTGATAACCCAAATACAGAGGCTGTAAAGTATGTCCAACTTCCCGAAGGCGTTCGGCAGCTTGCTTCACTCGGCAGAGGAAAAGGCCAAGATTCTCACTGGAATTATATCGGACACTAAAAAATTCATCCAGCAGATGTATCACTCGGGCTCTTGTAGTTGGTTCAAAATGATCTTTTAAAATTCTCCAGGCAGCAGCTCCACTAGTTGTACCAGCGATTAAAGGCTTAAACTCAGGCGATAAGATCTGATAGATTATTGTATACGACCTAGCTTTTCTTAAATTCATCTCGCTTCTTTCCCTCCAAGTCAACTGGTCTGTTACAGGAACTGTTTTATCATCTTTCCCTGCTTTCGGTTCCGACGATTCCCCTGTTTCTTTCACCTCACTTTCTGGATCAGGATTCTCAATGTAGTCCCATGCTCCAAAATGCATTAACAGGACTTTCACTTCTATCTTCCATGTTTCCCAATTCGTAGAGGTCAAAAGAGCAATGTTAGATAATTCCATCTTCAACACGGCCTCCGTCGAAGCAATTGTAAACACACTTCAACAATGTTGGTAAGGTTCACGAAAAAACATCCGAAGAATTGACGAAAAACATTACGAAAGTCCATGGGGGACGTCGAAAAAATTCATAACAAACGTCGCAAAAAAACGTCATTCAGAAACATCTGAACTCCAGCAAAGAGGTACATCTTTTAAGAAACAGGAAAAGTTCATCAGCGCTTAGCAGGAAAAAAACATTATCTTCACTTCCACAGGGCCACTGGGCCCATAACCTGTTGACCAATTAAAACATTGGCCAAACAGAGTTGCTGTGGTTAGTGTGGAAGACTTAAGACACCAGTTCTAAAACAAATTCATTTTATTTGAAGCAAGATGATATGATTATTTACAATATAACAGCTGTACTTCGCCGTCAAATCATAATATAAAATAAACTAATATCTAATGATTCTACATTATGACAAGTTATACATACGTACAATAATTCACGAAGCTACTAATCCAAAATCAGTCCAGACCTTTATGCTGCGTTTACACTATGGCTTATCAGGTCTACAAGGTCTGCGAGGTCTGCCAGGCGTGGGTTTAGCCGGGTTTAGGAGGGTCTGCGTGGTCTGCGAGGCTTGGCCTCTGTGGTCTAGGCCTTGGCTTTAAAATACTAGACCCAACCAATCAGCGTGCTTTATTTTTCTGTATTCCGCCATTTTATAAGATCGAAGAAGCAGACGACAGCTTATGATTTTAAAGGTTATTTGAAATTAATAAGGGATTTACAAATTAAAGGTGCGTAATGGTTTTTCAGATATTTTTAACATTTATTTACATTGTTTCATAACTGTAGAAGTTTCTTTTATAAAGCTATACAATCGTAAGTTACTATTTTCATGTATTTATATACTACGCTACTAAAATTAATTTGTTAACTATGTTACTTTTTAATATTACCAAACTCTATAAATCGATGTATTCGTAAATTCTTTAATTAGCATCTTCCTGTATTTACATACAACGCTGCCTATGCATTTGTTAATAGATAATTATGTTCCTCATTTCCAAATTCTTTAAAATTAACCTGGTTTCATATGCATGAATTTAAAAACAAATTTGATAGTATATGAATATAAATTAATATAATACGTCGTCATTCTATTATAATGTACGGTAATGCCTTTTTTGTGAATAAATAGTTTCATTTCCTTCAGGTATTTATTTGATACTCTATTTCAATGCATTTTTAGTACTGACAATTTTTAAATTTATCCTAAAACTAGCAACAAATTTTTAACCATAGAATTAATTTTGAATTAACTCCAAAGTTTTCTCTATTATTTTTATATAATTGACTGATCATAGCAAACTCTGCATACATGATTTACATTATTATTAATCAGTTTAAAATGTGTTAATTTTTACAATGATAAGGTGCTATCTAAAGTAATATGAAGACTTTGAATTGTATTTAGCTTCTTATCCTCCCCCTAAAAAAATTCTAATGACATATAAAATTTAACTTTTTTTTTAAATTGAACAAACTTGTTTTTAAATAAAGTTTTTACTTGTAATTATTATTATTAATAATTTATAAACCATCCCTTATTCTTTTTAAAATTTTATCTTATATGTTTATCTTTCTGAAGTTTTCTTTAATAATTAATCAGTAGTAGTATATTAAAACTGTAAAATCTAGAACATGAATTTTTTCTCCCCACTTCCCCCCAAGAGATGATTTACGATTGAAAAGTTCGTAAATTATTTTTTTTTCAGAAAGAGTTTGAAAAACTTTCAAACCTATAAAAGTTATACTAGAAGTAGAGATTAGAATCTGCTGGTGCCAAGATAAATACATATTTTACCAAGTTTGCTCTCAGGATATCGCAGGTGTGTAGTCTTCTATAATAAATGACTACCATTTGTGATCTTCTGCAAGAAAGTCGATTGTCTGATGCTCTTGGACTATGTGCTGTTTTGTTGTTTTCCCTTAAAATTCATCAATCAGGAACTGTCGTATAAATAACGTATTACTAAGTTGTATGACTGACTGTAAGTATGTAGTTTTTTTATATATTTATTTTCTGTTGCTTAGAACAAGGGATTTTGAAATGCATTCTACATTGTTTTTATTAGTTTATTAGTCTTTTTTTTTCTATTTATTTACATTGCAGGATGTTTTCAATGGGACATTTTCAACAGTTATGTGAATGTTTGTCGATTGCCTGTTGACCCGACTTTTACATGAGATTTGCATGCTTTTTTTGAAGATATGAATCTTCAATAATATTCGTGTATGATGATTGTAAGTAAGTCATTTTTCTCAAAAGTACATGTTCTGTATTTTATTTATCATTGTTTTATCTTTTATATATAACGTCATTTTTCTCACAAAATCAACCTGTATCTAAGAAAATTTTATTCTCAATACAATATTTATTATTTAATTCCTTTTATTCTTTAATCAATGTTTTCTTCGCATTAGTTTTTTTAATTTATAAAATGGCGTTAAATGATCAATTAAAAAATGTAGTTTATGTAAATATGTAAGCTATGTTTTATATAAACATCGAGTATATGAGTGTTC
Source organism: Maratus speciosus (assembly GCA_963932465.1). Lineage (NCBI taxonomy): Eukaryota > Metazoa > Arthropoda > Arachnida > Araneae > Salticidae > Maratus > Maratus speciosus. Next base: position 53,247,311 of record OZ010799.1, on the reverse strand, counting down.
TATTAGCGGGAAGCAGTTAACCTCTCCCTCCCTCCCTATACACACTTTTTAAGGATTTAATATTGCAAAAAATGTGTCACTCAGACTTAAAAAGAATTCAGAAATTACACGAAAGCTAGAATAACTTATCAGATTTGTCTAAAAAATGATCACAGTGTTAAATAAGCAATTTAAGCACGGTAATTAATTAGTAATAATCTATATATTTGAGAATATGGTTATGTATATTGCTTCGTAGCTATGAACTATAATCAAATGATACCTCTTCCATTTCTAAAAAATTTTTTAAATGGTACACCGGGATAATTTTAATTTAATATCGCTTAATAATTATTAAACTGCATATATTTTATTTAATATTATTATTGAAATAATATAAAATGTATTATCTATGATAGTATCATGTTTATTTGTTTAATAATTATTAAGCTGCATATGTAATAATCTAATGTATTTGATTTAACTAATCTAAAATGTATTACTATTATTATCAATGTTGTTGTTGTTGTGATTTGGGTTGTTTATTTACAATTCTTTGAAGTGATATGAATTATTTCATTAGTATAAGTTATTGAAATTATCAGGAGCATATGGTGTATTTTAGAATTTAATTAAAATGTGTCAACATTGTAATTAATTTTTATAAAGCTCTGAGCTGGAAAATAAAATAAGTGATATTGTTTGTTTCGCTCAATCAATGTTTATAATTCACTGGGTCATTCGATGGTAACTTACGTTACATTTAGAACAGTTTACTTCAGTAATTTTAGTAATAAAAGACCAAAAAAAAAATACTCACAATGCAAAGTTGACATGATTTGTTAATTAAACCTATTCAAAGATAAATTTAGATGATAATGGCCTAATTTTAGTGTTTTTTTCTTGAACTCTGCCAGTTATATTTATTATGGTAACTGACATTACTGAAAAAGTAACGCAAGTTGCCATAAAAAATATAATTTTCATTTTCTAGGTAATTTTTATCCAAATTGGCCTTTGGATAGGTTTAATTAACAAATCATGTCAACTTTACATTTGAAAATATTTTGGTGTTATATTACTGAAATTACCGCTGTAAATTGTTTTAAATTATAACGTAAGTTACCGTGGAATGACCCTAGTATTCAACGACAATCAAAATTGGAATTAATACGTATCCAATTCCATAAAATGCTATAATTTGAAATAAGGCTTCTAAATTTTTGGGTCAAAGTTCATTAAACAAAAAAAAAAAAAAAAAAAAAAAAAAAAAATCTGAAGCCATGCTTTTATGATTTTTACGCTTTTAGATTTTGCTCACAGAATTTACATTTTTCATATAATATATTTTGTAAGTAAGCTGCAACTTCATACTTTATTTTAATTATGAATTAACTAAGAAATTGTGAGCATAGCAAGTAAGTTTAATTTTTTTTTTTTAGCTCAAAAAATTAGTTTTGAGATGTTAATGATAATATTCATAGCTGCTGCTGAATCAGAATTTAGTTCAAAAGCGTTTTGAGAAATTTAAATGACCATAGGTATAAAATTTATCACTTGTATGGTTTGGTTATTTATTTAGTTGTAATTAATGCAGTTTATAAATATAACATATGGAAAGTAATGATGTTCATTAGTAAAACATATTGTGCATTAGCTGCGTTTGGTTGTCCCCGTCCTGCTTTTTTTGGAAAAATAACCTTTATGTATAGTGTGTAATATAAATAAGTGTGTTTTATTGAATTCTTCCACGTGTGGAAAGCATATTCTCTTATTTTTTCTATTTAAATTATTCTACACTGACTATTACTCATGCTGGTTAAGCTATTTAATACTTATATTTAACTTATGAGTATTTTTGGTACTTTTATGTTACTCGTGTACAAATCTGTCCAAAAATAGCTTTTTTTTTTACACACATGAAAATTAGAAACAATATTTTGATGATATATTTTTTTTCTGCAATTGAATCGAAATGAGTGAAAGGCATGTATTTAAATGTGACATATGTATTAGAATGAAATGAGTGAATGGTTTATATTTAAAATTAAGTGAATGCAATGCGACTGACAAAGGAAAAATATTTGTTGATTTATCGCCTGTGCCGACTAACAGAAAAGTACCATATTTTAAAATTATTTTTTATATTACTATGAAAATCGTGAAATGAAGTTTTAATGTTATTAATAATTAATGTTTTTTTGATTTCGAGTTCGAAATTTTAAGTTTATTTTTTAATTATACTATGTTAACTCTCATGGGAAGATGCTTGCAAACTAATATTAAACCAATGGCAACTTTACAAATTTCTCATTTGCTTTTGAATATTTTTAAATAATTTTTTTCTGTTTTGCGTAGGACATATCTAATTGGGTATCTTTTTGCCCTTGATTTCAGGTGCAGTTTTTCAGAGGAAAATTTCAGTTTCTGAACTTGTTTCAAAATTAAGTGTCCTCAGAAGAAAAAAAACTGCAACCAAAGAAATAAAAAGTAAACATATTTGGTTAGACATCAAGTTCAGGTTACTCAGGCCAAAAAAAAAAAAAAAAAAACTAAAGTATTGAAATGCAAATAAGAATTTTGAAAAGAACATTGCCGTTGGTTTAACATTTAGTTTCAGTGTTCTCGTGTTACTACTAGAGATGAGAGATATGGGCTTGGGCTACATTTTTGTACCATTCTTCGAGCTCGGGTGGGCCCGAACTCATTCATTCTGAAATTAACAATTTTATTTATTCTCATACAGAAAAAAATAAAACAACTTTTTTCCCCTTAAAAATTACTTATTCCATTTCAAGTCATTTTAATGTTATTTTTATCAGAATGAAAGGGAAACAGAAATAGTGTTTTTTAAGCTCTTTTTAGATGTTTGTAACTATATAAATCCGTAGCACCTATAGTCATCATCTGATTCGTCCATCTGACTGCATATAACAGTGCAAAAAATACCCAACCAAATGGTTTGAAATTTAATATATATATAATCGTTGCAGAATTTTGTCAAGTCATTTTAAATTTTAAGAAAATCAAATCAAGTTTTCTTCATTCTATTAAATCCTATCATACATAATTAATTCAATGATATCCCATGACATGTAATGATTCTAGGTTGCCATGTTGATTACGTCATATTTAAGATGCAATCCTATTATTTCCGTATTACTGAATTTAATATATAGAATCATAATAAATTTTGTATTCGTGCATTTTTGCATAAAACTGCAACAGCTATTGCACCAAGATCTGAATATTTATAAAACTAGTTACACAGTAGACTCCCTTAAATCCGCGTATTTTTTTCAGATGTAAACAATGAAATTTACAGTTAAGTTGCAGGAACAAAATTCAAGATGGTGCCGAAATCAGCGACTACCGCAATGTTTTTTTTTTTACTAAATTTTTTGTTAATCATTCTCTTTTGGTTATTACATTTGATTTATTACTAAATAAATTTACATTACTTTTGATTTTGATATAAATTAGCATATCTATATGATGACGTACCGATCCTACGATCGTTTTACCGATAGATGGCAGCATAGGACTTTTGAAATCGAATTGAATTGATTTTGTCAGTAGTAATTTAATATTTTTCTAATTATTTTAATAATTACTCACGTTTAAACTAATAAATTATTTTAATATTTTACTTATTTTAATGTTTCACTTTATTGTAAGCATTCATTATAATTTCCCTTGCTTAACTACCAATCAAATTAATGTTTCAAAAATATAAACAAATCAGTGACCAGAAATCCGCAAAATTCTAAAATCCGCACAACCTCTGGTCCCAAGCTGTGCGGATTTGAGGGAGTCTACTGTAGTATGAACGCACGTCTCATTTGCCGTACAATTTCTAACTTGTTTAAATTTAGTATGAGTTTTGATTTCCCTGAAAGCAGTTCTGTCAGCCATACAATAAGTTTCTCTTATTTATGAGAAGTAAATATACAATACTCTATATACATTCTTGTAATATTTTTAGAAATTTTGATGTGTAAACAATAAAGGTTTCCCTTTTAATAGGATTACTTGCATTTTGTATGTCTTCAATCTACTGATATTCTTAGCAGTTTGAATTAGACTTATTTCTTTTTGTCTCACTAAATATTATTTACTAATTTATGTATTCTTTATTTCAATTAATGGACTGAAATTTACTTTCTTTTTTTTTTTTTTTTTTTTTTTTAGGTATGTCAAGAACATGCTTTCTGGTTTTGATGCACTATTTATTACTTCTTAATTATTATACCAACTGAAAGTTATTAAATGATTATCTCGCTTCTTTCCAAAAAACTGTCTTAATAGTTCACAATTTAGCTAGTTACACAGTTTATTTTTACTTAATTTTTACTAATGCTTTATCTTCGTTTCAGATTGAAATATAAATACCTGTTTCTTCAGATCAATAAAGTTTTCTGCAAAACATTGTCATCATCATAGACCATTATGATACATATTAATATTGTTTCATTTATTATACGTAGTAATCATTATACTCAATAATAGATTTTGTTATGTAATAATATTTATAATATAAAGAAATTTTATTTTGTTTCTGTAACTTGTACTTTCAAATAAAAGAAATTTATTAAAAATTTGTTATCTTTTATTTGACTATATATTTTTATTATAAATGGTATTTCAGATATTTACTTGTTTTGTCTATCATATCATGTAAACCTTGATTTAAGAATTGTTTTTAATTAACTATTTATTTTTTATAAAAAAATCGCTAAGATATAAAATGAGAAAAATACTTTCAACATGGTTGAAAAGTGTTTATGAATTCAGTTTGTCCACACTTGTAAATATACTGGGATTGCATTGTAATTATTAAATTCTAATGATGTTCGCTATAGAGGGTGCTATTTAAATGTGAAGTTATATAAATATTATGCATCAAAAAGTCTTATGGGGACAACAAGTGCTGAAAATGCATTTTTACTGAGTTACGTGTTTTTAAATGGCACATTTAGATATTTCATTTCATTGTATGAAAATATTAAATTTCTTAATAGCTACTTGGAGAATGTTTCATAATCTATGCCTAATTTTTCATAATTTGTGTATATTCCTTATACCAGTGGTGCAGCCAGTATCCTTATTTGTAAGGGGTTTTGGAGAATTATTACTCCTTGTGTGATACAATATGTGACAAATAAAAACCAATGTAATGAAAAGCAAAAACAAACATAATAAGTTTAGCATTTATATGTTTAAAGGCTTCATAGAAAAGCTTCTTTAATCTTCTAAAGGAAAAAAAAAGAAGAGAGTGGGAAAGAAAAATAACTGTAATATATATGTAGAACTTAGCACATTACCCTTACACATTAATAACACACTGATAATTACTCCTCATATTAGCCATATTGCTCTTAACTTTTGCTTTCATTAAATTTGTATTGAAATAGAGGTCCCTTTTATAAAACCTTGAAACAAATGATAAACATTTTATGCTTTTCTTTGATTTTTACACATTTTTATCTTAATATAAGGTATTTTCAATACAACTTATTAGTTTTTTAAATACTGTGGGAGGAATTTTGAAATGTCGCCTTCTTTTGCCGCTGCAGTGTTTATACAAATCTACATTTTTTGACCGATTTGCATGAAACTTAATATAAGGGCTGTGCAAATATAAAACTATCATTTTAATGTGTGTGGGAGGGGGGGGGGGGGGGGAGGAAACCTGACGTTTGATTGTCATAAGATATATTTGGGGAAAGTTTTTTTTTTTTTTTTTTATCCAAACGATATTTTTTGTTTTAGTGTTTTAATTTTTTCTTTACATCAAAACAGTCTTATACCTTTTTAAATAGTAAGTGCCCCTTTTAGATGTTAATTGATATACAGTTGTTTAAATGTTAAATCATATCTTAATTCAAACACAAACATATAAAAATAAAAAGGGTTTTTAAACATTGATGATGATTTCATTAAGGTGTGTGTGTGTGTGGGGGGGGGGGGGGGTTGAGGAATGATAACGTATGATATTGTAAGTGATGGGGTGGGGACTAAAATTACCTAAATGTTGATAACATTATATATGTACAACACCATACAATAGTTTTAGAATGGGAGTAAAATTATTGCAAATTTAAAACAATTATCAGATTTCTCAGCCCTGTTTCCAACCATCTGCTATAGTTTATAATTTTTTAAAAAATGTTATTTAATTTTCTAATGCAACGTTTTCTTTCATATTGCCACAAAAAGAAAATGGGTATGAGCATTATTTTTATAAATCAATTAAAAATCAGACTCACTGTATTTTCACATGCAAAAATGGCATCATTTTGAACAGATAATGCACATTTTTCACATGTAAATTTTTAAGCCTTTACTATAAGTGTTACCATAGTACCTTTATTTAAATGTAACATCACGACTAAAAGTATATAGAAAATGGCGTAATTTTCATGTAATCATTGTAGATTTAATTTTCACAAGCGATAATGTAAGTTTCCATTTAAAAATATTGTTTTATCATCAGGTGAGGACACTTGCTCTTCTGAAATTAATGTCCATTATCTATAAAGTAAAAGCTTTATTTTCAAACTGTCCAAAAGTAAAATTTCACGAAATGTTACATTTAGTTCCTTTTTTTCCAGTATTGTCAGGGAAATGAAATATTTTCTGTTACATGTGTCAAAGAAATTCTGTATTGTCCCTTATAAAACAGCGGGAATTTACTATTATTGTGTCAAAGTAATTAATTTTTTCTTCATTGTCGTTTTAAAGATTTATTGCTCAGAAGGTAGTGTCACAGATGACAATAATATAAATGAGACAGGCAGTTAACTGTTGTACCAGAGAGTGGTGTTGCCATAGCAACATCATATGCTCTGCTGCAATGTGAAATGAGTGGTAACCTGATTACTGGTGATGTCTTCGATTAGTTTTTCCATCAGTGTTGGTATTCGTTTTACATTGTAGCAACATTAAATCCAAACCATACATATAACATTTAAGAAAACAAAAGTAAGCTCCTACTGCCATTTTTAAAATGAAGAATTGAAGCAGTTATCTCTTTTGTCAGTGGTCGACCCTGCCCTCCTGGGCCCTGTTTAAAGTAATTTTTGAACACTTAAATCAAAAAGAAAAATCGTCCTTACTCTCCTGGAGCCCTGTTTAAGGTAATTTCTGAACACTTAAGGGACAGTTTCCCTTTTCAACAATTTTCTTTATTTTAAATTTTAAATATGATTCAAATGGTGAACTCACTGAATTTCAATGTTCAACTAAAAGTACATTTTGAAAAAAAAAATTAACTGTGTATTTAATTAAAAATTTTTAAAAAGTTTATAAAAATTTGAATTTTTTAAAATCTTTACTACTTTTTTTTAAAAAAATTGATATTTTTGCCCAATTTTAGATTTTTAAATGTTTACTACACAAACTTGCACATGGATTTTTAGACATATCTAATATTACATTTATTATGATTGTTTTACTGATATATATATATAGTGCAAAACGATGAAATCTAACACATCTTCATATACTTTTTTTATTTTTTTAATAACGAAAAACCTAAAGGCTAATTCCATGCGCAGATTTATCACATATATAATAAAGAACATGCACAAAAAAGCTTAAATCTCTATCTCAAATACAGAAAAAGCCTTAAAACATAAAAGTGAAGAAAATATGAAAATGGAGAAAAAGTCTTTTAAAGTTTGGGTAATTGCGCTGAGTGTTTTAACAAAATTTACAATACCTCGCGATATATTTATGGTATGGATAAAAATGAGGTGTAAAAATACTCACAATTAAACATGCTTTCATTTAATATTAAAAAAGAAAAATCAATTTTTTGACCAATTTTAAGGTAAACTGCCCCCTTAAATCAAAAGGAAATATAAATGTAAATTTTATTTTGTGGAAAGGAGGGATCGTACCCCTTCCCTAGACAACACCAACAAAAAAAATTAGATTCATTTTCTCTCTGTGTTTCATTATTTTAAACTGTTTGAAAAGAATAAATTTTGTTTTTTCAGTCGGAGAAAAAGAAAATTAGGGGGCAATTGCATTTTCTTGCTTCCCTTGTGGGCAATGAGCTTAGAAAAACGCGTAATTTTATTAATTTACACGTAATTAATGTCTGTGCAAAAGAAATTACGGCGCAAACAATTCTGACACGTTCATTTCGACACGAATACGAATGTAAACAAACAAACACGACTGTCCCTCCCTTCCCCCAACCTGCAAATATACGCATGCGCAAGCCAAGTTCTTATGCCGTAGTGTGGACGCAATTTTTTCGATTCTTGGACCTGAAAGACCCAACAGACCTGACAGGCCACATAGTGTAAACGCAGCATTAATGCTGCGTTTACACTATGGCTTATCAGGTCTACAAGGTCTGCGAGGTCTGCCAGGCGTGGGTTTAGCCGGGTTTAGGAGGGTCTGCGTGGTCTGCCAGGCATGGTCTCTGTGGTCTAGGCCTTGGCTTTAAAATACTAGACCCAACCAATCAGCGTGCTTCATGTTTTTGTATTCCGCCATTTTAAAAGATTGAAGAAGCAGACGACAGCTTATGATTTTGACGATTCTTTGAAATTAATAAGGGATTTACAAATTAAAGGTACGTAATGTTTTTTCAGATGTTTTTAACATTTTTCTACATTGTTTCATAACTGTAGAAGTTTCTTTTATAAAGCTATACAATCGTAAGTTACTATTTTCATGTATTTACATACTACGCTACTAAAATTAATTTGTTAACTATGTTACTTTTTATATTACCTAACTCTATAAAACGATGTATTCATAAATTCTTTAATTTGCATCTTTCCTGTATTTACATACAACGCTGCCTATGCATTTGTTAATAGATAGCTATGTTCCTCATTTCCAAATTCTTTAAAATTAACCTGGTTTCATATGCATGAATTTAAAAACAAATTTGATAGTATATGAATATAAATTAATATAATACGGTCGCCATTCTATTATAATGTACGGTAATGCCTTTTTTGTGAGTAAATAGTTTGATTTCCTTCAGGTATTTATTTGATATTCTATTTCAATGCATTTTTAGAACTGATAATTTTTAAATTTATCCTAAAACTAGCAACAAATTTTTAGCCATAGAATTAATTTTGAATTAGCTCCAAAGTTTTCTCTATTATTTTTATATAATAGACTGATCATAGCAAACTCTGCATACATGATTTGCATTATTATTAATCAATTTTAAATGTGTTAATTTTTACAATGATACGGTACTATCTAAAGTATTATGAAGACTGAATTGTATTTAGCTTCGTATCCTCCCCCTAAAAAAATTCTAATGACATATATAATTTAACTTTTTTTAAATTGAACAAACTTGTTCTTAAATAAAGTTCTTACTTTCAATTACTATTAATAATTTATAAACCATCCTTTATTCTTTTTAAAATTTTATCTTATATGTTTATCCTTCGGAAATTTTCTTTAATAATTAATCAGTAGGTAGTATATTAAAACTGTAAAATCTAGAACATGAATTTTTCCTTACCACTTCCCCACAAAGGTTGATTTAAGATTGAAAAGTTCGTAAATTATTATTTTTTTTCAGAAAGAGTTTGAAAAACTTTCAAACCTATAAAAGTTATACTAGAAGTAGAGATTAGAATCTGCTGGTGCCAAGATAAATACATATTTTACCAAGTTTGCTCTCAGGATATCGCAGGTGTGTAGTCTTCTATAATAAGCGACTACCATTTGTGATCTTCTGCAAGAAAGTGGATTGTCTGATGCTCTTGGACTATGTGCTGTTTTTGTTGTTTTCCCTTAAAATTCATCAATCAGGAACTGTCGTATAAATAAAGTATTATTAACTTGTATGACTTATGTTGTAAGTATGTAGTTTTTTATATATTTATTTTCTGTTGCTTAGAACGAGGGATTTTGAAATGCATTCTACATTGTTTTTGTTGTTTTTATTAGTTTATTAGGATTATTATAGTCTTTTTTTTTCTATTTATTTACATTGCAGGATGTTTTCAATGGGACATTTTCAACAGTTATGTGAATGTTTGTCGATTGCCTGTTGACCCAACTTTCACATTAATAGCATTCTATCAAGAGATTTGCATGCTTTTTTTGAAGATATGAATCTTCAATGATATTTGTGTATCATGATTGTAAGTAAGTCATTTTTCTTAATAGTACATGTTGTGTATTTTATTTACCATTGTTTTATCTTTTATATATAACGTCATTTTTCTCACAAAATCAATCTGTATCTAAGAGAATTTTATTCTCAATACAATATTTATTATTTAATTCCTTTTATTCTTTAATCAATGTTTTCTTTGCATTAGTTTTTTAATTTATAAAATGGCGTTAAATGATCAATTAAAAAAATGTAGTTTATGTAAACTATGTTTTATAGAAACATTGTGTATATGAGTATTCTGTTAGTGGGAAGCAGTTAACCTCTCCCTCCCCTCTACACACTTTTCAAGGATTTGATATTGCAAAAAATGTGTCGCTCAGACTTAAAAAAATTCAGAAATTACACGAAAGCTAGAATAACTTATCAGATTTGTCTAAAATAAGATCACAGCATTAAATAAGCAATTTAAGCACACAAATTAATTAGTAATAATGTATATATTTGAGAATATGGTTATGTATATTGCTTCGTAACTGTGAACTATGATTTTAAATGATACCTCTCCCATTTCTGAAAAACTTTTTAAATGGTACACCTGGATAATTTTAATTTAATATCAGCTTAATAATTATTAAACTGCATATATTTTATTTAATATTATTAATATTGAAATAATATAAAATGTATTATCTATGATAGTATCATCGTTTTTATTTGTTTAATAATTATTAAGCTGCATATGTAATAATCTAATATATTTACTTTAACTAATTTAAAATGTATTACTATTATTATCAATGTTGTTGTTTTTTTGTTGTTGTAATTTGGTTTGTTTATTTACAATTCTTTGAAGTGATATGAATTTATTTCATTAGTATAAGTTATTGAAATTATCAGGAGCATATGGTGTATTTTAGAATTCAATTAACCCGGGAGAACTCGCTGCATGAGATTTTCTCTCACAGTCGTACTTTTTTTAAGAGTCTTACTTAAATCAGTTTTCATTTTAATTAAAATTTCAAATGTTTTTCAATTATTTTACCTATTTTGTGAATAAAAGTACTAAGCCGCCAACCAAAAAAAGTTGATATTATATGAATGTAAAGTAAAAGAAAAGCAATTGGGCATTCTCACTAGCGAGTTCTCCCGGGTTAAAATGTGTCAACATTGTAATTAATTTTTATAAAGCTCCGAGCTGGAAAATAAAATAAGTGATATTGTTTGTTTCGTTCAATCAATGTTTGTAATTCACTATGGTAACTTACGTTACATTTAGAACAATTTACTTCAGTAATTTTAGTAATAAAAGACCCCAAAAAATTTTTTGACAATGCAAAGTTGACATGATTTGTTAATTAAACCTATTCAAAGATAAATTTAGATGAAAATGACCTAATTTTAGTGTTTTTTCTTGAACTCTGCCAGTTATATTTATTATGGTAACTGACATTACTGAAAAAGTAACGTAAGTTGCCATAAAAAATATAATTTTCATTTTCTAGGTAATTTTCATCCAAATTGACCTTTGGATAGGTTTAATTAACAAATCATGTCAACTTTACATTTGAAAAATTTTTGGTGTTATATTACTGAAATAACCGCTGTAAATTGTTTTAAATTATAACGTAAGTTATCATGGAATGACCTTAGTATTCAACGACTAACAAAATTGGAATTAATATGTATCCGGTGCCATAAAATGCTAGAATTTGAAATAAGTCTTTTAATTTTTGTGTCAAAGTTCATTAAACCAAAAAAAAAAATTGGAAGCCTTGCTTTTATGATTTTTACGCTTTTAGATTTCGCTCACAGAATTTACATTTTTCCTATAATAAATATATTATAGGAAAAATGTAAATAAGTAAGCGGCAGCTTCATACTTTATTTTAAATATGAATTAACTAAGAAATTATGAGCATAGCAAGTAAAAGTTTTTTAAATGTTTTTTTTAGCTCAAAAGATTAGTTTTGAGATGTTAATGATAATATTTATAGCTACTGAATCAGAATTTAGTTCAAAAGTGTTTTGAGAAATTTAAATGACCATAGGTATAAAATTTATCACTTGTATTGTTTGGTTATTTTATTTAGTTGTACTTAATGCAGTTTATAAATATAACATATGGAAAATAATGATATTTATTTGTAAAACATATTGCATATTAGCTGCATTTGGTTGCTCCCCCCACCCCCTGCTTTTTTTGGAAAAATAACCTTTATGTATAGTGCGTAATATAAATAAGTGTGTTTTATTGAATTCTTCCACTTGTGGAAAGCATATTCTCTTTTTTTCCTATTTAAAGTATTCTACACTGACTATTACTCATGCTGGTTAAGCTATTTAATACTTATATTTAACTTCAGAGTATTTTTGGTACTTTTATGGTACTTGTGTACAAATATTTCCAATAACAGCTTTTTTTTTTTTACACATGAAAATTAGAAACAATATTTTGATGATATATTTTTTTTCTGCAATTGAATCAAAATGAGTGAAAGGCATGTATTTAAATGTATGTGACATATGTATTAGAATGAAATGAGTAAATGGTTTATATTTAAAATTAAGTGAATGCAATGCAAATGATGACAAAGGAAAAATATTTGTTGATTTATTGCCTGTGCCGACTAATAGAAAAGTACCATATTTTAAAATTATTTTTTATATTACTATGCAAATCGTGAAATGAAGAGTTTTAATGTTATTAATAATTAATGCTATTTTGATCTTGGGTTCGAAATTTTAAGTTTATTTATTAATTATACTGTGTTAACTCTCATGGAAAGATGCTTGCAAACTAATATAAAACCAATGGCAACTTTACAAATTTCTCGCTTGCTTTTGAATATTTTTAAATAATTTTTTCTGTTTTTCGTAGGACAATGTCTAATTGGGTATCTTTTTGCTCTTGATTTCAGGTGCAGTTTTTCAGAGGAAAATTTCAGTTTCAGAACTTGTTTCAAAATTAAAAGTGTCCTCAGAAGAAAAAAACTGCAACCAAAGAAAAAAAAAGTAAACATATTTGGTTAGACATTAGGTTCAGGTTACCCAGGACAAAAAAAACCCCCCCAAAGTATTGAAATGCAAATAAGAATTTTGAAAAGAACATTGCTGTTGGTTTAACATTTAGTTTCAGTGTTCTCGTGTTACTACTAGAGATGAGCGATATGGGCTTGGACTACATTTTTGTACCATTCTTCAAGCTCGGGTGGGCCCAAACTCATTCATTGTGAAATTAACAATTTTATTTATTCTCATACAGAAAAAATAAAACAACTTTTTTTCCCCCTTAAAAATTACTTATTCTATTTAAGTCATTTTAATGTTATTTTTATCAGAATGAAATGGAAACAGAAATAGTGTTTTTTAAGCACTTTTTAGATGTGTTTGTAAATATATAAATACATAGCACCTATAGTCTTCATCTGGTTCGTCCATCTGTCTGCATATAACAGCGCAAAAAATACCCAACCAAACGGTTTGAAATTTAATATATATATAATCGTTGCAGAATTTTGTAAAGTCATTTCAAATTTTATGAAAATCAAATCAAAACTTAAAAAGATATTAATAAAAGTTTTCTTCATTTTATTAAATCCTATCATACGTCATTAGTTCAATGATATCCCCTGACAGGTAATGATTCTAGGTGTCCATGTTGATTACATCGTATTTAAGATGGAATCCTATTATTTCCGTATTACTGAATTTAATATATAGAATCATAATAAATTTTGTATTCATGCATTTTTGCATAAAACTGCAACAGCTATTGCACCAAGATCTGAATATTTATAAAACTAGTTATAGTATGAACGCACGTCTCATTTGCCGTACAATTTCTAACTTGTTTAAATTTAGTATGAGTTTCTCTTATTTATGAGAAGTAAATATACAATACTCTATATACATTCTTGTAATATTTTTTAGAAATTTTGATGTGTAAACAATAAAGGTTTCCCTTTTAATACGATCACTTGCATTTCGTATGTCTTCAATCTACTGATATTCTTAGCCGTTTGAATTAGACTTATTTATTTTTGTCTCACTAAATATTATTTACTAATTTATGTATTCTTTATTTCAATTAATGGACTGAAATTTTCTTTCTTTCCTTTTTTTTTAGGTATGTCAAGAACATGCTTTTGGTTTTGATGCACTATTTATTACTTCTTAATTATTATACCAACTGAAAGTTATTAAATGATTATCTCGCTTCTTACCAAAAACTGTCTTAATAGTTCACAATTTAGCTAGTTACACAGTTTATTTTTACTAATGCTTTATCTTCCTTTCAGATAGAAATATAAATACCCGTTTCTTCAGATCAATAAAGTTTTCTGCAAAACATTGTGTCATCATCATAGATCATTATGATACATATTAATATTGTTTTATTTATTATACTTAGTAATAATTATATTCAATAATAAATTTTGTTATGTAATAATATTTATAATCTAAAGAAATTTTATTTTGTTTCTGTAACTTGTACTTTCAAATAAAAGAAATTTATTAAAAATTTGTTGTCTTTATTTGACTATATATTTTTATTATAAATGGTGTTTCAAGTATTTACTTGTTTTTTCTATCATGTAAACCTTGATTTAAGAATTGTTTTTAATTATCTATTTATTTTTAATAAAAAAATGACTAAGATATGAAATGAAAAAAACACTTTCAACATGGTTGAAAAGTGTTTATGAATTCAGTTTGTCTGTTTGCCCACACTTGTAAATATACTGGGATTGCATTATAATTATTAAATGCTAATGATGTTCGCTATAGAGGGTGCTATTTAAATGTGAAATTCAATAAATATAATGCATCAAAAAGTGTTATGGGGTCATGTGCTGAAAATGGATTTTTACTGAGTTACGTGTTTATAAATGGCACATTTAGATATTTCATTTCATTGTATGAAAATATTAAATTTCTTAATAGCTACTGTTGGAGAGTGTTTCATAATCTATGCCTATTTTCATAATTGTTATTTGTGTGTATATTTCTTTTACCAGTGGTGCAGCCAGTATCCTTATTTGTAAGGGGTTTTGGAGAATTATTACTCCTTGTGCGATACAATACGTGACAAATAAAAACCAATGTAATGAAAAGCAAAAACAAACATAATAAGTTTAGCATTTATGTGTTTAAAGGTTTCATAGAAAAGCTTCTTTAATCTTCAAAGGGAAAAAAAGAAGAGAATTGGAAAGAACAATAGCAGTAATATATATGTAGAACTTAGCACATTACCCTTACACATTAATAACACACTGATAATTACTCCTCGCATTAGCCATATTGCTCTTAACTTTTGCTTTCATTAAATTTGTGTTGAAATAGAGGTTCCTTTTATAAAACCTTGAAACAAACGATAAACATTTTATGCTGCTTATGCTTTTCTTTACTTTGGTTTTTATACATTTTTATCTTAATATAAGGTATTTTCAATACAACTTATTAGTTTTTTAAATACTGTGGGAGGAATTTTGAAATGCCACCTTCTTTTGCTGCTGCAGTGTTTATACAAATCTACATTTTTTGACCGATTTGCATGAAACTTAATATAAGCGCTGTGCATATATAAAATTATCATTTTAATGTGTGTGTGAGGGGGGGGGGGGGGGAGTCTGACACTTGATTGTCATAAGATATTTTTGGGGAGAGGGATTTTTTTTAATCCAAATGATATTTTTTGTTTTAGTACTTGAATTTTTTTCTTTACATCAAAATAGTCTTATACCTTTTAAAGAGTAAGTGCCTCTGTTAGATATTAATTGATATACAGTTGTTTAAATGTAAAAACATATCTTTATATCACTGCAAACGCAAACATATAAAAATAAAAAGGATTTTTAAACAGTGATTTCATTAAGGTGTATGTGGGGGGGGGGGGTCGAGGAATGATAACGTATGATATTGTAAGTGAGGGGGAGGGGACTAAAATTACCTAAATGTTGATAACATTATATATGTACAACATCATACAATAGTTTTAGAATGGGAGTAAAATTATTGCAAATTTAAAACAATTATCAGATTTCTCAGCCCTATTTTCAACCATTTGCTGTAGTTTATAATTTAAAAAAATTTTTATTTAATTTTCTAATGCAACTTTTTCTTTCATATTGCCACAAAAGGAAAATGGGTATGAGCATTATTTTTATAAATCAATTAAAAATCAGACTCACTGTATTTTCACATGCAAAAATGTCATCATTTTGAACAGATAATACTCATTTTTCATATATAAATTTTTAAGCCTTTACTATAAGTGTTATCATAGTACCTTTATTTAAATGTAACATCACGACTAAAAGTATATAGAAAATGGCGTCATTTTCATGTAATCATTGTAAATTTAATTTTCACGACCGATAATGTAAGTTTCCATTTAATACTGAAATTAATGTCCATTATCTATAAAGTAAAAGCTTTATTTTCAAACTGTGCAAAAGTAAAATTTCACGAAATGTTACATTTAGTTCCTTTTTTTTCTAGTATTGTCAGGGAAATGAAATATTTTCTGTTACATGTGCCAAAGAAATTCTGTATTCTTCCTTATAAAGCAGCGGGAATTTACTATTATTGTGTCAAAGTAATTAATTTTTTCCTCATTGTCGTTTTAAAGATTTATAGCTCAGAAGGTAGTGTCACAGATGACATTAATATAAATAATAAGACGGGCAGTTAACTGTTGCACCAGAGAGTGGTGTTGCCATAGCAACATCATATGCTCTGCTGCAATGTAACATGAGTGGTAACCTGATTACTGATGATGTCTTCGATTAGATTTTTCATCAGTGTTGGTATTCATTTCACATTGTAGCAACATAATGTCAACATTAAAGACAAACCATACATATAACAATTAAGAAAACAAAAGTAAGCTCCTACTGCCATTTTTTAAATGAATTGAAGCAGTTATTGCTTTTGTCAGGGGTTGTCCCTGCCTTCCTGGACCCCTGTTTAAAGTAATTTTTGAACACTTAAATCAAAAAGAAAATCGTCCTTGCCCTCCTGGATGCCTGTTTAAGGTAATTTCTGAACACTTAAGGGACAGTCTTCCTTTGCAACAATTTTCTTTATTTTAAATATGATTCAAATGGTGAACTCACTGAATTTCAATGTTCAACTAAAAGTACATTTTGAAAAAAAAAAAAAAAACAGTGTATTTAATTAAAATTTTTAAAAAGTTTATAAAAATTTGAATTTTTTTTAAATCCTTACTACTTTTTAAAAAAATGATATTTTTGCCCTTTTTTTTGTAGATTTTCAAATGTGTATTACACAAGCTTGCACGTGGATTTTTAGACATATCTAATATTACATTTATTATGATTTTTTACTTATATATATATATATATAGTGCAAAACGATGAAATCTAACACATCTTCATATACTTTTATTTTATTTTTTTTAATAACAAAAAACGTGAAGGCTAATTCCATGTGCAGATTTGTCACATAATAGGTATAATAAAGAACATGCACAAAAAAAGCTTAAATCTCTATCTCAAATACAGAAAAAGCCTTAAAACATGAAAGGATGAAAGTGAACAAAATATGAAAATGGAGAAAAAGCCATTTAAAGTTTTAATTTGTGTGGGTAATTGTGCAGAGTGTTTTAACAAAATTTACAATATCTCGCGATATATTTACCGTATGGATAAAAATGAGGTGTCAAAATATTCACAATTAAACAGGCTTTCATTTAATATTAAAAAAGAAAAATCAATTTTTTGACCAATTTTAAGGTAAACTGCCCCCTTAAATCAAAAGGAAAAATAAAAGTAAATTTTATTTTGTGGAAAGGGGGGGGGGATCGTACCCCTTCCCCAAACAACAACAAAAAAGTTAGATTCATTTTCTCTCTGTGTTTCATTATTTTAAACTGTTTGAAAAGAGTAAATTTTGTTTTTTTCCTAGTCAGAGGAAAAGAAAATTAAGGAACAGCAATTGCATTTTCTTGCTTCCCTTGTGGGCTATGAAAAATGCTTAATTTTTATTAATTTACACGTAATTAATGTCTGTGCAACAGAAATTAGCGCGCAAACAAATCTTACACGTTCATTTCGATACGAATACGAAAGTAAACAAACAAACGCGACTGTCCCTCCCTTCCCCCAACCTGCAAGTATACGCATGCGCAAGCCAAGTTCTTATGCCGTAGTGTAAACGCAATTTTTTTTATTCTTGGACCTGAAAGACCCAACAGACCTGACAGGCCACATAGTGTAAACGCAGCATAATATACCTACGTAGAACGATGTGTTATAGCTTAAAACCTTCCCTGAAACAATACCTATCTAACAGTATAAGTTCCGTCAAAATCCATGCAGTAGAATTCGAAATCTAGGCGTTCGGAACGAAATTTTCGTTTGGACTTTATATATATAATAGATAGAATAGATAACAGATTATGTGTTATGAACTATCTCAAAGTTTAAAACAGATCGCATTGTTAGATTTCCTAATTTTAACAATATCGCATTATGTTAGTTCCACATTCCACCACCAGGGAGCGCAATATTCTTAACGAAAGCGTATCTGAACGAAACTCCTTCATGCAACCTTTCCGTAGATCCATGAATCGGGAGGGTGGCGGTCTTAACCAATAATTTAAGATAATTGCTGAAATTACTACGAAAAATATTTTAAAGGGGACCTACGCGGGCCCCTAATAGAGTTAGAGGAAATCGGAAGACGGCAAAATAATCGCGGGGAAAAGTTTGCTTGGGTGCTTCGGAGCTACTTTTGGCGCGAGATCTAAGCTCTACGACCAATAGGAACCCAGATATTTAAGGAAATATGAAGTAACAAAGTCCAAAATAACAGAATTTTCCGTAATAATTCTATAACTGTTCTAGGTAGAATGACGTGTTATAGCTTAAAACCTTCCCTGAAACGATACCTATCTAACGGTATAAGTTCCGTCAAAATCCATGCGGTAGAACTCGAAATCTCGGCGTTCGGAACGAAATTTCCGTTTGGATTTTATATATATAATAGATATTAAATGAGCAAGCAATTTTCCCGATTACTAATGATATCGTAAACGACTGATCTGATTTTCACAATACTTGCGTTCTATACTAAATCGAGCTCGAGAAAAATATCTAGCTAGGTACCGAATTCAAGAAAATTTGTTTTTACAGGGTAAAACAAGATCAGATCTTAAACTTCTGTTTGCTATAAATCGAAAAATGCTCATGCAATTTACACGAAACGCGTTTTCTATACTAATTCGAGCACCAGAAACACATCTCAATAAGTTTCGAATTCGAGAAAATTCGTTTTGACCGATAAAACAAACACAAACCCAGCACTGAAAATGCTGCTGTATATCGAAAACGACTCTAAAGATTTTCCCAAAACTTGATGTCTATACTAATTCGAGCACAAGAAATCGATCTAGCTAGGTCGTTAATTCGGGAAAACTCTTTTTTATATGGTTAAAACAAACTCATTACTCAAAATGGTAGATCAATCGAAAACAATTCCGACGATTTTTATGAAACATGCTTTAGTCGATTTTGAGAAAATCATCCATCTAAGTCACGAATTTCGGAAAAAGAAAATTGGTGTGTTAAAAGCAATTTTTTTTATATTTAATTTTTCGTAATCGAAATTCTCGCCAAAATTAATGTTCATTTATCATAAACAGCATAAATGATGATCTCGAACGCGGCACTAACAACTTTCCTTCCATACTAAATCGAGCACTAACCATTAAACAACTGCCTATGTAGGTCAAAAAATTGGTAAAATTCGTTATAACTGGCTAAAAGAAAAAAAATTAATTTTACCAAATGTTGAATTTGCGAACTTAAATATTTTCATAAATATTCTTTAAATATGCTAATATTTCTTGATAGATAACATCGCTTATACTTTTGTTATGTTTGAAACTACTACAATATGTTTACAAACATGGTTTGATGCCATGTCGATCTACCCTGGAGCACAGTTTTATAAGAAAGACAATTTTTCTGCCAAACTCGCCACATAGCTCCCGAAATAGCTTATTTTTGCCGCCAATTATTGACTTGGACAACGATTGTTGCAAAATAATCAACGAATAAATAAATAGAAATGCTTAATTCATCTTTAAAAAGTTAAACTTAAAATTACACTATGTGCAAAACTACTTAAAAGATGAGACAATATTTTAAAAGGTGTTAAATTACTTTAATATCCTTAGTACATTCAATTATAAAAACATAGCCTTCGTCAGAGAAATACAAAATACTACTCTTATTAACGTCTTATTTTCAAAATTCACGTAGATAGTGTCGAAAGGAGTGAAATTGTAAGTCAATTTTTAGATCCGGAAAACATTGGGAAAATAAAACATGGATATAGAGGGAAGTGGAATATTATTCGTTTTATGATTCTTTAAGTAAATTGAGCCAAATTCTAGATATGTTGTAAATTCGGACATTTATAACGACAGACAAAAGAAATAAAATCGCAACAATGAACCGTATGGATTATGTCGCAAAAATGGAAACATGCATAGCAGATATGGAATACACACTACTTAACAAAGATCCGAACAACCAAATTCAGAGTGAAACTGCAGCATTAGTCAATAGAGGATTTTGGCCACCAAAAATGAAAAGCAAATTGAGAATTAATAGTACCGCCACCTCTCCAAGACTATTTGGGAGACTAAAGGAACATAAAAATAATTGTCCTTTAAGGCCGATATTTCGAAGATGTGCAGGCCCAACGTATTTCCTTGAAAAAGCATTTTTTCCATTTCTGAACCTTTTTCTACCACCGTCTAACCATAGTTTAATGTCGACCACTGATTTCATTAACCAGATTAAGGATTTGAAGCTCAATAAAGATAGTGTTTTAGCAAGTTTTGACATCATTTCCTTTTTCCCATCAATCGACGTTGACGAAGTAAAATTATTCATTAATAACTTTATTGATAACGAGCCATCATTAAACTCAGAAATGAAGACCGACGTAAAATCTGGACTGGAAATAATATTTTCATTTTTAATAAGAGAATTCATAAGCAGACTAAAGGAGCACCAGTGGGTTCCACCATCTCAAATATTTTAGCCGAATTCAAATTACGTCCATTTGAAGAAAGAATTTTAACAGACAGCGTTTTAACTCCGCCAGTATGGTACCGTTATGTAGACAACATTTTCATAGTATGAGATCATGGTTTATCTGAATTGTACGCATTTTTTAACAGAATAAATAAAATGGACCCTAATATAAAATTTACCATCGAAATAGAAAATAATAACACGTTGTCATTTCTTGACGCAATGCTAATCAAAAATTTATCAAACTTAACACTTGAGCGCACAGTCTAGGAAAGTAAATAAATCTAACAGCACCATTCCTTTCGAAAACACATCACCTTTTAACTACAAACTTGCTCCGTTCAACTTTTATATAAGACGAGCGTTTAGTGTTTGCTCTATTAATCACCTTGAAAATGATTTAGATACCATTAGAAACATTGCAGTTGAGAATGGAATCCCAATACGCATTATTAAAAGCTAATCAAATCACAGAAGAACCACATGAAAATACAAAAAGCTCCACGGAATAATATGAGATATTGCAAAATGAAGTACATACCAGGACTTTTCGAAAAACTCAGACATGCACTTTTTCGCTTTGGCGTGAACTTAATCGACAGTCTTCCAGTAAAACTGAAAGATGTAATTAGTGCCAAAATAGACCCGATCCCGAAAGATGAAGTTTCTGGAGTATATATAATTCCACTGAAAAGAAAAAATATTTATCTCGAATATATAGGAATGATTTTGCGTAAACTTAAAGTTCGTATTAAAGAACATTTGAAATATTTAAAGTACAACCGACCAACAACAGCCCTGTCAAGACTTAACCAGGAGCAGAATATACAAGTTAATTTCGAAGACGCAAAAATTATATATCCCTTAAAGAATTATCATGATTTAATTATCCGTGAATCAATAGAAATTATTACTAAAGAAAATACTGTTTGTAATGAAGTTTTATCCTACAACATTCCCAGAATTTGGCTCAGTTAACTTAAAGAATCATAAAACGAGTAATATTCCACTTCCCCCTATATCCATGTTCTATTTTCCCAATGTTTTCCTGATCTAAAACGTTACTTACAATTTCACTCCTGTCGACACCATCTACGTGAATTTTGAAAATAAGACGTTAATAACAGTAACATTTTGTATTTCTCTGACGAAGGCTATGTTTTTATAGTTGAAAGTACTAAGGATATTAAAGTAATTTAACATCTTTTTGAATATTGTCTCATCTGTTAAGTAGTTTTGCTCATAGTGAAAAATAATCATTTAAATTTTTATAAAACATGGAATATGTCACTCAGGCTATGTCAGACATGAACGCTTTCATATAAAAAAAGGCCTTTTTTAAATAAATAACAATCCAAATATTTTGCCATATACAAAGGTATTTTTTTACTTTAAAATCTTTTTTTTACGTACTCGAATGAAGGTTTCGGAATTAAGTTCTTACCGACGTCGACTTGACTTTCAAAAAAGGAAAAGCATTGAAAAAATGTTGCGATGCATACTTACATAAATTAGATACGTTTCAACTAACTTCATAAACAATCACCAGCCGAGACGATATAACTAGTAAATCTGCAGATCAGGAGCCTCAACGTCAGCTCTACAATTCATTGTGTTTAGCGCCCTTTGAGTAATATTAATCTTTCTACAAAAAACGAAATTTAAAGTTTTGAAATTACATAAACATTTATAAAACGAAAAAATATTTCGAAGGTTTCTGACATTAGAAGCGTTAAATTAAACCCCTTGTTATGTAATGGTATTCTGAAAATCTCGTGAGCTACTTATTCTGGTAATTTTTAGATAATAAAGTAGATTTCTTCAGGGGGGCTCTGCCCCCCTGAACCCCTTCGTAGTGTAATTTAATTTACATTTGTAATTATCAATTAATTGTGTTAATGTCCTTTAGTAAATTCTACCAATAGACGGAAACGTACATGAATTATTTTCTACAGCCCTGTATATTACGTGAAGATTTTTACGCGTCGTCTATAACATTTAAATTTAATGCAGACAAAAAACCCTCTTAAAACTGCTCATATCACATTTCCGGGGTATGCATAGTGTGCACCATATATCCAGTTTCTGTGGAGTCATGTATATGGTTCTATTTAAATTCTGCAAACATTTGTTAGTATACTAAATGTAATTGGGCTGGGAAATACATAACTCAAAAAAACAAAAAAAAAAAAAAAAAAACACTGAAGCAATTCGCGCGCGCTCATTTTCATTTATACTTACGAATTCATTTGTGTATCCCTGTACATGGTCTATACAATATTTAAGCACTACTTATTAAGCACAAATTTACTTAACGTTAAAACGCACACCATAATCGAAAATGCTCTTCAGCAATCATCCCTAATAGACCAGAACTGTATCCGAAATTTTTTATGTGACCCTATAAATGAACGATAAATACGATACAAATCATATTCAAGCTTCTTGTAGTCAACCACAGTAATGTAATTTAATTTCATAATGTTTGAATTAGTGCAACACAATTAACACACCGACGACAGGCAATTTAATTAAATCTGGGTTTAAAAACAGTAGAAGATCCTCCCTCTTCTGAAAGTGTCTCGGAAATTGGTTTCTGAAATATGTTTTTCATGTTTATGCAGCAGTAAATATCTTTCAATGTACGGATGTAATATATAATGTCTTACAATCTATAAAAAATATGGACAACACAATATAAATGTCTTTTCTGTAAGGTAGAAGTCACTCCCTTAGCCAATGACGTATTCTGAATAAAAACGAGAATTCTCGTTTCCCGTCGCTAATGTGTTAAAATAAGCTGTGAAGAGTTTTTTCCCCCCGTAGACCACATTTTAATCGACCACTTTTGTGTGACCTTGAAAAAAAAAATATGCTTTGCACCCCATATACTACAAAAATGTTTCAAAAATACATATCAATTTTATTATTTTGTAACAGAGTAACATCATTAAAAAACGCCACAAAAGGATTTTCTTCAAATATTGTAATATTATGAATACTTTTGAGTTCCCTGTACGCATGCTGTAAGTGCTACACATAACATATTTTATAGTAACCAGGTTCTAGTGCACCTTAATAAAGTATATAAATTTCATTACGTTTAAAATTGTGTAACATTATTAAAATACACCGCAGACGATTTTTCCCAAAGACTATAATGTAACGGAATAGTTTTGAGGGCCCCTGTAATTAAGCTATGAATGCTACACTCTTCATTTTTAATACCAAACATACTTTGGCAAACCTCAATAACGTATATCAATTACATGCAATCCCGACTATATTTACGCGAGTTAGAGCACGTAGAGAAACACGGCAGGCGACAGATAGAAAAACTGAAGTCATAAATACTTTTCATCCATGTTGGAAAGTGTTAAAAAGGATTTACATGCCTTTAACCCTAGATCTACCGGGAATTTTATTCAAGTTTTAATAAAACGTTCTACACCAGAATTTTTATTTAAAACTATTTAACTTATTTATTTACCTTATTTTTGTCTGGTTTATATACTTAGTTTATTTTAAAGAAATTTCTGGTTTGAATGAATATTTTTTATGTACCTGTCGGGTCCAATGGACCCGTCTGGTAGACGGAGGGTTAACTGTACTTTTTTGTTCACTAATAGCATGGTTAAACATTAGTTTAAACATCCTAATCCATGCGATAGCAATAACATATTAAAAGCCCCCCAAAATATGCATATCTGGAGATCTATAAATGTACTGGAAAATAATTCATTATCGTGCCCACTGTTAATTGCATAAATTGCATCGATTTGGCGCGATAAAATATTTTTTGTGATAGCCTTTTAATAGTACATGCAACAAATTAACGTAATTTACTAACTTCATTCATATTTGAAGCAATGATAGGCTACGAATAACAGTCGCTAGGCAACGAAGAAAAGGAGAGAAAAAAAAGAAATATGTATCATGTAAAACAAGAAAATTAATTTAAAAATTCTTTATATTATTGGAATACATGTATAAATGTCCTCAAAACATTATACACGTAAATAAAAAAATCTGATAGATACATTGATAAAACTTCAATATAATAGGAATAATTTAAAACCCTTATTTGGAATGTTAGTATCCATAATTTGACATTTAAATCCATTAATCAAACGTGCCATTTTCTTTCAACAAATGGAAATTTGAAAATCGTCTGACTTGCCGTAGAAAAGCATTATAAAGAAAAATAAAATCTTCCATATTTTCCGAACGAATGAACCAAATTTAACCAAAAACTATACAGCTACGTCCGGGTATCTCACGAATATGCCCAATTAATTTCAAGCTGATCGGGTGCTTTTTGCGGCAGTTATCGCGGAACAGACAGACAGACAGACAAACGGAAATCAAAACTTTTCGTGTCTCCACAGTAAGCCTTCACTGACGTTTCGGCAATTAAGAAAAATAATGTAAATAAATAAATATCAAAGATTATTTTTTCCTGTTTACGTTAATACATAGTAAATTTATTTTCCAACTTTATTGATTGTTCACACTTTAGTGAGTGGGCCTTGTTCGAATTCCTTGTATATATATATATATATATTTAGATTCGATTGGTAACATTCTTCCATTTGTTTATTGGGCTTTAGAGTGGCGAATATTTTAGCAGTAGTTTATTTTATGGAAAGTGGTCGACGAAATAAGGAAGTGCAAAAAAAAAAAAAAAAAAAAAAAAAAAAAAAAACACTTTTTTATAACCATTCAATGGCATCTTGAAAATGCTGCCAAATTTTTTGAGTGAAATCCATATTTTTCCCCAAAAAATATCCGATATAATACATTAATTTGGCATGGGCAAGGACCTCGATTATGAAAAATGCAATGCTTTTTTTACGCTTGATAGAAATTTCAAGTAAATGAATTTATTAAAAACATATACTTTTTGCTCTGCTTATTTTTAACAAAAGGGAACCAGAAAGAAAAGAACGAAACATTATTTAAATTATCTTTTTTGTCTTTTAATTGATTCCTCGTCCTATAATCTTAAATTTATTGATTTGATAAAAAGGCATTTTTTATATTACACAGTTTTCCTATTTATAATTTTTCCTATTTCTACTTTTAAGTCTTTAACATGTTTCACTGTTGCAGTTTCTCAGTGCGTTGGAATATTTTGGCAAGCATTTATTGGCGCATAAATAAATCCATTCCAAAAGTTATAGAATATTTGGCGATTTAACACCTATGGCCACCTAACTGAAAAATTCCGTAAAATTATATTAATTTATAATTAAGTTGCGAAAATATTATAATGTTGCACTGTCGTCGGAAACACACCCTTGTACATAATTTATATAATTCCAGCCAACCGGGAAGTAGGGTAAAAATCGATTTTAATATTCCATCTTTTCATACAAAAACCAGGTTGAGTTAAACAAAAGTATAAAAATAAGCAAATGCTTAAAAAACTACCGAGTAAGGCTCGGTCTACCAGGCACTTTCTTATTAATCGAGGAATGACAGAAAAAATAGCAATATATCCGAATGAGCGATATAAGGAGAGGTTATTGTACTTTAATTGGTATACCTCGCAGGCAAATATATGTGAAAAAACCCTATTAATAATATGTAGTTAACTCCTTTCTTCCTTCTTGAAGATGATAAAATATCTTTGTCGCTGTAAGTCGAAGCATATACAGTCGGATCTCGTTATCCCGACACCCGTTTTTCACGTCACGCGGCTTATCACGTCAGTTTTTCAAAGTCCCGATTTCCTGTATATGATTTTAATGTAAATAAACACCGGATTTTACGTCGTCGAATAATTTTCAACTCCAGTTATCCCGACAGTTTAAGAAAATTGTCCGTTTTTCCTAATCCATTTTACAAGCACGGAAATTAAGCGGTTAGAAATGTCTTAGCCAAATGTTTCGCAAAAGTGTCTAAAATACCCATTGATATAAAGGAGAAACTTTATTTCAATCCTTTATATAAATAAACAAATCCCATACTATAAATGACCCATTTAATTCAGTAAAAGGGAGATTTCTGCCCCTCTTCCTGTGCGTTCTCTACCCCCCCCCCCCTCCACACACACGCGATTACTCACCCTCTGTATTTCACGTTGACGCGACGGTGCAATATGTATTCATTTAGGGAATGTGAGAGAAGAAAAATAACAAATATCGTTGGACTTGTTCTTGTGGCACATTCGAATTGTAAAACATTTCATTTCCACACTTTATTCGTAGTGTTTAAAACTGTTTAGAGCCAAATCTGATTGTTATTCTTTTCAATTTTGTTTTTGTGTTTATTTTGTAAAATAATAATGTTTTATTGCTCAAAAATGCAAAGCTTTTTATAAACATACTTTTCTCCAACTGCAGTTACCACGACACTCCGCTTTGACGACACTTTTTTCTGGTAATGAGAGTGTCGGGATAACGAGGTTCGACTGTATTAGTATTTTTTTAGACAGAAGATAATTAAAACTAAACTAAATTGCATAAATTATGCAGGTTATTTTTTTATTTTTGTGTTATAAAAACGACGTTTTAATGTTTTTATAATAGTGTAAAGTAATGAATTCTATCAAAGTAAAGAATGATTTAGATATGATAGTAATCTAAAACCATCTGTTTTTCCGACTGATTTACTCAGCTCAGCTGAGACCATCAACGTCACGTGACTATTCTAAATCGGAGAAGCATGGTAGCCCATCTTTTTCGTTAGCCCCGAGTACAGCCTCTTATGCATAATTGCAACGTAGAGAAATAGAAAAGCATAATGTGTACAAGTGACACAATATTTTGAATTTCTTGTTTGACCACGAGTAACTTATTCTTAAGGAGATGCTGGTGAAGCAGGATTCTACATTACAGAAAGCAAAAACCCAGGTTGGAGAATATAACTTTACAAAGATTTATTATTTTCAAAAATTTGCTTTTTACCATCAGAAAACGGGTTTTATAAAACTGTATATTAAAAAAATATATTTTTTTAAATTTTAAGCACTTTAAAAAAAGTCAAAATTTCAAAACTTTACTCGAGTAGAAACTTTAATTTTAACTGTGTTTGTTTCATTGAAATATGAAGAGAAAGGGTCTAGCCGGATAAGCATAGCGAAATGGCCCCCACGGCCGACGTTTGAACTAACATGTGTGGTAATAAGGCTCGCCATGAGAATACAAGATAGAGTGTTCTTAGCCCCTGACCTTGAACTGTCCTTGAGGTAATCGGGGAAGTATGCGCCGGCGCTACTATTTTCCAAATGCGTTTTTCTCAAAAAGTACTAAAGTTAAAAAATGAAACTAACGCCAATTATTTAAGAATATATTAGTTCGCATTATATATTATTTTCACATTTTTACACAATTTTTACCATCGAAAAATAAACAAAACTATTCTTTAAAAATTATTAATGCAGAAATTTTACATTTACACCAACCAAAAAATTACAGAATAATGCTCAAAGTATGTACTTTAAAGAAAAAAATCGTTAAAATCGAAGATGCGCTTTTTGAATTATAAAAAAATAATGCTAGCAACTTGCTAAAATATTCGTAACTTTCCCTCTATGTATTTTCAGAAATATGCTACTATCAATGCATTGGTCGATTCGTGACATTTTCACTCGGGCAGGATGCGCCAGTGGGCCAAAATAAGAGAATGTTTCCATACATACCATTTCCCTAGAGGTTTGTTTCGTGTTTGTAATCAGACTGTTATTTTGGCGCATTGTGCATCCTTCTCGCGTAATAATATCAAGTCGATGGTCTAGTCGATTGTGCAGCTGAAGTTGAACAGGTGCTGTAAATATCAACCCTTTGGCAATTTCGGACCCCCTCCCAACCTTCCGATACAATACGTTATCATTCCCCGAATCCCTCTTCCCCTAATAATACTGTTATCAGTGTCAATAAATTCTTTTTATTTCTCCCCGCCCCCCCCCCCTTTTTCTTCTTTTTATACATTTGCAATGATGTACAGATATGGTTGTATATTTTTTATTCGCATATTTTACTGATTTAAATGAAGAGAAGAAATTCATAAGATATCACTTTTACATACGAAATAACTTTATATCAAATAACATTTTAGAGAAATATTAATTAAAAGTTTTTAATAATAGCTCTTTGTTACATAATGCATTGAACAGTAATAATGTCTTCTTACACTTCGCCCTTGCACGGGGCCAAACAGAACTTCTTGTAAACAAAACAGGTGGACAACATTCTTCCCCATCTTTTACTAGCAAAAATAACAAGTATCATTTCGAATCTGGTTTCTCTAACAACGAATTATATACGCATATGGCAGGAGAATATAAATGGTGAACGTTGGGTTATTCTATTATTTTGGAATGAAATGTTTTATAACCATTCAATGGTTTAATAATAACTTTGTATCTTCATAAAATGAAGAAAACAGACTTAAAAAATTAAGATAACATATGTAAAGAAAAAGATACCAAAAAAGTAAATTTTTTGGTTTGATTAAAAATGATAACGATATTAAATGACAACCCCTCCTCCCCTACAGGTATCTTCCAATGTCAAGTGCCAGACTCCCCCCCCCACATACACTCCCCCTCCTAAATTGAAACTTTATATATGTACACTGTACAGCTCCATAGCGTTTTTCTATGTAAAAATCATGGTAGGCAAATCTTATCAATTTGTTTGTCAGTTCTCGATATTATTACGCGAGAAGGATGCGCAGTACGCCAAAATAACAGAATATTTACAAACAGGAAACAAAACTATATAGAAGCGGTATATATGGAAACATTCTCTTATTTTGGCTCACTGCGCATCCTGCCTGAGTGGAATTGTCACGAATCGACCAATGCATTGATAGCAGCGTATTTCTGCAAATGAACCAGGAAAGTTACGAATATTTTAGCAAATTGCTAGCATTATTTTTCTTATAACTCAACAAGCGCACACGTCAGACAGTTCACGGTCACGGACAGTTCACGGTCAGGGGCTAAAAACACTCCATATTGTATCTCATGGTGAGCCTTATTACCACACATGTTATTTCAAACATCGGCCGTGGGGGCCACTTCGCTATGCTTATCCGGCCAGACCTTTTTGCATGCACTTTAACATTGGAAGTCAACATTGTGATAATAAAAATGACATTTGAGAAAATCAGGTAAGTAATGAGCTTTCATAATTTTAAAATTCTAATAGGTGAAAAAGAGTTTCTCAAAGTCTGTGTTAGGAGTGTGATCTGTCCTGTGGTTTAAAAAATAGCGTTGTTTTCGCACCACATATAAAAATAGCACCCTTCTCAGCTACTCAGACAAAAATATTAAGTTCTTTTTGCCTTTTGTATTAAATTTGAATAGTAAAAACAGACTCATAGTTGTGTCTTAAAAACACTACCCAGAGTTTTAAATATCAAAAATACCTTTAACCAGTGCTGTTGCAGATCTAAAATGTACCTTAAGAATCTAAAATAGGCCCTTAGGTATCTAGAAATTCAGCAGCACTCTTCCCTTGTTTAAACCTGGAAGAAATTCTGGATTAAAATGGGACTACGTAAATCGACAAGTAAAGTAAGTGTAAACAATAACTCAGCATTTTTTTCCCAAAGTTTTTATGAGAGTGCTGTAATTCCTTAGTGAGTTACAA
The DNA here is from genome assembly GCA_963932465.1 of Maratus speciosus. Classification (NCBI taxonomy): domain Eukaryota; kingdom Metazoa; phylum Arthropoda; class Arachnida; order Araneae; family Salticidae; genus Maratus; species Maratus speciosus. Next base: position 53,216,547 of record OZ010799.1, on the reverse strand, counting down.
TTTTACATTACTAATAAACAGATTGCAGAAAATTTTGCTATGATATTGTTTTATATCATGCATGAAATATATAAATGTGAAAATATGATAAAAATATTTTTTAAATATAATTTAAACCAGAAACCTAGCATCATATTTTGTTTACATTTATTAGAACAAACATAAAAAATATTAATAATCACAATTTTTCGCAATAAGTTATCCAGAATAATCACAATAAGTTAGCATAAAATACGTTAGTATATAAAATTTTGTTGGTACATTCTTTTATTCTCATTCATTAATGATTATATATGTAGAAGTGAAAGTTGAACAAAAATTTCGAAACGGAAAGAATGAAAAATATTAAAGATAGGATTCAAAACTGAGACCTTGCCTTTATATGTCAATTTCTGTCATCTGAACTACCTAGACAAACTGACTTAAGACCATTCACTCACATCTAAAAGTGCAAGTCATTCTGCAAATATGGTGAATTGTGCATTATAAAATGTTACACATGTAAAATGCATTACTAAGTATTTTTATTAGCTACAATGTGCAGTATTTGCAGAATTGGTTGTATCAACATGAGAGTAAATTGTATGGGGACAATTTCACTGGTTATTTCAGGCATAGAGAATTGATGCATGAAATCAAAGCCCCTAGTTTGAATTTCGGCTTGGATATTTTTCATCCTTTTGGGAATTTTCATTCGACTTTGACATCCACCTAACTGTTCAGTAATTTATGGTTGAACTTTAATGAGTTCGTATTTTACTTATTTATATCACTGAGAAAAGGTGGGACACAAATGTCAAAGTTAATACTGCACTATTTCGTTTATGTATTTTACACAAGAAAGATAAGGCTATGTTGCACATATTTGAGAAGAGGCATATTCATTCAAATGAGGAGACTAAAAATAATTTTTTGTTATTTTACAGGCATTCTTTTATTTGTTTGTGTGAGAAATTACATTCTGGATAATCTCAGAGAAGTTTTTATAACATTATAAAAGAAACATTCTATTTACACCTGACATACACAACATACTCTAGCGCAGGGGTTCCCGATTTCGTCAATATTTACCTTTCTATGTCCAGTTTCCTCAGAATTTACCCACATCAGTTAATGCAGCTATAATTTAAAACTCAATAAAATACTAAGAAGAGGAGATTTTGACTTCGGGGTAAAATTGTTCTGTACATTTGATATAAAAATATATAAGAAAAATTCCGAAAAAGTTATAAACATCACAGATTAAATTATGATGGGACCATCTTCAACATAATTTAAAGCTAACCAATATAATTTACAAGAAGAAATTGATGAGTTATTAGTTGACTTTAAGCTAAGCAGCTGTATAAAAATATGACTTTAAATCTCTTTTCAACGAACATAATTATTCCATGAAAAGGACAGAAACTCTTTGAAGGGATATTCGCGATTTTGCTTCCATATTTAAGTTTCTACACGGAAGAATTTCCTTTAAGGGGTCTTGTACCTTTTAAACGCGTCGAACATTAAAGAAAAACTTCAAAGTTTGAATTAGTCTATCTTCAAAGCCTTTTTATGTATAAAAATGAAATTTTGGACATTGATTAAACAGATTATGCTTTGTAATATGCTACCATTAAAAATTTATTAACCCTTTATAGAATTTGTGTATTGTTGAAATCAAAATAGCTCTTTTTTTTACCCCATAAGTCATTGCGCGCATGATATCTTGAGAAAGTATGGATGGATTGGCATGAATTTTGGTAAAGATACTAAACATATATGTTTGTTTAAAATGATCTACTCTTAGGCTAAAATTATTTCATTAACTATAAAAAAAAAATATTTTCGTAAAAAAAAAATAAAAATTTTGTATTTTTAATGACTAAAAATAGTCATAACTAAAAATATTACCATTGTAAATACTTAAAAGTAGATCATTTTAAACACACATATTTGTTTAGTATATTTACTAAATTTCATGACAATCCATACATACTTTCTCAAGATATCATGCGCGCAATGACTTATGGGGTAAAAAAAGAGCTATTTTGATTTCAACAATACACAAATTCTGTAAAGGGTTAATAAATTTCTGTTGGTAGTATATTACAAAGCACAGTCTGTTTAGTCAATACCCAAAATTTCATGTTTATACATAAAAAGGTTTTGAAGATAGACTAATTCAAACTTTGAAGATTTTCGTTAATTTTCAACGAGTTTAAAAGGTACAAGATCCCTTAAGTTATATTAATTTCATCGTAGCAAAAGGCAAAGAAGAAACAATTTAGATATTGAATTTTTTAAAGTTTTAAAATGCTAATTTAAGAATATCGAACACTATAATGATCACAAATTGCATTAATCACTGTAATTGCATTAATCACATTCACGATGTCAATAAATTTTAGAAACACAAAAGTTTCATTATAATAATAGTAATTAAATTATCATAATATAATTAAATTAAACAACCCAACTTTAAAGTTTTCTACAGACAAAACTATTGTTCATAAAGTTGTGAAATTTTGTGAAAGGCATAATAAAGGGGTGGGAATTTGTTTAAGCTAAAGAAAATACCAATAAAAATAATTCGAAATTTCGCCACCAGAGGGCGATTTTTAATAAATTACACGTTTAGCATTAAAATAGTTTAGAAATTTTATTTATTAACTTAACCTTATTCTAAAGACAGCATTTCACGACATGTTCCTAGCATTTCCCAGAACATACCGCGGAACACAACTGTGGAACATGCTATCTTACGATTCTAGATGCTATCTTAAAATGATGAAAGTCATGCAGAACATGTTTAGTTATAACAAAATTTGTTAAACTATCGTAAATATATGCTAAATGTGTAATTTGATAAAAAACGGCATCCTAATTTTTTTTTTTTGCTTAAACAAATTCCCATACTTTTATTATGTCCAGAAAAATTCACAATATTCTAAACAATTGTTTCGTCTACAGACAACTTTAAAATAGAGTCGATTAATTTATTACATCCTGTACATAAAAATTTTTAAACTATCGTAATGCTAAATGTGTAATTTATTAAAAATCGTCCTCTGGTGGCGAAATTTCGAATTATTTTTATTTATATTTTTTTTAGCTTAAACAAATTCCCATCTCTTTATTATGTCTTTCACAAAATTTCACAACTTTATGAGCAATAGTTTTGTCTCTAGACAACTTTAAAGTAGTGTATTTTAATTATGGACACCCTGTATATTAAAATATAAAATGCACAAACATTTTTTATTGATTTTTAATAAATAGCTGAGATCGATCAAATATTCGTTTATGGCTCAAAATCTGAGTTTCGCCGAACTTTCGCTTTCGGTAAAAATGCTTCCGAAAATTCGGCCGGGACTGAAACAATCTCTATTTCACAAATAATGTTTCTTCCTTCAGAAATTTTCAACATTACTCATAGACCGGGAGCCTGCAACACAGACAATCACCTCATCGAGTTCATGGCTGAAATTCCAGAATTAATTAAAACTGGATTCGCATATTAAAACGCAATCGGTCTGCCAAGTCATATCTTGGTGGAAAACACCTAAAAACACGTTTTAGCGGTTGACTCGAAGATTTACCATTGTGTTTTCCTGCTCCCAGTCCTCCATGTTTTCATACTTTTGGGTGCAGGAAAGCACAATGGTAAACCTACGAGTCAACCGCTAAAATCGGTTTTTCAGGTGTTTTCCCTCAAGATATGACTTGGCAGACCGATTGCGTTTTAATATGCGAATCGAGTTTTAACTAATACTGGAATTTCAGCCGTGAACTCGATGAGGTGATTGTCCGTGCTACCGGCTCAAGGTCTATAATTGATTTCAGCTGTATTGGCTCCCATGAGACACTCTTTATTTATTGATATGAACTTCAATATTTATAATTATCAGTCATCACTGACTCAAGACAAATTATAAAACAAGCAATGCATATGTGATTAAACATTAAAGACGCTTTCCACATGCTCATTAAAAGCTGCAGACTTAACAGCAAGCAATAGAATATTTTCAGTTTGAAACTGCAGAAGTGTTTCAAACGCTCTCTAAGAAAGGTGTAGTAAAACAGATAAAGATAATTTACAAAAATCAATTATAAAAGCATATCATTATATATATCGTTATGTATATCTAAAACATTTTAATTAGGTGAAATTCGTATATAATTAGAAAATCATTCTGTGTTATTGATAATTAATTACATTTTATTTTACATGAAAATAAAGAGTTTTGGTCAGAGGTACAGAGAGTCAACTTGAGCCTCAAAGATGAAACTTTCAAACAAGGATGTCATTTCAAAATTTTCTTAGGGGGCAGTAGATGACAAATATTTTTGAAGATTCTTATTGGCACTGCCCTCTCATACTTGTCTGCAGATCTCGAATGAGGTGACAATTACCCGGAGCCAGGCCGAACTGATGACCGGGGGGGGGGGGGGGGGGTGATGAACACTTCCCATCGCACTTGTGGCAGATGACATTGGGCCATCAGTTTCGCCTGGCACAGAGTAACTGCCACCTGATTCGATAGCTAAAGACAGGTGTGGAAGGACAGTTTTTCCATCCCTTCAAAAATCTTCAACATGCCTTGGAGACCTATCTCAGCATACTGGCGGCAACCTTCTATGAAGAGATTATTGGGAAAACTCGACCAAAGGTATTGCAAATGTCCCAATCTTCAATGTGACTAGGTCGAAAAGTAAGTGTGATTGTACTTGACTCCTGGTTAAAAAAACAATTTTGTCATTCACTTTTCTTTATTTATGATCCAATGGAGGTTGGAAAAAAAATAGACCTCCTATATACAAGGTGGTCATAATTAAACTGACGGTACTCAAGAGTATTCTGTAGCGCGATCTAATTGCGAGAATGGCACCAAATTTTGTAGGAAGATTAAACAAGACGGGGGACGTAGAATTCCGCGAAAAAAAAAATTTAGTTCCAAAAATCACCGCCATGGGAATATGTGGCGCTGTTTATTCGAAAAAGAGATTTTCAAAAAATGAAGAATCAATACTGAAATAAAATTACCGTTTATTTAAAGAATTTAGCAATTTAATCCAAGCTCAAAATGGTAACAGTTTATAAAAAGCTAAAAATTTACATAAACACTGCTAAAGTTTCTTTATCTGCAATATTACTCACAGAGCCCCCTAAAAAGCAACAGCGGAAGAAATAGTTCTTTATTCAAATTTCACGTTACATCTTTTGGCCCAGTGCCAGCTTGTTCGGCTTTAAAAGGTAATGAGCTACTGTTAGAAGCAATTTCATTGAAAGTTATCTTTCATAATGTCTTCTTCTTTAGTCGAACTGAGCTCTACTAGTCGAATTCTTTTACCTTAACCAATACAATGCGCCAGCCGCTCTTCATGCTTTTAGAAACCACAAAAAATGCGTAAAAGTAACGGTCCTTTGTCAGTTAATGGTTTAAAAGCAATGGTTGAGAAGTTTGAGAAAACAGGTTCTCTAAATGTTCAGACAGACAGAGGACGAAAACCCGTATCACAGGATACAATCGAAGAAGTGGCAACGGCGATTGTCGACAAAGCACCAGACAATATTGCTACCTTTTCCAGCGCTGCCATAGTTCGGAATCTGGATATGCCTTATTGTACGGTATGGAAAATCCTACGAAAGATTATCCACTTCTATCCGTACAAGATCAGCCGTGTACAAGAGTTACGCCACACCGACCCATGATAAGCGATTGACTTTCGCTCTCACTTTTCTTGCCAGAATGGAGTTGGACGATGCTTGGCCCTGGAAAATCTTATGGGGTGACGAGGCCCACTTTTACCTGAATGGAACTGTAAATACCCAGAACTGCCGAATTTGGGAAAACAAGTCACCAAGAGCATTCAAAGAAATTCCTTTGCATTCACCAAAGATAACTGGTGTGGTTTCACAGCTGATATGATCATAGGTCCATTCTTCTACGAGAACATTACTCCGACAGGACCTGTAACTTGTTCTGTTACCGGAGACAAATATCGCCAAATGGTAAACAACTTTGTTATTCCGGCACTTCAGCAAAGACAGTACCTGGAGAAAATCATTTTCATGCAAGATGGAGCCCCTCCGCATATTGCTTTGCGGGTACAGAAGCTGCTATGACAGAAATTCACAGCAGAAAACGTCATTAGCGCTGTTTTCCAATTGCATGGCTACCTCGGTCCCCTGGTCTTACCCCCTGCGACTTTTGGCTATGGAGATTACCTAAAGTCCAAAGTCTATCACGGAGGTGTCCAGGACCTGAACTGTACGGGAGATTCCTACAGACATGTTATTCTCTGCAGTTCTAGATGCTGTGAACAGAAGGCAATATGTGGTCTACAAAAACGGCGGCCACATCGAACCTGAGTTGGATGTGCTAAATAAACGGTAATTTTATTTCAGTATTGATTCTTCTTTTTTGAAACTCTCTTTTTCGAATACACAGCGCCACATATTCCCCTGGCGGTGATTTTTGGAACTAATTTTTTTTTTCACGGAATCCTTCGCCCACCGTCCTGTTTAATCTTCCTACGAAATTTGGCGCCTTCTCGCAATTAGATCGTGCTACAGAGCACTCCGAGTACCGTCAGTTTAATTATGGCCACCCTGTATATATGTTTGTTTGTTAGAAATGTATTTCTATATACGTTTAATTAATTAATAATTATATATATTAATGTATGTATTATTTAAATTTTTTAGACAGTTTTGTTTTCATTTCCGGCCGAAACGAGGGAGATTGTTGAATTTAGATTAAGGTTTTACAAGCCTGTTTGGGTCGAATACTAATAATTCGGAAGGGGTAAAGTAGTGGGCATCAATAAAAAGTTGAAACAACCTTGAATGAGTGACAATAAAAAAAGTTGCTACTTCAGTACCTCATTTCAGAGCTCCTGCCCCCCGCACCTACAATGAAAAGTTTATTGAAATTGCAAAAACAAAGAAATTTATGAAAATGGAGAGTTTTTATACACTTTATAAGATTAAGACAAATCTGATTTTTATAGAGAATTTAGTGTTGCATCTGGATACAGGGTAAAATTGTGCTGTTGCACAGGGAGTTTTGCACTCATTTATGTGAATGAGATTAAGCCTATTGACGTAATAATTTCTTAGAAAATCCTTTATTGATTACTACACAAATGAAAGGTTTTTCATTAGAATGCATGCGGAGATTTACATTAAACTTACACTTGTCAAAAAATTCTTTGTTGCATATATTACAAGTGAAAGGTTTCAAATTTGCATGAGAACGAAGAAACGTTTTTATGTTACATTTGGAAAACAATGTTTTTCTGCTAAATTAGAAAAAGAAACCAGATATTTATTAAAGTTGCCCTGAATATTCTCGCTTGGATTTCTCACAACTGAAACATTTCTAATGCACATGCATACGGTGTTTATTTAAGTTACATTTGAGAGAAAATTTGTTGTTCCATATCTCAGAACTGAAAAGTTAGTCATTTGAATGCCTATGTAGAAGTGCTATTAAGTTACTTTTTACAGAAATTTTTTTGTTTCATCTCACAACTGAAAGGTTTCTCATTTGTATGAATGAGAAGGCGTGTATTCAGGTGACTTTTATAAGAAAATGTCTTACATATTTCAAAATTGAAAGGTTTCTCATTAGTAAGGATGAGGTGTTTTCTCAAGTTACTCTTGCTAGAAATTTTTTTCTTGCATATCTCACAACTGAAAGGTTTCTCACTTCTATAAGTACGTAGATGTGCTTTCAAATTACTTTTTGTAGAAAATTTTTTGTTGCATATCGCACAACTGAAAAGTTTCTCGTTAGTATGGATACTAAGGTTTTTTTCAAGTTACACTTTCTAGATATTTTGTGGTTGCATATCTCACAATTAAAGGTTTGTCATTTGTATGAAACACAAGATGGTTTTTAAAAACACTTTTGAGAGAAAATTTTATGCTACATATCTCTCAACTGAAGTGTTTCTCATATACATATGAAGCTGATCTTTCAAGCAACTTTTTTGAGAAAAGTTTTGAAAGAACGGTGTGAATTTATATTAAATTTGAGAGAAAATTTGTTGTTCCATATGTCATAATTGAAAGGTTACTCAACTGTATGCATGAAAAGGTGTTTTTTCATACCGTCTTTCCAAGAAAATTTTTTGTTGCATATCTCACAACTGAAAGGTTTCTCATTTGAATGCGTACGTAGATGCGCTTTCAAATTACTTTTCATAGAAATTTTTTTATTGCATAACTCACAACTGAAAGGTTTTTCATTTGTATGCATGAAAAAGTGTGCATTCCGGTTACTTTTATAAGCAAATGTTTTGTTGCATATTTCACAACTGAAAGGTTTCTCATTCGTATGCAGGAGAAGATGGTTATTCAAGCTAATTTTGTGAGAAAATTTTTTGTTGCATATCTCACAACTGAAAGGTTTCTCATTTGTATGTACAAGAAAGTGTGTATTCAAGGTGCATTTGTAAGAAAATTTTTTGTTGCATATCTCACAACTGAAAGGTTTTTCTTTTGTATGTACGAGAAGGTGTCTATTCAAATGACCCTTTACAGAAAATTTTTTATTGCAAATTTCACAACCAAAAGGTTTCTCATTTGTATGCACGCGGCGGTGTTTAATCAGGCTACTTTTCACAGAAAATTTTTTATTGCACATTTCACAACTGAAAGGTTTCTCATTTGAATGCACGAGAAGGTGTGTCTTCAAATGACCTTTTTGAGAAAATTTTTTATTGCAAATTTCACAACCAAAAGATTTCTCATTTGAATGCACGAGAAGGTGTGTCTTCAAATGACCTTTTCGAGAAAATGTTTTGTTGCATATCTTACAACTGAAAGGCTTCTCACTTGTATGAATAAGAAGGTGTCTATTCAGGTGATCTTTCCTAGAAAATGATTTTTTGCATATTTCACAAGAGAAAGGTTTCTCATTTCGATGCATGACAGGGTGTTTATTCAGTGTAATTTTCAGAGAAATTTTTTCGTTGCAAAAATTGCAAACAAAAGGTTTCTCACTTAACTATGCAAGAATGTGTGAACTGAAGTTACTTATATCTTATGTAATTCAAAAATTAGTCTTATTTTACCATGTGTGAAAAGTTTATTATTTAAGCCACACTTACACATATTTAGAGCTTTCTATGCAGATAAAAGAATACTTGTCATGAAGATGTTGATTCAGACTGTCTTTGAAAGCCACTGTTGTTACATTTCTCACAATGGCAAGAATTCTTTTATATATAAATGAATTTTGGGACTCTTACAATCTCCCATGAGAAGATCCTTGATAAGCAAGTTCTGTTGCTTGTGGTGGGGCGACAATTAGATCAATTTTAATGTTTTTTTTTACCTTTATGCTATTCAGAATTCTTATTTTTATGCCATTTTCAGTGTATTTATCATTATCTTCCTACTTTTTCTTCGATAATGACTTACATGAATTACCTAATAATGAAAGAAAATACATGAATGAAAATAAATTTAAAAGTACAGTGATACATAATTATTAGTAATAATTCATTACATTATTATGAAAGTCAAATTGGACGATTTAAGAATAAATGAAACAAAACAATTCATTATCAAAATTCATTTTCGAAATATTTGTAAATTATAGGGAAATTACATATATTTTTAAAATTTCACAAGATAGGATCAGTCAAACGATTAAAATAGTATTGCAAAACAAAAACCAGTGTAATAACTTCAAAAATATTTAACAATGTTAAAAGGTTATACATTTGGAGAATGTTAACCCCTTTCTTTAGGCAGATGGATATCAAAAATTACGAAAGTGGAAAATAGATTGATCAAAGTGTTTCAAATAGCATGCAGGAATTATCCACTTTAAATTCTTTTCTCAGTATGTAATTATTTCAAATATGATTCAAGAAGTTCTGCAAAATCAATTTGTTAATATGTTGCGAATAAAAAAATAACGAACTTCGCAAATTGACCAAGAAAAAAGATCTTGATTATTAATAACCAGCTACGAAAAAAGAAAGCAAATTGCATCAATCGGTCGAGAAAAAAAATCGCAATTTTCATAAAATGATCATGCAAAATATGTTTCGTTAAACAATTATCCAAAAATGTGTCAAATTTTTGTCTAACAGTAGCGAAATTTTTTTCTGAAATTCAATTGGACCACAAATTTCCTTAACTGTTCAAGAAATTTGCAATTTTTTTGTTCCAAATGGATATGAAAATTTTCATTAATGATTTTCTGTCTTCCTCTTCAGTGTAACTGAATTCAAGAAGTCATATGCCGACACTGGAAACAATTTTAAAGTAAAAAGTCTATTAATTTTATCTGTATCTCATAAGTCTAATTTTCAGATTTAAATTTAGGCCTTCAAGAGCTATTTTGTTGATATTGTCAGTTGTGTGTGTCCAGGTTATAAGATATTTTATTCAGACGAAGTTTTAAAGTGCAAATAAAACAGATTTTTAAGAATGTACTGTATATAACATGATTTAATTGAGCAAATAATATTTGACAGCATTATGATGATTAGGGCGTTCCAAAAAATTATTTTTGAAAAGTTATATGCATAGGGCCTTAAATTATGAGAAATGATGCAACAAATGAGCACTGCAAAAATTTGAATTTTTTTTAAAAATAATAACTGACCTCTGAAGATACTTAAAGATTTTATAATTATATTTTTGCATGTCATTATAACATACAAATAATAGCAATAACACGTTAATTTTTCTCTTAATTTCATTTAGCTAAAACACCACCCAGTACATAGTGGAAATAGAATTTATTAAAATCTTTATTATAAATCTCATAAAGAATAAAAAGTGCAATCACAAAGTGAAGTGACATATACAATAATTTTTTTTTAACTGGGTGTTGTTTTTATGTTACAGATTTCAGTTGAGCATAATAGAAATACAGTTTATTAACACTTTTATTATAAATCGAATGAAGTCATGAGAACAGAAATCGAAAACGAAGTGAAGTGTATAGTATTTTTACAGAAACGATATTGCTATTTTATGTTTGTTGAGATTGCAAAAAGATAAAAAAAAAGAGGAAAAGATCGTGAAACGGGAAAATGAGAAATTATATAAAATAGCGCACGTATAAGAAAATTAAGAATGTTACCTTATTTGCAATAAAATTGTCAATATTTCTGTTTAAATGCTGGTTTATTTGGAGGGGCGGAAAGGGAGAGAGAATCAAATTAATAATTTATGCAAATACTATAAGTAATTCGGAAATGAAACTTTCTATTTTAAGTTCATATTTCTGGTGCAATGTTTTACCCAGTAATCTTAACTAGTTCTCCAATTCAAATTTTAACATGCTTTCACACGAAACATCAGTTAATAAACATGACTAGCTAATGTTTAACTGCGACTCAGCTGCAAAAAATACTGATATAATCATTTATGTTGCATCTAATTTTCCCGCGATTTTTTGACGAAATGCGCGTTTTTTCGCTATCCTTCAATGAAAGTCGTGTTTTTCGGCGATCCTTTGACGAAATTAAGAGTTTTTCCGCGATCCACAGTGGAATATTTGACCCGAAATCCTGGCCAAAAATATTTTTCTATGTAAATATAGCCCGGTTGCCTTGAAATTGTTAGATGTTATTGGGTATCACTATGACATTTTTGGTATTGTAAATGAAATCTATAGCATTTACGGTTCATTTACAGAGACACCAAAAAGAATTCCCTTACATTATGGTCTATGGGAAAAATCGTTTGCTCTGTATTTTAATGATATCACACTATTTTAAACGTACTGAAATTTATGTACGTCACTGATGTGTACTAAGGCACTTATTGTAGAATATGGTGTGCATAGAATCCCGGTAGCAGAAAGTGCGCGACGCAGATTTAGATAAATTTGCCAACTTGGAAAAAAAAAGTATTTCCTTTAAAAAAAAAAAGTACGAAAATTCTGACAAAAAATATCGCAAATTTGACAAATAGTCGCTGAAAAATATCAATTTCGACAATCGTTCGCATAAAAAATCGGTAATTTATAGCCAAAGGGTCGCTATAAAAACGCGAATTTCGTCAAAAGAGCCCGGAAAAAAAACATGAATTTCGTCCCAGGGGAAAAAAATGCAAATTTCTGTTACAGGATTGCAGAAAAAATACGAATTTCATCAAAGGATCGCGAAAAGAATGCGAATTTAGTAAAAGGATCGCAGAAAGAACGCAAATTTAGTCAAACTATTGTGGGAAAAACGCAAATTTAGTCAAACGATCGCGAAAAAACGCAAATTTATCTCAAAGGATTGCGGAAACAACGCGGAATTTCGTCAAAAGATCTCGAAAAACGTAAATTTCTGCCAAACTATCGCTGTACAAGCTTAATTTTATCCAAAAATCCCGAAAAAAAAAAACGCGAATTTCGTTCCAAAAAACGCAAATTTTTGTCACAAAATCGCGGAAGAAACTTGAACTTTATCAAAGGATCGAGGAAAAAACACGAATTTAGTCAGACAATCGCAGAAAAAATGCAAATTTTTGTAAAATGATCACGAAAAAACGCAATTTCTGTAAAAAGATCGCGAAAAAATGCAAATTTCTGTCAAAGGATCGCGAAAAACGCAGATGTTTGTCAAAGGATCACGAAAAAAAGAAAATTTATGTCAAAAGATCGGAATTAAATTTTCGGAATTTCGTTAAAAGATCGCGAAAACGCAAATTTCAGCCAAAGGATCGCTGTAAAAACGCGAATTTCGTCAAAAGATCCTGGGAAAAACGTGAATTTCGTCCCAGAGGCGATGAAAAAACGCAAATTTCTGTCACAGAATCGCGAAAAAAATACGAAGTTCGTCAAAGAATCGAGGAAAAAATTCAAATTTCGCACAGGATCGCGAAAAAAGCTCATTTTTGTCAAAGGATAGCGAAAAAACGGCAAATTTCGTCAAAAGATCACGAAAAAAACAAGAAATTTCCTCATAAGATCGCGAAAAAAACAGCAGATTTCGTCAAACGATCGCGAAAAAACGGCAAATTTCGTCAAAAGATTGCGAAAAGCGGCATATTTCGTCAAAAGATCGAGAAAAAACGCAAAGTTCGTAAAAAGGTCACGGAAAACGCGCGAAGAAAAACACATAATTAGTGCCGGTAGTGGATTTTCGCTCCCTGCCCCCCCCCCCTCTGTTGTAACCTTTCGGAAAATTTGCTGTGAATTGCAGAATTTTTTTTTTACTCAGAATCATCCCTGGTATTAATCAGTAAGAACGCTGTTTATTGTAACACTCATAATGTGTGTACATAAGAAAATGTAACACGCTACTTCTGCAGACAATTTTTATCCCACTAAATTGCTGTCGCAGACACAACCATAACTTTCTGCTACTGGGCATAGAATATATCTTTCATTTACAGGGACACACAAAAGAATTTGGCTGAAGCATAAATTTAACTATTGAACTCTGTGACCAATATTTGCTGGAAGTGCGTTTGTAGTTGTGATATGCGTTTTTAAATTGAACTATTTTTTTAATATTACTTGGTGTGGATACATTCTATCATGGAAGACGGTAGTATTTCGAGTGATGCAGCCTTAAGCCTAAAATCGTATCGTATCGTTAAAATCGTATCGTATCGTATCATAGAATTCGTAGATGGCGGAACTCATATATACAGCTAACTCGACATCAAAGAAAACGCGAAAAGCCGCCTTTTAATAACTCAGCAGATATATGTCTTATTGTTCTGAATTTTCTAGAACAGTCTTATATCTGCAGTCTAATCGTATACTGAAATTTTTGCATTTCTACGTGCAGTATATTTTGAGATCTAAATAGCCATTTTTAAAGTGAAAACGTTGGTATAATATCGAGGAAGTTCCTAATTTGAAAATCTCGAAAACGGTTCTAACGATTATTTTTAAATTGATACATAATATAAATGTGATTAAGGCGAGGTGAATAACACTTTTCTTTTTTCTGGGAAAACTCTCGTTCGTTAAATAATTCGATTATTTTTTCTCTCGAAAATGACACGGGCAATTTTTTAAAAATCAAATAAATATGTTTCAGATGAACCAAATAACAATTTACTAGTTTCCAGCAAGACTCTTGTTCGTTTTATAATGCGCATGAAAAATCGGACTATATTTCTTCGCCATTCTATGGAAATTTCACCGAAAATGCATGACACTGTATTCATACACACGCTTTCTTTTTAACCACTTTTGGGGAGAAAAATTTTGTCTTCCCACTGGCTGAGTGGCTAAGGGCCATCGTTTGCTGACCTTAAGATAGGCAGTTCGATACACCCTGATACGTGTTTTCACATGTGAATGTTTTTTTTTTTTTTTTTTTTTAAAAAGTCTGCTAGTTGACCATTATTCTCAGTTCCTTTGTAATTTTTTTAATTGCTATTAAGTTAAATAAAATTACAATTATAATGACGCCAATTTGATGATGATTATTTCTTGGCAATTTTTCAACAATAAAAATATTACCATAAATTTTATAAATATATTTAATTTCAATCACTTTACAAAAAATATACATTAATAATTATTATTTGAATATAAATCACACGATCAGAAACGTAAAAAAATAATTCATTTCAGCTCTTCTTTTTATAATATCATTTTTTATTATTATGACGGTCAATCAATATATAATCACTGACATCCATAATATTATTATTATTATAATTATTATTTTCCTTGCATAAAAGCTATTGTGATGTAATAATTCTTTTATAATAAATAATTTAGTTGAAATGTTTTATTTATAAATATCAATGAAGTTTGATAACCCCGAGACAATTCTTTGCAATATTTACAGTTTACATAATAAGCATATCAGAATTCTGGTGTCGCCATCTTTTGACGCAATTGCGTAGTATTATAGAGAAATGTTTGATAAAAATGTTGAAGTAGACAGTTTTTAAATCGAAGAATTAATTTAAGAGATATTTAATGTTAAATCTGGATAAAATTGTCTCATTAAAAAAGTCTCATAGGGAAAAAATATATACATGGGAATTTAATCATTTTCATTCAATTTAATCATTCAATAGAAACTCGAAGTTTGCAGAGTGCATTTATTATTCTTAACTTGCCTAATTTTTTGACGGTTTATTTCAATTTTAAATTAAAATTTTCAGAATTTCCAGAGATATTTTTTACATATTTTTGAAAAGGTTCTTTTAAATTGTTGCCAAATGCTAAAACAGCGCAAAGAATAATATATCCTTTAAATTAAAAATTTATTCACACGTGACTATTATAAACAGAAAAAAATCCTTTTAAATTAGAATTAAATGATAACGTGTTAAAAGCAGGAAAATATTAAACATTACGTCATAAAAATTGTTTTTACACATGCTTACTTAAAATGAAAGAAAATTATAAAATAATCAATTATTTTCAAATTAGAATTAAATGATTACGCATTAAAAGAAGGAAAACATTGAAAATTACGTCATAAAAATTATATTTACACGTGAATATTAAAAGAAAAAGAAAATTTTTAAATAATAAATTCATTGATATGTGTTAAAAGTCGTAAATGGAGGAAATTACGTCATATTGGCCAAAGTGGCCAAAACAGTTTACAAAACACATTGCAAAACAGTGTAAATTAAAAAATATATTTATATGAGAGATTTATTTCAAATTTCGAGATGATATTTTTAACTATAGTTGCTAATTTTAAGGTAGCGCAAATAATAATATTATCTTTCTAATAATAAAAATATTTTCAGTTGAATGTTACAAAGAGAAAGGAAAGTTTGGTGAAAATTATGTCAGATTTAAAACGTTACATTTAAAATCTCTTATTTAAAATTATTTTCTTATAGCGTTGTTAAAAAATACCATAAAGCAAAGACTCTGTTGACTTAGTTCCTTTTATATTTGGTAATTTTCAAATGTTTAACTAATCTTATTTAATCAAGCAGGGAAACACAACTAACATCAGCTGATTCGGTTTTGAAATCCCTCAGTAAAAGGGAAACCCGTTTACAGTAAGATCGCCATTGATTTTTTAATTATACAGAGCAGCCTCGATTATCCGAGCTAATTGGGACTGTTAGTAAATCGGAATCGGCAATCTCGGTTAATAGAAACTGTGTGTAAAAACTTGCCGTGCTTGCGAATTTAACATCTCTTTTAAAAAAATATATAGAACGTTTTTTAAATAATAAAAGTAAATATATGTAAAGTTCTGTTTCACAGCTTAACAAATTTAAAAAGAAAATCAACTACCAGTAGTACATTTTAAAATGCAAATTGAAAAATTTACGAAAGTTCACACAGCCACTGGAAACAAAGCATTGTTCGCTATTGACTTCTCAGGGTCCAATGTTTCTTTGGAGTTGAGGGCTTTTGGGGGCAGAAGGGCCTGTATAGCACGGACAGTGAGCTAAAGAGTGTGGTTATTTTTAAGGCTCATTCAAAAGGAAAAAAAAATCAGACTTTGTTATCGGCTCGGTTAACAGAAACCTCGATTAATCGAAGCTCGGTTAATCCAGGTTCTACTATAATTCAATCTTCCGTAATCTTTTTAAAGCAGATCAAATTAATGGACTTTAGCACAAAGTCACATAGCTGATAACTGCCATGCTTGTTGGCCACCTTTTTTTCAAAAAGTTTGCTTCACCTTATTCAATTAATGAGATATCTCCGATAAAATAAGTCACATTTTCCCGTTCTAAAATACTGGTATCCAAAAATCGTAGCATGTAACTGACACTACAAGTACTCGTGGAACTAGACTATTTTAAGTCTGATTTTTATTATAGACTATATAAAATTATTAAAAATATATATTATGATAGGAACTAGCGGGCTTCGTCCGCTATTTACGTTACGGATATAAAAATCATGTTTTTTTTTAGAGAAAAGGAAATAAAAACCTATTTGACGATAGGTTTATAAAGACACATTTTGTATTTGTTATATTTCCGGGGATGAGGAGGGGGGGGGGGCTATTTTGATTAAATATCGCAATTAGTCTACATGGCAGATATAATTATGATAGACACTAGCGGGCTTCGCCCCTCTATGGCACCTTATGGGTCCAGCTTCCATAACTCAGAAACTATCTTTCGGACATCAATGCAACAGATTCCAAACGTTATAATTAACTTAATAATCACCCTATATAGCATTAAAGTAAATTTATGAGTACTGCATACTATTTTTTTATCGTAATTTCTGAAGAGAAAAAATTATTTCGGTTCCATTCTTAGGTACTGGTCTGAAAAATTTTGAAAAAGGGGGGAAGGAGGGGACATGAGACTGCTGTTTGTCAAACAACACAACGGGATCTGGCTTATTCAACTTGGTTTTTGATGACTTCAATTGGAAGGTGGTTTGTTTAAAAGAGTGCGTTCCCTGCCCCATGAAAATTGGAACTATTGGTGCTACATCTATGTAAGGATTTAATAATTATAAATTAACATTTTGGATTTATTAATTTAAGAATAAAGTGTTTTTAAAGGAATATCAAATGAAACCCTCTGTGCGATCTGCGATTATACTTACCCAGTTGTTTTTATATACAAACTGCTATAAGGAAAATTGTAATAAAATAGTAAAAATTAAATCTGCATTAAATTCCATAAGTATCTTTTTTTTAATCATTTTATCACTAACCTCAAAAAAGTAATGATATCAATGCAAAAACCCTTGACGGGTTAAAAGTTTCTGACACAGCACATTATCTTATGCTCTAAGAATTTTAAATATGGAACTTAAAAATACTGATATGAAATTTTGAGTGACGTTATGCTATTTCTTAAAAAATATATTTGTATTTATTTTACCATTTTATTTTTGTTTTATTTATAATCGCATGTGCAAAAGTTATGTTCAACATGAAAAGCTGCATAAAATTTTATTCGCTGTTGCTTTATCATTTACATCTCTCATAAATTCAAAATATGTGTTTTAAAAGATATGATATAAAATTTAAGTGACGCCTTGATGAGACTTTAAAAGGTTTGTTTTTTAAAATTCAATTTAAATTATTTTTGACTTGGTTAAAATATTTTTTTTACATCTACACAATACTTTTGATTTTCCAATTCACTGTTAAATAAATCACTTTCATTGAATCTATACTATGCATTGAAATGTATTTATTTCAATAAATTGATTTATCTTTTGTGTCACGCTATTCAAAATTGTGAGTAAGATTTATGTAAATGGTTTCTTTGCGTCATTGTTTCCAAACTACATGAAATGTATGAAAAAGGATAGTTTGACGCAAATAAACCATTTACATAAATCTTACTCACAATTTTGAATAGCGTGACACAAAAGATAAATCAATTTATTGAAATAAATACATTTCAATGCATAGTATAGATTCAATGAAAGTGATATATTTAACAGTGAATTGGAAAATTAAAAGTATTGTGTAGATGTAAAAAAAATATTTTAACCAAGTCAAAAATAATTTAAATTGAATTTTAAAAAACAAACCTTTTAAAGTCACATCAAGGCGTCACTTAAATTTTATATCATATCTTTTAAAACACATATTTTGAATTTATGAGAGATGTAAATGATAAAGCAACAGCGAATAAAATTTTATGCAGCTTTTCATGTTGAACATAACTTTTGCACATGCGATTATAAATAAAACAAAAATAAAATGGTAAAATAAATACAAATATATTTTTTAAGAAATAGCATAACGTCACTCAAAATTTCATATCAGTATTTTTAAGTTCCATATTTAAAATTCTTAGAGCATAAGATAAAGTGCTGCGTCAGAAACTTTTAACCCGTCAAGGGTTTTTGCATTGATAGACCATATACAGGGCTGCACAAAAGTTCGCAAATACATTTCCGTTTATTCACTGAAATGGCTGAATGGAAATGTTTAACTGTGCTATGCGTTTCACTGAACTAACTTTTAGCATACTATGTATATACATACAAATCAATAGCTCAGTTTAATATTTTATATCTTAAAAGCTGACGAAGTGTAAGTAAGATTTTAACACTTCACATAATAATAAGTATACATTTTATAAATATTTTGACAACTAAGAAAAAAAGAGACATCATTTAAGAAAAGCACAAAGAAAAAAGAAGTTAAAATATTAATTTACCAAGTAGATATTTAAAAAATACGAATACATAACATGCCCATAAACTTAACATTACTGAAGTGAGTTTGGAAGTTGAGTGACTAGCAGCCTTAAATGTTTACTGCTTATAAGAGAAAAGTAGTTGTTGATAGATTTTTTTATTTACAAGTAATGTTTAATTAAATGTATTTTTAATTGTACTATCTATAAAATTTATTATTTACATTTAATTTACTTTAATAATAATATTACATTTAATAAACATTATTTACATTTGATAAAGTTACATATAATAATACATTTAATAAAGTGGAGTCTCTACAGTATAGAGATGCTAGTTTTCAGTGTATTTAATAGATTACCAGTTTAAATCTGATTCTTCAGAACTCTGTTTTTCATCTTCTTCATCACTCTCTTCGTGTCTTTTATCAGGACTACCATCAGACCTAGCTGGAAGAAGAAGTTGTAGGATCTCGCTACTGTATGGCTTACTCTTTGTCTAGAGCAGTTTATAAAAGGGCCACTGCTTAAAGGAAGCCAATTTAGAACATCACTATTGCAAACTTCTCTATTGCACTTTCTTGAGTACTTTGTACGGTACTGCCTAAAGTGTTTGTTTCTGGCCTCGGCAGCTTTTTCTGACCGTTGGCCAATGGGTACGACTGCTTTCTTAATTACAGTGCCACCATGAATCAAAACCTTGTGCATTGTTGGAATCATGAGGTACCAATTGTAAAGGTTCACATACTGTCTTGCTATTTCATGAGCAGATGTTTGGAACTTTTTTTCGTCCCACTTGTTGTGACTTCGAAATTCGCGTTTTCCCGCGATCCTTTGACAAAATTCGCGTTTTTTTCCGCGATGTACAACAATTACATCCGCTGCTACTATTTAAACTGTCTCGATAATCAAAAATTGTACTCACTTTTCTCTTCTTGAAGATTCAATTTTGAAAATGTTTTGGTTTTGACTGCGGACACGGAATGATACAGTGACAAAGCGTTCTTTGACCTTGATACATGGCGACGGCTGGAGGGAGCTACGAAAATTTTCGCAAAAAGAAGGTGAAATATTTTCTCCTTAAAAAATGTAACCTTATTACGAAAAACGATAAAATAAAATACATATAATTATAAAATACCCCCCCCCCCTCTTAAAAAATGGATCTAAGTAATTTTTTGACAAGATGCAGAAATGTGAAATATTAAAAACATAATATTTTCTTCATAACAAAAAAGAAAGATAATATAAATAGAAAATTGATTTAAGAATTTTAAAGCACATAATAAACTGTTTTTGTAGTTTAAATAAAGATTTATTGCCAATATTCCGATTTTACCTAGAACTCCTAAAACCGCTTTGCAACCTTTTATCTGCTAGCCCATAGGATAACATGTAATCCGCGATGTAAAATAGTCTGATTTTCCATGCGGATTATATAACAAACAAGAGTTTTCCTTGAAACTATGTAAGTCTTATTCGCTTCATCTAAAACAGATTCATATTATATATTAATTTTTATAAAAAAGCCTAGGCCGTTTTGGAGGGGGAAAAAAAGACAAACTTACACCATCGAAATTGCTTTAAAAATGGATTTACAGACCTGAAAATGTACTGCATGTAGAATTGTAAAAATTTCAGAATAGGATTAGACTGCAGATATAAGATTGTTTTTAAAAAATCAGAACAATATAAGCGATATTTGTTGAGTTATTGCAGGGCGGCTTTTCGCGTTTACTTTGATTTCGAATCAGCTGTATATATGGCGTCCCAACATTTTAGGATTTTGGGCTTAAAGTTGCGTCACTCGGAATACTATCGTCTTCCATGATTGTCATCTGGAATAAATACTTTTGTTTGCTGCTGCCATCTACTGACAAATTTTTGAAAATACATTTCTATGGACAATATTTTTTCAAGTTATCATTATAATCATTATTCAGGAATTGAAAGGGTTTTTTTCTTTTTTATTACGAATTTTAATAAATGTTAACATCCTTTCTTGGCACCATCTAGTGAGTGTTTGGAAAGGTGAAAGAATTAATATGGATTTTTTCTAGATTATTTCAGCATTTTAAATTTGTTTTAAGCAATTTTTTACTTTTAAAAATTTTATATTTTATTTATACCTCCACACTGTAAAAAAAGGGACTATAGTTACGCTTAATTTGAGTTTATGAAATGCCAAATGAGGATTAATTATACTCTAAGTTTGGTGTAAACACCGAATAAAGTGTCATGATACACTCAAAACGGTTTAATTTTAATCTTTTAAAAAAATTGTGGAAACCAAACACCAGTTCGGGTGTGAAGATTTTAAACGACATATGACTCAGTCCGCCATTTTGAAATCTGTTTATAGCCGTGTTCCAGGGCTCGGATTTTGTCTGACTTTCGAAATGTTTCTCACTAATGATCACTAAATAAAAAGCAGTTAACCAGCTTCTGTTGAAGTACCCGAGCTGAAGGTATGTTTATTTTCATTTGCTTAGACTATTTATTCGAAAACCAATCAGGCCTACGCTGAGTTAAAAAAAATTAATCAAGTACCGTGACGTAAGTCCAGATGTAACGAACGAATGATTTGTGTTTTTGTGAAAGGGGAAACAACTGCTATACTGTATTCTTGGAATAAACTTTATTACCGTTACAAGTTTATTCAAAGAAATCTAATAAAATAGTAAGTATATATTTACGAACACTAAAATATATTTTTAATTGTTTATATTTAGCTTTGGTTTTATCATGTTTAACAATTTTAAATTCTGCGAGCTAAAACAGCTTTAAAGTATATATTACACTTATCATTTGTGTTATATGTACAAATTTTAGGAATACAGCCTTTCACTTTATCGTAACTTATTGTTTGTTTGATAATATACACTAGAATGTCTAAATAAACAAATATGATTTTCATGCACTTGAAATTCTTGTTAAACTCTTGCTTTTGTAATACATACATATATTTGTTTTACATATATATATATATACATATTAAATTGATGCATAATACTTGTAAAATATGATTTAGTAGACTGGTTTTTTCGATATTTTAAAAGTCAAAATTACTTATAATGCAAACATGTAAAAATGTCACTTCTGTACAAAGATTTGAAATACTTAGTTTTGATTTTATAGTGTTTTACAAGCTTTAAATCCCATGAGCTTAAACTAATTTAAAGGAGTATTACAAATAAACATGGTGTTACAAGTTCCATGTTTAACAATACATTCTATCAATTTATATTTTAATTTTTTTTATATTATTTAGGTTTATCTGAGGTTTTGTAATTTACACTTTAACATATGTATTTTAATAATATGTAAAACACTAAAATTGTGTTAAATTTGAAAGTAAAAAAAATTATTTATCATCGTAAATGTGTAGTTTTTTTGTTTTATTCAGCACTTATGCTGTAAGGAAAATTAATACTAATTAACTGTATTTTAATGTATTTGGCAATAATAATAATATTGTGTATTATTTAGTTATCCCGTCCACCAATTTCACCAAGTTTTATAAATCGCCAAATTATACAAATTGACAAATTTTTTATTTTAAATAACGAAAGAACAAATAAACTGGTATAACATTAATAAAAATGCAAATAAAACGTTGAAATAAAAATCGCTTGATGACGTAAATACGTGTAATTTGCTTAAAGTCAAGTCAAAGTGAAATTTACGATCAGTCATAATTGGCATTTAATCTTATAGTTAGGCGATAGATTTTTGATCGACGGGGTAACTAAGTAGTACCTAATACTATTTACAATAATAATCAGTAGCGTAGCAAGGATTTCTTTTATGGGAGTACCGAAATTTTTATATTTTAATGAAAAATCTGTTTTACTTTATCCTTAACAAAAACATTTTCGCTTGAACTCAATGCAATGAGAAAGGTTTAAAATTTGAAGTATACTGTAACAGGTTAAAATGGATCAGTAAATGGAGGGTGGGTGGGGATGGGAAAGGATGGGTTAAAACCCCTCTAAAGGCTATAAATAAGTATAATTTTGGGTTATTTGAATCGCTAATTAATCATGTTAGCCCTTTTATGAAGGATAACTAATGTCAGTATTAATAAATATAGTTGCAATACTACATTCATACATACATTCCTTCAACCATTCGAATGTGAAATGTTTACAGCGTTTTTTATTATTATTAACATGTTGTATTATACTGGGGACTTGCAAAAATTTTTAAGACATTTATAAATTTCAAAATATTTTTGGAAATTATTTTGTGAAGAATTCATAAAGTAAGGTATATTTTTGTTTTTCATTTCACGTTGGAGCTAAAAGTTCTAAAAAAGAAAATCTCAATCGTAAAAAATATTTATTTAATAAAAGTATCTTTATACTTTTTCAAGTTTATTCGTCATGTGTGCTTTCAAAAGTAACATCAAATATTGATCACGTTAACAAAATCAACTATCGATGAATCTCTAAGTTGTTTATTGCACGAAAATAAGAAATGAATTTTATTTTTTAAATTTAACATTTTATGTGGCAATTTATATATGTATATATATATATATATATATATATATATATATATATATATATATATATATATTATTATACATCATTGAATCTATTTCTCCGGGATTAGTAACGAAAAGAGATAAAAACTGGATGATTAAATCATTAGAAATCTTTTATAAATTGATGACACTTATAAAGTTATTTTTAACGGATGCGATAGCATTTCGTTTTATAAAGATAAAAATCAAAATTGTAAACACCGATATTCTAATGATATCTCATGTCTTAACAAGTTAATTAAATGTATTATAGAAGCTCTAGAAAGAACGTTATGCATAGATATTTACGATAATACAACATGTCAACAGATAACACGAAATTGAAAAGCATTTCACATACCTGTACTTTTAGTACATATCCTCTTTTTTTTCAATTTAGATTTTAACATGTATATTATAAGTAATTTATACTGTTTTTATTATACTGCTATTTATTCACTGCCGTTTATTAAACGTAGCGGCATTCGCATGGTTGTGTGCCACACGCTATGCAATGTTCGCCATCTTTAATTATGACGTATATGTTCATGAATGATTCGATTCGAATTCGCAGCTCCAAGCACAGATACCGATCACATGACATCCTCAATTACACGAAAGATCTGCTGGGAGGAATGTTTGGCGTTTGCCCGCCCTGGCAAAGTTTGTTGTTTCGTTTTATTCAGTGTTGAATTCTGGGGGTGGAACAGGGGGGGGGAGGCAATTCCCCCCGGAGCAATGAAATCCGCTCCCCCCCCCGAGAAAAATGTGAAACTTTGTGTTTTCAATTGTCAAAAGTGTTCCCTCGGAACTCTATAATGCAACCTCCCCTAGGAGCCATAAGAGTCCCTCCCGGAGAAAAATGCCTGAATGCAACACTGATTTCACTTTCTTTGACTATTATTTGTAACTCGCAAATTTGACAATGTGAGGAAATTTCGTTGTTTACCAAAACTAAAATGTTTAAAATAAATGTTTAATTGAGATAAT
Organism: Maratus speciosus; assembly: GCA_963932465.1. Lineage (NCBI taxonomy): Eukaryota > Metazoa > Arthropoda > Arachnida > Araneae > Salticidae > Maratus > Maratus speciosus. The sequence continues at coordinate 53,192,005 of OZ010799.1, read as the reverse complement.
AAATTATCGCAGTTAAAACAATGTTTAGCAGCCTCTTTGCGTGAAACTATTTATTGTAAATTATGGTTGCATTAGATTTAAAATGTAATCTTTAAATTGTTTTTTATTTTACTGTTAAAGTGCAAACCAAATAAGCAGTAGCGTGACTTTATACCAGATAAGCAGTAGTGTGACTTTACACCAAAAATTGTGGCAACTAAGTTGCCACTAAAAGTGGTGTTTGTTTACACCATTTGATAGCTGGTGGCTCATTACAGCAATTTACAAGTGGAATTTCATTACACCACTTGGGGTGGCAACTTAGTTGCCACCCTTTTTGGTGTAAAGTAAGGGAAATCTTTCTTACAATGCATTGAATTTTTTAAACTGCTAAATATTTATAATTTGATTTTAAAATATTTTTTAAAATTCTTTTAAAATTAAATGTAATGGTGCTACCATTTACATAAGGATTTAATATTATATATTAATAATTTTGATTTATTAACTGAAGGATAGTGTTTTAAAAAGAATACTAAACAAAACTCTCTGCACAATCAGTGATCCCACTTATCAAGGGTGTCTACAGAAATTATAAAAAAAAAGTTCCCTGATTTTTCCATGATTTCCCTGACTATATATTTTTATCAGACTTCCCTGATTTTCATTATTAACAATAAATATACGGTATTTTACCGATTCCTCGTATAACACACTTAACCAGCTTGTTACTATCTCATTTGGGCGAAAAAACAAGAGAAAACATAAAAATTGTCTGAAAAATGTTCAATTCTAAGACATCTGATGGAGCTAATTGGATTAAGCTGGCCACCTAGTCAGGTTATTTAAAATTTTTAAAAATGGGTAAATAGCCTTCAATATAAGAACTATCTACAGAAAATGAGGACATCTGATCACCTTAATTTGCGTTAAATATCAAAAACTCATACCATGTGCATCTTTTTTAAAATATTGTGAAAGACTACTCAGCATGTAAAAAAATAGGGTATACGTATAAAATAAAATAGACAAATAGTCCCGTTGGAAAGGTAAAAATGCAAATATTTTGATATATAGACGAATTTTCCTGATTTTCGAGTATTTTTACAAAAGTTCCCTGACTTTTCCCTCATTTTTCCAGATTGATAAACCTCCCTGATTTTTCCATAATTCCCTGATTTCCAGATTCTGTAGACTCCCTGTTATCCAATTGTTTTTTTTAATGATCGATGCCTGAAAAGAGCGTTCTTTCTTGCCACGACAAATAAAGAAAAATCGAGATTTTTCCATAGTCAAGAGAAAAAAATCTTTAATTTTAACGATAGATTGAAGAAAATCACATTTGTCATTGTTATGCATTTGTAAAAAGGTACATCAGCCAGCTCCCCTGCTATGCATAACTGCTTTTCTTTAAATTTTATTAAAATAAAACAAACCACAATTTCAGCTTTTCACCCTTTTTTCCCTTGCACACAAATATATTTGTATGTGGGAGGAAGGGAAGAGGCATAGATTAATGTAAGTTAGAGGGTGATTTAGATGATTTTTTTATTTGTTTTTATTAATGAGGAAGAAATGTGACAATTTTTTTTAAATAGAGATTTTCAAATATTTGACCACCTGTATGTTTGAAAGAGCGGAAATTTGGCAGGAAATTAATTGCACAGCCAGACGCAAAAAAAATTCCCTTTCAGAAATTAAAAAAATTATTTCTACATTGTTACAAAATGTGAAAAATTCACAAAAAATCTATTTGTAAAGAGTACTTTTATTTCCTTCGACAGAAATGCAGTTTTGTAGAACTATTTCACCGACAGAGCAGGTATTTCTAACACATGATCCCGAATAAAAAGGCACGACCGCCTAGACTAGCATTCTTTTGAATGTATCAAAATTTCAAAAATACAACATTTAGAGATTCTAAACTTATGTATCTAGACCTATCTTTAGGCACTAATTAAGAATATGTAAACTCTAAAAAATCTGATTCAGAACTTTTTGTTTTATATAAAAAAGTCGCTTTTTAAAAAGGAAAAGAAATGCTTTTTTGAATAAAGAGTAAAAGCGAAGTTGTTAAAATTCGGAAAACAAACTAATCGATTGATTTGAAACTTTCAGATAGTTTATAGCCCATAAATTTAAAAAAAATGAGGGTGCGTTGAATTTGAGGAGGGAGGGGGTAGGGGCTTCCGGGAGGCTTCTAAATTCTGCCGACAGCCGTCATGTGATATATACTTAGAAAGCCCTGAGACCACTTCTTCATATTATAACGTCCTTCTTGTGCCTTCCTCCCCACGGATTCGGATATCCGGCACTAGATATGTTTTTAGTTATATGGTGAATTATTTCTTTATATAATGCCATCTCAGAACAATAAACTACAAACATGTTTAAAAAGCAGAAAAACCAACGTTTAAAATGCACAAATAATATATGAAAAGCAGCAAACAGCTGTTTATTTGCTAGAAAGAGCAAGACTGAGCTTTTGCTCAGCCTTGCTTTTTCTAGCACGCTGTTCCTTTTGCACTGAAGAAGAATCTCGCTAGTAGATTCGAAACAGCTGTTTGCTGCTTTTCATATATTATTTGTGCATTTTAAACGTTGGTTTTTCTGCTTTTTAATATTGTTGCACAAAGGCTTTATTTGCTATTTTTATACAAACATGTTTGTTTCACACATCATTAAAACATTTTAAATGTATTGAAATATAATTTACAAAAACTATATCTCTTTGAATATCACAGCTTGAAATTAAATTTTTCCCAGGAGGGGAGTTACCCTCCCAACATTTATAAATGCAGAGGAGTTGAACTGTTTGAAAGGGAAAAATTTTTTAATCCCTGCTACTTTTTACGTGCTACTTAAAGAATTACATTTATACAGACATCAAAAAATACCATTGAAATAATTTAAATCAACAACTCAAGATGTAATGTTATAGACAATTAACAATTGGGTTGCTAAATGAATTTCTTAATTTAGATTTTATTCCATTTTGCATGCTTTAGCCTCTTTCACAACTTACACTTTTGACAAATAGCTCAGAGCAATTTTTATAACTTTTGAAATTATCAGAAACACATGGTTATGCTCTCTTACAATTTTTTAGAAAATATTGCTAAATCTGATGTGCATTCATTTTTAACTTACTTGCATGAATAATGCATATCAGTGATTGTATTGTCAATATCGTTCGGGGATTGTATGTCACTTCTGAATAAACTTGTTTTATTATATCCTTAATAGAATTATATAATTAAAACTGTAATCCCTGGTATTTTTGTTAATTGAACTCTGTTCTATGCATTGGAATTTTAATCCATTCCAAAGTTAGAAAAGGAAATAGTCAATTGATTCCTATTATTATACGAGAAATGGTTGATTTCAAAAAGTCACATTCCAATTTTTGTGAATTGCAAGTATCAACTACACTGGTGTCCAAAATTAAGGACTAGTCACAAAATGCTAATTTTTAAGTAAGCGAATACTCAAAAGGAAATAATATAATTCAAATAATTACTATCCCTACAGCACAGCCAGTCCATATAGCATATCACACAGTCCATATAGCATATGTCACATATGGTCACAAGTGTCACAGTCACTACGGTGAAGCAAAAAATAGGAAATTCCATACATCTCTTTATGAGTCTCAAATGATCACTATACGTGACTCTACTGAGACGTCAATGTGACTGCTGCTTTGTGGCGTGTCACCAGGTGACTTTACAATGTAGTTACATTGTGACTCTCATGAGACTGTCATTTTTAGACTCAATTTCAAAGTCATTATGATAAGTCACCAAATAATATAACATTATAGTCACAAGGTGACTTTTCACAAAAGAGCACAGTGGTGACTTCACAGTAGTCTCTCTGTCCCCTGAAAGTCATCATGTGACGTTAATGTGACATTATTTGGTAACTTATTACAATGCAGCGTTCACGATGACGTTGAAATTGAGTCGTCAGATGACAGTCACATGAGAGTCACAATGTAACTACATTGTAAAGTCACCTGGTGACTCGCCACAAAGCAGCAGTCACAGTGAAGTCTCAATGGAGTCACATATAGTGATCATTTGAGACTCATAATGAGATGTATGGAATTTCCTATTTTTTGTTTCACCGTAGTGACTGTGACACTTGTGACCATGTGTAACATGAATGAGATGTTATATGGACTAGCTGTGCTATAGAGATAGTAATTATTCTAATTATATTATTTCCTTTTGAGTATTCGCGTACTTGAAAAGTAGCATTTTGTGATTGGTCCTTAATTTTGGACACCAGTGGTTTGTTGTTTCTAAATATGTTTTTTTTTAAGTTCACCAAAATTTTTTTCTTCATGTGCACTGCAAGATCTAATCTCATTTTGTTTAGTGCTGACTATTGGCCAATTTGGTACGGCTCAGTTTCTAGTGGCCGTTAGTGCTCTTTTAGTTATTTCCTATTTCGGGCACAGAGAAAAAACATCGCAAAATACATAAATCGGTGGTAGAAAAAATATCGCTGCTTTTGTCAATCATGAAGAAAATAAAAAAAAATGTCGACCAGTCGCGAGAAAAAAAAACGATGTTCGTGGGAAATCGTCAGCGGGAAAATGTCATGAAAATCATCAGTCGGTTACGGGAAAATATCGTGAAATTCCTCAGCCAGTCACAGAGAAAAAACACTAAATTTTTTCAATCGGACGCAGAAAATAAATCATTCATTACATTAGTATGTCACAAGAACAAACAAGGAAATTTACCAATCGGTCGCAGTATAAAATTGCGAAATTTGTCGCTTGATCGCGAGAAAAAAATTTATGAAATTCGGCGATTAGTCTCCAGAAAAAATCGCGAAATTCGTCAATCGGTCGCGGAGAAAAATCGCAAAATTTTTCAGCCAGATGCAGAAAAAACAATCATGAATTTCGCCAATATGTCGTAAGAAGAAACTGAAATCTTCCGATCGATAGCGGAAAATATCACGAAATTTGTCAGTCGGTGCCGAGACGAAAGAAACATTTTCAGAAAGTGATTTTTTGGAAATACGAGCCTCCTGCCCACAATATTCTTTAGGGCACGAATCCTACCATCCCGTTTCGAAATTCAAGCCCAGTAATGTATATTAATAATGTTGTATAAAAAAAGTAATTTAAACATTAAAATATTCTGTTTATTTGTACAATGAAATGCTGATAATTGCTATTGGATTTGGATTGACTATATTGATAATGGCTAATAATTAATTTGTACAATGAAATCCTGTAATCTGTACAACAAATTTTAACCAATTAATCTACCCTATATATATAAAATCGTAATGAAACGAATTTATGAAACGGAAGTATGAAACGGAAATATGAAACGGAAGTATGAATCGACTGATTAAACAACTGATTATGTTTCACGGCGATTTCTCCTAAAATATGGAATACTTTGCGATGAAATTAACACCAAAAATCAATATTGATCCGCAGATTTCAAAACTGGTATTAGGATTTTTAAATTCGAATTAATTTTCGAAATATTAAATTTTCTTCTAATTTTATATACATTTTTCTAATGATTGCAACTCAAATTTTAATCAAACAGATATTTTTTTTCTTCAGATTTTAGAAAAGGTTACTATTTTAAACTAATTTGGCGAGAAGTTTGGCCTCCCTTAAATGTATGCTAATAAATGTATCATGTTACTTTTATTCATAATTCAATTTGTATTTCATTATCATTTTATTTAATACAAACTGAAACATTTAAAATAAATGGCTTTCACTTCTTTATTTTTTTTAAACGAAATGAAAAGAAAAATATTAGCACAGATATCATATACGCACCGGGGTACCTAATTGGCGCCAAAATAGAATTATTTTGGTTGACATGGTAACACGACTATTGTTGTTTATTTAATAATAAATGTTTATTTACTTTATTTTCTTTTTTAAAATTACATAAATTGTTTTGTTCCATAGTTAATTATTTTTTTGGTTAATTTCCTTTAAAAATAAAAAATAACAGAAAATAATTAAAAAATACGGTACTACTTAGTTATTCCATCGACTCATTTCGTCAAATTATATAAATCGCCAAACCACTCGCCAAATTATACAAATTGACATAATTTTTATTTTAAATAACAAAAGAACAAAGAAAATTGTATAACATTAATAAATATACAAATAAAATGTCGAAATAAAAATCACTTGATGACGTAAAGACATGTAACTTGCTTAAAGTCAAGTGAATGTGATATTTACGATCAACCATTATTGGCATTTAATCTTATAGTTTGGTGATAGATTTTTGGTCGACGGGATAACTACGTAGTACCAAAAATACATATGTAACTGGTATTCGAGAACGAGGTTTTCGCCAAATTTTTGTAAAAAAAAAATCACGCCAAACCCGGTGCGTAAATGGCATCTGGCCAAATATTAAATGATGTAACAAACGATGACATTTAATTTCAACTTCAAAGCAATGTTTTAATTTACCACTCAAAAAATAAAAAAAAAATGCTAACTGGCGACTTGAAAAGTAGCTATTGGCGAGATTTGCACCCGGCTAGCGTAACAGTGTTGGGGCGCCAACCATGTACCAAGAATTCATTGCGACCATGGAAACTTTTATGTAGTTTTATTCGAAAAAGAAATTTGATTTTTTAATCAAAAGGGAAAACTTTCGGCACAGATGTCATATACGGACCCATATTGACGCGATTTTTTTCTCACGCCAATGTCATATACGCAACGGGTACTTAACTGACGCCATAGTATCGTTATTTTGCTTGAGTTGATAAGCCAGATGTTGCTGTTTATGCTGTTGATGTTTTCACCAAATTAGCGTCGGAAAAAAATCGCGCCAATATGGGACCGTATATGATATCTGGGCCAAACTTTCATATGAAAAGCGAAGGGATCAGAGCGCATTTATTTATGGCAGTTACATGACTTGGACTATTATAATACAGATGAAATGATGGCGATAGAATAATATTTGGCGACTTATCACCGGTACCTGGCTAACATTAAAGTACCAAAAAGGCACCAGGAATATAAAAAGCGAAGTGGTTCGCCCGGACCTGTTGATGATAGTCACATGACTTAGGCTATTGTTATAGAAATTGTTTTAAAATACCGGGAGACAAAGACTCTGTACACTTAATTCATTTTATTTTAGCTTCTTTTCAAATGTTTAACTGATCCTCTTTAATCAAACACGAAAACAACCATTGGATGTCTTAACAGCAACTGATTCGGCCTTAAATTTTTGAAATCAAAGGAAATTGAATAGAAACCCGTTTAAGGGAGATCTGCACAGCATTTTTCAGTATAATTCAATCTTCTATAATATTTTTAAAACCGATCAGATTAGCGTGTTTTTACATTCTGCGGTGTCTGAACGGGGGTTGGCGAGCGTAGCTTGCAGGGGGCGGAGCCCTCTAATATGCCTATAATTGTAGAGTATTTCCACAAAGAAATACATACTTTCTTTTTATAATTTAAATATAATATATTTACTAATATATTTTTCCTTTAAGTCACATTTAGTTTTATTTTAAGTTAAATTACTTTGATATTTATAAGTAAAAAGAAATTTACTTTCAATTTTAAATACACTGCTCAAAACAATTAAAGGATATTGCAGTTTTAGGTGGATTTTGTATCTGGTAAACTGTTTAGCTGATTGATACATGGTCGACAGACATAGTAGGTTATATGAGAATAAATTACACATGTTTGGCAGAAAAAAATGCATTTTATTGCGCATTTGTGTACTAAAGGAAAAAAACACAATTTGTGCATATGAGAAAAAAAGAATAAGAAAAGGTGTTTTCTTCAAAGAAAATCATTTTCAGTAGGGGGTATGGTTTCCACGGGCGGCCAGCAACGTTGAACACCTTTGAGGCATGGACTCAATGAGGCTATTAATGACGAGTTGGGGTATTCTGCCCCACTCTTCCAGAAGAGCTCTTTCCAGTTCTTGGAGAGTTTGTGGGGGTTGTTGGCGGCCAGAAACTCGTCTTCCTAGAGCGTCCCAAACGTGCTTGATTGGATTCATGTCTGAAGAACACGCTGGCCATTCCATTCGAACGATTCCTTCCTCGAAAAGGAAATCCTCCACCAGATTTGCACGATGTGGCCTGCAGTTATCGTCCATTAAAATGAAGTTATCTCCGATTGCTGCAGCGTAAGGGACTACAATAGGTCTGAGGATCTCATCCCTATATCGGCGACCAGTCAGAGCTCCATCTCGAATGATGTAGAGGTCAGTGCGCCCGTCAATGGAGATGCCACCATACACCAACACTCCTCCAGCGCCAAATCTGACACTTTCGTGCACGAACGCAGGATTATTCCTACTGCTACGGTCCCTCCAGATGAAAATACGCCTATTATCCGGATGCACAGAAAAACGGGACTCGTCAGAAAACAGAATATTGCTCCATTCATTTCTCCTCCAGTTGACATGCTCGGTTGCCCACTCCCTGCGGTCGCGACGATGCCTTGATGTTAATCTAACACATACCATCGGTCGGCGAGCATACAGACCTACAGCATGGAGCCGGTTTCGTACAGTCTGAGTTGAAATCGTGGTGCCTGTAGCCGAGCGAAGGTGTTGTTGGAGAAGAGTAGCGTTCATGGTTCGGTGTCTCCGAGCTGTTAACGCTAAATACCGATCTTCATTGGGCGTTATTGCCCGTCTACGACCTTGTCCTGGTCTTCGGCCTGCACATCCACTCTCCAAAAAACGGTTCCAGATCCTGGAAATGACACTTTGTGACACTCCAATGGCTTGCGCTACTTCGGCTTGAGTTTGGCCCCCTTCTAACCTACCAACAATTCTCAAAGCTTCTGAATTTGTCAAATGACTTCGCTGAGACATCGTACTCATCGAAACAAAGCAATCACTGAATGCCGATCATCCTTGTCTTCATTCTCTTTTATCCAGTTGAAAGTCAAATTTCATTCGCTGCCGCTGAAGCGACGTTTTTGACGTCGAACTCAAAATTTGCATACTCCACAGTTTGAAAACCAGAAAAATTTGCATTTGTGATTCTCTTCTTCTATTTTCGGCAAAAAAAATTTCGTTTATATCTTTATTTTATATAAAACTTCAAATATCCTTTAATTGTTTTGAGCAGTGTATTTATAATGAAGTTAAAAAAATAACTAGTTCGATGTGACAATCCCAAAACTTTCGTCGCTCTCATACATCTTAATATTTCAAAAAGTAGTTCCAAATGTTAATACTTCAATATTATTAGTGCAATATTATACCAACTTTGATTTTCATATAAAATTTTTGCTCCAGTCAATTAATCAGAATAAGTTAATCTCGATCATGATATTTATTAGATCAATAGTTTTTCCGTTATTTTGTTGTACATCAACTGTTTGCGAATAGCCAGCTTAGCAGGATGCGAATTCCCCATCGCTTCACGAACTGCCAATATACTGTACAAAAAAACTAAAAAAATTGAGGAATTTTTATAAAATTGCTATTACAGTGCCACCTTCAGGCAGAATATTTCCAAAGTCAAGAAGAAACTGCTGGCCATAGCCAAAAATATACACACAAATAACTGATTCATTTCTATGCTTAACTTCATACACTTTTCAATGGTAAACTAACTAATATAACACAAAAATCGCTAGCGGCCCCTTCCAGCAGAATATTTTCAAAATGAAGGAGGAACTGCTTGACCATAGCCGAAAACATACTCCCAAAAATTGGTTCAATTCTATGCTTCATACACTTTTCGATGGTACAAGAATGGAAGTGGCACAAAAATCGCTATTACAGCACTCCCTTCTGGTGGAATATTTCCAAATTAAAGAAGAACCTGCTGGACATAGCCAAAAAACAGGTACAAAAAATTTGATTCATTTATATGGATAAATTCATACACTTTTCTATGGTACAATAGTGAAAATGGGACAAAAATTGCAATTACAGCACCCCCTTCCAGTAGAATGCTTCCATATTGAAGAAGGACCTGCTGGCCACAGCTAAAAACATACAAAAAAAATTTGGTTAAATTCTATGCATAACTTCACACACTTTTCGATGGTACAATGGCAACACATGGACAGACTGACATTTTGTATAAACATGTTTTTGGGATATCTGATCCCTAAAACATGTAAATCCTTCGAAAACCAGAAATAAAAAAATTTCGATTACAATACTTTCTTCTATTGAAGATAGAAGAAAGTAACAATAGGCCTGTTTAATTGATAAATTTAAAAGAAACAAAGAAAATTAATAAAGTCATACTTTAATAAACAACATCAAATTTCGTTTTACAATCTGAAAGTAAAGGTACAATTTTCTAAAAGATGTAAACGTAAATTCTTAAATTTATTATAATGCAATCAAATATCAATGTTAGGAAAGCTGGCAATTCTTTAAACTTTTGAAAATTACCTTGAACTTACTACATTTCATATTTTGCATTATAAACAAAAGTTGTTTGGCATTGTTTGGAGTCTAACAATTTCTCTTATCCCTATATATTCACTTTGCTGCGCTCTGACGGCGGATATCCGGTGATTGTGATTTAGATACTGAAAAATCAACCGTATATGTCGGATATCGGATATTTGCCAGATATCCGTTGCATCCCTAATCTAAATAGACCAGATTCACACCTCCTACAAAAATTTTGAAATGTTCGACAGGTAGAAATATTTTTTACAAAATAAAATGTGTGAAAATATTAACAAAAACAGTAAAACCCTGAGTGTTTTGTTGCAGTTTTTCTCACTTTCGGTACACATAGACTCCAAAAATAGCATGTACTACCTTCAATTCAATGTTTTTTTTGCAACTTTTTCATTTAAAAATTTAAATTTAGACAAAATGGAGTTAAAGATATGTGGATCAGCTAGTTTTTAATATACAGTATAACATTTTTAATTCGGACATCTCTAATTTGGACATTTTGGTACGTCTATTTGGTTTATTTTCAATTAAAGATCACAGATCGCGCCATAGCACATATATGAATGAATTTCCGAAAATAATTAACAAAAATTAAAAGACTACCTAATTAACTACTTTTATTTCATTTTTTAAATTGTAGGAACTTTCTGAATTACATACTATATAGTTAATATAGGTGTCTTTTTTTAATACTAAGTTGTAAAAATTCAGAATTAAAGGTAAATTTTACTATTTTTCTTTCTTAAATGATAAGAAGATGGCACCAAAACATCTCAAAATTGGATTTTATTATTATATTTCTTTTAAATATTTAATTTGTGACTTATTTCGATATTCATAGGTACTATATGTTTAATTTTTTATGACATTAGCCTTATATATCACTATTTTAAATATATTAATGGAATTATAAACTTACATTTTAAATTAATTTAAGTCATATTTCAATTTTTCACTACATTGGTTTTCGAAAATTTGTTTTAATATTTTTCATGATATGTCTGTTATTCTTGTGATTTGCATTTTTATTGGTTATTTAAAAATCAGAAATCGTAAGGTTATTGTTTTTTGTAATTTACAACAGATGGCGACACTGCATAAAATATGTATAATTATTTTTTTAAATATATATATCTTAGAGCTTTTTGAATTGGTTTTCCTCAATGTTTCCGAATACAGTAAACTCCCGACTATCCGGCCAGGTAAAAAAATGAGGAATGATGCAAGCAGTCGAGACAGGCAGGTTCCCGTTCGTAGGAAAGTGCTAACTCACGACAGGCAGGAACAAGAAAGGATTGCAGAATGCAATAGCAAAAGCAGACAGAGAAGGGGAGGGTTAAGGCTTGATAACCTGTTTCGTCAGTTGTGCAACGGATGTTAAGAGCCTACTCTAGTCACTCAAAAAGACCCGGATGATAATGTTAATCCTACGGGGAAGTTATTTTCAAGTATCGCGCTTAAATTTTGATATTTTCGGATGATTTATTTTGCACAGGATAACTGAGGACGATCTACATCCGGGCTAGTTTTTACTTTTTTGATTATGGTTTTAGATTAATTTTTTTTTTTTTTTTACTTTCGGAACCGGTTCCTAAAATTAAAGTAATTAAAAAAAAATCTGAAACTAAAAACTAGTCCGGGTGTAGCTATCCTGTGCAAAAAAAAAAAAAAAAAAAAATCATTCGAAAATATCAAAATTTAAGCGAGATATTTGAAAATAATTTCCTCATAGGATTAACATTATCATCCAGGTCTTTTTGAGTGACTAGAGTAGGCTCTTAATAAGTGCGGATGTTATTTTCCGCTTATCCTGGTTACTTTCGTATAGTCTATTGGTGTGCTTCGTATTTATTTATTAAAGATTAAGGAAATGGGTGTTAAACAAAAAAAGGTTGTATTGACTATGGAGGAGAAACTACGAGTTAGCAGGAGAAACCGACGCCAGCTGATAATATCTGCTTGCGTAAATGGGGGGACATTGCATCGCGGAAAAGGGCTAACAGGGATAAGGCTCCTATAACAACTGGGAGAAGCAGTCATCTCAAGGACTTTTTCAGAAACTAAAAAATAAATTTTGACTCTTTTATCTTATGCATAACTTTTAATAATTTAATAACTTTTAATATCTGTGCAATCATTTATTAATGAACAGTAAAATAAGGTTTACTCATTTTTTTACGAATTAGGATTATGTTTTACATTGATGTTTTGCTTATTTTGAAACTGTATGTATTGTACATATAAAATTTACCTTAAAATGTGCAACATGCGTTTTTAATACAGTCGGGGAGGAGGGCAGGAAGTGGGCAAATATTTATAGAACTCCGGCCTATCCAGCTTTTTTGTTATCCGGCCTACCCTTCCGCCACATTAGGCCGGATAGTCGAGAGTTTACTGTAATTAAAAATTGTCAAGTCCCTTGCATTTTTGTATTGTCATATTAATGAGAGATATTAGTATTATTATTTATCCAAATGCATTCTAGTTTCAAAACTTCTGTAATCCGGAATTTTCTATAATCCATTATCATCGTAATCGCGTTGATTCAGGATTAAAGAAGTTATACAGTTATACCTTTTTCATATAAAGTTTATCCATTATTTCTTAAAATTTCTGAAAGATAAAAATGTGAAAGAAATAATAGTTATACAGTTAAATCTCAAAAATTCACACATCATTTGCAAAATAAACAATGAAATTTTCAATTAAAATTCAACAAAAAATAAAATCTAATAAGATGACAACATTTTATTAGCTGGTTGGTTGATTCTAAGCTGGATAACTTGTGCTAAAGAAGCACTAGCCACTCGATATCTCGCAGTTGAAAAAATTATTATTTGGTATAATGCAATTTTCAGAATCACTCATCAGATGCCAAATCAGAAAAAGAGAAAAACTTACTTTTGATGAGAGATTTGCAGATGGAAATAATTACAGGCATGAGACTGCTCAGGTGTCTGAAAAAAAAAATGTGATAAAAGTGACAAGTGATCTTATTTACTGAGATAAAAGAATATCATAAATTTTGCCACTTTGTTTACAAAAAGTCAGCAATTCAAATTAATTTCCTTAATTTAATTAAAAAAATTAACATAAAAAAGTATTTGCTTCATAAAAAAAAATACATAAAATTTTGTTATGTGGTATTTAGAAATACTAAAATATCAGTTTTACATTTCAGGTTGAAAAAATGTTTTTCTTAATTTCAAAAAATTCTTTAACCATTGAAAAATACTTTAATAACTATATATTTTTTTTGTCAATTAAAAAAAAGCAAAATAGTGGTATATATATATATATATATATATATATTAAGACAAAGATTGCAGTGCAATTGATAAAAAACATTAAAAAACATTCCGCAAATGCCTTCACATACTTAATGTGAAGTATCAGCAATGAATTCATGTGATAGATTGGGAACTTATCTCCTTACCTCTCCTTCACATCCTTCCAATCAGTCATGGCTAGCTTAGAAAAAAAAAGCTGGCAGTTATAAAACAATAACTGATTTTTATTTTAAATCTTTGAATTAAAAATATTTATGCTACAATATATTCATTTATTTTCATTTACAAAGGAAGATAAGAAGTGTACATTTCATTAAGTTGAAAAACCTTTTACGATTACATCTATTCTTATACTGTAAATTTCAGATTTTTTTTAATCTGTAAAGTTGACTGATTAAAAGTTTTTCTGAACGAAAATAGAAGTATTAAAATTAAACTTTTTAATATCAAAAAATTAATTCAATATACTTTGGTTTGCAGTTTAAAACACATTCACCAATAAAGTTACAAACAACTACACATATCAAAAATTCTGAACAGAATATAACTGTTCTTAAATATTGCTTACTTCAATGAGTCTTACTTTCATGAACAAAAGGCAGAAAAATGTCTAATTTAGTTTATCACAAATGACACTTGTAAAATGGTATAATGCAAATTTAATTAATAAATTCAATGTTAATATATAGACACTGGTTATCAAAAATTAAGGAAAAGTCACAAAATGCTAATTTTCAAATACACGAACACTCAAAAGGAAATAATATAATTCGAGTAATTACTATCTCTACAACACAGTTAGCCCATATAACATCTCATTCATGTCACACATGGTCACAAGTGTCACAGCCACTACGGTGAAGCAAAAAAATAGGAAATTCCATACATCTCATTACGAGTCTCAAATGATCACTATATGCGACTCCACTGAGAAGTCAATGTGACTGCTGCTTTGTGAGGAGTCACCAGGTGACTTTACAATGTAGTTAAATTGTGACTCTTATGTGACTGTCATTTTGAGGCTCAATTTCATAGTCATCATGAACGTTGCATTATGATAAGTCACCACATAATATCATATTATAGTCACATGGAGACTTTTCCCAAAAGAGCACAATGGTGACTTCACAGTAGTCTCTCTGTCACCTGAAAGTCATCATGTGACTTTAATGTGACATTATTTGGTAACTTATCACAATGCAGCATTCACGATGACTTTGAAATTGAGTCTACAAATGACAGTCACATGAGAGTCACAATGTAACTACATTATAAAGTCACATGGTGACTCGTCCCAAAGCAGCAGTCACAGTGACGTCTCAGTGGAGTCACATATAGTGATCATTTGAGACTCATAATGAGATGTATGGAATTTCTTTTTTTTTGCTTCACCATAGTGACTGTGACATTTGTGACCATGTGTGACATGAATGAGATGTTATATGGACTAGCTGTGTTGTAGAGATAGTAATTACTTGAATTATATTATTTCCTTTTGAGTGTTCGCGTATTTGAAAATTAGCATTTTGTGACTTTTCCTTAATTTTTGATAACCAGTGTATATATATATATATATACACCGGCTGTCCCAAAAATGACTAATGGATTTTAAAATTTAATAACTTGCAAATGGTGACACATATTAAAAGAATTTTTGCAGGAGGGTTATGTAAGATGCCATGAGTTTTTATGCTGCGATTCTCAGTTTTAGTTACAAATAGCAGCGATAGATGGCGCTGCAAGCAATAGGCGCTAAATCCAGGCTCGATTTTCTGGTCTTTCTCTTCTCCCATGCGAAAAAAGGAGATT
Source organism: Maratus speciosus (assembly GCA_963932465.1). NCBI lineage: Eukaryota > Metazoa > Arthropoda > Arachnida > Araneae > Salticidae > Maratus > Maratus speciosus. The sequence continues at coordinate 53,176,491 of OZ010799.1, read as the reverse complement.
AAAATTTCTTGAATGGATCCCGAAGTACCAAAAATCCAGTTAGGAATTAGCACCTATTTCTCGCAGTGCTATCCATTGTTTGAAATACGAACTAAAATCAAGAATCACAGGAAAAAAACTCCTGACATAATACGTAACCCTCCGGCAAATTTTTTAAATATCTGTTACTGTTTGCAAGTTATTCAATTTTAAAATCTATCAGTCATTTTTGGGACACCTGGTATATACAGGGTGTCCCATAAGTCTGTAAAAATAATAATTTTGTTATATTGGGTGTGGTTTGCACTGTAAGGCTTGACAAAGAGTAGGTTTTTTGGAGGGACCCAAAAAATATAAAAAAAAAAGTTTAAAAAGTCCATAAGTCAATTCAGTTTTCAAATATTCATAAAAAATTTACAAATTGCTGTACCAGAGTATGATTTGCATGATAAGACTTATCAAAAAGTACAATTTTTTGTGGCAAAAGAGCAAACAGTTCAAAGAGTTTCAAAAATCCATTCACATTTCAAAACTTCATAAAAAATCCGTTGTTACTGATATAGAACAATGCAATTCCCTGACTTTTCCAGGTGTATTTTAGGCAATTTTCAGACGAACTCTTCAGTTTGAATTGGACATGCCAAGAGTAAAATAAATATTGTACCACTCAAAAATATTTTCATTTTCCAACTATAGATAATATTGATTGAAATTTTCATATATACTCTCTCCACCAACACCACTACCCACTAAAAAAAAAAAAAAAAAAACAACTCTAAACATTATAATAGAAATTGCTTTCCTTAATAATTTATGAGCGTTTCAAATAAAGTTTCCTCTAAACTAGAAAAAAAAATCAATATTTATGTAAATGAATAACAAATTGCTTTGCAAAAACTATCACAAACTCATCAAGTCTACTTTTAGGCAAAAGGGGTAGGAGCAGCAAACATTTTAGGGTAGGGCTGGTGAGATTTGAAAATATTTAGTAGTTAAATTAATCGCTACTTCGAAAAACTATATACAGTCAGACCTCGTCATCCCAACACCCAGTTTTTCCAAGTCCCGCTTTTCTGAATATAATTTTAATGTAAATTAACTCCGGAGTTTATGTCGTTGAATAATTTTTAACTCCGGATATCTTGACAGTTTTGGAAGATTGGCCATTTTTCGTAATCCATCTTATAAGCATGTAAATTAAGCGGTAAAAAATGTCTTGACCAAACTTTTTACAAAAGGGTCTAAGACCCCCATTGAGATAAATGAGAAATTTTACTTCAATCCTTTATCTGAATAAATAAACCCACGCACTATGAGACTCACTTAAGATCCAGATAGAAGTATCAGTCTGCTCGCAATCTTTTTGTTCTGGTCAGACGACGCTGTCTTGTCACGGTGTTTTTCATCCGACTAAAACCGGAGCATTGCATTGCATTGAAACGATCAGAAATTATCAAATATCCATTTCTGAAACAACGAATATTGATTACGATTCATTGTATAATATTGAAAACAGAATTGTAGGAAGCTAATCTAGGAATAAGAAAACCTTAATTTATCAGTATTTCATGTAACAATAAAAAAAAAATAAATCATCATAAATCTTATTTTTATTCATTTCAATTTTTTTTGTGTTTATTTTGTTTAATAATAATGTTTTATAGCTTAAAACTGCAAGAACAGTTATGATTTTAAAATTTTCTTAAATTAATTAAAAATACAGCTTTTTATAAACATATTTTTCTCCAACTCCGGTTACCGCAACACTCCGCTTATGATGACACTTTTTTCTGGTCATTAGTGTGTCGGGATAACGAGCTTCAACTGTATATATATATATATATATATTGCAGAAAATTTCAAAAAAATATATTACTGAGTTCAATTTTTTGTGGGGATGGGTTTGGAAAAAGTAGAAGAGGAAATTTTAGGAGGATTTAAATGAAATTTCTCAAAACCAGAATTTGCAAAAAAAGGAAGATTTTCCTCATCTGACATGGGATAAAGCTTATACTTATTTGGAGATCTCCATGAAAATACAGTAGCGCTCAAAAGTATTTTGACAACCTTATATTCTCTCTTATTTTATTTAATATAAAAATGTAAAAGAAAATATATTCCCTATAATTGAGAACACTATGACTACAATTATTCAAATGTATCAAGTTTCAACTTGTTTGTTTACATTCGGCGCCACCGAAGAAATATGACTCCCCCTTAGCTCAAAAGTATTTTGACAATTAATTTGCATTTAATTGTTGATGGTGTCAGTGGCGCTATAGCTTCGATTAGTGTTTATGTTGACTTATTCTGATTATTTTTAAGGATCAGGAATGCCGAAATGTAAAAAATATTGAAGTGATTCTAGATAAGCCGCTGTAAATGCATTTAAGAAAGGTAGGCTGCAAGCAGAACTAGCTCGTTCTTTTAACGTGTCTCAGCATTTTTTATTACATAGAATAAAGTTTTTAATAATCTGAAATACATCAAAAATAAGCCTCAAAGTGGCCATCCGAAAAAAACAACTTGCAATGTTGACTGTATTATAAAAATGATATCTGAAAGTGATTGTAGTAAGTCCGCTGTAATAATAAAAAATGAATTGAAAGAAAATTACGGCATAGACATACACGTTTCATTAGTCAAACGACGCCTAAACCTCTATGGTTTACATGGCAGAAGACCAGCAAAAACATGTTTGTTATCGACTAAGAATAGGAAGGCTAGAGTTGCATTTGTAAAACGGCATAACCCTTTCAGGGGCAAAGCAATTCCATTGCTAAAGTGAGGAAATTAATGATTGACACCGGAATTTTAAAACAAATTTATTTGTAAATATGAAAAAGCTATATTTCACACACATTATAAATCGAATTTTTCTTAACCAAAATTATGTTGTCAATCATTAATTTCAATACTTCAGCAATGGAATTGCTTTGCCCCTGTAAGGGTTATGCCGTTTTACAAATGCAACTCTAGCCTTCTAATTCTTATTAAATTAGATACATGTTTTTGCTGGACTTCCGCCATGTAAACCATAGAGGTTTAGGCGTCTTTTGACTGATGAAACGTGCATGTCTATGCCGTAATTTTCTTTCAATTCATTTTTTATTATTACAGCGGACTTACGACAATCACTTGTAGACATCATTTTTATAATACAGTCAACATTGCAAGTTATTTTTTTTGGATGGCCACTTTGAGGCTTATTTTCGGTGTATTTCTGTTTATTAAAAACTTTATTCCATGTAATAACAAGTTGCCGAGATGTGTAAAAAGTCTGCTTGCAGTCTACCTTTCTTAAGTGCATTTACAGCGGCTTTTCCAGAATCACTTCAATATTTTTTACATTTCGGTATTCATGATCCTTAAAATTAATCACAATAAGTCAATATAAACACTAATCGAAGCTATAGCGCCACTGACACCTTCAACAATTAAATGCAAACTAATTGTCAAAATACTTTTGAGCTAAGGAGGAGTCATATTTCTTCGGTGGCGCTGAATGTAAACAAACAACTTGAAACTTGATACATTTGAATAACTGCAGTCATAGTGTTCTCTATTATAGGGACTATATTTTCTTTTACATTTTTATATTAAATAAAATAAGAGAGAATATAAGGTTGTCAAAATACTTTTGAGCGCTACTGTATTAAATTCCCTGAATTTTCCAGATTTAGGATAAAAGATTGAAATTCTCTGATCTATTAGACAAATTTTCTGACTTTTCCAGGTTATCTAGGTGCTGTAGCAATAATGAAAATCATCATCTTAAAGTGAAGTGAGCACACCTTAAGACTTAGGAAAGGGTCAGAATTTTTGCAGCAAAAAATAGTTCAAAGAAAATTTTAATTATCCTTTTCTTGCCTAAAAAAAACAGTTTGATAAAAGATTGGGAACCACACTCTGACAGCACATTAAAAACTGACATGTAAACAGATGTTGGCATTAGAGGTCTGCACGGGCCGGAATTTCCGGGCCCGGCCCGGTGTAAAAATTGAAAGTTCGGCCCGAGCCCGGCCTGGCCCCTTTGCATTTTAACAGTTCTCGGCCCGGCCCGTACAAAAATTAGTGAAAACAGGCCCAGCCCGATTAAATTTCTACAAAAAAAAACCGTTTTTTCTCCAGATACAATTAAGATTCTTTTAATGAATACTACGTACATATTTATGGGAAAATTTCACAGTATATTTTAGATTACTATGTGTTCGCAAAGCAGAAAACACACAATAGTAAACATTAACGATTACACAGTGTTTTAGTCATCGTCTCTACAGACATTTCGAAATTCCAATAAGGATTCATTAAAAAGTTAATGTAGTTCAGAATAAAGGATTAAAAACATGATACCTTTTGAAGCTGTATGATAAAAAGTAGATTTGCGAAAATATTTCTCTCATTTTTAAGGCTTTTCTCAAATCAAAAGAAGTTTACATTTCCACACATTTGAGAATTCATTTCTTTTCGGAAACGCGTAAGATTGGCAGGTATTCTTATTCAGAAACTATGTAAATGTCGTCTTTTTCATAGATAAAAGCAATATATCTTTCTCTGAAAATACTGCCAAAGTTAGCGCTATGAATCGAATTTCCGGAAGCGATAGCACAGGAAAGGAGAAAAACGTACAGTCACATGACAAGAATCCCTGTAATATGGAGAAAGCTATTCATTTCCAAATGCCTTCAATAGTCAGGCCTGTGAATTTTATGCCTTTATAGTTAAAAATGTGTTTGAAAGTTTCGCATTGTTGAGCAGTGAATATGAGAACACCTTAAGGTATATTTCCAAAGATACTGTTAACAGAAGTTCATTATCACTATTAATACTTTCACAAAACATAATGCCTCTCCTACACATCCTGAGATCGATTAAGACCAGTTCCGTCGTGGCACGAGTCTGCTGAAAAAAAAATTAAACTCGGAATCAGACATTTTGTAACTGTACAATGCCAATCTCTACGATGGACATGTTACATATCTGTATTGATGTTGTTAAACTCGCATCGGCTCGTGATGCACATTTCTAGTTCTCGAGAAAATCATATTCATTGAAAATGGCTCGTATTTTATCTGCTTCGCTTGAATTCTTATATCGGGCCGACAGGCCCGATTAATTTTTTTATCGGCCCGGCCCGTTTATTTTGTCTGTCGGCCCGGCCCATTGGAAAATTCGCCTTCATTCCGCCGGGCCAGGTACGGGCAGACCTCTAGTTGGCATATCCTGTATTAAATACATATACAGTAAAAACTCTGTTAGGTGGACTCTGCGTAAGACGGAAATCTGTCTAACTTGGAAAGATTTTCAAGTCCCTGTGAATTCATAGACATAGAGTAAAGTTTGTCTAAGGCGGAATATTGTTTGCTATGGAAAATTTTCTCCGTCCCGATTGATTCCACCTTGAACAGAGTTTACAGTATATACACAGGCCAGTCTAAAATCCAGATACCTCCAAATTCTGGAATGCATAAATGTAGATTCTACATGTAATTTTGTCCAAGATTAATTTTGTTTTTCCATTTTAGATGACAGTAATAATCTACTTGCTTAAATATTTTTTGAAATTTTAGATTTTGTAAAATCTTTCACTATTAAAGATACGTGATATGTGCTAAATAATTAAAGATTAATTAATGTAGCTGAAAAACATTACCTAGCCTATATTTGCTTCGCATCATCTGTTGACCTCAATACATTAAATAATGCAAGAAAAGACTAGGAAGAGAAAAACCTTATCTCTGAACATGAATTAATGTTTATATATACATAAAAAAAAAGACTTTGAACATATGCATACACATAAGTATTCTTAAAAAAAAAATTAATGGAAAATATTTAAATAAATATTTATTAAATTAGGAAATTTCCTTTTTAATTTATAATCTGTATTTTTATCTACTTTTTAACTGAATATGGAAATTATTACCTCAAATTCAATTTATTATACTACTAGAGCCTGCACAAACTCAAATTGCTGAGTATAGCATAATTCCTGATTTCGGATGTGCTACTGTACACATATATATAACATTTCATATATACATACAGAGAGATAATCATTAACAGCTTCATTTTTTTAAAAGGAAAATGTGATTAAAATCCAACCTTTTCTACTTTATGAATTGTTTTACCTTTGAAGAGTCAGAAAATGCTTTTACAAATCTTTATCACTTGTCTGGTCTGTTATTCATATACTTAATGTGGACAACTGCAGTATGACTCTTAACCTCTGTCACTGAAAAAAAAAAAAAATATATATATAATATATATATATTAATGGCATTACTTTCACATAAAAAATAAATATGTGTGGTTTGTGTTTTGGCAAATAAATTTTATACTATTCAGTGTTTCATTCAGGCACCTCTCTCTGGGAGGGCAATGCCTATGCAGAGCAAGCTAACCACCCACATATTAAGCAAGATTACAATTAAACACAACATTCTATGGGTATCGTTAAGTAAGTGTAAATAGGAGGATCTTTTTTCTTCACTGGATTTCTTTTTCCCTGACTTTGACTATATTATAATGCATTCTTCGCAAGTGATATGGAATAATTAAGCATAAGAGAAAAAGAAAATAGGAATTTTTTTAAGAAATATTATGCAAAGTAGTTTAATAATTTTAATTAATTGTACTTGAAGCTAAATTGTGCATATTGAAACTTTTTTGTTGTTGTTAATCTTTTAAACATTGGAAAAACGAATTTATGTTAAAATCTTATTGGTCAATCAATACATAATTCATACCTTCCAAATAATTAAAAATAATCAGCACACAAACTCATGCCTTGTCACGAACTGAATGTAGAAAACTCAGCATGGCTGGCTATAATCACAGCAGAATATTTCTTAACATATCTTTATAAATCAAACAAAGAATGGTCTACACATGAAAATGCCTACTAATATTTATGTGTCAGCATAAAAAGTTTATGCGTGATGAAATGGCATATTTCAAAAGAGAAAAGTATGCACATGACCTGACATTAATTAAACACTAAGAGAAAAAGGAAGTAGGAATATTTTGTCATGAAAAGAAAGCTCCTCCCCACCCGACCCCCCCAAAAAAGAAAACTTTAAATTCTGTATGACTTTTACGTTCATATTTTAAGATGCTATCTTAAACTGAGGTTCAGAGGAGAAAGGCTCTAGCATAAGAGAAGGTTAACATTTCTATTCTTATTACAAGTATACATAAGTTCAACAATATTGCATCTCCTGGGTTTCATTTTACCAGTGCCTATGACAAATTCGTTAAATTTATGTGCAGTTGTGGAAGTAAAAAAGTAAACACCCCTATCTATCTCTACAAAAAATTATCGTAGAAGAAAGTTACTGGTACCACACAATTGGTAATAAAGTCTACTTTTAAATGATGTAGGGTAGATGCACCAGTTTTGGCCACTGTACCAGTTTTGGCCACATTGGATCAATTTGTCCAATATTTAGCCTGTGAATTAATGCTAACAAATAATAGGCATTCTTACATTTTAAGCAAACTCTCTTTTATCATTTACAATATCATTTGTTTATTTTTCGATAAAATATGACTTGCAAAAAAAATAAATGTGTGAATCTGTAGTGTGTGCTTACATGTATTAAGATTTTTGCTAAGCTGACAAGTTTTCAGAATCTTTCAACATTAGGCACTTATTGGGTTCTATTTGTTCTGAAACAAATTGCTATTAGGTTTTATGAGGTAAGCTTTCTCTCTACTGCAATTTTACATTTAATTCAATTATTTTAACAGTTTAATGGGGGGTGGCCAAAACTGGTGCATTAAATTTGCTATATGTACCAGTTATGGCCATGGGGGTGGCCAAAAAGGGTACAACATTATGTTCCACTTTTGGCCACGATTCATTATAGAGGGAATTTTAGCCATTTAATAAATTTAAGAACATCTGGAAAAATCAATTTAATTTTGTTTTATATAGTAATGGCTTCAATAATAATAATAATAAAAGCCAGGCTAATGGCAGTTCTTATAAAAGAGATTTTGTTATTCTCTGTCCAATAGATAATTCACTTTAGAAAGAAGGACATTGTGCTAGTCACTAAAGAATGACATTGCTAAAGAAAATATAGTATTGTGTTTAGTATTGATAAAACAAAAGGGGAGGCGATATGTAATGTTTAGATATGATAAATAAACTAAAACATAAATTTTGAAAGATTTTACAACTTATAAATTAAAAAGTTCAATAAAATTATAGCATGATTTAATTGCTTGTATTTTTCCTAAAGAAATGAAGAAGTTCCATAATTTTTGCAATATTTCAGGCACACGGATTTAGAAATACTAAATATTGTGAAAATCTGGCACAGATGTCATATTCGTCCCATATTGGTGCGATTTTTTTCGGTTGCCAATTTGGCAAAAACATAAACAGCATAAACAACATAATCCGGGTTACCACATCAAGCAAAATAACGAGACTTTGGCGGCAGTTAAGTACCCGTTGCGTATATGACATTGGCGTCAGAAAAAAATCTGCCTATATGGGGCGAATATGACATCTGTGCCGAAAATCTTTACTAGAGATATCTAAATACAAGTAAGAATGTATTTCACATTATTCAAAAAAAAAAAAAAAAAAAAAAAAAAAAAACAGGATTCCTTTTACCAAGTTTAAAAAAGATTCTGTGCTGTTAAAAAATTGCCTAGAGGGAACACTGTTCTAAGATAGGAAGTAAAATTAACGCCATTCAAAATGTAATGCCAGCACTACAAGCTAGCAAAGTTTTCGAGTAACCCGTTCTTGCCTTACATCACAAGTTTGCAGGACGGACACCACTTTTCTCTAATAATGTTGAATCTCAAGTAGTAGATCTAGGTACTAGGAATTGAAGTTAAAAATCAATTAGAAAAGTGGATTTTAGATATTGTCAGAATACTATTTCCTATAAAAATGGAATAACGTTTAAGATTCTGCCCAGAAAATTGTAGCCGGCAAGATAGAAACTCCATTTCAAGATGGAAGACCAGGTATGAAATGGTATGATTTGCTTCTGAAATCACACCCTAAAATAACTTGCAAAGAAGCAAGGTATTTAAATAAGGCACAAGCTAATATAAATCAAAAGATGATTTCATAACTTTTTGATGAAAATCAAACAAAAATCAGAAAATGCTTTTATATACAAGAAATATAACTCTTTGATGAAGATTCAAGTGTTCTAAACAAGCCATAATCCATGAATAATTATAAAACTGATTAAATAGTTAATCTTTATGTCCTATAGGCACTGTTGTCCCTTTTATTAATCAAATTTAAATATATATTTTGTTTTTTAATTGAAATTTTCAGTTAAAATCAACATAAGTATATTTTATTTGATGTTTTTATCAATTCATAAAGAAATTTGCAAAAATTTCTTAATACATCAAACAAATATATGTGTGGTAAAATAGATGTTGCATAAAAATGCTTTATTTTTACTTATTATCAATTAAAATGTTTGTTAAACTACATGATATTGGAGTGGCCAAAACTGGTGTAGGGGTGGCCAAAACTGGTACAAATTGGAATAAATTACCGTAATTTCCGGCCTATAATCCGCATCGGCGTATAATCCGCAGCCGCAATTTTTAGCCCTTATAAAAAAATTTCAGCAGATAATCCGCATCGGCGTATAGTCCGCGGATTATACGCCGGACTATACGAGAATTACTCATCGTTTTCAACATTCCAAAGTACTACTAATAAACCACCTCCCTATTTATTAAGTTGCTTTTTTTAAATGATAATTGTAATAAAATAACTGAAAAAAAAATAAAATATTTACAAGTTAAAAAATACAAATAATTTTTTTCATTGAATCTTATATCTGAAACGTTGAATGTCTTGTGAATACAGATAATTCTGTAATAATTGCTGTTTTTAAATCACCTTCCGCTTTTTAAATAACGTTCTGTTTAAATTCTGCAGTGTTAAATAAGATGCTTTCTCTTAGACATTATTATAACTTTAAATGTGGTATACCATCAAATACGTTTTGGTTTTCAATATAAATTACAAGGACATAATTGTATTTTATGATCCTATCCATAGAGGGCAGCAGTAGAATTATGAAACTACGATACGATAATGATACATTCGATTAATGACCCGGGATAATTTCTCAGTTTCTCCCTGATTTGATAGGGCTCACCTTCCTGAATGTTCATTACGGTCAGTGTTCACTTTGTATATTATTTTTTTTGTAAATATTTTATTTTTATTTTCTTTTTGCTCATTCTTATATATTTATTTTATTTCTTATCTTTATCTTTTGTTGTATTTTTTTTTTTATGTATTTATAATGTATGGTGCCTTAAAAGGGCGTTTTTGGTTTTTCATCTGGGGACTCCCTCTTTCCCACGTTTCTGGCGTTCTGGTTTAGTCAGACATCGGCTATGGTTTTATATTTTTCCACATGTCCATTTCTCTATTAGAGGTAAGGTGCTTAGCTCCAGGAACTCTGCAAAAGACTCTCTTCCAAGTCCAAGTCCAAGTCCAAGTGGTTGCATCGTAATATCAATCATCGTAATCTGTAAAATTGCCGTAATTTTGGAAGGAGCTGTTTCATAAATGATTGAGATTGCAATTTTTTAAAGGGATGAGTTGAGAAACGTTTTGTTCTTCATAGAAACATGTTGCCAATAGGCTAAAAATAAAATAAAATCACAATCGAAAGCCACTCCCACTAGCACGGGCACGTCATATGTGAACCAATCACAAGCAACTCCACGAACGGTCGATAGCAGACAATCGTTTGATAACTGTTTACATTTTTATTTCATGACTGCTGGTAGAAACTGGATGTCTGCCGTGAACTTCTGCTTAAAAAAATTTCAGCAGATAACCCGCACCGGTAGATAATCCGCACTTAAAAATTTTGAGGTTTTTTAACAGATAATCCGCGGATTATAGGCCGGAAATTACGGTACTTGATGAGTTATTACTCACAATCTAAAATATTTTGTAGAAAGTCATTATAGTTGACAGAAAGACAATTAAATTTACTAAAGGATGATGTTATTATGATTTAATATGCTTTAATCGATCAAGAAATGTAAAATTTCTATTTCAAAATTTCTCTAAATGTGGCCAAAACTGGTACATCTACCCTATATAAAATTTGCTTAACGTGCCATCTACATATTAAAACGAGCCATAACTTTGTTTATTTTCAATAGTACACAATCCTGACAGCATAAATAAACTCTACATTATTCAATTAGCCTAAAAACAAATTTTTATGCAATTTGTACAATAAGTTTCCGAGAAATTATTTATTTTAAAACGAGCATACTTTAGGGGCTGTAACCCAATTGAAGTTCGGTACTCTTATCGTTCACTGAGAGAGCCCCCTTCTTGATCAAGGCATCTTAAGCATCACTCAAGCAGTCATTGAAGACTGCTAGATTACAGGATAGCATAAAGAAATTTCAAAATATCTAGTCACTTCTATCATAGACGGCCCCAACCATCATTTTGCCATTTTTTAAGCATAATTCGAAAACTACTTGAAAGAAAAATGTGAAATTTTGGATTTACATAAAACAGGGCTTATTAATATAAATTCATCAAAAAACTGTAGGTTGCAATTCATAATTTTTTCAAATATTAATTTCATAATTCATATCATAAAATTATAAAAATTGCAAATTCAACATATTATGTTTGGGTATTTTAGTATTATTGCTACACAAAAAATTAGCACATTAGGAGTATAATTTCAGGAGATATTAAAGAAAATATGGAAATGTAATTAGAAGCACTAAATTTTGAATGTTTATAATTCAAACACTTATCATTCAAATGACTTGAAATTTGGTGTATAGGCATCGTTTGAAACGAAGATTTAAAATATTTTGTTAAAATTGGGTATTGCCATTGAAAAAAATGAAGTTATGGTTCATTTTAATATATAGATGGCCCCCTTAGCAAATTTTATATTCATCATTTAAAAGTAGACTTTATTTCAAATCGTTCGGTACCAGTAACTTTCTTCTACGATAATTTGTTAAGGAGTTAGTAGAGGGTGTTTACTTTTTTTTTCCACGACTGTACTTCACTTGTACAAAAGATCTAAAAGAAACTTTGTTTGCATTAAGAGACAAGCTAATATGTAGTTATTTAAACAAGAAGGATCTGACGAAGATTAACTCTACATAAAGTATGGGGGCAAAGATTTAGTTTGTGACCCTCCCTTTCCTAAGACATTTTTGTTGTTACTGGATTATTATTATTTTTTTAAAATACCCTCTTTTATCCTTTTGGGATCTTAAGCAGCTGCCCTTTTGCTTTTGTATAAATAAGAATACGAGAATGACATTTGTGAAACAAATAGATGGGAGACTGAAATCAGCCTATGAAAAAAAAGAATTCTGAAAATAGGGAGATTTCTTATAAAAAAAAAAAAAGTTGCTCATAAATTAATTATTCTTCCTTTTTTTTTGAAAGGTTAACTTGAAAGTTATATTAATTTTTTCTTTATTTTCATAATTTATGTGTTCAAGTTAATAGCATAATTGCAAATCTTCAAGATTTTTAAAGAGAATTATAGTTTGAGCCAGGAAGTTTACTTAATACAGTATAACATCTTTAATCCAGAAATTTCTCTAATTCACACATTTTGGCATGTTTAGTATTTTTCGTTTTTATTTTTAAAGAGAGATCATACATAACGCCCTCACACATACATGAATAAATTTCAGAAAATGATTAAGAAAAAAAAATAAAGATGATTTAATTTACATGATTTTTGTTTCATTTTAAATTATAAGGTTTTTCTGCGTTATCTGTTTATTTAATACAAATTTCTTTTTTTTAATATTAAATTGTATACATTCAGAATTAATACTAAATTTTTAACATTAATTTAAGTCACAACAGATGGCACCAATAGAATGTGAAATTAGACTTCATTTTTTTTATATTCTAGAGTTAAGATTAGTTGTATAATAGTTATTAAAAATAATATACAAAAATTCAAACATACTACCTCTTCTTTACTTACCTGCACATGAAAATTTCCAATCTGAATGAAATACAGAAAGAATAACTATTGCAATAGTACTATAAGAATATAACAGCAATGCAATCTGCTACTCAAAAGATCTAATGTCGATTTCAAATAAAAATTTGCACCCCTATTTCAGTAAATCATCCCTTGCATCCAGTGAAAAAGCCAAAATCAAAGAACTATCTAAGCAGGCATGAAAATAAAGTGAATTTCATTCCAAGCAAAGTCTCCTCCATGCCGCACTTATATCAAGGATGCCGTATTTTGCTCAATTGTCGTTTTCATAAAGGTCGAAAAAAAAATTCACCCCAGTGACAGAACAATTTTAAAATCAATATCTCAATGACATTAAACAAAGAAAGTTAATAATCTACAAATAAATAAATGATTTATGTTTAATTCTAAAATCTGGATATTTAGGTAAATTAACATTATTTTAATAAATTAAAAACATGAAATAATGTTTTCATGTTAATTAAAAATTCAGTTATTATGAAAAGTTTTACGCATAAGTACTAAACAGGTTGAAACCTTCATTTAAAGTGGAATTCAAACCACCAAAAACAGCCATGTCTATGTCAGGATTCAAACTCAGTACCCTTTGTCAACATCAGTAAACGTATATGTGGTAAATATCTCCAAGGACAGTATATAAAAGTTATATAGTGTACATTATTTATAATTATATACACGTACATTTTTCAAAATTGGATGTAGGCTGATTTCTTTGACAAAATTAGTCTTCTGAAAGTTGGGAATACGGTACTTTTCAGTTAGCCGGGCGCCAGTGTCATATATATATATATATTGATTATATATATATATTTGGTACTACTTAGTTATCCCATCGACCAACTTCGCCAAATTATATAAATCGCCAAACCACTCGCCGAATTATACAAATTGACAAAATTTTTATTTTAAATAAGGAAAGAACAAATAAATTAGTATAACATTAATAAAAATACAAATAAAACATAGAAAAAAAATTATTTGATGACGTAAACACGTGTAACTTGCTTAAAGTCAAGTGAATGTGACATTTACGATCAACCATTATTGGCATTTAATCTCATAGTTTGGAGATAGATTTTGGTCGATGGGATTACTAAGTAGTACCATATATTTATATAAATACATATACATGTTTATATATGTAATACTGGCGGCCAGCTAACGGAACAGTGCCGCGAATACTTATAAAAAAAAGTAGTTTGTAATCACAACTTTTCAGGACAAGTTGTTATAGCTGTAGTTACTAATAGTTTATAGTGTTTACTACTGTGTAACTAAATTTTTTAATAAAATGTAACAGTATGCTGTTTGCAACAAACAGAATAAAATTTGCAGGTTTTTCAATCACCGTGTAAATACTAGCCTAATAAGCATATAACATAATAAATAATGAATTTTTCTTTCAATAAATCTGCTTCGTAATAATAATAATTAAAAAAATAATCAAAATCACACCTATTCTGCACACATTATATCTGTTTGCATATCGAACAAATACAAAAAGAATTAACATAAAATTTAGATTTATTACCGGTAAACTGTAACTTACCACACGCACGCTACATTCCACAAAATGGCGACATGATGCTATGTAGCAGTAGGGAAATGCTTCGATTAGAAATCTCTTTTCGATTTCATGCTTTGATGGTTTTTCATGCTGCCATCTGTTGCCTGAATTGTGTTCTTTTTTTTTTTTTTAAATCTTTTTGCCTATATTTTAACTGTTGGAATTGCAAATGAAATTTATGGTACCAGGTTATACTAGTATCTTCATAAAACGTTGCATGAAACAATTCAATAATTATTTTAATTACAGTTTTAAATAGCCCAAAAGAAAATGAATCCCACAGAAGCTCATAACACTGACTTGGAACAACGTAATGAAAAAATAACCTTTACTTAAAATTTCGTTTGTGCATGATTGCTTCTAGTTTTATTTAGAAGACAGATTGTTCATTTATTACATATATTATAAAACACAGACATGTCCATTATTAAAACTATGCTACATTAGGTATGTCATATATATGCATCACAGGATTTTCATATTAAATAATCCTAGTTTTTACCCAATCCAATAAAATGTACTTTCAGATAAATTTTATTAAACAGATTTAAAGTAATTTACAGAATTTTAATTCAAAGTCACTTTTCTGGAGTCGGGAGGGGTATGGAGAATACATCTAATTGATTTTATTGTCTGTTGTAAGTGAAATAACTGTAACATGTATACATAAAACCTCTTAATATCAGCTAAAATTATTGAAATAACCAGGGGCTAGTTTTATACAATACAGACTTACAATAAACAGTATCTGCACTTTTGAGTCAATATTTCAGTCCAGAAGGAGAGCCTTCTGACATATTTTATGAAAAATTAAATCTTTGACAGTTACCAAAGCAAAACAAAGAAAAAAAAATTTGAAAGAATTCTTAAAAAATATGAAGATTAGAAAAAAATTCCAGACTGTTAAAGAAAATGCACAGCTCAAAGTTTAAATACAAATAAGTGAACTTGGTTCAATTCATTTTGCAAAAAATGAATGTAGACATGCACAGTATATTCTCACGTGTTGTGTAAAAATCCAGTAATCAAAAATGTGCTTTTACATCACTATCTCTCGGCGTCCTTTTTACACTATCCATTTCCACTTGAATGATTCGGAATTGCAATCTTTAGAATTCTTTGGGGGGGCGGGGGGACGTTCTATAAGGGTGTTGGTCAGTGAAATCTCAAATTTCCCTCGCTTGTATTAAATATCTGGGCATGTATGGATATTTGAATTTTGGTAATATTTCCTCGGGCAATTAATATTTTTAACTTCATTTTTCTGTGTACTTCTCTTAAAGTATGTTTCTTTTGTTTAATTGTCAAAATACTTAATTTGTAACTTTATGTTTTACAATCTCAGCAAAACTGAAGACCTGCGATTAAGATTTTAACACTTGAAATAAAATTAACCAGATATTTTAGAAATAATCTTAAAACAAAGAAAAAGTATAAAATGTTAATTTCCTAGGAAGTTATTTTAAAAATTCCAGGTTCATATGTTTACACATTTGTGGAAGGAATTCGAGACCTCACTAACCTACATCAGATGCATTTAATAAAATTAAGAATTGGGATTTTAGTAATATAAAAAAAAATAACAAAACATGTTAAGTTAACAGTCTTTTCCAATATACCATAACACTTTTTTTTCCTTAAACTAACTTTCTGGAACTAGTCAGTTATAGAGCTTCTAAAAAGTCCACAACAACAGTTATTTAAAAATCTTCAAAATTATAGGAGTGTGGTTTTCAACTTTTCTTACATTTTTTAAAAATTACAATTTTTAACTCCTTTTTCCTTGGTAAAATCATTTTTTCTTTTCATAAAAACACACTCAGTTAGAATATTGTAAAACACTCAAAAAGCAAATAAAGAAAAAATCATGCATCAAGCATAGATTATGAAACACTTTCCAATACATTCAAAGTAATGTAACAAAACTGTACCATTTAAAAAATTAAAATATCATGTCTAATTTAACATATGGAAATGCATAACATATTTCAAGACCCAATATCAGCTGTTCCCACCTACAAGCGGAGGATTTGCCGAATTTTTTAGCAGCACTTTTTAGAATATATATATTTGTACCTATTAATTACATGCATCCCAAAATTTAGTTCACTTAAGAAATACATATACTTCAATTGAAAATTTCCCTTCAGCAATTTCCTCTAATAAGGAGAATGATATGTGGATACTTTTGTGCAGCCCTGTATATGAGGTATAGAATTTATATATGAGTAAAATACAAACAAATTAATTAAATTTAAAAGTGCATACTGAATTTTAAACCATGCACTTCAGCAATTATTACTCAAAGACAGTAGTGTAACCAATTTCTTTTGTGTGTCCCTGTAAAGGAATAAAAAAATGCCATGAATGTCCTGTTCTAACGTGATCGTAGTGAAATTACGTGATTTATATCAGTTTCAATACATCTGAAACAGCATAATGTCATTAAAATACTCTGCAAACGATTTTTCCCCATATACCATAGTGTAATGGAATACTTTTTAGTGCCCCTGTAATTGAACTATTAATCCTACATACTTCATATACAATACCAAACATGCTTTAGTGACCCTAAATAAGTTTTATCAATTTCATGAAAATCCGAGTATATTTACGGGATTTAGAGAGTGGACAGATGGGCTGACGGACAGACAAACCGAATGCATAAACGCTTTAAATTTGTTGGGAAGTTTAAAAAAAAAAGGAAAAAGAAAGTTCAAATGTTACTGAGTCCCCTAAAATCAAAATCGATTAAATAAAAAATTAGTTTTAATTCATTTCCTTTTAAACTACTCATTAAATGAAACAAAAGTTATTGTGAATGTATCTTGGCTATGTTGAGTATTGAGAACTGCACCAAAATTGTTTTAGTCGAAAATCATTCAATTAATTTCAGTTTAGTGATATTACTCTGTGTTTTAACTTCAATAATAGTGCAATAATTTGAATTTGGGTCAAGAATTATTATTAACTTTATTAAAATCTATTAGGGAATTTTTTATGGCGTGATAGATTACTCATGTTCTACTTTTTTAAATATTTCATGTTAAGATTTCTTAAAATCATAGTTGAAAAGTAAAGCAGAATTAAGGAATTACTATACATAATTTATTTTACTTGTACAATTGTCTGTTTAATGTTTTAATAATTTTAATTTTAAAACGAAAGATGGTTGAAGTAAAAAAAAAAATACGAAAGTGGCTCTTTTCCTAAAGATTTTCTTTTTGTTCTATGAACTAATGATTTGATCTAAGCTCCAGCGTGATTTTTCTTTCTTCGAATATCTTTAAAGTCGTAATAATTCCCTAATTATATTGACCTATAAAATAAAAAAAAAATTATAACATTTTTAGGGAGGCTGCTTATTAGTCTTTTGTGGTGATAGAGAGTAGCATGGAACAATATTAATCGAACATGATCGAAAACTGATTTGCTGTTATCGTGTCTATCGGAAATTATATCGTAAAATGGCTTTATTTGACTTGCATAAATTTGTGTTGAAGTGGTTTATCGCCAATTTCACATAGTATTTGTACTATTTCCTCTCGTAAAAAAAATATTTCAGTATCTGATTACCTTTACTACTCTTTTAATTCCCACCATATTGGAGAAAAATATTAATTATTAAAAGAAAGTTACGAGTTACTGTGTAGTTCAGTTAGACACAGTGATCCTCATTTAAGCAATATTTCGTTTTTATGTAAAGGTATGGTATTCCAGTTTATCTCTTTAATTTATTTTCTTATTACTCTTTTAATGCAACATTTATGTATTTTAATGTCATTTTTGTATTAATTTTAAAATGTCAATTCTATGTGCAAAAAATGCCTTTTTGTTTCAATATTGTTTGTAATCTGCATATATTTTAGAGACATTTTCGATGTTTACATTGCATTTTGTTTATGTTTTCTAATTATCTTCGTAAGGTGTAAATTATCTGCGTTCACTGCTCAGTTTAATTTAGTAGAATTTGAATATCTATATTTAAATCTATATTTTGTTTAAATTCATCGATATTACTTGATTATCCCATTGAACAAAAAACTGTGCCAAACTTGTAATATTAAATGCCAATAATGGGTGATCATAAATGTCACATTCACTCGACATTAAACATGTTACACATGTTTGTTACATTTTCGTGTCTTTTTAATTCGACATTTCATTTGTATTTTTATTAATGGTTTACTAATTTATTTTGTTCTTTCATTATTTAAAGTTACTTCTTCAAATTTTGATTATTTTTAATAAATAGACTGATCCTTTTTCCCAGACTGGTATATAAATAGCACAGTGAATGCTACATTCCAGTGAAACTATCCTTTGAAAAAGATCACGTTTGCGATCGAAAGATCTCAGGAATCATCTTTTCTGTTTCATATCGCTCACCCGCAAGAAAAGTGACACATCTCAACAAAAGTAAATTTCACAGGAGAGGCAAAAGAAAATTTGCATGATTTTACTGTATTAACATGAAATTACAGCACCTAGCTCTGCATACAGGAATAAAAGCCTTAAGAATAAAGGCATAAATGAGGTTTGGAGGGTTAGATAATTTTACTTCCCCACACAACCCACCTCTCTTCTGTGTTCATGAGTGGACATATAGTGTAATAACAGGATGTCTACAGAATCTGGAAATCAGGGAATCATGGAAAAATCAGGGAGGTTTATCAATCTGGAAAAATCAGGGAACTTTGTAAAAATATGCGAAAATCAGGGAAATTTGTCTGTGTGTGAAAATATTTGCACTTTCACCTTGCCAACAAGACTGATTCGTGTATTTTATATACCATATTTTTTCACATACTGATTAGTCTTTCCCAATTTTAAAAAAAGATGCACATGGTATGAGTTTTTGATATTTAACGT
Organism: Maratus speciosus; assembly: GCA_963932465.1. Taxonomy (NCBI): domain Eukaryota; kingdom Metazoa; phylum Arthropoda; class Arachnida; order Araneae; family Salticidae; genus Maratus; species Maratus speciosus. Next base: position 53,157,042 of record OZ010799.1, on the reverse strand, counting down.
AAATTAACGTGATCTGATGTCCTCATTTTCTGTAGATAGCACTTATATTGAAGGCAATTTATCCATTTTTGAAAATTTTAAATGATGCATTAGCATAACCTCACCAAACGGCTAGCTTAATCCAATTAGCTATCCCATCAAATGTAGATATGTCAAGATTGAACATTTTTCAGAAAATGAGGAAATTTTCTGGTCACCATATATCCATTGGCCACTATATAAAGTTGTTGGACTAAATTTTGAGTTTTGATTTATAAAACTGTCAATCAATACTTTATGAATATTAGGCAATTTTTATGTTTTCTCTTGTTTTTACTTCCAAATAAGATACTAGCAAGCTGGATTAGATAAGTGTGTTATATGAGGAAGAAGCATGCATGAAAAAATACTGTATGTGTATTATTGTTAATAATAGAAATCAGGGAAGTCTGATAAAGATAATCAGGGACATCATGGAAAAATCAGGGAACTTTTTTTTGCAATTTCTGTAGACACCCTGAATAAAGTGATTTTCCGTATAACTACGCTTATGAAACTTTTTGTATAGCAAAACGCATCTAGGACAGACCTGTTAGTCTAATAAAATGCAAAATGAATTTTTGCGAGAAGTGTCACTTTTCTTGTGGGTGAGCAATGTGATTTTAACATCAATGGTTTTTAAGTTTTTAAAAACCAGTTCATTTTGTAGCAGAGTATTTTAATAAATTTTTATGCACCTTTTTAGTAAACTGATTTTTAATTTTAGTAAACTATTCTTTAGTGTTTTTTAATTTAATTCATTAATTTTCTTAACTTAAAATTTTAGAATCGCAACATTTGTCCATTTGTATAATTTGGCAAATAGTTAGACAATGTGTTTAATTTGGTGAACTTGTCAACTGGATAATCATGTAGTACCAATTCATCTTGGTTTGAAATCATTTAAGCATACCTAAATATACTTAATTATTTCAGGATTAAATTTATTTCTAAGGGGGATCAAAACTGTACACAGTTTAAAGTCTTCTATAATATATAGGGTCAGGTGGGGTGGAATGGGTAGGTAAGGTGGAATGGGTAATACTGTTTTATGTCTGAATTAAAATCATACTATGTACAAAAAATATTTGTAAATGATGTATATAATTTCCATTCAACTTCCATTTTAAGTTTTAATAAAAATATTGGCAACATTTAACCCATTCAGAATCAGTTTTGAAAGGCACTTGGTAAATGTCAACGCCACTTAGTGCTACATTAACTTTATTGTAGTATTTTTTTTTATTTTATTGCAGAAATATTTTTTTTTACTGCATAGTTTGTACATAGCAGTATCGTTTATTGACTGAAACAAACATGTATAAGAAAAAATCTTTATTTTTTAAAAGTTATAATTAAAAATGTAAAGTGGGGTGAAATGGGCATATGATTAGGCTTAAGGAAAAAATACTTAGGAAAAAAAAAATCTAAAAAATCTATTTTAATGCCCAAGTGATTGAAACATCAGATCCTCTTACTTACATTGTAAAATCCCTGCATAAATCATCAATAGGAAACTTCTATACCTTTCCTAACAAAGATGACAAGGTAGAAATCAACAGTAAACAACTTTAAGGCTCTCTTTCACTGACAATTTTTTTCCAACTTGAGCTCTCCATGTGAGAATTCTACCCCCCCCCCCTTTCTAAACATGCCTATGCTTTTCTACAGCTGTCAACACAGTTAGCGTCAAGCGAGGGGTCAAACAAGGTGTCCAAGAAGGGGAAAAACTGCTTGAGGGCAGTCTTGGATGGATACAGAAAGAAATAGGCAAGAGAGGTTCTTTTACGAATAAAAAAATATAAGCGAGCTTTCTTTTGAGTTTGTTGCAAAAGGACAAGATTCAGAAAGAATAGTTTCACAGGTCGGAGAGGTCCAGGGCAGGGTTGGGTTTTTGACGTCAAAAACTGGTTTTTGACATGACAAGTGTCAAAAACTGGTTTAAACTGTCGAAAACTGGTTTAAACCGTCAAAAACTGCCAAATACATGTAACACGCTAAAACATTTTAACAATAGACAAACATTAAATAAGTCAATGATTTATGTGATCTTTTATTGAAATTTAATAATTAAAAAAATATATTATTTGCAATAAAATTTTTTTTTTTTGATTTTTCAACCAGAAGAAAATAATTTTGTACAATTAAATAATCCGGATCAATTTTACCCCACAGCATGCTGCAGCACACCACTTGTTTAGCACATTTATTTACACCCAAAAGATTTTTGAGTTTAGAGTGTATGAAGCGTTAGAAAATAGTCTGTCTCTTAATTGATGCTGAGCTAGTAGGACTTGATAGCAAAAGCATTGCTAGATGAGCAAGTTTTGAATCAGGCTCAAAAAGCTGTTGCATTTAGTGATATCTTACCACCAAACAATGGAGTCCTTCCTGTAGCACTGGAATAAGAAGACTGGAAAGGGGATTCTTTAGCTTCATACACAAACAGTATGGCTAAGCATCCATAAACTCTCTCCATAGCTCAAGCACGAGCTGAATCAACTGATACAGCAGTCAACCCTTGCCCCTGATGGTTGGGATGCAAAGTGTAAGCCAAACAATGGTATGGTTTCATGATTTGATCCCTTCTATTATGCACCTTTTCAATATGGGCTTACAGGAATTTTCTTTTAGATGACTGAGCCAATTTTGTTCAGTTTTAAAATTGAAAACATTTTTATATATTGAAAGAAAGCATGTTTTAAAAAGATTTTGACTTTAAGCTTTTTTTTTTTTTTTAATTACTTCTCTTATTTTGTAAATGTTTAAAATTAATAATCCAATTTCAATTTTGAATGGAATGGTTATTGCCTAGACTAGAATAACATTGATGCACATTATCTTGTTATATATACAAGAAAATCTACACTTTTCTAAGTTTTTCTTTCCCCATAAAAAAGGCTAGCTAATGCTTTAAGCTCTCAAAAGTAAGCGAAATTAAAACGATTTTAAGTAAGAGAAAAAATGTACAGCTCAGGTGAGCTTAATGTCTACTTTTTAGAAAAACACAATTTTACAAAAAAAAAAAAAAAAAAAAAAAAAACTAAATAAAATTTTACCCTGTTAAAAAGTTGTACTTAACAATAATACTTTACTATGTACTAATTACTGATATACAGTAAGAGTGAATTTAAAATATTACATGTAATGTTTTCATGTGTGACATTTAATTTGAATTTTTACAGATCAATTTAGTATTTGAGGTTTCTGACATGACGGTTTAAACTATGGTTTAAACCCGACATAAACTGACACATGTCAAAAACCTGCCAACCCTGTAATTATTACTAATACTATATACTAATTATACAATTACAGTAATAGTGAATTTTAAATATTACATCTAATGTGTGACATTTAATGTGAAATTTTATAGATCACTGTAAGTATTTGAGGTTTTTGACAAGGGGTTTTTGACATGACGGTTTAAACCGCAGTTTAAACTGTCAAAAACTGACATGTGTCAAAAACCTGCCAACCCTGGTCCAGGGCTTGATATTCTTCCCTCCCCCCGCCCCTCCCTCTTCTTATACCGTTATTAAAAAAAAACCTAAACATTTTCGAAGTCTTATAAAACATATGATTGATTATATAAGTACGCACTCACACATTTAGAAATAATCTTATCCTATTTTAAAAGTTCAAAATATTGATTATAAAGATTAGAAGGTTAAAATAGGCTTGAATTTTCAGTGATATGAAAATTCCCTAAAACAAAATTCGGGGGTCACTAAAATCAGGAGTGTCAGTACCCAATTCGTCAAAAGCATAATCAGCCCGTAGATGAACCTGAATTCTCATGCCAAAATTAATTCCACTGTAAGCAATTTAGATCTTTGTTGTTTTCTTATATTGGTCTTATAAATTCTCAACAAATCTTTTAGTTGTTTAGGTATTATATTAAGGATAGACCGAAATAGGTATTTAAAACCGAAACAGAATTTTGGTAATCTTCCTATTTTCGGCCGAAAACGAAAATGAAAATGTCTAAAAATTTTTTTGAGTAATTAATACATACATAAATATTCATAATTATTAATTAATTATACGTGAGGCCCAAGTTGGCTTTCTGTGAATCTGACCAAAATTTTTTATTTTCTTACAAAATAAAATAAAATGTAATTAATTCATCAACAACACAGAATTATTTTCGAATTATGCGAATTACATATAATTAGAAAATGTTTTAGATATACATACCTGGATTTATCTTTTGGAATGATTTTTTTAATGATCATCTGTTATATTAGAACTTTCTCAAAGAGTATTCAAAGCACTTCTGTACTTTCTAAATTTTTTCTATTACTGGTAAGTCTGCATCTTTTAATGAGAACATGAAAGGCGTCTTCAAAATTTAGTTATATAGACATTACTTACATTGTAATTTGTACTCACGTCTTGAGTCAGTCATGACTGACAATTTATAATCAGTGAAGTTTATGGAAATAAACAAAGCTTGTCTCATTTAAGCCAATATAGCTCAAATCTCTGAGTAATGTCGACTTTCGGTCCAGCCAAATTTTTGGCAACATTTTCGCCGAAAACGCATTTTTGGCGAAACTCTGATTTTGTAACAAAAACGAAATCGATTTTTCCGTCGATCTCTAATTATTATTATTATTGCTATCATAAATATAAAATATAAAAATACTAGCAATATAAGCATATACCGTATTTTATGGAAGAAACGCCGCACCCGTCGTAAACGCAGCACTCCTCAAATTGGCCTGAATAAACTTAAAAATATCGTAATCGCCGCACCTGTTGTAAACGCCGCATCCGTCGGAGTGCTACTTTTGTCGACAGAAGGGCCGGGTTAAGCTTCTCTGGGGCCCGGGGCTACTGAAAATTTTGCCCTCCCCCCTTCGCTGCTACTGAAAATTCCCCTCCCCCCACACACAACTTTCCCCCCCCCCCCTAAAACACAAACTTTAAAAATTGATTGTGTATATCGTTACTCAAACTTTTTTTTTTTTTGTATGTTTAATGGTGCTCTTAATTATTTTATTTAAACACATATTTTAACCTTTTATGTCCCAAATTGTGAAAGAATGAAAAATCCAAGAAGATTTACACAATCAATAAATTTTAGAAGGATATTGCCAATTAAAATTAATGAATGAAATATTTATTTATAGGGATTTTGTAGAATATTTCTAACTCCTCTCAATTTTTTTATATAAAATATTTTTTAAGTGTTTTTTAGAATTAGGAAATGTACAAATATAAATGCCCTTACAATAGAAATATAAAAATATTTAAGAACTGGAACCATCCACTTCCAACCTTCAGACATCAAGAAAGCTAAACAGATGCGAATGAAAGATAAATCATCCATTTAAATCACTTTTTTTTATGCATCATCTTTTGGAACAACATAAAGTAAAGTATCTGTAACTCATTGTAATTGCATTACTGCTAATTGATGTAGTAACCCTTTATGTTCCAAATTATGAATTCATGAAATTTTCATCTTCTAAAGCATTTTTCATGAATTTTTTAAACTGCATTAGAAGATTTATACAATCATCTAATATATTTTTGAAGGATTTTGCCAATTAAAATTAATTAATTAAATTTGATATTAAAGGGATTTTGTGCAATATTTATAGCTCCACTCAAATCTTTTATTTAAAGTTTTTTTTTTTTGTTGTTGTTTTTTTAGTATTTTGTAGAATTAGAAAATGTACAAACATAATGTTTTTACAATAGAAATATGGTACTTTTCGGTTAGCCGGGCGCCAGTGTTATATATACATATATATTTACATATACATATATGTGTGTATATATACAATATGTGTATATGCACATATATATATATTTACATATATGTATGTATATAAATATGTATATATAACACTGGCGCCCGGCTAACCAAAAAGTACCAGAAATATTTCCGAACTGAAACTACCCCCCCCCCCCCCTCAATCTTTCAACGTCAAGAAAACTCAAAAAATGCTAAGGCAAAAGAAATCATCCTTTAATTTTTTTTTTTTTTTTTTTTTTTTTTTTTTTGTGAAACCAATAATGCTTTTGAAAGAAGATAAAGTAAAGTATCTATAACTCATTCTAAACTGTAGTACTACTAATCGGTGTATTAAATGAATTTTACAGCAAGTTATTTTAATGATACATTAAAGTACCGTCGGGACATAAAGGGTTAAGAGCGATTCCAAATAGTTGAAACCAGTAAGGAGATGAAGTATTGGTTTTTAAAGGGATGCATTTACTTTGTCGAATCGCTCTAAAATATCATGCCAAAGTGTACACATTAATACCCATTCAAATTTAGAAAACTTTTTTAATTAGGGATTTTGCTTCCTTTCTAGTGTCAAGTTTCTCTTCACAGTTCGTACTTATGCATTCTAAAACACACTAAATATTGTCATAATTGAAATATAGCTCTTTTACTGATTTGTAATGGCTGCACCACCTTGTTCTGCACTAACTTTTTAAGTATACGAATACGAGTTCCTCATTGAGATTTGAATCTGTGAGAGTGGTGCCCATTTACCTGGCGAACTAGAGAAATACACGTATAATTTTTGCAAATATGAAAAGAATTATTTAATATCAAAATTTACTTTTCTAAGTTCAATCTAAATGTTGACAATGAACTAAAAGTTCTAAATGTGTATGCGGAAAGTTTTTAGTTCTCGGCTGAAATAAGTCAATTTTTGTACAAAATATGAGAAATTTTATTAAATAAATTCTTTGTAATCAAACTTCCGCAATCAGGTAATCTTTTCAAATGTGAACAAATTAGCGTATTTTTAGCGGAGTCTACACGGCAGTTGGAGAGCGTAGCTTGTAGTGGGCAAACTGCCAAATTGTGTTAGAAAATGTAATTGTGAGATACATTTTTATTATGAAAAAACAATTTTTCCTGATTTAAAAAAAAATCAACACTTTAGACTTTTTATAAAATTTACTTTTCCAGTTCAATCCATATCTTGACAATGAATTAAAAGTTCTAAATATGTATGCCAAAATTTTTCAATTTTAATGAGATAAGTCAATTTTGTGCAAAATATGATAAATCTATTCTCAAATACAAAAAAACTACTTTCTGACGCATTTTTAAATTCATTTTTGTTCAGAAATGCATAAAATTGTCAGGTGTTCTTATTCAGAAACTATGTAATCGAATGGCGTTTTCCATTTTTTGTTAAAGCAGAAGATCTTTCAGAAAATACGGCCCTTAATCCGGCCCTGGTCGACAGCGTCACATTGACCTAACTTAAATCAAAGTTTTCTGAGCAGTGTAGGATGCCTCGTTTTTAATATCTTATGATGTCTGAAGTTTTATTTAAAATATTTAAATCCGATTTTAAATATTTTTATGAATTTTTAAATTAAGGAAACTCAGTTGGTATCTTAAAAAAATCGTAAACGCCGCACTTGGAAAAAAACCGAACTTTTAATCTCGTAAATGCCGCGGCGTTTCTTCCATAAAATACGGCATATAAAGTATACTATCATACAAAGCTATATAATACTAGCATATAAAGATTATTATTAGTATAAGATATGTAAAATTACACAAGAAAGTTTCTTTATTGCATATATTTATATACAAAGGCTGAAATACATGTTATTTAATTATATATGTCGTAGGCTAATTGAGAAATCACGCTGTTTGCAAAGAGCCAGCCTAATTGGAGAATTATCTCTCTTTTTCTAATTAGCCTGATATTTTTCAGGCTTATTGCAAAGAGCCTGGAGAGCCTTAGGCTAATTGAAAACTGACCTCTTGTTTCTCAATCAGCCTGGTATTTTTCAGGCTTATTGCAAAGAGCCTAGAAAGTGTTAGGCTAAATGAAAAATAACCAATTATTTCCCAATCAGGGTAACTTTTTTAGGCTTATTAACCCATAACCTGACTCGAACAAGAAAAAAAAATTACAACAGACCGTAGACAAAAGACCGAGACCGTAGACACCCAAGACAAAATAATTTCCGTCGACATGCAACTCGACCCAAACCTTAAAGTTCCATTTAAAAAAAACCTGAAATCTGACCCGAAACAACCGTGATAACTGACAAAAATATTACAAAGAACCATAACCCGATCCGATCAAGAGACAATAATTGTCGGGTTCAGATTTGGTTCGTGTCAGATTTCGAGGTTTTTCTAACGGAATTTTTAGGTTTGGGTCGGGCTGTGTGTCCTCGGAAATTATTTTGTCTTGCTCGGATTGGGTTATGGTTTTTGAAGATATTTTTGCCGGATTCAGATTTGATTCGAATAAGATTTCAGGTTTTTTTTCAATGGAATTTTTAGGTTCGGGACGGGTTTATGTCCACGGAAATTATTTTGTCTTGCTCGGATCGGGTTATGATTCTTTGTAATATTTTTATAGGTTTCAGATCTCGTTTGGGCTATACTTCGGGGGGGGGGGGGGGGGGGTAAACAAAATTTTTAGGTTCAGGTCAGGTTACGTGTCCACAGAAGTTATTTTGGCTTGCTCGGAACGGGTTATGGTTCTTTGGGATATTTTTGCCGGGTTCAGATTTGGTTCGTGTCACATTTCGGGTTTCTTCTAATAGAATTTTTAGGTTAGAGTCGGGTTGCGTCTTCACGAAAATTATTTTGTCTTGCTCGGAACGGGTTATGGTTCTTTGGGATATTTTTGCCGGGTTCAGATTTGGTTCGTGTCACATTTCGGGTTTCTTCTAATAGAATTTTTAGGTTAGAGTCGGGTTGCGTCTTCACGAAAATTATTTTGTCTTGCTCGGATCAAGTTATGGTTCCTTAGAATGTTTTTGTCGGTTATCGTATTTGGTTCCGGTGAGATTTCGGGTTTTTTTTAAATAAAACTTTCACGTTCTGCTCGGGTTGCGTGTCGACTGAAATTATTTTGTCTTGCTCGGATCGGGAGTGCGGTCTCTTGAATTTTGTTTCGGGTTCGGGTCCCGTTATGGGTTAATAAGCCTAAAAATATCACGCTGATTGAGAAATAAATAGTAATTTTTCAGTTAGTCTAACGCTGTCTGGTCTCTTTGCAACAAGCCTAAGAAACGCCAGGCTGATTGAGAAACAAGTGGCCAGTTTTCAATTAGCCTAATGCTCTCTAGGATCTTTGCAATAAGCCTGAAAACTATCAGGCTAATTGGGAAAAGGGAGATGATTCGACAATTAGCCCGGCTCTTTGTAAACAGCCTAGGATCTTTGCAAAGAGCCTGATTTCTCAATTAGCCTACGAAATATACACCGGATTCCCTTCTTTATTAAAAATTTCAAAGACGACTAGCGACCGAAAGCTTTAAAGATCGGTAATATTTTTATTATTGGCGTAATAATTCAAAATTAATATATTTTTAAAATCCATTAAAACAATGTCGCGATCGTCCCCAATTTTACTACCTTGCAACATTAGATATAAAATTTTAATATTTTCGTTAAAATTATATTCGTTGAAATTAAATATTCTCTCTCTTTTAATATTCACGTGTAAATATATCATTCAATTGAAAGGATTTGGCAATATTATTATTTGGATTTTTTTAAATAAGACATAATTTCTACCGCTTAATGCTTTTCTCACGTAATAATTTAATTAATATCAAGTTTTGTATTGAATACATTTTTAAAGAGGCAAAAATATTTATAAATAATAATTGGTAATAAGTATGCTAAAAACTTTTATTTATATGTAAAATTCTAGTATTTATCGCATTCATATATAATTAGCAAATTAAATGAAAAAATATTCTAATAAATTATCAACAGAATACTAATAATTGATTGTAGGGCAATAGTTAAGAAATCTCATGAAATTCTGTTGAATAAGAAAAATGTAATGCAGCAAAACTGTGCAATCGACCGTTTAAATACTTTTTTTAAGACAGAAAAACAAAATTTAAAAATATTAATTATTTTAATTTTTCAAAATTTCGTTCAAATCGTTCATAAAATGTCTTTAATCCTTTATCTTCTGACGGTACTTATAAGTATCATTAAAATAACTTGTTATAAAATTAATTTAATGCATCGATTAGTAGTAATACAGTTTAGAATGAGTTATAGATATAGATTACTTTATTTTGTTATTAAAGCATTATGTGTTACACAAAACAAAAGTATTTTTAAAATGCAAATAATGCATTTTCTGAAAAAACAAAAGCAAAAACATATAAAAATCACTTGTTTCCTTGAAACCTAATAAAATCTGAAATTTTCCATGCATGTAAGATAGGAAAAGTTTTTATAAGTATGTCAAAACCACTTGGAGAAAATTGAAGAAAAGAACAAAAAATTTAACTGTATGTATGTATAGTGTTTGATGCAGTTTTATTTCCGAAAAATTATATATAATTCAATGAATTGACATTGAAGCAAAAAATAAAAAGCAGTATTCAGAGGGAAAAAAAGGTGTTTTACTGCGCTTTAAATACAACTGAAACAAAATAGCTCTTTCTCTTTATAAAAATAATCAGGAAAGCAAGAAAACTATACCAGACTTCCCCCATCCAATTCACTTGATCCCCCAATCAGGGGCGCCATTTCAGAAATTTCTTGGGGGGGGGGGGGCAAAGATTTTTTGAGGGAAGTCATATTGCTAAGGGTAGGATCCGGGCGTCTACCCCTCCCCTCCACCCCGAACGAGAAATGTAAGCTGAATCATGCTTACAAAAACAGTAAAAACTTTGAATACGGAAAATCAAGAACCAAAGAAATATTTCGTTTTAAACAGGTTTCCGTCTTAGCAGGTAAAATTTCAATGTCTTGAATGTGCAAAAAAATTCTTTTTACACATGATCCTATTATAGGTTCCATTTTTACAGGTATCCTTAAAAACTGTTAAACCATCCACTCTGCAGTTATAGCTCTGAAAAGGGATGTATTACAGTAAAACTTATGAAAACGAAGCCTGTCTATAACAGAATTCTTTCTCAAAGGCAAAAAAATCAAATTTCGATGAAAAAATATCATACAATTATACTTGCTAAGACAAAGATCTGTCTAAAATGGAACTTTTTTGTAATCCCTTTAAACTTCTCTTTTTTCAGGTTTTACTACAGAGGCGCCATTTCAAGTTTACTGTCGAGGGACAAGGGAAAAATTTCTTTGTGAAACAGGGAACGTGCAAAATTGCACAAAGTGAGAACTGCACAAATCTCGCAGAAAAAGGGAAAATCCCGCACAATAAAAAAATCTGCGTGATTTTCTCCTTAACTTCTTTCACGGGCATGTGATTATAGTCTGCGAATTTTTTTAATTTTCATGAAAGTCCAGAATTTTTTTTCTTTCGAATTCCGCAAAATCAATTCGTCAATGAGTCGCAGAAAAAAATCGCAATTTTGTACATTTTGGGGAAAAAAAATCGTCGCGGGAAAAAAACGCTTATTTCACCAAAAGACCGTGGAAAATATTACTAATTTCACCAGAGATGGCGAAAAGAAATGCAGATTTTGTTAAATGATTGTACAAACTAAAATCTTGAATTTTGTAAAAGGATTGCAAAAAAAATTGCGAATTTCGTCAAAAGATTGCACAAAAAAAATCACGAAAATTTAGTCAAACAATCGAGGGGAATTTCGTCAAACGATCGGGAAATAAGATACAAAATTTCGTGTAACTATCGCACAAAAAATTTAAAATATTGTTAGTCGGTGGTAGAAAATATTCACAAATTTCAACAAATAATCCTGAAAAAGAATCGCAAATTTTGTCAAAAGATCGCAGAAACAAATGTGAAATTTCGTCAGTTGGTCGCAGAAAAATATTGTTAATTTTGACAAATGGTCGCAAGAAAAAAACTAATATCGATAACGGTTGCAGAAAAAAATCCTGAAGTTCGTGAATGGTCGCGGAAAAATCGCAAATTTCGTCAGATGATCGCGCAAAAAGAATCCTGAAGTTCAATCAGTCATGAGATAACTAGCCCACGAACGTCATGAATAGGTCACGGAATTTGCAACTTTTGTGACCTATACCGATAAGAAAATTTTCATTAGGGATTGTCTGCAAGTAAAAGGTAAGGTAAAGCGTTAATTGTTTCGGATTGCATTTTCAGTATTTTGAGGTGGATTTGTGTTAATACTATTTTTCAAAGAAATTCTGAATATTTTTCAGATGAAAAAGCTACATATTTGAACATTAATGAATACTATATACACGGTGTTTCATACAAGATGGACAAAACTTTAAGAGGTGATAGTATACATCCAAACAAACAACTTTCATCAAAGAATGCATGGTCGGAAATAAAACGCAAAAGTGCTGGCACATTTGGAAACTTGTTGCCAGTTCGATACTTTTTTAAATATCAGATTTATTGATTACCACCATTTTTTTTTTGAAATAGCGAAATTTGCCTTATTTAATGACAGATTAAAAAAGGAGAAAACAAGGCGAAATATCAATTTTTAAAAAGTGGTGACAATCAAAAAATTAAAAAAAAAAATAGCCCACTCGCAACACTGACTTGGTCCATGCAAACGTTGAAGCTCCATTCCTATTGGGAGTTATTGGGAGAAGTATAACACTAATAGCATGCAAATATGATATGGGGAAGAAGAAGAAGAACGCGTATGTAAAATTCCTCCTCGATTAATACATAAAAGCTGCTAATTCGAGCGTGCAACTGTCAATCGCAGTAGGAACGTAACGGAAGATGTTGCCCTTCACTAATAGGGAAAAGGCTGATATGTATTTTATCTACGGAACTGCAAATTGCTCAGAGACTCAACGATTGTACGGAGAGGGGTTTCCTACTTTGCTCTTCTCACTTATTCATTCTTTGCTTGTTTTTTCCTCGCATAACAACATATCCAGTGTTGCCAGTGGGCTACTATTTTAAATTCAGATTTCTTGATTAGCACGACTTTTTTAAAACTGTAAATTCGCCTTATTTTATGACATATTAATTAAGGCTAAAACAAGGGAAACTTTACCAATTCAAAAAAGTGGTGCCAATCAATAAATCTGAATTTTAAAAAGTAGCCCATTGGCAACACTCAATATCTCCTTTGGCTCTCTCTAGCACCTTTGCGTTTAATTCCGACCATACAGTCTTTGATGAAAATTGTTTGTTTTGATGTGTACTATCACATCTAAAAGTTTTGCGCATATTTTATGAAACACCCTGTATATATCTTTATTTTCCTACATAAAAATCCGAAAAAGTAAAAAAGTCGGATAATTAAGAACTTGAATTATACTGGCCCCTTCAACCCCCCCCCCCAAAAAAAAAGTAGAAAGGAAAACTATCTGAAAGAACTCTACTCCTGAATTTCTAGGGATGAGGGCACTAGTTTTTCTATGATCAAGTTGTACACAGCTGAGAAGCAGTTGATAAAAGAAAATGTCTCTCATGCATTTTTTTAATTAGCCAAAGTACGATATATGTCTCGCCTTAAGAAAGTTCGAGTAGGAAATATGTTTTTTATAATTGTTAATTTCTATGCATAAAGCATTTATTTAATGCATATGTTTTCATTGCAATCAAATCTGATAAATTATTTTAGCGTTTGAGCAATTTTTTAATTTTTGCTTGTGTCTGACAAGAGGGTTGATAAATTTTCTGAAAAATCAAATTCCTTGGGGGGGGGGCTATTGCCACCCCAGCCCCCCTCAAATGGCGCCCCTGCCCCCAATCCCTTGAACCCCCCATTGGGACAGTCTGCATGTCAAAGGTCAAACTCCGCTCCCTCCTGCATTGATTTATGTCTTAGTGGGGGAATGAAATTTTTAACATTTTTTTCTAATATCTCAAGTTTAAATAGACCTAAACGAAAAATTTTAATTTGTATGAACAGATGAAAATACAGGCTTTCTTGTGTTGTTTCCAAAATTTTAAAACTCCAAATAGAATTGAAGTTATTTAATGTTATTTACATTTCGCTTACTTCTTAAGACTTTAGAATTAAATTAAAAAATAAGTATACATTTTAAAATTATTTTGTCAACTAAAACAGAAAGCGGCATCTTTTAAGATGTGCACACAGAAAAAAATGAATTAAAAATATATAATTTTTCTGACGCGATATTAGACAAATAAAGAGGCATTAAATGGCCATTGGTTTAACATTGGAGAGGGAAATCTAAAATCTGAGTGATAAGGGGACTTAAGAAAGCTTAGCCGGTCAACCCTTAATAATCAGGGACATTATGTATTTAATGAGAAAAAAATTGGTCAGTATAATTGTCAATAAATAATTTGATGTAACTAAATGTATAATACACTGAAATTTGAGTTATTGGTTGCTTCAAATGCCTTTTAAACTTGGTTACCCATTTCACCCCACCCTATGGGGTGGGATGGGTATAAAAACAGACATCAGAAAAACTTCTTTTAAAACATTACAATGAAAATGTGATGTCTATAAATGCAATGTAAACACTGAATCATTGCTTTCTATAAATTCCTAACCAATTAGGAATGATTCCATAATCATTTCAAAAAAATTTATTTTTATACCCATTCCACCCCACCTGACCCTACCTATCAGGGTTCGACAACATATATTTTGCTGTATATCATGTTATACACTGGCCCCCAAAAGTTAAGGAACAGGGACTGGATGCTTTCGATTATACAATAATCCCTTAACATTCGCGAGTTTTGATTATTCGCGAAATAAAAAATGAAGAACATTTCAACATTTGCGAATAATTAACTTGGTTATTCACGAATTTTGTTTTATAAGGAATTTTTCTTACACAGTAAACTCGCTTTGTTTTACCAATTTCATAAACTATTTGACACTGGACAGTTGTATTCAGTGTTGAATTCAGGGGGTGGCTCGGGGAGGGGAAACATCTCTCCCCTGGAGCAATTAGATGTCCCTCCCCTCCCCGAAGGACTTGAGATTTTGTGTTTTCAATGGTCAAAAAATGCAAGGCACATTGCATTTTTTGACCACCCCCTCCCCGAAAGACTTGAGATTTTGTGTTTTCAATGGTCAAAAAATACAATGTGTATGACTTGAATATTGTGTATGATTTTGTTATTTGCATTAATAAATGAAATGTAAATAAATTAAAAATAAGCACTACAGTACAGAACCATTTATCCGGAATGCTTGGGGTCAGATGTATTCCGGATAACTGGTTTTTCTGGTTAACTGGTTATGGTTATGCATTAAAGCAACATCCATTTGATAAGTTTTGTGGAATATGTGTGGTTGTGACATTATGTGTGATTTTAAATTATTAGATTACTTGGATTAAAA
The DNA here is from genome assembly GCA_963932465.1 of Maratus speciosus. Lineage (NCBI taxonomy): Eukaryota > Metazoa > Arthropoda > Arachnida > Araneae > Salticidae > Maratus > Maratus speciosus. The sequence goes on along the minus strand of OZ010799.1, from coordinate 53,141,841 downwards.
ATCAATGCAAGAAAGATCAAAAGTTAACCAGTTTAAAGAAGCTAATTTATGGGAATCCCTTAGGTACAAAAATTCTCCTGTTTCCTCTGCATAAAAATTAAAACATCTAAAATACAACTAAATATGTTTTCATTTCAAATACTAGATGTCATCAAATTATACAATTGTTTCAAGCAAAGCCTATGTCAAACTGGCAGTGTATGACACTTTTTTCTGCAAAGTTTCTGAAATCAGTCCATCAGAAATATCATTCCGGTTAACTGGTTTCCGGATAAATGGTTCCATACTATATACATTAGGGTGGTCACAAGCAACATGAGTAAAAAAAAATTTAACATTTTCTTCCGGGAGACCCCTCTAAAAGTTGTCAATCGGTTAGAAAATAAGATTGGCAAAGTTTCAGCTCAATTGAATAATATTAAACTGTGCCTCATCGAGGTTGAATTCTTGAAAATTTGCGATTTTTGGCGAAAAATCGTAGTTTTTCTTTCATTAATTGAAAACTATATGTCTTAGAAACCTGATTCTTATCTTATTTCATAGAAAATGTTGTTGCCTTGAACTTTTACTCTCATCAAAACTTATATTTCATGACATTTAGTGTTTTTCAAGTCAGCTTATGAACCATACCCTCAAATTCTGCATTTTTGAAAAATAGGTGAAAAATGAGAAATGACTAATTTTTATTAAATCTGATATTATTATTTTTATTATTTGCATTAAAATAGAAAAGAAATAAGACAATTTTTATAATTTTAACAATATTTCACGAATTATAGTTAATTATTAGTTATCTAGTTCCATGCATGGAAAGAATTCCCAATTTGTATTCCAGTTGAAGTGCATTTAACCCTAGAACTACCGAAAATTTTACTCAAGTTTTATAAAAACATTCTACACCAGAATTTTTACTTAAAACTATTTGATTTGTTTATTTAACTTATTATTGTCTGATTTATACATTTAGTTTGTTTTGAAGAAATTTCTGGTTTGAATAAATATTTTGAATGTACATGTCGGGTCCATTGGACCCTTCTGGTAGACAGAGGGTTAAAATGAACCTCTGAATTTCTCTTTTTATTACAAGGCTGTTTTTATTACCTGCTATTGTTATTTATTTTTTAAATCGACGAAATATTCCGACCCCCGCCCTCTCTTTCAGTATCATGGTAGCAATGCAAGATTTTTTTATTAGATCACATGCTCATTAAATCACCAGCTATAAGTTATCTTTGATGTATATTTTGTTTCATAATATTCCCCAGTTAAACTGAACACCAGAGAAGCTGTTCGACTTACAGTACACCCACCAGTTAATCACAAATTTTAATTTTAAGTAGAAGTGTAATAGGACTTCACAAACAACTATTTCGAAAATAACGAACTGTGCTCATCAAAAACAGATTTCACAATTCCGATTTACATGGAGCTTTTGTTAGCTACGATGGAAAACTATTTCCTCATTTTTTGAATAAAGAAAATGTCTACAATTTATTTATTCAAAAGAGATAGCAGTTGATATAGGATAGCAGTTTTAATTAGTTTTGGACATAAGGAACACTTAATAAGAGTTCCCCACCTTAAAAAATAGTATTGGAATAACTCGGGCAAAAACTATGTTCAGCAGTTGAAAAGTGGATGAAAGTTGGTAAAAACCAGGCAATGTGTTTTGATACCACTGCAGTAAACACTGGTCGCTTCAGAGGAATTTGCATATATCTATATCAATTATTAAAGTAAAATCTTCTGTATTTACCATGTCGCCACCATAATTTACAAATTAACATAAAAGCTGTTTTCAGCCGGTTATTTAACCCCTTAACAATGTGGCCCGAACTGGATTCGGGCAAGAACACTTTGCTTGCTTCGCTATTAAAAGCATTTTGATGCCACTAATTTGTAACTGTAAATTTATCTTTATTGATTGTCAGATATTTTTCGATTAAGTAAGGTAAATATTTTAGTATGGAAAAAGTGGTGTCCAGCCCCATTTTTAATTTTTTTGTAAGAAAACAAATGTCACTGTTAAGGGGTTAAAATAAGATTCAGATTGGATGGCCCAAGTTGGACCAGATTAAATATGAAAATGCTATTGATGGTAAAATATATTAGATACAAAATACTTAATTCAGAAGAAATTTCAAGCTTTCTTATAGAACATTTAAAAAAGTAATAGCCCATGGGTGATTATAAAGAATTTATCCAACTTTTTTTAATTTTTACAGGACGTTTCCTCCAAAAGACGTCCAATTTCAATTCATTGACGATGGATATCACAGGTCATTTATTTTCTCAAAATATATCTTTTCAGGGATCAATTCTCATTAACAAATTTAGAAAAAGAAGGTGTTAGAGACATTTGATTATTTATAATCAATATTTATATAAAAGTAGGATTCAACGCTTCCACTTCCCCGCAATCAAGACCTGCAATTATTAAAGTCATTGTTGAATACAGAAAAATTTATAAATAGCTTGCAGACAAAGCACTCGCTAAAATGATAAACCACCTTTGGTATCTGAACTCTGTTGAAGTTGCATTTTCATTTTTTGATAATACTTTAGGAAAAAAGTGAAAATAAGCATGGCTGTAAAATTAATATTATTTGAAAAAGAAAATGATGTTGAGCATAGGTAAGAGCATTGTAAGAGGATTGTAAGAGCAACAATAGGTTTCAACCAAGTGGATTATTTATTGAGCAAATAAGTCGATGTTTTTGTTTAATATCCAACTGATTTTATTTTTTTTTAGATTGTATAGTAATACACAATTTCTAAATACTGATCCCGATGTATGGTGTGAAAATAAACTTTATTTGAAATCAAGAAAAGTACTGAATGATTTTAAGGTAAGAGAGCTGAAAGGGGAATAAAATTAATCCATGATTTCAATTCTTGTTTAACAAAAGACGAAGAACAAAAACGTTTCTGCTAAAAGTTGTATATGAATGTAGAAAAACATTTCAAGAAAGACCTTATCTGAACCATTACCACGTTAAAGTGACAACGGGGTATATGATGTAAGGGATAGTAATTTCTTTTTTCTACAATGCTTCCTTTCTTGTAACACAAATTTAATAATAAAATGCATTTTAAAATTTTTGTTCCCATTTTTATATTTTCTTTGCCCATTTTTTCTTTTAAATCTTTCAGTTTAAACTTCAATTTATATCACAATTAAACCCTTTATTATATACAAAATGAAAAAAAACAAACAAACAAAGAAAAAGAAAATGTTGAAAGCAGATAAAAGGTAATGTTACATTGTTTTTTCACATTTTCATAAAAAGTCAGTTTTTAGGATTAGGATCAAGTCTGTTCCTGAAAAACGTGCAAATGTTTAAATCTATAAATTTTTACAAAAATGTAGCGAGTGGTTTTTCAAAGTAAAAATATTTTATATGAAATGAGATCAGCATTATGTTTCTAGGTTTAATTGTATTCATTTCATAAAGAAAATAAACAGCATTTTTGTGAAAAATCACGTTTTTTCCGAACTTTGACCTCAATAAAGCACGGGTTAATATTATCCAAATGAGCTGAAACTTTTCCAATCTCATTTTCTAGCCAATTGGCAACTTTTTTTTTTTTGGGGGGGGGGGGGGGTCTCCCCGAAAAAATTCGAAAATTGATTTCTTGTGACCACCCTAGTATATATATATATATTGTTTACCTGTTACCCGTAAACAGTAATATGTTTCATTAGTTTTGATTTCTTTTAAATGTATTATCTTGGGAACTATGAGCAGTCAGTATTTGTTGATCTCACATACAGTTTTGTGGTTTGAAAAATTTCAAACATGGCTTCACCAATTTCTAATGCAAAAATCTTTCTTTTTTTTTTTTCCTTTTTTTTTTTTTGGCCTCTGAAAAGAAATGAGGGTTGATTCCTAGAACAAGCAAGACACTTTGTGACATTGAGTTTTGTGAGGCGATAAATCACTTCTTGCTATATCACTTTGTTTCGTACATGTGTGTGTGGGGTTTTTTTTTCAGATATTTGGGTTTCTTGAAATGGATTATGTTGAGTTGAGGTAGTTTTTTTTTTTTTTTTTTTTCTGCTTGTGATGATTAGATTGGATAAATCGTAAATTACATTCAACATGTACAACGGATTGAATAGTTGTGTATTTTTATATATTTTTCGTATAATATTTTGAAATGTACCTTCATAAGCAGTCTATTAGTGTGGAGAAAATATCAGAAATAAAAGTAAGTTAATTTTTATTTATTTTATTTCATAAGTCTAGAGATTTCTGTGATGAATTTGTGCTTTTTTGAGATTGTGAATAAAGAAATTTTAATGTATTGGGCTAAAAGATTAAAAGCAGAGTTATTAACAAGTTTGAAATTGGAGTTATTGATGAACTTATAACCAGAGTTATTGGCGAATTTGAAACCAGATTTATTAACAAATTAAAACCAGTGATTTTAACAAGTTTAAAACCAGAGTTATTGACAAATTTAAAATCAGAGTTATTGATACATTTATGTATTTTTAAGATTGCGATTAAAGAAATTTTAATGTATTGAGCTAGAAGATTAAAATTGGAGTTATGATGGAATGATTTTATTATAAGTTGCTGAAAACTTAAACTTTTTTTCCATTCAATGTTTATTTTGTGAATGAAATTCTCACTGGAACTGTCTAAGTATTGTATCATCTGCTGCAAATCAAGCGATGTGAGTGGGGAGAATTTTGCTTTTCAGACTGTCATATCTTATAGTCTAAGAAATAGCAACGTCAAAAAACACGTCATTTTATCAGGGCTCCTTTTTCTATATGTTCTTCCGTTTTATGGTGTAGTACATTTGCGTCCGGTCTGGCTGTTGGGAGCAGGGTTGTGCAAAATTTTAATTAGATTAACGATTGAAAGTTAACGATTATTTTTTTAATCATGATTAAAGATTGACCGATGAAGCTTAGTTTCAATCCAACTCATAGAATAACGATCAGTGATTATTTTAATGTAATCAATGCTTTGATTACAATTAAATCAATTCAATGCTACTCATAGACTAATGACCAATGATTATTTGGTTGTAATCGTTTGCTTTTTTACGATTAAATCAATTCTTAATCCAAATAGTCAATCTAATTAGTCAATCTAATGAAGGATTTATGATTGAAATCTTCACGTATTGTTCTGGCTTTGGAGCCTTTATTTTATCTTTTTTTCAAGCTTCTTCTGGTTTAATCACTCTTGATCGCTGCTAAGGTCTTGCATCGGGTCTTGTCTTGGATAGGGTTCTCTTTAAATATTTTGGTTTTGTTTCGGTTTCGAGTAGGTTTTGACTCGGTTCGGTATAACTTGATTTCTTTTTTTAAGTTCTGAATATTTTTCGAATGAAGAAAACTATATATAAATACAATGAAGCCAAGGCAGGCCAGTCATTATTTAATTTAGTCTTAATAATGTTGTCCTACATCATATTTTTTTCTCGTAATTCTATGACTAAGTCACTTTTATTCACGACACCCGCTCTATAACAGTTGATACTTACAACTTGGAGTAAAGGTTATCTAAATAATACTAGATGATTAATAATTAAATACTAAGCATTGATTAAAAAACAGAAAAAATAATAAGTAATAAAAATTTCTTAAATTTAAGTTTTTGACCTTATCCAACATTCCATATTCCAAAAGTACACAAAGGAGTACAAAAAACTAAAAAAGGACAGTCAAATATTAACCTTTAACTCATGTTACCGGTTTCACAGACCACTGCTTTTTTCAATTTTTATAGTTTAACTTGTGACTTTCAGTTTAACTACAAATATCACCGAAATTTTACTACGTTTGGAACTTTAATACTGTCACCAGAGACTTTTAAATAAGGGAATTTTAATTGTAACAGTACTGCACAAAAAGTTTAGTACGAAAACACTATCCTGAATTTTAATCGCGTCTTTTATTCATCTTTCGATAGAGCGGTCTCACAGACCATTTCAGAGTAGTTATGTGACAATTTATGTGGCATCAGTTAAAGGTTAATTCAATATTATTCAGTCTCCAAGAAAATTCTGTCGTTTAAAGTTCTTTCACGAGTACTTTTTTAAAATTCTGATTTCTTCATTAGCACCACTTTTTTGAAATGGTAAAATTCGCATAGTTTTCACATTTGACATTAAGGTGAAAACAAACGGAATTTTACCATTTCTAAAAAGTGGTGCCAATGAAGAAATCAACATTTTTAAAAAGTAGGCGTGAAAGAACATAAAAACGACAGAATTTTCTTGGAGACCTAATACTTTGGCGAGAATGGTGGGCGATGCAAAGCACCCCCTTTGATTTATTCTTACACTTTTATAATGTGAAGCTGACATCAAACTGTTTAATTTTGCTTTTACGATAGACTTTCTTCATCAGTTTGTTGCAAGTTTATTTTTATGATGTAAGCATAATTTTGTATGTTACTGTAATGTCGAATGTTTTGCGTAATTTAGTACGTTTATTAAACGCAATTTGCAGCTGCAAATCAGTTATCTGATACAGAATCTTTTTTTTTCCTTTCAATTCTTTAAACTGTTTAAAAATTGTCTAAACATATGTAAATGTGCACTATAAAAATATTTGTAAGCTTAATAAATAATATTTATAGATCATTTCTTTATATTTAATTAGATTAAAATTCCAACAAAAAAAATATATATGTATCTTTTTTTTAATTTTGTTTCAAAGTTTAAATGAGTTGCAATTAAGGGAAATACACTTGGTACACAAATCTTAAGATTTTATTTTATTCATTAACAGTGTTTAATTCAGGCACTTTTCTCCAGGAGGGATTTTTGTGGCTCCGGATGAGAGGGGGGGGGGGGGGGATTTCACTTTTTGACCATTGTAAATACAAAATCTCAAATCTTCCGGGAGGTGACATGTCATCGCTCCAGGAGTGGAGGGGGGGGGGGTCATTAAGTATGGTTAAATATAGATATATTTTTTCTTTTCCGTTAGGAGTTTCTACATTAGAAACTTTTAAAAATGTTCAGTTGAATCTTTTCTATTTCTAACTTGAAAATTACTGCCATTCAAGAAGGAACAAAAAATACATTTTTATGAAATTTTCTTATATTTCCCGTTAAAAGGCGCTTTTTCTTCCACAGCTTTTTATATTTAAATTTAAAAAAGTGTAAGGCGCATATATTTTTGTCTTAAAAGTAACAACCGTGTATAATTTCAATTTTGTATCCTTAACATTTCCACAAAAATCGTAATTTTAAACTTTTTATTTAACGCTTCTCGTCATTCATTTCAACCTTTTAAATGCCTAAACTTTTTAATTGTTCTGTGAGACTAGTCTTAAAAGTAAAATCCACATCAAATTAAAATTTTCTATACTTAACAATTCCATTGAAATCGTAAACACTTTTTGCTGATTTCACCGTTTTAATTTTCGATTTTTTTAGAAACCGTTCTTACATAGCATTTAAAACTTTTAAGTAATTACCATCACGCAAATTTCAAGTTTCTCTCCCCATCGATATAATAGAAATCGCAATTTCAAAACTTTTTCGCTTCTGCATCCATTGAAGGTAGTGGCACCGACATGAAGTACAGTCTATGAGGGAGCAGGGACTATCGCCATCGATTTGTGACTATCAAATGATTGATAATATTGCTCCTATTTGCCTAAGATAATTATAAAAGAATATATCAGTTTTATTAAGCGGGTTTCAATTGCCCCTAATCCCCCTAAATAATTTAAAACATATTGACCTCGGTTTATATGAATAATTTTGTGTGACACTGTATAATCAATAAGGAAAATCGTATAGTGACTCTTAAAAAGAATTTCGTAGCAATGAAAGTGAATTTAAGAAAGTAAACAGGACAGTCATATTTAATTTTTATCTATGTAATTAATGATTAAATTAATCAAGATTGAATTCATGCAGATTGAAAAAATCATAAAAAAACTTTTTAAAGAGCAATTACTTTTTCAATTTCAATCATGATAAATTGAATTAGGCGTCAATTTCACATGATTGAATCTTTAATCGACTAATCAATCGATTAAAAAAGTAATCGATTAATGCCAACCCTGGTTGGGAGACGTTGCGTTTACCTGCTGGAGAAGGGGTTATGCAGGTCAAAAAACTTCAAGATTACGTCATTTTATCAAGGCTCATTTTTCTATATGTTCTTCCGTTTTATGGTGCAGTACGTTTGCGGGCGGTCTGGCTGTCAGGAGACGTTGCGTTTACCTGCTGGAGAAGGGGTTATGTAGGTCAAAAAACTGCAAAATTACGTCATTTTAGCATGGTTTTTGTTTATAACATCTGTCTCTACTAACTATTTGTGATATTAATCCATTATTGCCAGACGTTACCAATGCCGCTAAAACTCTACCAGATCCACGTTTATGGGTAACATATTACTCTTTGGTTAACAGACAACCTATAATTAATTTGCCAGACACAAATTCGGTTGCAAAGTTAATGCCAGACGGCTTTAGATATGGCAACGAAAGTGCCTGTTTCAAGAGTGTTTTATAGTTTAAAAAATATGTCATCTTTGCATCATTTTATCAAGCTTAAAAATAACAATATCTTTGGCTAACAGACAACCTATAATTAATTTGCCAGACACAAATTCGGTTGCAAAGTTAACGACGTAATAATGATAAACTGACGTAAAAATGACATAATTTTTCAACTATAAAACACTCTTGAAACAGAAACTTTCGTTGCTATATTTAAAGCCGTCTGTCATTAACTTTGCAACTGAATTTGTGTCTGGCAAATTAATTATAGGTTGTCTGATAGCCAAAGAGTAATATCTTGTTATTTTTAAGCTTGATAAAATGACGTAATGATGACTTATAGTTTTTAAACTATAAAACACTTTTGAAACAAGCACTTTCGTTGCCATATTTAAAGCCGTCTGGCATTAACTTGTGGCCGCCCCTCCGGGTGTTCCAAAACTGACCCCTTGAGTGGGGGAGGAGACTTGGAGCCTGGCCGAGTTCGTTGTACACGAATGTGAGGGGGCCGGATGGGGACGAATCACAACCTCCTAGAGTGGCTCGCAGTCGACAGGTCTCGAGTCCGGTGACCACGGGTAACAGACGTTGTGCATGTGTGGGCGTATAGTGAGTGCTGCGCTTTCACCCCGGGATTCTCTGGGCTAGCCGGATAGCAACAGTCTATAGTCAGATCCCAGAGCCGGTCATAGACTGGATGGTGACTCTGGGCAAAGGATAGCTAATGTGATAGGACCCCATCCACCAATTGACTAAGATGGAGCCTAAGGAGAGAGAGCGGGATTTGTAGAACGGCGTCTCGGTGACTCACTAGTGACGACGGGGCTCGCGGGATCGCCATGCAGGGTCTCCCGAAGGGCGAGGGTTTCGGACAGCGCCTGATGTGCTATTTGCGTCATGAGGCTCATCCCGCCGAGATGTCCGTAGCTGGAGCAGTTGTAAGCCGACCCTAAGGTGAGTAGGGTTTGGTGGTACCCTCGTCGACTAGAGAGCGGTCGCAGAGGCAGGACAGTATGGCTCTGGTTGCCCGATGTCGTGCCGTAAACCCTGGGAGAGGGTCGGCCGGCAGGTCCGCCATTGAACACTATCTCCGCAGGGAACCGGGCCGGAGGCTCGCCGACTAACGAGGCGGCGCTTTGAACCTTGGGGGAACTCTTGGTCCGACCCAAATCCTGCGAGTCTATGCGCTACTAGAGTTTGCCGCGCTCAGTGGTGAGGATCTAGCAGTGTCTCAAACTAACTTTCGAATGCAACTAACAGGCAGCGGTCGGTCACTGCACGGGGTCAGGAGCATTCGTGCTTGGGAACCCTCGACGGCCGTGAGGTAAGGTAGTAGGGGCCGGGCTTTTGCCGGTCTCCTGGGGCTTCTCCGCCCTCGGGTGGAATCGAGTTGTGGGGGACCGGCGGAACTCTGGACCCTCCGACCTCCTAGCGAGGCGGTGTCTATCCCGTCTATGTGGAGCTTTCCGTGCCCGCCTAGGGTCGCTAACGGCGTCTAGTCTGTTCTCTCTGACTCCCGGCATTAAGCCGCGAGGGGTTCCGTCGGTTGAGTGGGGAGAATGGGTGAAAACCTCTAGCGAGGCGATGTCTATGTCGTCAGAGGCGGAGTTACCTTGTCTCCTCGGGGTCTGCTAGAGGCATCTTCATGATCCTGCGAGCGAGGCGTCGTCTTTGGCATTAGGAGGGATTTTCTTCGACCCTCCGGGGCTTTTTAGCTAGGAGCACCTCCCTCTCCTATCGGTTGGATCGCATATATGTCTTTGCAGATAATAGTATTTGATCTTGTGGGCCCTCCGTAAAGTAACTTCGGCTTGGGAAACCTCGTGTAGGTTCGTGGGCCCGACATCTTTGTAGGTGTTCGGTTCATGCGGGCTGTCGGGGCATACCGGGTCGGGAACCAAGAGAAGGGACCATTTGGTTCTTCTGCCTGGGTGGTGAGGATTATCGAATTCGATCAATTCATCTTCCTTTGGGAATACCCGGCGTGACGTGCGCTGAGCAGTGCGCCAGTTTGACCGGAGCTTTTGTGAGGGCTGCCTTGATGGGGCACGCCTGGCAGCGACCTTCGGGACGCGTCGCGGGGCTTGTCTCAGGTAGTTCCGAGCAGGGTCAAATGGGCTTGTGAGAGCTTTAGGGCGGGGATGAGGGACTCCCCGTATATATCCCAATAAAAATATAACTCTATCTAATATATAAAACTATATTATGGTTATGCCTTTTATATGCATATTTTATTACCTGACTGCCAAGAAGGGTTATGTGTTTGACGCGTATCTGGGTATGTGGATTTCTTTATACCCTTGAAACACCCCAACGGCTGGATGGATTTTAATGAATGAGTTCTCTATCGATTCGTCTTAACCGTCCGATGGTTATAGGCTAGGTTTTGGTTTCATAAATTTAAAATGGCGGTAGAGACGAAAAGAAAATTTCGCACCACTTTGTGTGGCATATCATTGGATAGGTCTTTCAAAATGAAGACGATGTTACCCAGATTATTTTACAGCCAGAAGCTCCGTTTAAATATTATACAGCCTGAAAGTTATGTAGGTAGGATCTCTAGCTTAACTGTAACTCTAACCTTCATAGACATCTATAGGCCTCATCAAAGCAGTGTTTATAGATAGGAACTAACAATTGAACACAACTTAAAAGTCATCAATACAAGTAAATAAAAAAAATAAGTAAGTAATATAAACTAAAAATTCGTCAATTAAAATTAAATCAAAAAACCCGACTGCGCGAACTAAAAAGAGGGAAACAAGATGACGTAGGAAAATAGTAGAGTGTGTAATGGAAATCCTCTTTTTTTTACTGAAGTAATTGCAGTCAGAGGCAAACATGTTGGTAGAAAAAGCCGCAGTACATACCTAAACACGAGTCTGATGTCTCCGACTGCAATTACTTAAGTAAAAAAAAAAGATTTCCATTACAAATTCTACTACTTTCCTATGTCATCTTGTTTTCCTCTTTTTAGTGGCAGTCGGGATTTTGCAGTCGCGTTTTTTGATTTTTTAACCATTTGGGAAAATGGTTATTGTCCTCGTCAGAAATCAAAAGCATATCTGAAGCTTTTTATTGGTTGAATCCGCATTTTATTCGTTTTCTGATTGGTCTATACAGTAACCTGTATTTTCTCTTTACTTTCAACAGAGATGGATACTTCTGTTGCCACTATGACAAAAAAGTAATAAAAACTACAAAAAAACAAACTCAGAAACAAACTGAGATACAGTTTTCAAACAAATTGCATTTAAAAGTACATTTTTTTCTCTATACGAAGGTGTAAAAAGTAATATTGTGGGATGTTTAGAAGTTTAAGAATGAAATGTCATTTAAAATTGGTCATCAGATTTCTTGGAAATCTGACGATGAAAAAGCCTTTTCCCGAACAGCCAATGAAATGCTTGGATAATACGTAAGTTTCGGGAAATCTGACGAGTCGCAGGCGATTTTTGTCGCTTGCAATTTTTACGTGTAATAACACTAATTAATGTTTAATTCATGGCGTACGTAATGTATGATCAACTCCGTGCGATTTTTTATGTCTTAAATTTTAGTCTTTGAAAAAATCATTTTCCAAATGGTCGTTGTAATTTGCTAAATTGCTTTTTTTTATTTAATTTTTTTTATAAAACAATTATAAAAAAACATTCAAATGCGTATCAAATGCGCTAGTATGTTCATAAATGTAATTTTTGAGATTTATTACGTCAGTTGCGTATTACGTAAGTCGAGGGATGTCTGTATATGTATTTTAAGCCTGTCTTGTACGGAAGCCACTACTGCAAGCCTCTTGTGGTTAACGCATGCAAAGACAAGTGGTTCTTCTTTTCATCATATAAAAATGGCACTCAATTAGTAATAATGTCTACTAATACTCGACTAATGTTAAATTTATTTGTAATCATTACAAAACAATTTAGAATGCAGGTAGTTTTTTTAAGCTTAACTTAAGAGAACTTCTAGAAATTGTTTTGTGTTAAAAAATCATAAAATACCGTTCACATCGTATTGCCAAAGAATTGGATTTGTGTCACTGCTAAGATCTATGATACTTCTTCATGCCAAGTGCTGTCACATAAAGAGGCTGTGTCTGAAGGAGAGAAGCAGTTATCCATGAAAGACTTTCTCAAAAACTAAAGACTGCAAGTTTTGACTCTTATATCTTTTGATTAACATTTCCCATTTATGTAATCATTTGTCAGTGAATAGTAAGGTAAGTTTATACCAGAGACCTGGAGCTGGAGCTCGGAGTCGGAGCACTCCCGAGCTGTATTTTCCTTGGAGCTAGAGCCGGAGTTGGGGCTCTAAATTTTTCTCTGCTCCAAGGTTCTTTTCCAGGCTTAAAATATTTTAATTACATCATTATTCAGTATTTTAATTATATCATTTTTAGGGTTTTTTTTAAAAAATTAGACATGGAAAACATTTCACAAAAACATGGTAACACTACTTCACTTCTACTTTCTACTTGAGCTAAGTGGCACCAATATTTGAAAACAAATATGGCCACCTGTTGTTTACATGTGTAGTTGTACAATTTTGGTTGTTTGAAAAGTGTAGAAGAAAGTTCAGCTTTTTGTGTTTCAAATTACACCAAACTTTAATTTTTAAAAGTAAAAGCTGAAATATGTCAGATTTTTTTAATAATTTTTCTTTAAATTTGATGAGAAGAAAAATGCATTTTGTCAGATCTTTAATGAAGGTAAAGGAAGAATTTGTGAACAAAAAATTAGCTGTATAAATTATCATCTGCAACTCAAAAGCGCGAAGTCTGAGCCGAGTTGGAGTGGTAGCCGGAGCCGGAGCCACAGTATTTTATCTGGGAGTGGTACTGGAGCATGAAAACATTTTCGGCGCCAGGTCACTGGTTTATACAATTAAAAAACATTAGGCTTGCATTTTATGTTAAGTTTTATATATTTTAAAACTATTATAGTACTGTATTGATACTTTACAGGGTAGGATCAAGTAGGGTAAAATAGTTATAAAAACGGCACTTGTTTTTATTCATACTTTGTTTGTAAAAAATGTACCATTTTAGCCTGCAAAAAAAAATGAAATTGAACATGCAAATGAACATTGCTCTCAGCATTTCTAGTACAATTTGAACAATATAACGGAAAATTATTACTGATAATGATATCTTTAAAACACATTATCCATTAACTGTTAAAATAAGTAATACTTATTTACAGTTTCCTATTTCTTTAATTAAATTAATAATTGCATATGAATCTCAATAAAAGTGTTCTTTAGAATACTCAAAATATTAAATAACTGATTTAAGAGAAGAAATAGTCCGAATTATGCTTCCTTCGTGGATCATATAGGGCAGCTGTAATTTGTGATACAACGAACAAGTAATCTTTCTCAGGAAATATTAAATGAGAAATCCACTCTTGTTAGGGAACTTAATTATGTATTCTTGGTTATTGCGATCTCAAGAAATATCAGATTTGCTGTTTTATTCAAAAACTCTGATCTAAAATCTAGTTATGATAGTTTGTCTGCTACTATTACTATTTAAATTAGATATATTTTTTTCTTCAAAGAAACAAAACCTTTTCTAAATAATCAAACTTTGTTGGTAAGACTTTTCACCATGGTTTGGTTATTATTTCAGGCTTTTATCTATATTCTTCTTTTCCTGTCGCTTTTTAAAATTTCTTGTATAACAATTTCTACAAAGTAAGCATAACACTGAAAGTTGCATGTTTTGCTTTAATAATATATTAATTTATAAAATTAAATTCATTTTTATAATGTTATTAAATGAAATAGTTTTAGAGCATTATGTTGATTAAATCTAAGATATTATATAAAAAATGTGTTATTAAAAATGTAAGAAAATTACTAATTGTTTCTTAAGCCTAACAGTATAACTATTTTACCGCATATAGATTTCTTTGCTCGAAAAAGTTAATTTTAATTTATTTTGTAATACAAAATGCAGAAAGTTAATCCTGCATAAGTTTTTTATACTATACGAAGGATAAATAGGCTGGGAATTGGAATAAGATCTTATTTATTTTAAATCGAAAGTTTTTATCATCATTACAAACAAGTCGTGTCATCCAAAATTTTAAAATGCTCCTCAAAGTTATGCAATGGAAAACGGTTGCTAATTAAGGAACTCAAAAGCTTTTTAATTGAATGCACTATTTTAACTGGCTGTGGAAATAGAGGAACTGTTTTCATTCGGCGAATCTCAATGATACCATAAGAGCTTCCATTTCAGTTTAAAAGGCTCCAGTTCCCAGTAAAAGTATGTTTTTCAATGACAATAAATAAAGCTCAGGGTCAAACTCTCAATGTGGCTGGTAAAGACTTAACTGTTCAGTGTTTTTCACATATGGACAGGTATATGTTTTGCTGTCACGTGCTACTTCCAAGCAAAATTTGTTTGTACTCACTCCTAGAGGGAAAGCTATTAATATCGTATATAAAGAAATTTCATAATAAAATAAAATATGATGTGTTTCTGTCACTTATGGATTTTGTTATTTACAGTAAATTATTTAATAACACAGCTATTATGTTTAAAACGATACTTCTCTTTAAGGGGATTTCTTGAGGCAGACGAAATGTAAATTTTTATTTAGGGCTATTCTCAAAAGGTGGGACCTGGACACACGTCATAACTTTAAGCCTTTCAAACATAACTTTAATCATCATTGACTTTTTTTTTTTACACTGAGTTTTTAATTCTATTCAGAGACAGAAAATGACATAATTTATTGTAAAAGTTTTGTATAAATATCTTAAAATTTTATTTTATGCTAAAGAGGCCAATTTCGGACATTCATAACGTTAACTGCTCCAATATACCACCAAGAAAAAGAGTTTTAACTTTTTTCCAGGTGGTTCTAATGGTAAACAACGAATGCATAAAGGAAACGGGTGATTTTTTGATAATTTCGTTAAGAGATGGCAGGCTGATTTATTGCTTTTTTGAAGATAGAAGGACTTTTTTATAAAGATTTTTTTCCTATTTTGTTATGTCCGAAAGTAACGTACGCGACAAAGCATTTGATTTTATTATTATTATTACTGGGTAACAAAAAGTTAATTATACATATATATATGTATACACATACAATTATAGGACACATTTACTACATTCTTAGTCTTAAGAATTTTTTAAATACTAAGCGAAACGTCCAAAATCTGTAACGTATGTGCAAAAAAATGTCCAAAATTTGTAACGTGCACAACTGCTAATTAAATGCTTTAATAATTAATTTTCCAGAATAGTTGCTGTCTTTTAATGTTTGTGTATAACTTTGTAGACATACTATTAAAAATATTTATATATTATATTTATAGACAAAATACTATACTATTAAAAAAAATTGGTCATAAATTTGAAAATTTTAAAAATTACATATAGTTAGCGTTTAATGATCCCACCTTTTGAGAATCTCCCTTTAGTTAACCTTCTGAAAACGGGCCCAGTAACTTTAAAATGTTCCTTCGTTACGGGAAGTTTAAAGTGTCTGCATCCCACTTGTCAGTAAAGGAGAAAAACGCAGGTGGTTTATAGATGCAGGTGATTAGCGCATCTGATTGCAGTTACCAGGCTGGTTTTGCTTCTTGGAGAATTTTTTCCCTGAATGCAATCACAAGGAATCATATGCTGCTGTAAAATGTTAATTGTTTATCCTTTTGAAGAGTACTTGATAAATACTTGAAGATATTCTGGCTGTATTTTCTCACGATGAATATGTAAATAAACTGAGCTGCTGGAAAAGAATGTTAGAATAGTGTAGCAGAAATGCACACTTTCATCAAAGAATTGAATTATTTGTAATTTATATTAAATAATAATAAAAAATATATACTCTAAATTTTAAATACCCAAAATGAGTGTAATTTTTTTTTCATTTTTATTTTATTTTCAAATTAGAAATTTAATTAAAATATAATTTGAAATTTGAGTAAGTTTTAACAAACTGGTATATTGTGAGGATTTCATTTCATTATAATTTACTTAAAACATTTATGTATTTATTATTTTTGGGGTACTTTTATTCGTATGATTTCTAAATATAAAATAGCAAGTATTAGTTTCCTTGCAAAACATTTTTATGCTTTGAGAAATTCATGCTCATATGTGGAAAAAAACTAAGTTAAAATTTAAATGATGCGATTATAAAATTATAACCCCCGCGTTAAATTTCAATATGCACATTATTTAAATGTAAACTTAGTTTAGTTAAGGTTCTGGTTATTTGTTTTGCATTTTATGTTATTAATCGAGTTTTCAAGACTTTTTTTAATCAAATTTTTAAAATACATAATAAATCATAGAAAAGTATATATTTTTATAAACAAATAAATGTTTATATTTTTATAAATAATACCATTTAATTCTTAATATTATACTAACAACTACATTGTAGTTTATATGCAATTAGATAAATTTTTCATTCCAGAAGAAAGAACACACAATATTTCTTTAAAATGTGTTCCCTAAAATACAGATTTTTGAATATTGCTCAGCAAATTATTTATCCCTTAACCGCTTGAGGGGCTGTGGGATATCCCACCTAAGTTTAATCAAGATTCGCGCTGCAAACTTTAAAATAAATTTTATTTTTATAACGTTGGTAGAAAAAAGGTGGAAAATTGCTTTTCCTTATTTTGAAATGAAATTTTTCGAAGATTCCAGTGTGAATTCAACACTACAGGAACACAATCACTTGCCCCTCAAAGGGTTAATATTCGCACCCGATACCTTCAAGGTCTATTTACCCGTGTACGTATCGTGTGTGACGATTAAGGTGTAAAAGTAAGCATACCAAAACAAGAAAACTAATTATACTTAAATTTTTGAGAGAGAAAACAAACACAGTGCTTTAGAAATACGAGTTTCGGGCATATTTCTATTGGATATGGACTTTCTGCGAAAAAGCATTGTGTATTGTGTTTTTGTGGGGAGGGGAGGAATTAAAAATTTAAGGATATCGAAATTTTTACCACCAAGCTTTTTACATGTAAAAAACAAGATCAGCTATATTACAAAGATATGTTTATAATTGAGGACTAAAGAAACCAAAGTGACAACTGACAAAATTTAGATTTGGAGTAAATTGAGTTTAAAGTTGAACATCAATAGAAAAACAATAATTTTTAAGTAGAAATCAAAGAGGTTAAATAGTTTAAGTAATTTAAAGAGCTTAAGTAGTTGACCTCTAGAACACAGCACATAATTAGAAAATCACTTATATTTCTTCATCTCCAAACAAACAACCTTATTTCCAGATAACCTGTGCACTTAGCTCCGTTCTTTCAATTTTGTCACCAATATCCCTTGGCTTCTGATGTCCTTAATTATGTTATCTCAAAAAATGCAGGTGACTTTTATAAAATTTTACAAAAAAGTAAAATAAATAAATACAGGCATATTTTTTTCACGAATTCTCATTTTTGTCTTCAGTAAGATAAAATAATTACATATAATACTAATAAATATAATATTATTTTTATTCATATAATATTTATATATATACAGTAAACTCCCGACTATCCAGTCTAATGTGGCGGTATGGTAGGCCGGATAGACCGGAGTTCTATAAATATTTACTCAGTTTCTGCCTTCCCATCGCCATGATATTAAAAACACATGTTACACATTTTAAGATAAATTTTATATGTACAGTAAATACAGTTTCAAAATAAACAAAACATTATTGCAAAACCTAAACCTAATTCGTAAAAAAGAGTAAATGTTACTTTACTGTTTATCAATAAATGATTGCACAAATATGAAAAGTTATGGATAAGTTAAAATATTCAAAACCTACAGTTTTTAGCTTTTGAAACTTCTGCGACACAATGTCCCTCCATTTACGCAAGCAGATGATATCAGCTGGCGTCTGTTTCTCCAACTGACTAATGTACTGCAGTGCTGCCTCAGTCGTCTTGAACCATTCTAAATGTGACATCAGATTTTTCCTGCCATCCTCTTTCTCTTTTGCTTCTGTTACTTCCCCCTGTGTCACCATTTCTACAATATCGTTGTTAGTTAATTCATTAACTTTGTTGTTTGTAATCCATTCTGTAATGTCCTCTGCATTGACATCGTCAGAGCCCGGTGTATTTTTCAGCAATGAAAGAAGGCTTATCGTTTTTGTCTCCAACTTCAGTTTCACACGAGGATTTATGCCCATCTTTATGGTCCAAAAGAATGTTCCTAGACCTTGCATTGTACAATTATTATGTTTGGAATTTCTTCCCATGCTCTTGCCACCCACTTTATGACATCTAACATGTCAGTCTTTTTCAGAGCGGTTGTGTAGCTTAACCCGTTATCTACTGGCGGTACTTAGAAGTACTATTAAAATAACTTGTTATAAAATTCATTTAATACATCGATTAGTAGTAATACAGTTTAGAATGAGTTATAGATATATTACTTTATTTTGTTCCAAAAGCATTATTGGTTACGCAAAACAAAAATATTTTTAAAAGGAGGATTTCTTTTGCCTTTGTATATTTTCAGCTTTCTTGGCGTTGAGGCAGGGGGGGGGGGGGATTTTTCAATTCGGAAATTTTTCTATATTTCTATTGTAAGAACATTATATTTGTACATTTACTAATTCTGCAAAATGCTAAGAAAAATATTTAAAATAAAAGGTTTGAGTGGGGTTATAAATATTGCACAAAATCCTTATAAATTCAAATTTAATTAATCCTTCTAAAACCCATTAAATAATTGTGTAAATCTTCTAATGTAGTTTAAACAATTCACGAAAAATGCTTTAGAAGATATAATTTTTATGAATTCATAATTCAGTAGATAAAGGGTTAAATTATTATCACTTGCTGATATCAACGACCGGAGAAGACGTCGGCGATAGTTTTTCTTTATTATTTTAAGGACGACCTGGTCCATCGGCTGACAAATAGCCGTCAAATTGGGTGGTAGAAATTCAAAGATGTCTCCATCTGCCGAGTTCATCAGTGGACGGATGCGAATGTGTGTTGTCAAGAATGAGCAGAGCTTTTCTGGGCAAATTGTTGTTTTTCTACAGTCATTACACTGTAAAAAATATCGGTGTAACTTTACACCAAAAAGTGTGGCAACTAAGTTGCCATTAGAAGTGGTGTAAGGAAACACCACCAGTAAATTGGTGTAATGAAACACCGACAATTAACTGGTGTAAAGAAAAAAGGCCATCATTTTTAGTGTAATGTTACACTACCACTGATTTGTTGCACTTTATAAATTTCTCAAGTTTTTGAGCAAAAAATTATCTTGAGGAAAATGTTTTTCCTTTAAAAACAGATATCAGTTTTCAAATGCCACTCTTAAAAAACATTTAATGCAAAAGAAAATAAAATAATGAACAAAACTTTCCATATCATCCCATCCCTTCCCATATTTATCTAATTATTATGCGTATCTAGTATTGCAACTATATTAATAGTGACATTAGAGCTTTTGCAGAGTTTTTAATCCATTCCCCTCACCCGTCCTCTCCCCCCCTTTACTGATCCATTTTAATAGTTTCAGATTTAACTTTTAAAGATCAAAATAAAAAAAATTGTCTGCGATTAAAACTTTTTGTTTTAGAGCAATGGTAATTTTCAAAAAAATTCCATAAAAAAAAATTCTGAAACTAATTAATTTTTTTTAAAACTGCCTCCCACATACAATCTTATATTTATACTCTACCGCCAAAAACAATTTTACGCGAAATCGCTCGAGTACTTTAGGAATTAATGGGGTTTTTAGCTGAAAAGTACAATTTTTCGGAGAGCTAATAATCTTTGGCACTTTTAACTCGTATGAAGTTCTTGAACAGTTTTATTAAACACGTGAATTAAATTATATTAAAAAATTTGGATAAAATTTAGTTACATATAATAATTGAGTATAAAATGTTGGAGTAAAATTGATGTGAGTGAGCGTGGTTTCCCAGTCGTATCTTCCCTTAAGGGTTGATGCTACAAAAATAAAGCTTCCTCGACTCCTTTATGCTTACCTTTCAGCGTGGTTTTTCTTTTTTTCATTCCACTTCCACTGGCTTGTACAGCACACCACTTTTCAATTTCTGCTCAATTTTTCTTCCAGTCACCCACTGTACTTTTGCCAACTCCTTACTCCAAAGCAATAGTTTTTGCGGGTACCTCAGATTGCAGTCGATTTATAGCGCGTAGTTTCTCCTAAATAGTCAATACAACCTTTTTTCGTTTATCACCCATTTCGTTAATTTTCAATAAATAAATACGACGCGCAACAAAAGACTATGCGAACGTATTCAGGAACAGCGGCAAATAACGTCCGTACTTGTTAACATCCGAAGCACGATTAGTGAGACAGATTATCAAGCCTTAATACCCCCTCCCTTCCTGTTTTTTATTGGTCTGCTATTGCATTCTGTAACCCCTTCTTGCTCTTTCCTGTCGTGAATCAGCACTTTTCCATGAACGAGAAACTGCCTGTCTCGATCACTTGCACCGTTCCTTATTTTTTTACTAGGCCGGATAGTACGGAGAGCCGGATAGGCGCGAACCTTATAGTCGGGAGTTTACTGTATTAATTATTTGTCATTAAAGTTTAAAACTGTTTGCAGTCATGTATTTTCTTTAATTTTAGGTAATTTAGATAAGTCAATTTCAGAGAAAAAGGAGGCAGATAATGATAATTACACTAGAAATGGCATCAGAAGAATTTTGAAACGGACAAAGGAGAAAAACAAACATTAAAATTGATCTAATGGTCGACCCACCACAAGCTAAAACACTTGCTTTTTACTTATTATTTCTCATTCACTTGAATAATTTAGTTACTTCTCCTATTTCATCCTTAGTTACTGTGCAGAGCAATACTTAGTGTTCATCTTTAGTTACTGTGCAAAGCAACACTTAGTGTTCATCCTTCTTTTTGAATAAACCAAATTTTTTCTGCGTGAGACGTGAAGTTAGTATTTTCACTTTGGCATACAAATAATTATGAGAAATATCATTAAGGATTTTTTCATGGGAGTCGATATATCTATATATTGTTGTCATTGTGAAAAATGTAACAACAATGAATTTCAAAGATAATTTGAATCAACAGCTTCGTAACAAGTATTCTTTTATCAGTTTAGAAAGCTGGTAAGGTTGTGTAAGTGTGGCTTAAATAATAAACTTTTCGCGCATGGCAAAAAAGACTTTTTGGAAATACACAGCAAAATATTTTCTAATATGAGTAACTTCAGTTCACACATTCTTGCAGAAATAAGTGAAAAACCTTTTGTTTGCGAGTTTTGCAACAAAAGATTTTCTCAGAAGAGTAACCATAGCAGACACCTTCGCGTGCATACAAATGAAAAACCTTTCAGTTGTGAAATTTGCAACGAAAAATTTTCTCAGAAAAGTAGCCTGAATACACATCTTCTCTTGCATACAAATGAGAAACCTTTTAGTTGTGAAGTGTGCAACAAGAAATTTTCTGAGAAAAGTAGCCTGAATAAACACCTACGCGTGCATACAAACGAGAAACCTTTCAGTTGTGAAATGTGTAACAAAACATTTTCCGAGAAAGGTAGCCTGATCAAACACCGCCGCGTGCATACAAATGAGAAACCTTTTGGTTGTGAAATTTGCAATAAAAAGTTTTCTCAGAAAAGTAGCCTGAATACACACCTTCTTGTGCATACAAATGAGAAACCTTTCAGTTGTGAAACATGCAACAAAAAATTTTCTCAGAAAAGTGGCCTGAATACACACCTTTTTGTGCATTCAAATGAGAAACATTTCAGTTGTGAAATATGCAACAAAAACTTTTCTCGTAAAAGTAACCTGATTACACACCTTCTAGTGCATATAAATGAGAAACCTTTCTGTTGTGAAATATGCAACAAAACATTTTCTCAGAAAAGTAGCCTGAATAAACACCTTTTGATACATACAAAAGAAAAACCTTTCAGCTGTGAGATTTGCAATAAAAAATTTTCTACGAAATATTACTTGAAAGCGCATCGCCGTACGCATACAAATGAAAAACCTTTTAGTTGTGAGATATGCAACAAACAATTTTATTGGAAAAAAAATATGAAGAAACACCTGCTCATGCATACAAATGAGTAAGTTTTCAATTATGGTACAACAAATTTTCTCTCAAATGTAACTTGAATGCACACCGTATACATAAATATGATAAATACTCATTTGTGATAAATCCACCAAAGAATATTCAGACAAAGATAACAGTATACGAATGAGAAACTTTTCAGTTGTTATGTAGGCAGAAAATGTTTTTCAAATGTAACTTAAAAAAACAGCTTCGTTTACATAAAAAATTGAAACATTTCACTTGTAAGATAGGCAACCAAACATTTTTTGACAAGTGTAACTTTAATACACATCTTCCCGCACATGTTAATGAGAAACCTGTCATTTGTGAAGTAATCAACAAAGGATTTTCTGTGAAAAATTACTTCAAAAGGCTTAAACTGATTGATATGAATGAGTGCAAAATTCTATGTAGAATATTAAATATGCATTCCACATCTTTTTTACCCTGTATCCAGAAGTGCAAACCTTTGCAACTCTCAAGTCTCTATAAAAATCAGGTTGGTTTCGTTTTTTTTATGAATTGTAGAAGAACTATCGATGTTCATAAAATTAATTTGTTTCTTCTGTAATTTCTCTAAACCTTTCATTGTAGGTGCAGGGGATCTGAAATAAGGTACTAAATAGGGGTTACTAAACGTTTCTGATTATCATCCTTTCAACGTTTTTTCACCTGCTTATTGATGCTCACTACTTTACCACTCCCTAATTATTAGTTTTTGAACAAAACATGTTTTTAAGATTGAAACCAAAACTGAATTTCGGTAATCGTCCTAATTTTGGCCAAAAACGAAACTGTCTAAAACATTTAAAGTAATTATTATTTACGTATGTATGTATCTGTTATTATTATTAATGAATTATGCGTGTATAGAAGCACATTTCTACAAATATATGTGTGTATAATTTTCAAGCAGAAACAAAGCATAAACAATAACATAACTTTTATATTTCGTTACTTTATGACAACCAATAATCATAGACTTTTTTTAGTATTTAATTAAGAATGTAGTTTGGGCAGTTGCCCCCTCAATGTATATGATAAGAATGCAACAGTCATTATAAGTCACATTTTAGAAAATGCACAAAAGAGAAAATAACTTGTTAAATTTGACTAAAACAGGAACATTAGTATTAAAAGCATAAATAAAACTTTGTGCGAATTGTAATAAAAAAGCTAAAATCTTTAACAACGATTTTTACGCACAAATAACGTACAGAACGACAAAAAAATCCCATACGATCGTTTCGAGGATTCCTAGGATCCCCTTCTTCAGTGAGAAAAGAAAAGAATTAAAATTGGTTCGAAGAACCCCTCGGTTATAGACATGAGTACTGGCTTATGGACTGATTGAAATGGCGGAAACCAGAGTTTATATATCCTAAAGAAATGACGTAATTGACCAGAACTAACTGCAAAAGAGTCACTGCGCAGGATCGCTCCACACTGGAGAAAGAAAAGGGGTGCTGGTCATATCATTTACTAAGGAAGAAGTATGTTTATGAATATAGTGAGCTTCGTAGAAGTCTAGATCAAAAACTGAGTTACATTTTTGAATAATATTAGCTTCTGGATAATTAAACTGGTGGTTGGAATTCCAACAGCAGTGTTTCGTTATTGTAGATTTCTCAAATTCCTGCTTTCTAACGTAATTCTGGTGTTCTTTCAGCCTTATTCTAAATGCACGCTTCGTCTGCCCAATGTAATTCTCTTTTTTTTCCTCACTGAGGAGGGGGAGCCTAGGAATCCTCGAAACGATCGTATGGGATTTTTTTGTCATTCTGTATGTTATTTATGCGTAAAAATCGTTGTTAAATATTTTAGCTTTTTTTATTACATTAGTATTAAGACAACACTTTAAGACTAGAAATTATTAATTATCAATTTTACTTTCCATTTCATCAGTTAAAGTGAGACATACTTAACAATATTGAGTGCTTTCGATAATTTAAAAAATATAAATATGAGTAAAATGTATCATTTATTTCTCAGATGTGCACAACAAGATCTAAATAAATATTTGCCCAACCCCCCTCAAAAATATTTTCCACCCACTCTCCCCTAGGAAAGTTTTGGAATGACGCCCTTATTTAAAAATTTTATCTCCTGTGCTCAAGTTGGCTCTGTGTGCTTCTGACAAAAACTTTTTATTTTAATATAAAATAAAATGTAATTAATTCATCAACAACACAGAATGATTTTCTAAATATACGAATTTCATCTAATTAAAAATATGTTTTAGGTATGCATACTTCGATTTATCTTTTATAATTGATTTTTATAAAAGATCTTTATACGTTTTAATACTTCTTTCTTAGAGAATGTTCAAGACGCTTCTGCAGTTTCAAACTTAAAGTTTTCTATTCGTGTTAAGCTTACATCTTTTAATGAGCACGGGGAGAGTGGCTTCAAAGTTTAATCACATATGCATTGCTTGCTTTGCAATATGCATTCATGAATTGAGTCAATGATGACCGATATTTATAAATAATGAAATTCATAGCAAAACATAAAAAGTGTCTCATGTGAGCCTATACAGCTCAAATCAATTAGTAATGCTAAAAATTTTTGAAAGAAGAAACAAGATTTTTGCAATACAGATAGTTTCGTCCAGCCGAATTTCTGGCAGCATATTCGCCGAAAATCGCCTGAAATTCTGATTCTGGACCAAAATGTTTCTTTTGTGATGCATGCTATAAAGACTTCTCTGAAATTATCAAAAATACAACTCACACAAACAAAAGTACGGCTGTGAAATAGCAAGAATTATTCTTAGTTTCTTCATTTGAATGAATATGCCTCTTTTCAAAGATTTGTAACGTAGCCTTATATTTCCTGTGTGAAATACATAAACTAAATTACAGAAATATGGCAGTCTTTTCTTCCATGTTTGTGTCGCATTTTCTTCTGAGTGAAATGAATAACTAAAATTCAAAGCGATTAAAGTTCAACCATAAATTGCTGAATAGTTAGGTGGATGTCTCGAATAGTTTTGAATGAAAATTTCCCAACAGGATGAAAAAACCCAACCCAGAATTCAAACCAAGGGATTTGACTTCATGCATCAATTCTCTATGTCTGACTTACCCAGTGAAATTGTCCCCATACAATTTATCACATGTTGATATAACAAATTCTGCAAACACTGCATATTATAACTAATGAAAATACTTAGTAATGCATTTTACATGTGTAGCGTTTTTTCATCATGTACAATGAACCGTATTTACAGAATGTCTTACACTTTTATATGCGAGTGAAATATCTTAATTCAGTTTGTCTAGGTAGTTCATATGCAGGGAATTGACATATAAATCGAAGGTCTCATGTTAGAATCCTATCTTTGATATTAGGTTGAGCAAAAAGTTCTGGGAAATTTTTTTATCTAATAGTTACCATTATTTTGTATATAGGAGTGTTAGTGGTATATCTAGGAGTTCAGGAATTTCGTCTCCAAAATGCCTATTGAACAGTATGATTTGCGTGTGTTGACCGGAATTATTGGGAGGAAAAGGTCTAACGACTCTGAAAGCCGTCGATGAGTTTGCACAGTTAGACGGCGTCGAAATTCTTCCACACCCCACCTACAGTCCGTATGTGGCTCCATCCGATTATGGGCTTTTTCGATCAATGCAACGCTTTTTCGAAAGCCGTCGATTTGAATCCTTTAATGAAGTTGAAGAAGCATGTCAAGAGTTTTTCGATTCCAAGGAGCCGCCATGGTACTTCCACCAAATACGGAATCTTTCAGAAAATCGTGGACTATGATGATCTCTACTTTGAAGAATAACTGAACTTGTTGTTTTTGTTGTTAATTTGTGCATAATGCAACTTTCACAAATTTCCCAGAACTTTTTGCTCAACCTAGTATTTTTCATTCTGTTTGGTAAATTTTGTTGGACTTTCATTTCCACATATGTATTCATTAATGAATGAGACTAAAAGAATGTACCAACAAAATTTTATATGCTAATTTGTTTTATGCTAACTTACTGTGAAAATTTGTGATTCTTAATATGCTTTGTGTTTGTTTTAATAAATGTATACAAAATATGATTCTTAATGTTTTTGTGTTTATTCTAATAAATTGTAGCAAAATATGATGCCAGATTTCTGGTTTAAATTACATTTAAAAATAATTTTTGTCATATTTTTACATTTTATATATTTCCTGGATGATCTAAAAAAACTGGACGGCAAAATTTTTGGTAATCTGTTTATTAGTAATGTAAAATTATAATTCACTAAGGAATTACAACACTCTTATAATTTCTTTAAAAAAAATGCTGAATTATTGTTTACACCTAATTTCCTCGTCGATTTACATAGCCTCAACTTAATCCAGAGTTTCTACCTAGGTTTGAACAAGGGAATGGTACTGCTGGTGAGAAAAGTTAATATTTTAGGTTGCCAACGGCACTTTCTGGATGCTTAAGCTCCTTTTTCAGATTCTTAAGAGCACTTTTTAGATTCTAAAGGTACATTTTAGATTTGAAACAGCACTTTTCTTATGTTTAAAGGTATTTTTAATATCTAAAAATCAGGGTAATGTTTCTAAATCCCAACAATGAGTCTGTTTTAACTAAGCAAATTTAATACAAAAGGCAGTAAGAACTCAATGATTTTATCTGAGAGGGTGAGAAGAGTGCTATTTTTAAAACCATAAAGCAGGCAAGGTACACCACACTCCTGAAACTGATTTTGAGAAACTCTCTTTTAACTATTAGAAATTTAAAATTATGAAGACTCATTACTTACCTGATTTTCCAAAATATCATTTTTACTATCTCAATGTCTGATATACATCTGACGAACAGTTCATTTTTTCGTATTATAAATTTCAGTTCAGAAAAACACTTTTATTTTTTGATTCAAGTACAAAATAGTTTTGTTATTCAAATTCAAATCCTCCAAATCCTGGCCCGAGTCCCCAAAACTGTGGGTTTTAATGTGAGTACTGTATTACTTAATCGAAACTGATACTCTTCAAACTGTAAATATGTATAAAAAGGTGTATGTATAATACATCACCAAGCATACAACTTAATAGTATTTAAAATAACATTGTAGAGCTCACACAAGTTTCCTTGAGCCTTGCGTTAAAAATCACCAACCAGCTCCATTGCTGAATATCTCTAGATATCTCTTACCATAAAAATTATTTAACGATAAAAATTGCTAATTTCTAGTTAAAAATCATTGATATTACTTGTGTACATTTTGAAACATTTATCAAGGCTTAAACTTATGGAAATGAAATTTAAGAACACACAAGCTATTTCATTTTCTCTTATATCGATGGATCACCGTCCATTTGCCACCCTAGTGGAGTAGTTTCGTTCGCACGCGCAGAATCAACTTTTCTCCCCGTATGCGTAATCTAGTTATTTTACTAGATCTATGGATCAACCCCACTAGTTTTTGGGAATTGACAGCTCTGACCCGAGGGAGAAGACTGCAAACTGATCTCCTATAGATAAATTCAGGGAAAGAAATGTGAAAAAATCAGTTCATGGCTATATTTGAAACATTTTTGGCTAAAACAATTTGCCATTCGTGACATTTTTTGAGGAGATCTTGTCTTGTAAAATTATCCGACAGAGGCATTTTAGAGAAGGATTTCCGCGATCGGATAAATCAGTTCGCGGCGTTTAGAAGGTTAATTAAATTTGCCAAATATATTTTGATATTCAATTCGCGGCGTTTAAAAGATTAATTAAATTTGACAAATATATTTTTATATTTATAAAGATTAAAAGTTTTGAATTGCGAAGAAGTCAGGTGTCTGAAAGAAGAGTTACTGATGTTTGTAGCTTTAGATCTTGGAAATTTTGCTTACATTGAAATACACTGTAATTAATACTTATTTATATGTCTAATATTTATTTTGTTATACGACTTTTGTCATCTAACTTTTTAAATTACATTTCTTATTATATTACATTTTTAACATTATTATATATTTATCATAGTGTTTTGCGAACCACCTAACACAGCAAATATGTATATGCGGCTGAGGAAGAAAAACAGGAAAGTTGAGTATGGCTGCATTTAATGCATACAACCCTTCTTTAAAATTCATAGCTTCTACCTCTGGTGATTATGCTAATTTGACAGTTTTCTAAGTATGTTCTTTTGTAGCACGTTAAGATGCAATTACTTATTCAATGTCATTACAAAATGATATAAAAAACTGGTGGAACCAGAGAGAAAAGTAAAGCTCGATCTAAAAATGTTACAGTAAAAAATTGGCAAATAGTTTGTCTAAAAAAGTAAGTAGTGCTTTGAAAAGTAATGGAACCAGATTATCTGTAAAGCTCATGAAATTACCCAAATTTTTGTTAATAGCTGAAAATGTGGAGTGAGCTTTACTGGTGCCTTAAAATCAATCAGGGGAATAAATTTCATTTTTAACACATTCTGAATTCCAAACATCCATAACCAGTTTAAAAATTTGGATTCATAAGAATAGGTTAAAGGCTGATTTGGTAATGAGCGAGAACCTGAGAGGTCAGTTCAGTACGAAGTATGAACCCAATTCCATTCCAGGGGCCACTGACAAGCCTGGAAGATCAAATCCCAAAGTAAGCCCAAAACCTTAAGCATTTACGATTCAACCAATGCTTTGCAATAGTTATAGTACTTAGCAACTACTTGTCTGGCTTAAGTCCATTGACATAAGGTTCTTTTTCACAGTAATTACATGAAATAAAAATTATTACGTTAGATGTGTTATGTCAAAAATGTTAATAACAACAATTCCTCAGCAGCCTGACTATATTAATGTTATACTTAAAATATTACTTCATGGTTTACATTCTTTTAGCTTTGTGGAGTTTAGCGTGATTTGATGCAATCACGTCCAGAATTCAGAGCCTGACAGAAAATTTTTAGTATAACTACACATTTTGTTTACTATACCCAGTACTCATTTTAAGTGGAGAATATGATTCTGAATATAATGCACAGTAAAGCTCAGTCCACATTTTCAGCTATCAACAAAAATTTGGGTAATTTCATGAGCTTTACAGATAATCTGGTTCCATTACGTTTCAACGCACTACTTACTTTTTTAGACAAACTATTTGCCAATTTTTTACTGTAACTTTTTTAGATCGAGCTTTACTTTTCTCTCTGGTTCCACCAGTTTTTTATATCATTTCACACCTTTTTCAGATCCTTTCAGGAACTTAATCAACCAACTTCAACTAACCAAACAACCGCCCCCAACTAACCAACCAATGACCTCAATCAACTGGCCCAGCCAATTGCCCCGATCAAAAACTAACGTAAACATTGGTTCATCAGCGTATTTCAAGAGCTGTGATGACCACACACTTATTGCTAACCCCCATATTTTGAAACTGACCACTTTACTCAGGACTCGCCGTCAGACTAGTCCCAAGACTAAGTTTTATACATCTCTTGAATTTTTCTGCTACGTAACTATGCTTCTCTGGTTTAAGGGACTATGCAGTATCCTAGGTCAACCCCTCAAACATATGAAAAGCTAGGGTAAGAAACAGTAATAAGGAATGAATTAAATCTGCGAAAAAACTATAAAAAGGGAAAATTTCTGTTTTTGGGACTTAATGGGAATTTAAAATTAAAAAGAGACTAAAAACGACTGAATGTAGAAAAATGATCAAAAGTGATTGAAAATATTATACAATACACCTGTAAATAATATCAGAAATATTGCTAATATTGGACATTTATATAATATTTCGTAGGTCAAACTAAAATACCGTGATAATGACTAACATATTTACATCTAACTGTAACCATTTATCAAAAAAATCAAGAAAATTGGAAAGTACGTGTCCTTTGTAAAATATGCAATTATTAAGGAAATAAATTACGTAATCTAGTCTAAAGGCAATTGGCGTATTTGGTACGGATAAATTCCATAATTGTGTCTATAGACAATTGGCGCATGTTACCGGGCGTCGTTTAACGCATAATTAACTTAACCCTAAGCATACGCACCTATTTTTATAATGTTACCACACACTTGAAGGTAAATATCATCTCATTTTGTCTCCCGTTATATTTTCAGCTAAATGCGGTTTAAAAGCAAGTCTACTACTCTATATTGCAAAATGCATCAGTACTACTTCTTTTTAGGGAAAAATCAAGCGTTTCATATTTATTTTCCGATTTTGTAAGTTTCTGTAAAAATCACGTTTTTTTTTTTTTTAATAGAACACATGCAACAATTTGTTTTACCTCTTAAAGCATGAATTATTTTATAAAACTTACATTAATTACATTTAATATATTTTCCTCAACATATACAGGTAGCTTTTATGTCACGCTTTCAGTGAAATTATTTTAGTGTGTGCTATCCCGTAACGAATGAACATATCGAAATGAAACGTTTGTACACGCGCGGGATTATTTAACCCCAAAAGGCATATTTCTCCCCTTCAAGCAAACAAAGAAAAGACATTCCTTCACACAACCTTTCTCAACCTTGACCTTGAAAGGTACAAGGAAGCTCAGGAGCGTCCTCGGGAAATTTATCATTTCTTTATCATATTTTTGGCAGTTTACAGAGTGGTGCATAGCACGGTTTTGTATTTAACGATTTTTATCAGTTTTCACTGAATCGGAATCAAAATCTGTGTCATTTGAATTTCAATTTCATGTACGTTTGAATCGACTATTATTTTTTTCATTTTGAATTTTATTAGAATGAATCTGATGCTATTTAGCACTTTTATTTCATTTTTCCGCTTATCAAAATTTCCACATACTAAACATTTTCCCATGCATACAAAGTCCTTGAAGTACGGTTCAGAATATATAATGGGAAAACCTTGCCCACATACATCTTCAACGTAAATTTTGTCCTTATCATTAATGCTGGCAAACATTGTTGAACACAGGCGCGGATCCACGGGGGGGAGGGGGGAGCGATCGCTCAAAAAAAAATATAAATCCTCCGATTGTCGCGAATTTCGACAAATGGTCGCCGAAAAAACTCAATTTCGTCAATCGTTCGCAGGTCAAAGGATCGCAAAAGAATCGCGAATTTCGTCAAAGGATCCCTCAAAAAACGCCAATTTCGTCAAGGGATCGCGAAAAAACGCGAATTTCACCAAAGGATCGCGAAATAAACACAAATTTTGTCAAAGAGTTGCGGAAAAAACGCTAATTTCGCGAAAGAATCGCGCAAAAACACTAATTTCGCAAAAAATCGCGCTAAAATGCTAATTTCGTCAGCAGATCTTTGAAAAAATGCGAATTTCTTCAAAGAATCGCAAAAAATACGGAAATTTCGGCAAAGAATCGCTGAAAAAACGTGAATTTCGTCAAAGGGCGCGGAAAAAACACACAATTAGAACCGGGAGGAGATTCCCCTAGGCGCGCATCCACGGTGGGGGGAGGGTTCGATCGGGGCAAAGAAGGGAAGAACAAATTTACCAAGTTGGTTTTTAGGAAATCAACACACCATACGCATTTTAGCTTTTAACTGACTAGGATTAGGACATAATCCTTTTTTTTCATTCATCAAATACCCCTTGAATACCAGTGTGAGTGGCAATAACAGTACATTTTTTACACATTACTGGTTTTCTTCAGAAAACATTAAGATGCTTGAATTTTTCAAAGGACCTTTCTTTTTCTTGTTTATTTCTTTCTTTAGAAATTGCTATCTTTGACGAAATTCGTATTTTTTCGGAGATCTGTTGACGAAATTAGCATTTTTGTGCGATTCTTTCGCAAAATTAGCGTTTCTTGCGCGATTCTTTCGCGAAATTAACATTTTTTCCAGAATTGTTTGGCGAAATTAGTGTTTTTTGTGCAATCCTTTGGGGGAAATTAGCGTTTCTTTCTGCAATCCTTTGGCGAAATTCGCGTTTTTTCTGTGATCCTTTGACGAAATTCGCGTTTTTTCTGCGATCCTTTGACGAAATTTGCGTTTTTTCTACGATCCTTTGACGAATTTCACGTTTTTTCTGCGATCCTTTGACGAAATTCGCGTTTTTTTCGTGGTCTTTTCACGAAATTCGCGTTTTTTCCGCCGTCCTTTGACGAAATGCCTGATTTTTTCGCGAAATTCACGTTTTTCCGCGCTTCTTTGACGAAATTCACGTTTTTAAAAATCACGTGTTTCACGATCGTTTGACGAAATTCGCGTTTTTTGCACGATCCTTTACGAAATTCGCGTTTATTGCGCGATTTTTTGACGTGCGAACGATTGACGAAATTGATTTTTTTCGGCGACCATTTGTCGAAATTCGCGATAATCGGTGGATTTACATTTTTTGACTCAAGTGTGAGGGGGGGGGAGGGGGGGTGATCGGGGGATCCCCCCTTCTTTGGATCAGCGTCTATGAAAAGGTATACACACCACTTAGATGACACATTTTGACTTTCAAGGATGTTAAGGGCCCTTCAGATTTCTGAAGCGGATCCTTTTTCAGAGATTTTTCAGGTCTTTCAGAAATCTGATATTAAAAAATGGATGTGATGGTTAAGTTTTCAACTTTCGATAATTGGTTCTTATGTATTTTTTAGTGCTGAATCCAAAAATGACCTTCATTTTTTACAATACCATCACGTCAGGATTTTTCACAAATCGCAAATTTTTAAAAAGTCGAAATATTGCGAAAATATGCTACTATAAAATAGACGTAACTTTCTTTCATAATAATTTATTCATTTGTTTTGCTTATACTATGGATTTTTACAGTTAAACGAGTAAAATATTGTGTATTTAAAATCCTTATAATTTTATTCCATGCGTGGAAGTTTCTTTGAACCACTCATGCTCTGCTTCGTGCTTTTCTTTTTAATTTTCTCTATCGGGTTTATCTCTGTATCCTCTTTTATTTTGGCGGTTGATAAGGCTGGGAAATTTGTCGCAGATGTATTTAACCCTTCACTGCACGAATTTTTATATTTTTACGAAATTTTTTATTTGAAATCTATATATCGGTCTAATAATAGGAGAAATAGTAAAAAAAAAAAATTTCAGCTAAAATTTGATATTTTATGGTGTCCGGCATATGTACAGATTTAGGGTTTTGAAATATTGTATTGCTATATTTTGCAATTAAATGAGCTTAAATTAATTAATTTTATCTGCTTAACACTCTGCAACAATTACTATATTAATATTTTTAAGTATTCAGTAAAAATAATGAAAGTAAATCTTACATTAATAACTTGATTGAAACTTTTTGTTTCCGAAGAACAAATTCTAATTTTTTGTCTAATGCAGCCGTTTGACATGGACAAAATAAGTGTTATTACATGCTTTGGATTGTTCTTGATCAGTTACAGTGATCATATTAGCCAAATTCATGGCACATAATGAAAATTATAAGGTTTTTAGGTATGTGCCAGATATGGCACGTCGTGCAGTGAAGAGTTAAAACATTTACCTTCTTTTGTTAAGATTTTGCAAATTGTTTTGAGAG
The DNA here is from genome assembly GCA_963932465.1 of Maratus speciosus. NCBI lineage: Eukaryota > Metazoa > Arthropoda > Arachnida > Araneae > Salticidae > Maratus > Maratus speciosus. The sequence continues at coordinate 53,107,849 of OZ010799.1, read as the reverse complement.
ATTTTCGCTATTTTTTACTTTTTAACTTTGAAATTTACGATTTGCGAAAATCGTGACGTGGTGATTAAAAATGAAGGTCATTTTCGGATTCAGTGCTAAAAATTACACCAAAATCAATTATCAAAAGTTAAAGAACACAATCATCGCAGGCTTGTGTTATTAACGTTATTCACTATAACGAAAAGCACAAAAAATAAGATAAATAATTACCATAGTACAAGAGTAAAAATAAAAAGAAAAAAAAAAGATATTTAATAAATAAATTATGTTACAACGTTTTTAATTTTACGACCTAATAAGTAAAAATAAACGATATTTTGAGAGAGGGCGGGATTATATAATATGAGTGATGGATAACCGAGTGTTTCGGTTAATCGGATGTCGGATAATCGAGAGTCTGTAATATTTTCAAATCGCATTAATTATTTCATATTCATTTAATAATTAACTGCAAGGAAGGATTTGAGCAACAGAAATTATGACTACGTTGATTATAGGTCGCTCGGTATCGCCCCCCCCCCCCAAAAAAACGATTCTCTGGATTCGCCCCTGGTTGAACACATATTTTTTATCTTTGTAATATTTGATTTCAGCTCAAAAACCAAAAAATTTCGTTTGCTAAGCGCCCTTGTTACTATTGTTTCTGCTAGAAGCTTTTTGATATGGAACTGTGCTTTATTTTCATCAGAAACCTCTAAATCTGATTGTGGCTTTTTATTCATATTTGATAACTTTTTTACAAGATTTTGCTCTGAGACCCGACGACCCGTTTTTAAAAACGCAAGAATTTTTTTTTTTGTAATAATATTGGCGGTCTATCACTAAACTTGTACAATACCTTTGGCGCCTTTTTGCGTTTTCCACTTGCCTTTTATTATCTGTACGGTTGCAGCTATAGCGCACTTAACGATATACCGCCGGTACCACTTAGATTTAAAATGAAAAAATTTCAACAAATTTTTTCGTTGACAGAGCTTATCAAAAACTAAAAACTTTTCCTTGTTTTTTTTTACTGCCATTTGTAGTCTCTCATTTTTTCTTTGAAACACTGTGTTTGTCTCTCTTTTGTTTACTCCAATCTTTATAATATACAGAACGAGCTTCTTTGTTTTATTTTGCCACTTTCTAAACTTTCATTTTTTGGCTCTTTCTTTATAAGGCATCTTATAAGTCAGTTATTTTTAACCTTTTAGTTAATATGGCGTAACGAAACAATTTTTATTGTCCCAGTGTTCATCTTTTAATAAAACTAGTTTGCATAGCAACCCGCTGCGTTGCATTTAAATTGCATGAGATCTTACGATTTTTTTTTTTGGAAGTGCAAATCTAGTTTTATTATACATTTCGACAAAACTATAACATAAATTTGATTGAATACTAAATTTCAAGTAATAAACAATATTATAATGTAGGTTAAACATTTATTAAGTTAAAATACATATTTCCAAAATTCATTTATAAAAAGCATTGAGGTCTTTAAGGTTTCACTTTTTTATTAGAAACTGCTGACAACCACATGAAATCATTTTGACGAAATTGGATAAAAATGACGTCATTTGGCAAATCTAGAAGAAAATTTCATATTTGTGAATTAAAATAAATGTTTATCGAATGACATTTTTCTTGCTTAGTCATTCTGCCTTATAGTGGCTTTGTGAAAAATTTTAAGCGCGTCATTTTTAAGAAAAAGTTATATGAAAATCGGTGTTTCTAGTTTAAACTTTCTCTAAATATAAGTCAAAAATTCTATCGATGCACGCAAAAAACTTAAATTTGATTTTATCCAGCCTCCTTGGCGCATTTTCTTAAATATTAGTTATAAAAAAAATCTATGGTCTAATATTTGTAGATGATAATTTATAAGCAGACGATTTTTTCTAGTTTATATTATGTTGCTTCGTGAAGATGAATGTGTAAAATTATGTTTTATTCCTCAGTTTTTATTTCTTAGCCCTTCTTTTTATTTGATACTATGAAAATTTCAAAGGGTAAAAATGAGCGAAAGCAAGATAGGAAATGTCGAACATGTAAAGTTGTAGAAAAGAGAATTAATTTAAAAATACACTAAACGTCTTTTTTTTCATTTATTTATGTTTCTACTGTAATTCCCATTTTTATTTATTTCTTCTTTATTTCACTAAAAAATGGTTAGCTTCCTCTTTTTTTTTTCTATTTTGATTATAGCTTTTTAGAAATTTTAACACTAATTTTAAAATCGCTTAAGACTCCTAATACGTAAAATGATATGCAGTTTTCAAACAAATTATATTTGGAAGTACATCTTCCCTGGTATTCGACGGTGTAAAGTTTGAAATTTTTGCGATTACATGGATGTTAAACTTTTGTTTTATTTATTTTATTTCATTCTTCATTTTATAAGTTTGTTACGGAATATTAGCTGGAGACATTTTTATTATTGAAATCATTTGCATTGCTTTAAGTGATAATGGATCATTATTCTTCCATAATAGAGACTGCATGCAATAGAGATACATTTAAAAGAAATAGTGCTTAAAAATTAAATTAAAAGTAATAAAAAATGAGTAAATTGAGATACAGTTTTCAAACAAATTGCATTTGAAAGTACATTTTTTTCACCGCACGATTGTGTAAAAATTGAAAATATGCGATATTTAGAAATTTAAACCAAATGACCTAACATTTACCGAAAATTCCTGAATTTTTACTGAAATCTGAATTTTTATTGACTTATAAAAACAAAGTACTCGTATTATCCTTTTTTTTTATTATTGTGCTATTTTTTAGGGTATGGCAACACAAAAGAAAAAATTTAATTAGAAAATTAAAAAGGCGATATTTCTATAATGTTAAATTATGGAAGGTATAGTGCTATGTAAAGTTTAAATGTGTGCCATTCCCTTAATATTGTATATTTTTTTACCCAACCTTCGAAAGGCACATCGCTAAATTAAGAGCTTTCCAACAAGCCATTATTCATCACTGAATGTTCTCTGGTTTGGAGTTGTTGTCTTTTCATCATGTTTCAAAACGTATAAGATGCGGCTGAACTCTACTATACAGCACTATCGTGCTGTATGATAATAAATAGGGCAAATATATTTAACAAATTGACGAGCAATAAAAGCTAGATAAGCACTTTATTGCTGTCATCAATTTTCCACCGGTGATATATTAATTAGTAGAGAAAGAAAATGTTTTTCTACCCTAACTCTGTGGCTGTACGATCCATGAAGGATCAGGGCCTACAGTGCCCAACTCTGTTTACTTGACCCTGGGCCCCGCGGTGCTTTATGCAACATGTGCTCCGGCCAGGTGTCAACCCAACGCCAGACCGTCGATGTTTAGTTCCCAAGCAAGCTTGGCACTCATCGACCCCGAAGGTATGAAAGGTTGAGTGAACTTTGCCCAGCCGGGAGCAGAACTCGCGACCTGTAGCATGGCAGACAAACGTGCTGACCACCACGCTACTGGGCTTATAAATTTTTTATCCAAGCGAAAAAAACTGTTAAGGCACTATTCGAACTGCAGTACAACAAGTGTAAACAAATTTATTTATGTACTTGATAAACGTTGATCCCTTTATAAAATGATTTTTTTGCCTATCTCGAGTAGATGAGTCAGCGGTATAAAAGTACGCGTAGCAATGTACAAAGTGTGCTGCGAAGCAAAATAATTGCTATTTGATTAGTGATGATTGCCAATGTTGGTGGAATGCTTCTTACTAACATGTATAATTGGAATACCATTAATTTTGCAGTGGAGTGTTCCACTGCTTAACGTACTTTTAAACTGCTAATAGGTCAGTATACGTATTTCAGAGAACATGAAAAATAATTTAAAAAAACATTTCAACTTTTATCAAATACAGAAGTAATTTTCTCTGCCAACTCTTGGTTTTTATGAAAGTTCAATTCGAAAGTAATTCTAATCTCGCACGGACAGCATTAAATGTTAAAGAGTGTTAATGGTAATTTATAAAAAAAATTACTTTGCCTTCTTTTGCCCATTTTCAAATAGATCCAAACAAAATTGCTCACCTACCTTCGTAAATCACAGGTAAATAGTTACACCTTGAAATAGATAATTAGTTATACTCTTAATAAAATACTGCATTACCAGACATCACAAAATAAAAATTTCTTTAATTATAAATAGTGTACATCAAAATCCGAATTACAAAATCTGAGAAAAACACTAATGTTTTTCTTGATATCTTCAAGACAGATAAAAAGAACTGTATGTGAAACATGCTAAAGAAGTCTCACCATTAGAAACGTATAGAATGACGCTTATTTAAATTATATTTATTAGAAAATGATTGGTTACACACTTCACTAGAGTAAGGTTTCACCTAAGTATGGACACGCAAGTGGACATTTAAATGGGATTTTCGAGAAAACCCTTTGTTACAAACCTCACAACGGAAGGGTTTCTCGTTCGTATGAAGGAGCAGATGAGTATTTAAATGAGATTTTTGAGAAAATGTTTTGTTACACACTTCACAGGAGAAAGGTTTCTCTTTAGTATGAACACGCAGATGGACATTTAAATGAGATTTGACAGAAAACGCTTTGTTACACACCTCACAAGAGAAAGGTTTCTCTTTAGTATGGACAAGCAGGTGCGCATTTAAATCCAATTTTTTAGAAAATTCTTTGTTACACACCTCACAAGAAAAGGGTTTCTGGTTACTATGAAGGAGCAAATGAGTGTTTAAATGAGATTTTCGAGAAAATCCTTTGTTACACACCTCACAAGAGAAAGGTTTATCTTTACTATGAACTCGCAGGTGTCTATTTAAATTAGATTTGTCAGAAAATCCTTGGTTACACACCTCACAAGAGAAGGGTTTTTCTTTAGTATGCACACGCAGATGGACATTTAAATCAAATTTTCGAGGAAATCCTTTGTTACACACCTCACAAGAAAAAGGTTTCTCGTTCGTATGAAGGAGCAGGTGAGTATTTAAATGACATTTTCGAGAAAACGCTTTGTTACACACCTCACAAGTGAAAGGTTTCTCTTTAGTATGAACACGCAGATGTCTATTTAAATGAAAGTTGTCAAAAAATCTTTGGTTACAAACATCACAAGAGAAAGGTTTCTCATTAGTATGAACACGCAAGTGGGCATTTAAATGGGATTTATCAGAAAATCCTTTGTTACACACCTCACAAAACAAAAGTTTCTCTTTATCATGAATCGACAGTTGTTTATTTAAATCAGATTTGTCGGAAAACTTCTTGTTACCCACCTCAGAAATGAAAGGTTTTTCATTAGTATGAACACGTAGATGAACATTTAATTGAGATTTTCGAGAAAACGTTTTCTTACACTCCTCACAAACAAACGGTTTCTCTTTAGTATGAACACGCAGGTGTCTATTTAAATTAGATTTGTCAGAAAATCCTTGGTTACACACCTCACAGGAGAAAGGTTTTTCTTTAGTATGCACACGCATGTGGACTTTTAGATCAGATATATAAGAAAACCTTTTGTTGCACGCATCACAAGCGAATAGTTTCTCATTGGTATGAATTTGTCGTTCATCATTTACATTAGTTTCTTCAAAAAGTCCACTACTGTCCATCATATGAGAGGTTTCTAATTAGTGTGGCCACGATGAAGTTTAACATAAATGATGTCTTTGAGAGAAATTTGTTAAATGCCTCAAAAGAAAATGCCTGTCTTTAGTATAACACAAATGGACCTTTAAACAACCTTCTTCAGACACAGTTTATTGTACACCTCAGAAAAGGAAGGTGAAGAAGCAAGTCTTGATTTTATGCAGATTTTCCAGAAAATTTCTTATTGAAGAACTCTAACCTTATTCCTTGCCACCAGTATAATAGTGCATATTAAAACTAAATTTATGTGTATGTGCTTTATTGCAAAACTCTCCAATTACTTTATTGGTTCAAAGTTACATTACATTTTTAAAGATATCCTTTATTTTTTAAATCATCTGGAAAAGAATTTTAGAGAAATATAAATTACAGAAAGTTTATTTTCACTATTAAATGAGAAGTTTTTTGCTAAAGTGAAGACATTTATCTAAAGTCTAAATCCAGTAATGAAGAGTAATTTTATTATGTACACTTTTTATTTACACATACCCAAATATGTACCTATACATTTAAATTACATTTCTTTTCAACGGAAATATAGTCACATTTAATGGAGCAAACGATCTACTGAAATGAATATATATTAAACTCATTAGAGATTTGCCAGGAGATATTTTCCTTTACAGAACACTGAAGTTACTAAATTAAGTTTGAAATATCAACAGTGATGTAGTATCATAAAATTAACTGACTTCTTTATAGTTGCTTTAAAGAATTCTTTACTTAAGAGGAATAAATGCTGAAAAAATGTATAATAAATGAACTTTTCTCAGTAGTAATTTTTTTCAACAATTTGACACGTTTTTAAAAATGGTTGTCTAAATTCTATACTATAATTTACATTTAAAAATAAAGAAAATCGCGGTATGGCACACAAGCAATAAAACTTAAAAAAATCATTAATTAAGAATTATTTTTTATGAGAAAATTCACTGAACAGAAAAAATATATAGCCTTTGAACGCGATTTGTTTTCATATGTCACTGCATGTTCAGAATGGACTTCACAAACAGCTGCACCTGGAAACAAATTAAAATGTATGTAATAATAAGGTAATGATATTCCAGGTGATATTGTCCTGGATGATGGTTAAGCTGGAATGGGATGAGAAATTGACTCGGGAACCTTTATGCGAATCGAACTCATTTATTAGGCGCTTATCATACATCTGATTCGCGAGTCGATCGCCAGTCCCGGAGCCAACAGCGTAGATTTTGGGAGGTTACATGGCCGTAAGTTTAGCTAGCCTCTCAAATAGCCAAATTCCCCCTTTCTTCGTGCGTGTTCTGGGTAATATGCTGAAGATTCTAATATTTTCCAGCAGAGGGCAGAATTGTTAATTTGGGAGGAACATGTAATTTAATTGGTTCACTAAGTTTTGATTGATTTGTGGTCAAGGCCCGCACAATGCCCAGGGACTGTGACGTATCAGCCCTACCCACAGATGCCTGCAAAAAGCGCTTAGATTAGCAGCGAAATAAAAACTGATGAAAACTATCAGCAGAAAAACTAGGTCAAACACGGTCCTGTAATATAAAGCGGGGACCCGTCATCGGGGGATGCTCTGACTCGGGGTGACTACGGGCACTTTCGAGCATCGCGGCCCGCTCCGGACGGCCGGTACTGTGCAGGGGTGAACCGTGGCTGGTTCGTCGAACGGTATGGTTTTCTGGTAGTCGTGGCCATTTCATGGCGAGTGAATATAAGTCCAAGCAGAGAAGATAGAACTCGTTGGGAGTTGGGACCTGGTTTTTATTGTGTCTTCTAATTACATGTGATCCTTCAAAACCCAGGTCCAGATGACTTGAGAGTTGTCGCGGGACGATTTCCCCAAATGCGCTGCCGAGGGGCGGCAGTTACTTTAGCACTTCATTTTTGTAAAAAGCCACGGGTTTTTCGTTGTCCCGTCTTAAATATGAATTATTTCCGCTAGAGTGCGGCACTACAGAAGTAGGAGGTGATCTAATTTCATACGCTAACAATTATCCAGGCATTATGACGTTTTATGGGTTCGGCATCTGGGATCTTTAGCCTCACCACAAAAACGGAGAATTGCGTTTACCTCAGCATTTTTATTCTTAAAGATAAATCAATTTTGAAGCCTGAAAGTAATAATTGTTGGGTAGGAAAACCAAGTTAACAGGGGCAAATCAGACTTAGACTACGGCATTTCAAAAGTTAAATAAAATTTGGGAGTTTTAAATTTAGTACTTTTACTTTTAAACTTTAAAAAGGTTTAAGTTTTAAAAAAGGTTTAATCCTTATCATTTCATGTATACATATTACTTAAATGTTTATAATTTCAAAAATTTATATAAAAAAGTCTATTATTATGCCATTAATAAAATAAGAATATTTATTAAAGAAGTAATAAATACGTGTTTGGTTATTTGACGTTCATACATTTGGTTATTTGACGTATGTACAATAAGCAGAACTTTAATCACGTGCAAGGTATTTTTTTAAAGCTCTTAGAGGCATGCCAAATGATCTTTCGACCTTCATTTCTTACAATCTGCTCATTCTGGTGTTTCCCAAACCTGGTTTTCTGAATGAAACCTGATGTTTCCCACGATACTGACCTGAAATGCACCCCAAATTTGTATCCTTTTATGTCTTTAACTCGATTTTGTATGAATATATATTTTTAAATTAAAAAATCGTGAAAAAATATTCAAAAGGCGCTCGTAAGCCGGCTCTTTTATTTCAGTATTAGAATTTTACATTTCGTTGCAAAATATTAATTTTTACAGAATATAAAAGATCTCTCATGCAATTATTGTTAAAACGCTTAAAGATTTGGATATGTTACATAAAATACATGTATGCTGAATGTATGAAAAATCGGTAAAAAATTGATATAGATATTTACTGGTAAAATAGTTTGAAATAACAACAGGAAGGGGGACGATTGAATGTTTCAAAAAATATATTTCTTTCCAACCAAAGCCTGTTTATAATTTTCTTGCTAGGATATTTAGTTGGAAATAACAGCGTTTTTTTCAGTTTTTTTTCTTTTCTTTCAGTTGGATGGAATACATATCTGAAAAGTTTTTTTAAATCTGAACAGATTATTTTTTTCTTACAAGTTATAATATCTGAACCAAATTTATGAGCTATAAATATAATGTTTCGAACGCCTGCGCGCAATTTTCGTGCGAAAATATTGATATTTAGTTGAAAAAATCAGGGGTTCCACTTAACTATTTATTAACTTATCTATTTAATTTGCATCGAAATCGTAAGTGACTATTTTTGATTTTGAAACTAATTATTTAATCCTCTTAATCCTATTATACCTATACCAAATGGATACACGATCATTAGCTAAAATGTTAGGGTATAGTATTAAAATTTCAGGAATATTTTATAAACTTAAGTGTACTTTTTTAATAAAATTGTGCGTAATGTTAATCCAATAGGAAAATGGGAGGAAAACGAACTTGTTGCTTTGGAGAATGTATTTGTTATAATGGATTAATTTGAGGGTTTTTTAATGGTTTGTAGTCTTGCAAACAGAATATGAAGTACATATTTTTTGTGTATTTATATTTTCGGAGTCGATGTGTAATTTTGAAATATGTCGAAAAAAGGGAGAGGGTGGTCATCTGGTATTTTAAATGTGAAAAAAATCCTTATCGTCTAAACTTTTTGAAATTTTTAGAAGTTCGTTAAATTCTCTACTTATGGTGTCACCAGTAATTTATTCTCTTACATAATTATTAACCCCTTGACACCCAGACCGCTTTTTCCAATAATGGACGTATATACCACCCGTTTAATGTCAATTTGTATTTCCATATTCCATATGGATGTACGTTCTGTATGGCTGTTAGTCGTCTAAAATAAAATCAGGACGTACGTCCTGGATGTCAAGGGGTTAATGACCACTGAACATTTTATTTTTTATGTACTCTCTAGCATGTTTTAAGATAGTATATGGCTAAGTACCGATCAAGGGGTTGTTTTTCAACAGTACAGGAAGTATATTTACTTACATAGTGATCCCATAATTATGATAAACAACGGGTGGCATTACCTTGTATGGCAACCATTTTGTTTCTTCTTCGTGGTCAAAGCAAGCAAGTGTATTGAAAATATTATGCATTGTGGAGAGGCAGAAACATTCTTTGGAGTTGCCGGCTTGTGTTTTATCATTCTTTTTTAATTATTTAAACCACTTTATAAATGACTAAAAGTAGTAAAATAAATTTTAAACATATTCGATTGATATAAAAATTGAAATTATGAAATACACCCGAGAAATAGTAAATCTAAATTTAATTGCAAGACGTTTTATTCATATTGCTAACAAGGCGTAAAACCAACAGAAGGAAAATATACTCATGTCGGGGTTCGAACTCTGGTTTTTGATTCAGCTGACCAACACTCTGCCAGCTGCTCCACCTAGACGTCACACCTAGCCTCGCTGTCTTCATTCATATACGTTAGTAAGGCTCTGAATATTTTTTCACTCTGTTGGTTTTACGCCTTTTTAGCAATGTGTATAAAAATTAATATAATTAAATTCAGTGTTTGATTAAATTAAAAAAGTACAAAGTGTATTACAAAGCTCAAATTATTATTACATTTTTCTCCAGCAGCTGCCAATTAGTTTCTTTTTTTATTAATATTTTTAATATAAATGTGAAAAACATAGAAATACATGCATTATTAATTTTTTAAAGTCCTTTTTTAACTTTATTATTGCCTGATAAGTGTTCTTTTTATTAATGGGAAAACTTGATTTTTTAATCAATAAATATTATAACCTCTTTAAAAATATGTAGTTATAATAATGTAAAACGAATTGTGCAATAACTAAGAACTCAAATTATGACCAACTCAATACTAAAAATTAAGGTTAAACCTCATCCTAAAGTTCAAACCTCATGTGAAACCTTTATATGTACTGTCACAAATACATGAAATGTAACTGACATTTAAAATGCCAGATCACTTTATTTAAATTATGGCAACTGGCTGTAAACTCAAGAACGGAACTTTATACCATATATTCTTTGGAGACGATTAAAGGCTACCAAGCAGTTAAGCACCTAAATTTCTACCATAATGCCATAGGTTTGAAAAAACAGTTCCAGAAACAATTTATTTTACATAATAAAGAAAAGTGTTTTCATGAGAAAAGTATTTAGATTTCACATTGAAGAAGCATTAAGAAAGAAAATTCAACACTCATATTATATTAAAAAGCAGAAAAACCAACGTTTAAAATGCACAAAAATATATGAAAAGCAGCAAACAGCTGTTTCGAATCTACTAGCGAGATTCTTCTTCAGTGCAAAAGGAACAGCGTGCTAGAAAAAGCAAGGCTGAGCAAAATCATAGACAGAGACGCGCTGGCTTTTATACCCTATGCGGGTGGCGAAGGCGCCGAAATAACCAATGAGAGAGAAGCAGTGGAAACGACTGGGTGGACAAGTAGCGACATCTAACGGAGAAGTAGAGAAAAGAAACCAAAAAAAGGGGGATTAAATTAACGCTTTCCAAATACTTGGAAAATCTGGAGTACTAGATAAGTCATTGACTAAAGAGTGAGAATTTTTAATGATATGGTAAGCTTCCCAAAAATCAAGATCAAGGTTAGAAGAACATTTTTGGATAATGATGGCTGAGGAAAAATCGAACCTATGTTGAGAAGACCAAGAATGTTGAGCAATAGAAGAACGTTTGAGCTCCTGATTTTTAACATAACCTTCATGCTCTTTTAAACGAAATCTAAGAGCACGTTTAGTCTGACCAATATAAGAAAGACCACACTGACAAGAGATCTGGTAAATGCCCCAATTATCTAGGCGATCAACGGGGTGTTTGAGATTTGAAAAATGGATTTTATTAACAGGAGAAAAAATAACTTTAAAATCAAACCTTCTTAGGATTTTAGCAACTTGCTGACTGATTTTAGGAAAAAATGGTAATACAACTGAAGTATTAGAGTTGGAATTAGAATTCTTTTCAGAATGGTCGGATTTCGTCAATTTCTTATAAATAGAATCGATAATATTAGAGGAATAACCACGATCGACAGCAAAAGCTTTGAGGTAATTAAGTTCAGCACTAAGTAACTGAGGAGTGGAACAAATATTAGTAGCCCGAAAAACAAAAGTATTGAAAGCAGCGAATTTCTGGTTAGGGGGATGAGAAGAATACCTGTGAGGTGGGAGACTGACAGCAAAAGGTTTACGAAAGACGGTAGTCTGAAAGCCATTTTCACAACGAATAACAAGGACATCCAGGAAAGAAAGACAGTTATTGGTCTCAATTTCAGAGGTAAATTGAATGCAGGGATCAATGGAATTCATAATAGAGAGAATATGATTAATATCCGAATTCATTTCAATCAGGACATAAACATCATCAACATAACGAACATAGAACGGAAATTTTAAGATTTCAAAAAGCTTGACCTCAAAATAGTGCATATAAATATCGCATAAAATTGGACTGAGAGGATTACCCATAGCCAAACCGTCAATCATACGGAAGAAATTACCATTGAAAACAAAAGTATTTTGCGACAAGCAAGCGCGAGTGAGAAGTATAAGTTCCTCGATTTCAAAATAAGAGAAATGGAATTCACAAAGCCTTTTCTTGAGGCAATCTAAAGCCCCCTCAACCGGAACGTTTGTAAATAATGATTTAACATCAAAAGAAACCATCATGTGACCCTGCGGCTTAAAATTATGAAGTTTTTTAACAAAATCAAAAGAATTCTTAACAGTGAAACAGTTACTGCTCAAAAGTGGGGAGAAAACAGAAACTAAATATTTGGCAAGCTTATAAGAAGCTGTACCGATACTAGAGACAATAGGTCTAAAAGGAATGTCAGGTTTATGGACCTTAGGTAAAGCATAAAACCTGGCACAATGCGCAATAGACGGAATAAGGGACTTCTTAAAGTTAGCAGGAATAATGGAAGAAGACTTAATGGCAGACTTAATAGAGTTAATTTCACTAGTGGAAGGGTCTTTGCGGATATCCACATACGGACCATCATTAATTAATTTATGGGTTTTTTCCAAATACGTAGATTTGTCGAGAAGGACAATCTGACCACCTTTGTCGGCCTTAGTAATAATTAAGTTTGGATCAGAACGCAAATTTTTCAGACATTGTTTAACAGGATGTTTAAGATTGGGTTTATAAACATTAGAATTGAAATCAACAGTATTGGCAATGAGATGCCTAATAGACTCTTTTTGAGAAGAAGATAGAGCGCTATGCTTAAAGGCTCTTTCAATAGGAGCAATAAGATTAGGTAAAGAAGGAATAGCAGAGACAGAAAAATTGTTATTCAATTTGAGAGCATCGAGCTGATTTTTACTTAATGGAACACTAGAAAGATTGACAACAGCATTTTGGTTAACAAGAGGCAAATTACTGCAGTTATTAGCGACAGAACTTCCACAAAGCGCATTAAATTTCTTCTTTAAAACCGAACAATGAACAGAAGAAGCTGTGAGAACTCTGCTCCATGACCTTCTGTCAATGGACTGAAAATCAGGAGTAGAATTAGCGAGGCTGATATGTAAAGAATATAACTCGCGCTCTATATGAGCAATTTTGTGGCGAGTCTCTTGAATCAAAGCTCTTAAAAGAGCTAATTTAGAACGAAATAAGACCTTCTCAATCCTATTTGAAGAAAATAAATTACAACGAATGGAAATGAATTTAGGAATAACCTTCTTACGCCTACAATCAAGTAGGAAATGTAAGTGTTCCAAAAACCTGTACTTTTTTAATCGTAAATTACAAAACCTATTGATTTGAGACATTGCGGAAAAAAAAAATACAGAAGAATAAAGGCCCGTTAACGCCAAATACATAAAAATAGCAAATAAAGCCTTTGTGCAACAATATTAAAAAGCAGAAAAACCAACGTTTAAAATGCACAAAAATATATGAAAAGCAGCAAACAGCTGTTTCGAATCTACTAGCGAGATTCTTCTTCAGTGCAAAAGGAACAGCGTGCTAGAAAAAGCAAGGCTGAGCAAAATCATAGACAGAGACGCGCTGGCTTTTATACCCTATGCGGGTGGCGAAGGCGCCGAAATAACCAATGAGAGAGAAGCAGTGGAAACGACTGGGTGGACAAGTAGCGACATCTAACGGAGAAGTAGAGAAAAGAAACCAAAAAAAGGGGGATTAAATTAACGCTTTCCAAATACTTGGAAAATCTGGAGTACTAGATAAGTCATTGACTAAAGAGTGAGAATTTTTAATGATATGGTAAGCTTCCCAAAAATCAAGATCAAGGTTAGAAGAACATTTTTGGATAATGATGGCTGAGGAAAAATCGAACCTATGTTGAGAAGACCAAGAATGTTGAGCAATAGAAGAACGTTTGAGCTCCTGATTTTTAACATAACCTTCATGCTCTTTTAAACGAAATCTAAGAGCACGTTTAGTCTGACCAATATAAGAAAGACCACACTGACAAGAGATCTGGTAAATGCCCCAATTATCTAGGCAATGACTTATCTAGTACTCCAGATTTTCCAAGTATTTGGAAAGCGTTAATTTAATCCCCCTTTTTTTGGTTTCTTTTCTCTACTTCTCCGTTAGATGTCGCTACTTGTCCACCCAGTCGTTTCCACTGCTTCTCTCTCATTGGTTATTTCGGCGCCTTCGCCACCCGCATAGGGTATAAAAGCCAGCGCGTCTCTGTCTATGATTTTGCTCAGCCTTGCTTTTTCTAGCACGCTGTTCCTTTTGCACTGAAGAAGAATCTCGCTAGTAGATTCGAAACAGCTGTTTGCTGCTTTTCATATATTTTTGTGCATTTTAAACGTTGGTTTTTCTGCTTTTTAATATTGTTGCACAAAGGCTTTATTTGCTATTTTTATGTATTTGGCGTTAACGGGCCTTTATTCTTCTGTATTTTTTTTTTTTTTTTTTTTTTTTTTTTTTTTTTTCCGCAATGTCTCAAATCAATAGGTTTTGTAATTTACGATTAAAAAAGTACAGGTTTTTGGAACACTTACATTTCCTACTTGATTGTAGGCGTAAGAAGGTTATTCCTAAATTCATTTCCATTCGTTGTAATTTATTTTCTTCAAATAGGATTGAGAAGGTCTTATTTCGTTCTAAATTAGCTCTTTTAAGAGCTTTGATTCAAGAGACTCGCCACAAAATTGCTCATATAGAGCGCGAGTTATATTCTTTACATATCAGCCTCGCTAATTCTACTCCTGATTTTCAGTCCATTGACAGAAGGTCATGGAGCAGAGTTCTCACAGCTTCTTCTGTTCATTGTTCGGTTTTAAAGAAGAAATTTAATGCGCTTTGTGGAAGTTCTGTCGCTAATAACTGCAGTAATTTGCCTCTTGTTAACCAAAATGCTGTTGTCAATCTTTCTAGTGTTCCATTAAGTAAAAATCAGCTCGATGCTCTCAAATTGAATAACAATTTTTCTGTCTCTGCTATTCCTTCTTTACCTAATCTTATTACTCCTATTGAAAGAGCCTTTAAGCATAGCGCTCTATCTTCTTCTCAAAAAGAGTCTATTAGGCATCTCATTGCCAATACTGTTGATTTCAATTCTAATGTTTATAAACCCAATCTTAAACATCCTGTTAAACAATGTCTGAAAAATTTGCGTTCTGATCCAAACTTAATTATTACTAAGGCCGACAAAGGTGGTCAGATTGTCCTTCTCGACAAATCTACGTATTTGGAAAAAACCCATAAATTAATTAATGATGGTCCGTATGTGGATATCCGCAAAGACCCTTCCACTAGTGAAATTAACTCTATTAAGTCTGCCATTAAGTCTTCTTCCATTATTCCTGCTAACTTTAAGAAGTCCCTTATTCCGTCTATTGCGCATTGTGCCAGGTTTTATGCTTTACCTAAGGTCCATAAACCTGACATTCCTTTTAGACCTATTGTCTCTAGTATCGGTACAGCTTCTTATAAGCTTGCCAAATATTTAGTTTCTGTTTTCTCCCCACTTTTGAGCAGTAACTGTTTCACTGTTAAGAATTCTTTTGATTTTGTTAAAAAACTTCATAATTTTAAGCCGCAGGGTCACATGATGGTTTCTTTTGATGTTAAATCATTATTTACAAACGTTCCGGTTGAGGGGGCTTTAGATTGCCTCAAGAAAAGGCTTTGTGAATTCCATTTCTCTTATTTTGAAATCGAGGAACTTATACTTCTCACTCGCGCTTGCTTGTCGCAAAATACTTTTGTTTTCAATGGTAATTTCTTCCGTATGATTGACGGTTTGGCTATGGGTAATCCTCTCAGTCCAATTTTATGCGATATTTATATGCACTATTTTGAGGTCAAGCTTTTTGAAATCTTAAAATTTCCGTTCTATGTTCGTTATGTTGATGATGTTTATGTCCTGATTGAAATGAATTCGGATATTAATCATATTCTCTCTATTATGAATTCCATTGATCCCTGCATTCAATTTACCTCTGAAATTGAGACCAATAACTGTCTTTCTTTCCTGGATGTCCTTGTTATTCGTTGTGAAAATGGCTTTCAGACTACCGTCTTTCGTAAACCTTTTGCTGTCAGTCTCCCACCTCACAGGTATTCTTCTCATCCCCCTAACCAGAAATTCGCTGCTTTCAATACTGTTGTTTTTCGGGCTACTAATATTTGTTCCACTCCTCAGTTACTTAGTGCTGAACTTAATTACCTCAAAGCTATTGCTGTCGATCGTGGTTATTCCTCTAATATTATCGATTCTATTTATAAGAAATTGACGAAATCCGACCATTCTGAAAAGAATTCTAATTCCAACTCTAATACTTCAGTTGTATTACCATTTTTTCCTAAAATCAGTCAGCAAGTTGCTAAAATCCTAAGAAGGTTTGATTTTAAAGTTATTTTTTCTCCTGTTAATAAAATCCATTTTTCAAATCTCAAACACCCCGTTGATCGCCTAGATAATTGGGGCATTTACCAGATCTCTTGTCAGTGTGGTCTTTCTTATATTGGTCAGACTAAACGTGCTCTTAGATTTCGTTTAAAAGAGCATGAAGGTTATGTTAAAAATCAGGAGCTCAAACGTTCTTCTATTGCTCAACATTCTTGGTCTTCTCAACATAGGTTCGATTTTTCCTCAGCCATCATTATCCAAAAATGTTCTTCTAACCTTGATCTTGATTTTTGGGAAGCTTACCATATCATTAAAAATTCTCACTCTTTAGTCAATGACTTATCTAGTACTCCAGATTTTCCAAGTATTTGGAAAGCGTTAATTTAATCCCCCTTTTTTTGGTTTCTTTTCTCTACTTCTCCGTTAGATGTCGCTACTTGTCCACCCAGTCGTTTCCACTGCTTCTCTCTCATTGGTTATTTCGGCGCCTTCGCCACCCGCATAGGGTATAAAAGCCAGCGCGTCTCTGTCTATGATTTTGCTCAGCCTTGCTTTTTCTAGCACGCTGTTCCTTTTGCACTGAAGAAGAATCTCGCTAGTAGATTCGAAACAGCTGTTTGCTGCTTTTCATATATTTTTGTGCATTTTAAACGTTGGTTTTTCTGCTTTTTAATATTGTTGCACAAAGGCTTTATTTGCTATTTTTATATACTCATATTATAGCAGAAATTGAAGTTCATGGAGCCAGCTTTTACAAAATATGTATGTCTCTTGCTGTGAATAATCGACTGAATGATAGGACCACTTCACATGACTAGATGGAAGTTATTTTGCTAATGAATACAGTAGTTTTTAAAATACTAGTAATTCTTGGTTGTTTTATGATTTCATTCCACCTTTTTATATTACGTATCCTTTACTTTTAAAAAAGGAAAAAGGTTATTTCCAGTTATGTAAAGTCACTTTTTTATGGCAACATAAACAAAAGTTTTATTACCTTATACAAAACACGAAATACGTCATTTCCCAATTTTGATAATCTAAACTAATAAAAGAAAGTTTAACTCTGTGTGACTGCATGTGGTGACTAGAAAAATCTAAGGAATGTGCGAGGCTGAAAATTTGTGTGAGGCTAGTTGAAGGCCTCTCCTTGTGAAACCGAGACTAAGTAATTTTAATTTCTAATAATTAACTGAGTTAAAAACTAGAAACCCCAATTTAAAGTATCGAAAATTTTTATAATTCAGCATTTAATTAAAACATTTTTCTCTTTTGAATTCCTAAACATTATTGAATTACTTCAATTAAAACTCGAAAGATCAATTAACAATCTGATTTAATAAAAAGATTTATTTTCAATTTTACTCCTCTTTGAGTCTGGCCATCTGCTCTTTCAAGAATCGGCATTTGAAAACAATAAGTAACTGGCTGACTATGCAATTTTCCGTATGTATAATATATTTTTTTTTAATTTTGCCTTTATCGATTTGAAATTAACACATCTATGCATATTTTTAATGCTCAATCTAAATTCTTAATATTTTTAAATATTCCTATTGGAAATTGAAATATCTATTAAAAATCAATTTATATGAATTCATTCGAATTCATTTCTTCAGCCAAGCCTATGTGTCATGCACACGTGTTTCTTCAAACCGCATTTCAAAACCACAGATCGTTAAAGTACTAGTTGAACATTTTAAAGTGTAACGAATTTTTAAATACATTCTCGACTGGGGAATTTCAAATTTGGGTCACAGTTGCAAATTAATTTTCTCTTTCAGAATTTCTAAAAAAGTTTTAGATATTCTCAATAAAAGTTGAAATATCTATTAAAAATTGATCATTAATTTTTATTTATAAGACTCCGAATTGTTATGACTTGCTCTGAAAAACACCTGTTTCCATTGTCAGAGTGGATCAAAACTGCACCGTGAAATTTTGTGGCATATAGAGATTTTAAAATCTAACGCATGTAGCCTTTCAAAAGCCGGATATATGCATAAAACATTTTATTTCATATGTTTTTAAAAAGAGAAAATCTATAAAATAGCTTTTATATTGTCAAACAATCGATTTTTTAAAATGTAAAATAAAGTTTTCCTACGGCACATTATTTAAAAGTACAATGGTAAGTACCGCATCCACTATTTTTGAATAAAAATGTTAGATAATTTTTTATTTCATTTCAAAGTGTCTTGGGTAGAGTTTAAAAAAAAACCACAGTTTTTGAGGGGCGGGTATAAAC
Source organism: Maratus speciosus (assembly GCA_963932465.1). NCBI lineage: Eukaryota > Metazoa > Arthropoda > Arachnida > Araneae > Salticidae > Maratus > Maratus speciosus. The sequence continues at coordinate 53,089,134 of OZ010799.1, read as the reverse complement.
ACGGGAATTTTGGGGAATATTGGAAATTTTGAAGAAGTTTTGAAGATAAACAAATTCAGTTATTTTCCAATTTGAAATTTTTATTTTAAAGCTATTTCAGACAAGAATGTTCCAAAAAGATAGATTTTACTTTATGAATTCACAAAACTTGTGATTTTACAGTCTAAGTCTTAATAATTTATTAGCTTTACAACAATGGCAGCTATAAATAGGTGAGGATTTGAATGTTTCTTTAAAAAATGATTTTTTCAGTTTCTGTTGGTTCGCACATCTCGTTTTCAGGCATACTTTATATTAATTTTCTAACGAGTTGCTTTGTATTTTTGCATTGATTTCTTAATTTTGTTCGTTTTCTTTTTTATTTACATTCGTTGATTCGAAGAACAGAGGTGAAGTTTATATTCATGTCAGGGAAGATGAATCTCTCATTTGCCTCTTTCACGTTTTACTTATCGACGATTAAAATAACAATTTTTTTAATTTCTCTTACTTAATATTTCTGCAGCTTAAGCCTGTATTTCGTTAGTTTTCATGCAAACCGTGCTATTTTTTAAAATATTTTATGTTATTAGTTTTGTTTACATTGTCAAAAATTTAAATCATTAAAAATAATAAATTAAAAAATTTTCATGTTTAAAACTTTCTGAAAACTCCCGGAAATTAAAAAAATGTCCTTCCCAAAAAACCCGGTTTATTCCCGGGAATAAACCCGGTTTTTTCAACCCTTTGCAACTCTAGTCTTGGGTTCTATGGGCATGACAACAATGGGGTTTGGTTCATTCAACTTGATATCAATAGCCTAACATATTTTAGTTCCATTTTTTACATCCAGGGGATGCTTTCATACCTCGGGTTTAATGGCCCTGAATACAATGGGGTTTGGCTCATTCGACTTGACATCAATAGCCTTACATATTTTAGTTCCACTTTTTACCGCACCCCTCTAGGGGCACCATGGTAGTGGAAATGGAGCTAGAGGATTTTGCAGCTTATGAGCAGCAGGCTTGCTTTACGGTGCCGGAGGCAGGGGAAATGTGTCGGAGTGTTTAGAACTGAATGTGTCCCCTTGTGGTGGAAAATGTAACTAACAGATTTTGCAGCGCTGCTATACGGTGCTGCAGGCAGTGGGGCATGTCGGAGGTGCATTTAGAAGTTATTGCGTCTCTGGCGGTGGAATATGGAAATACAAGATTTCCTGGCAATAATCAGTTTGAAAATCAAAAAAATCCCCTTAGGTTACACGTGAGACAGTGATTTTTATAACTAATTATCAATATATTAACCTAAAAATTACGCAACTGTTGGAGATTTATTTTGCTCACTTCCCTTTATTTTCCATGGCAGTTTTTTTTTTTTTACATTTTTAGCGCTAAATATCAGGTTTTATTTAAACTGATTCTTCACACAGTCAACGGGAACATATTTCAGACAAAAGAGTTAAGGATGTAAATTCATACAAATTTAAGTTTCATTTAGGAATATTGTCATGGGTTTGAGCAACGTCAGGCAGCTAGTATATAAATAAAATAAACCTTTGTTAGTTAACAAAGTTGCATAATAATGTAAATCTTATTAAAAAACAACTCGTTGTAAATGATCCTACCAAGCCACAAATCCAAAACAACAGTCATAAAAAGAAGTGATACCACATAAAAAGAAGCGATATATTTACTCTGAGTACTGTGTAAAAATCTTTCACTACTCATAATGTTTTCAAAGGACTCTGAGTGACGTACAGTATGCAAAAACTGCTTGGCGATCGGCAGGCTTTTATAATGTTTGTTTTTCTGGTCTCTACATATGACCATATATTTAACAATTTCCATTTTGTATCACTGCTCTCATGAAACTGTAAAAAGTTGAAACTTCTGTGTTTGCATGTTCATTCTTAGTCATCATCATGTAGGATCGATTTGTTGAATATATACAGTAGTTACAGTAAAGCCTGCATAAACAGAATTGCACATGACTGGGGAAAAATCTGTTCTAGTTAGGTCACTGTTTAAATAGCAAGATTCCTTATGTTGCAAACATGACGTTTTTCATTTAAGAAATAATTCTGTCATAAATAGGATCAATTTTACCAGTTTTTCTTTAATTTTGAAACAGTGTATTACACATATTTACACTGCAAATAAAGGCGTCTTAAATTCAAACACATATGTGACTGAAAAAGTAATTCACACTTAAGTGTCTGAATATGAAATTTCAGACATCACAGGCGACTGAAATTAAGACACTTAAGTGTCTTACTATGATCATAGTATAAATACTGTAAACGAAACGTCTGAAATTTAGAAATATAAGTGACTTAAAATGGAGTGTTCAATTTTCAGACATTTTAAAGTGTCTAAATTTTTAAGACACGTGTATGTGTCTGAATTTAAGACATTTCAAATGTCTGAATCGCATCCATCTTTGATTAACCTGCATGTTCGGCAATAGGCATAGGCAGCCGTTTTTTCACTTTTTTGTAAGCTTTATACAGTGTCAGGACTGAAACTAGCCTTTTTTGCACCCGGGGCAAACATGGATTTAGTCCCCTCCCCCCTCTCCTCCGCAAAGTATACTTACAAAGATAATTTTACTAATTTTTTAATAGCCTACTTATTTTAAAATTTAGAATATGTAATCATAAAATATGTAATACTGAACTACGTAATCTGCTTTGTCAAATATTGATTCATTAAAATCTTGAAAATGGAATCGAAAAAAATTCCGCTTTATACAGGATTCTTATCCTATATCATATCATTTTTAGATTCTTCTATGCTTTGGCATACCCCAGACAGGATGATTTTAACAATACAGTGCTACATAAACGTGATAAAAATCGATAACCAAAATCTTCATTTGGCTCCCCTCGTTCTGCCGCCCGGGGCACATGCTCCCTCTGACCCCCCCCCCCCCTAGTTTCGACTTTGTAACACTGTGAAAAAATATCCGTTTAAAATATAGAAATTGTACTGCCAGTCGAGACGCAAATTTACGTATTTTAACGTAATTTTTTTTTTCGTAAATTCCAGGAAAATTTCCATTTTTTTGCATATATCTGTATTTAGAAGTTTCCGTTTAAAAGTAAAATATAATCTTTCAAAGACAAACCCATATATACATGATTTATTTATTTTAATTCAAACTTCACATTTTTGTTAATTACATATAAATCGATATGTAATTTATTCATCAAAAATTGAAAACTAATTTCGATCACATAGTTTCTGAATAACATCACCTACAATTTCATGCGTTTAAGAACAAAAATGACTTAAAATTTCTATATTTCTCAAACGTCAAACATGTTTCATAAGAATCTCTTTGGATTTGAAAATAATCATATACCTTTAAGATATAGATGTGGCGCCATCTATTGTTAAAGTATTTATTTAATTATCTATTTATCGTACTTATTATATTTAAGTATTTATTTAATTATTTATTTAATTAAAAAAATCAAAGTACTTATTTAATTTTTTGGAATTATTTACAATAGCTCTGAAATTTTATACACTAACCTTTTAGCTAAAGATTGAGTTCAGGAGTAATCGGATTTCACCGTGAAAAAATTACTCTGAAAATCAAAAAATTTTACTCTGGATTTCTAATTATGTATGTTATATGCATAAAACAAGGATTTTTATAACTAAATGTCAATATTTTTGCAGAAAAATTATACACAATATTTAAAACTGAGAAATTTGGTTCAGAATATACAGGACAGGAAGGAATTAATCAGTCCAATTTCAAAAATTTTGCCATATATTCAATCATCAGAAGAAAAAAAAAGAAAGAAAACAGAGCTCTATATCAATACCTTCCCGTTAAAATTATACGCTGTCTTTGGCCAATAAGAAGTGCATATTTTAATGAAAAATTGATTTTTTTTTCACACCTGAACGGCACAGGTCCCGAATTAAATGTTTTAACAGTGTATATACAATCTATACACTTTTAAAACATTTTAAATATTTTAAGAGTGTATTCGAAAAAATATTTTTCCACCCTCAACAGCTTGAAATTTTCTGAGATATTTTCAGACTCATTTTTAAAAGTAAAAACATGAAACTTGCTGAGGTTATTTTTGAAGAGATGTATAAGAGGCCATGTGATTTCATTTTTCGCTCAATTCTTTAGACTTTAATTTTTAAACAATTGTTTTCTCAGAATAACTATTTTTTAAATTCCCTGATCTCCCCCCTCGGAAAATTCTATTCAAAATGCCAACTTTGACAGCATTTTTTACATATTTTGTGCATTTATCAAAAAATCGAGAAGCACGGCACATTGTGCTAGTAGTGCACTGTGTAGTTTCTAAATAAGATAATTTCTCAGTTTGAAGCGATTGAGAGCAAAAATGAATTTAAAAATGAATCAGAAAATAAATAGTTTAGATTAGAATACATCCTTAATATTTCAAAAAGAAACTTTCCTCTGTATAAAACAATAATATTTGTGTTCTAAAAATTTTTTTTCGCTAGAAGAAAAAAAACCTTTTTGCTGGTCTTTAACGCATGAAATTAAACAAATATTCAAAACTCTAGGAGGGAAAATGTATAAAACGTTAACTGGATCGGAAAAATATCTACCACTATCGTTTCATTGTGCAGCATAATAAGTAACAATATTTGAGTTGAGTTTCCAACTAACGAAATCGTGGCTGAGTGGATAAAGCGACAGTCTGGAAGCCAGCAGGTCTCGGGTTTGAATTCTGTCAAGGGTAAGTTTAATATTCTGATGTAATGTGAGTTAATAAATCCTGTAAAATGTAATAGACTTTGGCAATCCCCAGTCTGTTAAATATGCCGGTTTGCCCTTCCTTAAAACCTAGTTTTTTTTTTTTTTAAATACAGAAATTTCCAAAAAAATTTAAATTTTTCAACGGAAGAAAATTCCTATTAAAATACGTAAATTGATGTAAATTGTACTGGCGTTTTGATTGGCGGTACAATTTCCATATTATAATAGATTTTTTAAAAGTGTATAATGCTTATAAGAAAAAAAACAAAAACAAAATAAGGCTGCTTTTGCATAGAAATGAAAGGTGGTCAAAGATGGATGCTATTCAGACGCTTGAAATGTCTTAAATTCAGATGCATACAAGCGTCTTAAAAATTAAGACACTTTAAAATGTCTGAAAATTGAACACTCCGTTTAAGACGCTTATGTGTCTGAATTTCAGACATTTCAGTTTACAGTGTATGTAACTAAAGATTATGTTAGAAAATATTGAAAAGTATATTTTGTAATAACAGATGATTGCCACACTTACATACCATTTCCTGCTTGTCTGACAATTTTTTCTGGTGTTTTCCAGATCTTTCTCTGACAAATATTTATTAAAGTGATGTAACGAGAATTTAAATTTTACTTTTTCGATTTTCGCAAATTTTAAAATTTGACATACTGCATATATTATGTATACCTGCTGCCAAGCAGTTTTCACATTCTGTACCTCACTCCGAGTCCTTTGGAAACATTATGAGAAGTGATAGATTTTTACACGGAACTCAGAGTATGCTCTTCTATACCGCTTCTTTTTACATGATATCACTTCTTTTTATGACAGTCATTTTAGATTTGTGGCTTGGCAGAATCAGACAAATTAATTTTGATGAGATATCATTCCTTTTTGTAAAGTATTTTATTTGCATTATACATATTCCACTTAATTTCCATAAAAAATGAACTAAAGGCTATTTATGGCACACAGATAGTACCGTTTAGATAACAAGGCCAAAATAATAGAGTTGATTAATTTTATAACTCTCCTTATTAATCTTTTTAAATAAAAATGTGACACAAAATTCCAAAAAAGTACAAAAAAATATAAAAGGATTGTAAATATTGAATAAAAAAGTATTTCATAAAAAACTTTGCTGACTATATTATCTTTATAAAATGGCTTAAATTGAATAAACTATAAAAATTGAACTGTTGAAAAAATATTTCAGTAACAACTGCAGTACACATATAGAAAGACAGCAGAAAAAATAAGCTTGTAAGAAAGTTTTAAACAGTTTAAAAGTAAAAGAAATAGATAAATTTAAATGTATCCGACGAGTAATTCAAAAATGAAATGGAAGAAACCATCATTACAGTTTTTGCAGTATGACAAACTCTAACCAAAGTACATACATTTGTTTATATGCATTTATTTAATAGCATAAAAGTTTGTAATAAATGGAATGCTGAAACTTTAATTTTCAAGCATTTTTGTATAAAGCAATATGGAAGAGAACATTTTCTCTCTTATTTCAGCATAATAAACAGTAATCCTAAAGTTCTATCAAATTGTTTTCCTGACTGTAAGTACTTTGTGATTTATTAAAGTGCTTACATTATCTTTCTGAGTATGCTCTGTGGTTTCTCTGTAGTGGATGTTTACCTATAATCTTTTCATAATTGAAGTACACCGGTGCGTTTCAATAATGTAGTTTCTCCTCGAATATTAGCGGGACAGTTCGTGATTATTATCTGCAGTACCTGCTCTATCAAAAATCATTACAATTTCATTTTATTTTTACCTAAGTTTTGTGTCTAAAATTCCCTATAGTATTGAATTTTTAAAAAGGAGCATATTTAATAAAGTGATAAACACATTTCATAAAGTGAAAATCTGGACCGACGAGCTTTCAGTTGAATAAACGGGATTCATATTCATTTTTCAAGTAACATAATTAAACTTTATAAAGACTGAAATACAGCAGACTCCCTCAAATCCGCACAGCTTGGGGCCAGAGGTTGTGTGGATTTTAGAATTTTGTGGATTTCTGGTCATTGCTTTGTTCACATTTTTTAAACAGTAATTGGAATGCAATAATGCAATCAAAATTATAATGAGTGATTGTAATACAGTGGACTCCCTGAAATCCAGAGGCGTCGCCATGGGGAGTTTGGGGGAGGGGAACCTCCCCCAATATATGTGAACTTGGTAAATTTGAGCTTAGAGTTGGGAAATTCTAGATTTTTGAGAAACTTTCTTTTTAAAAAATAATATTAAAAAATAGCAAAATGTTTATTGTTTTAGGTGATTGCGTTTCTGAATGCTTAATAGTAAACAAGTTAAATTATCGAAATTAAAACAAAAAGAAATCAGCCACACTCAACATATTATAGTGTTTTTCAGTTCTACAAAAATATTACAGATCTACCAGACCTGAATTTCTGTACTCCTGTCCATCAACAGCTGACTCTAATCCACCTCCTTCATTTCCTCCAAAAAATTTGTACTTTTCTCAAAAATCTCACCCTACCTCTCCTTCTTCAACAAAAGAAAATCCAGCTATTTTAATCCAAAGGGATTGCAACTTCTTTTGAAAACTGGAGATCACTTGTAGCACAACAAAAAGGAATATAGTCACCTGTTTTGAAACACACGGGGCCGAAACTAGCCTTTTTTGCACCCGGGGCAAACATGGATTTTGGCGCCCCCCCCCCGTCTTCCGCAAAGTATGTTTACAAAGAGAATTTTACTAATTTTCTAATAGCCGATTTATTTTAAAATTTTAAATTTGTAATCATAAAATATGTAATACTGAACTACGTAATCTACAATGGCGATCCAAGGGGGAGGTCACGGGAGTCATGACCCCCCTCTGAACACCAACAAAAGTATTCTAAAGATCATTTTTAAAATGAAATATACAGTAGAGTCCCGATTATCCGAGTTTCCGCTTTCACCGAGTTATTTTCTTCTGATGGGCTGACGGCTTCCATTATTATGAAACAGCCATTATAAATGAAGTGTTAGGTGAAGATGAAAGACCATCTGGCTGTTTCATAATAATGGAAGCCATCAGCCCATCAGAAGAAAATTATCCATTCCAAAGGTATAATCCTTCATTTGGCGCCCCTTCGTTCTGGCGCCCGGGGCACATGCCCCCTCTGCCCCCCCCCCTTAGTTTCGGCCCTGGAAACACAACTGGCCAAAAAAGATTTGAAGAGTTTTCACGAATTTCACTAATTTTTTATCTAATTTTGCACCTTTCGGACAATTTTTTACCCTTTCTCAGGATTTTTGCCAGAAAATTCTGCTAAACCTTTGCTGCAGAAGAACAAGAAGTGGTTGTTTCTGATAAATTTGTCATATTTTATTTTAGTTTCTGTGCAGAAATAGTATCTATATATCCGTCTTATTCTTGTATATTTATGTTATGAAATTTTAAACCACAAGTCAAGTGTTGTGCATTTAAAGCCGTATTAAAAATGACAATAAATCTCAGCACGAAAGAACCATTCATCATGGGAATAGAGTTTTCGAGAAGAATTTGGAACATATAAAAATCCATTCGAGGGTGAAAAAGGAAAAAGATGGGTGATGTGAATTGTGTGGTAGTGCAGATTTTAGAATTTTTCAGATTTCTGTTCATTACTTTGTTTACATTTTTAAACAGTAATTTGAATGTAATAGTGCAATCGAAATTATAATGAATGCTTAATAGTAAAATATTAAAATAATTAACTAAAATGATAAAAATTAAGCTAATTTTAAAAATGATTAAAGTATTAAAAGTAAACATCCAGTAAATAATTAATGCATGTATAATTAAATATGCATAATAAAGTTGAGATACATTTTCCTTGAATTATTCAATGAAACTTTTCTCATAAAGGTCACAAACCTAAAAGGTCATAAAGGTCACCAAGGGTATCAATTCACATCAAAATCATAAAGTAAGGAAGTTTTAGTTCAAGTTTAGCCAAGCTTAATAACCTAAAAAGCTTGATTAAACTACACAATACATAATTATATTTGGATAAAAAGATTGCAATTACCAGTGATATCAGCAATATCTTGATTTTTGTTTTCAGAAATAAATTTATACTTCCTTCATTAAAAACCAGGAATTCAATTATATTATTGAGAATTACAGATTAAAATACATACGGAATTCATATAAAAATAAAAGTCTGATTTGGTCCCTACATCTGAAAAGAAAGCTTCATTGTTTACATCTGCAATTATGTGCGGATTTGAGAAAGTCTACTGTATTATACAGTACTTAATTGGGTCAACATATATGAAGTAACATATCTGAATTTTGAGTATATTTAAGCACTTAGACAAAAATTAGATTATTCAGTATCATTTTTTTATGTTAAGTATAGGAATCCGATACATTAAACTGCTTATAAAAACAAATTAAACAAAATACAGCAAACCGTGTAAAATTCCGATAAATACACATCCCCGTAGCTATATCAAAAGATCTTTTGAGTGACAGTGTAAACGAAATATAAATGCTATAATTCTGTTTTACAACAGGAAGCTTCTTTGGGTCAACTGTAGTAATGTATCTTAATATCGTGTGTATACAAACATTTTGACAAGAATTAGGTAATTTAATAATCCTTTGCTTTAAGTATAGGAATAAATTACTTTAAAGTAGTATAAATAAAAAATAATTATTATTTTTGCACAAAAATTTAAAAGATTGAATTACTCATAAAACAATGCAAATGCAGCAAACTGCATAAAAATTAGATAATTACACAACTCTTTAGCCCTATCAAAAGATCATTCAAGTGACCGGGCGAACGAACCTTAAATGCTACAATTCTGTTTTATGATAGGAAGCTTACTTGGGTCGACTGTAGTAACATATCTTAATATCATGTGTATATGGCCATTTCGACAAGAATTGGGTCATTTGATTTTTTCTCCTGTATGTTAAGTATAGCAAACAATTATTTTAAAGAGGTATAGATCAAAAACTAATTAATATTTTTGTATCAAAACTTTAAAAGGTTTGAACTACTCATAAAAACAATTCAAATGCAACAAACCACATAAAAATCTGAACAGGAATTTAAAAAGCAGCACTTTTAAAACCTAATCGTTGGATTCTGCTTTACTTTTGTTTCCTTATTCACTTGGCATGCCCTATTAAATACAAACAAGAATTTTGTTTAGTCTATGAGAAATGGAACGAAATAATAGAAGTGTCATAATTCCGTTTTGGTCATTCTGCAATATATAAACTAGAGAGAGTACTAAAAGAAATTTTGTAACATCGTTTGGCATAAATTGATGGAAATTCCTTTCGTTTACAATTCATTGTATGGACACTATTCTCCATTTAGGTTTGAAGCTGTGATTTCGGCAATGTTTCCCCAAAGCACGTGACCTTACACCACAAGAATATACTCCATTACTGTTCTATGGTATGCAGCCACGAGTGAAAAAATAAGTTGCATTGCTCATAATTAATGGCTATGATTTCGGGAACCTTTCCCGAAAGCACATGACTTTGACGTCACAAGAATAGGGTGTATTGTTGTTTCTTTTGCTTGGGGAGAAACTCTGTAGAGTTTCTATGGTTACATAATGTACTTTATACTGTTAAAATTTTTAATACATACTACATGCATTGGGTGTTTCAAAATAGAGATTATGGCATTTATCTCTTAAACTACTCATGACAGAAATATGCTTGAAAAATGTAAAATTATACAAATCAAGTATAGCTTTTAGATATGGCTTTCATTTTGTAAGAGCCTGCGTATTTGTTAAAATATAATATTTAATTGTTTTTTTTTTTTTTTGCATGTCTTTTATCTATAATTTTTATTTTAAAAAATCTTACCTTGTGTGCAAAACATTCTTTTTAGACCAAATATTTAGAGTTATGATACTTTGAATTTTAATAATATTTATTGTTTTATGTCAGTCAGAAAGGAATAACATGCTTTTAAGGTTGAAAACCCCATGCCGGTTCGACCTACAGGCGCAGGTAGACTTCGAAATTATAGGTATACTAACTTTACCAACAAAAACTAAATCACGATTAAAGATAAACCCACTTTAAAAATTTTATCTGGCCGCTTTTGACGAGTTTTTAATTTGACTTTTTTGTCAGAGCTGCTTTTATCAGAATCATGTTAATATGATAATTGCTCCTTCAATCCTCTTTTTTTTTTTTTTTTTTTTTTTTGGCTTTAAGAGTTGGATCTATCAAAGTCTTGTCAATATGAAAGTTGTGCATAATATTAAGAAGACTTATATTAAATTTAAGTGGATTTGGTATCTTGTGAATTGACAAAGTTATGAATTTTTTTTCCTTCTTCATTCCCTATTTGTTTTTCTTTTTGTCGCTAAAGTTGGTCCTCAAAAACTTGTCAATATAAAAGTTGTAGATAAGATTAACAAGGGTCTATAATAAATTTAAGTGGATTTGATATCTTGTGAATTGACGAAGTTATAACTTTTTTTCTTCTTAAAACCCTATTTTTTTCGCCCTTTGAGCCCACTTTATATGATATCAAAAATCTGTCATACATAAATATTTGGCCCTTTTCCTAGAAATAACTTTAGGGTGATTTGATATGTATTATAATTTAGAAGTTATGGGTTTTTTTCATTTTTCACAAAAACCCTCCCCATGTCCACCTCCTTGGTCCGATTTTGCCTATTAGCGAACTTAACCGAGATTTTCTGCCCCTTGATTTTATGTATCAGTTTGGAAAAGATTTGTGCAGAATTATGAAAGTTATAGAGTAATTAAAAAAGTAATATACATACAGTGAAACCCCGATTTTACGTTTCTCAAGGGACTGAGTAAAAAAAACGTAAAATGCGGGAAAAACGTAAAATACGGGAAATATACAGAAGGCAACAAATCGTAGGAAAAAAAACAAAGGTAGTAAAGATGACTCTCTGAGAAGGTATTACAATCTATATTTTACGAAAAAAACATTATTATATATACCATTTTAAGATCCTTTTACTAACACATTTAATTGCGAATTCTGGCGTTTAGGTTGAAAATAGTCCGTAATAGTGGATTGTTTTTTAGTCATTGAGTTCAAAGTGAATGCAGCATCTTCAGGATTGAAATACTTTGCAAATTTTTTCCTGGTCTTTATGAGAAAGAAAATAGTCTTTCACTGTTTGTAAGCTCTTCAATGCAATATTGAAAGAAGGGACAGGCTGTACTTCTGTTTCTTCTTCTTCATCTTCATCGGTGGACGAAAAGTCCATAACGTCGGCTACGGATGGAGCAGTAGCTCTTTCAGCTTCACATGTTGCTAAATTTTCCGGGATGTGATCGTCGAAATCATAGATAACTGTTTCGTTATCATTCTCCGAGTGTACCGCAGCTGATTCCTCATCTGTTCTCGACTCATTAGATGCTACGAATCTGCTTTCTTCAAAACAATGGGAAATGCACAGTTGTGTAACGTTTCTCCACGACCGACGCAGAAATAAAATGCATAGCCTCTAGAACACTTAACTTTAATTTGCAGGCGTCATTTAGGTTTCCATTTTCTATTTCAGCTACAGCTTTCCGGACAAGTTGCTTTCAATAAAAAACCTTGAAAGATCGAATAATGCCGAGATCACAAGGCTGCAATTTGCCGAAAAAAACTCGACATTCACATTAGACAGTTGCAAAACCGGATGTGCACTGCATTGATCAATGAACAAAATTATTTTACGATTTTGCAACTCCATTTTTTTGTTTAATTTGCGCAAAAAGTCTTCGAAAAAGGGTTTGGTTATCCACGCATTTTTGTTTGCCTCGTACTTTGTCGGATAACTTCTCACGGTTTTGAAGCATCGTATGTTGCGCGACTTTCCAACAACAAGAGGCGTCAGCTTCTCACTTCCATCAGAATTACAGCACAGTAAAACCGTAAGAGGCAATTTAGACATCTTCCTTCCATGACAGGAGTTTCCTTTAGCAACATAACTTTTATCCGGTAGGAGGTTAAAGAAAAGTCCGGTTTCATCCGCATTGAATATGTCCTTTGGCTTGTATCCTTTGGTCAAATTTGGCAGATTTTTCTTCCAATCTTCTATTGTAGCTTCATTAGCACTTAATGATTCTCCCGAAAGCAATCTATACACAAGATTATGTCTTTTTTTTGTTCGGTCAATCCAGCCATTTGAAGCTGAGAAATCTTTCAAACCACCAAGCCTAGCGATTTCTAGAGCTTTTTCTCTTAGTATCGTGCTATTTACAGGTACATTCACGGCACGCGCTTCTTTAAACTACTTTAATAAGATACCTTCCAGCTCGTCGTATTGCGATTTTTTCAATGTTCTCCGTTTCTTGGCATTTTTTTCTCCCTGATTCTCGATGTTTTCTTCAATGCATTCTTTTTCCTGTAGCATGGATTGCAGAGTTGTCATGGGAATTCCTTGCAATTGAGCGAACGCTACTTTGGTTCCATGGAATTCATCAAATTGTTTAACAATTTCGGCTTTCTCAGCAACAGAAATGTTTTTGCGTTTTTTACTCGTCATTTTGGCACAAAAAGGTTAGAAATGCGACCACCGCGTGCTAAACAGCAACTGAATTTGAAAACGGGAAGAAGGGTAAGAACCCCTTTCCCTAACCCGACGAAAGAAATGAGCCACCCCATCTGATTGGTAACAAGAGTGTCTCTTCTCCTGCCCATCTCATTCCTACACCAATAAAGTGTGAGCAGGGGCGGATTTAAGGGGTCGCGATGGTCGCAATCGCGAGGGGCCCCGCATCCCAAGGGGCCCCCAAATCTTCTTTTGAGTTCAAAGAGAAATGTGACATTTTGATAAAAGGATTTTCTTAATGTTTTTTTTTTTAATTTTTCAGTTAATATTACAATATCATTTTCATGTAAGAAATATAATTTTTCTATCATTTGCTACTACCAGAAATATTTTAGTTTTCCCTCATCTTTTTTCCTTTATGAATTATCAGGACTATGATCGTTTGTGGACGGATAGGGTGAGATTCAAAGGAAACTTGGGTTTGAGCCGAATGGAGCACTGTTAGTAGCATTCTATGACGATTTAGTTATGCAGATTGAGGGACTAATTAAATCATGGGCCGTCAACCTGAGGCCCTGATTTTGGGGGCCCACATTTGGCATGCAGTTTTCATAAAGCTAATATTTTAAGTGAATTTTTATTTTGTTACTGATTATCTATACTAAAAAAGCCAAGTTTCGCTCTATCTGTCTGTGTGCAAATGGCTAGCAAACTCTACCGCACATAGAAGTCTGAAAATTTAGGTGAGGATAGTCCAAGACAGGTCCTAATGCACCTGTGGCTCAGATTTTTAATTTTTTTAAGGATCGGGGCCCCTGGGCCCCTTTAAATTTTTATGCGCTAAATTGTTAATACACTCTAAATAAAAAGGAGTGACTATTCACTCCGGAGGAGTGAATAGCCACTCTATCGCAGAGTCAAAATATGCCCAACCTCTTTAGAGTGACTATTCACTCTGAGCAAAAGTGAAATTTTTGACTCTCTGAAAGAGTGGATAGTCACTCCTGGAAAGTGAATATTCACTCTAAACAGGGGTGGATAATCACTTTTTCGGAGGAGTGACTATTCACTCTTGCTAAAGGAGTGCGGTTTTTCACTCCTGGTAGGAATGAATAGTCACTCTTTCATAAAAGTGAATGTTCATTTTTTAATGTAGTCGTTTTTTTTTTTTTTTTTTTTCGCTTATGGTCATTTTAAAAGAATCACATCTTTTACAGCATGCAATGAAAATAGGTACAAGCGTAGTAAAGATTGGGATAAAATACTTTATTAGCAATATTTATTTAATTCATGGTTTGTAACACTAATTGAACTTTTAGGGAAAAATTCAGTTAAAGTTACGAATTTAAATTAGATTACTAATAGTAATAAACTAAAATATTTTATTCAAATCTTATCCTTTGTGTTTGCTTTTATTGCATGCCCTATAAAGATATTACTTTTAAAGTTTTATTAATAACTTTTTAATCAGCGGATGTTATATTTTTAACAATGTTTGATTTGATTTTAATTTTTGTTTTAAATATAAAACCGTACTTTTTCTTTAAATTATTGCTATTTTTGCAAAGTCCTATTGTTCTAAAATATTTTTAATTTTTCCATTTAAAAAACAAAACTTATAAACTCACATCTTTTTTTAAATAAGTTCTAAGCATGATTTAAATATTAAGAATGTATATATATATATTATCCGCTGTCATTTGCTTTTGTTTTATTTAATATGAACTTGGAGTCTAAAGTTAAACTTTTAAGTTCTCTGGAATATGTATATATTTTTCTTTTAAACATATTCCTTAACTTAATCATGATTTCTAATTTTCGTCCGTCATTGCTGAAAAATGAAATTAATACAATACTTATTAATGAAATGACGCGATAAGCCATGTTTAATTTAATTTTTTTATTCGCGTAGATATTGTATTTTGTGAATATGAGCAAAATAGATTTTATATGTTTTATAGGAAAAGATTGACCTCGGAAATAGAAACAAGTTGGAAATTGCTCGTCAAACGTGGCAAATGAGGTGCGCTCGTACTATAACTAATTTTATAAATATTTTTTGCACCGCATATTGTGCTGAATGTATATTTTGGTGAACTTTATAAGTGCATATCAATTTCATTCTGTTCAAAAGACTGTAACATCATTAAAATGCACTTGAAATAATTTATTCCCATTGACCTTAAAGTTAACGGAAAGCTTTTGACTCCCTGTAATTAAACTGTACATCCGATTTTCATAAAATTTGAAACGACTCGACAAAATTTTGCAACAATTAAATAGGGTAGATGTGCCAGTAATGGACACTCTTAAGGAATTTCTTTTAAAATTATTTTTTTATTAATAGTTATAATTATTACATTCCAGTTTTTTCAATATTATATTAATCTATCAACAATATTTAACCATTCTTATAGTCTCATTTCCCAATGTGAATCGAAATTTAATTTTAAATAACAGAAATATACCAAAACACCCAAAAGCCCAGTAATGGACACCCTCTGGCCCAGTAACGGACATCCCATAAAAAGTAATAAATATAATTGTTTTTATGACTGTATTTAGAACCAGAATTTAATGAAAACCTACTAATGAAACAAAATGGTTATTTTCAAATAAATTTAACAATAAGGATACCAGTAATTAATAAAAAAATTGTGATGATCATTTACTGTTTGCATCAATTATTGTAATTATCAGACGATCAATGTTTTAATTATTTTAGATGGATAGTTTAAAATACTAAATATCAGGCAATTACAGCTATTAAATTATTGAAACAGTGGGGGATTTAAAAGGTAATAATAATAAAAAAAAGTTTTGGAATGTTAGTGATGTTTAGTTTTGTCTCGCTATTTTTAAAAATTAATCTTCCAGAGACTACTTGATATATCATTTATAATAATTAATATTGCAAATATGAAAGAAATGATATTGTGAGTTGAATATTTTAAATGCTAAGTAAAATAATTTCAAAATAAAACTGTAGAACTGATGTTTGGGGCCACTGATCTGCAGATTTACCAGTTTCATGAATATTGCCTATAAATTAAGGAATATTACTTTTTTTTTCCTTCTTTTTTTTTTCAGATAAGAATAACCAAACATTTAACACAGAAAATAGATTTTTAATAGCTTCTGTAACTTAATTGATTTTATTTAAAAGGAGAGGTATTAAGCCCTATGAGCCCGTCTTTGGCTGTGCTCTTAAACCATATTTTCTACTACCTAGCTGGTTTGTTTGCCAGATTTTAAAATAGCAAAGTATGTATACATAAAAAAAGAATAAAATATTGAAATTTTATTAATCACATTGTAACATGTGTTTCATGTATTACAAAAGTAGTATTGGCAACGGTTTGGAAATGAACGGAAGTGAGTTCAGTTGTGTTGCTATTCGATGATGCTTACAACGTGCAAGCATGTGGTCTTTTAGATTAGTAAAGATAAGTTACTATTATGAAGTCTGAATCTTATTTATAATTATCAAATAACATAAAACATGGCGTAGTCGTAATTATGTCTGACTTTCACAGTTAATTATATGTGTACATTGTTAGAAGCATCTGACTGAAGATGGAGTTTTGTCGTCCACCACAAGGCCTAAGTTTTGATGGAAATGTAGCAGAAAATTGGCGTCGTTTCAAACAATTGTTTGAAATCTGGTTGAAAGCGTCAGGTAATAATTCAAAAGATCCGGATGTTAAGCTTGCTTTATTTTTAAGTGCTGCAGGTGAGGAAGCAGTAGAAGTTTACAATACTCTGCCGTTAACCGGCGAAGAACAGCAGAAATATGAAGCTGTAATTAAGCAATTTGAAATTTATACGACGCCTAAAAAAAACATTGTAGTCGAGAGATTTATTTTCAACAATAGGAAGCAGCAAGAAACAGAACCTTTTGATGCTTTTGTGACGGATTTAAAGAGATTGGTAAAATCGTGCGAGTTCGGAGACCAGTCTGAGTCTGTTGTTAGAGATCGAATTGTTCTAGGAGTGGCTGATGTAAATCTCCAAGAAAGGATGCTTCGAGAGACTGATCTAAGTTTATCGAAAGCCATTGAGATAGGAAAAGCAGCGGAATTAAGTAAGCAAAGAACCCAAACTGTGCAGGGTCAAAGTGTCGATAGCTTACGCGGAAGTACTTCGAAACCAAGTTGGAGACCAAGAAAATTTCCAAAAGATAATCTTAGAGGGGACTCCGAATGTCCTAGTGGTGAATATATATTCTGCAAGGAGTGCAATCGAAAACATCGTAGGAATCAGTGCCCAGCGTATGGAAAAAAATGCTTTAAATGCAATCGATTTAATCATTTTGCCAACGCCTGTAAATTCAAGCCTGTTCAGGAAGTGAAACTTAATACCGAGGCCAGTGACTCAGAAGATTTTTTCGTGGACTCTGTGTCAAGGGTTAGGTCAATCCATTCGGCAACCACTCTAAGAGAATGGACAAAATCTGTGCTAATCAATGGAATATCTGTGACATTCAAAGTGGACACTGGAGCAGAAGTAAACATTCTACCCTTAAGTGTTTTTAAAAAAGTATCCTCAGAGAGTGAGTTAAAAAAGTGTAACGTTATTTTGGAAGCCTTTGGAGGTTCCAAACTTAAACCTCTTGGGTCTGCATCATTATCTTGCATTGCCGATGGTGTAGATCATATCATAGAATTTCTGGTTTTGTCAAACAATGTACGACCATTGTTAGGTCTGGACACATGTGTCAAATTTAAGTTAGTTCACTTTTTGAATAATGTAGAAATGACGAATAAAGGTAAGTTAGACTCTTATATCAATGTATCAATTCCTAAAGAGCAGTTTATTCAAAATTATTTAGAGGTATTTGAAGGTGTAGGAAAATTTAATGGAACTTGTACAATAACTTTAAAAGATCAGGAAAACCCTGTTGTCAGACCACCACGTAGGGTACCTTTAAGCTTAAGATCCAAACTTGAAATAAAATTAAAAGATCTAGAAAGTCAAGGTATCATTGCGAAAGTAGATAAGCCTACAAGTTGGGTTAGTAACCTTGTAATTATTGAAAAAGCTAATGGTACATTAAGAATTTGCCTTGATCCTCAGGATCTTAATAAAGCAATTAAACGGGAGCATGTATTAATTCCTACAATTGAAGAAATTTTACCCAAATTATGTAATAAATCTGTGTATTCTGTCCTAGATCTTAAGGATGGATTCTTTCAAATTGTTTTAGATGAAAGGAGCAGTGATTTATGTACATTTAGTACACCCTTTGGGTGTTATAAGTTTCTTAGGTTGCCAATGGGAATATCATGTGCCCCTGAAATTTTTCAAAAACGTAACCAGGAAAATTTTGGAGATATACCGGGTGTATTAGTTTATTTTGATGATCTTCTCATTGCAGCTAGTTCAGTGGAAGAACATGATGAAATTTTGTCCAAAGTGATTGACCGGGCTAAAGCTCTTAACATTAAGTTTAATAAAGACAAATTTCAATATAGGGTTACCGAGGTTAAGTATTTGGGTCATTTGTTTAATGCTTCAGGTATGCGGCCTGATCCTGACCGTGTTAAAGCTATTGCTGAGTTAAAAGAACCAAGAAATAAACTTGAATTGCAGCGTGTCTTAGGGATGCTCAATTATCTGAGAAGGTTTGTACCAAAATTTTCTGATAAAACTGCTCCATTAAGAGAGCTTTTGAAACAAAATGTTGAGTGGCAATGGTTAGAGTTGCACACTAAAGCATTTATAAACTTAAAAAACTTGATTTCCAATGCGCCTGTGTTAGGAACATTTGATAGTAATAAACCGATAACTATTCAAGCTGATAGTTCAAAAGATGGATTAGGATGTTGTTTGTTACAAAATGGTCAACCTATAGCATTTTCCTCTCGTAGTTTAACAAATGCTGAAAAAAACTATGCTCAAATTGAGAAAGAATTTTTAAGCATATTGTTTGCTGCAAATAAGTTTCATTATTATATTTATGGCAGGGAGGTTGAGGTCCTTACAGATCATAAACCATTGGTCTCTATTATGAAAAAAAATATATGCAATGTATTATCAAACAGATTACAAAGAATAAAAATTAAGCTTTTAAAGTATCACTTAAACCTTAGATATCTGCCTGGTAAATTTATGTACATAGCTGATTTGTTGTCACGTTCATTTTTGGATATACAAGTAGATGGGGAGAGCATTGAAACGAATGAATTTGTTCACACTCTGACAAAACAATTACAGATGTCTGAGTCTAAAAAAAGGGAATTTTGGGAGGCCACCTCAAGGGATCAGGGGTTAAAATTGGTGCAGAGCTATTGGCAAATGGGTTGGCCTGCTGGTGTTGATCAGGTCCCTCGGGAAGCCAGATCTTATTTCAAACTTAAAAATGATTTGACCGTTGAAAATGGTTTGGTATTTTTAGGTAGTAGAGTTGTAGTGCCAACATCTTTAAGAAAAAGTATGTTATTGTTATTGCATGAAGCACACTGTGGGATTGAGAAATCAAAAGCTAGAGCTAGGCAAGTAATGTTTTGGCCTGGAATTAATGATGATATTGAAAAAATGATTTCTACGTGTTTAGTTTGCGATAGGTACAGACCTCAAAATGTTAAAGAACCATTAATTAATCATAAGATTCCCAGTTTGCCATATGAGAAAATTGGTGTTGATATTTGTGAGTATGGGAGAAAGAACTATCTGGTGGTAGGGTGTTATTTAACAAAATGGATAGATATTGTTCCAATAAATGAAAAAAGTGCTTTAGAAGTAATTCACAAGTTAAAATCCATTTTCTCAACACATGGCATACCCAAAACTATGATTTGTGATAATGTACCCTTTAATAGCTGGAAAATGAAACAATTTGCTAAAGAATGGTGTTTTGAAATCATTCCCTGTAGTCCTCGTTATCCAAAAGCTAATGGGTTTGCTGAGAAAATGGTAGGTATTGCTAAAAGCATATTACGAAAAGCAGGGGTTGAAAAACTGTATGATGCATTGCTAGAATACAGATGCACTCCAATTTCAGGTATAAACTTATCACCCAGTCAAATGCTTTTTAGTAGAAATTTAAGAACTAAGTTACCCATTGTGCAGACAGAATTAAAACCCAGAATAGATAATACATTTAAAAAGAAATTACTGAGTAAACAAAAACAAGCTAAATTTTATTATGACAGACATGCTCAGGTAAGACCAGATTTCTGTCCTGGGGAAAAGGTAATGTTGAGAGTAGGAAATTTATGGGAACCAGCTGTAATAGTTAAAAAGCACTCAACACCTAGGTCATATTGGGTTAAAACTAAGAACAACAGAATTGTTAGACGTAATAAATTTCATATACGAAAAACTAATAATCAAAATAATATACTGCTTTCAGACTACTCTGATTTATGTAATAATGTTCAACAAGGTCAAAGTGCAGAGCATACAACAGAAAATGATCATCACCATCAGAGCACTACCAATGATGATAATATGACTTCTGTGTATAAAACAAAAAGTGGTAGAAATATAAATCTTCCTCAAAAGTACAATGATTATATAATGTAATGTAATTTCATAATTTTAATGTTTTGTAATGATATTCTTTGTATAGAAATATAAATCGTCCTCAAAGTATAATGATTTTAATGTAATGTAATAATATTCTTTTCCTCCAAAAGAGGAAGATGTAACATGTGTTTCATGTATTACAAAAGTAGTATTGGCAACGGTTTGGAAATGAACGGAAGTTAGTTCAGTTGTGTTGCTATTCGATGATGCTTACAACGTGCAAGCATGTGGTCTTTTAGATTAGTAAAGATAAGTTACTATTATGAAGTCTGAATCTTATTTATAATTATCAAATAACATAAAACACACATAAACTAACTTAACCCATTAATTCTCGCTCCCGTCATATTCACGGGCTGTGTCTTTTACTCAGATTGTTTGATTCCCACCAGTTTTATAAAATAGTGAAATTGGCTGTATTTTAGTATCGTTTTACCTGTCATTAAATAAAGTGAATATTTCTTTTTCATAAAAGTGGTTCCAATAAGCAATTTGAATTTTTAAACCGTAATTTAATTCGAGCGTTAAGGGGTTAAAAGCAGCTATTTAAAACGTTTTGGTGGAAAATGACTAATTAACCATTCTAGTAATAGACACCCTCTCTTAAAACCTTAAAAATAAATGAAATTTCGTAAATGGCCGTTAGTATGTAAAAGTCTAAGTTTTCTATTGCTACTCAAACAAAAGCATTCAAATTTTGCAAGAAAATAAATAATATATAAATTAATTAAACGAAGCCAGCTCTTAGCCTCTTCATTAAGATTTTCACAGAAAAACAGCAAAACTTTGAAACATTATTTTCTACTTCCTAATTGGTTTGATTAAAAGTGTCAACAATAACCCAGTTTTATAAAACATGCAAGGGGAAATTATAAAAAAATTAATTAAAGTTAAATATTTATTACTTATTTTTTTATGAACCAAAAACATCAAAGGGTGACCATTACTGGCACATCTGCCCTATTTAAAATTTCATACCATTCGGAAGGCTGTAACAATATTAAAATGCACTTGCAATAATTTTTCCCTGGCCGTAATGTAACAGAAAAATTTGACTGTCCCTGTAATTAAACTATACATCCGATTTTCATAAATTTTGAAATGACGCGACAGAATTATACAACAATTATATATTTTAAATTTCAAACGATTCGGTTGGGTAGTTTTTGCGCTGTTATATGCGGGCAGACGGACAGACAGACGGACTGAACGACGACTATAGGTGCTACGTATTTATATAACTACGAACGCACCTAAAAAGCGATTTTTATTTTTTTATATCATTAAATAGTTTAAACTTTTGTCTTTCCAACGATGTGTCACACATGTTTATATATATAAAAAATAAGTGTTGAAATTATTCATTCTTTCTAAGAGTACTCCACAGCTTAATGGCAATAAATCTTTAATCGACTTTTTCTCAAAACTTGGATTTTTCATGTTTATGTTCCTTTTTTAGGTGCGTTCGTAATTATATAAATACGTAGCCCCTATATTCGTCGTTTAGTCTGTCTGTCAGTGTTGATTTCAGGGGGTGGCCCGGAGGGGGGGGGGGAGGATTTCCCCTCCGGAAAATTTGAGATTTTGTGTTTTCAATGGTCAAAAAGTGCAATCCCCCCCGGAACTCTATAATGCCCGGAACCACAGAAATCCCTCCCGGAGATAAGGGTCTGAATTCAACACCCGCATATAACAGAGCAAAAACTACCCAACCGAATGGTCTGAAATTTTAAATATATAATTGTTACAAACTTTTGTCGAGTCATTTCAAATTTCATAAAAATCGGATGTATAGTTTAATTACAGGGACAGTCAAAAGTTTTCCGTTACATTACGGCCAATGGGAATAAATTATTGCAAGTACATTTTAATGATGTTACAGCCTTCCGAATGATCTAAAATTTTAAATATATATTTGTTGCAAAATTTTATAGACTCATTTCAAATTTCAGGAAAATCGGATGCATAGTTTAATTACAGGGACAGTCAAAAGTTTTCCGTTACATTACGGCCAATGGGAATAAATTATTGCAAGTACATTTTCATGATGTTACAGCCTTCCGAATGATCTAAAATTTTAAATATATATTTGTTGCAAAATTTTATAGACTCATTTCAAATTTCAGGAAAATCGGATGCATAGTTTAATTACAAGGACAGTCAAAAGTTTTCCGTTACTGACGGCCAATGGGAAAAAAAATATTTTAAGGGCATTTTAATGATGTTACAGCCTTTCAGAACAGAATGAAATGGATATGCACTTATGTATTGCACTAAAATATACATTCAGTACAATATGCGGTGCAAAAAATATTTCTAAAACTAGTTATAGTACGAACGCACCTCATTTGCCACGTTTGGTGAGCAATTTCCAACTTGTTTCAATATCTATTAAACATAAGAACTCAGATTTTTTTTAATACTTATACTATGTTATATTGTATACACAGGGATTTAATGATTTGTTGAGAATTATTTATTTTAGGCAGTGAAATCTTACCAAAAAGTGCTAATTTAAAAATGACTTTCAATAAATAATTAATAATTAATTTTGAATTTTACTTAGAACGAAAATGGTCTGTTAAAATACGTAAAACATGTTATTCAAACTACTCTAAAAAATCTAGACCTCTATCTTTCACCATTTCTGAGAAAAATGTACATAAAGTTGGTGAATTTAACATGGCGGAGATACGGCTTTCCCGGTCCCCTTAAAACAATTACATTTCAGTCCGCTACATGAAGAAATCTCACAATCACTTTAGAACGAAAATGGTCAGTTAAAAAACGTAAAGCATGTTATTCAAACTACTCTAAAAAATCTAGACCTCTATCTTTCACCACTTCTGAGAAAAAGGTACATAAAGTTGGTGAATTTAACATGGCGGAGATACGGTTTTCCCGGTCCCCTTAAAACAATTACATTTCAGATCGCTACATGAAGAAATCTCACAATCACTTATGAATACTCCACGATCAATCTTTTGCTATACAAACATACAACTATTTAGCTCATAATCTGGACATTCCACATATCTACACGGATAAATGCTTAAAATTAAACAAGACTTACCTTCATTTTATGTATTCCAAAGAATAATTTTAATGATATCCTAATCTTAAAATGGTGGACGAAAAAGTGATCATTTTTCTTATCTTTAAAGGGTGTCGTCGCCTTGCTTCTCTGATTGGTTAATAAGCAATGCATACGTAAATCACTCTTCTTTCAGGAGTGAGACATCTCACTCCTTTCTAGAGAGTGGAAAACTCCACTCTTTAAGGAGTGTATTTTTATAAAACTCACTCCAAAAAGAGTAAAAATGCCTGTCACTCTTTCAAAAAGTGAACTTTTCACTCCTCCCAATTTTAGAGTGTAACTTGCCCCCTTTTTATCCAATCTTCTTCGTTTTGGGGGATCTTTCTCCATTTCGTTATTCTCGCCTTTCTACTCTTCAGATAAGATCCTGACACCTTGTGGCTCGATACAGGGCCCCTTCAAGTTTTTGTGCAAATAAAAGTTTAATAAATTGCTTCCTTTTAATCCAATCTTCATTTATGATATCCTTTTTCCATTTAGTTAGTCTCACATTTCTACATTCCAGTTTAGATCCTGGGGCCCGTAGGGTGCCGTAGGATCCGGTCCAGGGCCCCTTGAACTTTTTGTGCGCCAAGAATTTATCACCCCCTGATTTTCTCACCTTCTCAGTACATAATTTTAAAGTTGAGTCTTAGGCTTTTCGTCCTAGATCAACACCCTCATATTTTTATTGGGACCCTTTTTTAAACATTTACACAATATTTTGTGCATTTCTTTAAAATATTATTCTATGCTTAACATTTGACTAATTGAAGATCTAAAGTATTAAGAACTTAGATCTTTTAACAAGTTTTCATGTTAGGGCCCTGCGCTTTACTATCAGTTTTTGGGCCCTTTGTTATAGGTCCCTTATAAACGGTCCAATTCACTAGCTTCTTTTTTAAAACAACTTCTTAAGTCCTCCTGATACTACATGAATGACAAAAGCACTTCCCCGACTTCAACTACCACTAATTTTGAATATTAATCTGCTTTTTGGCTTCTTTAAAAACTATCTGATTCTATTACAGTTTTCTTTAACATAGTTTTAGCATGTCCAGCTACTTTAAAACTACTAAAATAATTTCTTATACCCAATTACATTCCAGTTAAGACACTGGTCCCCAGAGTTCGATCTTTCTTTATACCTCAACTACCACTTTTTTCAAATATTAATCCCCTTTTTCAGCACCAACTTACGTTTACAAACTACAGCCGTAAATTAAAAATCGCGTTACTTTAAAGGTAACTTTTGATAAGGCATTTCATCCATTTATTAAGTATCGTGTTCATGTTAAAAGTAATTCGTGAAATTTACAATGGGAGGGGGCATTTTCCACCGCTTGGTAGCGCATTCTTTCCTCGGATTCTAAGGACACAATTTCAACGGGATTTGGTTCATTCAACTCAGATTATAATTCGGCTACTTTCTGTCTTATGAAATTTTACCTTAGACTTCAGTTACCAACATTTTCTAACATTAATGATGCATTCTTTTTTTTTGGATTCTTTGGGCTTGATTACTACGAGATTTGGCTCAATCAACTTGGTTTTAATTGTATCCGGCACGTGCGGAGCACTTCTGGTACATGTTGCCTTAGATAACGGGGACCCAGATTTCAGATTCGTTCGGAAAGAAGTTAGTTGGGAGCACTCTAGACCCTGCGGAAGGCGCGGAAGGCAATAGGGGCCTCCGAAATTAGGTTCATTTAAAAGAATTTCAAAAGATATAAAATCATACAAACTTCAGTTTTGTTTAAGGTTATTATTTACGGACTTCGCGCAACGCCGGGCGGGTCTGCTAGTCTATACTAATAAAAGAAAGTTTCGCTCTGTGTGTCTGTGTGCGATGCGGTTCTCAAAACCTACCGCACATAGAAGTCTGAACATTTCGGTGAGGATAGTCTAAGCTAGTTCCTGATGTACCTGAGGGTGAGATATTTAATATTTTAAGATCCGCCCTCCCCCCCCCCCTGAGTATTTCAAGTTTTTATGCCCTAAATTTTTAATAGCTTGCCTCTTTTTTATCCGATTTTCTTTGTTTTTTTGGTGCCTTTCGCCATTTAATTATTCCCCTTTCTACGTTTCAGTTAAGATCCTGGCTCGCTGGGAACCGATATAGTCCTGAAAGTTTCTGTGCCCTAATTTGATAATAACTCTCCCTTTTTAATTCAATATTCGTTTTTGGTGCCCTTTTTCAATTTAGTTATTCCCCAGATTCTACTTTCCAGTTAAGACTCTGGCTCCCTAGGACCCGGTCCAGAGGCCCTTGAACTTTTTGTCTGCCATGCATTTTCACTCTCTAATTGTGTCACCCTCTCAATGCATTACTTTAAAGTTGATTCTTGGATTCCTGTCCCCGAACCAACACTCTCATATTTTTATTGGGGCCCTAAGCCCCTTTTTAATAACATCTCCCCCCATTTTTGCGTATGTCTTTAACATTTTATACTAATAATTCATACCCTATGCTTATTTACCTCTAATTGAAGATCTAAAGCGCAAAGTAGCATTTTAACATGTTTTCATTTAAGTTCTCTGAACTATCAGTTGGCCTCTTTTGTATTTCCTATTATAGCTTCCTTAAAAATGGTCCTATTCACTAGCTTTTCTTTTTTTAACAACTTCTCAGGTCCTCCAACTACTACATGAACTAGTAAAAATTTTCTCAGACTTCAGCTACTACCAATTTTGACTATTAATGACTTTCTTGGGGTCCTTCTTTAAAAATAATCCAATTCTCTTGCAATTTTCTTTTACATATTTCTTGGCTCCTCCGGCTACTTTATAAACTACTAAAAAATTTCCTTATACCCAGCTACATTCGAATTAAGATTATGGTCCCCTGGGACGTGGTACGGGGTCCCTTGAAGTTTTTGTGCCCTCAATTGTTAATAATTGCCCCCTTTAATCCGATCTTTGTTAAAAGGAATTTTTCCATTTTGTTATTCCGCCATTTGTACTTTCCAGTTAAGGCTCTGGCTCCCTGGGGCCCGGTCCGGAGTTCCTTGAACTTTTTGTGCGCCACGCATTTTTCACTCCCTAATTCTGTCACTCTCAATGCATAAATTTAAAATTGTGTCTTGCACTCCTGTCCCCGGGTCAACACCCTCATATTTTTATTGGAGCACTAGGGCCCTTTTTTAAGCACCCCCCCCCCTCCATTTTTGCGCATTTCTTTAAATTTTTATTCAAATGATTAATTTATACCCTATGCGTAATTTCGACTAAGTAAAGATCTAAAGTGACTACTTAAAACCTTTTAACATGCTTTTATCTCAGGCCCCTGTTCTCAGCTATCAGTTGACCCCTTTTGGGCCCCCTATTATCGCGCCCTTAAAAATGGTTTGATTCACTAGCTTTTTTCTAACAACCTTTTAGGATTTCCACCTACCCCTCATATTTTTATTGGGGCCTTAGGGCCCTTTTTAAGTATTTCCCCTTATTTTTAGCGCATTTATTTAAAACTTTATTCTATTGATTAATTTGTACGTTATGTTTAATTTCGACTAATTGGAGATCTAAAGAGCTAAATACTAGGACTTTTTAACATGTTTTCATCTTAGGACCCTGCTCTCAACTATCAGCTTGGCACATTTTGATCCCCCTATTATAACTCCCTTAAAAATTGTCCGATTCACTAACTTTTTCTTTTCTAACAACTTGTTAGGTTTTCAGCTACTCCATGAACGACAAAAAAAATTCTCAGACTTCAGCTAGCACCAATTTTGAATATTAATCGCCTTCTTGAGGCCCTTGATCCGATTCTCTTGAAATTTTCTTTAATATAGTTCTAGGGTCCTCCTGCCACTTTATAATCTACTAAAAATTTCCTTATACCCTTGCTACCAACTTTTTCGAATATTAATCTTCTTTTCGGCATCAGCTTACGTTTACTTATTACGGTCGTAAATTAAAAATAACGCTACTGTTAAAGGTAAGTGGTTAACTTTAGAGAGGGGGGTGGGGTATTTTAAATATTAAATTAAATATTGGGTTAATATTAAAGGGACTTTGATAAATTTATAGATGGAGGGGGCACCTTCCACATCCTTTCTTCGGGTTTTATCGGCCCGATTTCAATGGCAATTTGTTCATTCAACTGAGATTATAATTAAGCTACTTTCTGCATTATGAAAGTTTATCTTGGACATTTGTTACCACGATTTTAGAACGTTAACGGCGCATTCTTTTACTCGGTTTCTATCGCTCGATTTCATCGAAAATTGGTTCATTCAATTTAGCTTAAGATTGTTATACAGATTTTAGTTCCATATTCTACCGCTAGGGGAAGCATTCTAATCTCGGGTTCTATGGGCCCGATAACTACGGGGTTTGGGTCATTCAACATGATTTTCGATTGTCTTCGGCGGTGCGGAGCAGTTCGGGTATACGCTGCCTTAGACAGCGGCAACCCGGGTCACAGGTTCGTTCAGAAAGAGGCAGTGGCATAGCCAGGGAGGGTGTTCAAATGCTCTAGATACCAGTAATATTTTAAAGTTTTCTTCGTCTTTATTAATAGCAGAAAATGTTCCAATTAGATAAGGCGAACTGAACTTTTCAAAATCACTGGTATACAGAGCATTTGGACCCCACCCTGGCTACGCCACTGGAAAGAGGTTTGTTGGGAACACACTCGACGCCGCCGAAGCCATTGGCGCCCCGGAAAAACTAAATTCATTTGAAAAACTCTATGATGCCGAAGGCACTGGGGCACCGAATTTCCGAAGATATAAAATCATACAAACTTGAATTTTGTTTAAGGTTATTATAACGGGCCCGGTCTACGCCGGACGGGTCATCTAGTAATCAATATTTTATTATTGCATCGTAAATGTTCATACTTTTTCCCTCTCATAAAATTCTTCACATCCAGATCAAAAATGACACACGACAATCAAATATATCATGACTGTCAAAGACAATGTCCTCCATAGTTTCCCCCTATATGATTTTTTTTCCATTTTAGCAGATGCTTTGCTAATCGCAGTTGTGAAAGTGGCACTTTTACATTTTTGGGACCATTTTTTATGGCATTCGCTATTAAAACACGCACAATTACAAACTTATATACACATTAGTTAATTAAATTGGTGTTTAAATAATATCTGTTATATATACATTTGATCCTAATGAAACGAATTTATGAAACGATTTTATGAAACGACTGATTGTTTTTCACAGCTGTTATTTCTAAAATATGAAATCCTTGGCAGCGAAATTAGCAACAATTGTCCACGTATATCAAAAATAGTTTTAGAATTTTTAAATTTGATTCAGTTTTCGAGGTATTAATTTTTTTTTCTAATTGTAACAATATTTTTTTAATGATGGCAACTAAATGACTCCATTTTTGTGAAAAAAAGGGAGGAAAGGGGAAAACATAAGGATTATTAGATTTATTTTATTTTTAGTCATTTTTAAATTCAAATTGAAATGATCTTTTATTTCACTTGAAAGTGAAAACAGTATTCAGTAATATTCATCGAAAGTGAAGATAATATTTTTAATATGTGTGCAATATTTTTCAGGAAAATTTGAAAAAAATACTTCATTAAACAATAATAATAATACGATTAAATAAATATTTTTTTATTTATTTTAATCAATTTTTTCTCATTTCAAGATATATTTTTTCATGTTTTAGAAAGGTTACTATTTTATATTGTTGCCAATTTTAAAAGCAGCGCAAAGAACAATATTTCATTTCAATTAAAAAATTATTTGCATGAGACTATTATACGTTTGCAGGGGCAAAGCCCCCTAGTATTTATATAAAAATGCAGTGCAGATGGTTATAAAACAACTCCTGGAGCTTCGAATCTTTTTTATATCCATAAAGCATTTGCCATTCTTTGAGCCCAGCTGTGTAACGAAAAGGAGAAAAATAAATTTTAATTTGGTTATAATTGATGAATTTATTTGATTTCTAGAATTGTTTTATTAAAACATGAAATTAAAACTGCAAGCAAGATAATGTCAAGCGAAAAGAGGTTTTGAGTTAAGGCTCAGCAGATGCTAAAATATTGTCTCCCTAATTTCTGATTAATTTTGGTGGGAATTATCATTTTATGTTCTTAAAAAATTGAAAGGAAAATAAGATACACAATTTTAGCACATTTATCCGTCACAGTATCTAAGTTCGTGTAAAATAATATGATGTAATTTGAATACGAAATGAATTTCGTATAATTAATCGTTAACGATTTGAATACATTTTAATTTATTTGTTAGTAATTATTGTAGTTAAGTTTTAAATAGCTATTATTTTTTAAGCTAGCTGACCCGCCCGGCATTGCCCGGACCCGTGATGAATGACTCTTAAATGAACCTCAAATTTGTATGACTTTATATCTTTAACTCCATTTTGTCTGAATTTATATTTTTAAATGAAAAAATATTGAATTTAAAGTACATGCTATTTGGTATTTTATTTTCTGCGTAATTAATTTTTTTGGAATCTATGCTTAACAAAAGCAAGCGAAACCGCGACAAAACACTCAGGTTTTTACTGTTTTCGTCGAACTTTTCACACATTTTATTTTTATTGATTAGAAGAAGGTTTCAGCTTTAAGAACATATTTTTGCTTCGTCAGTACCTCTAAAATTGCGCCCTGGAGGGGTGAAACCGCGACGAAACACTAAAGTTTTTACAGATTTCGCCGAAATTTTCACACCATTTTATTTTGTAAAAAAAAACATTTCAACCATTCGAACGTTTCATAATTTTTGTAGGTGATCTAAATCTAGTCTATTGAGATTCTCTAAAAAGACTGTGTTAAAATACATACGGATGTTTATTTACTTTTAGCATACAAAAAAATCGTGATACGGGAAGTGACCCGAGTTCGCCGGTTATTTGAAAGGGTTAAAATTCATATTTTTAAAAACTGATTGCATCATCGATTAGAAAAAGATTTTGTCTTTAAGAACATATTTTTGGTTTGTCGGTGCCTCTAAAATTGCACCCTGGAGGGGCGATTACAGGATTTAAAACATAAGGGTACGATCTTTTAGAATACGTCTTCCGTTTTTAATTTTAGTAAGCGGTTTGGCCGATGTAAGTTAGTATGAAAAAATATCTCCCCCCCCCCCCCGGAATTCCTTCTTTTCTATGTACATTTTCTCATGAAGCATAAATCAGGCTTGCTTTTTCCTTTTCCCTCTCGTTGACCGAGATGAGTTTTTAATGAGAGTGCGTTGCGATTGTTAATGAATAACTGAGCTTATAAGTAGATATTGTAGAATTCTAAGTCTCAGATGTATCAGGAGAGCCCATGGACTACCCTCACAAAAATTTTCCGCTTTGTACGTGTGGTAGATTTCGCTAGCCATCGCGACTACTCACACACAGAGCGAAATTTTCTTTTATTAGTATATATTATAAATATACCCAATTTTTTCAAGATGGAAGGGCCCCCAAAAAGTTCCGGTGAGAGGGGCCCCTCACTTAATAAATCCGCCCCTGAGTGTGAGGTTTCTTTACTTTGCTCCCCCGCCAGCTATCCGGGGGGGGGTGAAGGAAGCAGTCCGCGACAACAGGTGTTCAACAAAGGAGGGGGGGGGGCACAATGCGTTTCTGCTTTCATAGATTGCATAACTTTCAACAACGTCGATTAACTTAAAAAAAACACAAAAGGAAAAAATATTGCTTATTTTAGAACATTTTTTTCTTTTTTTACTTTCCAGATAAAACGTAAAATGCGGGAAATTCCATAAATAACAAACTTACGATCCGGGTTAAATTAACATTACAATTATACGGAAAAACTGGGACCTGATGAAAAAAACGTATAATGCGGGAAAAACGTAGATTCGGGGGACGTAAAATCGGGGTTTCACTGTATATCAAGTTTTGAAATGGTGGTGGTTTGGAGTTCTAGGAGTCATCATCAGTGTTGACCTACAGAAAGTTTTCAGAAATTTCAACATAGGGGAGAATTTAATAGGTAGTCTTATGAAATCTACCTAAAAACACTGAAAATTAATAAAATTTAAAGTATTGCAACTCAGTAAGTTTTGGTCATAAAAAATGTTTCATTTTTAAAATATCCTTCTTAGATGCAGGAAACATTTTTCTAAATATAAGTTATATCTAATCAAAAACAACTCGTTGTAAATGATCCCGCCAAGCTACAAACCTAAAACGTCAGTCATAAAAAGAAGTGATATCACATAAAAAGAAGCGATATAGAAGTGCCTACTACGAGTGCCGTGTAAAAATCTATCACTACTCATAATGTTTCCAAAGGACTCGGAGTGAGGTACAGTATGTGAAAACTGCTTGGCGACCTGCAGGCTTTTATAATGTTTGTTCTTCCTGCACTTACATATGACTACTTGTTTAACAATTTTCTTATTTAATTACTGATCCCATTAAACTGTGAAAATTTGAAGCTTTTGGTGTTTACATGCCCATTCTAATTTAACATCATAGGATCGATTTGTTGATTTTATTTACCATCATTTGAACAAGAAAGACCACTTTTACGCGGAGGATTTTCTAAGTAAAAATTTAATAAACATTTTGAGTTTCTGAAATAATAATGAAAAATAATGATCATATGAATATTACTAACAATGCACCTAATAATAGACGTTAACTAAACTAAGATATATTGCAGTAAAGCCTGCGTTAACGGAATTGCACATGACAGGGGAAAAAACTGTTCTAGTAAGGTTTTGTTACAATAGTATTATATAATATTCCTTATGTCGGAAACATGACATTTTACGTTTAAGAAATAATTCTGTCATAAACAGGGTTCATTTTACCAGATTTCCCTTTAATTTTGAAACAGTGTATTATTAAACGTATTTATGTAATTAAACATTATGTTTAAAATATTGAAAAGTATAATTGTAAAAATCGATGATTACCACAATTACATACTATTTTCTGCTTGCCTTACAAATTTTTCTGATTTATTACAGATCTTCCTGCTACAAATATTTATAAGACTTATATAATGAGAATTTAATATTAATTTTTCGACTTTCACAATTTTTCGAAATTGATGTAGGTACTGCATATATTAAATATACGCCTGCAGGTCGCCAAGCAGTTTTCACATACTGTACCTCACTCCGAGTCCTTTGGAAACATTATGAGTAGTGATAGATTTTTACACGGCACTCGTAGTAAGCACTTCTATATCGCTTCTTTTTATGTGATATCACTTCTTTTTATGACTGACGTTTTAGGTTTGTAGCTTGGCGGGATCATTTACAGCGAGTTGTTTTTGATTAGATATCACTTCTTTTTGTAAGGTATTTCATTTGCATTATACATATTCCATTTTAATTCAGAAAAGAAATGATAAACAAAAGATTATAGAAATAAAAAAATAATCAAATAGGGATGCTATAAACTTTTCAAAAGTGTAATATATCTAGTAAGATATAATGATGGGCTTTTTAAAAATAATTAAAAAACCATTTTATCGATCCTTACAAATCTTAGAAGACATCATTTATTTTTTAGAGATGATAAAATGTGCGAACTAACAAGCAATATTTTTTGCTTTTTCCCTTTGTGAAGTCCAATATTTGAAACTTTAAAAAAAGATTTCCATTTTACAATTGAAGAGAACATTAAAGGTCAAATAAATATAATATAATAAAAATAATTATAAAATCTTTTTATTTGTTTTATCCTTTGATAATTATATGAAGTTTAAAACAATCCGTTTAGTAAAATGGAAATTATTTCTCTTCAAACGGATAACATTTTAATTCAAAACCATTTTGGAGCATCTGGTGATAGTATAAAATCTATGATTGATTGAAATTTGTTGTCAATGAATCGCGATGCGGAAACCGGATCAAATGCAACTAACTCACTTGTACTTTTTTTATGTATATTTTTCACTAAAGGATTCATTTCTATAATAAAAGTAGCAAGATCATTCCGGTTCCATTCACTCGGACTTAATGTTAAAAACCAAGTAGCTGACCCGTAATGGTAAGTCATACATCTTACATCATTTCTTGGCTGATATAGCAGTGTAAAATTGGCAAACAGAACGGTGCTGCGCCGCCCGCGATAAACAATTCAAACTTGATGGATCTGTTGCAAAGTATGAATATTGAAATGTGATATGTTTAATTATAATTTACTTAAGATTATGCATCTCAGTTAATGTTTTTTGATTTAAATTAGTATTAAATAAAATTTATTTAGTAGTTCAATAATAAGTTATTTATCTTTTAATGTATTTCAACTCTTTATTAACTCTTAACTGCTGTTAGCGATCTTGCAGACCACTTTTCACAGTTAAACTTGTAATTTCCAGTTAAGCTATGAATACCGGTGAAATTTTCTTTCATTCTGAGCTCTAGAACTATTGCTAGACATTCTGAATGTTTGAAGTTTAATTATAATAGTCCTGGAAACAGTACTTGTGAGTTAATAGAGCCTTTCATTCATCTTTTACTTAAACGGTCTCGGAGAACACACGCAGTAGTTATGCGACAATTCCTGTCACAGCAGTTAATGGTTAAGTAATTCCAAAATATAATTGCAATTAACCTTCATCTGCTGTTAGTGCTGCTTTTTTTTATTTTTCACAGTTTAACTTCTAATTTCCAGTTTAACTATCAATACAGTAAAATTTTGCTTCATTTGGAGTCGAAGTACAATTGTTTGAAATGTTTGAAAAAGCAAGATTTTATTAGAAATATTACTCTACAAACAGTTTAGTGCAAAAACAGTATTTTATGATTAATTGCGACTTTTAGTCATCTTTCAATCGAATGGTTTCGCAAACCTTTCTGAATTGTTATGTGGCAATTTTCTGCAACAGCAGTTAAGGGTTAAATGAACTTTTTCAGATGAATTCTCATGTGTAGAATGCATTATTACATTTAGGACTATGGACATCTCATTCAAGTTTTAACTGCCGTAAATGCGACAAAAATTACCTAAATGCGACCGACAATCGTATATTGTGGTGACTACAGATAATTATTAAACTTATACAAAACAAGTTAGTTTAGAACTATAGCTACAGTATTCAGTAATTTGCTGCTTAATAAAATGTATGTTTATATAATAAAATTCCAAATACAGTAAAACCTCCCTAAAGAGACCACGTTCTCTTAATGGAGGTCATGTTTAAATATAGATTTTAACTGTTGAAAAAAGGTAACAACTAATGTTACTAAAATTTATTTTTCACAGTAGCAGGGCTCCCAAATGGTCCGCCAACTGAATACCAATAAATTTTAACAGAAAATTTTACGGTAGGTTTGAGCTAGAATTAACTTTCAAACGTGATTTCGGGGCGGTTTGTAAGAAAAATCTAAAAAGAAAATTTTTCTAAAAAAATATTGGTATTCAGTTGGCGGACCTTTTGGGAGCCCTGCATTAGGGAAAAATATGCAAATTTAAGTATAAGAACAAATGTTAATTAGATAAATTAACTACTGCAGAGTTTAAAAAATGAATACATTTGCTTTGATTTTACCGTTTTATCTTTTATAACTTTTATTACCAAGTCCTTTCAAAGTTCCGTAAATAAATGTTTTTTTGGACGGGAACAAATAATGACGATTTCATTAATTTATCTATTTCTTTGGGAGTTTCCTGACAGAATAGGGCAGGGGAGTTTATTGGCCGTCATTCTTAATTTGTCATCAGAGTTGAATTCATTGCCTAAAGAGGCACAAAGGTGTTTAAACACTTAAATGTTATTGTAATTTAAAAAAATTCTAAACTTAGTTTAGAAGTTTGATGAATAATGCGCTCTCCGGAATTATTTTTCTAATAAAACCTTCTTCAAGCGACCAGGAAAAAGCGGAATTCGTTTTATTTTCTTCAAAGAAATGGGTCGCACATGGAGGGAGTTCTACTGGGATGGTCTCTGAATGGAGGTAAAATTAGTATTGAGCCTATGGGAATAAATTTCGTTCCATGAAAAAATGGTCGTTCAGGAGGTGGTCGCTTAATGGAGGTGGTCGCACAGAGAGGTTTCACTGTATACCATAAATGCGACAAAACTATGGGGAATCACGTCTCATTTAGGCACAATGACCTTACGTATTACGTACGCCACGCTGAGCTCACATGGAAATATAAGTAGTGATATTATTGCGTACGCCACACTGAAATATAGGAGTAAATTACTTTAAACTGGTATAAATCAAAAACTAATTAATATTTTTACACGAAACTTTCAAAGGTTTGAACTACTCAT
The DNA here is from genome assembly GCA_963932465.1 of Maratus speciosus. Taxonomy (NCBI): domain Eukaryota; kingdom Metazoa; phylum Arthropoda; class Arachnida; order Araneae; family Salticidae; genus Maratus; species Maratus speciosus. The sequence goes on along the minus strand of OZ010799.1, from coordinate 53,053,076 downwards.
AAAATCAGTTCAAATGCCGTAAAGCGCATAAAAATCCGATAATTACACATTGCTGTAGCCCTGTCAACAGATTTGGTCGGAACAAGAATTTAAAAAGTGCAAAAAACAGCACTTTTAAAATCGCATTTACTAAAAATCTATTCGCCGGATTCAACTTTACTTTCGTTTTCTGAGTCACGTGGCACGCCCCATCCCATAGAAACAAGAATTTTGTTTCTATCATAAATAGTTCTCGAGCTATAGATGTGTCAAAATCCCGTTTTGGTCAGTCCGGAAAATATAAACTAGACAGAGTACTAAAAAAATTTTACAAAATTGTTTGGCATTAATTGGCGGAAATTCCTTTCATTTACGGTTCATTGCGCAGTTGTTTCTTTTGCTTGGCGAGAAACTTTGTCGAGTTTCTATGATGAAAAAGTGGACATGGAAAAAAAGGGCAGATTCGAGGGAGGTGCAGTGAAGTGATCACGTCTTTCTTGGGCGATGGTAAAAATTTTCCAGGACATATCTAAATTACTTTTAATGCCTTTTTTACCGATTATGAGCTTACAATGGATACACGTGTCTTTCTTATGCTTCACTGCTTAAAAATTCAAAAAATATGATTTTACCAGAAAAGTTAAAAAAATATATATATATATAAGAAAATCAAACATTTTACACAAAAAGGTTTTCTTACCAGTTTTCCAGTTAGCGAATGAATGAAAATTAGACATTGTAAATAAGTTTGGCCGCCTGAAATTATCTCTTAAGAGTGAACAGACCTTATTTTCAGATATGTACTAATAAATAAATCTTTCTCTGTTCTTATAGGTTTTGAATGTTTCTTTATTCTGAACTGCTTTAAAAATAAACATGCCATTCTATATGCAGCAAATCTTCTAAATACCACTGCAATATTTCTAGACACACGAATTGCACTGTTCTTTGAAAAAGTATAAATGACAATAAAAAGTTCTTGCAATATTATTTACTCTGGAAAGGAGAAGGAATCGCTAAATTTATACACAAAATTGAGTTCCAAATCTCTTTTTTATCGAAGCAACATATCCTCATTATTTTTATATGTCCAAACTCAAACAATTATGGTAAAAAAGGCAAACAGGCTTCTTTTACTGGAACATTCAGTCTAATTGATTGCTTTGCTCAATGTAAAAGTAACTCTGCCTTAATGGTTACACATATCAATTTTTTTTTCATTTCAACATTAGTACGAGATAAGTCTATATAATAATAATAATAGAGTGTAATTACATGAATGTGTATCGTAAATGTACTGAAGAGTTGTTCTTTGTTCAGACCATTATAAATGTAAAATATTTCAGTATATACAATCCCCTGTTACAGAAATACCACATATAAAAGCTAAATTAATTTGATAGATTATTTTCTCATACGTTTTTCATAAGCTCCTATTTTAGTCAAACAACTAGTTTTAATGTAATATGAATGTACTATGTCAAAAACCTCTTCAAAAACCTTCGAACACACATTCATCATTGTGTGTTTTGTATGGAATAGAAAAAGGAAAATTGACATCAGAAATAATGTGTATGATATTTAACCTAACAGTATAACAAAAATTCAGTATACCAGCAGATGTAGAGAATAAATCCTATCTAATGATACCTCCTTCATCATTGTATGCTATATATTAGATAAGAAAAAGGAATGTTGACAATTGAAGTAATAAAGACTATCATGATAAACACTATTTTTGAAAAACTGGCTCATGTTTGTCATGGATACTTTGATAATTTATACTCCCTCTGTCCCAAAATATTTGCTACATTTGAATATTGTACTGATTATTGATACTGATGATTTTATGATTTTGTATGAACATTTTTCAGAGATTTTAGGGTGCTATCAACAACATTTACTTACCAAGCATTCCTCCATCCCTCCTTTAATCAATACCAAATTAGTTTAAAAAAATCCAGGGTTCGCACTCTCTGAAGCCACGCCCCAATTTGTTATGATTCTTCCACTAGTAATTGCATAAAACTATCTTCTAGCTAATGAATCGGAAATTCATTAGTAAGAAAATTATCTTTCTGGTATACTGGTGGTAGGGTCTTTACAAAATGGGGTGTGGCTTAAGAGCGTGCAAACCCTGTAAATTTGCTTCGAAAAATTTGTCCCAAAATAAGTACTACATTAGTGGAAAGTAAAAAATGAGAATGAAAATACCAAGTTGAGATAATTTTTATTGCAAATAAAACAATTTTAATTGATATTTAAGGAATTTCTGGCACATAATATAGGTCGGTATAACATTCCAGGTTTCGCGAGGGAAGATTTTGACGACAAATTTTTTCCTTATTGAGATGGGTTAATTTTAAAGAATTTCCCCCGCCCTGACATCATAATGTTTGTAAAATTAAAAGTAGATTGGCAAGCTTCCCTACTTCTATATCCTGAAACTACTAACGCCTAGTATACTACGTTATATTCATTGTAGTATAATTTTACTGGTGTCGATTTACTAAACTCCATCGGAAGTTATTTATGACTCCATCTACTTGAAATGTCGCAACTAATTTGGGACAAAACTTTCGACATAAATGTAGCAACTAATTTGGGACAGAAGTAGTATAAATTATGTCAGCAGAAATTTATTTGTAAGTTAGAAGTTTTTATTTTCAGAATCTTAGCTTGATAGTTACAGTGGAAAATAGCATGCAAAAATGACATGCTCAGAAATTAAAAAAGAAGTGAAACAGTAGACTAAAGTGTAGAAGTCAGAAATGCAGTATATTGCCGTATATTTAGCAAATGTGGTAGGACAGACCCGATAACGAAATATCTGAATAGGTCGAAGGTCTTTAGGTTGGTTGTGTTTATGACGGCCAATTATCAACACGAGGGACATAGGCCCTAAGGGGGGGCAGTGCCCTTCGTGGGGGTCTTTCTAAGGGAACCTAACCCGTATTAACGCTTGGAAATCCAAGGATCGAAGAAAACCACGAAAACTCCGAACGATTAGGCCGACGGGCGCGATTGGGTTCGAACCCAGCACCTCCCGTCTACCAGATTTGAGAGCAGAACCTCTCGGCCACTGGTGGGGCGTCGAAGGTCTTTAAATTATTCATAACTAACTGTTCATTCTCAAATCGTTAAAGACATATTTTTTATATCAAAATTTGCTCTTATTTATTTTTTCTGACCTCTTATTACATCTTGGTACTTTATAAGTATTTGTTATGAATTGTACTGTATGCTTTAAAGATTTATTACTGAAAAAGGGAGCCCAAGAATAAAAGTATTGTGCATGATTTAAAACAAATTTTAAAAAATCCAACTTAATTACAAGAAAGATAAAATCATATATACCTTGTATAGTATCCCAATGCAAGTACATACAGTTTTAACATAAACAAAATCTTACCGTAAAATGCAAGCAAAAAAGGGTATAAATTTATCGTATTGTTCACTGATAAATGTTGACACAAACGTGAAAAGTTAGCCAAAAGATAAAATAGTCAAAACTTACACTTTTTAGTTTTTGATAAAGTCTTTGATGGATGACTGCTTCTCCCTTTCAGACATGCTCTTTTTTGCGACACCACATAGCATGAAGAAGTGTCGCAGGTCTTAACAGAAACTTGTATACACTGCCTTGGCAAAGAAATAAATTATTTTATTACAGAGAAAAATGTTAACTAAGTTATATTAATTTCAGAATATACATATTTTTAAAATAAATTTATGGAAAATATGAAAGGTATTTTTTGATTATTTAAAAGAAATAAATTTCTAGAAATTTCAAATATGCGAATCTAAAATTACAACTGATTCCACTAAGCAGCTTCTGAGTTAAGCTTAAAAAACTACCCACATTGTAATCTGTTTATAATGATCTAATATATAAAAATGAAAATTTGTCTGTCTGTCTGTAATGCTATATAAATCGACAATTTGGAAGCCAGAATTGTGAAATGTTATGTACATGTGTATTAAAATACACGTGTACATGCCGGGGCAACTAAAGAATAATTTATATAATTTAATCGAAATAATTTATATAATTTAATCGAAATAATTTATATTTACTTTTAATTAATAAAAAACCACTAATTTTACGGCAATTTCCTATTAAATATATACTTTTTCATTATAGCAGCTGCCAACAATTAAAAATTCACAATAAAATTATTACCACAACAATTACATGTCTTTCTATTGCAAGATGCATTGCATATTACGTACGCCACGCTGCCATACTAAAAAAGCAGTAGCGGGTATTGCGATAATTCTTTTACCTCACATGCAAATATAGGTTAACAGACATTTTTACATACTGAATGACAATTTTTATACAATGAATAGCAGAACCACGTGACTTTGCCTTCACTAACGATGGGGCACTTATGAGTAAAATTTCTAAAAATAGTGATAAAAATAATGGAGCTCTATGCATTCGCGGTGATGAATTAAAAAAAAAAAAAACAAGCAAGCAAACAATCGAAATAAACATGGTATTGCTTTGATGCAATCGTAGTACAATATCTCAGCTTAATAAATGAGAATGTGCTTTTTTTCTGGAAGAGTGAAACAGAAACCATAATAAAATTTCCTTGACAATATGAAAAAAAAAAAAAAAAATTAAACTAAATTCTATATTTCGCCGCCATCTTGAATTTTGTTCCTGCAACTTAACTGTAAATTTCATTGTTTACATCTGAAAAATACGCGGATTTTAGGCGTTCGTTGATTTTAGGGTCGCAGATTTAAGGGAGTCTACTGTAGTATACTTATTTTTTAATCAAGGATTTTGGTTATTAAGGCTGGCTAAACTGAAATAAAACTTCCTTGCTTTATGATTTTGATGTGAATTAATAGGGTACCTTTATGAGGAAAGTTTCATTGAATAATTCAAGAAAAGTGTATCTCATCTTTATTATGCATACTTAATTATACATTATTAATGATTTCCTTGACCTTTATTTTTAAAATCATCTTACTTTTTAGTTTATTACTTCACTTAACTATTTTAACATTTTACTATGTTGCAAGCATTCATTATAATTTTGATTGCATTCTTACATTCAAATAACTGTTATAAAATATAAACAAAGCAATGACCAGAGATCTCAGGGTTGGCTTTTTCCCGTCCAAAACTTGTTTATCCCATCCCACTGGGAAAAACTGGTAAATACCGGGATAAGTGGTAAATACCGGGAAAAAGTGGTAAATACTGGGAAAAACTTCCAAATGACAATATGTAAGAAATATTCTGGCTTTCTGAATCTGATGTGTAAAATGAAAGTTAGAAATACATAATTATTACAAATTTTCCTTAGATTTAAAATTATTCTGTAGGAAAGGAATACGGTAGAAGGTCTTTATAATAAAAACCTAAAAACGCAAGCTTGCGCGTTATATGGGTCGCATTTCACATATCATTAAATTTACATTATAAATATGGCGAAATATGTCTGAAACATATATGAAAATACATTAGAGTATATTTATACTGCATTCCTTGTCCACAGGATTTTTCCAGATTATGAACTTTTTAATAATATTTTCACAAGTAAGCATTAAAGCATTCCACATATTGTTAAATATACTTTATAAACATGGTCAACTATACCTGGACCAAATCATTCATTATATTACTCATTTTCAAAAATGTTTATTGTAATAATACCAATTTTTTTCATTAAAGTTCTAAGTTAAGGAGATAAAGTTGAACTAAAGTAATCTATTAATAATAATAATTAACAACAAAATCTTCTACTGTATAAATAAATAAGAATTATTGCATAAAACATCTTCAGGGATGTCCCACATCATCAGCATCTTTAGAGCGTATTTTTTCTAATTTTTCTTTCATCCAAAACAAGATTAGAAATAGACTGGGTTTACAAAAAGCCTGTAAATTAGTATTTTGTTATATGATGCTAAAATCTAATGTGGAAGACGAAGAATATGAATACGATTATGACTGGTAAATGTTTGGGAATCTGTGTGGTATGTGAATATTTAAATAAATGCATTCCATTGCCTGTTACTGTAGATCTAACATTTTTTTTTTCACCTTTCAAGCTATTTAATTGGAACTCAATTTTGACATTTTTAAAGGTTGTTTTGAATTTATATTTGTTTTTAATAATCAGTTTTTCCCATATGGGAAAAACATAGTATTTCCCAGGACGGTAAATACCGGTTTTTACCATGGTATTTACCGGGGGTGGGAAAAACCTTGCCAACCCTGAGAGATCTGCAAAATTCTAAAATCTGCACAACCTCTGGTCCCAAGCTGTGTGGATTTGAGGGAGTCTACTGTATTAAGATTCAGAAAACATAAACATAATTACTACATGAAAATGACGAAATTTCTGAGGAGCTCTCAGCCATTACACTTTGTTTCAAATGCGAAAAATATTATTATAAAAAAAAACAGTTAATGTTTCATTCCTGTTTAATATAAAACTTAGAAAATATTAACGCTGCATCTGGAATATTACAAGGCACATAGCTATGAGGTATTGCTATCAGATATAACTGTTTATAGAAAGGAAATCAAAAATAGAAAGTAGCATCTGCTTGCTTATGATGTCACACTGAAAGCTCCTTTTTCACATCATATTTAGCAATTACTTTTAAACAGAATTTGTTCTTGAAATTGAAATATTTACATTTTAGTAGTCGATTTAACTCCAAATAAAATTAAGGTTGCTAGTCACTGAACATCTGAATTCCCCACATCCTAAGTCTGTGGCCTTAGAATGCATTCATATACTTAAAATATTTCCTCAGGAAATAATTATTTTCAACTCCTTTTGTTTTGTACTCTTCTTAAAAAACTTTTATGTTTTTCTTAGTTCTCAAAATATTTCTAAGATATAGGCTTAATTTAATATTTTAAGTGTTAAAAGCTAATGAACTGTGAGTAAGATTTTAAACCTCACATAAGATTAAGTCTATTTTAAAAATATTTTGACATTTAAGGAAAAAACAGACATCCTTTGAGAAAAGTACACAGAAAAAATAAATTAAAAATATCGATTTCCTGAGAAGATATTTTAAATATATAAATGCATCACACATCCGTAGACAAAGCATTAGTGACGGAAATTCAGAAGCTGAGTGACTAGCAACCTTAAGCGTATATACTAGTTAACACAGAGAAATTCAAACGCTAATGTTATTCCTATGGGAGCTTTATTTACTGAATTCTCACTTGCATTTTAATATTTTTAAATGATTTTTTTTTTTTTTTGCAAAGGGTACCTGAGGTTGATAATTTTGTTGTGTGTTTGTATTTTTTCGATTTTTCTTATGGTTTTTTTATACAGGTTGTCCGGTCTCAACGGTGTCCAATGGCTAATTCCTAAACCGTTAGTCATAGACATATAGTTCCAATTAGAAAAATGCTTTAAATCAGATAAAGAAATATTTTAAAAGCGATTTGGGTCAATAAAAACATTTCTTAAAAAATTACGAAATTTAAATTTTTATACGGTCCTCCGGTCCTATAAGTTATATTTAGTAAAATTTTCCTATTACACTGACAAGTAAGACAAAAAAAAGTCCCATTCATATGACACTAAAATTGTGCGAGTTATGAAACTTTAAAAATGCATGACTTATGTCACTTTTCTGCTCTGAAAACAAATGAGTTCGGCTTGGCTTTGAGGGGTCATATTCCAAGTGTTTAAAGTATTCGAAGATCTCATTTCATGTGTACTTGCGCTTTGAAAAAAGTCGTACTATGTTACGATTAAGTTAACATTTATTAAGTTTCAGATTGGCTGAAATAACATATGTTTTATTTTGTCAGGATTTGAGACTGTTCCTTTTATGATTTCTTTTAATAAAATTATGTTATTTTTATAAGTTTTTGTTGCTTCAACGATCTTATGTATGTTTTTCCAGTTCAAACTTTGTATTCGAACTTTAACCCACTTTCAAATATCCGAACGAGATTACGTTTTACATGCTGGCGCAAATCCGATAACAATCTAATACGAGTATTATTATGATTTTCGGTGGTTACCATTTATACTTATTTTATAGGATAACACAAAAAATTTCGGATAGATTACCGCCAAGAAGTTTATGAAAAAGTTTTAGATTAGATAATACAAGACGGAGATTGTTGGTTTTTTTAACTTTTATGTATTTTTTAGCACTGAATCCGAAAATTGCCTTAATTTTTAACCATCATGTCAGGATATTTCGCAAATCATAAATTGTCGAATTTAAAGAATAACAAAAATCGGATACTATAAAGTAGAGGAGATGGTTGTATTTTTTAACTTTTGATAATTGATTTTTACGTACTTTTTAGCACTAAATCTGAAAATGACTTTCATTTTTAACCATCATGTTAGAATTTTTTTGCAAATGTGTAAGTTAAAATATAGCGAAAATCTCATACTATAAAACATATGTAAAACTTTTTTTATTTTATTTGATTCAATAATTTATTCGATATTTTTGCTTATCTTGGGATTCTTACAGCTGGGTGGTGTGATGAGATGGGGGAGGAGATTAAATTTTAGCTTTGAACATTTTAACTTTGAAATTTACAATTTGTGAAAAATCTTGATGTGATGGCTAAAAATGAAGGTCAATTCTGGATTCAGCGGTACAGAATACATAAAAATCAATTAACAAAAGCTAAAAAACATGAAATAACCCAACTTTTGCAGTCTAGTGAAATCTAATAATATTTTTAAATACGTATCATTTTGTAAAGAATTGAGGCTGTTAATTTGGCATCATTTTATTTAACAAAAATCCTGTTTTTTTCTTTCTTCTCAAATGTGTAGTATTATAAATTGTATATTTTGCATTAATATGTCAGAATGACTAAATATTTCAAATTTATATTGCAATGTTAATTTTACTCTCAACCATTTAACATATCTGACGAAATTATATTTCGACTAAATTTGTGAATGACCCCCAATTTGCAGCAAAAAATATGCTCCAACTTTAAACAGGTATTACTCAGTCAATTTTAATCGTAGAACAATGGGACTTTTTTTGTATTACTTGTCAGTGTAATAGGACAATTTTACTAAATATAACTTATAGGACCGGGGGACCGTATAAAATTTAAATTTCGTAATTTTTTAAGAAATGTTTTTATTGACCCAAATCGCTTTTAAAATATTTCTTTATCTGATGTAAAGCATTTTTCTAATTAGAACTATATGTCTATGACTAACGGTTTAGGAATTAGCCATTGGACACCGTTGAGACCGGACACCCTGTATAAGGATAGTTTCATTTTAATAACTAGTTACAGTTAGTGTAGGTGTATTATTATTATTTTTTTTCCACACTGACTGTACTTTCTACAAATAACACACCAGAAACAATATTTTTAAAAACTAAATTTGGTAGTGATAAAAGCCATTAAAACTTATGGCCAGTACAATTAGCTCCGCTTTTTTTTCACTTTGACACGTGTCTCCCCCATCAGGTGAACTGTTTGATGCAGAACCACAAGTGTTTCATTCGAAAACAACTTTGGTACTTGATGTATTGATCCCAAATTGATGAAAGTTTGAGTGAGCCTTGCCCAAATCTGAAAATGGAACTGCATTCTGACTACACAATGCACTGCCCCCCCCCCCCCCCACACACACATATACACCACATTTTTCACCCTTAATCTAATGTTTCCGTAATAAAGGTATGAGTATGTTTATCTTAAACTTTTGGAAAATGTTAAAATTTGTTATTGTGTCGTGTGCCACACAGTGCTGCGGTTTTTTTTTTTTTTTTTTTTTTTTTTTTACTGCATTGTGATGTACAGTCGTGGAAAAAAAAAAGTAAACACCCCTACTAACTTCTCAACAAACTATCGTAGAAGAAAGTTACTGGTACCGAACGATTGGAAATAAAGTCTACTTTTAAATGATGTATATAAAATTTGTTTATGGGGCCATCTACATATTAAAACGAACCATAACTTTTTTTTTTCAATAGCAGTACACAATTTTGACAGCACAAATGAACTCTACACCTTTCAATTAGCCTATAAACAAATTTTTATGCAATTCGTGCCATAAGTTTCCGAGAAATTAATTATTTTAAAATGAGCGTATTTTAAGGGCTGTATCCAAATTGAAGTTCCGAACTCGATTCTTAACCGAGGGAGCCGCCTTCTTGATCAAGGCACGTTTAAGCGTCAATGAAACCTGTTTGATTACAGGTTAGCAGAATAAATTTCAAAAATTTACTCACATCTATCATAGACGGCCCCTTAAACCATCATTTTGCCGTTTTTTAAGCATAACTTGAAAACTACTTGGAAGAAAAATGTGAAATTTCGGATTTCCATAAAGCAGGACTTAATAATTCTAATTCCATCAAAAAAATTGTATGTTGCAATTCATAATTTTTTCGAATATTAATTTCATAATTCATACCATAAAATTATAAAAATTGCAAATTCAACGTATTAATGTTTGGGTATATTAGTATTATTGCCACACAAAAAATTAGCTCATTAGGAGCATAATTTCAGGAGATATAAATAAAAATATGAAAATGTAATTTAACATTAGAAGTACTAAATTTTGAATGTCTATAATTCAACAACTTATCATTCGAATGACTTGAAATTTGGTTTCTAGGCATATTTTGAACCACAGATTTGAAATATCTCGTTAAATTTGGGTATTGCTATTGAAAAAAATGAAGTTTTGATTAGTTTTAATATGTATATGGCCCCCTAAGCAAATTTCATACACACCATTTAAAAGTAGACTTTATTTCCAATCGTTCGGTACCAGTAACTTTCGTCTACAATAATTTGTTGAGGAGTTAGTGGGGGGTGTTTACTTTTTTTTTTTCCACGACTGTACAGTGTTTATAATGAGTAAATACAGGGAATAACTTAGGAAATCTGTACCAAGCACTAATTATAATTTCATTATTTCTTACGCTAAAATTTGATTCAGTTCAAGAATCTAGATATCACTGTATACTGATTACATAAAAAATCGGTTTTAAACAGGATTCATAGATATTATATTTTTAAAAATATTAAAAATATCCGATTTTTTGATATATATCTCATATTTTTTTATATGTATCAGATAGTTTCAAAATAGTAAATAAAAAATCTAAATGCATATTTCTTTTTTACCTTACATAACAAAATTGAAGATCAACTAATTGAATTACATAATACAAACATCACGACCATCCGGCTTTAAGAAACTTTTATGTTTTTTTCAAGAAAATTTTAAAATCAAAATAATTTGTTTAAATTAAAAATATTATATATAAACGTAAGTTTGTCTGTTTCTTTATTCCCTAACAAGTTGTGCAGTTAAAATTGAACAAAACCAAAACCAGAAAAGATTCTGTCTAATGAAGCTATATAAATAACTCATCTATTATCTAAGTTAGACGGGTTTTATTCAAATACTTGATCTAAGTGCATATTGTCCCACAAAATTATTGGATCTAAATATAAAAATCAGCTTCAGATGTCAAGTGTGGAATATATATATAAAGGTATATTTATTTTTTTTTCGCAAGGGGGAGGGGAGGCTAAAAAAGTCACTGACAGAACAAAAGTTCTTTATCTATAAAATGACACAGTGCATAACACATAAAAAAAATCTATTGACACTTGTTTTAACTGAAAATATCAAAAATATCATTCAAAATAATTTGAAAATAAATATAAATATATAAAAATATATAACATGATATGTAACAAAATACTATATGTAGTATCGCCAAACTCTAGTTTTAATGTACCATATTTTCAGGTGTATAGCCCGCACCCCTAAATCGAACAATACAGTAAAAAAGTTCATGTATAAGCCGCGGAGCTGCATTGTTGTATAGCCTGTGGGCTATACACCATCTGCGGGTGTATATTTTGACCGGGTTTGAAATTAGAGGTCATTAACGTAAAATCCCGATTGTAAGCCCCCCTCACAGTTTTAAGCAATTTTTTTTTTTTTTTTACACTGCCAAATATAAATCCCCCCCTTCTTTCACAAAATTTTTTGTGGGAAAAAATTTATTTAAAAATCTAAGGGAACATTTTGACTGTTTTGGCGAATTTCTACATGTTTTCACATGATATTAATGAACCCCACACACCCTCTACATGAAATGTCCACTCCCTTTCTCTGCTCTCCCTCCCCTTCCTCAGCACAAAAAATTTAAAATCGCGGAAATCTTAATCCTATTGTTCTATTTGTTGCTCGCTAATAACAACAAATAAATGCTCGATTATTTAAATTACACCTCTTTCTCCAAAAGTTCTTATTTCTCCTCTGACCCCCACCCTACAAAGTTTAAAATCCTTAAATTTTGTTTGTAAAAAAATCCTGCCCTATTTCTTACAATTGAACCTCGAAAATTCAGAATCAGCGGGACCACAGCGATTGCGGATTTTTTAATTTTCTGGATTTTGGAGGTCTGTTAAAAAATATTTTCATGGCAATATAATGGCCCTCCCTTCCCGCTTTTCGGTGTCTTTAATTTGTGTAATTTCGCTTTTAACTTTGTCCGGTTTCAATTTTTTTTTTCAATCTGCATTCCGCAAAAGAGTCGGAATAAGAGTAGAATATAGGGCTGTTGACAGAAATGCGCTCACCATGGCGGCTGCATTTTCCCCCCCTAGTGCAATAAACGATGATCAAGATCAAATTGCCGAATTAAGTTATAAAATAGGAATGATACACTAAAACATAACACTTATGGGCAATTCCATCGTAACTGATGTAACATTTTATCATCGAATTTTGTTTTCAAATCTATGTAGAACATTTACTAATAAAGCTAGAACAAATTTTTACAATTTAAAATATTTCTTACTAAGGTCTTAATACCCAAATACCTGCAGATTATTTCAATCTGTCTTTGAGTCCCAAAAATTGCAATTCAAAATTCTGTAACTGACGTAACATAAAATAGACACACATTTTTTCTGCATTCATTGAAGTGTAAAAATTACCACCCAGTTAAAAAAAGTGATTTTATGTTCTCAACAACACTAAGTAATGCCAAATTATAACAGTAACTTGTTTAATAAATTTCTGAATAATAATTTTTTTTAAAAATGGCATTTACACGTGTAACTGACGTAACTTTTATTGTGTAACTGACGTAACATTATGACTTTACAAAGACAATAATGGTACTTAACTTAGTTTGTAAACGGTAATTTACAATGCCTTTTTATTAGGATTTTTCTATAGAATATAAAAATATCAATTTTTGCAATCATACCCTTAAACTAAACATGTTATAAATTTGATTCCCCCCCCCCCCCCCAAAAAAAAAAGATGATCTCCTGTGGAATTGCCCTTATGCTGAAATTAAATATACATATTAAAACACAATAAATTAAAATATACTACACAATAGATAATACAGAAGTAATTTTATTTCGAATTTTCCGACAATTTAAGTCATTCGGTTCTGAAAATTAATGAAATATCGGCCACCAAAGCCGGACATAAAAAAATCCTCAGAAAAAAAGAAATCTGGAAAAGAAAACAAACTTCTTAACATAAAATCCTCTTAATGGATGTTAATTATGAGTGAAATCCTGTAGTTACATCACAAAATCTTTATTTGAGAAGGTTTAGTGCCATTTCTAGAGTTTCATGAAGGGAGGGGAGGGGAGTGTTCGTTGAGATAAAATGTAAAATTGCATGATTCTTCTGAGAATATATTTAGAGAATTTCTTCAAACAATCATGGAAAAATATCGTGAATTTCGTCACATATCTAAGAAAGAATTAGAGAATTTTTTTTTCAACTGATCACTGTAAAAAGTTACTAATTTCAATAATCAATTAAAGGGAGAAAAAAATCAAATTTGTCTATTATTCGCAGAGAAAAATCGCTAATTTTGTCATAGGTTGCGGAAAAAAATCAGAGTTTCACTAAATGATCAAGGAAAAATATCGCAAACTTTGTCAAGAGAGTGAGAAAAAAAATGGTATATTTTGTCAGTCTGTCACAGAAAAATATGAATTTTGACAAACGATTGCCCCAAAAAAATCAATTTTGTCAATCAATCACAGAACAAATTGCCAGATTTGTCAAACGATCGTGAACTGAAAAAAAGCAAATTTTGCAAAGCATTGCAACAAGAGAAAAAAAACGCGAATTTTGTCAAAAGATTGCAAAAGAAAAAAAAAACCTCATCTTGTTTTCATATTTTCCTACTGCATTCTAAGTTCTTTTCAAAGAAACAAAACTGAAATAACACATCGAGATTGGCAAATGTGTGCGTCAAGGTCATAGGACAATGTGTCACTCGGGTGATTATTCTGTTGGAGAAGGAGCAGATGTGTTATCTTTAAATTCAATCAAAAGAAAATGAAATTGCATGTTTGTTTCTTTAGTTATAAATATGTATTTTAGTGATTTTATTAGAATTAAAATATATGAAGCTTCGAGTCCTCAACGTCTTTTAATTTTATGCCATTTTTTAACTTTCCAGTTTTTGTAACATTTAAAGTCTTTAAATGGTCAATCATTATAAAAATATACCAGAATATAACTATATTTATTTATTTAGTGTTTATATTTGAAAGAATTTAACTGCATTTGATCAGAAATATGAAAGACACAGCAGTCTTATTTTAAAAATTAATAAAACTGAAATCAGAAAAAGTCCCAATTTTAGAGATTTCCAGAATTTGGATACCTGGATTTTCGAAGTTCAACCGTATTTTGTAGCAAGGTGATTGATCTAAATCTCCTCTACACAATCTCTTACAAGTATCACTCATCTAAAATCTTCATCCTCTGTGAAATTTTTTCTCCATCCTTTCTCCCCAAATGGTAGTGGTGGTGTGTGTGTGTGGAGGGTGGGGGGGGGGGATTTCTAAATATGCAGAAGGAAAGCAAAAGATTTTTCTGCAGTTTGGCTGTTCTAACCCTTGAATTACATGTGTATTTTATGATTAAATAGAATAAAAAAAGAGTAAAAACAATTTGCAGGGTTCATACAGAGTTGGGAAGAAAAAATCCAAGGAGTACCGAAAAAAATCCAAGGAGTCCAAAAAATTTTAAGGATCTTCTGGGGGAAATTCGTGTGTCTTTTGCGATCTTCTGGGAGAAATTTGTGTGTTTTTTCGCGAACTTCTGGAACAAATTTGTGTGCTTTTCGCGATCTTTTAATGGAATTCGTGTTTTATTTCGATCATTTGACGAAACTGACGTTTTTCTCGCGATCACTTGATGGAAACCGCGTGTTTTTCGCGATCCTTTGACGAAATTCGCGTCTTTTTCGCGATCTTCTGGGGGAAATTCGCGTTTTCTTTCGCGATCCTTTGACGAAATTTGTGTTTTTCGCGATCTTCTGAGGGAAATTCGCGTGTTTTTCGCGATCTTCTGAGGGAAATTCGCGTGTTTTTCGCAATCTTCTGGGAGAAATTCGCGATTTTCTGGGAGAAATCCGCGAATTCGCGTTTTATTTCGATCATTTGACGAAACTGACGCTCTTCTCTCGATTATTTGATGGAAACCGCGTGTTTTTCGCGATCCTTTGACGAAATTCGCTTGTTTTTCGCGATCTTCTGAGGGAAATTCGCGTTTTTTCGCGATCTTCTGAGGGAAATTCGCGTTTTTTCGCGATCTTCTGAGGGAAATTCGCGTTTTTTCGCGATCTTCTGAGGGAAATTCGCGTTTTTTCGCGATCTTCTGAAGGAAATTCGCGTTTTTTCGCGATCTTCTGAAGGAAGTTCGCGTTTTTTCGCGATCTTCTGAAGGAAGTTCGCGTTTTTTCGCGATCTTCTGAAGGAAATTCGCGTTTTTTCGCGATCTTCTGAAGGAAATTCGCGTTTTTTCGCGATCTTCTTAAAGAAATTCGCGTTTTTTTCGCGATCTTCTGAGAGAAATTCGCGTTTTTTCGCGATCTTCTGAGGGAAATTCGCGTTTTTTCGCGATCTTCTGAGGGAAATTCGCGTTTTTTCGCGATCTTCTGAGGGAAATTCGCGTTTTTTCGCGATCTTTTAATGGAATTCGCGTTTCATTTCGATCGTTTGACGAAACTGACGTTTTTTTCGCGATCCTTTGACGAAATTTGGGGTTTTTGCGATCTTCTGGGGAAAATTCGTGTGTTTTTCGCGATCTTCTGGGGAAAATTCGCGTCCTTTCGCGATCTTCTGGCAGAAATTCGCGTCTTTTTGCGATCTTCTGGCAGAAATTCGCGTTTTTTCATGATGATCTGGGAGAAATTCGCGTTTTTTTCACGATCTTTTCATGGAATTCGCTTTTTATTTCGATCATTTGACGAAACTGACGTTTTTTTCGGGATCTTTTGATGGAAACCGCGTGTTTTTCGCAATCCTTTGACGAAATTTGCGTATTTTTAGCGATCTTTCGAGGAAATTCGCATGTTTTTAGCGATCTTTTGAGGAAATTCGCATGTGTTTCGCGATCTTTTGAGGAAATTCGCGTGTGTTTTGCGATCTTCTGGGGGAAATTCGAGTGGGTTTCGCGATATTTTAATAGAATTCGCGTTTTATTTCTATCGTTTGACGAAATTGACGTTTTTTTCGATCTTTTGATGGAAACTGCGTGTTTTTCACGATCGTTTGACGAAATTGTCATTTTTTGCGATCTTTTGATGGAAACCGCGTGTTTTACGCGATCGTTTGACGAAATTCGTGTTTTTCGCGATTTTTTGAGGAAATTCACGCGTTTTTTGCGATCTTTCTAGGAAATTCGCATTTTTTGCGATCTTTTGTGGAAATCCTCTTTTTCTCGATTTAACGAAATTCGCGTTTTTTCAAGATCCTTTGACAAAATCACGATTTTTTTCCGTGATCGATTGACGAAATTTGACAGTATTTTTGAGACATATTTGCGAAAAAACGCGATTTTTCCGTGATTCTTGGCTAATTGCCAAACATCGATGAAATTTAAAATAAAGATCGGTTAACAGTGTTGAAAAACTGACTTTACGAACCAAATAATTGAAAAAAGGACCTAGTGGGAGCCCTGCTATAAGATTATCCTAACCAATCAATCCTGTGCTTCATAAATGACGGGCATAAAGGATTTACCGTGCGTTTTACAATCACGATTTTTTTTCCCCCTCGGCAGCAATATCGCTTGCGCCCGAAGCCGCAATACAATTTAAGGAGTTTCTAAGGAGTGGTTTGCTTATCTAAGTAGTTCTAAGTACTACTTGGGAGTGTTTTCATTTCTAAGGAGTTTCCAAGGAGTCTAAGGAGTCTGTGCGAACCCTGAATTTGTTTTAAATATAATGTGTGTGGAGGGGGAGGGGAACAAAAAAGAAAGGAAAACATTTTTTGGGGAGAGGGTGTGAAATAATTTAGGCGGTTATTTAAATATTTTACGACAAAATCACAAATCAAGCAGAAATTTAAAAAAAATTACAGATTTTAAACTGCATTAGATGCAGGGAGGGGGGCGATCATGATATGAGAATCAGGAGAGACAATAATTTAGCTGATAGATTATTTATTGTAACTATAGTGTATTTGTATTAGCATACAGTGTATTAAGAAATTTAAAGAGTTTTATAGGTTAAATTATGCATGTTTGGTACCAGGGGAGGGGGAGGGCAAAGATAGAAGCAATATTTTTTGGAGGGGGGGGGGGGCTAGATGATTGATTAAATATTGTTGCAATAAAATAACAAATAAAGAAGTGCATTTGAAAAAAAAAGTAATTTATTAAAATTTTGCTTAGATTTTTTTGGGGGGGGGGCGGGGGGGGGATTTAGATTTTTTTTTTTCTTTTTATAAATCGGAAAGCTGCCAAAATATGGAAGATACTTGCCCTTGTATTTACCTTATTTACTTTTAAATTAATGATAAAACAGGTTTTAAAATAATTTTTTTTAAATCTCGATTATAAGCCCCATCCCAAATTTAACTGCTTTTTCTTTAAAAAAAGGGGAGGATCTTACAATCGGGATTTTACGTAATAAACTTTCTTCATTTTTAAATAAATAAAAACTAACAATTTATAATGCTTTGTAACAGTAAAAAAACATTACAAACACGGGAAAATTCTTTAAATTTCGCGGCATAACGAAAAAAATTCACAAATTTCGACGATTTTTGATATTTTTGGGGGTTTAAATAATGTAGAAAAATCACAATTTCCGTTTCTTAAAAAAAAAAAAAAAAAAAAAAAAAAATCAGTACTAGGGGAGAGTGGTAATGAATGGGCCATTAACAAAATATGAAAAAGTATTTGCATAAAATTATTTTAGATGCTACCAATAGATGAAGCTATTTGTTCTACCAAACTCATCAAATTTTCCATTGTTTGGGAGAAGCCATTTTCAAACTAGGGTAGGATGGTCAAGAATCTCATTGAAAAGTAAATTTTTTCCCTTTTCAGTAAAATAAATAAGCTAAAAAATATCTATTATTTCATTGCAAATATGTATATTAGCAAGTCTTTGCATATCTGGCAACGAATTTTAGGATGTATTTAGATGTTATTTGAATTTAAGGTATTAAAAAACACCTGAATATATTCCAGAAGTATAGGTGGGGCTGAATGGGCCACCTTTGCTCGTTCATGAAAATATGGTTTTTTTCTGATTTTCTCTTTAATATGAAACATAACTGACTGTAATAGATTTAGATTAAATCACTGTCTAGTTAGAATAGATTTATAGTGATATCTAAAAAATAATTTGCAAATTTTCACCCTAAGAAATATCAGTTATTTATTAGAAACATAAGTTAAATTGTATAAAGGATTAAGGTGAACTGTTGTAAGGTGAACAGTTGTTGACAATACCTACCAGTAATTTTCCATTTGATATAAAACTAGAATAATTGTTTATATTTTGAATCTGATGGGTAGAATAAATAATGCTAGAAATTTACACTAAATAGGAATCTCAATTACTAATAGGCAGTTCCAACCCTGTTATGTTACAACCATGTCGTTTAATATTAATTTTGAAAAATATAAATTTCGTTAAATCTTAATATATATTATCTATTACTTTTATGTATATTTTATGTTCTTTCTTTCTTATAATCTCATTATTGTGTCTTTTTTCTGCTACAATTATGTGATTTAATAATATCACTTTTGATGTTCATACATTTTGATAAGCATTGTGTATTTTGATAAGCAGCCCCATGGGTGGGGATGAATGGGCCAAATTTCTATATTTTTATTTTCTGTTATCATTCATTATAGACATTTTCTAATCCAATTTTTATGACTTTTTTATATAACCAAATAAGTAAAGTAACTAAAGAGCCAATTCTGAGCCAAAAAAAAAAAAAAAAATTATTAGAAAAAATTACAAAAATCAAAAATTGGCCCATTCATTACCACTCTCCCCTACTTAGTTATCCTGTCGACCAATTTCGCCAAATTATACAAATTGACATATAGTCCAGGCAATAGAGACCGTACAGGCACTCTACCTAGCAAAATTAATGGCAGTACTGCAAATCGGCTTTCTAGATGTTTTTTTGGGTCGCTGAACCCGAATTTGTAACTTCCCACCAAAATTTCCCCCAGCAACCCCCCCAAATTTTGGTAAAAAGCCCACCAAAAAAGGTTTTTATTAAAAAATTCTATTTTATTTTATTGTTTTAGGGGAAAAGTAGCTAGAAATTCAGAAAGTAGACAAAATTTGCAACAAATTAGATATATGACATTATGACTTAGGATGAAGGGGAAGGGGGGATCTGCCTCAGAACATGCGCCCCAGTGCTGCGTGGACTAAGTTGCGCAATTCCACTTAACCACTCACACGTTTACATTAGCCCTCCCATCTTCCCTCCGAACTTTCTCTATAAGGTTTACTTTAAGTTTTTTGTGTCGTTGAATCCGAATTCTTAACTTACCCCAAAATTTTCCCCCCCGAAAACCCCCGCAAATAGTTGTTTTTAACTTAAATTTCTTATTGTTTTAGGGTAAAAGCATTACGAAATTCAGAAACTAGACAAAATTTGCAACAAATAGGATATATGACATTATGACGTAGGATAAATGGGGAGAGAGGGGCTGCCTCGGAACATTCCCCGCGCGCTTTTCTCAAAAACCAAATTTTTTCAAAAAATCAATTTTTTGGGGAGTTGCTGGGTGAAATTTTGGTGGGAAGTTACAAATTCGGATTCAGCGACCCAAAAAACATAAAGTTAGTCGAAATCCAGAACTAGTATTAATTTTGCCCCAAATTTGCCCCAACCCACCAAAATTTCACCCGGCGACCCCCCCAAAAAATTTGGTTTTTGAGAAAAGCGTGCAGGGAATGTTCCGAGGCAGCCCCCTCTCTCCCCGTTTATCCTACGTCATAATGTCATATATCCTATTTGTTGCAAATTTTGTCTAGTTTCTGAATTTCGCAATGCTTTTATCCTAAAACAATAAGAAATTTAAGTTAATAACAACTATTTTGGGGGGGGTTTCGGGGGGGAAATTTGGGGGGAAGTTAAAAATTCGGATTCAGCGACCCAAAAAACTTAAAGTAAACCTTATAAGGAAAGTTCGGAGGGGAGATGGGAGGGCGAATGTAAACGTGTGAGTGGTTAAGTGGAATTGCGCAACTTAGTTCACGCAGCATCGCACGCATGTTCCGAGGCAGATCCCCCCTTCCCCTTCATCCTAAGTCATAATGTCATATATCTAATTTATTGCACATTTTGTCTACTTTCTGAATTTCTAGATATTTTCCCCTAAAACAATAAAAAAAATAGAATTTTTTAATAAAAACCTTTTTGGGGGGTCTTTTTACCAAAATTTGGGGGGGGGTTGCCGGGGGAAATTTTGGTGGGAAGTTACAAATTCGGATTCAGCGACCCAAAAAACATCTTGAAAGCCGATTTCCAGTACTACCATTAATTTTGCTAGGTAAAATTCCCTATTGCCTGGACTAATAATTTTTATTTTAAATAACGAAAGAACAAATAAATTAGTGTAACATTAATAAAAATACAAATAAAACATCAAAATAAAAATCACTTGATGACATAAACACGTGTAACTTGCTTAAAGTCAAGTGAATGTGACATTTACGATAAACCATTATTGGCATTTAATCTTATATTTTGGCGATAGATTTTTGGTCGATGGGATAACTAAGTACAGTAGACTCCCTCAAATCCGCACAGCTTGGGACCAGAGGTTGTGCAGATTTTAGAATTTTGCGGATTTCTGGTCATTGATTTGTTTACATTTTTGAAACATTAATTTGATTGGTAGTTAAGCAAAGGAAATTATAATGAATGCTTTCAATAAAGTGAAACATTAAAATAAGTAAAATATTAAAATAATTTATCAGTTTAAAAGTAAGTAATCATTAAAATAATTATGTAAAATAGAAATTTAGAAAAATATTATGCATGAAATCGATTCAATTCGATTCCAAAAGTCCTATGCTGCCATCTAGTGGTAGCAAGGAGAACAGTGTTAATGCTAATATCAGTATATATTGCTTATTGCACTCACTGTAACTTTTTTCATTGTTATTTAGAGTGTTGAATGCTTTTCTTATATTGCTTTGTATGTTTACAAATAAATTTGCCTATAATTTTTAAAAAATTTCCGCGAAAAATAATTTTAAAATAGCGTTCCGGTTCGTGGATTTTTCCATTTCGAACCCTAATTTTCTATATAGATATGCTAATTTATATCAAAATCAAAAGTAATGTAAATTTATTTAGTAATAAATCAGCTGTAATAGCCAAAAGAGAATGATTAACAAAAAATTTAGTAAAAAAAACATTGCGGTAGTCGCTGATTTCGGCACCATCTTGAATTTTGTTCCTGCAACTTAACTGAAAATTTCATTGTTTACATCTGAAAAAAACGCGGATTTTAGGCGTTCGCGGATTTTAGGGTCGCGGATTTAAGGGAGTCTACTGTAGTACCAAAAATCTTTGGATAACCTGCACCATGTATAAGCCGCAGCAGCTATTCCAAATGTTTTTTTCTTGTATAACCTGCGGGGTATACACCCGAAAATATGGTACTTTACAACGGATATAACTATTATAGAAGCTTTTTAAACTGTGTATAATTTTTCACCTCAAGAGATAAATTTCATTTTTGAATAAGGAAATACTTTCAGATATGCATAAATAGTTTAACACTAGAAGAGTTTAATCAAAAATTGATATTAAATGTCAATATTAAAATTCTATTTAAAGAAACTGGACAGAAATAATTTACATCTTGAGAAGATAATATTAAAAAGTGTAATTTAAGTATCGAAACTATCTCTAAAATATATATGGATTTAAAAAATACAGTAAATTCTGTCTAAGGCAGACTCTGTGTAAGCCGGAAATCTGTCTAGCGTGGAAATTTTTCAAAGTCCTGGCGAACCCAAAGCAAATAACATTAATCCATGCTGTTTAAGCCGGAATCTGCTTAACGCGGAAACGGAAAGGTTTTTAAGGTCCCACCAAACCGAAAATCTTGCATAAGGCAGAAAAAATGATATTTAAAAAATGAAATGCATTTTAATCAGGAAACTTTAAAACTGATATGTATATACATCAAATAGTCTCGAACATTTTAATTAAATTTCATGATAGATTAATAAAGTTAATTCAAAAGAACCATATTTAAATTTATGGTTAAATACGGTAATTTTTAACCATAAAAATCAACACAATGTGACTCATAATGTGTTGCTGAAGAATGCTTGTTAAACCGGAAGTAAAAACAAGCATCGATAAATTACAGTAGAGTCCCTTAAATCCAGGGGCGTGCCGAAGGCTGTTTTAGTGGGGGGGTGTGAACTGAATTTTGCCGACTGCAAGATCGGGGGTGAGAAAGGCTTTGTGATAGCCCCCCCCCCTACCCCCTCAGCGACAGAGTCAACTGCTCTACAATACTGTGAATTTATAAAAATCACTAAAAGTCTTAAGTGTTTACCTGCATTCTCCTTAACCACAGTCAAAATTAAAATCTGTTATTGTATGTGTAAATTTTTTTTAATTATTTTACTATATAAGTAGAGTTGAGAATCCTGTTATTAATTAGAATTCTGCTTACGATTTAAAAGGAAATGTGTACTGATGTACTGTACGTTAACCAGTTCTCAAAAGTAACAATTTAAGAATGTTGAAGTACTTCGGAATTTATGTTTCTATAAATAAAACCGCATGCTGTTGTATAATGAAAGTGTATAAATTTTAAAATACATAAAAAAGACAAATCTTGCTTGCTAAAAATAAGATATATATTAGTATAAGAGACTAAAAATTATCCTTCTACATTTTTAAATTATCACCCGCCTATCCTTCAGAATAGCCCATTTTCCAGCTACACTGTCTAAATCCAACATGCCAGTTATGTCTGTTTCACAGGTTAATAATATTAGTTCGTCCAGTCGCTCTTCCGACATGGTGGTACGCAAGTAATTTCTTACTAACTTTAACCTGCTGAAACTTCTTTCATTACTTGCCACAGTTACTGGAATAATTAAGGCCAACTTGTAGGTTGAGTTAACCAAAGAAAGGTTAGGATACAAATGAGCCTTCCCCACAAGTTTTTGCGCTGCTGCGCCAATTGTATCTGATTCAGAACTAGCTATTTCTGAGGACATGAGATCAATTTCACATTTCAAGTTATCTACATCTTTGAGATCATCAGGGAATAATTGACATAGTTTAGAAATGTCCCCGGTAGAGTTATACTTGATCCTAGATGGAAGGAGACAGGCCAGTGGTTTAACTTTCTCAAATACCAATTTATGAATGTCTCCAAATGCAGTTGTAAGCCAATCTACAACCTTCAAAATTTCTGCTTTAAAATAATTCTCTCGTGTAAATAGAACTGCAGTTTCAGGATTTTCGTCGATCTTCGATGGAGGCCTCCGTCGCCTGTGCCGCTAATTGAACTCATAATCTTGATTTATTCCATGTGTCTCGCAGATGCTGTCAGCTTCCTTAATGATGTTCATTATTACAGCCGCGTCATCATTCTGGAGTTTTTGAATGCTTTTGTGAGTTTTCTGCATTATGTCGGTTCCCTCTAAAATGTTCAGGTCTTCACGTTGCAATTGCTCTGTTGCTAACTTGGTCTTAAACATAATTGTTTTCATTGCAAGTAAAGAAACAATGAAATCGTATGACATCATTTTGCTTCTTAACCCTGCTGCCTTAGCTCGAGCATCCTTGTCAGTCTTCATGTCTTCAGAAATAATTTGCAGAGTATGGATGAGGGCATCATAGGACGACAAAAAAGCTCTGACTGAATCCGCTCGCATAGTCCATCTTGTCTTCGACAAAGATTTCAAGGTAAGACTCTTCTGAAGAACTTCCATTTTCTCTCTCAGTATGCCGTATCGCTTTGTACTCAGTGAAAAGAAGTTATAGAGATCCTGAATACCGTCGTAGAACAATTTTATTATATTGCTTTCTTCGCATGCATGTTCAACACATAAATTCACTTTATGCGCGAGGCAGGGTATGTATAATATAGATCTACCAGCTATTTCTGAAAGCTTTGATTGACAGCCTAAAATGCGGCCGAACATAGATGGCGTGGTGTCGTAAGACTGTGCACGAGCTTGGGAAAGCGATATTCCAACTGACTGTAGAATTTCAGAAATAAGCTTAGCCATTCCTTCGCCTGTTTTATCCAGATAATCTTTTTGTTTTAACACCCTTTCTTCTGGCTGAAACTTTGGGGTCACGTATCGGATTACAATTGAGAGCTGGTCAAGATGAGAGAGATCGGGTGTGCTATCCGCCATAACGCTAAAAAATCCACAATTTTTGACATTTGCAACTATTTTTTCACGGACACATGATCCAAGAACCCCAATAAAGTCGCTTTGCGACTTATTACTAAGATAGTTGGCATGGTATGGGCGAAGATGATTATCATCAATCCAGTTTTTTAAAGTTGGAATCCACCTTGCCATTAATCTAAAGAGCTGAATGTAGTTACCGCTGTCACTTTCTCGTCCCCGAAATGCAAGTGCTTGACGACTTAGATATCTGGTGCAGTCTAGAAGTATATTAATAATCTCTCTACGTTGACTAGATAGAAAGTTGTCAACGTGCTTACTTTTTTGGGCCAAATTATCTAATTTATACACTGCAGCTCTATGAGCATTGCTCATAAAATGAGCCATTAACTTGCCTTTACTTGTTTTTCCTCGGCCTTTCATCTTATGCCATACACGAATACCAACACTGATCCAAGCTTCTTCTGCGTTTTCGGTTCCCAGGCCATCAGAGCAAAGTGAACAAGCAACACAAAATACGGCATCCAGTTGGTTGCTGTATTCTAAATATGGATATTCTTTATACCAGCAGGAGCTAAACTTATTCTGCTTCTTAGGATCTATGTCATGATTCACAGGGTACGATGATCTCTGAGGTTGATAAGGTCCACGAGACAGGATGAAAAGTTTCTGGTTTTTGGTTAAATTCTTTCAAATACGATCAGCTGGATCACAACTTAGAAAAGTCGAGGTATCTTCCTTTTCAGAAACATTGACATTTTCCATAGAATTGCTAGTTAGGATTTTATCGCATTCCTCAATCAAACTTTCACTGTAGTGCCGAATCTGGTCTGCAAAATTCTTAGCATTCGCCGTAAAATTTTATGATGAAAAGGATGTTTCAGAAACATTTTTACGAAGCTCTGAATTTTACATCTGGATGATCTGTTTGAATATGACTATGCAGGTCTCTAATAGAAATGCAGAAATATCTACATATTGTACATTGAATCCGTTTTCCTTTCTGGAGGTCGATGTTTTCATTCGGATGAAATTTTTTTATATGGCGATATAATTTTTTTTTCTGTGAAATGTGTGTGTACGCGATCACAGTGTGTGCATAAAATTTTCACTGAATTATCCGCCATCATGCGACAAAAACAAACTTTTGCAAATCACTCTTCTTCTGTGTTCATGGCTTCATCTTTTAAATGCAGCAACCTCAAATAACTAGTGCCAAATCCAGAGCCAAGAGGTCACCAAATTCTAAGAATCAGTCCATAGCAGAAGGGAGCAATTAAAGATGCTACATGGGAAAACTTACAATAGAGATTGCAACAACCCCCCCCCCCCTCCCCGTTCCTTTCACGAAAGCTCAAATTCTCAGAAATGCAATTCTCTCTCTCTATCTGTCACCTCCGCTCTCTGACAACCCCTCGCTCTCACACAGAATCATACACAATCTTCTGTGAGAGGTTTTTTCTTTTCCCCTTTAAAGACGGACAACAGATAATTGAAATGATACTGACGACGGGAGAGGGTACTTTTTGCAGGGTGTGTTCTCAACTTTCCGACTATTCTAAATTTTACCAACTCTTCCAAATATGTGTGTGTGTGGGGGGGGTGTTACACCCCCAACACCCCCCCGCTAGGCACGCCCCTGCTTAAATCCGCGAATGCCTGAAATCCGCGTATCTTTTCGGATGTAAACAATGAAATTTGCAGTTAAGTTGCAGGAACAAAATTCAAGATGCCGCCGAAATCAGCGACTACCGCAATGTTTTTTTACTAAATTTTTTGTTAATCATTCTCTTTTGGCTATAACAGCTGATTTATTACCAAATAATTACTTTTGATTTTGATATAAATTCCTTGCTTATATCCCTATTTCTTGTGTCATCACTAGTTTGAAATACCCGTCTTTTGTTTACTTTATACATATCATATTTAACTACAGTTACATTAATAGTTTACTTCTATTCATCTTTATTTATTTAAATATGTAACTTACTTACTTTTTTCTCGGCAGTCTTTAACTTTAAATACTCTTCTTCGTAAACATCGTTAAGCCTTCGCTTTAACACTAGAGATGGCAGCATAGGACTTTTGGAATCGAATTGAATCGATTTTATCGGTAATAATTTAATATTTTTCTAAATTTTTATTTTACATAATTATTTTAATAATTACTTATTTTTAACCTAATAAATTATTTTAATATTTTACTTATTTTTATGTTTTACTTTATTGTAAGCATTCATTATAATTCCCCTTGATTAACTACCAATCAAATTAATGTTTAAAAAATGTAAACAAATCAATGACCAGAAATCTGCAAAATTCTAAAATCTGCACAACCTCGGTTCTCAAGCTGTGTGGATTTGAGGGAGTCTACTGTATTATTTTCCGTCTCATCAGAAACTATGTTAAAGATGTGGTATATGATTGTATTTGTTAAAGTGAATATTTTTCATTAAATTGCAGAACTGAAGCAATTTCTAATCAATACTATTTAATTCAGTGTTCGAATAATGTTTTTCAATATTATTAAAGACTATAAGTTTAATAAAATGTTTAATTTCATTGAAAATTTAATTTTAAAGAATGGTACTAAAGGTTACGAATGGAAAAAAATATACAACTTGTGCATTTTTTAAATTTTACTTTTTTTTGCGGGGTGGGGGATTTTGCATAAGGCGGAATATTGTCTACGCCGGAAAATTTCATTAGTCCCGATCGACTCCGCCTTAAACAGAGTTTACAGTATATCGAAAAAAAAATGCATTTTTTGCACAGACAATTTTTAAATTACTGCAATAATGACATTAAAATAGATAAATGTTGCAATAAAACAATAATAAGGAAATATATTCCGCATAATAGATAAACATAAATATCATACCATTAAATAAGTTACTTAAATGATGACACGGAGTAAAAGAGGTGGAGGCGAAACTAATGTTAAAATTTTGCTATGCAGTTTTTCCTCCGTTAGGTGGCGACACTGTAGAATGTAGGCTATCGGTCGATTGTTCTACAATGCTTTTCAATGGAAAAAGCACTGATTTTTAAAAATTTTTTACTAGAAAATTTGAATTTTAAGAAAGTCGTACAAGTAGAAATCTGATTAATTACAGTTTTCTTCATAAGATACATATTTTTTTAAAGGCACCTGGCTTTTTGATTGCTTCTCAAGACGCTTAAAATCAGAGATCATTCTGACAAAAAAAGTGAAGGCAGGCCATTTATAAACATTGAATATCACGGATTATTCTGCCACAAAGAAATAAATAGACTTACGACTTTTAAAAATTAAAAGTATTATTCAATATTTTTTAGTAAATTTTAATCTCGCGTATACTTTATAACCTTTGAATATTTTAATAATTTATAACTTTTGATATCTATGCAATTAATAAATGTAGAATTAAAACAAATTTTTATCTTAATTATTTGGGAAAGAAAACGTGTAAATTATAGGTCATTATTCAGGAACTATTTTTTTCAAAAGTCGTAAGGTTTGATTTTAATATAATCTTACTTATAAGGAGGAAGGGGGGGGGGGGGGTAGAGAACCGGAATTTCCAGACCCGGGGCCGACCCGCCCCGAAAGAGAAATAATTAGGCTTGGCCTGGACCAGGCGGGTGGAAAAACTAAAAGTTCGGCCCGGCCTGGTCCGTTTGTATTTTCGCAGTTCACACCCTGGCCCGCCCCATGCAAAAATCAGTGAAAACAGGCCCGGCCTGTCCCTTGCAAAAAAAAAAAAAAAATCAGACCCGAGTCAATTTCTACAAAAAATTCCGATTTTTCTTACATACAATTAAGATTATTTTCCAGAATACTTCATAAATATTTATGGAAAAATGTAACAGTATATTTTAGATTACTATATGTTTTCAAGTCAGAGCATACAAAATATCAAAATTTAAAAACCCTTTAGACTCACTCTTATGCAAAAATGCATGAATACAAAATTTATTATGGTTATATACATTAAATTCAGTAATACAAAAATAATAGGACTCCATCTTAAATAGAACACAATCATCATGGCAACCTAAAATCATTACCTATCATGGGATGTCTTTGAATTAATTATGTGTGACAGGATTTAATAGAATAATCACCATGGCAACCTAGAATTATTACCTATCAAGGAGTATCATTGAATTAATTACGTATGATAGGATTTAATAGAATAATCACCATGACAACCTAGAATAATTACCTATCATGGGATATCATTGAATTAATTACGTATGATAGGATTTAATAGAATGCAGGAAACATTTATTAATTTCTTTTGAAGTTTTGATTCCATTTTCATAGAATTTGACATGACAAAATTCTGCAATTTAAACGGTTTAATCTCAACTTAAATGGTATTTGACAGATAGGTACATATTAATTACCCACAGCAATTTTTAGTGTTCATTAAATATAACATTTAAAAAACATATACACTAAGATCGATTTAAGATAAAAATTTCTCAATTTAAACATAATTACAAGCAAATAGCTTTATATTAAAGCCTAAAAAAATCTCTCACCTGTAAAGCACGGAAGAAGCTCAATTTTATTTTCCCTTCGTTTTTCTTTTTTTTTTTTATGTCACTGGTATAACCTGTTTTCAATCCAGGAACAAAGCACTTATACCCCATCTTAATTTATGCTTCGTAATATCAATAATAAAAAATAAACGAATAACATAAAATATTTTTTAATTCTAACGTGCGGCTCTTATACATACAATCATATGATATTCAGCTAAAAGAATGGCTAACATGCGGATTGTAGCGCCCTCATTATTCACCAAAATGCAACTTGCATTTTCGGCGAGTAATGCCTGTTAAGTTTCCCCTCCACCTCTTTTACTCTGTGATGATGTTCATTAAGGCCTAATACAACTACACAGTAACTTGGAAATATCTTTTAATAATTATTATTTCTCTGCTATGTTGGGAATTAAACGAAAAGGAAAGTGAATCTGATACAGAAATATTCTTTTAAGACTGGAAATAGTAAAAATACCGTGTGAAATTTGCGACAAGACTTTCTAATAGAAATTTATGCAAGAAGCAAAGCAATCCAATTTTACGATTAAATTCCCAATAGACGCGATGATATCAAAACACTTTTTGATACATGTTCGATTAATAATCTTGAATAATTCTATTAATAATGTTGAATCTTAATCGTTTAATAATCGATTAATAATGCTGCTTTCTATCTTTATAAGGTTTATATTTGTAAGGTTATCTTTGTAAAGCTACCTTTTATATTGCGAGTTGATGTTTTATGAAATATTAGGTTAGTTAGAGATGAGGCCTTTTTTTTTTCATTTTACAAAAGAATGAGCAGCCTCTTCAAAAATTTTATGAAAAACTTGTTATTTTAAAGCTAGATAAATAATTAGATAATTATTGTGATTTTAAAGATATTTGAAGAAAGAGAAATCAAGCTGGAGCTTAGATCATGAGCACATAGAAAAAAACAGAAAATCTTTAGGGAAAGTGCCCCTTAAACATGAAATATTCTTTGGATATATATATTTTTTTTTTTACTTCGACCATCTTTCGTTGTAAAATTATCTCAAAACATAAAAAGCATTTCTCAAGTAAAATAAATTATGCATAATTAATTAATTCTGCTTTCCTTTTCAACTATGATTTAAAAAAAATCTTAATGTGAAATATTTTAAGGACCTATTACACCTCAAAACTTTCACTAACAGATCGCTAATAAATTTAGTAATAATTCTTGATCCAAATAAAATTGTTGCACTGTTGTTGAAATTAAGACACAAACACACAGAGTAATATCACTCAACTGACTATACTTGAGTCACTTACGATTAGCGAAATTTTGGTGAAGTGTTAAATACTCAATGTAACCAAGACACATTCAAAATAACATTTGTGTAATTTAAGATAAAGTTTAAAAGAAATAGATTAAAACCAATGTTTATTTAATCGATTTTAATTTAAGGGGACTCAGTAACGTTTGAACTTATTTTTTCTTGAGTACTATTTTACACTATCTTATTGAGTGTGTTTTTATGAAAAAAAAATATGATTTTATCAAGGAAAAGAGCAATTTTTGTAGTAAAAGTTAAAAATTGTAATTAAAAAAAAAAAAAAAGAAAAATTTAAAGCCACACTCCTACAATTTTAAACATTTTTAAATAACTTCTTAGAAGTACGTTCTATAACCAACTATTTCCAGAAAGTTAATTTAAGAAAAAAAAATGTTTTCATATTAAAAAAGACTATTTACTTAACATTTTTTTTTCTTTTGTATTACTGAGAACGTAGTTCTTTATCTCACTGAAGATGTCACCTTTATATTTATATGTTAAGATGTAAATGCATCTTAAGGGTGTTGGTCAGTGAGGTCTCAAATTTCTTCCACGAATGTTTAAACCTCTAAGAGTGGAATTTATAATATATATTCCCAGTAAATTAACATTTTTCACTTTTTCTTTGTTATAAAAAATATTTCTAAAATATCTACTTAATTACTTCAAATGTTAAAATCGTAATTGCAGCTCATCAGTTTTGCTAAGATTGTAACACATAAAATTACAAATTAAATATTTTGACCAGGGGCGTAGCTACAAAATTTTTTTCAGGGGGGGGGGGGGGGGGGGAGGAGAGAGAGAGAGAGTTCAAAATTTTCTGAACTTATAATTCAAAAATTTCCCAACGTAAACAAATTGCTTTATTTTCCAACTAAAATGATATGTTCAATGTGTGTTCAATAATAATGATACTTATACGCAAAAAAAAAATCTTTCCAAAGAAAAATGCTGAAACTAAAAACATAAAAATTATAATTATTGGTTCATTTAATGAAAGTTTTTGTCTTCAATTGTGTACGAATCATAATCGTACTTCATATGAAAATAGCCTAATATTTTTAGATTTTTGAGAAAGGAACAAAGTTTTGGAGGAAATGTATTAGAGACACTGTTGGTGGACAACAGTAGAAAAATTCAGGTCTGGTAGATGTATGATATTTTCGTAGCACAGAGAAACATAATGAGAAATTGAGTCTGGCTGCTTTTTGCATTTCTTTTGAAAGTTTAACTATTTTACTATTACAGAATTCAGTAGGGTACTCAGCAAAACAATAAAAAAAAATTATTTATTTTTTTACTTAAAAAAAAAAGTGTTTCAAAAATCTATAATTTCCCAACTCTAAGCTCAAATTTCCCAAGTTCACATATATTGGGGGGGGGGGGGGGCATAACCCTCCCATCGCGACGCCTCTGATTTTCACAACTAAAGAAAAGAGACATACTTTAAGAGGAGTACACAGAAAAATGTAGTTAAAAATATTAATTACCTGAGGAGATAGTTAAAAAATTCGAATATTTATACATGGGCAGATATTTAATACAAGCCAGGGGAATTTGAGATTTCACCAACAAACACTCTTGCGGAACATCCAAAAAAATGTAAGGACTACAATTCTGAATCATTCAAGTGTAAGTGGATGGTGTAAAAAAAAAAAGAAAAGTGCCCAGTTAAACTGATGGCATTGAGCTCACAGGCAATTCACACTAATTGTATATTATACTCTTATTTAAAAGAATAATGCCCCTCGGAAAAATAAATTGAGGCGAGGGGATTGCCCCCTCCCATTTCCCTTCTTTATACTTAACCAATGAGCTTCCAAATGTCATCAAGGAAGCACCTTATTAAATAAATCAGTATACCAAATTTGATAGAAAAACGCATTTATCAAAATTAAGGGGGTATTATCCTCCCGTTTCCCCCTTTAGACTTAATATAATGAACCTTCAAAACTAATCAGGGAAGAGCCTTATCAGAATGAACCTAGAAAATTTTTTTGAAGCAAATCGGATATTTCTATCATGAGTTATTGCATTACGTACATACATACAGAACTGGTGAGCGCATTGGCTCTCAGGCTTTGATAGCCTGTAAGCTAAAAAGGACGCTGAAAGGTAATGCTGTAAAAGCATACTTTTAATTTTTGAATCTTTACAGAACTTGATAAGAATATTCTATGTATGTCTTCATTTCTTTTCTGAAAAATGAATTGAACAAACTTCACTTAATCATATTTAAACTTTGAGCTATGCATTTCTTTTTTAACAATCAGTTTCTATAAAAAAATTTCTCATTGTCATTTGTTTTTAAAAAAGCTTTACTTTTTTTTCTTTGTTTTGTTTGGTTAATCTGCTAAGAGGTAATTTTTCATCAAATATGTCAGAAGGAGAGAGTTGTCCTAAAATAGAAATATTTGCACAAAAGTGCAGATTGTGCTTATTGTAAGCATGCATTGTATGTAAAACTGGCCCGTGATTATTTAACTAACTTGAGCTGATATTAAGAGCTTTCATGTATACTCGTATTTATTTTTCATACAACAGACTATAAAATCAAATAGCTGCATTCTTCATATACCTTCCCACTCCAAAAAGGTGATTTTGAATTAAAAATTTGTAAATTACTTTTAGTTTTTAAATAAAATTTATCTGAAAGTACATTTTTTTGTTTTATTGGATTGAGTAAAAATTAGGATTATACAATATGAAAATCCTGTGGTGCATATATATCACATGGAAATATATACAATCAAAGCAAAAGTCCATGTTGTGATATCTAATGTTACCCTTTACCATTGATTTAATAATGGACACATCTGTGTCATAATATACAGGGCCGAAGCTACCAGTGTTGAATTAAGGGGGTGGTCTGGGGGGGACATCCCCCCCAGAGCAATGAAGTCCTCCCTGAAGATTTGAGATTCTACGTTTTCAACGGTCAAAAAGTGCAAATCCACATTCCCCACCCTGGGAGCCACACAAATCGCTCCCGGAGAAAAGTGTCTGAATTTAACACTGCAAACTACCCTTTTTTGTGCCCAAGGCAAACTTGGATTTTGCCCCCTCCTTCTTCATGCACAATAAAAGTTATCGACCGCAGGTACCCTATGCAAAAAAAGAAAAAAAATCTTTAAAAAATAAAAATAATTTAAAAATAATTAAAATGCTAGCAAGAAATATGTAAGCAATGCTCCCATAGGATTAACATTAGCTTGAGCATTAAGAGCCTACACTAGTCAAGCAAAGAAACTGGATTGCTAATGGTAAACCTATGGGAGCGTTCTTTTTAAAAAAATTCACTAGCATATTAATAGTTTTAAATGATTTTTGTTCTTGCTTAGAATAGCTGAGATTGAATTCTAATGGGGTTAGTGTTTACTTTTTCGATTTTGGTTGCATATTTTCTTTTATGAAGTTACTTTCACTTTCACAAATTTGAAAAGAATGCTCCCAAGGTTTAACATTAGCCTGCGAGTTTTTTTTTTTGTATTTCTTTTGTATTTTCAGATTGGAAATTTTTCCCCAATGAAAGTATGTTAATTTTTAGTTTCAAAATTATTGCATTATCCCTTACCTTACACCCAAATACAAATTTATTAATAAGGACTTCTTTCTTTTCAAAACTTCACTTTGTTTTAGTCTCTTTCGCTAACCTTCTCTTTTTGGAGTCTGTATCTTTAATTTTCTTTCTGTGCTTGCGACAAAAACATCTTCGCACGGCGCTGATTTTTCCAGGAATAGCTATCATGTCAGGAAACAAGAATAAAACTTGCATTCCAGAAGTAGGATGCTTTAATAAATTTGTAAGAGAAAGAAAAATAAATCATAAGTACGGAGGTTTAAAATAAATAAATAAATAAACAGAAGAACTTAGTTAAAGACTATATTTAATGCTTTAATTTTAAATAGTAGATGCAATAGGAATGAAATAGTTCTCATTTTTTTCTTTCTTTGACGGTGTAGGGTAGAGGCACATTTTTGGGGAAATTTTTTATTTTAAAATATTAAAATACATTTCAATAAAATATTCACTTACACGCATACAAAAAATAAATCAAAATTTAGATCTTTATTATATTAGTTTACAAGAGAAAAAAATAACCATTTTTTTTTTTTTTTTTTTTTTTACATAATTAATAAATTGTTCATAATTTGTTTACTCGGACATTACAATTTGTTTCAATAATTTTAATTTTACCATGAAATTTACAAAATGGGGTCCGAAAATTTTTAAAGTAAATTTAGAGTTGAGGAATCATTTTCTTAAAAATCTACTTATTTCTAGTTGCAGATGGTATAATATGAGCTTCTATGTGATTCT
The DNA here is from genome assembly GCA_963932465.1 of Maratus speciosus. Lineage (NCBI taxonomy): Eukaryota > Metazoa > Arthropoda > Arachnida > Araneae > Salticidae > Maratus > Maratus speciosus. Next base: position 53,018,246 of record OZ010799.1, on the reverse strand, counting down.
GTTTTCTTTCAGACTATTTTAAAATGAAATTAAAATAATTATTAAATTGTTTCAAGCAAAGTTTTATGCAGAACCATGTATAACTTGGTTTCATAAATTTCATTCGCATCAGATACAATGCGTTAAAAGAAAAATGACAAAAATCAATAAAACTCATTTCAGATAACAGACTTTTATTAAGGCTGTTCTTAACTGCTCTGCTCAACAAGCGCAAAACATTTCGAAACATTTACAAATTAATTTTTTAACGGAAAGGTATAAAATTGGTAAGCCTGGCCATGGAAGTGATTTGGAATTGAACTGTCTTTTCCATTTTTTGATCCATCAATTACCTATTGAGTTATCAGGAATTTTGATCATGTTTTTAAACGTGATAAACACGTTTCTCGCTCGCTCTTGAGTCTCTTTATTCCTTCGCGGGGAAATTAGGTTCAAAACGCCAACTTTGACACTATTTTCTGAAAGATCTATTGCGTTTGCAAAAAAAGGAAAAAAAAACAACTCAATGACATAGTTTTTGAACAACAACACCAGCTAGTTTCATGCATTTTCGAACAAAAATAAATTAAAACTTATGTCAAAAAATTACCCTTTACGATTTGAGAACGCCCTTAACTTATCATAGATTGCAGCATGAAATCTCACAAATCGAATAGATATTTCTAATCGTTTCCCATATCACATAACTAGCGTCTAAATCACGCCCCTCACAATGGCTCATATCACAAATGCACCCGAGAAGTTCCCTAGTACGGTGCGCTGGCTCATACGATGCTTTGTTTACTTTCAGCTTAAAGGCGGAGCATTGCATATCGTCTTCATAGTTAAAAAAAAAAAAAAAAAAAAAAAAAATCAGAAAACAGCTAACAAATATCATCCATGTACAAGTTAAATGTGCTTTATTTATAACCGTATTTAAATTGCTTGATATCATCGTTTATTTTTATTATTATATTTTTTAAATCTGAATAAAATCAGTTTATTTTTTCTTTTGGATTGATTTTTACTAGAGATAGGATTTTTTATTTATTAATGTTCCATAAAGCGAAATTAAAACAATATTACAGACAACTTAAACATAATGAAAGAGATAACATTTTATAAAATTTCTGTCTTTTAGAAAAGTAAAAATTTCGCTATTATTTTATGAAAGTAAATACTAGAATACATTTAAAAAGCAAAAAAAAATCTGCCTTTTAAGTATTGATGCGAGATACAATATCCTAAAAATAAAAAGCACTGGATAAATATTCTTTTTTAGAAACAACTTCATTTCCTAGTTAGATGATCACTTTATTTTTGTAAGAATATAACAAGACTGATGTGCCAATTCCAAAACTTTATTCTATCTTATACATGTTAATAATTAAAAATTCGCTATCACAGTGCTAAAATTAAATTACAATCTATGTCCATCACGAGGAATGTAAAGGTATATAGGTTCGTTGTATTAGATGTATTTAATAAGAAGATATAAGTATCGCATTGCTTCATACAAATAACTGAATTTCTGAACTCGACCTCTTAGATGTCCGCAACCAAAATTCCAACCCAAAGTATATAAAACGAACACCCGTTGTTCAATATACAGCCAAATCTAATAAGGATCTATTTAAGTGAAAATGTAACAGAATACTAAGTTTGATTAAATTGCATGCATTAGTTTTTAAGATATAGCTTTTGCGAAAATCATGAAAAATTCAGCATAGCAGCGCCACCTGTTGTGCGATTTACACCAAAAACTAATCAGTAACAGCTTACATCAATGTCTAACTGAATATGAAGTTTGATTAAAATCCGTGCATTAGTTCTTGAGATAGGGCTATTAATTACTCAAATCGTACAGAAAGCAGCACAGCAGCGCTACCTGTTGGGCAATATACACCAAAAACTAATCAAGCTATTTTATATCAAGGTCTAACTGAACCTAAAGGTTTATTAAATTCCGTACATCAATTCTTGATAGAATTATTGCTGAAATAGTGAAAAAATCAGCATAGCAACGCTACCTTTTGGGCGATATACACCAAACACTAATTAGCACCACTTTATACGAAGTTCTAACTGAATCTATAGGTTTGTGAAATTTCGTGTATTATTGAGACAGAGTGCCTACAAAATTTTTTTCACATACAGACAGACATTTTCTAAAAACCATTAAATCGTGTTCAGGATTTTCTAAAACGTATAAATCCATCGAAAACCGGTAGTCGAAAATTTTCACGAATCCAACTAATTTCTTCTTGTAAAGATAGAAGAACGTAAAAATGGGAAACAGGAATTTTTCATTTTGTTTATATTCACATGTGCAAACGGTATTTTCAACATCAATTGATATATAAACAATTTATTCACTAATACTTTTTCATACAGGTCTCTCATAATTTCAAAATATGGGTTTTAAATGAGATGATGTGAAAATTTGGGTGGCGAATTTATAGAACTTTAAAAGGTTTGTTTTAAAATTAGATAAAATATATTTTTGGTTTGTCTTTTTAAATATATTTTCACATCCAAACGATATTTTTTCCCCCAGTACACTGTTAAACATATCACATTTGCACTGACCCTATATCATACTTTGAAATGTATTATTTCAATCGATTGAGTTATCTTTTGTATCATGCTATCCAAAAATCATAAGTAAAATTTATATAAATGTTTTGTTTGCATCATAGTAGCCAAATTAAATGAAATATATGCAAATCGATAACATGACAGAAAGAAAACCTGACAGTTATTTTTTAAATTCTTTATTTAAAGAAAATAATCTGTAACATTTACTGTTCAATAAAAAGAATAAATAAATAATTACTGCTAAGTTTGCAGCTTTTAATGAGCACGTGGAAAGCATGTTCAAAGTTTAGTCATATATGCAGGGCCTGTTTATGGAATAGGCCCGTGAAGCCCGTGCTTACCCACTGAAATACAAAAGGGCCCCCAATTTTACTTTTCAAAACTAATTTTTAGATAAAAGAAATTCAATCACTGTAAGAAATACATTTTTTTTCTTATGAAACTTTTTTTTCTTACTATATGGCAATTTGTAAATCACAAAAATTTTTTTGATGTTCACATATTCTCAACTATAGTTCCATATTTGTCATTTATAAAATAAATTGGTTTTTTACAATTAAACATATAATAAAATACTTTTATATAGGCAGTTTTAGTTTAATATTAAAAATGTTATTTACTCTAAACTTTGATGGTAAAATTTCAAATTATTTAAGCATACGAAAAAGATTTAGTAAATAAAAAAGCAATTTGTAGAGTAATAAGAGGCCCCCTGTGTGACGTCGGGCTTCCCCTATTCCTAAGTGTTAAGTGGGCCCTGCATATATGCATTTCTTGCATTATACTTTGCACTCACATCTGGAGTCCCTGATGACTGATATTATAAGCAGTGAAGTTCTTAGCAATAAATGAAGAGTGTCTCATTTAAGCGTATACAGTTTAAATCAATGAGTAATGTAGAAAATTTCCGAAGAAAAAAACGAAATTTTTGAAATACAAATAGTTTCGGCCGAATTTTCAGCAGCATTTTCCCCGAAAACGAATGTTTGACAAAACTACAATTTTGAACCGAAAACGTAACGAATATTTCGGTTGATCTACAATTAAAGTTACTAACTAAAACTTTTCAATCTATTATATGCAACACGTTAGTCGCTTATTCTCTGTGCCAGATATTTAAGATCTGATTGCTTACCTTTGCCTGAGAAAGCCATTGTAAAAACTAATATTCATATACTATTTAACCAGAGATTTGATAAGTAAAAAAATAACAAAATTAACAAAAATCGTATTCATAACATCTAAAGGACAACATTTTTATCCAGAAATATTCTTCTACATTCATCTATTTATTTTATTCAGAATCAATAACTTAACATTGAATCCCACTACTATCAAATCTATTTAAAATCATTTTGCTCCCCACCCAAACACACACACACACAAAAAAAAAAAAATCATTTTCGTAGATAAAAAAGAAAAACCAAATTTTCCCTTTAAATAGGGACTTTCTCAGTAGCATAGGGAATTTCGGGGGTGCATTTGTGATATGAGCCGTTGTGAGGGGCGCGATTTAGTCGCTAGTTCTCGCATACCGTAATTAGGGATGGGCGTTCCTGCTCCTTTTGAAAAACGAACCGTAACCGTTCCTTCAGAAGCTGGAACTGTTCCTTTTACCTGTTCCAAAGGAACAGGTCACGTGATCTCGTAACGAACGAGAAGAGGAACGAAGACACCAAGACCTGTTCCTGGAACTGTTGCAGTAACAGACAGAGCATTGATTGATTGTTGGGTTTCAGGGATTACAAAAAAAAAAAGCCCTCTTTTCTTTACTGAATACATAACACTGAGGAAGGGAGTTAATTGCAATGAGGGTTTCTGATACAAAAAAAATCTGGATACATCATATTATTTTTTCTTTTTCTTTTCTCTCTTTTTTTTTTTTTTTTTTTTTTTTTTTTTTTTTTTTTTTACTTTTGAGTTTTCAAGTGGAAATTTTGATTATACAAAAAATGAAGAGGATGTTGCTTGAAAAAGAAATAAATACAGTAAATTCTGTCTAAGGCGGACTCTGTATAAGCCGGAAATCTGTCTACAGCGGAAAAATTTTCAAGTCCCGGCGAACCCATAGAAAATTACATTATTTCATGCTGCATAAGGCGGAATCTGTCTAACGCGGAAACGGAAAGGTTTTTATGGTCCCACCGAAACCAAAATTTTGCACAAGCCGGAAAAAATGATAATTAAAAAATTAAAGGCATTTTGTTTATTAAACTTTAAAACTTGATAAGTCAAATACTCAATGTCGAGCATGTTAGTTAAATTCCGTAACACTTTGAAAAAGTTAATCGAAAAGAACAGAAACTGTTTAAATTTTAAGGAATTTATACTTATGCCATTTTTTCATATACAAAATTGCGAAATTTAAAAGTTAAAGTTAGTATTTCTGGTAGAATGAGCAATGAGCATTCATCAAAATACATATTTCAGAAAGTACAATATATTATACTTTAAGGTTGTACTCAAATTCAAAGTTACAGCGTTCTGTTTCATTCTCGAAGTTTATTTATTTATTTATTTATTTATTTTGTGTGTGTGTGTATGTGTAAACATCCAATTCGCATGTATTACAGCAGTACTAAGAAATTGAATAGCGTTTCTCATTTATCTATAAAGACAAAAGATCTTTCCGAATTTCAGTTTTCAACCGATTTTCGAGTCAGGAAAATCAATGAAAGGTCATCATCTTCGAGGGATATTTATTTATTTTTTTTTTTTATTTTTTTTTTTTGGGGGGGGGGGGGAGTTTTTTTGCATAAGCCGGAATATTGTCTACCACGGAAAATTTTCTCAGTCCCAATCGATTCCGCCTTAATCAGAGTTTACTGTAATAAAAAAAAATATACATTTAATAATATTTTCAGTAATGTAAAAATGGACACTATGGCCAATATTTAAAACAACTGCGATAAATACTATGTTAGCATTTGACTCGAAACTGGCTTTAAGATAATCCAATAAATAAATTCCGTGAAATACCTTTTTTCAAACTTATTAGTTCTAAACTTTTAAACTAACAGGATTAGATAAACTAAAAATTTGAGACTTCTTATTAAAATTAGCAAGCTAAAAATTGAAAATAATGCCAAGAATTGAGGTATGGCTCTAGGAAGGCGGGAAGGGGGGGGGGGGGAAGGTGAGTGTTCCAAGTTCAATTAACTAAATTTTCTTTTTATCAGATGATTTTAAAAAAATGAATATTATTTATTTATTTTTCAAGTAACTTAAAATAATTATACAGTAAGAGAAAAGTAAATTAAGGATTTTTGGGTGAAGGGGGAAGCTTTCTCTCACTAAATCTGTCGTTGAAGACAATATTTAATTCTGTTTCTCTTAAGTTCATGAGTTTAAAATTATCTTAAACGACAGATGGGGGTGGGGGGGGGGGGGGGATCCTCGACAAAAAAAGATAATAAAATGATTTAATTCTTCAAAGTTCTATTTCATGTGTATATACCCGATTTAAAGAAAAAACAGACTTGGCAATTGATGACAGACATATTCGTTCAAAAATCTAGTGCGGCCCCACCAGTGGCCGAGAGGCTCTGCTCTCGAAGGTGATAGGCGGGAGGGGCTGTGCTCGAACCCAATCGCGCTCGTCGGCCTAATCGTTCGGAGTTTTTCGGGTTTTCTTCTAACCTTGGGTTTCCATACGTAAATACGGGTTAGGTTCCCTTAGAAAGACCCCCCACGGAGGGCACTCCCCCTCCGGGCCCATATCCCTCGTGCAGATAATCGACCGTCATAAATAACACCGACACCAATAACATCAAAATCTAGTGCCACCGTGATTTTTTTTTTTTTTTTTTTTTTTTTTTTGTGTGTTGGTTGTGTTGGTCCTTGGTTGTGTATTTCAAAATTGCATTAAAAAAATCGTTTAAAAGCTTCTCAATGTTGTTTCTAATAGAATCTAAGGAACTCTTTAAATGCAAATATTCTCAGTGTTTAGTAGCTGCTTCTGTAAACCTTAATTCCCATAGCGATTAATTAAGACCACATCTGGCACTGCTTCAAAGTTTTTTAGCATACATTATTAAGCTGACACCGGAAATATTTCTAGTGAATACATGAAGAAAGATTTGTAACTTCAAACTGGATGCAATTTCTTCCTTGCATTCATTTTATTTATTTATTTATTTTATTTATTTATTTTTGCGAAATCTTCTAAAGAATTGTTTATCCAATTGACTTGAATCCATAAAACAACTCATGATAAAATATCTTTATTTTTCAAGAAAAGCCAAAATAAAAAAGGCATTTAAGGAATATTTTCTTTTGATTTCATCGGTCATCATAATTAAAATTCTATAAATACAATACTAATAATAAACTATATTTTTCTACCTGATGTCTATGAAAATCGGAAAATACTCATAATGTATAATGAATTTTTCCCGAACAATTCGTTTAACTGAACTAGCTTTTTTTTTTTTTAAGCTATATGAATTTTAAAAATATCTGACCTCATGTATACTTTCTTGATTTTCTTAAGTCTGTTCTCAAATCTAAACTGTGTTCTTTCTGACACATTCTTCATTTCATTTTTATTCGCAAACGCATAAAATTACTAGGTACTTTTGCTCAAAAATTAGCTAATCGAATGGGTTTTCCCCCATTTTCAATAAAAAGGTAGGTATTTCAGAAAATTCTGCGAATTTGATATCTTTAACCGAATTTCCGGACGCGACAGTGCAGAGAAGAGGAAAAACTACCATCATGATACAACAATAGCTAAAGCTCAAGATGTAGTCCATTTATCGAAATTTGAAAAACCGTTCGATTACAGTTTTTTTAAATACCCTTTTTAAGAATCTACAGCAATATTCCTTAATTCTTTTAATTTCAAGATTTAAAATGACATTTTTTGATGAAATATTTTGTAATACAAATTTAAAAACTGAATTTAAATAATAACATTTATTGAGCTGCTTATTTAATTAAAATTACATTTTTTAAACTTTTAAACATTCTTTGTGGATTTCTTCATAAATTAAAAGTTTTTATTGATTCGTTCGTTAGAGTTTTGTTCATTTTCTAGAAATAGCATTCAACTTTTACCTTACAAATAACCTTACTAGTGCTGTTTTATTATTATTATTGTATTAACATTAATTTAACCTCATTCCTTTTGCCAGGGCCGAAACTAGGGGGGGGGGGCAGAGGGGGCACGTGCCCCGGGCGCCAGAGCCAAGGGGCGCCAAGTGAAAGATTATACCTTTGGAATCGATCATTTTCTTCTGATGGACTGATGGATTTCATTATTATGAAACAGCCATTATAAATGAAGTGTTGGGTGAAGATGAAAGAGCAGTCGTAAAAAGTTTAAACTCTGATTTTTTGGTCAGAATGGGGGAAAAAATGGCTATAATTTTTTTTGTCGTAAAAAGTTAGAACTCTGATTTTCTGGTCAGAATGGGAAAAAAAATGGCTACATTTTTTTTTTCATATTCACCTAACACTTCATTTATAATGGCTGTTTCATAATAATGAAATCCATCAGTCCATCAGAAGAAAATAACTCGGTGAAAGCGGAAACTCGGTTAAGCGGGACTCGGATAATCGGAACTCTACTGCATAAGCAAACACTGTAAATAGCCGGTAATACATACGAATTCTTTTATGTGAGCGAACTATAATTGCAGCAAACGTCACATTCAATTTACGTATTTCAGTATTACATATTTTATGGGTACATATTTTAAATTTTAAAATAAGTCGGCCATTAGAAAATTAGTAAAATTCTCTTTGTAAATATACTTTGAGGAAGAAAGGAGTGGGGGCGCCAAAATTCATGTTTGCCCCGGGCGCAAAAAAGGCTAGTTTCGGCCCTGCCTTTTGCTATTTTAACATATCCTTACTATTCAGCTGCGTAAAAATTGTGTTTATAAAATAGTTAAAAAATAATCTTTAGTTATAGTAAGAAATTTAGAGTTGGGGGCGGACTGGAAACCTTCATTCAGATGTAAACGAAAACGTTTATTATTACTATTATTAATACTAGTATTGATTTTTATGTACCTATTAACATTCATACATTTGTTGAACAAATATTAAGAACGAAAGAAATATTATTATCATAATTCGATACTCACAATAAAAAAGAAATCGACATTTTTGTGTATTAAATGTGGAAATTGAAATTTTTATGTATTAAATACAAAATAAATATCTTATGGTTAAAAAATAGTAATTATTTCTTACATTAATAATGCGTATTAAATTATAGTACTAAATTCATGAAAATGCAAAAGACCTTTAATCTGACGTATCTTCAGTAAGAAAAAGGGTTAAGTGACCTTCTCCCCTTTCCTTTATTTGTCTAATTTATTAGCGACCGAAAAATTCTATCCGTCATGTCCTCATGTCAAAGTGAAAACTGAATTTTCAACTTGGCACCAACAAAGTTCCTTTCTTACCAGAGCTTCTTATCACCCGCCCCCCTCTCTTCCGTCCCTCACACACACTAATCCAAGCAAAATACCTCTAAAATGATACGAACAAAGAAGAAACAGCAAAAAAAAAAAACATGTTCCTGAAGTACGTTTCTCGATCTGCTCCTGTTCCTGCTCCATTCCACATTCCACTATCTGTTCCATGCGTTTTTCCGCGGCTGCGAAATGATGAGAAACAGAAACCAGAAGTTTTTTTCCAAAGATATGTTCCTTTTAAACTGCTCCTCAGATCTGGCATCGTTAATCAGGCGATTTTCCCCTTTTCTGGCATCTAGCATTTGATACTTTAATGACGTTTCTCATTGCTTGGAAACCTTTTGACATCATCAACCAATCGCAAGTGAGAGAAAAATGTGACAACGTTTGCTTTGGCGACAGATGGGATTTTAGTTCGAAAGGAACGGTTCCTTTTGGCGAAGAGAAACAGTTCCTTCGTTTTTTCTCTTGGAACTGTTCCTAGGAACCTGTTCCACGTTTCTCTACCCATCCCTAACCGTAATGTCGCCATTTTGTGAAATGTTGCATAGGGTGTGGTAAGTGAGGTTTTTCTATTAATCAATCTAAATTTTATATTAATTCGTTTATATTTTATTTAGCATCTTTTATTTGGTATGAAAAGTAGCGATTACAAACTATATTTTCAAAAGTATTTGCTACTTTCAGGCCTGGATACAGCTGAATCGATATACGTCATAACTTACCATAAACGTCATAACTTGGGTCGCAGTCACAAATCCTGCTGCACGCGATACAAATGAATCGTCCTCCAGCCGAATGCATCGTAAAGTTGCGACTGTTGTCATAAAAACCTGCGACTGCCTCAAAACCGTTTCAAGCCGGTCGCAACTCCGAAAAACGTAAACAGAAAATGTCAACATATCACGTATTGTGGAGATTTTTGATCGAATATCAGCAAACGTTGAAAAAATAATCAAATTTAAACTGTTGTGAATATTATGTTTTCTATTACTTTTTTTCCGAGGTGTGCTAAAATTCGATCGATTTTATTTTGTAAAAAATTAATCCAAACATGATGTAAAAGGGTTTTTGTTTTCTTTTTTTTTTTTTTTAACTCTGAATGCAAATTTCGCTATAATTTTTCGATATGTAAATTTGGTACAGATGTCATATTCGCCCCATATTGGCGCGATTTTTTTCGGTTGCCAATTTGGCGAAAACATCAACAGCATAAATAACATAATCCGGGTTACCACATCAAACAAAATAACGACACTTTGACGCAAGTTAAGTACCTGTTCAAACAAAATAACGACACTTTGACGCAAGTTAAGTACCTGTTGCCTATATGATATTGGCGACAGAAAAAAATCGCGCCAATATGGGGCGAATATGACATCTGTTCCAAGTTTGTTAGCTAAACTACAAACAGACAGGCAGGAAAAATATTTTGTATTGCTCATAAATGAAAATATTGATTTGAAATCGCAATAGTTATAAATAATTCATTGAATTATAAACCAAGAATGAGATATGAGATCTGTTTAGTAATTTGTTATATATATAAACAAACTTAGAATTAGATACAAATAATTGTAATTTTCAAATAAGTGATGATAATAATAATACTGTAAAAAGGAAAATATTTTTTAATAAAATTATTTCAATTGTATAATAATTGTAAACAAATCATTTGTAACATATCATAATCATATATAATCTTGATATTAAAAAATATAAACCTCATATTTACTTATACTTGTGTAGATGCTTAATGACATATATTTCACAAATTAATGTATGTGATATATATTCAGTAACTTTTAAGACTTTTTTTTTTTTTTTTTTTTTTTTTTTTTAATAAATTTAGTACATTATTTTTTCAAATTTCATGGATATATTAAATCAAACTTTTTAAAATGTTGAATAATTAAAAATTTGAGTTAAAGCAAATCATATCAAATCATACGAATTGAATATTTCCAACTGAGCGAAAAAATGCCCAGGCTGGGAATCGAACCCAGATCCTTGGCTTACAAGGCCAATGCTTTTCCATTTAAGCTAACTGGGCCAATAACCAGCCAGCATATTTCGCTCAGACAACCTTATTGGTAATAACATCTGGTCCGTCATGTAGACAGCTCAACAGAATAAACCGCAGGTAAAGGAACTCCATATAAACGATCATCTACGTATCCATCGTTTATATGGAGTTCCTTTACCTGCGGTTTATTCTGTTGAGCTGTCTACATGACGGACCAGATGTTATTACCAATAAGGTTGTTTGAGTGAAATATGCTGGCTGGCTGTCGGCCAAGTTAGCTTAAATGGAAAAGCATTGGCCTCGTAAGCCAAGGATCTGGGTTCGATTCCCAGCCTGGGCATTTTTTCGCTCAGTTGGAAATATTCAATTCGTATGATAACTTTACCAATCAGTTTGATTGTGTTAAAATAATAGTTCATATCAAATCAATTTATCAAAATGATAATTAAAATGCTATCATTAATTTTTTGTTCAATGGCATTCACGGCGAGGGGGGGGGGATTTTCTACATAAACTAATTTTCATTTATAAACTGAAGGACATATAAATGAAATTATGTGCTGCATAAGTGCTTTTACATTCAAATTATTAAGAATATCTTGAAATCATGGGCTCGTGCAGAAAAAGTGAAAGGAGGGCAAGATTTTGTGACAAACTTTTAAACAAAAACATTAAAACCTGCGGTTTGCTATACTATATGTAATTTCAATTGCCTTATCAAGGTCAGTTTTTCGTCTTTATCTTAGGCCAGTAACTATGGTAACACCATATTTGTCTGATCGCTTTAGCTCTACCTTTTCCTATGACAATGAAGGGTAAAGTAGTGAGGATGGATATCCTTGAGAAGTCAATTGAAATTACATAAAGTATATTGAAGTATTCAACATATACCATACAACATATCCAATGTAGTCTGCACTTTTCTTTTGATGAAGAATATAAAAATAAATTTAAACCAAGATTTTGTTTTCTTTTAATCATAACCTCATGTGCAAGATATTTTTTAAACATATTAAAATAAAACAATACCAAAATGTAACAAAATAAGACATATTAAAATTCCAAAATAATATTCTACATTGTTTTTCTTTTTCAAAATGAAAAGTTGAAACAGTTTATTATTTTTGCCATCAAGGGACAGTTTAAGATATATTTTAACGACACATGAATTTAAAAAGTAAAACAGAATTAAAAATTACCTTCCACAGAAGTGGTGAAGGGAAGGCAGGGCTACCCTGGCAAAAAATCCTCAGTTCCAATTTCTGTTAGTGTTTAAATATTTGAAACAATTTGAAAAGAATAAATTTTAATATATATTTTTTTAAATAATATGAAAAAAAGAAACTTAGTTAATTAAATTTGAAAATCTGGGTAGTGGCAGTTGTCCCCCTCCCTTGTGTTCACCGATGATTGGAATCATAGGGGGGAAAATGTATAAAAGTTAATTCATAGAAGTGAGAAATGCATAAATGATTTTCCATTGTACTAGAATGAATAGTATAGTGTATGATTTTGTTTGTTATTAATCTAAAATGAAAAAGTAATGAGTTTCTAATTGAGTTTTTATCCATTTTTTTAAATAAAATTATTTCAGTTTTATAATGACTGTAAATAAATCATGTGTAATCTTGATATTTAAAAAATTAAGCCTCATAACATGTCTTTAAAATTGTGAAAATGTTTTAAGATGTCATTCATAAAAAGTAATAAATTTATTACTCATTCTTTAAATATAATTAATATATTTAATCATTAAAATTGTTTTGAATGATAAAAAATATGCTTTAAAGATTTCACTTCTCAAAATAATGAATAATTAAAATGTTACCATTAAATTCTTGTTTAATGATACTCACAATCAGGGAAAAGAACAATTTCATTTATAGCCCGAAGAAGGATATTATAAATAAAATTATGTACTTGATAAATGAAATGCTTTCACATTCAAATCATTCAGAATGTATTGGAATTATAAAGAAAAAAAATCAAGGGAGGTACAAGGTTTTGGAATAGATGAACTTTTAGTCCGCTATTGAAATATCCAACATGTCCAGTGTAGCCTAGATTTTTTTTTTTTTTTTTGGGGGGGGGGGCGGGGGGAAGGTTAGTGGAGAGTATATACATTAAGTAAACTTAAATATATCAACACACTCAAAAAGCTAAAAACCTACCTTCTTCCATTCTACCATTTATTTAATTTTACCGAAGAACTGAAACAGTTTATTATTATAAAATAAACTAGTTGTGAATGCTAAAATTCATCTTAATAATATACTAATATAAAATTACATAAATGATTCAATACTTAAAATATGATTAAACAATTAAAAAGATGTTAAAAATCGAGTATTCTCAGCTAATATTAAGCCATTATCAAGATTTTAAAATGAATAAGTCATGGACAACTAGCATTCATAAGAACTGTTTAAATTTTAAAATCCTGATGATGGCTTAATATTAGCTGAAAGTACTCTATTTTTAACATCTGTTTAATTTTTTAAATCATCTTCAAAGTATTGAATAATTTATGTCAGTTTATTATCATTTTCGTCAGGTAGCTTTGTCCTCCTGAACCCCTGTTTAAGATAACTTTTTAACACATAAATATAAAAAGCAAAGCAGAACTAAAAATTATCTTAAACAGGGGGGGGGGGGGGCTTCAGGAAGGCCAGTAAGTGTTTAATCATTTTAAACAAATTAAGAATACTAAATTTTAATTTTTTTTCAAAATCATTCGAGAAAAAGGAAAATTTAGTTTGTTAAATTTTAAAATCTGTCAAGAGACCACAATTTCCCTCCTTACTTGTGGGCACCCATGATTGGAATCATAATGAAATGATGTATAAAAGTAAATTCATATAAATTAGAAATGCATAAAGGGTGTCCCACTGTACTAGAGTAATAATATGGCCTATGATTTTGTTATAAATCTAAAATGAAAAAGTACTGAATTTCCAATTAAGTTTTTATCTAAAAATTCATCCAATTTTTAAAAATTTCTAAACTCTAAGATTTATTTATTTTTATATTTATAAAATGTGTACTTTTTCAATTATTAAAAGTTTTAAAATGTCTGATACTATACTAATTTCATTAGACTTAAATGAAAAGTTACACATAAAAAGGCAAAGTGAAAAAATCCATAATAATTATCTATCCTGTATCAAATACAACCATCATACTCAAAGGCGGATCCAAGAAGAGAAGATTACAAAGACGCCCCCCCCCCCCCCCCATTATTTTATTTACATTCATTTTTTAAAATTAAAATTCATGAGCATAATAGGCTTTGATTTAGTTTTTAGGTGTGTTCGTAATTATATAAATACGTAGCCACTATTTTTTTTTAATTGTTCAGCAAAATGCAATATACGAAGTATGCAATATATGAAGTATGGCCAAATTTTAGGCCATAAGACTCATGTTTACAAGACATATGTTTTGCTGCAATTGGAAAAAACAGGAAATATATAAATTGTTGGTATATTTTCTATATCTGCAGTTTATAAAAGAAAGTCTAGAAATTCACTTGCCTCATTAAAAAATCTACTCCCCACTGGTGAATATATTGATGCAATGTAATAGCTTTCTATCTTAAGTTTCAATAATTTGTTCTAGTGATATGTTTTCATCACATACACACAAATATCTATTACTTTGTGTTGGATGTGCCTGTTCATTACTAACATTTTCATGTCAATTAAGGAATTTTTGGGTGTTTCGATGTTTTCTGTTATTGCAATTAAATTTTTATTTACAATGCGAAGTATGACAAATCAGTTAAATAATGATACTTGATTAATATATTTAATTTTAAAAAAATAATAAATATATGATAAATTTAAAAAATATTCCTTTAAGACGCATGTTTACCTTATTTTTGAATTTGACATTTGTAATACATAGTATAAAAATATAAAGAGTCTTCACAGTATAATATTGTAAAAAAAGAAAGAAAATAGAATTTCTATTTTACAGCTGGAAATTAAATTTTATGGAAACACATTATTAATAAATAAATAATATATCAAAACTACTTACTTTTGACAAGTATAAGCCAGCACAAGTCAGAAGCAGCTCCCTTTTCATCTTGGATATGATTTAGCCTGCAAGTATGCATTTAAGAGACCAAAGATTTTTTATTAATCTTGCTAGCTTCTTAATCACATTCCAACGGGCCAACACAAAAAATCAGCAACTGTAGTAAAACATATTCCAGCGGTCCAACAATAGGAGTCAGCAACAGTGACAGATTTAGTAAATAACAACTGGAAGAGAGAGAGAGAAAAAAAATTAAATATGCAACACATGTGAAGTAGATGAAACAGAAATATTATAACTGTAAATAATAATAGGGTAATATAAATTAAATATGAGTAACATACAATAATGTAAGTGATTACAGTAAAAGCTCTGTTATCCGGCATTCAAGTAACCGGAAAGCTCAACTATCCGGAAAAATTCGGAGAGACCGTTTTTTTTTTCCATAAACAGCTGAAAAATTTTTATTACTATTTTAGGAAGTTTACTGTTAGCATTCTTAAATTATCTCAGCGACTAATTCGGCGTAAAACAGATCTATGTGTATGTTCATAACAGTGAATGTTATAAAATAAAAATATAGCATAAAGAACTGTCTACAGCTCGTTAGCACAGAATAACTTCATGCTGCGTCATAGTCTGCTGCGCCGGCTGTTTTTCCTTGCGAAAGAGAGAAGGAGGGGGTGGAAAATAAAGACAAGAAGAGAGGCTTGATCTTTCTTTTCTGCTCTTGGTGAAACTAGATGGGGAGAGGAGGGGACGTGCTAAAAAGTGGAAAGCGACATTTTTTCCGAAAACTGAACTACCAAGTGAGGAAGCCAGGAGCATGGAGGAAAACTGTTTTCTAAGAATTGGGGTGGGGATATGGTCATTTCAGATATCGTATTTCCCCCCCCCTCCAGATGCACTGTAGCTCTGCCCCCCCCCCCCCCCCGGAGTTACTAGAACTTTCCATCTGTCCTGCCCATTTGGGTCTACACATTCAGCTTGACCAATCAGAAGTTGACTTAAATCACGCTGATGCTTTTTTTTTTTTCGTTTTGGCACATTTTTACTGCCATTTGCTTGTGCTTAATCAGCTAGCCTAGTAAATTGCTCTCAGCCTTTATTAATCGTGTTTTTTCATATTTTTTGTCAGATTAAAAAATGGCAGATCAGTCAAATCCTAATAAAAGGAAACAAGTTGTTTTACCATAACTCAGAAGCTAGACATTATTAGACGTTTAGAAAGAGGGGGAAATAAACAAGATTTGGTGCATATGTTCAACATTGTATCCTCAACAATTTACGATATTAAATTGCAGAAAGAAAAGTTTATGGCATTTGGTTCCTCTGCAGAGACAAGCAAAGCAATGGATGAAAAAGAAAACACTTCAAAAACGCAGCATGAAAAACTGGATAAAAGTTTATATCAGTGTTTTTTATTAAAACGAGAAGAAGGAGTTCTTATTTCAGGGCCTATGCTCATTGAAAAAGAGAGATTTCTCAGAAAAATTAAATATTGCGACAGAATGAAAGTTTTCAGATGGGTGGCTTTGTTGCTTCAAGAAACGCCATGGAATTAGAAAAATAGACTGGGGAACGCAAGTCAGCAGATAACGAAAGTGCAGGGGAATATTCTACTTTTTTTGAAGATTTTATTAAAAAAAATATCTGGGGAACGCAAATCAGCAGATAACGAAAGTGCAGAGGAATATTCTACTTTTTTTGAAGATTTTATTAAAAAAAATATCTGGGGAACGCAAATCAGCAGATAACGAAAGTGCAGAGGAATATTCTACTTTTTTTGAAGATTTTATTAAAAAAAATAATATTGATCTAAACCACATCTATAATGCTGATGAAACCGGAATCTATTTCCGTTGCCTTCTGACCTCAACATTAGCTGGTCCTAATGAAACGTCAGCAGATGGTTTTAAGAAAAACAAAGACAGATTAACGATTCTGACTTGTGCTAATGCAACTAGCTCCCATAAATTAAAACTGTTAGTAATAGGAAAGTCGAAGAATCCAAGAGCACTTACAGGAATTAAACATCTCCCTGTAGTTTACACCAATCAAAAAAGTGCTTAGGTGGATAAAGATATTTTTACCTACTGGTTTAAAAAAGTTTTTATGCCATCTGTAATTAGCGAGCTTGAAGCTAAGGGAAAAAAACTGGAAGAAAATAAAATAATACTTCTAATTGACAACTGCCGAACGCATCCCAGCGAGGAAGAATTGAAATATTGGCAATATTTCAGTGATGTTTCTCCCCCCCCCCCCCCCCCAATGTAACTTCTCTGATACAACCTATGGATCAAGGGATCATACAGAATGTAAAAATGATTTATCGAAAACATTTCATGCGTAAGCTCGTAAATGCACAGACAACGGTGGCAGAATTTCAATCAGCTTTCACAATAAAAGATGCCATTTATGATCTTGCCAGTGCATGGAATGCCTTAAAATCGAAAACTCTTCGAAGGGGATGGAAAAAATTATTATTTTCAGTAAACTTTTGTTCTGATTCATCAGATGAAGGATTTAAACCCAAGAAAAGGAACGAATTGCATGAAATTATGGAAACATTAAAAAATGGGCCTAATACCAACTTATCTCTATCGCAACTGAAAATGCCAGAAATTGAAAATTGGATAGCTATAGATAAAAATATTCTTGTCACCGAAACTTTAACAGAAGAGCAGTTAATTAAAAAAATGACAGCTCAAGAGGAAGAAACAAATGATATTTCCTCTGAATCCGAAAATGAAATCGAGGAGAAAATTTCGTGGAGTGAAGCTGAGAAAAGTTTATCTACTTTTTTAAAGTTTTGTAAAAAAATTCGCAGTATTCGGCTCAAGAAGTTTTAGAACTGCATCTCATAAAAGAAAGCTTCATGAAAGAAAACCCCTTCTTACAAACAGACGGACATCGGACATACATTTCGTAGTATTCCTGGCACATCGAAAGAAACGCAATTAAACACACAGTAAATGCTGAGAAATTATCATATATCCCAAACTATTTTTTTTTTTTATTGCTTTATTTACTCAAGAACAAGAAATTATTATTTTAAAAGAATTATGTAACAAAGATCTTTATACCATATTGTATTTTAAATATATTTACTCAAGAATATTTTTTTATTGGATGTGTTTGGATCAACTACACTTAACTGGAAATTAAAAAAAGAAAAGACGCTGCAGGGTAAGTTTCTTTCTTTTTGCTTTGTTTTATTGTTGGATTTTTATCAGTTCAAACTTTTTCTCCTCAGACGGGAGATTGCATCAAAGTTTTGCATTGTTGAATTAGCCAGGAAAAATATTTTTCATCAACCTAAACAGTAAACAGAAATAATAATAATATTATTCTAGATAAAAAGAAAGAACGAAACGGTACTCTTTTTTCTCCCTTACTTATTATATAAAAAGAATTGCTTTCTCCGTTGCTAATTGCCCGATTGTGTTCAAATTTTCACCGAATTCAAATAATAATAAATTAGGCCGTTTACCTAATTTTTATTAACATACAATGAGTTTTCAGAAATTTAGAAATCCCCCCCCCCCCCCCCCCCCCAAAAGACTCCACTATCTGAGCCACTCCAACAAGAACAACAAAAAAAGCTAATGAGTGTATTTTGCTTTTATTGTGATCGGAGAAGTCGGGCGTTATCAGTTTGCATCTAATAACGTTTTTAGCTATGCAGAAAAGATTCATTATTACTGTGAGGTTAGTTAAGGTAACACAAGTGAATCATACCAAAGTTAATTTTCCAAGCTTCCATGTGCTTTTTCCGGAAAGGGGAGATGTCAAATTATAAATAATACAACTTTATAAAAGATTGATAAATAAATATAGAAATATGTTTACTTTTATTTTTTATTCGGAAAGAATAACTTTATCAAATGCAAATTTAATAATAATAATAAGAGTTATTTGATCGACTTCCTACTGGCAGGAAAATAGCCTAAAAATCATTTTCCTGTTTCATTTTTACGTCAATGCTACCCGACGTAAAAACGACCTCCACCCCCCACCCTTCTTTCATGTCAAATTTTGTAGCACTCAACTATCCGGACTTTTCAAGTATCCGGAAATCGGCATTTCCCGAGCATGCCGGTTAGTTGAGCTTTTACTGTACTTCCTTTTTTCTCAGAAAAGCTCGGCTAACGTTACAACAGTCACTGCTGTTTTCGAGCTATTCATTTCATGCATCCTTTTCTATTTTAAAAATGCAGTAAGAGACATTAAAAGGCTGGTTAATATGCCCAAAGTCTTAACTTAAAAAAAAGATGCAAATAAAGGTTTTCTTCCATGCTACTTCCTTGCCATAGCTCAGCTTTAAATCTGAGAAAGGGGCGGTATTAGAACTTTCCTTCTTATCTCTCCCTTTTTCTTTTCATTCTTTCAAGGCCTCGAAACATTCTAGACCAGGCGACAGTAGCACAGACAATCACCTCATCGAGTTTATGGCTGAAATTCCAGAATTAGTTTAAACTTGATTTCATATTAAAACACAATCGGTCTGTAGTGGGCGCTGCAGATTATTTTAAACCTTGCACAATAATCCTCCAGCTTAAAAAAAAAAGGTGGGGTTAAAAAATAACAGAAATTTACTTTAAGTCTCTAGATTTATGATATTTGTTGTATCCTTTGATTATACAGTAGACTCCCTTAAATCCGCAACCCTAAAATCCGCGTATTTTTTCGTATGTAAACAATGAAATTTACAGTTAAGTTGCAGGAACAAAATACAAGATGGTGCCGTAATCAGTGACTACCGCAATGTTTTTTTTACAAAATTTTTTGTTAATCATTCTCTTTTGGTTATTACAGCTGATTTATTACTAAATAAATTTACATTACTTTTGATTTTGATATAAATTAGCATATCTATATCGAAAATTCCAGGATTCGAAATGGGAAAATCCACGAACCGGAACGCAATTATTGTTCACAATTTTTTTTTAAATTATAGACAAATTTATTTCTAAACATACAAAGCAGTATAAGAAAAGCATTCAAGACTCTAAATAACAATGAAAAAAGTTACAGAGAGCGTAATAAGCTATATATACTGATAATAGCATAATGACGTATCGATCTTACGATCGCTTTACCACTAGATGGCAGCATAGGACTTTTGGAATCGAATTGAATCGATTTCATTGGTAATAATTTAATATATTTCTAAATTTTTATTTTGCATAATTGTTTTAATATTTACTTACGTTTCAACTAATAAATTATTTTTATATTTTAATTTTTCACTTTATTGTAAGCATTCATTATAATTTCCCTTGCATAACTACCAATCAAATTAATGTTTCAAAAATGTCACAAATTAATAACCAGAAATCCGCAAAATTCTAAAATCTGCACACCCTCTGGTCCCAAGTTGTGCGGATTTGAGGGAGTCTACTGTATTTTCTTTATAAATGCAAATTTTGCTTATTTTATGGGCTTCTGTTATTTCTTATGATAATACGCTTAGTCTAGCATTGTTAGGTCACAGATAAATTTTAGTTTGCTGCAGACTGACTCAGAAAATTCTACTTCTGGGGTAGAAAACACCTGAAAACCTGATTTTAGCAGTTGACTCATAGGTTTACCATTGTGTTTTCCTGCTCGCACTCCCCCATGTTTTCATCCATTGGGTGCAGGAAAATGCAATGGTAAACCTACAAGTCAACCGTTAAAATCAGGTTTTCCGTTGTTTTTCACCAACATATGACTTTGCAGACTAATTGCATTTTAAAATGCGAATCGAGTTTTAACTAATTCTGAAATTTCAGCATTGAACTCGATGACAGGGTGTCTACAGAATCAGGGAATCATGGAAAAATCAGGGAAATGTCAGGGAACTTTGTTAAAATACTGGAAAATCAGGGAAATTTGTCTATATTGTGAAAATATTTGCATTTTCCCCTTGCCAATCAGACTTATTCGTCTATTTTATGTACCATATTTTTTCACATGCTGATTAACCTTTCCCAATATTTTTTAAAAGATGCGTATGGTATAAGTTTTTGATATTTAACGTAAATTAAGGTGATCAGATGTCCTGATTTTCTGTACATAGCACTTATATTGAAGGCAATTTACACATTTTTAATTAAATGATACATTAGCATAACCTGAGTTGTACGAAGAATTGGCATACATGAAAAAATACTGTATGTGTATTGTTAATAATGGAAATCAAGGAAGTTTGATAAAAATAGTCAGGGAAATCATGGAAAAATCAGGGAACTTTTTTTTAGAATTTCTGTAGACACCCTGGATGAGGTGATTGTCTGTGCTGCCGCCTCCCAGTCTATTCCTTTTTCTTTTGTCTGTGTGTGTAGGGGGTGGTCGGGTTGAAATTCTACATGCTTAACCCCTTCGGGACCGGAAGCTTTTACACAAATTTTATTCAGTTGGCACCACTTTTTTTAAAAATTACCTTTACTTAAACAATCACGAAAATACTCTAATTAAAGAAACTTAATGTTGCTTTTCTTTTTTACTGGTGCCTAAAACAAATTCTGTATGCTCTTTTTGATGGTGCATATACACTATATGGCCAAAGGTGACCGGCCACTTGCGATTTCAGATGTTATGTTAAATATCTAGAAAAATACATGAGGAATTAACCTGAAACTCCAGGTGTGTAAACAGTATAGTATAGGTCATAATATTTCCACGAAGATTTTTTCCCGAAACCCCATAGGGCACCGTCAACAAATTGAAAAAGAACGAATATCTTTTGGATAACCATTAAAAACTAATGTAGTAAAAGCGTTAAAACTGGAGATTATGATTAAATGGTTTATTGTAATACATTTTGTTCGTTTTTATGAGGATAGCATGTATACTCATAGAGAAATTAAGGTTTTTATAAAAACTGTCCCAAATTTCGCCAAAATTTTTGCTTATAATTTGCAGAGTTCTTAATATAAAAAAAAGTTCTTTCCAGAAAATATGACAAACAGCATTCATTGTACACAATACCCTGCAATTAGAATTAAAAAATAATAAAAATTGGATGAAAAATGAGTAGGTTTACTAAACAATGTTTCACTGTGCATGCACAAATTCAATCAAAATATAATGTGCATAATGTATTAGCTAAGTATATAGAGCAACTTATGTGAAAGTCTCAAAATCATAGCTTGAAAATTCTGAAAATTATCGTCGATAGAATAAGCTCGAAATCCATTGTTCCCAAAAGAAAGCAAAAAGATGAGGGGTTGTATCCAAATGTGGTAGTACGTGCAATATTGTGTATGTTATCTTGGCACTAATCAACAGATATTTGATACAACCCCTCATCTTGTTGCTTCCTTTTTAAAACAACAGATTTCGAGCTATCAGTTTTCGGTTTCTGCTTTATTCTTTTAAAATTTCTCAACAATATGCAAAAAAACGCATTAAAAATTTTGCATTATATCTTGAGTTATATTCATTTATAGACGGTGAGTATAATGGAAGGTCCATAGATATTGAAACTTTAAAAAGCGTTTTCTCAGATTAGTAAATTTGGAGTTTGCGCACACTGTTACTTTTAAGCTATGCAAGCTACAGCTTAAAAGAAATTAACCAAATATGTGTTTCTTTATAGCCTACAGGCTAAAACCAAACAAATTCACATATTTTGGTTATTTATTTTTTTGCATTTAAAAAACTTGAAAAAAAAAATTGAGATTTTTGAACTTTTTTTATTTTGTGCTAAAATTAAATTTTAAACAAAACTTTTTGCGTATATTTTGGTTTTAAGTTAGAAATAGGTGTGTTATGATTCTATTTTGTTCAAAAATTGTTTTCTGCATGCATAATTTAGAGTTTATCATGCGCGCAGCACTTAATTACACATTATTGAGATGAATTTTTAAATTTAAAATTTAAATATTAATTTTGTACGTACAACATTTATTTTTCTGAATGATGTAGTTAAGGATATATACTTTAGGCAGGAAGGGGGAAAAAGATCTTAATTGAATATTGTTTGTGTTTTGGTACTTTGAAGAAGGCGATGTTTTTGATTGTTTCGACAAACTCAAAGGTACTGTGCTCCCTTAATGCAGAAAATATGGCTAAAAGGGCTAGGATGGGACGAAGAACTTCCCGAAGATCTAGATATTGAATTTAGAAACTGGCTAGTGGACTTTCAAGAATTGAAAAACATATCAGTCGATAGAAAATATTTTCTGGGAGGTGCAAATCCAACAGAAGTAACTGTACATATTTTTTGCGATGCTAGTGATAAAGCATATGGAGCTGTTGCATACTCCAGATACATAAACAAAAACGGAAAAGTTAAAACCTCTCTTATAATGTCAAAATCACGTGTTGCTCCTCTTAAGAGTTTAACACTGCCTCGTCTGGAGTTGATGGGAGCAGTTATAGCAGTGAGAATCTATAAATATTTGAATAAGATATTCAATAACTATCGCACTAATACATTTTTCTGGACCGATTCAGAAATCCTTTTGAGCTGGATCAAGAGTCCAGCTAAAGAGTGGAAACCATTCGTTTGTAACCGAGTGACAGAATCCAAAACATATCGGATCCTAAAAATTGGAACCATTGCTCAGGTAAAGAAAACCCAACAGACTTGTTGACGAGAGGATTGAAATTGAAGTCTTTAAAGGCAAATTCATTATGGTGGCTGTGTCCGCCTTGGTTAACCAGTTCCACAGATTGGCCTGCACAATCGAAAAAAATTTCAGGTAATGACAACGTGTTAGAACGTTGGAAAAATATTCTGGTTAATGAATGCACTATTGAAAACAATGAGCTAGTAAAACTTTTAGAAAACTTTAGTAATATACTAAAACTACTTCGAACAATTTCATGGATTAAACGCTTTATAAGGAAAGTTAGAAAATTATCTGGAAATGATGGCCCCTTATCTGCCGATGAAATTCAAGAAGCGGAAATATTCTTCATTAAGTCAATCCAGAAATCGACTTGCTTAAATCAACGAGTGAGCTCCCAAAACAGTTTAGCTTAGTATCATTGGCACCGTTTCTTGATGAAAATGATTTATTAAGAATTAAGGGAAGACTGGACGAGAGTAAATATATTTATGCGGAAAAGCATCCAATCCTCCTCACAAAGGACTCCCGATTTACAGATCTGCTAATATTACGAGAGCACAACTAAATGCTTCATAGTGGTGTTGCAGCTACACTATGTAAATTGCGTGAGAATTACTGGATTCCCAAGGGGAGGCAAGCAGTTAAAAAAGCCATCAATAAATGCCTCATATGTCGAAAATATGCAGTAAAGCCAGCTAAACAAACGACGGCACAACTTCTCAGAGATCGAATCTCAGAAACACCGGTATTTTCCGTCTCTGGAGTAGACTTCATCGGTCCTGTTTATATAAAAAATGGAGATAACACCGAAAAGGCTTACATAGCTCTATTCACGTGTGCTGTGACTTGTGCTGTCCACCTTGAACTAGTTTTAGACTTATCAACTAAAAAGTTCATATTGCCACTTAGACGTTTTCTTAGCCAAAGATGAAACTGTCGTATATTCTACTCCGACAATGCCAAAACCATTAAATGTGCAAATAAAGAAATTCAATATTTCTTTGACATACTTAAGCACCAAGATTTTCAAAATTTTATCTCTACAGAAGGAATAACATGGAAATTCATCATTGAACTTGCCCCATGGTGGGGAGGTTGAAATGGCTGAAAAGTGGTAAAGACCGCCTAAGAAAAGAAATTAGGAAAAACTTTACTTACTTTTGAAGAACTTATGACTGTGCTTGCAGAGGTGGAAAATTTTCTCAACCACAGACCTCGACAGGCCTAATGATGACTCCTCTGAGCCTGAACCGCTAATACCTGCCCATTTCCTGCTTGCTGGACATAAGGTAGGATATCCGTTTAACTTTAACGAACTGTTTAACACCACTATAACTAGGACTAGCCTAATTAAAAGAAAAGCATATCAAGCAAAACTTCTGAGCCATATTCTGGGGAAATGGAAGACTGAGTATTTGCTAGCAACTAAAAGCTTGCATTCTTTCGGAATTCCCAATGCTCAAAAAGACTGAAAGTCAATGACATTGTTCTAATTGAAGCTGTAAGTAAATCAAAGTTTCTATGGAACTTAGGACGAATTATCGAGGTCAATAGAGGTCGTGATGGACTAGTCAGGTCTTGTGTCGTCAAGACCAAAAAAGGAAATTTAAGACGACCTACTCAACTTATATATCCTTTTGAAATTGCTGATTAATGAAACAATTTTGTAAATAAATTTTCTGCAAATATAACAATATTTAATTTTAGTATTGTGCTTATGTAAATAATATTAATAACTTATTCTTTTTCTGTATTTATAACTGTAATATATAAGCTATACTGTAAATACTGATATTATTTAATTTTGCATTTATTGTGTTATTTTATGAAAGTTTCTTGCAAAAATCCTGGCCAGGTATATTTATGTTGTACATATCGGTAAGAAACACATGTATTGTAATTATATTATGATTGTTTATTTAGTGCTTTATTTCAGATTTTCTTAAAGGTAAAGCTTTCTAAAATCTATTGTTTTGAATAATTCCATATTGTATAATTTTTACATGTGTGACGGTAATAAATTGATCGTTAAGTGGTTAAAGTACATATTGCGAAGTCCTTTTAATAAAACTATTGATCGTTAAGGAAATAATAAAAAATAATTGGAATAATCTTACTTTATATGTAGACAGTGCAGAGGCAAACTGATGAAATAAATAAATTCTTTATTTTCAGACGTTAGTAATAGAAGATTACGAAGATTCTTGCTTCTGGTCACCATTTCGAAATAAAAGAACAGAATCTCTTATAGAAGAGAAAAATAACAAAAATGTAGACATATTCCATGGGAGTCCCTTTTGATGAGAGCAGCACATCCTTAGTTAAAATTAAATTTTGGCATAATAAAAAGTATCCTCGAAAATACGGACGAATTCTTTCGGCAAACTTAGCGGCATTCGAACGACAGGCAAAGCCCGCGCCGCGATATCACTTTGTTAAAACTACAAAACGTAAAATTTTAGGTGGCTTGGATCTCTTAACAAGGCTCCTAACATCTTAGATAAAAGAAATTTTAATTATAAATAAGAAAATAATGACACTGTGTAACTGCAGGAGATAAGGGCAATGTCTTTGGATTCAAAATGATGTTTGTTGAGTCCAGAGCCATACGGAACAGGGCTATTAAAGATATATTAATGTCACTGAAAGTTTAGTAACACAACATGAGGTGGTACACTGGTACTAGTATTGCATCGTATGGTTGTACACAAGCATTAAGAATAGACAATTGTATACACCAAAAAAATTTCTAGATGTGAACAGATGCTGTCGAAAAACTGAACACTGGAGCATTCACTTAATCGTCAAAATATAGATGATTTTTGCATGATGACAGCAGAAAATTTGAACATGACGACACACTTTGTAGAATATGAGAATGCATTGCATTTTTCTTCTTTTTTTTTTTTTTTTGAAGCACTAGCTGACGACATCACTCATCAATGCAGAGCAATCATAACTCCTGGAACGCATACACGAATCACTTTTGCAGAACATTAACAAGGACGAGAAGTCGGTTGTGCACTTATGATAAAATGTAGTATGGTCGCACATACTTTTTAGAACATAATCGGGTAGTTGAGGTCAAGAAGCACTTTTTTTTATTTCACTAGATGATTTATAAAAAAAATTCTATATATATATAAATGCGATGGTAAAAATTCCATCTAGAATCGTGCTTTTCTGTAATATTCTTGTATTATTTGTAGGTATGTAGAGAAGACATTAATTTTTAAATTTAAGTTTCTTCATAAAACATTGAAAACTTCAAAATGAATGAATCATTTTTACTATTCAATTTCTTCATAAAACAAAAATCTTCAAACTCATTACAATCATTTTTTTTCTAAAGTAATGAGGCAAATGGCAAAATAAAAACTTAGAGGCTTTGGGTATGAAATAAAATTAAAGTAAAAGGCACTGTGCACATAATAAATGAATAAATATGGGGAACTTTTCAAAATAACTTGATCATGAATAAATCTGTAACAAATATCAATAAACTTATATAAAATTCTTATATGAATAAGAATTTACACTTGATTATCAATGAGCAAAAATTTTGCAATGTGAGGATGAAGTTGCTACACACAAGCAAAAATTAACTCTGAATAATTTTAATTACACCTACTAGAATATTCGGAGAAAATGCAGCATAAAATAAAGTTATTGAAGGTAAAATACATCAGTAATTTTCAAGTAATATAAATTTAAACTTTCCTGTTTTGAGAAGACATAGAATAATGATTTGATATGAGTAACTGAGTTCTAGCAGCAGACAAGTCAACAATTTCACTTGATGAGGATATTTACTCTCACATGAGAAAAGTTAACTGACACACTATCATAATCAGTAATGAAAGTTATTTATTTTTTGAAGATATTTAAATAGTAAACACTATTTGTAGCTTCACAAACCGAAGAACACTAATGAAGTGGTTTCATAAATGGATATTTTGCCTATAAATGAACAACATCTTCACCAGGCATCTTATGGCTGAATACGATGGTTGGTTGGTTGGTTGGTTGATTTTTTGATGGCCGATTGTCTACACGAGGGATATAGGCCCAAGCGGGAGTGCCCTCCGTGGGGGTTTTTCTAATGGAACCTAACCCGTATTTACGCATAGAAATCCACGGCTTCGAAGAAAACTCAGAAACGGTTAGGCCGACGGGCGCGATTGGGTTCGAACCCAGCACCTCCCGTCTACCAGCTTTGAGAGCAGAACCTCTCTGCCACTGGTGGAACCCGGCTAAATACGAAGCACACACAAAAAAATTAAACTATTATAGATGTAAGAAACTTTTGAAAAAGTAGGTAGGTAATTTAATAATTTTTAGCTTCCATGATAACATCTGCAACACAGAGAAGAGACAAAAGAAATGGATCTCACACAAAACCACTGACCATCTTCATCAGGTAAGCAACGGATGAATGAAAGAGAAAAAAAAAAGGTCAGAAGAATGTCATTACAGGTAATTAAAAAAAATTTCTAGCAGCATATACTGGAACAGTCATCATCAAATATGGCAAAAAGCACATAACGTAAGAACCATTGGATAATAGTTGTCGGAGCACAGCTCCGGCTTCCCTGCAAAAATTACACTTATTGTTAACACGATAGTGTCCAAAATATTCGACGCATCGACACAAAAAATGAGCTGGACGTTGGTAGGGCCAAAATCTCGGCGCGTATTGAAAATCATAAATATTCGTCTACCCTAACAGCCTAAAATGTCGGCTCAAAATTTTCCCATAGAGATAACATTGAGAGTTTAATTCTATATATTTGAAAGATAAGGCTTTCTTTTTTTAGTCATGTACCTTGAGCATTTTTTTGCACTAATTTTAATAATTCTTTTTTTTTAATGAAAGCTGTTTCTTTGTAGATTTGCCCGCACTAGCTATTTTTTTTAAATATTCCCATTTTTATATTTAAATTTAAAATTTAAAAAAATTCTATGAATTTCTTTCAAAATGGTAGCAATTAGATTACTTCCATTGTTGTAAAGAAAGAAAAAATAATAAGGTTTGCTTATCTTTATTGATGCCATTTTCTCATAAAATTCAAAATAAACTTTCTGAAAAAATTGAACAGAAAATGACGTCATGCTTTAATAATATACTCATGTTTTCCGCAAAAAGCTGTTATAATTCAATTCTTTTTCATTCATTGAATGACATCATATTTAAATGAAAACGATCATTTTCTCTGATAAAAGTAAATATTTTACTGCGAACGCCTCTAAAAGATATAAATTTCTGGAATTTTACTCGCCGATACGGAGATTAGAATCACAAGTCAAGAGTGCGAATGTTCACATGCAAAGTCGTAGTTGAGAAACTTGATTTCAAGTTTAGAAATATATGTATTAATCACATATTGCGCATTGTAATATTTTTGAAATGGTGAATGTAAATATAAGAGATGGGTATGCAAATTATGAGACGGTGAAAATAGCATAAAGTTTAGATTTTACGCGAAAAATAATTCTATGATTAACTTAAGGTGAAATCATTTTTTTTTATTTTCAATCGGCACTTTTAAACGGCACAGATGTCATATACGCAACGGGTACTTAACTGGCGCCAAAGTGTCGTTATTTTGCTTGATATGGTAACCCTGATGTTATTGTTTGTGCTGTTGAAGTTTTCCCCGAATTGGCGTGAGAAAAAAATCGTGCCAATATGGGGCGTAAATGACATCTGTGCCTTTTAAACATAGCAGCCTCAATGGGTAATTTCATCAAAATTACATATCATGATTAGGTATAATAAATAATGCAGTTTAATTTTTTAATATTTTGAACAGTCGAAGTGTATGGAATTAGTATTTTGGTAAATTTAAGTTAAAAATAATATTTGTTTTAAGAGACTAAATAGTAACCTATGTATGAGTTCGTTTTTAAACAATTTCTTTCGACGAGATTCATCCCGTTATTAATTAAAACATTAGCTCCATTGCTGTAAATTATGCATTTTTACCTCATACGGATCATTATGGAGTCGAATGTTGGAGTCGGTGTTCATACATTGGTGATTTGAGATATAGATTGACCCCCCCCCCCCCCCCACTTTCAGAATTTTTACGTTCTACGCATGTAAAAACCACTATTTTTTTTTTCGAACTTTTCATTCTTTGTAAGCTTCCAAATCGATGCAACTCATTTTGAATTTTAAATTAAGAGAAACGAAAAGAAAATCGAATACGGAAAATACGATTTTGGGCATTAGTCGAATGGCTACGAGTGATAATCAAAGAAATCGAAAAAAATATAATGTCATGTATGCATTACTTATATGTATGTATTCTTATGTATGTATGTTTGTATTCAGACGAATGTATGTTTCTATTGGGAAATTTTCGTAATCGGGTTTGTAGACAAATTCATAATTTACTGAACATTGTTTGATGCACAAATTTAACAATTTGGTAGCTGTCCCAATTACTGACGATTACTCCATTTTTTTTAATTCATCGTAAGTGAATATATTTCAACTGAAATGCAAGTGAACATTTTGAAGTAAATGAAATAAGCATTTTTTTTGTCAAGATGTACACTAGAAAACAGAAATATGTAGATTGCAAAATAAAAAATTCCTGTACGGGTCGGAAAAGGTAGCTTCCCTATTTCTTGGTTTTAAGATTTTAGCTAATTTTACTGGAGAACACGAAGTTAAAATGCGAAGAACCCGGTTAGAGAAGAATCATCAGTACTGAATTTCAATGGAAATTTCGCCAAATTAGTCAGATACAGCCAGATTGGCTTAATTTGTGACGACATATTTTTGGTCACCAAATTTGACTATATTTTGTCCAAATGTCGCGAAGCTTAGCGATAAATGCGACGTTATTCTATATGACTATGATCGCTTGTGATCGGAGAAATGGATACAACAATGAAAGATAATTCGTGAGAAATCATGTTCACTAAAACTCATAAATTAATCCCTGATTTTTATTAATCTGCTGCCTAGATTTAGTGTACATTTTAAGAAATATGTATATTTTATATGTGCAACGTTATACACAGAAGTTTCGAAAATGGCGGTTAAAAGGAAGTAATTCAAATGTATAGTGTTATTCAGCTTAATTCTATGGGGAAAAGTCGCATAAAAATAACCCAGATGCTTCCTAATATTTTCATAATAACGATATAACAACAACTCAGATGAATAAAGGTATCAAGTTTGATAGAAGAGTATAGCAGACTATCTATGAGTGTGTGTTACATACGTGTTACAAACCTTTATCTGTTGCCATATTAAATAAGTGTGGGCTGTGCCAGACGAGCAAGTCTTTGAAAGAGCTTTGAAGTTTTCTGCCGCTAACTCGATGGATCGAGTTCTCAAAGATCGGAGCTAAATTAAAAAAAATCGAAATCTCTCAAATACGTCCGGGGGTAATTCTTTATCTTTGCCGTAGATTCTCTTATCCAATGGTTTCTCTTTACTTTTAACATTTCTGAATTTATTATAAAGAATAACAAATTATGCTGCCTTCAGTTATGCACTGAACAGCTTTTGTCTTTGCAAACAAAGGTTATAAATTTCCCTAAATTAACTTTTATTATTGGAAAAGCAAGAGCTGTAAAATGTACAAAAATCAAAGAAATTAGTAAAACAATCATAGAGCAGTAAGGATCAGAAGCTATCATTCTTTTGGCACTAATAGATACTGCTGTATTTAATGTCAAAGACAAGGTAACTCACTCGGTGCTTAAAGAACCAACGTGTTTTAAATAGTTCTCTAATTTAAAAAGTCAGCAATACATCTACAGCTCAGAATGGATACAGTGTTATTTCTTATTATTGACGAATTTTCAATGATAGGATGTCGTCTTATGGCTGACCTTGAACAAAGATATCGCGAAGGTAAAATAGATAGCATTTAGCCTTTTAGAAGCATATTTGTTTAAATTCTTGGACGTATTAGGTAGTTACATCGCGTAAAAGACATCCCTTTATATAACAGACATTCTTTAAAAGTCATTTTGATTCTTCGCGGACAAAAAATGCTTAGAGCTTTTAAAAAATGTTTCACATTAACAAACTCATTGAGACAAAACGACGATCAGCAGATACAGTTCCGAAAGACTCTGAACTCACTTTGCGTGAGTCAAGTTTTTGATTACCTCTCACCCCTTATGCAACGACGCAAGGGTATACTGCTTTCGGCTAACTTGAATGATTTGAAGGTGCCATATGTATTTTTCTCAAAACCAAGCAAGCTAAAGAATATAATCAAGAAGTACTTCTTAAATCAAAGCGGGGACCAATAAACAAGAATTTTAGCAGATCACAATGATTAAATAGCAAGATGGAGTGAAGATGATCACACGTCTGGACTTCAGTCTAGGCTTTCCTCAGCAGCTGGATGCAGGGTTATGCATTATGCTACACACCAATATCTGAACGGAGTGAGAATTTGTAAACGTAAGTACGATAAAAGATATTGCCTATAGCCCATGTTTTCAACCTCGAGGTTTGCCACAGGCCATAATAGTTTATTTTCTAGAGTATCATGAGCCATTTCTAACTGTAATTATTTTTTATCAAACCTATTTGTAAATATTGGAAAGAAGAAAAAGCCTCATTCACACGAAGTTATTTACCTTTAACTGTTGCATACCTTGCCACCATACATAGATCCTCGAGTTTAACAGTGTCAAAAACTGCTGTGGATATCCATCAAAAGGTGTTGTCACATAAAACAACTTATGTCATTTTTACTGTAGTTTGTCATTTAGAGAAAGTTCTAATGGAAGCAATTTTCGCTAAGGACAGGCTTTACCCAAATTAGAAGTATGGGAGCACTTGCTAACAGGTTAGAATTTGTGCATTACCCGAGGCAACTGACGACTGAGCTAAACACTTTAAAATGAGGTATCGACGATTGTTATTTCAAACTTTTATACTATTAAACAGCAATCTAGAAAATAAAACATTTTTTTAATAATATCTTTTAAGTTTACGCGCCTCCATGCTCCGACATTTCGGCCTGACGGATACTAGTTAATAAATACATAAAAGTAATCTTCACTGTTGGCAAAAGTTTGGAAAAAATTTATTTTTCTTATGATGAATGGAATTTTTAAGCAGAAATGTTATAGGATTGAAATTTCATTTTAAATGAAGAAAAAATAATGTTGCTCTTTTTATTTATATAAAGCAACATGAGAATTGAAGTTTGGTGATGTCAATGTGGATATGTCATGCATACTTATAAATTTGTGAAAGAATTAAATTTGCCAAAGAAAATTGAAGCAATGAAAATTTTGAATAAATTCAATTTGTTAACTGAGAGTTCTATAACAACATAAATAGGTAAATTTAAAAATAGGAACGGTTCTTTAAATATTAGTGATGAAATCAGACTAGTCCACAAGACAACATGCTAATTATATTTACATATAAAGCATATCTCACAAATCATCTGAGGAGTGAGTCTTAAGAATTTTCAAAGAGGGTAACTGTCTATAAATTTTCACATTATATTTTTGTTATTCAGAGAAGCAGGCAATACTTCAAAAATAATCATACAGGATAATTACTACTATAAATTACTCGAAGAATACCAAACTTTAGTTGGAAAAAATAAACATTCATGAGAACAACTTTAAGTGACAAGGGCGGCGCCAGAGGGGGTCCGGGGGCATATGCCCTTCCCCCCCCCCATCGGGGTCAAATTTAATAGTCGTCGGGGATAATTTGTTGACTTGAATGAAGAGTCCTGCATCGGGTCGGGTAACACGAATTTTCCTGCACACGACCCGAGTCGGGTGCGGGTTGGTTTTTTAAAAAGTTATTGGTTATTTACAAAAAGTTATTGGTATCTTTGGTTAGTTTATAAAAACCCGACCCACGGATAAGCTGGCCGCTGATTTTTTTCTTTGGAAGTCGGATTGGCTTGGCTATAACTTTTTCGGTTTTGGGATGAGTTTGATTCTTACGCGTCGGTTTTGTTTAAGCTAATTTTTCAAAAAACTGCCCAGAATTATATCTCAAATTAGAGTCCTTCATCGATTCAAATTGCCCGATTTTACCTACACCCGACCCAACCCACGGCTCGGATTGAGGATAATTTTTTTCGTTGTGGTTGGGTTCGGTTTCGGATTCAAATGTGTTTGAGGTGGAGTTTTGAAACTTACAAGTAGTATTGCCAGGTGTCCCGATTTACATGGAACGTCCCGAATTTTCACCATACCCAAATTGCGTACAATTTTTACGAGATTAATCTAAATTAAAATTTTATTCCTTAGTCTGCGACGAGAAAATTGAAGAATTTAACCACATGCCGGTTTAAGTCTGTTGTCACAACGGCCGGATGTTACTGAAAACCTTATACATTTTGTCTGAAACTCATGTGCACTCCTGTTTAGTGTTTATTCGATTGACCGTAAACTTAGGCGCCTATAAGTAGTACGATTTTAAGAAGAGACAGGACGTGGAAATTCATCTGTCTCACTTCGATCTTCTTATTAAAAAGCGTAAGGTAAACATTTTTATATAAGTTTTGTATAAGTATCCAAGCTAACTTAGTATCAAACTAAAAATTTCTTCTTTGTTCATTAATTTCAATATACAGTAGACTCTCATTTTATAATAATATGAATATTAATCTCATTTTAATATATAGAAGAGAAATGGAAGGTTTAAATGAGAAAATAATTATATGCATACATAACTTCATTGTAAACTGCGGGAAGATGTATCTACAGTAAGAACTAATATCTTGCATCGGGTCAGGTAACCCGATTCTACCCGAAAGTGTTGGCCATTGCCTCTAAAATTTTGCTGGTCGGGTTGATTAGTGTTTCCATTTTCGGGTCATCTCAGGTTAAAAAATTTTTTCTTGGGAGTTGATTCAAGTACAGCAAATTTTTCCAAAGAAAAGTCCAGATTATTGTTTCAAATGATAAAAAAATACTTGTACATGAATGAGTATATATATGCATTCATTTTTTGAAATATAAAATTGATTTTAGAGATATGATTGCAGACTATTTTCTTGAATTGTTTTAAATTGTAGATTGTTTATTTGTTTTTGTTTTTTTCATTTCATGCTTAGGATCAAGTTGCAGGTTCGACAAAAAATATTTTGTCGATTTAGGGTCGTGCATAACTCGAACCGTGCAGAGTTTTAATTAACAATTCGCTTTTAGGGTCGTAAGTTCGTATTTAGGTATTTAAAAAAAATTCGTGTAAAACAGAATACCGACTTACTTGATAATTTAAACTTGATTGCAATATTAGACTGAACAATTTTAATTAATAACTTAGTTATACTTCGTAGAGGTCTATACGGGCAGAAATTTCCCGGTCCAACTCATAGAAAGAAAAGTTCGGCCCGGCTCGGTATAAAAGTTAAAACTTCGGCCCGAGCCCGGCACGTACAAAAAACATTAATGGCTCGGACCGGTTTAAAAATTCGGCCTGAGCCCGGCCCGGAAAAAAGTTAAAATCTCGGCCAGAGTCCGACCCAGCCCGACTGAATATCTACAAAACATAGATTTTTACGTCGATTTTGCTAAAAGGAGGAGTTCTAACCAAAAATACTTATTTTAGCTTATTTTTTTCATGTTTATAATCTTCATATTTAAAGAAGCGCCATAAGGTGCGATATACGTTTTTTAATGAACCTCTATTTGTATGTAAATGTTTCAGCTATAATTAATATCGTTAATTAAAAAAATTATGTATTGGAGACTTAAAAATCTGAAAAATGCTATACAATAAAATCTTCTAAGACGGAATCGCATAGGAAAGGGAAAAAAATGCGTTATAAACAAGTTTCCTTCTTAGCAAGAGGATTATATTCTTTTCTCACGTATTATATTCATTTTTCATGGATCAATAAAGTTTTCGTTATAAGACAGGATTCCATCATAGGCTGGTTCTTTTCCACGCGTTTTACTGCATTTTAATATTATTGTCTAGAAATCTACTACTCTTTAAAACGAATAAATTTTAATGTTTAATTGTAGAATAATCTCGATTTAAAAATATATACAATTTTTGGGCCGGGCCAAATTTTACTGATTTTTTCACGGACCAGACTATGCCGAGACAATGATTTTCATACGCGCTGGATCGTGACCGGGACTGAAAATATCGATTTATGAAGACCTAGGAAGAATGAAACCTGCCCCGTCTCAGTACGGAAAAAAGAAGTTAGGCCCAGCCTTAACCTTCAGAAAAAGTAAGTCCCAAGCCCGGCCCGAAAAGAGTAGTGACTAGGCCCGATCCGGCGTGAGTGCCATGAATGAAAATGGACCGAGACCGGCCCGTGCAGACCTCTAAACTTTGGCTATTTCGAAATAAGCATGGATTTATAGATTTTTTTTAAACATCAACATGACTTGGTTTTATGATTGAGCTGATATTAAAATAATTAAGTTTTACATTCTAAGCTATTTTACAAGTTTTCCTTTAACGTTTTTCCGTTTTTAAGACTGAAACTGAAATCGAATTTCGGTAATCTTCCTATTTTCGGCCGAAAACGAAAACGTCCAATTTTCTTATGTAATTAATACATACATAAATTTACATAATTATTAATTAATTATACATGGACTTATATACGTGTGGCCTAAGTTGGCTCTCTGTGCCTCTGACCGAAACTTTTTATTTCCATATAAAATAAAATGTAATTAATTTATCACCAACACGGAATGATTTTCTAATGATACGAATTTCATCGCATTAAAAATGTTTTAGGTATGCGATTTATCTTTTAAAATGATCTTTGTAAATGGACAGCTATTATACCACAACTTTCTCAAAGAGTATTCGAAATACTTCTACGGTTTTAAACTAAAAATTTTCAATTATTGTAAAGTGAGCTGTTTTTAATGAGCACATGAAAAGCGTTCAAAGTTTAAAGTTTAGTCATATATGAATTTCTTGCTTTATAATTTGAACTCGCGTCTTGAGTCAGTCACGACTGCTAATTATAAACAGTGAAGTCCATATAGCACTAAATAAAGAATGTGTCATTTGAGTCGATACAGCTCAAATCAATAAGTAATGTTAAAAATTTCCGAAGAAAAGAAATGAGACTTTTGGAAGACAGATAGTTTTGGTGGAATATCGGTCCGGCCGAATTTTTAACAGCATTTTCGCCGAAAATTCGTTTTCGACCAAACTTAGATTTTAGACCGAAAACGAAACCGAATTTTCGGTAGATCTCTAGTATAAATACAATCCCGGTCCGGCCCGAAGCTATAGAAAAAATGTAAGACTCAGACGTGTCCCATGAAGAATGCAGTTCAGGGCCGGACCAACTTTTCAAAAGCTAAAATTTAGCCCGAGCCCGTACCGAGTTTTCAGATAAAATTAAGCCCGGCCCGAGTTTAATGAAAGAAACTTTTACCGAGCTCGGGCTTCGGGGCAGGCCTAAGCTCGTGGAGACAGTGTTGAATTCAGGGGGTGGCCCGAGGGGACATTCCCCCGGAGCAATGAGATGTCACCCCCCCGAAGATTTCAGATTTTGTGTTTTTAATGGTCAAAAAGTACAATTCCCCCCCCCGGAACTCTATAATGTCCCCCCCGGAGCCACTGGAAGTCCCTCCCGGAGAAAACTGTCTGAATTCAACACTGCTCTAATATACATTATGAATTCGGCCCCCCTGTCGGGGATACTATGCCCCCCCCCCGTCGGGCAAGTTCTGGCGCCGCCCCTGTTAAGTGAAGAACAAAATTTCTCAGCAACAAGAATTAAAAATAATGCTTTAATAAAAATATAAAATTTTAATTTTTTTTTAAATATATATATTTAAATTCAAATTTATAAATGATTTAAAGTGCCATTAATAAGTAGAAAAAAAATAACCCAAATCCATGCCCCCTAAAATATCACATTATGTTCTTGAGAACAATTTTTGCCAATCTTCAAATTCATTGAAATTATTTGAAAATATAAATTGATTTAAAAAAATATTTCAATTTCAATAATTATTCTTCAAAAGTATTTTTAATTCCAAAATTTTCAACCAATTAAAAAAATAATATGTAACTGCCTCAGAATTTTATTCTTAAAATAGAATATCATAACTATATTGCTATTATATGCAACAACATAAAATTCATTTTCAGAATTGTATCATTTCTTGATTTGAATAATAATACATTCTTCAAAATATGGCAGAATTTAAATATGAATTCTTTAGAATATTGTAAAAAAAAGTGCAACTATGTAACATAAAAATGACATAACTCAAGAATTTTTGAGAATAAGAACTTCAAATATTCTAAAAAAAAATATTTTCATAAATTATATCCAACAAATCTTGAATTAAATAAACCATTTTCTTTTTAATTAATGAGAACAATTCTTTAAAAAAAATTACTGGACTTTCTTGAATAACGATCTTAATTTTCTTCGAAAATTAGAACAAGTTTCATAAAATGCAATTTCTATTAAAAAATTTCAAGCAAAACTTTCACAATTCTTTAAAAAAAAGAACAAAAAAGTCCCAGAAATTATCTTCAAGAATTAGCATTTTCAGAATTGCAATAACCCCAAAGCAACAGTACGTTGCAATTCGAAAGGTTCAACGGCGCCAAATGTGACGGTAATAAAATTATCGTTAAGTGGTTAAAGTACATATTGCGAAGTTATTTTAATAAAACTATTGATCGTTAAGGAAATAATAAAAAAAACTGGAATAATCTTACTTTATATGTAGACAGCGCAGAGGCAAACTGATGAAATAAATAAATTCTTTATTTTCAGACGTTAGTAATAGAAGATTACGAAGATTCTTGCTTCTGGTCACCATTTCAAAATAAAAGAACGGAATCTCTTATAGAAGAAAAAAATAACAAAAATGTAGACATATTCCATGGGAGTCCCTTTTGATGAGAGCAGCACATCTTTAGTTAAAATTAAATTTTGGCATGACAAAAAGTATCCACGAAAATACGACCCATTATACGGACGTATTCTTTCGGCAAACTTAGCGGCATTCGAACGACAGGCAAAGGCCGCGCCGCGATAACACTCTTTTAAAACTACATCTTTTTAACACAACATCAGACCCAATTCTGATTTAAAAATTAACGAGTTTTTGCTTATAAACGATGAATACGGGGTTGACAGAGTAATTAAAAGGCAGAATTTAAATTGATTAGCTAAATTAAAATTTCCGGAAATTAATGAAAATCGAATTACAAGTTACATTATTCAAAATCTTTTCACTGATTGGAAAACGAAACCAATATCCTACTGTTAGCAATCGCGCAACGAATACGTCAAAAGAGGGTGGCGCTAAGCATTTCAATGACGTCATCATAATGCATGTTGACTCCGGCGATACCAGAGCTCCAGAGATGTGCTCCGAAAATAGAGGAGTGGCGCGCATGCGCAACACTGCCGATCGCTCCCAAAGCAGAGAGTGAAAATATCGACGTCGAAACGGACTTGCTTTACGGTGAGAGATAAAATGTCAACATCACGGCGCAATGACTGAATTCAAAAAGACATCGATGCAAAAAAAAAACAGCTGAAAGGAATAAAAATAAACTAAATTTAAGTACTGTGAGAAGTATTCTCACATAACCTCCATTCACCGAGAAAATTTTGTAAGACCAGGAGATGTAAAAGGCAAAATCGATCAAAAACCTTTTACAGAAAATGGGATTACAAAATTTTGAACTGCCAAAGCAAAAAAAAAATCATTAAATGCGAACATTAAAAATTTAAAGTTAAAATTAAAGTTGAAGTGCTGCAAAAAATTTGGTGAATAAGAATATGGTGGTGAAAAAGAATATTTGGTGAAAATTGGTGAATTTATTTGGTGGTTTTATTTGGTGAAAAAGAATATACATTGCATAAAGTACATTCATAATTCAAAAAGTATACAATACATCAAGTATACAATAAAAATGCCAAAAATACAGTAATATTGGCAAAACCTTCTATTTGATCTCATAAAATTATCATGATAAAAATGTTAACATATTCTGAGTTAACAAACAAAATTTAGATCAGTGACTAGTCATAATAAATTTTGCTATCTTGGTACCAAATTAAAACAGAATTAACTTCTGATAAAAGTTGCAAATACAAGAGCAACAAAAAAGTCCAAAAAATAATTTTGTAGTTAGACTTTTACAATATGCCTTGGACTTTCTAATTTTAGAATTATATCTAAAAAATAAAAAGTATTCTTTACAACATGGAAGGAAATGGCCATATATAAATACATTTTCATAAAATATAATGATATCATTTTAGTGTATCAAACTTGGTAATTTCATTGAAAATAAAATGACAATATGTGATACCAATTGTGTAATTGAGTCGTGCACTACTCAATCACCCAAACAAAGTATCTCATAGAAAACAAATTGCTATTTCAATTAAAAGACATGTCATAAATACCCATCATAGACACAATTTCTCTTAACTTTATACTTTACTAAATAAAAATTTCAATATATTAGTCATAAGAATTCTTAATATCTATATATATATATAAGACTCAAAAGAATTTTACTATATTATTAGATAAATATACATATACCATGGTTTTTCTTTAAAATAAAAGATTGGTGATCACAAAAAAAAAATTAAATACTTCCATATAGAATGAAAGAAAAAAAAAATTGACAAAATCATGAGTTTATAAAACTAAAATACCATGTACCAGGAATATAATTTTAAATAATCATTTAAATATAATATAGAAATAAAACTTAAAATTTAATGTCAGGCCTGCAATGATGATAATGACGAAGATGAAATCATCAGCAACAGTGCAAACAAACAAAAAATTAGATTTATATATGTAAACATCAAGTCCAGAAACATGCTGATGATCCCTGTACCTCTACATAGTCACCAGCATGTCCATGAACAAAAATAAATACATATAAGAACTCTTACGTAAAATTTTAGGTAGCTTGGATCTCTTAACAAGACTCCTAACATCTTACGTAAAAGAAAATTTAATTATAAATAAGAAAATAACATTGTGTAACTGCAGTAGGTAAGGGCAATGTTCTTGGATTCAAAATAATGTTTGTTGATTCCAGAGCCATATGGAACAAGGCTATTAAAGATATATTGATGTCACTGAAAGTTTAGTAACACAACATGAGGTGGTACACTGGTACTAGTATTGCATCGTATGATTGTACACAAATACTAAAAACAGACAATTGTATACACAAAATCCTATAGAAAACATATGAAGAATCTTAATTTGTCAAATTTATGCAAACAGAAAGCAGTTTATTTCGATTGTTTAACAGAAAGCAACCATCTTGGAAATATGAAAACAAATTCCTATTTCCACATATAAAATCCTGGCCAATTCCTTCCTAAAGCGTCTTTTGAAAGTCATCAGTATTCAAGAGAAACAAACAAAGTACTAAAAATTAATGTACAAATCATTTACATTGGTAACTTAGATTTTAAATATACTGGTCCTAAGCTTTTTTCCAACAAACTGTATTATCTAGAACTTAATTTTTTCTTATTTTTTTAAATACTAGGGGGCTCTGCCCCTTACGAGCTATGCTCGCCAACCCCCGTTCAGAAACACCAAAATCCAAAAAGCACGCTAATTTGATCGGCTTTAAAAATATTGAATTAAAATTTAAAAAAAAAAAAAACAGTAGCGATCTCTCTGTAAACGGGTTTCCATTCGTTTTTCTTGGATTGGGGATTTTTAAGACCATATCTGCTGCTGATAAAAGATACAATGGCTGTTTTCGTATTTAATTAAAAAAATTAGTTAAACATTCGAAAATAAGCTAATGTAAAATGAATTAAGTAAACAGTGTCATTGTCTCCCGGTATTTTTTAACAGCGCTATAAGATAGTTCTTTTAAATAATTCATTTTAAATGTATCGTTTCAAATCTGACGTAATTTACACCAAAGTTTTATTTCTCTTATTAATATTCACGTGAAAATACTTTTGTTGTTAGAAGGAAATATTATTTGCGCTGTCTTCGAATTCACGATAATAGTTGAAAATATTATCTCAAAATATCAAGTAAATGTCTCGCGCAGATATATTTTTTAATTTAAATTGTTTTGCCATATTTTTTGGCCATTTTAAATATGACGTAATTTCCTCCATTTACAGGTTTTAACGCATAGTAATGATTTTTTTATCTTAACATTTTGTTTCTCTTTTAAAATTCCAGTGTAAATATGGTTCTTATGACGCAATTTTCCTGCTTTTAACATGTAATCATTTTATTCTAATTTTAATTTTTTTTTCTGTTTACAATAGTCCCGTGTAAATAAATTTTTAATTTGAAGTAAACATTATTGTTTGCGCTGTTTATACAGTTGGCAACAGTTTAAATTAATAACATTTTTTAAATTTGTAAAAAATATCTCTCGAAATACTGAACATTTGAATTTAAAATAGAAATAAAACCTCAAAAAATAGTCAAATAAAAAAAAATAAATGCAATCTGCACACCGGGAACTTATAACCTATAAAATGATCTAAAAATGATTAAATTCTCATGTATAGTTTTTGCTCCAATAAAACTTTTTTAATGAAACGATTTTGTCCAACTTTAGCATTAAATATCTCTGAAAGTAATTCTTCGATTTGAAAACTGTCTGCATCAGCGTGTTTATCAAATATTTCTTTATAATACCACCGATTTCCATATTTTTGTATACGACAGTTTTTTTAATATTAACGAAGAAAGGCCATGCTCAAGGCATACTTAGTTACTACTACAGTCAGACTGATTTGCGTTTAATGTATGAAGTCGCTCGCCAGAGGACTCTGATACCCTGCCCAAAATTGAAATTTGACTCTGACCGTAACTGAAACAACCTGGAAAAGGTAGATATGTAAACAAACACCAAAATTACGTCATGTCGCCATGGTTACGTTTACAATTCTGCTGACATTCCAATCAAGCTTAGAAATGACAGCTAATTCGAATACAGCTGTTAAGGGTTATTATAAACTGTCCATATCAATGTAAATGTAAAGTATTATTTATTTAAGTGACTAATATAATGTGTTTCTCTTTAAAACTGTTAAACCAACACACATAAAAATATATAAATAAAAAAACACATGCTTAGTCTAAAACATCAATATCACAAATTTATTTGATACCACTTAGTTATCCCGTCGACCA
Organism: Maratus speciosus; assembly: GCA_963932465.1. Lineage (NCBI taxonomy): Eukaryota > Metazoa > Arthropoda > Arachnida > Araneae > Salticidae > Maratus > Maratus speciosus. The sequence continues at coordinate 52,975,482 of OZ010799.1, read as the reverse complement.
ATTTCGCCAAATTATATAAATCGCTAAAACACTCGCCAAATTATACAAATTGACATAATTTTTATTTTAAATAACGAAAGAACAAATAAATTAGTATAACATTAATAGATATACAAATAAAACGTCAAAATAAAAATCTCTTGATGACATAAACACTTGTAACTTGCTTACAGTCAAGTGAATGTGACATTTACGATCAAGCATTATCGGCATTTAATCTTATAGTTTGGCGATAAATTTTTGGTCGACGGGATAACTAAGTACCATTTATTTACTATTTTCACTGCTGAAACAATAAAACTGATAGAATTTTTTTTTAATATATTAAAATACTCATAAAATTCCTTGTAATAATTAATAAATGTAATTTATTAAGTAACAAATACCCTTACATGATTTAATCAAAATTGCTTGGATAACATAGAATATTGCAACGATACTTATATCCGTGATCACGATTTCTTTCTCTGATTAAAAATAAGAATATTTAATGTTTAAGGAAGATCGGTTTTTTTTTCTTCTTCTTCTTGGTTCGGGCGATATTAAAAACAAATATTTTACCGGTAACAGTAAATTAATCAAAAATAGCTGCTTCGAGTCAGTTATGAGAACTGTAGTTTGATAAAAATCAAATTTTAATTTTAAAACGTGTATATGAAACCAAGCTATTTTTATATAAATACGGGACATTCAAAGAAGAATAACAGAACCGGCATTTTTCTTGAATGAACCAAACGATCAAGGTAAACAATAAATAATTTAGCTAATCTTAAAAGTATGTGTAACACTAAAATGCTACAATTTGTGTAAAATAGCCTTTTAAATCGAAGGAAATTGAAGAATATAAATATTTAATTTATTACATGAAAATACGATCATTGATTCTGAAACCTCGACGATGAGAAACAGGCTTCTATCTGGGCAGGGTATAAATGTAAACAAAGAGCACGTTGTGAAGTTTTGGTTCAGGGTTTGAAGTTGGATCTTTTTCGGCGAAATGCGCGGGCCGTTATATATCATAGTAGGCTATGGCCATGCTTAAGCCAAGACTCCCTTATCATAAAACAGACTTGACAATCCGGAGAAAGTCTATGGGGGAAAATGTCCCCGATAATTACCAACTTATTAGCTGACAACCCGTAAGTTACGCCACCTTGTGTATACTCCTGGTAATACTCCATAAACAAATGCATAGTAAAAAATTGAAAATGTTGTGTTATTGGCAAAATTGTATAAAATATTTTTCGAATTCCAGTAAAATAAAAGCGTAAAAAAAATATTTCGCACAATTATGTTCTGGCTATAAAAAATGAAACATATCAAAAATGAAGATTTAAATATAAGATTAATTGATATTTTTTCAGGGTACTTGTTAGTTATCCCGTCGACCAATTTCGCCAAATTATATAAATCGCCAAACCACTCGCCAAGTTCTACAAATTGACACAATTTTTTATTTTAAATAACGAAAAAACAAATAAATTAGTATAACATTAATAAAAATACAAATAAAACGTCGAAATATTGGTTTTATTGGCCATTATTGGCATTTAATCTTAAAATTAATTAATTTATGGCAAACCATTATTGGCATTTAATCTTGCAATTTGGCGACAGTAATTTGGTCGACGGTATAAATACCAAGTACCATTTTCAGTATATAGGACTTTGCGGGTTATTATTTTTTTTTTTAATCTTGGCACAATTTGGGCTTCGGAAAGAGCGATTTGTTGCCGATTGATATAAACAGTTATGAAAACAAAACTTATGAACTGTCAGCTTGTTTTATAAGAATTTACGGCACAGATGTCATATACGCGATTTTTTTCCGACGCCAATTTTGCGAAAACCTCGTTACCATATCATCTATATCCGGATAACCATATCAAGCAAAATAACGACACTTTGGTGCCAGTTAAGTATCCGGTGCGTATATGACATTTACGCCAGAAAAAAATCGCGCCAATATGACATCTGTGCCGAATTTACATGTATAAATTTAGTTTCTAGATATTATTATTGTTTTTTATATCCGATTTGTTTATATTTGTATATAAAATAGATAAATGCCTTTTTTATATTAAATAAATTGTACAAATATTGGAAATATTGCTTCTTTATCTGAAACAGTGAATATGCTTCCAGAAATTACGTTGCCAAATTTTCTTCTCTCGCCAAGGCCCCTATACTTGAAAAATACCGATTTATTATTATATAATGTAGTATTAGCTAATGATCTGTAATCTGTTCCACAGTCAAAGTTGGCTGCAAAAACGCGATGCTGGAATAATGTGGTATCAAGTATACGGTTTAAAAATAATATTAATTTTGCGCCAAACTACACTTACGCCAATTGGTTCTAGGTCTGATTAAGGAAGAATACTCAAATTAAGATTTACAAACACCAAAATCGTAGCATGACAAGAATACGGTATTTGCGGAAAGTTGAGAGACGTGTATAAATTTAAGTGATTATTAAACTTTGTTTTTCCAATTTTTTAAGTGTTTATGACTTCAGTCTGTTTTTTTGTGTATCTATGCGTGTTTTAACTTTCCTAAAATACTTTGATACATTTTAGTAAAACTTACATAACATATGTGAGTTAAAACAAGGAAATTAATTACGCACCAAACTATGGCCGCCAAGATATGCCAATTGGCTGTGGAGCCAATTATGAAACTTTCCATAGATTAATACATATAATACTTTATATGAAAAAACAGTGAAGCTTTCATCTAAAGTATGTTAAACTGAAATGATCCCCCATACCTTCAAAAATAAAACAAATGATAGGCCAATAAATAAATAAATGAGACTGTGCATTGAAACAAATTGAAGGAGCGATGTTAAATTAATATTGTAAGGTGAAATTAATTGTGAAAAGAAATAGCAGAAATAAAATAAATCACATATTTGAAAATATAAAAGAGAAAATGAAATATTTTACATTTTCCGGATCTAGATGCTATCCATTTATTTCAATAACTAATATCACTGAGAAATTCATGGTAAAATAATTTTCTTTCCTGATTATTATTATTATTATTATCATCATTTATTTACATAACGGAATACAGCAGTAAACATTTTTTGTTTAGTAGTAAAATAAGTTCATTTTTTAAATAAAATGTCTAGAACATATGAAAATTTTAAGATTAACAACTATCATTTGCAAACTACAAAGCACCTCGTAAAGAAAATGGTAAAAGACAAATGGAAAACAAATTAAAAAATATTTCTGTTTCTCACGTTAGATGGCGCTAGTCACGGAAAATTATGTGGTTTCTAACCACGTGTACAGCGGACAAAGGAAACTTAGCGATTGCGAGGCCTGTTATTTCGATAAGGAGGCCTTGGCTTAAGCATTTAAATTGGATGAGTTCTACCCGGAATATCTACGCAGATTTTCATTGGTCCATTTCCAAATCAAAACTTTTTTTTATATATAGAAGGACTAGCTGACTCGCCCAGCATTGCCCGGGGCTCGTTATAATAACCTTAAACAAAACTCGAGTTTGTATGATTTTATATCTTTTGAAAATCTTTTAAATGAAACTAGTTTCGGATGGCCAGTGATTTTCGCAGCGTCTAGTATGTTCCCAACAAACCTCTTTCTGGACGAACCTGAAACCCCGCTACCTAAAGCAACATGCACCGGAAGTGCTACAGACAATCACACCTACCCCACCTACACACCTACAGACACACCTACACGTGCTACAGACAATCAAAAACAAAGTTGCGTGAGCCAAACCTCGTAGCAATCAAGTCCATAGAACCCGGAAAAAGAATGAGCCATTAATATTCGAAAATTTTGGTAAGTAAAGTCTAACATAAAATTCCGTAATACAGAAAGTAGCCGAATTTTCATCTAAGCTGAATGAACCAAATCCCATTGAAATTAGGCCTTTAGAACCTGAGGAAAGAAAGCGCCTCCAAGCGATAGAAGGTGCTCCCTCCTGTAAATTTCACAAATTACTTTTAACATTAACATGATATTTAATAAACGGATGAAATCCCTTATCTAAAGTTAACTTTAAAGTAACGCGATTTTTAATTTACCGCTGTAGTGAGTAAATGTAAATTTTTGCCGAAAAAGGAGGATCTTAAGGCCGTTCTCAACTCCTCTGCTGAACAAGCGCAAAACGTTTTGACACATTTACGAATTCATTTTTTAACGGAAAGATATAAAATTGGAAGGCCAGACTATGGAAGCGATTTAGAATCGAACCGTGTTTTCCATTTTTTGATAAATAAATTACTTATTGAGTTATAAGCGATTTTGATCACGTGGCAAACACGTTTTTCGCCCTTTTTTCAGTGGTTATTCTTCTTTCGCACGGAAATTCGGTTCAAAACGCCCAGTTTCACAATATTTTCTGAAAGATCTATTGCGTTTGCAAAAAAAAAACTCAAAAAAGAGTTCTATTACATAGTTTCTGAACAACGACACCTGTTAGTTTCATGCATTTCCGATCAAAAATAAAGTATAACTTATGTCATAAAGTTGCCCTTTTGGATTTGAGAACGGCCTTAACTGGAATACAGTTGGTAGTTTTAAAGTAGCTGGAAGACGCTAAAACTATGTTACAGAAAATTGTAATTAAATCGGATCGTTTTTCAAGAAACTGCAACAAAGGCCCCAAGAAGAAGATTAATATTTAAAATTGGTGGTAGCTGAAGTCTGAGAAATATCTTTGTCGTTCACGTAGTAGCTGGATGACCTAAGAAATTGTTAGAAAAAAAAAGCTACTGAATCCGACCATTTTAAAGGGAGCTATAACAAAGGTTGCCAACTGATAGTTAAGATTAGGGTCATAACATGAAAAAATGTTAAATGGTCTTAGTTCTTTTTAATTTAACTTATTTCTTAAATAAGAACTCAGTTCTTAGTTCACTTTAGTTCTTCAATTAGTCAAAATTAAGCATAGGATTAGGTAATCATTACAATGAAAATTTAAAGAAATGCGCAAAAAATAGCGGGAAATGCTCTAGGGCCCCAGTAAAAACATAAGAGTGTTGGTGCGGGGACAGGAATCTAAAACTCAACACTACAATTTTGTATTGAGAATGAGAGAAAGGGGGATGGGAGGATTAGGGGATGAAAAATTATTGCCGCACAAAAAGTTTAAGGGGCCCCGGATCCGGCCCTATGTGTATATCCAAGGTATTCTAGGGTGCCCCTGGATTTTAACTCTATCTAGAAACGGGAGAATAACTAAATAAAAAAGATTCCAAAGAGGAAGATTGGATTAAGAGGGGCAATTTATGGTGCAAAAACTTCAAGGGGCCCGGTACCCGGGCTCCAAGATGCCAGGGACTTAACTGGCATGTAGTTGGATATAAAGATATTTTTTAGTAGTTTTTAAAATAATCGCCGGGCACTAAGAGTATGTTAAAGAACATTGCATGCAATTCGGATCATTTCTAAAAACGCTGCACCAAGGGACACAAGAAGGCGATTAATATTCGAAATTGGTGGTAGCTGAAGGCTGAGAAATTTTTTTTTCATTCATGTAGTAGTTGGAGGACCTAAGAAGTTGTTAGGGAAAAATCTAATTAATCGGACCATTTTTAAGGAAGATATAATAGGGGCCCTAAAAGAGACCAACTGATAATTAAAAGCAGGGCCCTAGCATGGAAACATGTTAAAATGTCCTAGTACTTAACGTTTTAGATCTACAATTAGTCAAAATGGAGTATAGGGTATAAATTATTCGTTAGAATAATATTTTAAAGAAATGCATAAAATATTGAGTAAATGCTTTAAAAAGGCCCTACGGCACGAATAAAAATATGAGGGTGTTGATCCTGGAAGAATACAAAACTCAACTTTAAAATTATGTGCTGAGAAGGTGAGAAAAGGAGATGAAAAATGCTTGGCGCATAAAAAGTTCAAGGGGCCCTATGGTTCCCTAGGGGGGCTTAGTGTCTTATGAGGAATGTAGTAACGTGAGAGTAACTAAATGGAAAAAAAATCCCAAAATTGAACATCGGATTAAAAGAAAGCAATTTATTAACAATTTATTTTCACAAAAACTTCAAGGGTCCCTGTAATGAGCCCCAAGCGTCCAGGGTCATAACTGGAAAGTAGAAATGCGAGAATAATTAAATGGAGAAAGGTCCCCCAAAATGAAGAAGATTGGATAAAAAGGGGCAAGTTATTAACAATTTACTGCATAAAAACTTAAAAGGAGACCAGGGGCGTCGGCCCTTAAAATATTTCAAATCTTAGCCTCAGGTGCATCAGGACCTGTCTTGGACTATCCTCACCTAAATTTCAGACTTCTACGTGCGGTAGGTTTCGCTAGCCATCACTGACAGACAGATACAGCGATGTGTTCTTTTATTAGTATAGGTATTATTACAATTTAAAACAAATTACAAAACTTGTATAATTTTATGTGCATATTTTTGCAATGATATTTTTATTATTATTATTATTATTAAACATGGTTCGTTCGGGTCCTTAAATTTCTAGACCAGGAAAATCTTCTGTACCAGTACTTTTATTCTGGAAAATCTATGGTTAAATAAGTCAAAATTTCACGCGTTTTAACTAGATTTTTTTTTACAAAAAAATACTGGTGTTTCACCTGGAAAATAACGGTAACTGTACGAACCCTGTTAAAATGTTATTGTTTTTGTTGATAGTCCTAAACTTTTTCCCAGCACTGTAGTAATAGAGTACAGCAAGGACTGATTTTAGAGATGTTTCCTTTTAATCAAGTAAAACCCAGTTAAGATACTAAAAAAAATTTGTTGCTCCTCAAAATAAAAACGAATCAAATAGTTTGACTTACCAAGACTTTTCTTTTAAAACATACAGCTGCAAGTGAAATTAAATTGTATGAATGGTAAGAAGTCAAAAAGACAAAATTGACAAATAAAAAAAATGTATCTGACAACTTTTGACTTTCAGAGCAAAAGCACCTGGTGAAATCATGTTCTGCTCAGTTGGACTAACACAATCTAAATTGAGAAATAGAGTTGGGGCTCAAAAGAAGCAGAAAAAATAGTGTTTTTGTACAAAATATTTATTTAAAGCAAAATTAATGTAGATGTTTACTAATCTAGCTAAACTATTTTTATTTCTCAAAAATAAAATTTGAAACATTTTCAATTTATGTTTTAATGATATAAAGAGTTATTAATATGTCGAAAATTATTTCCTTAGTTTCAATTTTCTTGACCTTCAAATGAAATATTTACTATCCTGCTTACAAAAACTTATAATTAACAAGAATAATAACATATAAATTTCTGATATCGTAAGCCTTTTTAACAAAATTTAAATGATTGAAAAGGGAAGCTTTTTAATCTTTAATGATATCACGTTTATGCTATACTAGCTAAAGTACCCGGCGTTGCCCAAAATTTTAAGAATGTTTGTTTTGAAAAATCAATTTCAAAAGTAAACATTACAGTATAAAAAAAACATTAAAAAAGCAGTATAGCCTTCTTTATTTCAATTCTTCACTAAGAATGAGCTCTAGAGACCTAAATCTTTGTGCCACACGCATACAAAAACGTATATACAGTCGAACTCGCTTATAGCGAGCGTGAAGGGACCATGATATTTGCTCGTTATAACCGAGTACTCGTAAAAAATGGGTTCGTAAAAAATTATAAAAATTCATTCATACTTACTTTATTATACATATTTATTTATTTTTTATTTCTTTACAGTACAAAATAAGTTGATTAATTTGCTTTGAACTGTCTTATTGTCTCTCACTTGTGTTATTGTTCTTCGGAGAAGACTCATGGCCCGAAAAAAACATCGTCATTTGCTCCTCTGGATTCGAAAAAAGTTTAAAGTTTTTCTGCGTATTCAAAAGCCGTTGAGTATGTCGAGGTCGGTTCAGCTTGAAATTCTTCACATTCGTCGTTATAATCGTCGCCGCTCTCAAGATTTATGACTCATCACTAACTTTTGGTTGATTTCGGAATGTTAAAGGAATTTTTCCAAGAAACGATTAGCTGAGCTGGAGAGGTGAAAGTCAATAGAAATGTTAAGAATCATAAAAATATTACTCGCTATAACCGTGATTTGCTCGTTAAATGCGAGTTATGATCCCATAGACTTAACATTGTGCCAATTAAGTATTTCTGATTTTCTTGTTAAATCCGGGTTCTCGTTAAATCAGGGCTCGTTATAAGCGAGTTCGACTGTATATGGAATAGATTTAAAAATAGCGAAAACAAATTCAGAAAAACTCAAAATGTTAAAATATGCCAATATTTCCATAATTGGGTTTTTATCATGTTTCAGTATAATTTTTCAAACTCATATGACTTTATATATTCACCTGCTGACGTGCTTTACAATTCCAATATGACATAATATTCACTTTTTAAAATTCGTCAAACTATTTCATAAAAAAATCACAAGACTAAATGCAATATTTCACCTTAATTCAACCATAATATACACAATATGGACTTTAAAAAGCTCACTGTCTTACTTAAAGGTTGGTTGTTGGTTGTATTTATGTCGGCCAATTATCAGCACGTGGGATATAGGCCTTAAGTAGGGGGGGGGAGTGCCTTCCGTGGAGGTCTTTCTAAGGGAACCTAACCCGTATTAATGCTTGGAGGACCAATTGTCTTACTTAAAAGGCGACTAAATTTAGTTTAAAAATAGAAAGCCCTATTATTTTACGCATGTGCATTTAAAGAAAGTTTTCGGGAATTGCGATTGGTTGGTTTTTTTTTTCAATTATGCAAATTATCGCGTCCGCAACTGATGGCATGTGTTGTTTATAAGTAGAGCGGTTGCAAATAAATTAATAAGAAGAAAATGGGTGCTAAAAGATTATCGGTAGACTTGCGTAAAAAGATTATCGAAAAACGAAATAGTTGGTGTCTAATGAGGCAAATAGGCAGGGATTTGATGATTCCTGAATCAACGGTGCGTTATGTTTTGAAAACTTTCGTTGCCACTGAAGCTATATAGCCAAAAAACAGTGCCGGTCGCCCATCAACAACAACGGCGCGAGAAGATCAAATGCTGCATCGAGTGGTAATGAACAGCACACCCGGAACGATGACAGAAGCCGCATCCCTATGGCAAGGAGTGCTTTGCTTGACTAGTGACTGGTAAAATGGCTACAAAAAGATTGTATAAAATGGGCTTTAAATCTTATAAAAGCAAACATAAGCTTTAGAAACCCACTTGGCTTCGTTCCAAATTTATACCAGGTGTAGATATTTTTACGTAAGATGTGTTACTTCTAAAATGATATTGTGAGTTCTTAAAAACTTAACAAATATTTATTCGCAATCTTAAAGAGCATTCCAAGATATTATTAGGATCTCTCCTTCATAGCTTCTTCTCGAAGCGAACATTATTACACAAATCGTTACATCGGTTCGGTGGTTCAATCATACACCAAACACTGAAGTATTCTCTTCATTTCACTTCAAAGTGGGGTTATCGAATTAGCAGCGACACCTGCCTTTATTTCACATTTTCGACACTCCCCACCTGATAATTGCCAAAATTATCACACTACATTTTTTATCTAATTTTACCAATAATTATTGAAACCAATATACATGTCAAAATTATACTATATGGAATTATTCAAAACAATAGATTTTAAAAGTTTTACCTTTAAGAAAATCTGAAATAAAGCACTAAATAAACCATAATATAATTTACAAAACATATGTTTCTTACCAATATGTACAACATAAATATACCTGGCCAGGATTTTTGCAAGGAACTTTCATAAAATAACACAATAAATGCAAAATTAAATAATATCGGTATTTACAGTATAGCTAAATATATTACAGTTATAATACAGTAAAAGAATAAGTTTTTAATGTTATTTACATAAACACAATACTAAAATTAAATATTGTTATATTTACAGAAAATTTATTTACAAAATTATTTTATTAATCAGCAATTTCAAAAGGATATATAAGTTGAGTAGGTCGTCTTAAATTTCCCTTTTCGGTCTTGACGACACAAGACCTGACTAGTCCATCACGACCTCTATTGACCTCGATAATTCGTCCTAAGTTCCATAGGAACATTGATTTACTTACACCTTCAATTAAAGCAATGTCATTGACTTTAAAGTCTTTTTGAGCATTAGGAGTTCCGAAAGAATGCAAGCTTTTAGTTGCTAGTAAATACTCAGTCTTCCATTTCTCCCAAATCTGGCTCAAAAGTTTCGTTTGATACGTTTTTCTTTTAATTACGCTAGTCCTAGTTATAGAGGCGTTAAACAGTTCGTTAAAGTTAAAGGGGTATCCTACCTTGTGTCCAGCAAGCAGGAAATGGGCCGGTGTTAGCGGCTCAGGCTCAGAGGAATCATCATAAATATATGTTAGTGGTCTGTGGTTGAGAACATTTTCCCCCTCTACAAGGACAGTCATAAGCTCTTCAAAAGTAAGCAAAGCTTTTCCTAAGATTTTTCTTAGGGGGTCTTTAACACTTTTCATCAGCCTCTCATAGAAACCTCCCCACCATGGGGCAAGTTCAACGATGAATTTCCATGTTATTCTTTCTGAAGAGATAAAATTTTGAAAATCCTGGTGCTTAAGTATGTCAAAGAAATATTGAATTTCTGTATTTGCACATTTGAAGGTTTTGGCATTGTCGGAGTAGAATATACGACAGTTTCCTCTTCGGCTAAGAAAACGTCTAAGTGCCAATATGAACTTTTTAGTTGATAAGTCTGAAACTAGTTCAAGGTGAACAGCACGAGTCACAGCACACGTGAATAGAGCTATGTAAGCCTTTTCGGTGTTGTCACCATTTTTTATATAAACAGGACCGGTGAAGTCTACTCCAGAGACGGAAAATACCGGGGTTTCTGAGATTCGATCTCTGGGAAGTTGCGCCGTCATTTGTTTTGCTGGCTTCACTGCATATTTTCGACATATGAGGCATTTGTTGATGGCCTTTTTAACTGCTTGCCTCCCCTTGGGAATCCAGTAGTTCTCACGCAATTTACATAGTGTAGCTGCAGCACCACTATGAAGCATTTTGTTGTGCTCTCGTAATATTAGCAGTTCTGTAAATCGAGAGTCCTTCGGCATGAGGATTGGATGATTTTCTGCATAAGTATATTTACTCTCGTCCAGTCTTCCCTTTATTCTTAATAAATCGTTTTCATCAAGAAACGGTGCTAATGATAGTAAGCTCGATTGTTTTGGAAGCTCACTCTTCGATTTAAGCAAATCAATTTCTGGTTTATAAAATTGTTTCTGGACTGACTTAATGAAGAATATTTCCGCATCTTGAATTTCATCGGCAGATAAAGGACCATCGTTTCCAGGTAATTTTCTAACTTTCCTTATAAAGCGTTTAACCCATGCAATTGTTCGAAGTAGTTTTAGCATACTACTAAAGTTTTCTAAATTTTTTATGAGCACATTGTTTTTGTATCTGAAGTACGCGACAGCTCCATATGCTTTGTCACTACCATTGCAAAAAATATGTATAGTTACTTCTGTTGGATAGGCTCCTTCCAGAAAATATTTTCTATCGACTGATATGTTTTCCAAATCTTGAACGTCCACTAACCAGTTTCTAAATTCAATATCTAGGTCTTCGGGAAGTTCTTCGTCCCATCCTAGCCCTTTTAGCCATATTCTCTGCATTAACAGCTTAATTCTGATTATAAAGGGGGCTATATATCCAGCGGGATCATAGATTTTTGCTGCAGCACGCAGGACTGATCTTTTAGTGGCCAAACTAGTGTTACTTGTAACATTCTGAAATTCCAATGAATCAATTTTTATAATGTCTTTATTAGTGTCCCATTCCAGTCCCAATAACATAGACCGCTCAGATGTGTTATCTAACATACCGTTTTGTTGCCACAATTCTTTTAACTCAGTCGAATTTGAATTAAATTTACGTAAGTTCATGTTAGCGTCCTTAAGTATAGTGTTAGCACTTGATGAAAGGTTAAAAGCATTTTCAGCTGTATCTGCCCCAGAATAAAGATCATCAACGTACATGGAGTTATTTAACATTTCAAAAACCTCAGGATAAAATTCTTTATATTTTTTAATGTGTGCCTTAATTGTGGCCGCTAAGACAAAAGCGCTACACCTAATTCCAAAAGGTAAACGTGTCATATTCACTACCCTAAAGGAGTTAGAGTCACCATTATTAAACCAAAAAAATTTTAAGTATTATCTATCTTCTTTTGCTATTTCTATCATTAAGTATGCTTTCTCAATGTCGGAAGAAAAAGCAACTTCATATGTTCGAAATTTAAGTATCATGTCTAATAATTTAGGATTTAAATTTGGACTTGATACCAAAACATCATTTAAAGATTTCGAATGGCTTTCCTTTGATGACGCATCAAAAACTATTCTCACGCGTGTAGTTTCTTTATCTGGTCTTAAAACAGCCTTATGAGGCATATAGTATCCAGACAATAACGCATCATTTTTAGATTCTTCTACAATTCCCTCACGAAACTGCTCATCGATAACTTTCTTATACTCAGCGCATATTACTTTATTTTTATTCAATTTTCCTTTCAAACTATCGAACCGCTTTTTAGCAATGCAAAAATTATTATTAATTTCGTGTGAACCTGAATCCCAAATAAGATTAGTTGTGTACCTATTATTTTTGTATTGTAATTTCTTCTCAAAATCTTCCATTAATAATTTATCCTTTCGAGATAATTCATCACTCTCATCCGAAATTCCGATAGAATCAATTTCCCAAAATATTCTTAAATCATTTAATTCAACAGCATTTTTCATTACTGCAATATTTTGAGAACAACTATTTCCTTTTCTCAATTCCTGTCCCGTAATTACCCATCCAAAAACCGTTTTTATAGCTCCTGAGTCATTATTAATGGATATTCGTTCGTTTAAAATGAGTTCCCAAAACAAGTCTGATCCAATTAGTATTTCAATATTCATCAAATCTTTTCCTACACAAGCATCAGCAATTTCCATTTTATTATCCCTCATAAATTCCCTAATTTGTGCAGACGGTTCGTACATATCGGCGCCAGATATCCGAAGAACAACAAGCGCTCGGATTTTCGCTTTGAAAGATTGATCTAAGCTTTCAATTTCTACCTCTACTATTGGATATACTTTCTCTACCGCACTTTGCATTCCGAAAGAATACACTGATAAAATCTCCTGACCTACTGGCTTTAAATTCAAAGCATCCACTAAAGCTTCACTGACAAATGACCGCTGACCCCCATTATCTAAAAGTATTCTAGTTAATTTTGAATTGAAATCAGAACTCGCGGCTACTTTACATGTCTGCAAATATACATTTTTAGAATGCGTCACATTATTATTACAATACGAAACAGAACTAACAATTTCGGAACTAGAATTGTTTACATTTACTGTCGCCTCAAATCCATAATTAGGAGATTCAGAATTTTGCCGCGTATTGCTTATTTTATCCTCCCGAGCGGCATTTAACCCTCTGCTGTTTTTTGTGCAAATAGAACCATGGTGATATTGATTTTTAAATTTAAAGCAAGACAATTTACTTCTATTTTTTTTGTTGTTGTGAAAAAATTTAAAGCATTTAAAACAGCGATTAGAATTTTTCAATATCTTAAACTTATCTTGCGGAGGCAAGCTACATTTGAATGAATCATGGGGAGAAGAACAAAATATGCATGATAGAATTTGTGCATTAAGAGCGTTAACAGAACTCGAACCCTTAAAATAATTTTTACTATCTTGCTTATCGGGGGGACCTGTATACTTTCGTTTATTTTCTTTAAAATAATGTAGCATAAGAGAAGATTCCCGACACTCAATTTCGATTTTCAAATATCTCAATAGTTCTAAAACATTAAACTCATTTTCATCTGATTTTTCTAAACGTTTTCTATTAAAATTTAGAGCGAGATCATCTGGGATTAATCTAATCAGAATGGGATACAAAAGATGACCGTACATTTCAGTCGTTACATTTAACGACTCGAATTTGAATTTCAACAATGTCATATAATTTTCTTAACTCGAATATATTAGTCGAGTCCTTGACGAGATTAAGGCTTAACAATTTTGACATATGCCCGTTAACAACTAATTCCTGTCTACCAAATCTTTGTTTTAGTAATTTTATTGCTTTTTCATAATTTTCCTCTGACAAAGAAAATCCGTTTACAACATTGAACGCGACCCCTCCTAAAAGAGTTTTTAAATATGAAAATTTATCTATTTTTGACAAATTTTCGTTTTTATCAATAGAGCTTTGAAACTGATTCCAAAATTCCATCCACAAACATGGATCACCATAATATTTTGCAATCGCGATTTTAGGTAATTTCACTGTTACATTATTAAAGTTTAAACTATTATTTCCTGCATTTTCAGGTGATTCGCTAGGTTTATTAGATATAACCCTTTGCGGTGTACTATCAGGACTGGAGAGCGTAATTTGTTTCGATTCTTTAATACTTTTTATCCTCGCATTAATTCTGCTTATCCAAGTCGTTATTTTTTTATTATATTCGATGGCACTCTGCACTTCACTCTCAAATTCTTTATCTTCATTAATTAAATTTTTAATTTCATTATCAAAGGTTTTCAATTCTTTACTCATTTGATCTAAATAACCAACATATTCTTCTAGCGAGCTCTCTGTACATTTTCCAAATCATCACTTTCCAATTTATTTATATATTTAGTTACCGCTGTTCTCAAAACAGCCCTTTCTTTCTTAAATTTAAGTAAATCATTCATTTTTATCTACTTACATTGTATATCAATCAGCATAAGTAATCAAGTTTCTAATCATTAAATTATACAGTTTTTTTTCCTTATATCACATTATTGAATTCGAATGATCACTTTCGTTTTCAAAATAAAATGAATCAGAACAAGAATTTATCTTCAAAATAAAACAGCATGTATTTTTTTTCTATTACTTAACAAAGTTACTTTTTTTGTTATTTATTGCGAATAAAATGTTTTCAATCAAAATAATTAAATGACCTTACTTCCTTCCCGGCCGATGCACCATTTAGAAACCTACTTGGCTTCGTTCCAAATTTATACCGGGTGTAGATATTTTTACGTAAGATGTGTTACTTCTAAAATGATATTGTGACTTCTTAAAAACTTAACAAATATTTATTCGCAATCTTCATGAGCATTCCAAGATATTATTAGGATCTCTCCTTCATAGCTTCTTCTCGAAGCGGACATTATTACACAAATCGTTACATCGGTTCGGTGGTTCAATCATACAACAAACACTGAAGTATTCTCTTCATTTCACTTCAAAGTGGGGTTATCGAATTAGCAGCGACACCTGCCTTTTATTTCACATTTTCGACATAAGCCGATGTTAACTCCTGCTCAAAAAAGGAAACGTTTTCTGTGGGCTGTTTACCAATTAAAATGGTCAGATCAGCAGTGGCAAAGTATTATATGGTCGGATCGATCTTTTTTTCCAATTTTGTATGGAAATATAGGTCGTCTGGTCGTACGGCAAAGAAATAAATCTTTAAACCCAAAATGCGTCAAACAAGAATGCAAGTTTCTGTCATATGTTCAAATTTGAGGAGGTTTTGGTTATTCTGGCATTGACCAAACGATGCCATATGACGGGACTATCAATGCACAACGTTGTCGAGACATTTTACGGAATCAGTTGTTGCCTTTAATTCAAAAACTTGGCCTTCAATCGGGTTATCTTTTTCAACAAGACTTAGACAAACCGCATTCATCTAGGACAACAAAAGACTGGCTTTAACAAAATGATGTTCTTGTGTTAGATTGGGTTCCGAACATTGATCCTATCGAGGTTTTGTGGCTGCGCTTAAAGAAGGAAGTTCAGAAAAACAATCCACGTGACAATCAGCAGTTTAATACAATTATTTTTGAAGAATGGCAAAAAAAAAATCCAATTTCCTTGTGCCAACCATTAGTTTCAACTATGCCGAGAAGAGTGAGAGATGTTTGCGCTGCCAAAGGAGGACCAACAAAGTGGTGAGGCTTACTCATTTCGTCTCATTAGAACATGCGCAAAACATTAGGGACGTAAAAAACTGGCAACAAAGTTTGTGTCGCTTCTTATGTTTTGTTCAATTTCACCGTGTAATATTAAAATGTATCACTTTTCATTAAAAATAATTTACATGAAATATTTTGAATTATTTTTTGCTTTTATTGTCAAAAAAGCATCGATAAAATAATGCACGAAAAACTAGGGCCACGAGTAAGGTACTCGTACCGAGTAGTACACGGGTAAGGTACAATTAGCACAATTACAATCACTTGTAAAGTGCTTTCTTAAAGTTGTTAGATGAATGCCAGACTATATTTAGAACGTTGGTTTTTATAATTTCTAAAAAGATTAATATAAAAAAATATAATTTATCGTACCTTTTATAAAAATGTTTAATAATTAGAAATTGAAACTTGTAAAGCACCACATTTTCAAACTTTGGAAAAGCTATTTAGAAAACTGGTGAATCTTGAATAGAAATCTAAATTTCAACCAGTCTAACTTTACATTAATCGACAAAAAACTGTACTTGCATTTTTAATGTGCTAATCCATTAATGTAATTAAAACGATTCAAAATATTTTACATTTGAGCAGTTTAAACTTTTCATAATAAAAAATGGCAGTGGGATTCCAGATAATCTATTGTTCATCTAGTTAAGGTATTTTATCAATGAAAAACCCAATAATGAAGTACCATTTTTAACACATACAAAAAACTCAATCTCTTAAACATTTCTAATTCCTTTTATAAAAAATGGTAAAACAACTATGAGAATTAAAGATCTAAACATAGTTCTGAGCATCTCTAACAGCTTTGTACAAAAAACTTTCAGGTGATTATAGTTATGCTAATTGTAGAAATTAAAGTAAAATGTACCAAAAATTTATTATTTAATAAATATTTTTATTTTATTAATGACATTGTAATCTAACTTCTTACATAAACTTTTGAAAATTCATAAACAAGTATGTTGTATGTGTACATTTTAATTTATATTTTAGGTTATAATTTTTTGAAGTCGATTCTGACAATACAAATTTCTAAAATATTTATTTCTAATCGGTGAATTCTCTTATAAAAGCTTATTCGATCTTCTCAAGTGTCCAAGCCAGTGCACAGTAGTATGATTTTCTTTATTTTTTACTCGACAGAATTTAAACAAAATTTTATCATAAGTTAGCAAATTGTTGCTATACAAAAAGGTACTACTGAGAAAAAGTTCAAGTATGATATAAATTTTCAGAATGTTTTATCTTAAGTTAAAGATCCCATCTTCAAAAGTGCATAAAGAATGTATGGAATTTTGTAATATTACATCTTTGTTGGTATTTCATAACTTCAATATTCTATAAACGAAAAAGGGTGCTGGTTAATCCTTTTACCTAAAAAGATGTATTTATTCATTACAGTAAATGGTTCTTTCAACTAAATACAGCTGTATTTCTTTTAAAATATTTTAAATGTATATGTATTTCTGTGTATTTAAAAAAAAATCTGCATAATATAATAACTGTTCGTTTTTGGATTTAGGCTTTAAAAAGCATGCCATACATAATCTTATCTAAAACTTCTTGTTTCATAGTAAAAGGCAAAGTAACAGATATTAATATTGGTTAAAAAGTTTTTCAACATATGAGATAATTAACTAAAGGATTTTCTAAAAAATGAACGAAGAACTTGATTGAAGTGTTTTGTAATAAAGTTTCTGGCCAGAAATTTTAAGTTTAATATTTACTATCGTACTTGTGGTATGGAAAAACATTTCACTTGTAAGTTCTGCTATTGTGATGTGTGTCACAAAGTATTTTCTACAAAATATTCTTTAAATAGACACCTGCGTGTTCATGCTAAAGAGAAACCTTTCTCTTGTGAAGTGTGTAATAAAGGGTTTTCTCTAAAATTTAGTTTAAATGACCACCTAATCCTTCACACTGGTGAAAAGCCTTTTACATGTGAATTGTGTAACAAAGGATTTTCTCACAAACGTGATTTAAAGGTACACCTGCTAATTCATACTAAAGAGAAACCTTTCTCTTGTGAGGTGTGCAACAAAGGGTTTGCTCGAAAATCTCGATTGAATATCCACCTGCGTGTTCATACTAATGAGAAACCTTTCACTTGTGAATTGTGTAACAAAGGATTTTCTCACAAAGGTAATTTAAAGAGACACCTGCGAGTTCATACTAAGGAGAAACCTTTCTTTTGCGAAGTGTGTAAGAAAGCATTTTCTCATAAATTTCATTTAAATACCCACATACGAGTTCATACGAAAGAAAAACCTTTCTCTTGTGAGGTGTGTAACAAAGGATTTTCTCAACAACCTTCTTTAAATACCCACCTGCGTGTTCATACTAAAGAGAAACCTTTCTCTTGTGAGGTATGTAACAAAGGATTTTCTCGTAAATCTGCTTTAAATGCCCACCTGCGTGTTCATACTAAACAGAACCTTTTCTCTTGTGAGGTGTGTAACAAAGGATTTTCTGACAAATATTACTTAAAGACACACCTGCGAATTCATACAAAAGAGAAACCTTTCTATTGTGAAGTGTGTAATCAAGGGTTTTGTCAAAAATCTAATTTAAATAACCACCTACTCCTTCACACTGGTGAAAAACCTTTTACATGTGAATTGTGTAACAAAGGATTTTCTAAGAAAGCTAATTTAAAGAGACACCTGCGAGTTCATACAAAGGAGAAACCTTTCTCTTGCGAAGTGTGTAAGAAAGCATTTTCTGATAAATTTTATTTAAATACCCACATACGAGTTCATACGAAGGAAAACCTTTCTCGTGTGATGTTTGTAACAAAAGATTTTCCAAGAAATCTCATTTAAATGACCATCTGCTCCTTCATACTGCTAAAAACCTTTTACATGTGAAGTGTGTAACAAATTAATTTCTGAAAAATATCATTTAAAGAGATACCTGCGAGTTCATACTAAAGAGAAACTTTTCTCTTGTGAAAGTGTGTAACAAAGCATTTTCTCACAAATTTAATTTCAATACCCACCTGCGAGTTCAAACTAAAGAGAGACATTTTTTTCTTGTGAGAGTGCAACCAAGTATTTTGTACGAAATCTTCTTTAAATAGACACCTGCGTGTGCATACTAAGTCAAAACACTTTTGTTGTGAAGTGTGCAACAAAGGGTTTCCTAGTAAACTTGTAAATAAATATCATGAAATGCATTCTAAAGTGTGAGACTTCATATACAGTTCATTATGTCTATCTTGTTTATATTTAAAGAAGGCTTTATATGTGTACACTGCAACTTTTGTCAGATCAATTTAAATTTATCATAATCATATTTAAAACAATTTTGTTTGTGAAGTCTTTAATGCAGTATTTTTTTCTATGAATGAAAAGGAGTTTTTATTTTAAGGTATAAGGGGCATTCCACGTCAAATCAGGCAGTAAAATATCAATATGTAACCCACCATCACAGATTTTAATGAAACTGCGTGTGTTTGTTCTTACTATTAAGATATGATCACCAGTAATTTTTTTTGCTCCTTGGTGAAATAATTTCTGAGAAAAAAATTGTCAAAATTTTGAAAAACTGCCGTCAGTTGGCATTCTTGATAGCTCGGTTTTCAAATGTAGCATGTCATATATA
This sequence comes from Maratus speciosus, assembly GCA_963932465.1. NCBI lineage: Eukaryota > Metazoa > Arthropoda > Arachnida > Araneae > Salticidae > Maratus > Maratus speciosus. Next base: position 52,955,873 of record OZ010799.1, on the reverse strand, counting down.
TAATCATATTTCAATATCTACTCAACAAATCATCTTCAAATAATTTATGCACAATATTTAGGGTACGCAGCTTATGAAAAAAATATATTGTTACGCTTATAACATTTTAAGTGTGTCTAAAAAAATATTTAAACTTTGAAGTCGTGAATTTTTTATGAAAAATAATGCATTAACAAAAAAAGCATTATCAACAAAAGGCGGTATTTTTATTAAATTTATTTTTTATGGGAGATATACTTAAAGGTGTCCTTTACCTGATTCTGAAATAAAAATAGTGGGATTTTGGGTGTTTTTGGTAGTATTTCCTATTTAAAAATATTTTGAGGTGCATTTCATATCAAATCAAGCAGAGTCATTCCATGTCAGTTCCCCTAAGCCATTTAATCACTGTCACAAATTTCAATGAAATTGGGTTTGTTTATAGCTTATTTTAAGACGTAATCACCTTTAATTTTCTTGATCCTAAGTAAAATATTTTTTAAGATAAAAAATATCAAAATTTTGAAAAATTGTTTTAAATTTTTTAAATGACAGTTCGATATTCAAAGACTACATTAAAAAAAAAAAAAAGTCATTTCAATATAAAATCACTAAATAGGTTTCAAATAATGTATATGTGACAAATAATGTAGGCTGATTATTATTTCTTGTTTTTTATCATGTTTAAACACTAAGAGTGTCTTTTATCTTATGAATTTTTAAAATCAAGAATTTTGTCAAAAATAATGTGTTAATCAAAAATTTATTATTAACCGAAGGCAGGGTGTTATTGCTTTTTTTTAATTTTACATAAAAATATCCTTTAAATGGTTATAAAATAAAAATAGTGAACATATGAGAAAAAATTATCAAAATTTTGGAAAAATGCCACGAGTTGCCATTAATGATTGTTCAATTTTCAAAGGCCTCATTTTATATATAAAATCATATTTCAATAACTAATAAAGAAATCTTCTTCGAATAATGTAAGCAAGGTAAATAAAGTATGTAGATTATGAAAAAAATATTGCTGTAATGTTAAAAAATATTTAAATGTGTCTAAAAAATTGTATAATCTTTGAAATCAAAAATATTTTACAAAAAATAATGAAATTATTAAAAAATCTTTATCAATCAGAGGCGGAGTTTCTATGACTAATTTTTTAATTTTAAATTGTACATAATACTACATTATAACTGGATCTGAAATAAAAATAGTGGGATTTTGGTTGGTTTTAGTAGTATTTAAATCATATTTAAAATTATCAATATTTTCAAATGTAAAACCTATCCAATGTGTCATCCCTGGAAATATTTTTATTTATACATTTATTTTATTTTTCAAATTATCTTTTATGTTCGTTTCTTAAGGAAAAAAATAAACAATATTGTTTTTTAGTAAAACTTCTAGGGCGAAGAGCAATTATCCCTTTCCAAAAAAGAGAAAAATCACTAGCTCCTCACCCCCCAATAGAAATTTTCAAAATGACAGACCTAATCTTTAAACTCAGATTTGGCTGTTAATATTCAAAATTTAGCACTGAGCTGCTAATATTGAAAAAAAAAACCAAATTTCACTCTGTTGAAGAAAATTTTGACGTATTGTGCTTTAAATATATGCAAAAAATGCATAATCCATTATATTTATATCTTTCAAATAACTATATCTAAAAAAATATTTAAAACTTAATGAGTTGCACTTTTGTAACTTTATGCAGTTTCTAATGATATGTACCGTAATTTCGGGTGTATAGCCCGCAGATCAAACAATTCAGTTTGGACCCAGAAATTTTATTCAGTATTTGAAGACCAATATTTACTGTGATCTAAAAAGTTACATTTTATTTTTAAAAATTTCTGGGTCGAAACACGATTGTATGATCCGCGGGCTATACACCGGAAATTACGGTAATTTGATTTATTTCATCACAATATTGCTGAAAGATGGATTTTCAACATATATATGTGTGTATATATATCCCTGTTCTCAAACAAATTATTTAAAAATTATTCATTTATGTTTAATAAAGCATATATATATTGTTTATACACTTACAGAAAATACATATAGCAAATTTTATGATATTATGTCAATAATGTCTAAAAGTAAAGAAATTATCTAATAGTATGTAACGAAAAATTTAACATCTGGTGTAATGACAACAAAATTTTATAATTGTTTTACTTAATTTGGATGAATGGGTTGGGTTGGGTTGGGTTGATTTTTGACGGCCAATTATCTACACGAGGGATATGAGCCCGGGGGGAGTGCCCTCCGTGGAGGTCTTTCTAAGGGAACCTAATCCGTATTAACGCATGGAAGATCCACGGCTCGAAGAAAACCACGAAAACTCCGAACGATTAGGCCGACGGGCGCGATTGGGATCGAACCCAGCACTTCCCGTCTACCAGCTTCGAGAGCAGAACCTCTCGGCCACTGGTGGGGCCAATTTGGATGAATGAAAAAAGCTTACATGCTTATATTTTATTGAAGTACAGGTGAAAATGTCACAAAGACATACCTCAACAACCACTGAGTATGTCACATTCACACTACAGATGATTTTTTTTTTTCTTTTGATCTTTCGGATTTGATTTCAGATGGTAATGAATTAATTAGTTTTGTTAGAAGTGTCATTGCAGTCAGCATATTAGGCTCACTATTTTTTTTATATAATTTGTTTTGATTGACTCGATGAACAACAATATTTAAAGGGACCATTTCATGACTTTTCAATTAAAAGCTGATTTATAAATTCATCATGTTGTTTAGTTATTATTATCATCTTAAGATAATAAGTTGATATTAAAATTTTTAAATGCAGTTTATTTATTATTTGAACAGTTGAAAGTATTTTTCAATAAGAGTGCGGGCTGTTGATTTTAAGTCGGCTGTTGAGCAATGTAGTGTTGGTAAAGGAACTGGTACTATTTAATTTAATTTTTATTGCTGTAAATAATATTTGTTATTTTATTATTGTATGTATTACATTTAAGCAAGAGTAGAAATACACGATATCGTAGTCATTTTAGTACATCTTAGCATGAAAAGCTTCAATATTTATCATTAAACATTCACATTTTATGAAAATTTTGTTATAATTGCTCATATTTTCACTATTTTTGTTTTATAACTATTGAAAAATATTTTTACGTATAATTAAAAAAAGTAATAACAGCCTGCCTTCGGTTAATAATAAATTTTTGATTAACACATTATTTTTCACAAAATTCTTGATTTTAAGAATTCACAAGGTTAAACACGCTCTTAGCATTTAAACATGACAAACAACAATAAATAATAATCTGCCTACATTATTTGTCACATATACATTATTTGAAACTTATTTAGTGATTTATATTGAAATGATTTTTTTTTTTTTTTATGCAGTCTTTGAATATAGATCTGCCATTAAAAACATTTTTAAAAAAATTTCAAAATTTAGATATTTTTTTTATCTTAAAAAATATTTTACTTGTAATCACCTTTAATTTCCTTGATCCTGTCTTAAAATGAGCTATAAACATACCCAGTTTCATTGAAATTTGTGACAGCGAATTAAATATCTTAGGCGAACTGACATGGAATGACTCTGCTTGATTTGATTTGAAATACGCCTCAAAATATTTTTAAATATAAAATACTACTAAAAACCCCCAAAATCCCACTACTTTTATTTCAGAATCAAGTAAAGGACACCTTTAAGTATATCCCCCACAAAAAATAAATTTAATAAAAATACCGCCTTTTGTTAATAATGCTATTTTAGGTAATGCATTATTTTTCATAAAAAAATCACGACTTCAAAGATTAAACATTTTTTTAGACACACTTAAAATGTTATATAAGCGTAATAGTATTTTTTTACATAAAATACGTACCCTATATATTATGCATAAATTATTTGAAGATGATTTGTGGAATAGATATTGAAATATGATCATATTTATGTCATGCTACATTTGAAAATCGAGCAGTCAAGAATGCCAACTGATGGCAGTTTTCAAAATTTTGACAATTTTTTTCTCAGAAACTATTTGACCAAGGAGTAAAAAAAAATACTGGGAATCATATCTTAATAAAAGGAACAAACACACGCAGCTTCATCAAAATCTGTGATGGTGGGTTACATGCCTGCCTGAACTAACATGGAATGACCCATAACTATTTGTTAATGGTGTTGGCAGATTGTTAGAACATATATGCTCTGATTTACTTTAAAATATGCAAAAGAAATCCAAGTCTTTTGTTTATAAAATACTGTTACAAGCTTTATCATCTAATATTGTTCATAAAAGCATTCCTTTAAAGTTAAATTTTCTTAAAAACTGGGAGCTGGCAGAAACAAATTACTTAAGTATTTATAAAAGTTGAAACCTTTTTTTTTTTTTAAATAATCTTTCTAGTTTATCTGGATGTAGGGATTGTCTGTCATTGAATTAAAAATTAACTTAGCATTGGCGCATAAGAAAGTGAAATGAATGGTATCTCATTCATAGAGGTTTGTAAAATGTAATGTGCGTACTAAAATGGCAATAATCACTCTTAAGTGTGCTTTTAAGCTTCTGACAAGTGATTTGACAATCAGTGAAGCCCCTCTCTTGCTTAGTACCTATTCTGAGATCCCAAGTTGCATAAATTACTTGTAGAATTCTCTTCTTCTGGCTCACGTCTATTAAAAATTACAGTAATAACCAGTCAATCAATCTCAATTATCTGCATTCATTTTGTAGGATTTCACCTATTTTGTTATGTCAGAAAATATCAGATATAAAATTTTTCTTTGTTTCAAAAGAATCACTTCGTCAAAAATGTCATTCATTCTTTCTCCCTAGAAATTTGTGCTTCCCCAACCATTTAGCACACAAAGATTAAAATCTTTAATAGTCTTCAATTTTTTTATTTTTCTGTTCTATATGTGTTACCCTGAAGTAATAGTGGATAAATATATAAACCATAACATTCTATGATAACTTAATTTGTAGCAAAAAAAGCACTGACCTTTAATATTTTGCTGTAATAACAACTAAGTGAATACCCCTCCCGTCCACCTGCATTTTTCTATTTTGTACATTATTTCAAAAATTTAAATCAATATGTTAAACACATGAACAAAAGCTGCTAGTGAAAACAGCATGTACATTTGTGAATAATTCTGGTATTCCTTGTCACCTTTCGGAAAACACTGGGTCTATACTTGTGAGACTAGGAGTATGCTCTTATTTGTGCGACACACTAAGTCACATATGTAAGCGCTTTGGTAGGAATAAATGCAAAGGATTGGAAATGAGAGAGAAAAGAAAATATAATTTAGGCTGTGTTTTTTTTAAACGGCTGTTCTTCTGGGCTTCGGAGCGCAGTATTTATAAGCTCCAGTGAATACAGACCAATATTTAAATACCTAAAAAAAGAACAAGGCTGAGCTCCGGTGAGCTGCAGCGCTAATTAAGCACTACATACTACAAAAGCAAATGTGCATGAAAGCTGATTTAATTGTATAATTATAACGTGCAGAAACTATGAATTGCAAGAAGGTTCATATGCATTAAAGCAGTCATTTGGTGGGCTGCAACTTATTATAATTATATAAAAATTTTCCATTATATAATAATTTTCCATAATTTCAAAGGTGATGCCAAAAGTAATTTATCAATATTAATCTCTAATCTTAGCGATATAATGAGTACTAATCCCAATATAAGATTAGATATTTCCAAGCAGATAAAAACTTACTAAAAATGAAATTTGTTTCGCAATACAGTAGACTCCCTCAAATCCACAACCTTAAAATCCGCACATCATCACACATGTAGACAATGAAACTTTCAATTCATAAGTAGCGGCAGAATTATAGAATTTTTTAGTTTTATATCATTTCGTATTTATTTTAATATGTAATTTTGAGATATGACTTAACTTGTGGTTTTTCATGAAGAAAGCATACATTTATTTCTGAAAAAATTAAGCTATTTCTGATACTGTAGGTAATCATTACCTGTTTACCAAATATATTTATGCATTAATCAAGCTTTTTTGGTTATGAAGACAGCCTAAACCTGAAATAAAACTTCCTTACTTTAAGATTTTGATGTGAATTAGTAGGGTACATTTATGATGAAAATTTTATTGAATAAATCAAGGAAAATGTATCTTATCTTCATTATGCATATTTAATTATACATTATTAATTACTTACTTGACCTTTACGTTTAATAATTTAATTATTTTTAAAATTATCTTACTTTTTATCATTTTAGTTTATTACTTTACTTAATTATTTTAAATTTTACTATATTAGAAGCATTCATTGTAATTTTGTTTGCATTATTTGATCGCTCCTTCGCGACGAGCGAGTCCTTTGCTTAATTTTTAATCTTTTACCACCGGTTTTCTAAAACAGAAAATTTTCTGTAACTGAATCGCGAAACTGCTCTGATTAAATAAGATAAACTTTACAATTAAAAATAAATGGTTGGAGTAAAGAAGGATTCTGAGTACCTTAAGTGGCACGTATACCGGTCGTTCGTGCCCAAGGGTTATGGGAGCCTACTGTATTTTATATATTTTTTTGTTTAGCTATTAAAAATGTAAGTAACTAAATTTAACTATTTTTCATTAATAAATATAATAACTAGTCTCGCTGTCATTTTCTTCAGATTGTTATTTAATTCAAAATATTACCATATATTTTTAGAGTTTCATGATTTTATTACACTTCAAAAATGGTAAGAAAAAATATATTCTATTTTTTTCATGTATGCCATACCCCAATCTAAGATGAGTTCAATTGGTTGTTTAGTTCAAAATATAATCAATTTTTTTTTTAGTTTCAATTATAATTTTATAATATTTGAAAAATGTCGATACAAATGTATCATATTTTTTCATGTACGCACACCTTAGTGTAAGTTGTGCCCTCTTAATTTTAATTACCTCTCAGGCCAAAAAGCATTTCATTTATTGATCAAACAGGTTTGATTATATTAAAATGTAAATGTTAATACCAAAATTGTTAAAATAATTCACAATGTATTGTTTCATGGTTTTGCAAATTTAAGTACAAAATTGGCCATAATACAGTTTTACCTAGTGATCAATTACCATTTGTACAGAGGTCATACAAATCCTAAATACTCATGTATTGTGTAGATCTCAAATATTAAATAAATATTAGGAAGAAAACTGCATGGCGTACATGAAGTATATTATATTCTTGTAGTGTAGTAGTTATGTACTAGATAAGAGACTTGAAATCAGTATATTCTGGATTTATTTTATGCATTTATTTTTGAAACTTTGAAAACCAGTGCTTTTGGAAAGACGAAAAAAAACTTCATTATTTAGGAGAAGAGAGGCAAAAACTATTTCTCTTTTTACAGTTTGATTGCTCTCATTCCTGTAATGTTGGGTGTATGATTGTATAAATGTATGAAACTATTAAGAAAAAAATATTGCAGCTTTGGTTACAAACTAATCTATGAACATAATTATAAATGTCATATTTAATATAAATTTTCATGTTATTTAAAAGAATTAACTCTTCAAACATGTATACAAAAGAAAACATGATTTTACCTGTTCATTTATTGGTGTTTCATTTACTGCTTGTATTTTAATTATTTATTTTATATTTTCAGAAGTTCTATTTAGTTTTACTCCAGTTTTTGTAGCATTTTATTGTCGTTTGTATATTTGTATGCTCTTATTAAAATAGCTTAATTCCATATTTTACTGACTTCTACCTTCAGTTACTTGTGATTTTATATTTTCTTTTTTCTATTGTTTGTAATCAAACAAAACTCATTACAGTTTTCTAATAGCATAATAAATATAAGGTAAGTTTTCAACTAGTCAGCCAAACTCTCCTCAGTAGTTGGCCACATTGACAGATTCAGCCAGGCGGGATGGCTAAATCTCGACTAGTCCCACCCGCGACACATTGACATAAAACACCTGAATAGCTGATATTTGCTTACAAATGAAATATTAAAATTCCCCTACATGCAACCTTCCTTCATACGTCATAAGCCATTAGCAATTGTGGATACTTTTTAAAAGAATTAGTAATCGGCAATTCTGTTTGGTTGCGTTAAAATAACCGTTTTCTAATTCGTTTGTTAACAGATAACAAATTTTTTAAAAGGTAAGTATTATTATTTTTTTTTCTAAAATTCCAAAACTCTAGTATTAATGCGATAAATAAACTAATGTTTTTTTGTTCAAAAATTAAATAGGCTTGTTGAGCATTGGGTATTTTATTTTACTTACTTCTTCAATAGCTGACAACCAAGGTAGATTATTAGGTAAAAACCCATTTTACGTTTTTCAGTTTATTTTTCATAATTCCATTTTTTTTATTACTTGAGATTAGTCTGTTTTGCTAGATATATAAAATGCAAATGGGAATTTCGTTCTGTCTTTTTATAACTTTTGTTTTGCTGAATGGATTTTAATTGAACTTGCATTGTTAGTTAGATCATTTTTCAGCGAAGATATTAGTATATTGTATGTCATTCTATGTTGTTTGTTATAGCATCATTGGGAAAAGTTCTATAATCAGGTGAACTTGATTATAAAATTTTAGCCTTTTCATAAAGTTCCACAAGACAGTTTTAATGAGATTTGCACTGTTAATTACGAGACTTTTAGAGATGATTTTGGTATATTTCACGTATCGTTATTTACCAACATTACTGTAAATGATCAACTTAAACAGTTGGTTCTTAAGCGCCCAAATTTTGTCGGACACATTAAAGCAATAAATAGTGCAATGGTTTTCGTGTCATTTTCAGTAATCTGCAAGGATATTCCAGGCGAAAGTCCATTTTTCTTTAAAAAATAAGGTTAAATTTGTGGTGAATTCTTCTATTATCCACCAGATGTCAGTGAAAGTTTAAAAAAGTTATTTGTGTGTGTGGCAGCAGTATGGTAAAAAACTTTTAGATGAACATTAGTGGCAACAGCTAGTGGTTGTTGTTGTCGCAGACTTTCCCGGCTTTGCCTGTTGTGTCTCGATCTCTCATTATCACTCACCTCGCCCTTTTTTAACATGTAACTTACAGCTCAGCTAATCTTTTTAATTATATATATTTTCTGTAACGTTTCTGTACTTTTTCCAGGTAAATATTAAAATAATTATGTAGAAAGTTATGTGAGATTTGAGCATCAACAAAACATAACACTGGTGACCTCGTGCTGAACGCGCATCAATAATGGATCGCAGAGTTAGTGTTTGATCGAGATGAGTAATCTCTTTGCATCGCTAGCTATTTCAAGCTGAAGCTTGTAGTTTTCCTACGACATGTATTTTTATTAGTGTAGCGTTGCGTATTAAACAAATTAATAAACTCACATACTTAAAGGCTGTATTTCCATTTTATTGTTGACAAAGCGAAGCTATGCGTTACACTCATGGCAAGACAAAAACATAAACTAGCATGACGAAACAAATTACGTTTCTATGGTTACCTACATTCGCAGAACAATTGAGTTGCCAACATTTGGCACATAATAACACATAATTTGAACATACCCCCCCGACATTGAAGGGTCAACTTCAATCAATTATACAATAGAAAATAAAATATTAACATTACAAATGCTTGAGTAAATATGATACAACACAACAGTTTTCTTTTAACAATGAATAATACAATTAAGAAAATAATACAGCAATAAAAATTAAGAGAAAATTCACAACCAAGCTCCCTTCTTATTTTTTTTAAATAGCTCGTAACTAATTCTCTGAAAGTTGTTGTGGCAATAAAGCAATTTTGGATATACTTCTTTTAAGTATTCCCTTTAAGGTTTTCATTTCTACTACCCTAATCTTACCATCTGTACCTAGGAAAACATTTGTAATGCGTCCTAGTAAGTATTTACTTGTAGGAAGATCGTCTTCCTTTATCAACACTAGGGTACCTATGATTACGTTATTTTTTGAAAATTGCCATTTCGAACGCTGTTGAAGCGTATTCAAATACTCTCTATTCCAACGATTCCATGTCAATTGAACGCATTTTGTAATTCTATGCCATCTAGACAGTCTATTTTCGCTCATATTAATTAATTCTGGTTCAACTATGGCTGTCATAGGTCTCCCGATTAAGAAGTGGCCTGGCGTTAAGGTCTCTAAGTCATTCACGTCTGAAGACAATGGATTGATTGGCCGTGAGTTTAATATAGACTCTATTTGAGCAACTACTGTTAATAATTCTTCGAATGTTAGCCTTGCATTACCTACTGCTCGCTTTAGATGATATTTTACCGATTTTATTCCTGCCTCCCACAACCCACCAAAATTGGGTGCTCGAGGAGGAATAAATTTCCAAGTAATATTCTGCTCTGACAAATAATTTGCCAACCTCTCTTCCGGACGTCTAAGCAAATTATAGAGTCTTTGTAACTCTGCGTTCGCGCCAACAAAATTTTTTGCATTATCTGAAAAGATTACTGCGCACTTACCGCGCCTAGCAATGAATCTTTTTAACGTTGCAATGAATGCATCTGTGGTCAATTCTGACACTAATTCGAGATGCACTGCTTTAGTTACAAAGCAAACAAAGATTGCCAGATACACCTTATTAAGAATTCCCTTTCTTTGTCCCTTATATTTTATAAAGAAAGGGCCACCAAAATCTGTTCCCACATAATTAAAGGGTGCGCTAGGACGTACTCTTTCTATCGGTAGCGAACCCATGATTTGTTGCACAGTTATAGGATTGTTTTTACTACAAGTTATACACTCATGCATTATTTTCCTAACTAAATTTCTTCACTGTAATGGCCAGAATTTTTGCCTCAAGTAGCATAATAATGCTTGTGCACCTATATGAAGATATTTTTATGGTAGTAAATTGCAATTAGGCTACACAATTTACCCTTAGCTGGCAGACTGTGTTGATGTTTTTGAGCAAATTTTAGGTCGAAATGATTTAAATGACCTCCTACTCTCAGCCCCTTATCTGCATCCAAAAAGGGGTTTAACAATCGCAATTTACTTTTCTTAGAAATTTGCTTACTTTCTAACAATGCAGTATATTCTGCCTTAAATTCGCTTTTTTGAACCTCCCGTATCAAAAATGCTTCTGCTCTTGATAATTCATCTATACTTACGTGTCCCTTTCTTTTTTCAGTTGATCTTTTCGTATTATCTAAAAATCTGAAAATATAACTCAAAACACGTAATATTTTAGTATAATTATTGCTAATACTTAAAATCTCGTTAACAAATTCACCATAATTAAAACAAGTTAATGTAGTATTGTTTTTCAGTTTTAACTCTGAAGAAAACTCAGTAGTGTCTTTCACATGTTCCAAGTCAATGTTTTTATTGGATGTGATGTCACATTCTCTTAGGAAGGAAGGGCCGTGCCCCCAAAGTTCACAATCAATTAACTTGTCAAAGGTTAGTCCTCGAGAAACCAGGTCTGCTGGATTGTCTTCTCAACGTATATATTTCCATTGATAAGTCTGGGTCAATTCTTGAATTTTGAAAACTCTGTTGGCCACAAAGCTTTTGAGACATGAGGAGGAGTCTGTAACCATGCTAAGACGATGGTTGAGTCACAACACAAAATTACCTTATTGATATGCAACTTTAATAGATTCACTACCTTACATACGAGTTGAGACAATAAGGCAGCTGCGGACAACTCAAGTCTTGGAATTGTCAAAGGTTTCAATGGTGCAACCCTAGACTTGCTGTACAGTAAATTTAAAGATGTATTAAATTTTGTGGGACAGCGTAGATAAATAGCTGCTCCATATGCGAGCTCGGATGCATCTGAGAATCCGTGCAGTTCAATTTCCGAATGTCCTTCGTTTAAAACAAAGCGATTGATTTTTAAATTGTTTATATGTTGAAGCGTTCTGATAAAGCGTTGCCATTCATCTTTAACATCATCTGGAAGTGGATCGTTCCAACCTAACTTTAATAACTAAAGTCTCTGTATGAAAATTTTAGCCTTAGCTATTCCAGGACCGAGTAATCCTAATGGATCGTAAATTCGAGCTATATCTGATAGAACAGTTCTTTTCGTGTACACAACTTGCTCCTTAACTGATGAATTAAACAAAAAGGAGTCATGAATTGGATTCCATAAGAGTCCTAGAGTTTTAGTGATCTGGTCCTCATCACGATCAATGAATGAATATTCCTTGTTACTACTTGTGATTTTTAACAGTTCGGGGTGGTTAGCATACCATCTGTGCAATGTCATGCCGCCACGTTCAAGCAATGCGATTAATTGTGCTTGCAGTTGTTGGGCTTCTGCTAAACTGCAAGCTCCTGTTAGCACATCGTCGACGTAGAAATTTTGGAGTACTGCACGTGATGCTAGCGGAAAATCATCTTTTTCATCAATTGCGAGCTGATTTAGAGCCCGCGTGGCAAGATATGCAGCGTTCGATGTTCCATAAGTAATTGTCTTTAACTTTAAATGTTTTGACCGGTTCTTCTTCACCACATTTCCACAAAATGCGCAATAAATCTCTCTGCCTTTTCGCAATTAGTATCATCTGGCGATACATCTTTATGATGTCGGCTGTAAAGGCGTACTTGTGTGTTCGAAATCGACAAATGATATCGAAAAGCTCATCTTGAACTGAACCTCCGTTTAATAAAACATCATTTAAAGAAACACCACTAGTAGAAGCTGCACTACCGTCGAAGACAACTCTTAATTTCGTGCTGGGTTTATCGGGTCTGTATACCCCATGATGCGGCAAATAATATGAAAATCTGGGATTAGTTTCCAAAGAGATTTCTTCTAAGTGTCCCAAATTACTATACTCGTTAATGAAATTTTCATACAAGACTCTCATGGTTGGATTGTGCGTAAATCGCTTAAGCAAATGATTTAATCGCATATTTGCATTTTCTTTTGATTTTCCTAAGCATTCAAGCCCACCAGTTTTAATTGGCATTTCTACAACATATCTGCCGTCTTCCCTTTTAATATGTATACGTTGGAAATGTTCCTCACAATATTGCTTTTATTTACTTTTTATTGGATTTCTATCATTAACCGCTTCAATTTCCCAAAATTTCTGCATAATATTGGATAAATCGTCCACAGATCGAAAAAGATCACAATAATTACTGAAATTGTCTTCTTGTTGCATAAACTTAGAACCACTGGCAACATAGCCAAAAACTGTTCTTAAAAAACCAAATTTTGCATATTTATTTTATTTGCTCCCAATAAATTAAAAAATACCTCGTTTGACAATAAAACATGTATTGGACCTGGTTTATCAAATTGTGGATCAGCTAACTGAAATGTCTGTAATTGCGCAATGGGCATGATGTTTAGATATGTAGCTGGCGTTATGCGCGTAATTTTAGGAACAACAAAAAATTGCAATGTTTCACTAAAACTTCTATTTTCATTTGCGATGGTTGTTATAACACTTTCCTTTATATTCATGACTGAACCATTTAGCCCTGAAACTGATGCGTTTATTTTCTTTCCCTTCAAGAACAATAATTCGGTACATTCCTTCGTTATAAAGTTATTTTGAGATCATGAATCTAGCAATGCCCTAAGAGGAATAAATTCTCTTCTAGCATTTTGTACATATATTATCGCGGTTGAAAGCAGTACTTGTTTACTAAAAGAAGATGTCATATTCATTACAGTATTGTTTATGGTTGAATGCGTGTTGTCAAATGAATGTGCATTTTCACCTAAAGTGGTGACAGACATCTGACTATTTGTGTAACTATGAGGAGAAAATGCGGTTGCGGTTGGCGACAAGTTACTACTAAGATTACTTCTGTTTTGAGTTGGTATCGCCTGATTAGTATCAATACTTTCTTCACCGCGTTCCAGGTGAAACAAGCTGTGATGGCGCTTGCTACATTTTCTGCACGTACTTAAACTTTTACATTGACTAATGTTGTGAACAGATGATAAACAATTATAGCATAGTCTTTTCGTTTTAACAATATTGAACCTTTTTTTACGGGCAAATTCAAAAATTGCGAACATTTCATTACAATGTGGTCACCCTTACACATTAAACAATTGTGTGGACCTTCTGCTAACAAGGTTAATGACTTAGAATTGCATGAACGTTTCTGATCCTTAATGAAGGGTTTTATGGAAGTGCATTTATGGATATTTTCCAAAATTTGAGAACGTTTCTCCAAAAATAAAATTAATTCATCTAATTTTGGTACTTCGTTTGCACTTGTACTCATTTCATAATTTTTTCGAGAATCTTTGTCTAACTTCTGAAGAATGATGTTTAATATTAAAACATCGGAAAGATTGTTTCTAATATAGTTTAAAACGCTTAATGCGCGAATGTTTTTTCTTACATTATCAACTAAATTTGGTAGGTCTTTAGCGGAAGGCTGCGTGAGCTTATCTGCGTCTAAAAGTGAATTAATGTGTATTTCTGTTACTACTCTATCATTTTCGTATCTGTCCTTTAACGCTTGGAACAAAGATGAAAATGTATCTTCTGTAGTAATCATAATCCTTGCATCATTTATTAATGCAGCTGATAAATAATGCAATTTCTGAGCATCCGAAAGATGTTCATTTGAGGTTAAGTAGTTAAATTGTAGCTTAAACGTATTCCACTCTTCGGACTTCCCGGAGAATTTCGGAAGTGGAATTTCAGGTAATTTAATGTTTATTGCGTTGTTTATTAGAGTAGGTTTTAATTGAAATGCACTGGGAACTTTACTTTCTTCTAAACATTTAATTTGTTTTTTTATTTTAAATTTAGTCTTCATAATGTTATCATGATATTCCTCACTAGTGTTAATATCTATTTCGTAATCTTTCTCTATAGTAATGGCAGATTCTATTTCATTATTTAAATTTTTTAGCGATTGTTCTTTATCATTCAATGGTTCTAATATTTCCGAGTAATTATCAATTTCTATATTTTTGTCATTTATTAACGTTTCGAATTTACTAATCAATTTTGTTACAGACGTTCTTAATGTGGAACGTTTCTTTTTCAACTTTTCATAAGATTCCATTTCAAAGCTTATAATACAGCAAAGAAAATAATAAATATTTCGTACCTTATTTCCTGAGCAGGCGATTTCTTCATCTCATTAATCGAAGCATACACGCTTGCGAAATCAACATTCGATAAAACTTTGTTGAAGAACTGGAGAAAATAGTTCATTTACAGTCACATAATTTTTTTTAAATTGCGAAAAGTACCTTATCTTTTTACGGCTGGACGATGACCATTTTGTAGCGTTGCGTATTAAACAAATTAATAAATTCACATACTTAAAGGCTGTATTTCCATTTTATTGTTGACAAAGCGAAGCGATGCGTTGCACTCATGGCAAGAAAAAAACAAACTACCATGACGAAACGAATTACGTTTCTATGGTTACCTACATTCGCAGAACAAGTGAGTTGCAACATTTGGCACATAATAACAGATAATTCGAACAATTAGCTTGGATATGCAAAACGAGGAATATTTTCACGAGAAATTTTGGGAATATAAGCTGACAGAGCTTGCATCAGAGCACGCCGTATCTCGCATGGATTCAGTAAAAGGTGTAATTTTTAAAATGATATCGGTAAGCTTTTCTTTTCAAATTATTTGTATTTTTTAGTAAACGATATTTTTTCGCGCGAATTTTTGACATTCTGCTAATATTTATTTCTGTTGCACCCATGTTTCTATGACCCCAAAATATTTTCGGAACATGTTCTGAAATTTTGAATATCAATTATTTAACGTACTCAATCAATTTGTTATTTTAACTTGTATATATATATATTTAATTTGTAAATTTTTATGTTTTCATCCGTATTTTCTTTGTGCATGAATTTTTAAAACTGCATAATCATGCAGGACCCACCTGGCGGAGTTACTATGAATAACCAAATAACCCATGTAGCGGTAAAACCCCCACCATTTTGGAAATTCAACCTAACTTTATGGTTTGTTAGGTTAGAAGCGAATTTTACTTTGGCTAACATAACATCGGAAATAACCAAATTTAACCCTGTCGTAGCGTCGGTAGATGCCAATGTTTTGACTTCTGTCAGCGACATAATAGTCAACCCACAACAGAATGAACCATATACAGAGCTAAAAAAGCGTTTAATTGATTCTCATTCAGAAAGCGAAGCATCGAAAATCCGCACTTTACTTCAAGGTCTTGAACTTACTAGCGTCTAAATCGCGCCCCTCACAACGGCTCTTATCACAAATGCACCCGGGAAGTTCCCTAGCACGGCCCGCTGGCTCATACGATGCTTTGTTTACTTTCAGCTTAAAAGCGGAGCGTTGCATATCCTGTCTTCATAATTTTTAGAAATTAAAAAATAAGAAAGCAGCTAACAAACATCATTCACGTACAAGATAAATGAGCTTTAATTAAAACCGAATTTAAATTGCTTAATGTCATCATTTATTTTTATTATTTTCTTTTTTTAATCTGAATAAAATGTTTATTTTTTCTTTTGGATTGATTTTTACTGGAGACAGGATTTTTTATTTATTACTGTTCAATAAGGAGAAATTAAAACAATATTTCAGACAACTTAAACATAATGAATGAGGTAACATTTTATAAAATTTCTGTCTTTTATAAAAGAAAAAACTCACTATTATTTTATGAAAGTAAATACATTTTTAAAAAAATCTTCCTTTTAAGTATTTTTGTGAGATACAATATTCTAAAAATAAAACTATGGATAAATATTCTTTTTTAAAAACTAAAATTTCCCAGTTAGATGATTACTTTATTTTTGTAAGAATATAACTAGACTGATGTGCAATCCCAAAACATTATTCTATCTCATACATGTTAATTATTCAAAATTCGCTATCACAGTGCTAAAATTAAATGACAATCTATGTCCATCATGAGGATTGTAAAGGTACATAGGTTCCTTGAATTGGATGTGTTTAACCTTTAACCGGAAACATTAAAATCCCGTGCAGAAACGGAAACGTGCCGTCTGTGAGACTGCTAAATTAAGAAAATTGCTATAAAATGTTAAAATTAAAATAACTCTTAATAATTTACCGAATACTGAACTTAAACATTTAATATTTAATAGTAATGTATTAACAGGATCAGTTTTTTAATATGAGAGCATAAAAATAAATTTTGAATGTCGAAGACAGAAAATATTTTGAAATTACACATTATTGTTAAAAATATAAAATTTTCGTCATAATAATTAAATAAATGCTAATATTTTTATATATTTCGGTACGATATGAATTAGAAAAAAATATTAAGCAGTAAAATTAACAAAACATTTAATAGTAAATATTGCAGCATGCTCTAAATATTGCATTTTTATGCATTTTTAGAATGTTGAGTCACTTTCGTGTTCAGAATTTATATATTCATTATCTGAAATACTTTCAACATCGCTTATGTCACTTACTACTTTATCAAACAATCTCAAAGCAGTTTCTTCAGTCTTTTTTATCACTGTAGTGTACCCGCTTTGACGGCTCCTCCATATCAATACCACTGAGCAAAAAATTACATAAACGGAAACATGCCGTCTCACAGACTGCGTTGAAAATAAAATAATTTTTCTTTTAATAACTAAAAATGCGCAGGTCTTGCAAATGGGTGTGGGAGGCAGAGGACCAGTAGCGTGAGGATTAGATTGTGTGATAAGATTGGGGACGCGTTCATTTTTGTGTAAAGGGTAGATATGTAGACGCAACCGTCTCACAGGCGGCACGTTTCCGGTTTAATAAGAAGATATAAGTATTGCATTGTTTCAAACAAATCATTGAATTTCGGAACCCGACCTCTGGGATGTCCGCAACCAAAATTCCAACCCAAAATATATAAAATCAACACCTGTTTTTCAATATACACTCAAGTCTAAAAAGGATCTATTTACGTGAAAATGTAACAGAATCGTGCATTACTTTTTGAGATATAGCTTTTGCGAAAATCGTAAAAGAATCAGCATAGAAGCGCCACCTGTTGTGCGATTTTCACCAAAAGCTAATCAGTAACAGCTTACATCAACATCTAACTGAATATTAAGTTTGATGAAAATCCGTGCATTAGTTCTTGAGATAGAGCTATTAATTACTCAGAAATCGTACAGAAAGCAGCACAACAGCGCCACCTGTTGGGCGATATACACCAAAAGCTATATCAAGGTTTAACTTAATCTAAAGTTTTATTAAATTCCGTACATCAATTCTTGTTAGAGTTATTGCTGAAATCGTAAAAAATCAGCATAGCAACGCCACCTGTTGGGCGATATACAACAAACACTAATTAGCACCAGTTTATATCAAGGTCAAACAGAATCTATAGGTTTGTGAAATTTCGTGTGTCAGTTATTGAGATAGAGCATCCGCAAAATATTTGTCACATACATACAGACTCACAGAGTGACAGATAGACATTTTCTAAAAACCATCAAATAGTGTTCAGGATTTTCTGAAACTGCATAAATCCATCGAAAACGATAAGTGGAAAATTTTCCCGAATCCATCTAATTTCTTCTTGTAAAGATGGAAGAACGTAAAAATGGGAAACAAGGATTTTTCATTTGAAATTTTTATTAGAAATTAAAATCAGTATACAAAAACCCTCAACGGGTTAAACGTTTGTGACACAACACTTTAGTTTACGGCTCTAAAAATTTTAAATGTAGGTCTTAAAAATAATATTAAAATTTGGGTAACGCTATGCTATTAATTAAAAGAAAAATATATCATCATTTTCTTTTTTCTATTTATATTCACAAGTACAAACAGTATTTTCAACATCAATTAATATATATACAATTTATTCACTATGCTTTTTCATTCAGGTCTCTCATAAATTCAAAATAGGGGTTTTAAATGAGATATGAAAATTTGAGTGGCGAATTGATAGGACTTTAAAAGGTTTGTTTTAAAATTCGATAAAAATTATTTTTGGTTTGTCTTTTTAAATATATTTTCATATCCAAGCGATATTTTTAATTTTCCAGTACACTGTTAATTTGAACTTATTGTACTCAGTGTAATGTTGCTCAAATTTTCACTGAACCTATATCATACATTGAAATATTTTTATTTCAATCGATTGAGTTATCTTTCGTGTCAAGCTATCCAAAAATCATAAGTAAAATTTATGTAAATGTTTTGTTGCGTCATAGTAGCCAAATTAAATGAAATATATGCAAATCGATAACATGACAGAAAGAAAATCCGTTAGTTTTTTTTTTTAAATTCTTTATTTAAAGAAAATAATCTGTAACAATTGCTGTTCAGTAAAAAGAATAAATAAATAATTACTGTTAATTTCGCTGCTTTTAATGAGCACGTGGAAGCATGTTCAAAGTTTAGTCATATATGCATTTCTTGCTGTATACTTCGCACTCACATCTGGAGTCCCTGATGACTGATAATTATAAACAGTGAACTTCATACCAATAAATGAAGAGTGTCTCATTTAAGCCAATACAGCTCAAATGAATGAGTAATGTAGAAAATTTCCGTGGAAACAAACGAAATTTTTGAAATACAGATAATTTCGGCCGAATTTTCAGCAGCCATTTTCCCCGAAAACGAATGTTTGGCGAAACTCAGATTTTGGGTTAAAAAATGTAACAAATATTTCGGTCGATCTACACTTAAAGTTACTAAAATTTTTAAATCTGTTATACGCAACTCGTTAGCCGCGCCGCTTATTCTCTTATCTCTAATGCCAGAGATTTAAGATCTGATTGCTTATCTTTACCTAAGAAAGCCATTTTAAATAAAACTAATATTCATATACTATTTATTCTTTCCTTTTAATACTAAAACAACCAGAGATTTGAAAAGTAAAAAAATAACAAAATTAACAAAAATTGTATTCATAACATCTAAGGGGCAACATTTTTATCCAGAAATATTTCTCTACATTCATCTATTTACTTTGTTCAGAATCAATAAATAAAAATTTAATTCCTCTACTTTCAAATCTATTAAAAAAAAAGCATCTAAATTTAACTGATATCCGCAGATAAAAAAGAAAGACCATATTTTCCCTTTAAATAGGGACTTTTCAGTAGCATAGGAAATTTCGCAGGTGCATTTGCGATAACAGCCGTTGTGAGGGCGCTATTTAGACGCTAGTCTTTAAACTTGGCGATCAACGACTTTCTCAATTGCTTACGCGCATGTGCGCCTTGGCAGGCACATCTTTTGGCGAGCCACTGCTGAAATCTTTAGAGCTAGGGAGATTTCCAAATAATACTCAGTCCATTCTTGCCGCTCTTAATGAAGACCTTACTCAGTTAGCAACAATTGCTGATAAAATTCACGAGTTTACTTTCACTCTGGAAATAAATTCTACAAATTCACTCAAGCCGGAATCCTCAAACAATTTGGAACTACAAATCGCGCAACTAACAAAACAAGTAAGCGAGTTGACAAATCTAGTAAGCAATCGCGATGGCACGCAATGAAAGAGCGCGAAACAATCATTTTCGAAGACGGAGTAAATCACGTGATCGTTTTCAAAAATATAAAGAACCATGTGATGGCAATTGTTTTTATCATACCAATTTTGACAGGAACGCTCGAAACTGTTCCCCACCTTGTTCTTTCCGACCAACGGAAAACTAAATTGGCGATCGCCAGGATCGTGATTTCCAGCGTATTCTCCTGGCAGATACTAAAACAAACATGAATTTTTTGATTGATACTGGCGCAGATATTTCAGTTTTTCCAAAGAATTCTGTCTCTCAGCATAAAATATCGAACGATTTTGTACTTAATGCTGTAAATGGTACAACGATAAAAACATATGGCACTAAACGTCTCACGCTCGACCTAAATTTACGCCGTAGTTTCACATGGCCATTTATTATTGCAGATGTACGTCAACCAATTACCGGAATTGATTTTTTTAAAGCATTTTAACCTCTTAGTTGATGCCAGAAACAACACATTAATTGATGCTACTACTCAAATTTCTTCTGCTGCCACTTCCGCTACTTTAAACTCTGACATTTCTAATATATCTTTTGCTTTTGGCGATTCTCCATTTCAAAAAATTCTAAATATCCAACAATTATAAACGTTACACCATCCAAATCGTCTTCACATTTGACAACGTTTCACCATATTGAAACGACGGGTCCGCCTGTATTTTCTAAGCCAAGACATTTATCTCCTGAGATGTTACGCTCTGCGCGGCAGGCATTTGAGTATCTTATGTCTCAGGGAATAATTCGGCCCTCAAAAAGCCGTGGGCTATCCCGCTGCATATGGTGTAAAAACCAAATGGGGAATGGCGTCCTTGTGGTGATTATCACCGCCTCAACTCTGTTACTGTACGCGACAGGTATCCCGTACCGCATATTCATGATTGCACACAACTCTTATCTGCCACAACTATTTTTTCTACCATAGACTTGACCAAAACATATCACCAAATACCGGTAAACCACGGACAGCGGACAGTAGTTCAGTAGCCGGACATTCAAAAAACTGCAATCACAACACCATTTGGTTTATTTGAGTTTGTTTACATGTCTTTTGGCCTACGCAATGCTGGACAAACATCCCAGAGGTATGTAAATGAGGTATTATCTGACTTGGAGTTTTGTATACCTTATTATGACGATATTTTGATTGCTTCTGCTAATGAAGCCGAGCATATTAGACATATTGACCAAGTCTGTAGCCGTTTGGCGTTACATGGCCGTATTGTGACACCGGAAGGAGTTCAACCCCTCCCTGAAAAAGTGACCAGCATAAATGGATTCCCAAAACCGGAGACACTTTCTCAATTAAAGCGTTTTATTGCAATGTTGAACTTTTATCGACGATTTCTACCAAATGCCGCTAAAAAACAAGCACCTCTTAACAATTTACTTGACTGCAAGAAAAATGACAAACGTCCTGTCCCTTGGACAGACAAGGCACTTATTGCTTTCGACCAATGTAAATCTGACTTAGCCAATGCAGCAACCCTTGCCTATCCGACGTCAGACTATGAACGCCATTTAATGGTTGATGCTTATGACATTGCTGTTGGGACAGTATTAAATTGCTTAACTCAAAGTGGTACAAAGACACTAGCATTTTTCTCCCGTAAACTGAGTGCAACAGAAATTAAATATAGCATATATGATAGAGAGCTTCTCACTATCTATTTATCTGTCAGGCACTTTCGGCATTACCTGGAAGGTAGAAATTTCATAATATTTACTGACCATAAACCTTTAACAAATGCATTTACAAAAAATTCTGACGCAATTTCTCCACGTCAGCTTAGACAACTTGATTTTATTTCCCAGTTTTGCACAGACATTCGACACATCCCTGGCTCTGACAACGTAGTAGCAGATACCTTGTCAAGAAGGAGTTCTGTCAATGTTCAGTCAATTGATTTGGCTACAATTGCAGAAGCTCAACAACATGATGTCGAGCTGCAAGAGCTACTAAATAACAACAAGATTTCCCTCTGTTTAAAACCTGTTTCAGTGACTCCAACATTAAGTATATATTGTGACAGTAGCTGTGATTCAATTCGACCCTATGTACCCAAAGATCATCGCAAAAGCATTTTTGCGGCCCTGCATAACTTATCGCACCCAGGTATTACAGCATCCAAAAAACTGATCCAGTCACGATTTGTTTGACCATTTATGTCCAAAGATATCAACAGTTGCACTCGATGTTGTGTAAAATGTCAATGGTCAAAAGTGTTTAGGCACACATCCAGCCCACTCCAAAGTTTCCAGCTACCTCACTGCAGATTTGACCATGTGCACATTGACATCGTGGGACCTCTAGGACCGTCAGATGGTTTCCAGTACTTGCTGACCTGCATAGATCGCTTCACAAGCTGGCCTGAAGCAATTCCTATTGCTGACATATGTACCGAAACGATTGCAAAAGCCTTTGTTGCAAATTGGATTTCAAGGTTTGGAATCCCCACTCTCATAACTTCAGACCAAGACCGCCAGTTTGAAAGCAATCTATTCCTCATCCTTAACAAAATGTTGGGCATCCAGAAGACACGCACGACACCATACTACCCACAGAGCAGTGGCTTAGTCGAGCGATTTCATCGTTCCCTAAAGCAAGCACTTCGATGCCACGAATCAAAATGAACAGAATCACTCCCTATTGTCTTGCTTGGACTTAGATCTTCATTTAAAGCAGACCTCAACTGCACTAGTGCTGAGCTTGTTTATGGTGCACCACTGAGACTCCCATGTGAACTGATCGACCATCCAAAAATCGATATTCAACCTCATGACTTCCTGCAAACATTGCGGGACACCATGAATGCCCTAAGACCAACCCCAACTTCTGCACATGCCAAACCAGCTGTTTTTGTTCACCCGTCCCTGACAACATGCACTCATGTGTTTGTGAGGCATGATGCCGTAAGGAAGTCTCTCCAAACTCCTTATGATGGCCCTTTCAGTGTAGTGCAAAGAGGCGAAAAGACTTTCACCATTAACATGAATAGCAGACAGACTGTTATCAGTATGGACTTTACCCATGTGACATCAACTGCGGGTAAACAGAAGAAAAACATCAATAGGCGTGAAGAACATTTTAGCCCTGCTCCCCCTTCGTCCAATAAACAGGTTTTTTCGGAGGATTTATCCCCGCAGAGGGGCGACTGTTGCCATTCGTGGGTAAAGTCCATTGACAGTCTAAAACCCGCCTTCATGGAAGCCTCTGATCTCCTAACTACACCTACCAAGCAACTTCTCATGCCACAACAAACATCACAGACAACTGCTTCGACCTCCTGTAGTGATCCAATGCCAGAGACTATTGTGACGACTCGTTACGGTCGACGTGTTCGTTTTAATACACGGTACCTCTGACCTCAGTACCTCAGGCACTTGGAGGGGGAGTACTGTGGTGAATTCTTCTATCACCCACCAGATGTCAGTGAAAGTTTAAAAAACTTATTTGTGTGTGTGGCAGCAGTATGGTAAAAAACTTTTAGATGAACATTAGTGGCAACAGCTAGTGGTTGTTGTTGTCGCAGACTTTACCGGCTTTGCCTGTTGTGTCTCGATCTCTTATTATCACTCACTTCGCCTTTTTTTAACATGTAACTTACGGGGAGCGGTTGTTGCCGCATACGGGAACCACAAAATGGGCGCATGCGAATTTGAGCTCTGGTTTGTCGTCTGCTCGAAAAACAAAACAGCGCGGAAGACGAATATACAGAATACAAAATGAGTGTTTTTTTAATTGACTCGATTGAAGAAGCGTATAAAAAAAATAAAAGAATATGAAGAGGAAAAAGTTTCTACATTCTGCGTGCGGGCTGCACGCGCTAAAGATTTTGGAAATTCCGATTTGGAATAAAAAAAAAAGGAAATAGTTACATTTTGTGGTTTGATACCTTACCTTATATTTCTGTAAATAAACTACTATTTGACTGCAAGTATGGTCCAGATCGCCATATTTCATTCAAAGCGAATTTGCATAGGAAAAATGAAGAAAAAAGAAGAAGCGATCATGCACAAGGAACAAAATCAAAAAAATTAGTGCAATGTTCCACGAAATTAGGTTGTCCAGCCCAAATTTCATTGAAAGAAATATTTACATTTCCAGAATTTAAAATTGATACAAATAACAAATACTGCAGAATAAAGGCATCTAAAAAATAAGGGAATCACTACAGAAAAAATAAGTCAGGGCAGTTAAAAAATTCATCTTGACCCTTCCAGCTACAGAATCGGAACATGCCATGCATCCTGTTGGAGAAGCAGCAGTAAACCACCAGTCTATTGATGAAAAATTAAAGCTGAAAATTAAAGAGCTTGTTGCTGAATCAGTAACGGATACTGTGGACATCAAACGTTATCTGTACCACTATGTAACAAAAGAACTCTTTCATGAAACACCAGGATTCCCCTCAAAATCAAACTGAAGATATTTTCCCTCATCAGAAGACATTCGGAACATTGTAAAGAGAACTTTGCAGAAGTTATCCTGTTCAACCAATGAACAGGAAAAAGTCCAACACATGATAAATGAACATTTGATAAAATACCCTGATGATTTCTTCTTTTTTAGACCTTACCATGAAACTGAAACCAAGGATACTGAAGAAAAGATCACGAAGAGTATGTTGTTAGTCTATCAGTCAGCAAAACAAAAGTATTTGCTCCAGCGCTATGGAAACACTTTGTGCCTCTTAGATGCGACATATCGAACAACAAAATATACTTTGTCATTATTCTTCTTATGTCTGAAAACCAATGTAAACTATCAAGTTGTTGCTATATTTATTACACAAGATGAAACAACTGCTAGTATTATTGAAGCAGTAAATATATTAAAAGAAGAGAACCCATCATGGAATCCAAAACATTTTATGATCGACTTCTGTGACCAGGAAATTAACGCGATCGAAACTGTTTTCCCTGAAACTTTTGTATTCTTGTGTGATTTCAGGGGCGTCGCCATGGGGGGGTATGGGGGGGGAGCCTCCCCCCCCAATATATGTGAAGTTGGGAAATTTGAGCTTAGAGTTGGGAAATTCTAGATTTTTGAGGCATTTTATTTTTTAAAAGTAATAGTAAAAAAACTACGAAATTTTTATTATTTTGGTGATTATTTTGAGTACTGCAACAGTAAACAAGTTAAGTTATCAAAAGAAATACAAAAAGAAATCAGTCACACTCAATCTATCATTGTATTTCTCAGTTCTACAAAAATATTGTACATCTACCAGACCTAAATTTCTCTACTCCTGTCCATCAGTAACTAACCAGTTCCTTTATTTCCTCCAAAACTTCGTTCCTTTCTCAAAAATTTCACCCTACCTCCCCTTCTCCTCCCAAAAGAGAATCCAGCTATTTTAATCCAAAGGGATTGCAGTTTCTTTTGAAAATTGGAGATCACTTGTAGCACAACAGAAAGGAATGTAGTAACCTACTTGAAACACAGCTATGGGCAAGAAGATTTTATGAGTTTTCACAACTTTTTTGACTAATTTTGCGATTTTTGGACAATATTTTACTCATTCTCATGATTTTTTTGCCGCAAAAATTAGTTAACCCTTCGCTGTCAAGTAAAAAGCGTTATATGAGCAAATGCGGATATAAGAAGTCGTTACTTTAGATAAATTTGTCACATTTTACTTTTATTTGTGTGCGGAAATATATATCAGTCCTGTTCATTTATATTCATATGTGTTTAGAAAATTTTAAACCAAAAGTCCAGTGTTCTGTGCTTAAAGCTGTTCTAAAAAGTTACTATAAATCTCAGCATGAAGAAACCCTTCATAATAGAAAAAGAGTTTTCGTGCAAGATTTTGGAGCGTCTAAAAATCCATTTGAGGATGAAAAAGGTAAAAAATGGACGATTTTAATTTGGAACAGAAATATGAAAATGAAAGCAGTCCATCAACTGAAGAAAAAATATACATGCACTGTAACACTGACACGTTGCACTTGAATAAAATTTTGAAGAAATAAAGATTTCCTTACAGACAAGCTCACAAACAATTATGAATATTATGATGTGACTGGAGAAGCTGAGTTCCGAAAGCACTGTAGAAAAACGGTTACACCAAAGGCAATAGATAAAAATAATAACACAGCAATGGACATTGATACACATAAGTTTTTACAGTAAAGAATTATAAGAAATACAAGAAAATTTCGGGAATTTAGTAATAGGCTTAAATGACAATGTTCCCTATATCAAGAAAATATTGCAGCAATGTATTCCATATTTAAATTACAATTGTGCAAGGGAAAAGTTAATAATGTTCCACCTGGGTATGAGAAACCGGATGTACAAGACTTGCAGAGTCAAATAGATATAAACCAAATCCCAACTTACTTAACAAACCTTTTACTCATGCCATGAAATTCAAAGACTATTTGAGTCACACCGTCAAACTATATACTCGTACCTTAACATTGACAGCAGCTTATCTTTATGGCGTTGCATCTAATGAAAGAATCTTTAGTCAAATAAAAATTAAAAAAATATATATTGCAAGCTACAATGAGGGATGACAGACTTGACAGCCTAATGCTTTTAAAATATGAAAGTGAAATAGGGAATTTTATTAAACTAAGCAATGTTATTAACAGGTGGGCTTCTTTGAAGACGACAAGAATTAATATTAATTGAAAACTAGTCGGATGTGCTAATCCCAAAGTTTTCTTCCACTCCATACATGTTAATGCCTCAAAATTTGCAATCACAGTGCCAAAATTAAATGACAATTCTTTGCCTATAATAACAAACTCTAAAGGTATAGATTTGTTGAATTGTGTGCATTTAAAAAGGAGATATAAGCATAGCATTTTTTCAAACAAATCATTCAGTTTTGGCACCCAGCCTCTTAGACGTCTGCAACCAAAATTCCTTACTCAAAGTGCACAAAAACGATATCCTTGGACAGTATAGACCCAAGCCTAATAAGGATCTATTTATGTGGAAGTGCTACTTATGTGGAACTACATTCCGTGCATTAGTTTTTGAGATACAGCTATCGCAAAATCGTGAAAAATGCTGCATAGCAGCGCCACCTGCTATATGATATACATAAAAAGCTAATCTGCATCAAATTATGTCAAGGTTTAACAGAATATGACGTTTGATCAAATTCCGTGCAATAGTTTGTGAAATATAATTATCGCTAAAATCATTAAATCGTGAAAAATGCCGCATAGCAGTGCCACCTGTTGGACGATTTACACCAAAAACAAATCAGCACCAATTTTTATCAAGGTACAGTCAAACCTCATTAACACGAACTGTTTCCGATTGCCTCGTCCAGTTGTATGTAATGTAGTTAAGTTCCGATAACACGAACAAAAAAGTTTCCTCTTGAGTGTTCGCGTTAACGAGGTTCGACTGTATAAGTGAATCTCTTAAGTTTTATTAAATTCCGTGCATTAGTGCTTGTGCTAGAGCACCCACAAAATTTGTATCACATACAGACAGATATTTTCTAAAAACAGTCGAATCGTGTTCAGGACTTACTAAAACGTATAAATCAGTCTAAAACCGGAAGTCGAATTTTTTCACGAATCCAATACTTTCTTCTTGTAAAGATAGAAGAAAGTAAAAAGCGTATTTATTTTTTTAGTAAACAAACCCATAATTAGAATTTTTATGTTTTCAGTTTCAGAATTTTTCTTTGGAAAGGAATTTTTTATGCAAAAGTAAAGTATCATTATAATCATTACACACGTTGTGCATATCATTTTAGTCGAAAATTGGAGCAATTTGTTCCAAGTTGGGAAATTTTCGGATTCTCCCCCCCGAAAAAATATCTGTCGCTACGCCCCTGTGTGATTTTCATCGAGAGCAAGCCTGGAGGCGTTGGGTACATAAATCATCAAATGGTGTTTATCAAACCTAGAGAGATGATGTTTTGAAACATCTACGAAAAGTTGCAAATGCTGAATCAGTTGAAGCTTTTGGTAAAGCTATTCGAGAATTGGAAAACTGCAATTTTTTGAAGACAAATGGTAAATTGCAAAGGTGGTTTAAAAAAGAGTGGCTTTCTGTCCATAAAAGGTGGGTATGGGCTTTTCGTAAAGATGAAATGGATCTGCCTATTAATACGAATAATGGAGTTGAAAATCAAAACAGACGCCTAAAGTATGATTACTTGCATAACAAAATACAAATGCCTTTAAGCAGTATGCTACATGTAATAATTACTAAATTTATTATTGATAGTTTCAAGTCATATGAAGAGTTAAACATAAAATACTCCTCTGGTTACAGAAAATATTCTGAAGAGGTTCCAGGGTACCTGGTCGATAGACCAAGGCCATTTATTTCGCACTGCATGAAAAGAATGTATTTAGCTCAAACTATTAAACCATGTGATGTCGCATTCATTTTAGGTTCTAGAATTTCTTTCAAAGTACGCAGTCAAACAAATAATAACTCTTTTAACCAAGTAGATTTTGGTAATGATGATGATATGCCTTCTTGTGAGTGCTATGATTGGCAAAGAAATAAGTGGCTTTGCAAGCATTTTTTTGCTGTGTTTCAATCTACCAACATAACATGGGACAATTTATCAAACAAATTCAAGCATAGTCCATATCTTAACTTGGATATGTCAATCAAAGGTGTCTGTTTGCAAACAAATCATACAGAAGTACGTACTTTAAATTTAAATGAAGTATCTGATGATCAATATGAAAAAATGGAAGAGTCAGTAGAGGAATCAGTAGAGCCACCTAAGTGCAAGTCTGTAGCTAATGAAGGGGCCATAGTCAGAGAAACATTAACCCAAATAAGATCACTGTCTTTTGACATTACTGATGCAACAGAATTGAACAAATTAAATTGTTTGTTAGAACCTGAATTAAAATTTGCTTTAACTAAAACTAAAAAAGAAAAAGGACTGACTCTTACTAAAAACCTTGAAAATAACAAGACAAAAAAAATAAAATTAAATAATGTTAACCTAGATCTCCCATTGAGGAGAAAAATTATAAAATGCAAAAAGTACCAAGAAAAATTATAGAAATTTTTAATACAGTAGATCTTTATAATGCAAATCTATATAACGCAATTCTCCATATAACGCACAACTTCTCAGATGTAAACAATGATTTTTGCAGTTAAAAAGCACCTACATTTTCACATTGTAAAATATAGCTACTCTCTAGAGAACTAAATTTGATACATTAGTTCAACTTTATCTTCTAATTTAAGACCTTTTTAATGAAAAAAATACTATTAATACAATAAACATTTTTGAAAATGACTAATGTAAGGGATGGTTGTGTCAGTTATATTTGGATCATGTTTATAAAATAAATTTAACATTTTCTGACCTATATTATGCAAATATATATAATTTGGATAACTCTTGGTAACAAGGAATGTAGTATAAAGATATTCTAATGTATTTTGATATGTTTCAGACATATTTGGCCATGTTTACAAGGTGAATTTAATGCTGTGATCCATATAACGCAAAATTCTATATAACGCACAACCTTGTGTTTTTAGGTTTGCATTATAAAGATCTTCTACTGTACTACAAAAAGATGTCCAAAAGCTTTTACTACAATTAAACATTTGTCTTTTTGTGGCTCTCTATTGCTTCTGCCAGTCGCTTACTATTCAACTGGATATTAAGCTGTAGTGTAACTAGTTAATTCATCATGATATTTATCTTTTACATTTCTCCTTATTAAAAGATCATTCGTATAATTATTTTGGTGTAGATTATATTTAAACTTTTTATTGGAATTTTTTCTTAATTCACTAACAAAAACTGATTTTTTACATTTATTTTAAAAATAGGTGAGTTGCAAATTTAGAATTGCCCCCCCCCCCTAAAAAGTCAAATTACCCCCTGTGGGGCGTACGCCCTAGATTGGGAACCACTGGCTTAGAGTAAGATTAAAGACCGCATAAAATTTTTAGCGAATGCCCTGTTTGGTTTTAAATAATAATATTAATTATGCATGTAATCATTAATGTAAATTATGTAATCAGGTTTAATTCCAGTTTTCAAAAAGGGTCTCTTAAAAGTTGTAGATTATAGGATTCACTTATTAAATTAACTACCAATTCACGAACTTCTTAATGAATGAGGGAGGTCATTGGATTCCCTGCTTTTCATCTATATTGTTATAACTCTTCACTAAAATTTATTTGCACTCAATTTAGATTCATATTCTTTTTTTCTCACACTTCACATAATAACCAAATAGAAAAAATATCTGGAATCTCCCATGCTGCCATCTAGTAATCAAAATTATAACTACAATTACACGATGCTGCCATCTTCTGTTACAGTTTGCAAATAGATATTCCATATTTATCAACGTCGATTTGATAAGGAGGACAATTAGGGGGGGCCAACAAAAAATCAAAGAAAAAAATAATACTTGGGATCACCCTGTAAAATAAAATGCACGAAATGATCTATCGTTACTGAATATAAATAAACAGACAGTGTGTAGTATGTGTATTCTTTTGTGTAAGAATAGCACGTATATTAATAGAGGTATAGCGATTTCTTTTTAATTAAAAAAATTCTTGCATGTTTTTTGCTTATAACATGCAGGAATTTTAACCAAATTTAACGCTAATTTCAGAAAAATTGACAAAATGTAGTAGAAATAAAATAGTGCAACTGAAATATAAATATATTAAATAGTTAAGGAAATATGGGCAGTTGTATAAAATTATTTTTATCTGTGCAAGCACGAAAGATAACAATTAACTTTTTGCATAATTTAATAGTCAATTCTATGGAGCAACTTATTAAAAAAAATCAGTCAAATATCGCAAAAATTCAGAGAGATATCGGCGTTAGAGTGAGCTGATTTTTAATTTTTCGCTAAAACTCGCTGAATGATAAGGGATTATCCAAAAATTTTTATTTTCAAGCTACCTGACAATGTTCAGAGCCAGTAGTTATATAGTAGCTAGTAGTTTCCAGGTAAATATTACAATAATTATGTAGAAAGTTATGTGAGATTTGAGCATCAACAAAACATAACAAATTCACCGATATATATTTCATTTGATTCAAGGTTCGTTTGAAGAAATTCTGTTAGGGTAGAGAACGAAGTCTGCTGCTATATTAATATTACAATGAAAAAACGTTTCTTGTTTGTTTTGCAGGGAGGAACTCTAAAGCAACTAAATCTATTTCAAAAGTAAAAGTGCCAAAATGATGGTGACATTCTCCACTCTAGCATAGCGTATATTTTATATAAATACCACTAATCCCAAGAAGGTGCAGGAGCATAAAAAGTTCTAAAACATCCCTTTTTCTATTTTTGAAGTCATTTGAGATTTGACCTGTTGTTTTTTAAAGAGGTCAATAAATGCTCGCTAAAATCTGTTTCTAAAAAAGCGAAATTTAAAACAGTGAAATAAGTGGAAAATATTCTAAAAAGTTTTAAATTACAGTTCTAATGGAAATATTAGGGAAAAAGACTTAAAATTCGACAAGGCTGTTATTTTTTAAACCTGACTGATTGCACGTAATAGTTAAAGATCCCCTACATTTCAAAAAAGTGGAATTAAGCAAGAAACGTTTTACTTATTAAGGATGTAAAAAAAAGAAAATTTGAACATTGGATTGAAATTCGACATAGCTTTACTTTTAAATCGTAAACGGTCGCACAGAACAGTTTTTTCTTAAATCAATATTTAAAAGGGAGAAGTGTGCGGAAAGTATACTTAAAACGTTATAAAAATGATTTGTTTGGGATTGTTAGGACTATTGCTATAAATTTTGGCATGGTTTTTACTTTTAAGACTATGCTTTCACAGAACAGGTTAAAAGATATTCGAAATTTAAAGGAGTGAAATGAGTGCAATACGCTCTAAAGTCTTGATCACTTTCGAACTAATGAAACGATTTCTAATCTTTTCTCAATATAAAAATGATGACAATCAGATAGAGTATAATTGGTGAAACATCAGTGAAGACTTACTGTGGAGACACGAAAAGTTTTTGGTTTCCGTCTGTTAGTCTGTTCCACGATAACTGCCGCAAAAAGCATCCAATTAGCTTGAAATTAAGTAAGCATGTTGGTGAGATAGCCGGATTTAGCTGTATAGTTTTTTGTTATATTTGGTTCATTCATTCGGAAAATACTGGACATTATATTTGCCCCATAATGCTTTCCTGTTGCACTTCTCAAATTTTCATTTGGGGAAAGAAAATGGCTCATTTGGTTAATCGATTTAAATGGTAAATTATAGATACTAAAATTTCGCAATACTTTACAATACAATATACTTTACAATATACTTTACAATACTACGCAATACAATAAAATTAAATTATTCCTATTAGTTTGAAATTTTGTCAATGCATTTGTCAGATTTTTTAAATTATTTGTGTAACTTTTCGTGGATTTGTATACAACTATTCCAATAATGTAAAACATTTTGTTTTATAAATTTACTTATTTGAAATGTACATATTTCATTTCTTCTTTTTATTTTATTAGTTACCTAATAACAGTAATTCATCCTAATAATATTATGAACGTTCATAATGCGTGCGGATAATGTTCGAGTCAAGTTAACGTCTAAACGTATGAATTAATATCCTTGTATATTTGCGTATAGATGGATTTTAACGCAGAAATGAATTTAATCTATGTTTTACTTATGTATTTTATTCAAATATTTTGCTTATAATTCAAAAGTTCACTATTTTCATTAAGAATCAATTGATATTTTTCAAATAATATAACAATATTTCTTTCGTTGCCAAGAAAATCAAAACCCGGAATAATAATTTCTCCTAAACAATAAATTTTCGATGGAAAGATTTTCACGTGAAAAAGGAAAAATTAAATAAAAAAAATAAGAATTAAAAATAAATGAATATGACGTCATATTGGAAATAAAAGGGAAATTCTCAAGTATTTCCTAATAATACAAGGTAGATAGATAATTTGCATGCTTGTCAACAAACTGGCTTGTTGCATGACAACTCAACTTGCTGTAGGCAAAAATTCGAACTAAACTGCTTGAAATTATTCTAAAATGCTCTTAATTTTCACGTAAATATAAGGCATTGCATTAATATAGGAAATAATATGTTATAAATTACTAACTCTGCGAGAATTGTTACTTTCTGCTTACAAGTTGAGAAGTACGTCTTTTTTCGGGTGCGTGACACCACATGCACATTATCTATAGATTTGAGTAAGCACGGAGAGTAAGGGAATATGACCTTATATATCAAAAATAAAACGAATATTCTTTGATATTGAAATAAAATGGTCTTGGGTTATCATATTAATTCTTATTATTTAAAGAAATTTGTTATCAATATTTTACGGTTTATCGTCTGCGCAGAGTTAGCATAATTAAAAGATTTAATTAGGGTTCCGTACTTGAAAATTAAAAACGGAACCATTATAAGATCACTCCTGTGTCTGTTTGTCCGTCTGTCATAGTCATTTTACTCATAAACTATGGAACGTGGAAAGTCCAAATTGGGGGAAGTAATAAAGACTATTGATCCACATATTTTCAGATTATTAAACATTCATAAATGTATTTAGTAAAAATGTAGAGGGGTAATTATGGTACTTGAAAAAAAGACATTTCCTTTGTATATCGTGTAGGGTATCATGTGAAAGCTCTCGTAACGCTGAACTCAAAAATACATTCCTTTTAATGTTACGTATTATATTTTCAACGATATCATCGAAAATGTAGCGCAAAAATATGCCTCCCCATCTAATTCCGAATCTACTGAAACTAAAATTATGAAAAATTTAGAGGTAGTAGACATCAATTTAAACCTTTAAGGAAAATTAGAGTGATTACGCTAGGTCACATTGTTTTTGAGAAAATCGCATTTTTCTGTTACACACAAATTTCGATCACATAGTTTTTGAGAAAATCGCTTTTTTCTGTTATACACAAATTTCGATTTACGGGCATTAAGGAAAAGTGTTGAGCAGCGCTGGAGGTGTATCGTAGTAGAAGTATAAAATCATTGTTGATAATGATTTTCAAAAAAAATCGTCCGTAATTAGCCGAGATACTAGCCCTTAAAGATACGGGCAGTTTAGACATACATAATGACAGGGGCGGCGTACTCTATGCCTAATTAATAACTTTTAATGATATATATGCTTAATGTAATGTCCAGTAGCAGTATAAAAGCAATAAATGTCAAATTTAAAAAACAGACTAATTTAACAACTTGGGGACGAGTGACCAGTATACGTGCCCCGTAAGGTGCTCAGAATCCGTGATTATTCTCACCAATAAAATTTTATTGTGAATTTTGCTTTATTTCATCCGAGCATTTTCCCGATTCAATTAGGCAAAAATTTCTGTTTTGAAAAACCGGTGATAAAAGATTAAAAATTCTGTAAAAATCGCTCTTCTCGAAAGGGTTAAGGGGTCTCAGGACTCGTAAAATTGAAAAAAAAACTATTTTCAACATTTAATGTCTTAAAATGTATATAATTTTAAAACACAATTTTTATTGAGATGAAAGGTAAAGTATGTTCTTTCATTTCATGTATTCAAAAAATTGCAAAATGCAGAATTAGTATTTATAGGGACTCGAAACTGTTAGGCATTTGTCGAGCAGAAAATTGGCTTACGCGCAGGGATACAAAATAAATATTGCAACTAGAAGGAAAATTTTTGTGCTTACTTATACTTCAGATTGTAATAGTTACCCTGAACTTAAATAAATTTATATTTAAAGAATTTTTATATTTTTAATTGAAAGTTATATTTAGCTAATACAAAATTTTGAAATTTTCAACAGTATAATCATCTAAAAAAATATTTTTTGAACAATGAAAAGGAAATTCAGGTTCCGTTTATACAGACTAACAGGAAATATATGTTTTGAAAATTTCATGAAAAATATTCAGACGTTTTTGAGGCATCCTGCGCGTTATGCCCAAAAACATCATTTGGAGAAAAATGACTTCAAAGTTTTGGAAACGCCACTTCAGCTATTGAGCTGGTATAATTCTAAAAGCCATAACTTCTGTTCTAATGGAAATTTCAAGGAAACAATTATATCAAAATGTTCAGAAAAATAGGAGTTTAACACCTAATAAAATTAAAATTTTAAAATTTTTGAAACTTTGAGCGTCCTGCGACCACTTAATTAGAATGAATCACATAAATACTATGGGATTCACGACTAGTTTGCATTGAGTGGATCTCTCAATGCATCTCGAGGGACTTTAAAAGTTAATTAAAAACCTATCTAGAAAAACGCGGCGCGGACCACGGTGCACCTTTGCGACTTCCTTTTGAAGCGCGCTTAGCACAATGCCAAATTTAAACTTTTAATAAAGGTTTCGTTTTAGCTACACTGTAGAAAAAAAGGTTATTACTATGCTAAATTTAGTTTTATGAAATGCCAAATGAAGTTTAAATATGCACTGCATTTATTGTCATTATCGAATTAATTTCATCATAAACAGATTAGGATATTGTTAAAAAATTAGTTACACAGAACAGCTATATTTAATATTATTATGTTCCATTTATCTTTGATATTTCATGGTATATCCATTTACACTTTTCTAGTATATACAGTTATATCCAACTCTACGTTGTATAGTTTTTTACAAAGCCTTAGTGTTCTTTTAGCAACGGTTTTTTTAATAATACAATTACAAATTCATATATTTATTATACGGAACCTTTTGTACCGCGAGTAATACTCGCACTTTACCGTTTATTTTTTATTTAAAATTAAAAAAAAAGAAAAACTTTTGTGAAGCAAGTGGATAGCAAATGTGAATAATATGCACAGCATCGATATCAATGTGGAAAATGGCGTCATGATTAGCGGGGAAAATACTGTTATTATTTTTTAAAACTAAGAAAATAACAAGATTGTCTGAATAATTATGTTCACAAATCACGTTTGCTATTTAGTCAATTAGCATTGGACACGATGACAAATGATTGCTCATTAGGTTTAAAAGTCTCCAAACATGTTTATTTTGGGGGGATTTTAGTAACCTAATACTTTCAAATAGATTAGGATTTATATTTAGATAAGATCTAAATATAATAGAACGGCAATAAGAAGCTATATTGTGTAAAACGAAAATTGCTGAAACATTAGATTTCTAAATTAGATAACTCCGTTTACATTTCCATAAGCTCCTTTTACATTAAATGCAGGTGTATGTGGTTGGAAGGTAAGTAAACACTCAATGCTGCTATTTGGATATAAGGATAATATAAAAAGTTTGTCCAAACTGTTGCTTATCCTTACGAATCTGAGTTTAAAGTGAAATCTAAGATATAAGCTAACCATTTGCACAATCAACAGAAAATTACGAATGTAGATTTAATGAGACTACGGGGGGATGTGGGAGAGTTTAGTGGGGCAGAGCACTCCTAAAAAATCGAATTTATTTTCTAAAAATTTGCCTTAATATGGGCCATTCCATGTCATATGTGGGACAACTTTTCTATACCTGTTACTGCTTTTTTAAACAATGCTAATATATCCTCAAATTAAAACAATGATGCTAATATAAATATCTAGGGTATTTTTTTTTATTTTTAATGCATAGTTCAATAGTTTAACAACTTATAAGTTAATATATATGGGTATACATGTAGACACTCAGAAATGAATACTCAAATTTCACGAAACTTTCTTTGTTTTTGACGAAACCGTTTCCTGGGAAGTGCTCCGAGTGAATATTTCGTAAATTGATGAAATTAATTTCTTCATTTGCTTGACAATATAAATTTCGTCAAAAGAGGGCTGATGAACTCGTCTGGCTCGTGATCTATCGAACGGTTTAGAAGCTCCTGTATTTATTGACTGGGGGAAGAAAAAAATCACTACTCGTTTTCCTCGGGGTGATTCGAACCCGCGGTCTTTTGCGTGGGACACCTTTGCTCTTTCGACCTTACTATTAAGGACTTGTATAGATGTGCTTTTAGATAGATTGATGTAATAAATTCTGCTGCGTATTTATATTTTATAAGGTAGATTGTAATTTTATCGGTACTGCTATAATTTCTGAAAGTTTTAAGTAAGGCTAATTTATTATTATGGTTTTCTCATGGTCAATGAATAATTATAATATGGCTTGATTAAATAATTTATTAGTGAAATTTTCTTTGCTGAATGAATAATTAGAATATGGTCTGGTTAATTTGTTGCTCACAAATAACGAATTGCGAAGTGCATATTGCATGAGATTTTATCACTTTGAGTAGGTGGATAGGATTTTATCACTTTGAATAGATGGATAAGATTTTAACACTTTACTGTTTATAAAGAGGAGAGATATCAATTATGTTTATTTTTAATTTGATTGAAAACAGAATATACTTCTTAAATAAATTTTTTAAAAAAGATATCCTGGAAGTTTAAAATTTTATTGACCAAATTTTCTTTTTGAATGGTTTTGAAGAACACAGGAAATTTATTCTTTTCGAATTAAAACATAACGAACAACAACATATAAATAAATAAATACAAATAATAATAAGCATTCCTACAAATTTTAACAGCTAAAAAAATAACTAATGAAGAAACAATAACTACCTCTATTTTAGTATTTTCTGGAAAACCTTAAAAAGTGCTGTTTTTAAATAAATTACTACAGGGCTAACATAAACAAGCAAATATCTGCTTGCTAAAATCGCAGGATTTGAGTGGGTACAACAACGCTTTCCTTAAAACGCATTGAGTCTGACCGTGATTGAGGCAAAAACTTTCGTCAAATATTTGAGAGTTTACTTTTTGTTAAAAGTCACGTGATGGTGATAGGAAATAATCGTTAAAAAAAGACGCAATACAGCTCAAGGATTGCTGAATCGTCAAAAGTGAGAGTTTTATTTCTGAGAGTGTAAGTCTCACGCGTAAGACATTTTTTCCGTTTTTCATGCAATGGTTCTGACAACAGGCAGATTACTTAAGCGTACGTTTTAAAATGTGAATATTCTTTAATCTATTATAAAAGCAGGCAGATTACTTATGTCTAAGGTAAAAACATGACGATTTTTAACCATATTAAAGGGTCTTTCTTTATTACGTGTGGGATAGCTTTTCTATATATTACTGCTCTTGCAATGCTACTGTATCCTCAAATTAAAACAACTATGCTGATATAAAAATCTACGGTATTTTATTATTTTTAATGTATAGTTTATATTTTAACAACTTATAAGTTAATAGATATAGGTATTTATGTGTCACGTGCAGAATATTTTGTCTGTTTTTCATGGAATGACCCATATGCAGTTTATCAGAATTTTAGAATACTAGCCGCACTTGGCGACCAGTTTGATCTCCTTTAAAATTTATGTTTGGGAAAGCATGCTAAGCATTGTATCATGTTACTTTTATTCATAATTTAATTTACTTGCACTCCCTTAAATATAATTAATATAATCACTTAGGCTAACATTAGTTTTTGCTACATTAAAATATCTCAATTTGTTTATTTTCTGTTAGCAAGTAAACCCTATTGGTTTACAATGGAAGTCTATGGGAATTTGGTGAAATATTAGAGATATCGCCAAGTTGGCGTCTCTTTTGGCGACTAATTTTTGTCGCCAAATTTGGCGATATATCGCCAAGTTGGCGGCATTAAGCGACAGAACAGCCCCTCCCCCATGGTATGGAGTATGATATAGGTATGGAGATGCATTAAATGCTGCTCAATAAACGACGAGGTGCATTTCATTCTGGCGTTGCCATTAAACAATGAACAAATAATCGCGATCTGTGCCACGTACGATAGCGTAATATATATATATATGTATATAAACTTAATTTTAGTAATTGGAAATCGATGATGATTTGTAATATATAATAGTTATATATATAGAGAGAGATAATTGCTTAACAACGCGATTAATTGAACGCTTCTAATTTCTGAAACCCTCTAGGTATTTTTTATTCTTATAAATATTTATGTAGTTTGAAAACTTTCAATTGCTGTTTGTAGGCAGTTGAATATTAGGCAACGTGTGTTAAAAAGCAGTGATTTCCAGAGCTGACGTTGAGGCTCCTGATATGCAGATTTACTAGTTTATCTCAATACAAATAACTTTCAAACGGATGTAAGAGAAAGAAAAATTGTAGGCAGAGTGTTAACAAATCTGGAAAATATGGAATTATCAGGGAATTTTGTTGACCTGGAATAATCAGGCACATTCAAACTCAAACCTGGAAATTTGTTGAAACAAATTTTATTACAATAACTTTGAATGGAAAAAATAATCAACTTTTGGGTGCAAAACGGCCTCGGGATTGATTTTCATACGAGACTTCAGGCTTGGGCTCATACTGAAGATTCTATTTTTTCACAAACTGAGAAAAGAAAAAATAAAGTTTGAGGCACAAGAATATAGTTTAAGTTTCTTAAAGTGCTTTATCCTTTAAAAATGTAAGAAAATTGAGTTATTAATGTGATATAAGGCGAAATATTTTACATGATTTTGAAGCATTTGCACTGTCAGTGTTAGTAACATAAAAAAGCCATGGGGTATTTCCTGTCTATCCTTTCTCCCTGTTTAAAGTCTTCTAGAATTACAGAGAAACAGAACTCATACCTTTCTGACATAGTTATACATATTTTAAAAGAACTGTGACTTTTGCAGGTTTTGTCAGTGGATGGGTATAAGAAGTGAAATGGCTATTTTAAACGGGTTTTAAATGCCATGAAAATCACAAAACTTTGACATGAGAAATGACAGTCGAACCTCATTATCCCGACACTCTAATGGGAAAAAGTGTCGTCATAAGCGGAGTGTCGCGGGAACCGGATTTGGAGAAAAATATGTTTATAAAAAGCTGTATTTTTAATTATTTTAATGACAATTTTAAATTCATAACTGTTCTTGCAGTTTTATGCAATAAAACATTATTATTAAACAAAATAAACACAAAAAAGAATAAATATCAGATTTATGATGACTTGTTTTGTTATTGTTACATGAAATATTGGTGAATTAAGGTTTGCTTATCCCTAGATGTGCTTCCTACAATTCTTTTTTCAATGTTATATAATGAATTCTAATTAGTATTCGTTGTTTCAGAAATAGATGTTAGATAATTTCTGATCGTTTCAATGCAATGCAATGCTTCGGTTTTAGTCGGATGAAAAACGCCGTGTTACCACATAAAAGCACTGACTGACCAGAATACAAAGACCTCGGGTAGACTGATACGTCTATCTGGAGCTTAAGTGGGTCATTCATAGTGTGTGGGTTTATTTATTCAGATAAAAAATTGAAGTAAGATTTCTCATTTATCTCAATGTGTATTTTAGACACTTTTGTGAAAAGTTTGGCTAAGACATTTCTAATTTCCGTGCTTATAAGATGGATTATGAAAAATGGACAATTGTCCTAAACCGTAGGGATATCCGGAGTTCAAAATTATTCAA
The DNA here is from genome assembly GCA_963932465.1 of Maratus speciosus. NCBI lineage: Eukaryota > Metazoa > Arthropoda > Arachnida > Araneae > Salticidae > Maratus > Maratus speciosus. The sequence continues at coordinate 52,915,049 of OZ010799.1, read as the reverse complement.
CAACGTAAAATCCGGAGTTTATTTACATTGAAATCATATACAGAAAATCGGGACTTTAAAAAACTGACGTGATAAAATCGGGACTTTAAAAAACTGACGTGATGAGCGGAGTGACGTGAAAATTGGGTGTCGGGATAACGAGGTCTGATTGTATTTAAGATTAGTATTATTTCTATGTAAGAAGATATTTTTAAATAAATTAATTAATCTACTCATATAGGAGAATGAAATTCCCTGGCTTTTCCCAAGTATATTTTAGGATAATTTCACACTAGTGGTGCAGTATGAACTGGACATGCTGAGAGTAAAATAAATATACCACTTGAAAATATTAAAATTTACAAACTATAGATAATATTGATTGAGATTTTTATATATGCACTACGCCCCTCAAAAAAGAAAAGATTTGCTCTTACGACTATAATAGAAATTGCTTTCTTTTATAATCATAATCTTCAGCAATTATCACAGTATCACTTAAAACCAACTTTAGCCAAAAGAGATTAAGAGGCGTGGACATTTTAGGATAGGGATTAAGAATATTTGGAATGATTTATTAGTTATACAGGGTGAATCTAAACTCTTGGGCAAAACTTTAAGGGGTTATTGTACGCATCAAGACAAACATTATTAAATAAGAAACTAAGGGTCCCAAACATTTTCCAAAAGAGCCATTAATGTTTAGGGTCCAAAATTTCAAATGATTATAAAAAATGGAAAAATTGGTCCATTCGTTTGCCGTTTTCGCAAAAACTATTCTTTATGTCAGTATTTTCTTGAAAATAAATTTTAAAGATAAAGTTTAAAAAATGCCGATAGGGGGCATTTTAGACTTTGAAGTAACGAAAAACTATTTTTTACCGTTATTTTTTGTATCTCATTAAATATTTTCAATAGTTTAGACTTAAACTTAAATTTTGAGCTCAAAATGTGAATCGTTGGGAGTGGTTAAGTAGCGCAAACTGAACTCTGTTCAGGAGTTGAAATTTGAACCCCCGCCCCCACCACCTGAACACAGCTCAGTAACTCTAATCTTGACAGGAAAATAAAAAATAATAACAAACAGCAAAGGTTTCTCTCAGCAAGAAAGACTTCCTTATACGGAACTAAAAGTGCACGATCTTTGATCTGCTAACCGCAAAAAAAAAACACAGAACTTCGTTTTCTTCAGTTCTTATCTGGCTTTGACTTTGACCCACGTTTCTCTTTTAGATAACGAATCCTTTTTATTTCACTTTGCTGAATATCTAAAAGTTAATACATGTGCAGATATGCAGATATAGGAAAAATGTTCTTTTCATTAGCAGATAGGTCTGTTTCTTGAACGCATGCAGCAGAGAGGGAAAAAGATGTTTCGTTTTCTCTTTTATGTTTTTCTTTTCACAATTTTTTCGTTACATGCCAGTTCTGTTACACGGCTCGGGGTTTCTTGTTTATTGATCAATTAGTGAAAATGAATGTTACTTTTTTTTAACGACCGACAAATGTTTTTTCAGAATCAGTTCCGGACACAGAGATTTCCACGGCAGTAAGACGTTCGCGGGTGACCTTTTGCACTGGGCAGCAATCCTTTAGGTTAAAGAGGTTTTATTTCCAAGCATTTGACTATCCTCGGCGCTGGGATTTTCAAAGCAGATGCACGGGATTTTTTCTGTCAGGTCCGATTTCTTTATTTGTCCTGTGGAAATCCATTCGGTCACCTGCCGACTTCTGTAATATATCTGGAAGGACAATGGGGTGCTTTGTCTCGGGGGCGACTACGGGCCGCTGTCTAGAATAGCGGCCCGTTCCAGACGCTCGGTACTGTTCAGGGGAGCTAGCGATCCTTGGTTGGTTCGTGGTACTGCAGGACATTTCAATTAGACGTGACGGGTACACTGTGAGTTGATATGAGTGCAATAAAGGGCGATAGAGTTCGTTTGAACCTGGTTTTATTGGGCCTTTCAATTACAGGTTGTATTTCGAAAAACCCAGGTCCAGATGACCGGAGAGTTGTCGCGGCACGTTTTCCCAAATGCGCTGTCGAGGGGCGGCAGTTAATTTAGCACTTCATGGTCGTAAAAAGCCACGAGTTTTTCGTTGTCCCGTCTTAAATATGGAATATGCCCGCTTGAGTGCGATACTAAAGGACTGGGAGGTGATCTCATTTAATAGGCTGGAAAATGCACTGTCCATCCCGATTTTGCTAACTGTAACAAAACCCATTTCTCCTACACATTTCTTTCATTCACCGTTTCTTTCAAATAGGAAATACTTTCCACTCACCCATTCTCCATATCTTTATTGCGTATTGTAACAGTAAATAGTTTGAAGCAGTTGAGTCAATTTTTGTGGCATTTCATTGTTTTATTCACACTATAATGGCTTCTCAAAGACACTGTTGTCTTACTCCAAAGGAAATTGTGAAACTTTAAAAGGATATATTTAAAAATGAATCTGATTTGTGCATGTTTTACTCATTTGAACTTCTATAATCTACATAAAAATATTAAGCCGAATTAGGGAAAAGGGAAAAACTGGTATTATTGTCCAAAGTATTTATTTAAGCAAAATGAATGTAGATGTTTGTAATATAAAACTAAACTATTTTTATTTTATTTATTAATGTATTATTTCAATCAATTTATTTATATTTTTTTAGTTTAATGATTAAAAAGCTTGAGCATCCCTTCTTCTGAACCAGTCGTTCTATTTCATCACTATGATGCCATGCATGAATTAATCGCTCAGTTAAGTTAAACCTTGTTTGTTGCTGCAGTTTTTTGTTAGACTCTGGTCTTCGAGTCAAAAAAACTTCAGTAACAAACATTAGATTACTAAAATCAGGCAAAAATAGACATGTTTGGAGGCTTAAACATAATGGGTAGTCATTCGTCATTGTATCTTGTGTCAGTTGAGTAAATGGCAACGGTCATTTGGAGCTATAAAGTATTTTTTTATTTTAGCCTTTTAATAGTACCCACACTCAGTTTAAAATCATAATGTTACAATAACATTGTTCATATTTGTCGAAAACCTGTGTTTCAGACCAAATTGAGAAAGATTAATTAATCAATTATTTACTAAACCAGACTTCCTGCTTAATCTTTCATAATCGGGATTATTTAAATGATTTTTTTAATAGACCACTAGCTTTTACCAGTGACTTCCAAATATGCATAAATGTTTCTTGCATTGTAAGAATTTTTATTTCATCCTTTAACAAGAAATTACATCAATTTACCAAATTCATATCAAAATATATCTGAATTTGAAGTTTGATGAAAATTCGTGCATTAGTTAATGAGATAGAGCTATAGCGGACATTCTGAAAAATGTAGCATAGCAGCGCCACCTGTTGAGCGGTTTACACCAAAACATAAACAGCACTAATTGATAAAAGGTATACCTGTATCTGAAGTTTGATGAAAATTCGTGCATTAGTTATTGAGATACAGCTTTAGTGGTAATTCGGAAAAAGGCAGCATAGCAGCGCCACCTATTGAGTCGTTCACACCAAAACATAACCAGCACTAATTCATATCAAGGTATACCAGAATCTGAAGTTTGTTGAAAATCCAAGAATTAGTTCTTGAGATAGAGCTATTGCAGAAATCACAAAAAATCAGCATAGCAGCGCCACCTGTTGAGCGATTTGCTCCAAAATGTATAAAACCTCATGTCAATGACTAACTGAATCTGAAGTTTGATGAAAATCCGTGCATTAGTTCTGGAGATTGAGCTATTGCGGAAATCGTGAAAAATGTTGCATAGCAGCACCCCCTGTTGTGTGATTTACACCGAGAACTAATCAGCACCAATTTATATCAGGGACTAACTGAATATATATTTTTATGAAATTCCGTGCATTAGTTCTTGAGATAGAGCGCCCACAAAATTTGTGTCACATATATACATAGTCACAAACTTACAGACAGACATTTTGTAAAAACATGTTTTTTGGAATTGCTGACCCCTAAAACGTATAAATTCGTCGGAAACTAAAAGTCAGAAATTTTCACGAATCCAATACTTTCTTCTTGTAAAGATAGAAGAAAGTAACGGACTTTAAAATAGCTTGAGTGTTAAAGGTTTAAGAGAGTGCAAAAAACTTCCCCAATCCCCATATAGTTCCTCGCAATTTGAAAGATTTTTTAAAATCTTTTAAATCCTGAATTCGATTGTACATTGCATGTAAATGTTTACTTCATTTGATGATTCTCACTATAAAATTTGTTTTTAAAATATGCTTAATTGACTGGTCTTAATATATCAGAAAATATTAATTAGTAAATATTTGCAATGCCACTCTATTGGACAACATGCAGATATTTTTCTTTAACTAAATTGCATGCTGCTATCATATTTGAAACATTCTAACCTGTTATTTCAAAAACAATTTTCAAGATCATGACATTTTTCAGTGAAATATGAAAATACCCAGTTTTTGGGTATTTATCCAGTGTTTGAGTAAATACTCAAATCCCAATGTATATATCCCAAAAATGAATACCTACCCTATGGGTATTTACCCTTACCACATCACTGAGTACACCCAAACTTGATTTAAACTTTTTTATTTGGTTTAGCGTAACATCAAGTTAAAGGTATTGAAAATTTAATCATGCTACTAATAATGAAAATAAAATAAAAAATTCCGACTTTCCGAAAGTCATTTTTTAAACGTACAAATATAAGTGAAATAAAATTATACCACTGGCGACTAAATTAAAAAGACAAAAGTTAAAAATTTAAAAATGATATATTTAACAGCTTTTAATTTACAATCTAAATTTTTAAAAATAGTGTTTAATTAGATAAAATTGAAAAATTAGTGGTGTTGTTCAAAGTGTTTATTTATGCAAAATCAAATGTTTGTAATGTCTGACAAAACTACTTTTATTTCTTAACAATGAAACTCGAAACATTTTCAACTTAATGCTTTAATGATCTAAGCGTTTTCTCAATTCATCGAAAAACCTTTGTTCAGTTTAATTTTTACTCACCTTTTAAATAATAAATATAAATGCTATCCTGTTTACAAGAATATGTCACTAAGCAAATATTAGCGTAGAAAATCTCTGTTACATTGTGCCTGTTTAAATTTATTCAAAGATTGAAAATGGAAATTCGTAAAATTACTATATTTCAAACTTTCTTATATTATGGCACTAAACGTGTGTTATCCCACAGTCATTACATTGTGAAATTGCTATTATTAATACAGTTAGAATAACCAAAATCACATGCAAAGAATTATTACAAACCTGTCAGAGGAACATCATATTATGTTTCGAAATTTATTTTTTATAGTTTCTGAAAAATCTAACGTTGCAATATTGTACCTTTTAAAAGGATTTAAGAATTAAAAAAAGTAACTCGTTATTATTTTTTTTTAATTAGCACATTTTTAAATTTCCAAAATGCAATTTACGAAACTGGTGAATCTTAAATAGAGATGTAAATCTCTACGAACCTAAATCGATTAAAAAAATGTACTTAGCATTTTTAATCTGCTAATCTCTTTATGTAATGCAAAACATTCAAAATATTTTACATCTTAATAATTGTGACTTTCTGAAAATAAAAATCGCTGTGATACCAGATAATCTAATATCTATATAATTAGAATATTTTATCTTTGAAAAATTCATTTATTAATTTTTTTATTAATATGCACAAAATCTTTCATGCACTTTAACTAGATACTAAATCCATTTTATCAAAAATGGTAAAAGATCTATATTATAAAGGACAAACTAATCTGTGAGCACTTTTGACGTCATTTTGCGATTGGCAACAGCAGACGATGAAATTTCACTTTTATGGCAATTTTTAAAAGTTTTTAAACTTCTAAATATCGCACATTTTTAATTATTACACCGTTGAATAGAGAATAAAATGTACTTTCAAGTGCAATTTGTTTGAAAACTATATCGAAATTTGTTTGAAAACCATCGAAATTCACTCAATTTTTATTGCTTTTAAAATAATTTTCAAGCACTAATTTTTTTCTTTATCTCTATCGCATGCAAACGATTGCAAAAGATAAGTCCGTTTGATCTTCACTTAATATAAATGACTCACGAAAATATCGATTTTAATACATTTCAAAATTTTAATTGAACACATTACTGTTGTTTTTTATATAAATGCGATTTTTAGTATTCTAAATAATATATATTAAATTATAAAAAAATATTAAATACAATATAAAAAATCTATTAGTGTTGTGATTTTTTAAAAAGTAGATCTGTACAAAGCTATGTCATAATCTTTGAGATTATTTGCTGATAATATTTTTTCATTAGCTGCAATTTATTTTCATCAAAGAACGCGTTTTAACGTTATATAAATATACTACATCAAAACTTGCTTGCAGAACCTTTCGAAAATACCTCTTTCATCACTGGACCTTCCTTATGTGCTGAGAAAAAAAGGATGTTGACATCAGAAATAATATACAGGGTGTCCATAATTAAACGACCCTATTTTAAAGTTGTCTACGTACGAAACTATTGGTCAGAAAGTTCTGACGGATATAATGAACGAATGGGAATTTCTTTGAGCGGAAAATTTTTAGTTCACATTTTTGCCACCAGAGGGCGTTTTTTAAAAATCACACAAATTGTAAGCCACACCCACTGAATACTAGGCCTCAGCTCTGAGAAGAAAATGGCGGCTGACGTAAGTTAATTTGTTTGTACGATCCGTTCAATTCGAACACCAATAAAGTTTTTACGCTTTATTTTTTTTCTGGTGGCGGTCTGTAGATTTGTCTTATTTAATCTGAGATACATAAAGCTTAAAAACTTTTTAAAAAGTGTAATTCATTAAAAACGCCCTCTGGTGGTGAAATTTTGAACTAAAAAATTTTCGCTCAAAACATTCCCATTCCTTTATTATGTCCGTCACAAAATCTTACAACTTTCGGACCACTAGTTTCGTCTGTAGACATCTTTAAAGTAGGGTCGTTTAGTTATGGACACCCTGTATATGATGGTTTTCACATATATTCTGTAACCCGGGTTTATACCCTAGTGAGAAATACAGATGTAAACATACTTTGGCTTGCCTCTACAGCTTTCTAAAAATTTTGGTTGTAAAGTGATTGTAGTTATCCTAATTATATAAATTTAAATAAAATGCACAAAATCGTTAATATGTATTTAATAAATATTCTTATTTTATTAATGACGTTCTTATGTTTCTTCTTGTGTAACATTTGAAAATTCATGAAGAAATGTGTGGTATGTATATATTTTAATTTATATTTCAGGTGCAGATATTTGTGGTCCATTCTGCATATATAGTGAAAGAACTTATGAAAAGGAATCATACCCAAAGACTCTTATGAAAAGGAATCATGATCAAAGACTATAGACATATATCTAATTCGATAAATTTTCCCATTAAAAAAACGTGTTCAGTAAGGATCTTTTTAAGTTTCTGAACTAGTGCGCAATAGCATGATTTTCTTCAATTCCGCATACAAATTACACGACAGAATTTAGACAACTGTTTATTAAAAGATATAAAAAAATATTACAGAAAACGCCCATATATGATATATATCTTCAGCGTCATTTCTCTTGTGTCAAATATCACTTCTGAAAGCCTCTATAAAGAATTAAATAACTTTATGGCACTACATCATTGTTGATATTTCATAATTTATGTGTTAACTTCAGACTTCTGTATAGAAAAGGTTGTACTGGCAAATTCTTATTGAAATATTTATTATATATTATTACATAAAATGTGGCTATATTTCTGTAAACTTGTGTATATATATATTTGTATGTATTTTTAAAAAATCTATTTTTTAACCAATTCGTGTTCATCTTTCGATTTAGACTTTAAATCATTCTGTACAAAACTTTTATAACTACTTCTCATTTTATGCTAAAAAAATACTTTTATTATTATTGATTGGAAAGGTCTTCTATGTATGAGATATGAAATAAAGAATATATTTAAAAGTGTAATTTAACTTTGAACCAAGGACTTCATTGGATAATTTTACCATGAAGTATATGCATAGACATTTAGTTTTAAAATGAACCATCAAACTGATGGCAAAGAAAAAAAATTAACTTGTGAGATAAGAGTAATAAGTAACTTTCTGTCAAACCTGCATTGAATAGTCCTCTTTCATCACCTGTCGCTTGTGCTGGTGTATAACAAACGTTTCTTTAAAGATTAAATGTCCATCTGTGTTATTCTGGCAAAAAGTCTATTTCTGGGTTAGTGTTTAACAAAAGATTCTCTCAAAAGCATAATATATGCATCATCGTGTGCTTACTAATGAGAAACCTTTCGCTTGTGACATGCGTAGTAATAAATTTTCTCAAAAACAAATTTAAGGGATGATCTGTGAATCCATACCAATAAGAAACCATTCACATGCGTTGGGTGCAATAGAATATATTCTTTTATATATGCTTTAAATGTCCGCCTGCGTGTTCATACTGAAAAGAAAACCTTTCTCTTGCGAGGTGTGTAACAAAGGGTTTTCTCAAAAATTTAATTTAAATATCCACCTGCGTGTCCATACTGAAGAGAAACCTTTCAATTGTGCGGTGTGTAACAAAAGATTTTCTCAAAAATCTGCTTTGAATGACCGCCGGCGTGTCCATGCTAAAGAGTAACCCTTCTCTTGTGAAGTGTGCACTAAAGGATTTTCTCATAAATCTGGTTTAAATGTCCACCTGCGTGTCTGAAGAAAAATCTTTCTCATGTGAGGTGTGTAACAGACGGTTTTTCCTGAAATCTAATTTAAAAAGACACCAGCCTGTCCATAGTAAAGAGAAACCTTTTTCTTGCGTGGTGTGTAACAAAGGATTTTTGCAGAAATCTCATTTAAATGTACACCTGCGTGTCCATACTAAAGAAAAACCTTTTTCTTGTGAGGTTTGTAACAAAGGATTTTTTTGTAAATCTACTTTAAATGAACACCTGCGTGTCCATACTAAAGAGAAACCTTTTTCTTGTGAGGTGTGCACCAAAGCATTTTCTAAAAAATCTAATTTATATGAACACCTGCGTGTCCATACTAAAGAGAAACCTTTCTCTTGTGAGGTGTGTAACAAAAGATTTTCTCAAAAATCTCATTTAAATTCTCACCTGTTCCTTCATACCAACGAGAAACCTTTCTCTTGTGAGGTTTGTAACAGAGGGTTTTTGCAGAAATCTGGTTTAAAAAGACACCTGCGTGTTCATACTAAAGAGAAACCTTTCTCTTGTGAGGTATGTAACAAAGGATTTTCTCAAAAATGTAGTTTAAATGACCACCTGCGTGTCCGTACTGAAGAGAAATCTTTTTCTTGTGAGGTATGTAACAAAGGATTTTCTCGTAAATCTACTTTAAATGACCACCAGCGTGTCCATACTAAAGAGAAACCTTTTTATTGTGAGGTGTGCACCAAAGCATTTTCTAAAAAATCAAATTTATATGAACACCTGCGTGTCCATACTAAAGAGAAACCTTTCTCCTGTGAGGTGTGTCACAAAAGATTTTCTCAAAAATCTCATTTAAATACCCACCTGCTCTTTCATACCAATGAGAAACCTTTCTCTTGTGAGGTTTGTAACAAAGGATTTTCTCGAAAATCTTATTTAAATGTCCACCTGCGTGTCCATACCTAGGTGAAACCTTTCTCTTGTGTGGTTTGTAACAAAGGATTTTCTCGTAAATCTACTTTAAATGGCCACCTGCGTGACCATACTAAAGAGAAACGTTTTTCTTGTGATATGTGTGACAGAGGGTTTTGCAGAAATCTGATTTAAAAAGACACCTGCGTGTTCATACTAAAGAGAAACCTTTCTCTTGTGGGGTGTGTATCAAATGTTTTTCTTCCAAATCTAATTTTAATGTCCTCCTGCGTGTTCATTTCTAAAGGGAAACTTTCCTCTTCTGAGGTGTGCACCAAAGAATTTTCTCTTAAATCTGCTTTAAATGTCCACATGCATGGCCATACTACGTAGAATTTTTTTACTTGATTTTTGCAAAAGTTTGATTTAAATAACCATCTGCATGTTCATATTAAATAAAAACCTTTCTTTTGTGAATTGTGTCACAAAAAATTTTTGAGAAAATCTATTTTGAATGTTCATTTGTGTGTTCTTTTTCTTGTGAAGTGTTGTAACAGAGTTTTCTTCTAAATCTGTTTTAAATAAGTATAAAGACATCCATTTCAGAGTGTTCCCTCTTTAACGTACTTCACGTACAGTTCATTTTATCAACCATTTTTATATCTAAAGAGGCTTTGTGGTGTTTATGCTTTTCAAAGTGGAATTTAAATTTAAACATGTATATGTATAGTCATATGAAAAGGACATTTTTCATTTCTAAAATCTGTAATATACTGGCACACCCCCCACTGAAAAATTAATCAAATGGTATCCGAATTATGAATGTTAGTAAAACGTAGTTTGACACGACTTCAGATAGTATTTAGAAGACTGTGCCACATTGCTAAATGTACTTTTAAACCGGTGACAGATCATATATATCTATTCCAGTTAAGCAGTAAAATACATTTATGAATCTTTAAACTTATCTAATAATTTAATAAATTTGTTTACTATCTCTTGGTCTATATAGTATTTTCCATAGTAATTTAACAAGTTTTTTTGCGACTAGAATAACAAATTTTCTTTTTATATTAGTTATTGTAATATCATTTTTGAAAAATCGATAGCAACAAGAAAACGGTTCTCTCACATATGCTGCGTTTAAATGCTTGTTTTGCCTTCCTTCCACTCTTTTCCACGAAAAGATATTAACACATATTCTTCTCCCACCTTTTGTGGTTTATTCACGAAAGTATGGAAAGATTCAACAATGAAAAAGCAGATAAGGAGATTAGATCGACTTGAAGGAAAATGTTACTTTCTGCAGAATGTCTGTCCGTTTCATTCTAAAGCTATTAAAGATGAAAAACACCGTGTGACCGTAAAAGACGATGCCAATACTGAAAAAAGTTAGCGGTATGTCTATTTGGAACTTTAATACCTGTACAGGTACACCTCTTGTACCGCCCTTCATTGTGACTCTAGCCTTGCATATTTTTCCTCTCTAATTCTTTCTTTTGGCTCACAACTGATTACATTAACAATGATAATCAGCCATTCAACTAAATTTCCATTAGGTACTTAACTACACTCATTTTACAAGATTTCACATTTTGTATTATGCCATAATAAATCAGAGATAAAATTTCTCTTTGTTTCGAAAGAATCACCTTTTCGAAATTTTCATTCATTCTTCTTCCTTTGAAATTTCTGCTTCCTCCACCCTTCAAAACTGAAAATTTTAAATCTTCAATGTTCTTTTATATTTTAATATGTCATGTTTGCACTATTTGTTATTTTACAATAACAGTGAGTAAGTAATTTCATCTTAACATGTTACAAAACCAAATGTGCATGAAAACTGGCATGCTATTTGCATAATAATATAAGGTAGAAATTATGAATTTCCAAGAAGGGTCGTATGCATTAGAGCAGCAATATTCATCTTTTGACTTTTCGTGGGCCACAAATCTATGTTTCCCATGTTAGGTGGGCCACAATATGCTTCATTATATAATTAAACAAAAACATAAATTGTAGAACAAAATAAAAAAAACAAAACATTTTATTTCCTACATTGTTAGTTCTGCATTTAATGTTATTTTTTTTGTAACAAATAACTGAATGAAATATCTTAACATCTCTCCCTTCTGAGGCTTAAACAAAGTTGTAAATAAATTGTTTTTTTTATTTATTTGTCCTGCAAATTATGTTTTTGTTTAATATGTAAATAACTACTGCATTCAGACGAACACATTTCAAAATTAACGGAATGTACCATCATCAGGATTTGATTTGCAAGGTATCGCAGCACAAGTTGTGGCGTAATTAACCAATATTTAATCCAAAATGTTTCATCAGTAAAGTAACGCAGGTTGTCGTAGTTTGGACAAAAATTTCATTTTTGAGCGTTAAAAGGTCTATAATAAAAGAATAAAAAATCAATTTTACTTAAATTTGCTTACCACATTTTTTACTCTGGAAAGCTATCAATGCAAAAATAGTGTTAAATCTTGACTACTAATATTTAACAACAGTATAGCTGTTATAAAACGTAAAAAAACAGTGTTACTTATTTTTTTTAACCTATTCCTCCGAGGGGGCAATGTAAATGCAAGAGGAAATTGTTACCTAAGTTTAACTTGGGATATTTATTTAGCGACAACACTAGTTGTTTCTGTGCCACACAAAAAAATGTCAAAAAAACTTAGGAATAGTTTTAGATAAAACTAGACAACCGAAAAAGGTCTCTATCTTTTTAAAATTTACAAATAATTAAATTTTTATTTCTTGATGCCGCGAAAAGTAAGTGCCTGTGAACAATATATATATATATATATATATTATACAGCAGAAGTATGTCCGCTGTCAATGCTGTTGTCATATTGACGGTACAACCTGTAATATATATTTCTTTTTTGCAAATTTATGAACTTCTAAGCATCAGAAAATTTTCAAACAGTCTTAAAACAATAAGTCTTAAAACAATATAAATAGTTCAGTATTTGTTTCCGGCTAGTATTCCTTAACGAAATCAAAACTTTATCTATGAATAAATAAAAGAAAACATAAATAAATCACAAAGTTAACACCTTTTTAATCGAAATACGGGCACATATATATGTAACTGATATTCATGTTTAAAAAAGAGTATCAGGGAAATATATTTCAAATTTGACATCATATTCACCTGCTTTACTCATATAAATGCTTCTTGTATTACTAACAAATGTTTGAAAATATCCTTTTTGTTGCTACTATGACGCCATATGCATCTTCTTTTTAATTCCTAAAGAATTATTTCAAATTCATTTTTCACGTGAAAATCTTTTAACTGAAAATTAATTGCTGTAGGAAAATTATTCTTAAGGCTTTTGAATTTTTTTGCAACAATAAAGAAAAAATGTCAAATTTTATAACATAAATGTGCATTGATTCTCAGTAAAAATAGTAAAATTGGGAATTATTAAGTAATATATTTGAATAAAGTAAATAAAAATGAGTCCCCGTAAGGCATGGTGGCGTCACGGCGACGTCGTTGTTAAGTCACACTGTGATTTTGTGACCGTCGATATGACGTGATAGTGACTAGTATGCGAAGTCGTTATGGCCGTTTTAGAGGTCGTTTGTGACGTTACATTGTGACCACTCTGTGAAGTCAGGGTGTGACAAATTTGTGAAAAGTGTGTCATTTGTGACTATTTTGGCATTAATTTTGTGACGAACATGTGACGAAAGCGACAATGCTTTGAAGTCACAGTGTGACCAATTTGTGAAATATGTGTCATTTGTGATGAACTTGTCATAAATACTGTGGTGATTTCAAATTAAATTCAAATTTCAAATTAATTACTTAAAAGGCGCAAAGGACAACATAGTGAAAAAGATTCCATGCCGAGACATCCGGGCCATCAGTATAGCGCACTGACATTCTACCGACTAAATCACATGAAACGATATCCAGTTTGGACAATTTCTTACTATTACATGTTAGCAAGGCGACAAACACAGCACAAGATGGAATATTTATCGTGAGCCACCGACATGGGCAAAGACGAAACTTAATTAAATCCAACATCGATTGAAACTATATTAATACTTGGAAATTTTTCCAGAGAGAAACATTCGCCTTGCATACAATATTTCAAATGAAAATCAAATTTCAAATTAAACATGTCCTATCCTGTTTGCCTGGGTATTAATCTATTTAGAAATGAAGACAAGGTTTTTAACACGGATGCACATTACTTTACTAAGACAACACGGACATAAATTACACAAATAAATATAACATATTTCACTGTATGCTCAATCGGCATACCACCTAAACATAGCCATTTATAAACAATACTTATTCCATAATCTCGTTCACAGTATATATATATATTTTAGCTCGTTCAGTCAGTTAATAGAAACCATGGAGTAAATGTCATTATTCAGACACCACATCTCCTCCCCCTTTACAGGTCAAGCTTCTTGGTGGCCTGCGAACTCTCTGAGAACGTCTGGGTATCATAGTCGGGCTTGCTTGTATCGGTGGAGCATCTGTCATAGCAGGTACTGGTTATGAACTATTTGACTGATGGGTTGGGGAAGTCAGATCCTTACTCGGGACATCAGCAGTTGAAGGTGACGCTACAGGTTTGTCACTGGAGATCGGAATAATAATACTTTCAGTATTCAGGTGTTCCGGTTCTGAAGAAGTCTCTTTAACCTTTGCTGATGAAGATCTTCGATATTCATTCGATGTAGAATTATTCTTGTGTACTTGTTCACCTACTGGACGGATTTGGTCAAGATAGCGTCTTACGAGTATACCTTGAACATCGATTGTATAATGAATAGCACCATCTTTATTAATTATTCTTCCAAATTTCCATTTTCAATTCGCCGATTTATAATCTCTTACTGCTACAGAATCACCGATGTCAAAATTTCTATCTCTAAATTCACATACTCCTTTTCGTACTTTTTCTTGAATCCTCGATTGTAGTTGAGGTAATAGTAAATCAATCCTACTTCGGATATCTCTTTTTAAAAATAACATAGCTGGGCTGTGATTTGTTGTTGCATTTGGTGCTTTTCTGTATTGAAGCAAAAATGTACTCAATTTTTGTTGTATACTTCCTTCATAACTCTGCATGGCTCGCAGTGACTGTTTTACCATATGGACATAGCGTTCAGCTTGGCCATTACTTGATGGTTTAAATGGTGCGGAAGTTTTGTGCTTGATACCATTCCTTCGCATGAATCTCTGAAATTCATCAGACGAGAATTGTGGTCCGTTGTCACTGACAAGAACTAATGGCAATCCAAATCTCGCAAAACTGTCTCGTAGACATTCAATTGTTTTCTTCGCTGTGGTAATCTTCATCGGATATACTTCTAACCACTTAGAGTGAGCATCAACTATCACAAAAACATGTGCTCAAATAAAGGACCGGCAAAATCAACATGTATACGTTCCCATGGCATGCTGGGATACTCCCAGTAATGAACTTTGGCCTTTGTTGGATCAGTCTTGTGTCTGGCACAATCAGCGCAATTTCTAGCTGCTTCTTCTATATCGTTGTCAATCCCTTTCCAATAGACGAATGATCTTGCGATTGCTTTCATTTTAACAGTGCCTAAGTGTCCTTGATGCAGTTCTTCCAGAACACGCTTTTGATATTTCTTCGGAACACACACTCTTTGTCCGTACATGATACATCCATCTTCAATGGTATATTGTGCTTCTCTTCCCTGCAAATTCTGACCTTTCCGCAAGGCTTGTAAAAGTGGACCCAATTCTTCATCTCTCCACGTTTCTTCTCGTAATTCCTTTGAAGTAACTGGTAACGGGCTTGCGGGGTCTACCGGCTCGAGTAACCAAGTTCAGGGACTACTTGGTTTTTCTAACTGGGTGGTGAGGACTGTCGTGGCGATTGTTCGTCAACTTGGGAATAGCCGGCGTGGCGTGCGTTGGGCAGCGCGTCGGTCTGACCGGAGTTTGCGTGGGGTTCCGCTTTGTCGGGGCTTGTCTGGCGGCGACCTTCGGGACGCGCCGCGGGGCTTGTCTCGCGGGTGGTTCCCTGCGTGGACGGATGGGCCTGCAAGAGCCTGGGACCGGGAGATGGGACCCCCGTCTTAACTGGTCTAGCATTCACTTTTTTTGCTGCGAAACACGCTTTTTTATGTGCCCAATTTTTGAACAAAAGTTGCACTTACTCGAAATAAATCGACATTTTTCTTTGACATGATACGTGCCTGTACATCGCGTGCAAAATAAAGATTTCCGCTGCTTTTCCACAAAGTTTGTTTTTCTGTACCACTGTTTCTTTACTGCATGAACTGCATTTATTTCACGGCCCATAATATCATTTGCCCCCTTAAATGCCTTTTCCATAGCTAAAGCTATTTGCAAAGTTTTATCCAGATCTATATTATCTTCTTCAAATAATCTATCTAGAATTATTTTATCGCGTAATCCACTAACAAAAACATCACGTAACATGATATTTAACATATTACTTTCATAATCGCAATTAATTGCTAGTGCTCGGAGTTCCGCTATATAATTATTAATACTCTCCCCTTCATGCTGTTTACGATTCAGAAACTTATGTCGGGAAGGTATAATCAATGGCTTTGGGGTCAAATGCTTTTTCAAAATATCTTTCAATTTATCTAGGTTTGCGCAGAAGGAATTTCTGGAGACAACAAATTTTTTATTAACTGATACAATTTAGGACTTAGAGAAGAAATAAACACTTTAGCCCTAACGTCATCCGGGACTTTTTGCACATCTAAGTATGTGAGAAATCTTTCGAAAAAAACTATCGAAATTTTCATATTCTTCATTAAATTTTTCAAATTGAACAGTTACTTTATGAGAAACGTTCTCTTTACTTTGAAGAGCAAGAATCAATTCTCGATTCTGTTTCAACAATTCTTGTATTTGTTGTTCCATAATTCAATTGAATTAAAAGATGAAAATGAAACTTTTACCTTTAGCCGTCTTCGTAGAGATCTACTTTTTATTTCTCGTCGCCAGCTGTCCTATCCTGTTTGCGTGGGTATTAATCTACTTAGAAATGAAGACAAGATTTTTAACACGGATGCACATCACTTTACTAAGACAACACGGACATAAATTACACAAATAAATATAACATATTTCACTGTATGCTCAATCGGCATACCACCTAAACATAGCCATTTATAAACAATACTTATTCCATAATCTCGTTCACAGTATATATGTATATTTTAGCTCGTTCAGTCAGTTGATAGAAACCATGGAGTAAATGTCATTATTCAGACACCACAAAACAAATTTTAAATTAATTGCTTAAAAGGCAATTTTAATTTGAAATTTGATTTTCATTTGAAAATTATATACAAGACGAATGTTTCTCTATAGAAATTTTTCCAAGTATTAATCTAGTTTCAACCGATGCTGAATTTAATTAAGTTTCGTGTTTGCTCCATGTCGGTGGCTCACGATAAATATTCCATCTTATTCTGCGTTTGTAGCCTTGCCAGCATGTAATAGGGAGAAATTTTCCAGGCTGGGTATCGTTTAATGTGGTTTAGTCGTTAGAATGCCAGTGCACTATACAGATGGCCCGAGTTCGAGTACCGGCATGGAATCTTTTTCACTATATTGGCCTTTGCGCTTTTTAAGCAATTAATTCGAAATTTGATTTTCATTTGAAATATTGTATGCAAGACGAATGTTTCTCTATGGAAATTTTTCCAAGTATTAATCTAGTTTCAACCTATGCTGAATTTAATTAAGTTTCGTGTTTGCCCCATGTCGGTGGCTCACGATAAATATTCCATGTTATTCTGCGTTTGTAGCCTTGCCAGCATGTAATAGGGAGAAATTTTCCAGGCTGGGTATCGTTCAATGTGGTTTAGTCGTTCGAATGCCAGTGCACTATACTGATGTCCCGAGCTCGAGTACCGGCATGGAATCTTTTTCACTATATTGGCCTTTGCGCCTTTAAAGAATTAATTCGAAATTTGATTTTCATTTGAAATATTGTATGCAAGACGAATGTTTCTCTATGGAAATTTTTCCAAGTATTAATCTAGTTTCAACCGATGCTGAATTTAATTAAGTTTCGTGTTTGCCCCATGTCGGTGGCTCACGATGAATATTCCATCTTATTCTGCGTTTGTAGCCTTGCCAGCATGTAATAGGGAGAAATTTTCCAGGCTGGGTATCGTTCAATGTGGTTTAGTCGTTAGAATGCCAGTGCACTATACAGATGGCCCGAGCTCGAGTACCGGCATGGAATCTTTTTCACTATGTTGGCCTTTGCGCCTTTTAAGAATTAATTCGAAATTTGATTTTCATTTGAAATATTGTATGCAAGACGAATGTTTCTCTATGGAAAATTTTCCAAGTATTAATCTAGTTTCAACCGATGCTGAATTTAATTAAGTTTCGTGCTTGCCCCATGTCGGTGGCTCACGATAAATATTCCATCTTATTCTGCGTTTGTAGCCTTGCCAGCATGTAATAGGGAGAAATTTTCCAGGCTGGGTATCGTTCAATGTGGTTTAGTCGTTAGAATGCCAGTGCACTATACTGATGTCCCGAGCTCGAGTACCGGCATGGAGTCTTTTTCACTATATTGGCCTTTGCGCCTTTAAAGAATTAATTCGAAATTTGATTTTCATTTGAAATATTGTATGCAAGACGAATGTTTCTCTATGGAAATTTTTCCAAGTATTAATCTAGTTTCAACCGATGCTGAATTTAATTAAGTTTCGTGTTTGCCCCATGTCGGTGGCTCACGATAAATATTCCATCTTATTCTGCGTTTGTAGCCTTGCCAGCATGTAATAGGGAGAAATTTTCCAGGCTGGGTATCGTTTAATGTGGTTTAGTCGTTAGAATGCCAGTGCACTATACAGATGGCCCGAATTCGAGTACCGGCATGGAATCTTTTTCACTATATTGGCCTTTGCGCTTTTTAAGCAATTAATTCGAAATTTGATTTTCATTTGAAATATTGTATGCAAGACGAATGTTTCTCTATGGAAATTTTTGCAAGTATTAATCTAGTTTCAACCTATGCTGAATTTAATTAAGTTTCGCGTTTGCCCCATGTCGGTGGCTCACGATAAATATTCCATCTTATTCTGCGTTTGTAGCCTTGCCAGCATGTAATAGGGAGAAATTTTCCAGGCTGGGTATCGTTCAATGTGGTTTAGTCGTTAGAATGCCAGTGCACTATACTGATGGCCCGAGCTCGAGTACCGGCATGGAATCTTTTTCACTATATTGGCCTTTGCGCCTTTTAAGCAATTAATTCGAAATTTGATTTTCATTTGAAATATTGTATGCAAGACGAATGTTTCTCTATGGAAATGTTTCCAAGTATTTATCTAGTTTCAACCGATGCTGAATTTAATTAAATTTCGTGTTTGCCCCATGTCGGTGGCTCACGATAAATATTCCATCTTATTCTGCGTTTGTAGCCTTGCCAGCATGTAATAGGGAGAAATTTTCCAGGCTGGCTATCGTTTAATGTGGTTTAGTCGTTAGAATGCCAGTGCACTATACAGATGGCCCGAGCTCGAGTACCGGCATGGAATCTTTTTCACTATATTGTCCTTTGCGCCTTTTAAGCAATTAATTCGAAATTTGATTTTCATTTGAAATATTGTATGCAAGACGAATGTTTCTCTATGGAAAATTTTCCAAGTATTAATCTAGTTTCAACCGATGTTGAATTTAATTAAGTTTCGTGTTTGCCCCATATCGGTGGCTCACGATAAATATTCCATCTTATTCTGCGTTTGTAGCCTTGCCAGCATGTAATAGGGAGAAATTTTCCAGGCTGGGTATCGTTCAATGTGGTTTAGTCGTTAGAATGTCAGTGCACTATAGTGATGGCCCGAGCTCGAGTATCGGCATGGAATCTTTTTCACTATATTGGCCTTTGCGCCTTTTAAGCAATTAATTCGAAATTTGATTTTCATTTGAAATATTGTATGCAAGGCGGATATTTCTCTCTAGAAAATTTTCCAAATATTAATACTGTGATGATTCTTGTCATAAACATTGTGATGAATTTTTAAATAAAGTTTTGTTTGAATATAAAATCTTATTTTTTTACCGTATTTTTTAGCAAAATATCGCTAGTTTGCAGTCCTATTTTTCTAAAATATTTTTAATTTTTCTACTTAAAAAACAATGCTTATCAACTGACATCTTTTTTTATTAAGTTCTAAGTTTGATCTTAAATTCAAACTTGATGTTAAGAATGTGTAAGTTTTTTAATGTGTTGTGATTTGTTATTGCTGTATGAAATATGAACATGGAGCCTAACGGATATTAATACAACTCTTATTTATATTACTGCATGATAAGCCATATTTATTTAAATTTTTTATTCCCGTGCATAGTGTATTTTGTGAATATAAGCTAAATAGATTTGGTATGTTTTATAGGAAAAGACTGATCTGGGAAATCGAAAAAACAAGTAATAAAAATCAAGCGTTAAGCATAGATTATAAAACACTTTGCAACACTTCCTGAATGCTTTAACAAGACATCGTAATTTAAAGAAATAAGGTAAATAAGATAACTAAGTAAACATTTTAGAAAACGCATAAAACATTTGAAAAAGTGATTTCAGCAGTTACCGTCCATAGCCAAATATGTTTTCAAATTATTTTGAATAGTATTTGATCTGTAGATTGATATACATAATATATAATGGGAAAATTTAGTGTAGCAAGAAAACGCATAATACGTTGAAATTCTCTTTCAGCTATTTATACTAATATATGGAAACATAGATGAATACTTTTGTACAGCCCTGTAGTTTACTCAAAACCATTATTACACGCCACTATTTAGTTAAAATTTAATTTAAAATAAAACACTCTTAAAACTGCTGAAATCACATTTCCAGAAATTATAATTTATAGACGGCAATGTATCCAATCCTTTGCGTGACACTATATATCATTTTATCTATATTCTACAAACATTTCTTAGTAAATTAAATGCAGTTCAGCGTAAAAACTCATTTAAAAACCACCTCTAAACAATTTGCGTCCATACCCAGTAACCCTAACGAATACTTTTGTGTTGCCTTGTATATGAATTATTGCATTTATATACACCATATACTATGCATAAATATAGTAGAATCATAAAAGCGCATATCATAATTAAAAATGCATTTCTAGCAATCATCGCTAATGAACAGTACATCGGATAACACATAATGTCCGAAATATTTTGTATGTCTCTGTAAATGCTATATACTCTTGTATTATACATGAAAAAAATTATAGTATGTAAACCTTAGCGACGTATATCAATTTCATCATATATGAAATAGATTAACATAATTAAATACGACGCAAACAATTTCCTCCACCCTATATCATTATGTATTGGAGTTCCTTTTTTAGACCTGTAAATGAACAATAGCTATTCTTTGGATGAATGCATATTTTAGTGCGCTTCATAAATGCATATCAATTTTATTCAGTTTGAAAGCGTGTAAAATCATTATAAATCATTTGAAACTATTTTTTCCCATAGGTTGTAATGTAACGGAATACTTTTGACTGTCCCTGTAAATGAACTAAACATACTACAAATTTCATTACAAATAGGGATCGTGCTATGGTAAACGTCAATAACATCCAAAAATTTCAGGGCAATCCGGGCATATTTACGCGTGTTAGAGCGCGGACAGACGGCCAGACAAACCGAAGTCATAAGCACTTTTCAACTTTGTTGAAAAGTGTTGAAAAGGAAATATAAAAGTAAAATAAATGGCTGCATATGAAATGTTTTTATTGTTTGAAAAACATTTTAATGTAAAAAGTAGATATCAATCTCTTAAAAAAAATATTATCTAAGTAAATATCAACGTTTTAAAATTACACTAAAGCGCATAAAAAACACTTTATTTCAATTCTTAAATATCTTATTTTTTTTAATGCTAATATTTACGCGTATCGAAAACGTAGAAAATGAGTTTACAATCGAAGAAAATTTAATAACTGATTCTGAATGTCTACAATTAAATGTTTGATTAAAATCACAAACAGCAAAAAATGCTTACATACAATTTAAAAAAATAAATATACCAATTTGAAAAACACTAAATAATTAGTATTTATAATTGTACTATTTAACAACAACAAACTACAATAGATGAATTAAATGCATTATTAGATTTAACAATTTCTTCAAAATCTTTCCATGTTATAAGGAATTCCTATTTTATAATTTTGGCAAATGTTAAATTTGAATACATTGATATGAAGATTTGGGATTTTAAATACCAATTTAAAATATTATTAGCAATGAAAAAAATCTTTCAAAAGTTTGACTACTATAATATGTAAAAAGAAATTTTCCCAGTATAATGTTAATTTCTAAATTGAAACAGTTTCGTAATATCATAATAATCGAATATCATATTTAACTCCAAAATAATAATGACGATATATACTGTCTTAATAATCTTAAAACTGTAAAAGGCCAAAAAAAAAATCAAATCACTGTCACAACACATTTTAATCTCAAGTAACTGCAAATTAATATTTACAATCATTCCACTATAAATGTAGGCATGAATCAGTCTCTGCGTCAGCTTATTTTTTTTTCTAGCGATGGCAGATTAAGATATTTTACAGTATCGAATTGGAAAATGTCGCTTCTGAAAATCCAATATGAAAACCAGATTAGTCTTATTCTATATTACATAGAACTATTTAACTTATGTTAATAATCTACCATACAGGAATAAAAGATTTAAATTAAATAAGACATAACTTTTATAGCTCCATAAATAATGTTATAATGTCCGTATTTTATCCTAAACATGCGAACATCTTTCACTTATCTTAAAGAAAGCGTTAACTAACTTCCGCTTTAAAAGTTATCTGATCCTTATTCATTATGCGCTGAAATCGAACGCAGACGATCTATAGCAAGCAGATGTTTCCACCGTATTATTATTATTATTATTTTCTTTTTGTATACAACAGATTTAGAACTATAAATGGGCAATAATTTTACGTGTCTGTAATTAAAATTTTCCATCTGAATGAAACACTTGCTTTTTTTTTAAAGTAAAGTTTGTTTTACACGTAATAAACACAAAATACCTTCTTAATAAATGAAAAAAAAGTATAGAGGATAAAAAAAATTGTCTTTGTCAAACTGTCATTTTTTCATTTTTTTTTTTTTTTTTTTTTTTTTTTTTTTGTAGAATAAATCAATTTGTAAAATAACTTTTTTTTAAAGTCATATCTCTAAAAAACAAATTTGAAATACGAATAATTAATTATGACTTGGGTTTTGTATAAATTTTGTGTATATATATATATATATATATATTGTAAAATGCTAATTTTATTTTAAAAGTCTGAAAGAAGTAGATTTTTAAAAAAAATATTTACTTAAAATTGTTAAACACTAACAGGAAAAAATATGACTTGAATGCAAATTACAATTAAAGAATACATATATGTCTACACCCTGAACACTCTTTCTACGTGCTCATTAAGAGCTGCAGACTTAACTGTAATAGATCATTTTTAGTTTGAAACCACAAAAGTGTTTCAAATACCACTGGTTGACAAAAAAAAAATTCCTCCCTGCAAACTAAATATGTAAAGTGCACAGAATTAATATTTCTAATTCTAAATATGTTATCCAAATTGCTCCAGCACGTACCATTTTTCCGAGAAACACTTTTATAATAATAACAATCAGTGAAGGATTATTATATTAAATTGCAATAATAGATAAAATTGAAATCATGGAAAAAATATACTTTCACTGTTTTAGATATCAAATTGATAAAATATAGCATGAAAATCTAGTTTGTTGATACTTGTACCGTGCATTTTCCTTATTATGCCCCCTCCCCCTCTTTTCGTGTCCGAATTTACTATTTGCTATCCACTAATATGTTCCATTCCTTATGCCGCTGTAACTTGAGCCTGTTTAAAATACTGTTTAAAATATTTCTCTTCATTTCCAAAGATTTTTGAAGTTCATATTTCTGTCACACTGTGACTTACAATATGGTGGGAGTTTTTTGTCACATGTGTGACATGACGTGAGTTACATGCAGTGACATAACAGTGACGTTACAATTTTTTTAATTGCCAGAAAAATATAATTTTACATAAATAAAATGTTTTGAATAATTTTTGTATTTTTTAAGTTTTCTAAGAAGCTCACATCTCAGTCACAATGTGACATCACTGAGGGGTGGCCTTTTGGTCACAGATGTGACGTGACCTCAGTGACTTACAGTGACGTCACAACGACGTCACTGTGACCATCCATGCTATGAGGGTCCATGTTATTTTCTGGGTTATAATTCACCCATATACAAAGGCATTTTATCATTCGTTTTGACTCTGACATCAAGTAAACATTTTGACACTTTATAATATTACTAGCAGCCTTCGCACGCTACGCTGGTCGGTTTTTCTAAACAAACCGTCAATCAAACGAAATATATCTGTGAATTTGATCATGCATTTAAAGCAATATGGACATTAACCTGAAATACCAATCCGAATTGATACAAACGATATGGACGTCATTATACTATTATATTTTATATTGAGACAGACAAAATTTGAGCTGTTAAGGACCAACTTCTTTATTTGATCCTTTATTGTAGGATTTGGTAAAGTACGATAGAACAATATGTAATATACCCTTCCTCTGAAAATTTATTGATGCAATTCTCATCAGAATCCGTCCAATAGAACCTATTAAAAAGGCAAATCTTTCATAATTAGGCTAACCTGATTCTAGAACTTTCAGCCAAAATCCTAGAACGATATGGGTTTTATACTAAAATATTCCCTAAAAAATTAAATAACTGAGCATGTTTCACCAAAATCCACTTAGCAGAATCTTTTAAACTGGCAAATGTACCAAAACCTTCTCTAAAAAGGATCTAATTAACAGTTTAAGTTCCATCAAAATCCACCCAGCAGAATCTTTAAAAAAGCCAATCTTTCATAATCGTGCTCATCTGATTTTGAATTATCGCTCATAATTATTTAAATAAGCAACGTAGAACGATATAATGTACTGAATTTTTTCTGAAACATTATCTAACGGCGTAAGTCTCATCAAAATCTTTTCAGCAGAGCTCAACTTGTAAGCGGCCCAAACGAAATTTCTCTTTGCATTTCATATATATTATAGATAGTTAAATTTAAATATATCTTTTATAATCACGTTAGACAGATTATAGAACTCTCAGGGATGTAGAGGTAGATCTACTTTACATACCCACTGGATTTTTTAAGAAACTCTAGACACCTTTATAGAATATATATTCTCTAGTATAATAAATTTGAAGTCACAAATATATGAACAAATTGGCAAAATTCGAATGTTTTAATATAATTATAAATTAATTAAAAATAATAGGACAAACTTTGTCTTAACATAGATATATATAATTATTTAATAGATACAAATTTCTATTACTATAAAATATGGGATGATTATATTCAAAAGAAATATGAACAACTGAAAAGTTTTAAAGATGAATTTAGTCAATATAATAGAAAATTCTAATGGAATTTTTAATTTGATTTTGCTTGAAGTATTCTAAATAATGAAAGTTGGGAATATTCATTAACTAATACCCATAAAACTGGAAATACATATTTAGTTTTACTATAGCTTATCACACTGAAAATCATGCAAATCACAGAAGAGAAACAATTTCTGCTTTGCGAATTTTATCCCTCATCGGAAGCATACATGAAAATAAAATAGCAAAATATCAAGAAATAAATTAGAATATCAAGAGAAGTTTTTCAAAAATCAAATGTTTCGAACAAACAAATGGCAATCAGCAGCTTTCTGTCCAAATCAAGAGACTTGGCAAATCTCATAATAGGAAAATTAAACATAATAAATGTGTCCAAGCATTTATTTAAAAAAATAGGGTAATTCATCCACATCTCAAAATTTTATAATTATGAATTAAAGACCTGAGTGGAATAAGATTTTATATAACAAAAATTTTAATTCGAGAACATTGAACAAAAAGCTTCATGTCAATTTTATTATTTTTTTTTTCTTTTTGGTATCATATTTCGAATATGAATACATATGGTACTAAACCCTCTTAGAAAAATTTATTAACAACTATCTGTACCCGGTCACGCTTTGCTGTGACTCAGTCTGATTAAATGGAAAAGAAAGAAAAAGCACTTGTTTCTAACGTGTTTAATTTCAAAGTCTTAACAGTATACAATATTTTTTATTGTTCCATTGTCCGTGCAGGTATAGAGATTGTCTGTCTAGTTTGCCTATTCTAGAACACACAACATATAATTGTCCGTGTGAGATTAATCCGTGTCCAGATCTAAATTGTAGAATTCTAAAGGTAGGCCCTGAGCTTTGTTGTTGGTGATTGCAATCGAATTGGGAATTGCAATCTCTGAAATTTAAATGACATATACGTTGGAATCATAGGAATGCGAGAAATGAGGACATCTTCACCCTTGAAAGATCCTGTCAAGATTGTTGCTTCTACGACACTGCTCATTAATTTTTTTACTGAAAGCCGCGTGCCGTTGCAAATCTTTGGCTGATGGATAATTCGCAACATGATAATTGGCACGCCGATTTTCAATTGCAGTACGTGCGGTGGCATCTTTTTCAGATTGATTGAATTGAGAAATTCTCTTGGATAATTAACCGCTTCATCTGCTTCCGCAACAGTGTCAACGGATATGTATGTGACTCACTTACTTTGAATGTTAGATTAAAAAATGTTGTTAAGTGCAAAGACGTCTTTGTTCTTGGCCGCAAGGATGGCTTGTTCACTCAGCCAGTCGTGTTTCTTATAAATGATTTTAATATTGGGGAATGCTTTTTTAACCAGTTCTTCTTTTGACGTCACTAAATTGCAGAAGTCATGAAGCAATGAAATTCGTCCTGAGGTCAGATCAACTGGCACCTTACCGTTCCCAAATTCCAGAAATTGATGTAACACTATTTCAGCTGATGGATCGTTTTGCTGCTGGACGCACATATTTGTAGCTAATTTTAACGTCTTTACGTGTCGCCATAAAGTAGCGTATTTCAGGCAAGCATTTATTTTGTCCTGTAGTATTGATCGAGGAATTACAGGTAATGCTTGCCCGAAATCTCCTGCAACTAATATTAATGCGTTCCCAAATGGTGTGATGTTTCCACGCAAATCTTGTAATGATCGATCATGAGTCGAACGATTTTTTGTGCACCATTGTGCATTCATCCCTAACTATAAGTTTGTATTTCTTCAATATTTTTTTCATGCCAGATGCCTTTGGAAGTGTTGCACTTGAGAATTTCAATGAACTGCATGCTCAATGGCAATTTCAAGGCGGAATGAACAGCTCTTCCACCTGGTAGTAATATCGCTTCTATTCCGGACGACGCAAGAGCTAAGGCTATGTCAATTTGAGATCGAATTTCTGCAGAATCAATCCAATTAGTAACGTTTTACCAGTTCCTCCCGATCCATCTAAGAAGATTCCTCTAACCCCGTTATAAACAGTTTTCATTATTTGATCGTAAATGCCCTTTTGCTCAAGCGTTAGCTTAGAAATATTTGATTGCACATATGACAAAAGATCACCCGTATTGTAACTTTGTTCACGACGCCATTCTACATAGAACGAAGTATCGACTCGGTGAGGCGATTCTCAATTGATTGGGAACATTGTTCGCGATTTCTAAGCTCAAACCTTCAATTATTACCAACGCTTATTTGTAGATTTCTGCTGTGAAATCCATGTTCATATTTGAATGTCGACGAAAAATATCTTCAGCCATGTGCTATTTATATTTTCCCCATAACTTTGTTGGAGATGTAAGCGAGCAGTCGGTCAATATGATTGCAAAGAATGCACGAATTTGATTTGGATGTATCGTGTTTCGTGCGTAAATAATGCATATATCCAAGTGTCGGTCATTCTCCAAAAAATTCAGAGCTTGACATGCACTGCGTAAAGTGGTATGGGTGATGTCGTTAACAGTTCTCAATTGTTGTAAAGATTTTGGACCGAGCACATTTACTAACAGCATGCGACGAACGAAGCATTCATCTTGATTGGGATGCAAGGTGTACACTCTTCCTATCGTAGTTTCTTTGAATATGCCATGCTGTTCTCTTCTCGTTTGCGTCGTTCAAATGATTTTCTACTCTCATTCCATGTGTAATACGTAGGCTTTTCCTAATTTCGCAAATGCGTCATTTTGACCATAATGTGAAGAAAGAAGTTAAAGTTTTAGCCGGTAGATTCAGGGCTATTTGATGTACATTTGCAGCTGTGAAATAAACGCTTTGTCAATTTTCTAGATGTAATGCTAAGTGAACGACAGCTGGACTACGTTCACGTATGGGAAACGAATGAATTCGTCATACAGATTCATTGCTGCTTCTGTATCTTCCAGCCGGATACTTTGTGATTGCATTTATATGTATGACCTAGGGGTGATTCTGTTCCAAATTTTCCGATAAATTAACCACTTCACCGGCGACAGGTATGGGAAAACAGTGCTTTTACCCACGACTTATCTCGGGGCAACCGGTGAAGTGGTTAAGGCATTCACATTCGATAAAAAAAATTGGTCATCAATCCGAAAATTCGGACATAAAAATGATCGCGAAAAAACGCAAATTTCGTCAAAGAATCGCGAAAATAGCGTAAATTTCGTCTAACAATCACGAAAAAATACAAAATTTATCAAAAGATCGCAAAAAAAACTTCATCAAAAGATCGAGAAAACCCACAAACTTCTTCAAAAGATCGAAAAAAACCACAAATTTCGTCAAAAAATCGCGAAAAACTCAAATTTCGCCAAACGATCGCGAAAAAACTCCTCAAATTTTGTCAAAAGATCGCGGGAAAATGCACAGTTAGTGCCGGGAGTGGATTCCACCCCCCCCCCTTTCGCCCCCTCTGCTGTAACTTTTCAGAAAATTTGCTGTGTATTTCAGAAATTTTTTTTGACTCAGAATCCTCAGGTATGAACGCATTCCTATCACTTCTTTCCGGTTGCACGCCTAAAACTGCCATGTCGCTGCCTTTATTCACGTACTTACAAATTAATGTACTTGATCGATTTAACAGAGTTACAGCATACCACGTTCATGTGCATTTTGTATGTTTTTGATAGCAAATGAGAATATGGACAACCCAACGGTTATCTACTTCGATGTCACCGTTTCGTATTTGTATAGTGCTAATTTCGCTATCTTCTGCTGATCCTCTTCTGTATAAAGAATATTCATCGTTTCCAGCGTGCATTCAATTCATCAATTCCATCACCGATGAAATACATTTATAGAAATGTATGCTGACCATCTGGGAACGGAAGCAGGGAGGCGGCTTTATGATAAATTTGTCCTTTCACTTTGAAATTTAGCATGATTTCAGCTCTTACGATTTCTGCACCGAACGATGTCATTTGGAAGCATGAGTTGTATTTCCTGATCTTACAGCTCAGATTCAAAATATTAGAATAATTACTTTTTTTTACAAACTGAAAATATCGTTTGGCAAATTTAATGTCTTTTTATGCAAATATGCAAACGATATTTTTATTAAGAACTTATTGTTGATTAAGCTTATTTATTATCTTAAAATTAATATCATTTTTAAAAAGATTAATTGAAAAAAAAATTATTTCGAAAAGTCAAAATATTAGAATATTTATTTAAGTGGTTCAAAATATTGGAATAATTCACATTAATTCTCCTTTAATTATCACCAATTCAAAACTGGTGGCATCATGGATTAAATTAAGACGATTTTATTTAAAATCGATATTCTCTTGGTAGTTTGTTTGCTTTTTTGTCTTAAAATGGGTCGTGTGAGTGATATTCCTGAATCTATTAAACTTATGATGGCTGATTTGTGTTGGCACGGTAAAAATCAATGTTATATGGCGAATTTTTCACACTGTTCGTAATCAAGCGTTAATAAAATACTAACACAATATTTAAAAAATGGAAAATTTCAAAATAATCGCCGAAATGACGGCCGAAAACTATAAACATCTCCTATAGATGACAGGAAACTGAAGCATATAGTTAAGAAAAACCGTTTTAAAAGTGTGCGATTCTTGTACCGAAAATGGAAAGAAGAAGGAGTTGAAGTTTCTACATCGAGAACATTAAGACATCTCCATAAATTTAAGTTTGAATCTCGTGTACCGAAAACAAAACCTCTCATGACTGCAAAATAAAAACGTATAAGATTGAATTGGTGGAAATCATGACGTTTATGGAACAAAGAAGATTGGAAAAACATATTAGTTAGTGATGAAAATATGTTGTATAGATACAAAACATACTTTCATTCCCCCCCATACTTTCAACCCCTTTTCCCCTTTTTCCCCACGCTAGAAATTCAAAATGCTATAACTCAGCCATTTCTTAACATATAGACGAAACAAAAACTGCTCCCGAATCTTTTTATCAAGGTCAAACACATAAGAAGAAAATATTTTTTCAATTTTCAATTTTTTGGCACCACATTTCAAATTTAAATTTTTCTTAAAAATGTAAATGGCCGCCATTTTTAAACAAGATGGCGGATGAAGCTGGCCAACGAACCCGGTCGAGACATTAGTATGTACTATGTATAAACGAAGTTACATCCAAATCGGTTCATAAATACGCCTTTTATCGCGTGACAAAATTCAGGACGTTTCAAAATGTCAGCCACTCTAGAAATTCAAAATGCTGCAACTCAGCCATTTTTTAAGATATAGACGAAACAAAAACTGCTCCGAAATCTTTGTATAAAGGTCAAACACATAAGAAGAAAATATCTTTTCAATTTTCAATTTTTTGGTACCACATTTCAAATTTAAATTTAAAAAAAAAAATTTAAATGGCCGCCATTTTGAAACAAAATGGCGGATGAAGCTGGCCAACGAACTTGGTCGAGACATTGGTATGTACTATGTACACACCGAATTACATCGAAATCGGTTCATAAATACACCTTTTATCGCGTGACAAAATTCAGGACCTTTCAAAATGTCAGCCACTGTAGAAATTCAAAATGCTATAACTCAGCCATTTTTTAAGATATAGACGAAACAAAAACTGCTCCGGAGTCTTTGTATAAAGGTCAAATACATAAAAAAAAATATTTTTCCATTTTTAATTTTTTGGTACCACATTTCAAATTTCAAATTTTTTTTTAAATTTTAAATGGCCGCCATTTTCAAACAAAACGACGGATGAAGCTGGCCAACGAACTCGGTCGAGACATTGGTATGTACTATGTACACACCGAATTACATCGAAATCGGTTCATAATTACGAGAGTTAGAGTGTGACATAGGCCAGATATATATATATATCAATGTTGAACGGAGGGTGGTTTCGGGGTCTGGGGGTCATGATCGATGAAAATATACCAAAATTTTTTGAAATCGCTTTCCTCCGAACGGCTGCAATAGGTAGCTTTTTGTAATGAAAGCTACCTAAAATAGTAAAAAAATAATTATACTCATTTATATATCAGATAAAATTTCAAATATTTTAGAGTTCAATTTTGAAATTCAACAATTTTTTAATTTATGCTACTGTTTACAGAAATCTGGCCACTGTTTTTTTACAAAAAGAAATTATGAACAAACACGGGAAATTTTAATTACAAAGTTGAGTTACTTTGAATTCCTTTTTTCTGTACTGAAATGTATTAAAACACAGAAAAATATATCAAATTCCATGAAAAACTGTGTTGATTTTATATTTTATCCTTAATTCAATTCTTCCTATAAGACAAAGTAGTTGTTTTTGCATTAAAAACAATTATAAAACTAAATAGTTTCCGAAGCATTCTTTTTCTGTCCTTACATTAGTACTTTAAATTATTCACATATTTACCATAATCATTTTTTTAAAGCTTTGATGCATCTATAATTAATCTTATAAGTTTTAATATTATTAATTGATAACGATTTGTATAATTGCCGAAACGTCAGTGAAGGCTTACTGTGGAGACACGAAAAGTTTTGGTTTCCGTTAGTCTGTCTGTCTGTTAGTCTGTCTGTCTGTTCCGCGATAACTGCCGTAAAAAGCATCCGATTATCTTAAAATTAAGGATGCATGTTGGTGAAATCCCCGGATTTAGCTGTATAGTTTTTGGTTAAATTTGGTTCATTCGTTCGGAATATATAGAACTTTTTATTTTGCAACTTAATGCTTTCCTATAGCAATTCAGACGATTTTTCCATTTTTATTTGTTGAAAAGAAATGGCTCATATGATTGAAGGATTTAAATACTAAATTAAGGATGATGAAATTTCCTAATTAGAGCCATACATTATTCATATTAGTTTGAAATTTTGTGTATACATTTGTCAGAGTTTTTAAATTCGGTGTATAACTTTTATGGAGGGATTTTATATATGTGTTTCAATAACATAAAATATTTATTTTAATATAAATTTTCTTTTTAAGCACATATTTAATTGTTTTTATTATCTTTTAACTGTTACCTAGCAGCGAATTACACCTAAAAATATCGTAAATGTGAAAGTATTTGTAATTGTTTGAAGTTAAATCAAAGTCAAAAGGGACTTAATGCCTTTGTGTCTTTACATATAGATGGAATTTACCACAGAAATAAAGAAAGACTATGTTCTATTTATTTTGTTCAAATATTTTTCTTTTAAATTAAAAAGTTCATTATTTTCATAAGGAATAAAGCGACATTTGCTATAAAATTTAACAATCATTTTTTTTTTTGCCGTTGCCACGAAAATTCAATGCCGGAATAAAAATTTATCCTAAACAGTTAATTTTGATTTGAAAGATTTTTATGTGCGAGAGGAAAATGAAATAAAAAATAGACATGAATACGCCTTCATATTAGAAATAAAGTGAAAATACGAAAAGAAGGTGAATTTGATCTCATATATTAAAAATAAAACGAATACGCTTTGAGGTTGAAATAAAAGGGGCTTGTGTTATGATATTAATTCTTATTATTAAAAAAAAATGTTACTAATATGTCATGGTTTATCGTCTGGCACACAGCTAACAGAAATGTTAATTCTTAATCGAAAATTCCAATGAGAAAAAAAACAACTTTTGAAAAGCAAATATATAGTAAATATCAAAATTATGCACCGAAAAATTATCGTTGTCGAAAATGACGTCATTGTATCGGGAAATAAATATTTTCATTCTTAAAAACCAAGCATTAACTAGATTGCCTGAAAAAATGTCTTTTGACGGGTGTTACTTCTTAATGCCGCCTCATTTCAGAAAATATGAATGAAAATTATTTTATTTTTAAAGGAAATTACATTTTCATTCATAAAACCTAAACGTTTAATATAATTGCGTCAATGTAAATCATCTTCTGTGTTACCAGTATTGAAAAATAAGCTTCGGAAGTATAAAAATAAATCTAAGATTTGCGCTAACCATTAGCGCAATCAATAAAAAGTTACGTATGTAAATTAATAAGACCACGGGGGTTCAGGGGGGCTCCGCCCCCCCCCCCTGAAGAAATCTACTTTATTATTTAAAAAATATACCAGAATTAACAGCTCATGAAAATTTTGAAATATCCTTCCATAACGTTTTTAATTTAATGCTTCTAATGTCTGAAAACTTCGTATTTTTTATTGTTATAAATAATTACATAATTTGGAAACTTTAAATTGCGGTTTGCAGGAAACTGAATATTACCAAAGTGAGTCTAAAAACAATGACTTGCAGAGTTGACGTTGAGGCTCCTGATCTGCAGATTTACTAGTTTGTTTCATTTTATTAGATATTGTGTTTCATGCTGACGCAAGAGTTCGTTGTTTAGTTTACAGTGAATTTTATTGAAAATTATTTCTTGTTTTTGAAAGAAATATTAGATCATTTTATTTATCGATTCTGTAACTTTTTTTACATCATCTGATTATCAATTCGCAATAAAAATAATTAAATTATGAAAGTTTGCAAATGCAATTCAATTGTGAATATATGTATTATTAATATGTATTAATTTAAAACTTTGAAAACTATTTTCAAAACATACCTAGATTCGGTATAAAAAAACTAGCCTTCGCAGCGAAGCTGCGAGCCTTCGTTCGGTGACATAGGCCTCCCAGGGCCCAGACAGGCGCGCAACTGGCACGGAATGAGCCCTCCTTAAAGAAGTTTCTTCATCGTGATGCTGCCGCCAGCGAGCGGTCGCCCAAGGACGCGCGCCCTTCTCTTGGTCCCTCCGCAGTTCAGCCCGACAACCCGCAGGATTCGAACACCTATGAAGGAGTCGAGCCCATGAGCCAATGCCGAGGATCTCTACGGCAGGTTGCTTTACGGAAGTCCCTTAAGATCAAATACCATTATCCATCAAAGACATCTTTGAGGAATAACCGATGAAAGTGAAGGAAGCCCCAAGCTAAAACCCTCGGAGGGACGGGGAAAATTCGCTCCTGGCGCACCGCACTCCGCTCAGGGTTCTTCACTCAGTTCCCACCTCAACGGACGGAGCGCCTCGCGGCTCAAAGTCCGAGGCCCGGGAACCGAACTAGGTGCCGTTAGAGACCCCGGGAGGGCACGGAAAATTCTCCCAGACGGGATAGACCCCGCCTCGCTAGGGAGTTGGAGAACCATGAGCTGCGCCGGGCCCAACCCTGTCCCCATTAAAGGATGGGGGAGACTGGATAGCCCGGCCTCCCTCTACCTTACCTCACGGTCGCCGAGGGTACTTGAGCACGAATGCCCTTGACCACGTGCAATAGCGACCGCTATCATGTTAGTTCGCCGAAACACAACTTCGGTCGGAGGCTACGAACACTAACAGGCTGTCAAAGCTAGCTCACGGCTCGCGGACCCAGCCAACCGACTTCCATTGCATACCGAGGCCCCAAGATGAACCCAAGAAAGGCCGGCAGCCGGTAGGCCGAAAACGCGAATAGGAGAACGTATCTCACACGACTCGCTCGATCGGCACCTAGCTCCCGAACCAAATCAGGTCCGCCCAGAGACCCCGGTGCTTGCGTTCGAAAGTTATGTTTAGAATCCGCTTTGACGACACCTTCGGGCGCGGTAACCTCCGAAAGCGTATAGACACGCTGGTCAAGGGTCGGACCACAAGTTCGTCCGATGATCAAGGCGCCGCCGCGTTAGTCGGCGAGCCCCGCGGTCCGGTTCCCTGCGGGGATGGAGTCCTGTGGCGGACCAGCCGGCCGAACCTCTACGAAGGGAATGGTTCGACATCGGGCAACCAGTGCAATACTGGCCTCCCTCCGCCACCGCTCCTTGGTCGACGAGGGCACCACCGAACCCCACATACCTTGGGCTTGACTCACAACTACCTCAGCTACTGGAGCCTTGGCGGGATGAGCCACCTGACGCAAAAAGCACATCAGACGCTGTCCGAACCTCACCTTTCG
Organism: Maratus speciosus; assembly: GCA_963932465.1. Taxonomy (NCBI): domain Eukaryota; kingdom Metazoa; phylum Arthropoda; class Arachnida; order Araneae; family Salticidae; genus Maratus; species Maratus speciosus. The sequence goes on along the minus strand of OZ010799.1, from coordinate 52,880,059 downwards.
GTAGCTCCAGAGTCCCTGCATGGCGTTCCTGCGAGCTCCGTCGTCACAAATGAACACCAAGGACCCCAACAAACACATAACTTTTGGGCCACTGAAGTGAACGTTAGCCTTGGCCCGAAGTGTTCGATATCGGCCCGCTATCGATGGCCGTGACGGCATCGTAAAAAATGTGTCACGCCGGACATAATAAGGCCGGAAGACAATTGGCCGTAAATACAAGAAGTTGCCCACAAATGCGCCATTAACGGTCATCTAAAACTGATATTTAGCCGCAAACTGGCCACAATTATACATTTAATGGCATTTATGAATAAAAGCTTGCCGCAGCTATGCCATCAATGGGCATCATTAATGAATGCAAGCCGGAAGGTAACCACATTTATGCCATCAATGTACACCATTAATGAATACAAGCCGGAAGCTAGATACATTCATGCCACTATTGGTTATCATGAATAAAAAATAGCCTGAATGTGGCCAGAATTATGCTGTTTAAGCCCTTTCCTCCACACCAGAACAATTCAGTAAATGAGGCCTTTTTCTGTTTTTGTCAGAACCAAAAAATTTTCTTTTAAAAAAATATTTTGATAAAAATTAAAATCTAAATTTACTGGTTTTGAATGTTTATCTAAAAACAGTTTAAATATACTATGTAAAATTAAGAAGAGGTCTAGGATTTTTTTTTTTTAAGTGCTTATAACACCAGCATGACTTTTATACATGTTTTACTTAACATGTTTCTTTCATTTTATCTGATTTTTACACATTGGGAAGCCTGTACTAGTATATGCTTATTTATTAAAACCTTATTGAATCATAATCTGAGAAACAATAACTATTTTTGCATCATTTAAATATTTTTTAATTTTACATTAAATTTTTCTCCCACAGCTTAAAAAGCTACTTCACTCATGTGAAAACACCCGCTTGCTAATGTTAAACATAAGGGGGGACTTGTTTTTTATATCTCGTAAGAATTTCAATATTTTTGAATAATTTTTTGCTTTGGATAGCTGAGGTCAATCTCTAGAAATGCTTTTTTTCGATTTTGTTTAGTTTTCTTTTTTTAACATACTTTGTTTCCGAAAATCAAAGTATCCTAGTAAAAAAAAAACCTGTAAACAAAATCGAAAAAAATAAACAGGTTCTTTGTAGAGATCGACCTCAGCTATCCAATGCAATATATATATTTAAAATTATTGAAATGCGAAAGAGATATTTAAAAAAAAAACAAATTCCATAGGATTATCATTAGCGAGCTGGTGTTTTCGCTTGAGTAAAGTAGCAACAGTAGTCTAACTGTACAACAATATGCATTACATTACAAACATACTTTAACCTTTTCAAAATACCAGAAAAGTACTTGCAGTAATTTTAAATGTATTATTATTTTAACGATTTTATCTAAATTTTATTATTTTTTAACTTTTTCTGTTGTTTAGTTATTAAATTATGTAGACTAGTCGAAATTTCACAGGTACTTAACAAATATACGAAAATAACTGTATATTTTATTTTTAACAATAAGAATAAATTTAAATTAAACTATCAAGCTTTCGTAATATTGTTTATCACATGATCGGGGAATGGCAATCATTACTTCAAAAAACGATATAATTCTAAACTTTGAGGAAAAAAATTTAAAAAATACCCTCACTATTTCGTAATTTACGCAAAATTTTTATATGATAAAGGCAATATATATTAGATATTATACTACGTTTTCTAAAATTACAATATGTTTTAAAAATACTTGTGATTTCAAAAAACTAACACATTTTTACAGTTTTCTGTCAAACAAACGTAAAAATATAAAATGATGCAGAAAAGATTATAATTTAATAAATTAATTTCTTTAATAAATAAACATGAACTAAGCTTACCAATATTTTAACAAATAATTACTGTCAACTAAACATCCACAGCAACACTTTTTCTATGACCATCCCCTATCTCTCGGTCTTGTAAAATGACAAGAAGAGCGCGGGAGAATTGAAAGGAAGCTGATTTCATTCTCAGAATTTATCCCCTTCTCCTTCCTGTAACCCCAAATGTCCTTGAACATGGAAATGCAAGCACGGTTTTTCTTTCGGGGGAGGGAGGGAAAAGAATATTATAGATTCTAAAAGGTTATCTGCTTTTAATAGTCACAAATGTAAGCAAATGTTATAACATTTACTTATAACAGATATACAAAGAAATTATGCATTTCTTCATAAAACCAAAGAATTATGTATGCATTTCTTCATAAAACCAAAGAATTATAATTCTTTAGTTTTATGAAGAAATGCATAACTCTAATAACTAAAAAACGGTCTTTTTTCCTCAATCATAAGTTTTTCTTTTAATGTTTATTTATTTATATATATATATCTATATTTTTTTTTCTGCAAGAGGGAGAAAAAATCGATAAAATTTCAACAAGGGGAAAGGTGCAGTAGAGTTTTCAAGTTCATTTTCTATTTATTTATAAAACATGCTTCATCATATTTATAACTTACAACCAATGTATCAAATAAATTACATTTGCCCTTTTCTTTCTATTTGATAAATTAAATTCTGGCAATTAAAAATTATATAAAATAACCATTAAATATATTCAGCGCTCACAAAAATATATTTATTTTAAATATTAATGCATATTTTAAAAGCAAGAACATTAAGCGTGTTTATGGTTTTTTCCATATAAAATCTTTTATTTAGGGAATTTATATATATAAAAATATAAAATATAAATCGTGCAACGTACTAGTGTTTTCAAACAAATCCAGGTTTTTGCTTTGCTAATGCCAGGTATATGACTTTATATGTATTTTTTATTAGTAAAATAATAATAATAATAAAACAAATAAGTATATGTGAATTATTAGGAATTTAATAAAAGCATGTTTATTTATTTTTTGCTTTACACTGAATTCAGAACTTTAAATCTTATAATATTTTATTTTACATGAAAATATATTTCAAATAGTATTAAAAATTTATGCCTTAGAAGCAGCTTAATCCCCCCCCCTTTTTTTTCTCTGTCATGCTCAACACAATGTTCAACAATAAGTTTTTGTTTGAACAATCAAAGTGACTTTTTTTAAGAAAAATATTTTTTCATGGAACTTGAAAAAAAAAAAATCACATTTATCATTAAATCTCTAGTAGATGTTTAGTATAATATACATTCCCAATAAATGCGTCTTACTATAATTAATTATTTTGTATTGTTCCGATTCAAATGTATTCCCTATGAATTTTTTATCTGTTTAGTTCGGCAATTAAAATCAATAAAAAAATAATCAAATAGAAAAAAATGATGCATTCATTCTTTTCAGTGTGACTATAATAAATATATCCATGCAAAGATATCGAAGCATAGTTTGGAAATATTATTTTACATTTTGTAAAAGTAAATGTTTGTTACATATTTATCAATATATATTCCTTAAATATTTTAAAACTAAGCAAAAATAACTAATCTATTTTACTGCTTTAAATATAAATCTCATAACGTATGTATATTTTTTAATGAAAGCCACATTTAAAATAATTAAGTTTACTTAAAAAAATGAAGAAAAAAATACATTTCCTCTGTTTAAATAAATATGCGAGTTAGGTAATATTAGCCCTCTACTTTCTAAACGATGATGGACCATTACATTTTTGCCAGAAACTGGCCCTCATTGATTTGCGGGCAAAATAAACGCAACAGTTTCCTCGCCACCGATCCGTAATCTTTTCCGCGGTAGCTGCCGTAATTAGCGGCGTGTCACTTACGGTACAGTATAGTTTGGCTACAAATGGCCTTAACTGACGTTGGCCGCGACGAAACCGCCTTGCGGCCAGAAATCGTGTGTTAGCTGGGACAGTTCTTCAAGGTCTGCTCTCTCCTCTCAGACTCCCTCTTACGCTCGTATTCACCAACTACTTCGACCTCGAGTTATATCAATAACCTCGGTCGAACGCTCAAACGGTATGCACCTTTAATCCTGATTGGACGTCTCCTTGATAATGTCCAATCAAATGTTGCCGTGAATTTCATTTGAGCGTTCGACCGAGGTTTTCTAGGTCGAGGTAGATGGTGAATACGAGCATTAGTCAATTAGTGGACAGAGTCCTACCACATTCGCTTACCCTTTGCCCAGAATAACTACCCGGTCAATGACCGGCTCAGGGATCAGGCTATGGAGCGATCTAGATTCGGTATAAGTGCCTAACTTCGGCCACTAAAATTAGGATTTAATTTTCAATAGTTTTTTCGAGAAAAAAGGACAATCAAGTCAAATATATTGACAGGATATAAGTTCAGCTTTAATTATTATTGCTATACAATTTCATTTTAAAGTCTCAGAATTAAACTTTTTTAAACAAAATTTCTCTACAGCTAAACTTTATTGACCCTCATTCTTAATTTGTCATCAGAGTTAAATGCATTGCCTAAAAAGGCACAAAGAAGTTTAAGCACTTAAAAGTTACAGAATAAAAGAAATTCTAAACTTAGTTTAGAAGTTTGATGAATAATGAGCTCTCCGGAATTATTTTTCTAATAAAATCTTCTTCAATCGACTGGCAAAAACAGAATTTGTTTAATTTTCTTCAAAGAAATTGGTCACCCAATGAGGGAGTTCAACTGGGATGGTCTCTGAATTCACAGACACTGACTGACATGCGATTGATCACCTGTATATGCATATAGATAATATATAATCGGTCCCTCACAGCCCCTTTTAAGCTTAATTACTGCTACAATGATACCTTTGTTTCGCTTTAGTACACTGTAAAAAATAAAGAGTTTTATCACATTTACTTCGGTTGTATGAGATGTGAAACAAGGTGTAAATATATTATTTTTTGAGTGTCAACACCAAAATAAATGTTACGATACACTTTGAATGATTTGTCACACCTCCTTCAATAAAAGTAGGCGTTGTGAAACACTCAAAATCGTTATAATTCGCTCTTTGAAAGACTTTATGGAATTCATCAACACTAAGGCAGGTGTTTTCTTAATCCAGTGACACCAAGGCGGTGATTACGAAATCCAGCGCGGGATTATGGGATATGCAAAGAACAACAGAAGCATCTGATTTTCGTTTTGCAACCTTTCTTTCATCGGATATGCTGCTGATTCATTATTAGGTAAGCAAATATAATTATTCTATATACTTTTAAGAATTAGTTTTTTAATTGTGTTTATATACAGTTAGTTATCGTTTTTATTTAACATTATTTCTTATATACCGGTATCAAGTGACACCGTTGTAAAGTTTTGATTTATGTGTTGCATTTTGCTTGTAAGTTTTTAAATGTAAGCATTAAAAAGGGCTTTAATGTATTAAAAATAATCTGTAACTGTTTCAATCTAAAATTTACAAATGAAAAACATAAATCAAAGTCTTTTTGAAAGGTATCTCATTTGACACCAATGTAAATAATATTAAGAAATTAACATCACTCACGCGATCCCTTATTTAAAGCTAATTGGAGATTTTTTAGCTTTTTTGTATTTTAATACTTTTAAAATGACTTTTTTTTACATAAAATATATGAGGTTGATCTCTATCGCATCTATTTATTTTCAAATACTTATATTTCATTTATTATTATTTTCAAAACAGAATGTGTTAAAAGGAGGAGGGGGAGAATTAAAAGGAATATTACATTTTAAAAGTACCTTTTTTATTACTTTTAAAAGGGAAAACATTCAATTTTAGAGTAGCGTAAAGTGATATCAGAATAATATCTTTTGCAGAGCCATTGCTACGATCGGAGAAGTTGGGCAGTTGCCCGATGCCTCGTACCAGTTCGGAGTCCTGGTTGGGGATCAAAGCGTCTCTATACAATTAGAAATAATTAGCATTGTCTTGTTGTGTTTTTAATGTATAGTGTTGTATATGAATCAAAATTTAATTGTAAATAAATGTGATTTAATTGTAAAATGATATTAATAGCATAGGCATACCAAAATCCTAGTAATGCAAATCCCACAAAAGTAATGGATATAATTGTTTTTAAGACTATATTTTAAACCAAAACTTAATGAAAACATACTAATAAAACAAAATAGTTATTTTAAAATAAATTTAACAATTAAGGTATTAATAATTAATAAAATATTTGAAACAATTATTCATTGTTTAAATTATTATGATTATCATAAAATCAGTATTGTAATTATTTTAGATGTTTATAATACTAAAGATCAGAGAATTACTGTTATCAAATCATTGAAACAGTACAAATTTAGAGAAGTAGTTAAAAATCTAAAAAAGTGTTTTAGAATATTAGTGCAAAAAATTAATATATTTTTCGCTATTTTTAACAGTTAAGTGACCCAAAACTACTTAATTTATTACTTTTAGTGATTATTATTACAAATATGAAAGAAATGAAAATGTGGATTAAACGTTTTGAAACTAAATAAAATAATTTAAAAATAAAACTGCAGAACTGACCTTTGAAGTCACTGATCTGCAGATTTACTAGTTTCATTACTACTATACATTTATTTAATATTACATTTTATTTATTTAATTTTTATGTATTTATCTTTTTACAGATGAATAAGTATGCATTTAACACAGAAAATAAATTTTTTAAGAACTTCTGTAACTTAATTGTTTTTATTTATAAAAGAAGTGATTTAGCTGTATGAGCCCCTTTCTTATCATTTGAGAGCATAAGAAAAAATCTTATGCCCTTAAACAATATTCTGTGCTTACTGATTTGTTTTATTACTTGTCGGATTATAAAGTATACAAGATATATATATATATAAATATTGAGATGTATGATCACTGTATTTATAAAGGATATTCTTGAAATTCATACATTTTTATTTGATGTTTCAGGAAATTTATGCTAACTTTTCTATTGATCCATCAGTGACCATCATTATACAGTTGTTTAAAGAAATTTAGAAAGAGTATTTTGATGTGCACCTGCACAGAGATGACAAAATTGTTGCAGGTAAGAAATACCGAGTGGTGTTAGATAGGCCTAAAGTTCTTTATGTAGAAAATTCTCTTCCTAACTGCTCTAATAACTGCTCATAACTGCTCTAACTGCTCTTCATAACTAATCTAATTTAGCATCAAGTATACCTGAGTCATTAGCGACTTATGACTGTAATATTTCTGGTTCCTATGAAGCATCAGAAACACATGTCTTTCCTGCTAATGCATCAGAACCAGATTTCTTCGCTGCATATGTATCACAGTCATGTCTTTCTTTACTTTACTTAACTTTACTATACCTTCACAGGATTTTTCAAGTCGCCTAAGAGAAGCTTTGAATGATCAGATACCCTTACCTAGGGTTTTACGGTCAGAATTCCTTCATACTATATGCTCAAAAATTTGGAGAATTTCAAAATATCCCACATCAATTATGTTTACTGATGTGGCAAGAGCAGTTATTTTACAATATCCGTATTTAAGAGAAACCCTTGGGACTGGATATGGTGGATAGCGACAGGCTATTCGAGATAAATTTAAAAATATGCATAGACTTGATCCAAGCGAAGAAGTAAAGCAAAAGAAAAAAGGCAGCGTTACCAAGAAGTTCCCAAATAAATTAGGAGAAATAATACAGGAAGAGGAGCAAACCCTGCAGCTAAACAAACAATTGACGGTTGTGAATGAACAGCTTACTGTTTTAAGCGAATTAAGTGAAACATTTGAAATTAGAAGAGATGAAATCGTGAAACAACATATGACAATTGAGAATGTAAAAATTAAATATCCTACCTTATTTACAAAGCAGCATTTTGCTGATGAATTTTTCCGAATAACAGGAAAATCGAACATCTTTCTATATGTCCCGAAATTTCTTAAATAATATAATAAAGAACTTTACCAATTAGTATTGACAAGAAAAAAATTTCCTTCATTGGTTCCATCTTCTAAAAGCATTCAAGAGGAATCTGACACGGAAATAGCTAAAAAAGAATTTCTGCTGATCTCACTACCTGTGCATTTTTCTGAAGACCAGCTACTTTTAACATGCCCGGTAAGTACTAAATTTCAATACATGACAACAATTGCTAATACATCAATTAGCAAAATATAGAAATAAATTTGTAAGTGTGAAAAAAATATATGGTATTTATATAATTTATAAAAAAATAAATTGTACAAGAAAAGAAAAAGGAAAAGTTTTCATAAATTGGATTGTAATATTGGTTATTACATAAACATAAGGGCCTTGTATGAATCGTATTTACTTACTGTGATAAATGTAAAAATAAATCTTTTTTTTTCTATTCATTTAGAGTGAAGTAATAATTATTTCCTGAATTTCAATAAGATTATGATTTAATAATAAATTACTCTTAAGTGCTAGTAAAAATTGTAAATAAAAAAAATTCAGATTTTTCAGACTTTTAAATTTAGAATTTTAATTAATTTTTCAACTACTTTTCAGCAGTGAAATTACGCTTGAAATTATTGAATATTAAAGCAGAGAATTATCACTTTGCTAACAAGACCTAAACCGACATAGTGAAAAATGTCCAAGCCGGGAATCGAACCCGGGCCTCTGGAATAGCGCTCCAGTGCTCTACCACTAAGCCACGAGGACGATGCCCAGCTTGGCATCTCTCACACATATAAGTCGGTAAGGCTGCAACCGCAGCTACTACATGGAAATTGCAGCCTTACCGACTTATATGTGTGAGAGATGTCAAGCTGGGCATCGTCCTCGTGGCTTAGTGGTAGAGCACTGGAGATCTATTCCAGGGGCCCGGGTTCGATTCCTGGCTTGGTTATTTTTCACTATGTCGGTTTACGTCTTGTTAGCAAAGTGATAATTCACTGCTTTAATATTCAATAATTTCAAGCGTAATTTCACTGCTGAAAAGTAGTTGAAAAATTAATTAAAATTATATATTCACCGATGCTGGGTTTATTTGCGTCTCATGTTTCGCCGCAAGATTGTGTGCTCATGAAAACCTTTCCATCTAGTAGCTGCGGTTTCAGCCTTACCGACTTATATGTGTGAGAGATGCCAAGCTGGGCATCGTCCTCGTGACTTAGTAGTAAAGCACTGCAGCGCTATTCCAGGGGCCCGGGTTCGATTCCCGGCTTGGACATTTTTCACTATGTCGGTTTACGTCTTGTTAGCAAAGTGATAATTCACTGCTTTAATATTCAATAATTTCAAGCGTAATTTCACTGCTGAAAAGTAGTTGAAAAATTAATTAAAATTATATATTCACCGATGCTGGGTTTATTTGCGTCTCATGTTTCGCCGCAAGATTGTGTGCTCATGAAGACCTTTCCATCTAGTAGCTGCGGTTTCAGCCTTACCGACTTATATGTGTGAGAGATGCCAAGCTGGGCATCGTCCTCGTGACTTAGTAGTAAAGCACTGCAGCGCTATTCCAGGGGCCCGGGTTCGATTCCCGGCTTGGACATTTTTCACTATGTCGGTTTACGTCTTGTTAGCAAAGTGATAATTCACTGCTTTAATATTCAATAATTTCAAGCGTAATTTCACTGCTGAAAAGTAGTTGAAAAATTAATTAAAATTATATATTCACCGATGCTGGGTTTATTTGCGTCTCATGTTTCGCCGCAAGATTGTGTGCTCATGAAGACCTTTCCATCTAGTAGCTGCGGTTTCAGCCTTACCGACTTATATGTGTGAGAGATGCCAAGCTGGGCATAGTCCTCGTGACTTAGTAGTAAAGCACTGCAGGGCTATTCCAGGGGCCCGGGTTCGATTCCCGGCTTGGACATTTTTCACTATGTCGGTTTACGTCTTGTTAGCAAAGTGATAATTCACTGCTTTAATATTCAATAATTTCAAGCGTAATTTCACTGCTGAAAAGTAGTTGAAAAATTAATTAAAATTATATATTCACCGATGCTGGGTTTATTTGCGTCTCATGTTTCGCCACAAGATTGTGTGCTCATGAAGACCTTTCTATCTAGTAGCTGCGGTTTCAGCCTTACCGACTTATATGTGTGAGAGATGCCAAGCTGGGCATCGTCCTCGTGACTTAGTAGTAGAGCACTGCAGCGCTATTCCAGGGGCCCGGGTTCGATTCCCGGCTTGGACATTTTTCACTATGTCGGTTTACGTCTTGTTAGCAAAGTGATAATTCACTGCTTTAATATTTTTTAAATTTAGGTTATGATATATCTATATCATCAAATTTTAAATCTATGACCAGAGTATAAGATTAAACGACAAAAATGAAAGATAGTGATGTCACATTTACTTGGCGTCAGATTTGTTGCATGTTCCTGATTTTTGGCCAATGTTAATGTCTTGAATGCGGAAGATTGTCAGGAACATATCCCATCAAAGATTTAATAATTAAGTGTGTTCCAAAAGTTGTGGGATAAAGCTGCTTTCATCATCATTCTTTCGATGCTTTTTGCTACTGCTATTAAATACTGTAGTTTAGCACTACTTTTTTTATGGAAAGTTGTTGATCTGATAATGGAGAAGTACCTATTAAATTAATAAATAAATTTTGTTGAAAAATTGCTTATAATTTATATATTTTGTTCAAATTTATATTCAAATACAAGAATAATTTAATATCAAAGATAGAATGGAATTTCATACTGTAATGTAATTTATGAATATGAGAAATTAGATGCATTAAAATTTTGAATTCTTTATCATCTGTTTTACAAATAACTTTGCACTTGAAACTATTCAGTATTTTTGTATTATCCGCCAACACAGTTAAGTTGTTCTTTAGTAGATAAATTACGTTAACTTTGCTTTGTATAGTCTGCCATCTCTTTTTACAGCTCTATTATGACTTTTATATTTTAATCTATTGATAATACACTTATGATACTTCATGTAACATAAATGCAGTATTTACTAATAGCACATTTTGTATAAATCTGATTATTTTCATAAAAGCAATAATCCTTGATGATTATCAAAACCTTTTATTTTAAGCAGAAAATGCTTAGCAATTATCTTTAGGTTAGCTTCAAACATAAATTACATAAAAATTTACTTTGAGTATCTGATACTGAACACTGAAAAAAGTTTAGCAAAATAATAATTGATCATTTTACTTAGTTCAATTCATACTTGGGATTAATTGCGACATGCAGTTAATCAGGGTTCGAAATGGAAAAATCCTCGAACCGGAACAATATTTCAAGATTTTAAATCATTAGAAAAAAAATTACAAAGAGTACAGTAAGCTATATATATGAAACTGTAATAATATTTTTACAATAATTCCACGAACCGGAACAATTTTTTCATGCTTTTATAAACAGGAATTATCAAACAATTCCAAATTGAACCAATGATTGTAATAATTTCACGAACTAGAACATCGTTCCGTTTGCTCTGGTACATTTCAAGCCCTGCACTTAATACAAAAATAGTGTTATTAATTTATCTGTTTACCTGCAAAAAAATAAAGCTATTGTCTTAGGATAAGAAAGACTTAAACATTTTTTTACATGATAGTTGTCTTGTTTTGCAATAATCGACCGGCAAATTTATCTATTTTTGTACATGTCCAATTAGAAAATTTCACAATACTTTCCTGTGATCAAATAATAGAATTTATGATTCTATGATTTAATGAACATATTTCATAACATTTTTTTTTCCTGTGATCAGAAAAAAAATAATAGAAAGGCCCATAAAAACAATTATACTAAGGGTCACTGTGTTCATAAAATAATGTGCAAGTGTCACTAGGCATACAATATAGTTTGAAAAAAAAAAAAAAAAGCTGCCATGCACTATGGAGTGTCAAATTGCCCGAGAATCAACAGTTTAAATAAATATTTTTTTGCTTAAATTTTTTCGGTAGCCCATATTTATTTAATTCATATTATAGTGCCAGTGATAAGCATTTTTAGAGAGTACAGCAGGTCAATAAGAAAAATTGCAGTCTGTATTCAATATATCACAATATTCTAAATGTCTTTAACTGTGTGCCAAAGGATTAAACAAACTTCTAGCATAAATAAATGTTTTTATGCTTATATTTGTGTCTGGAGACAATGCTAATAGTGCTTTCTAAATTAGTTTGTTTTCTGTGTATTATTCTTAGTATTAGAGAAAAATAGCTAAAATCTGTGCAGTAAAATTTCCATGTATAAAATGATAATTCTTCTTTTTAATCTTTCTTCTGTGTTCTCAGTAATTAAGTTTTATAATAGTATGGTTGGATTAGAAATTTATGTTGTATTTAAAAAATGGTTAAATTCGTGATTGGTTGAAAGAGACCTCAAAGCAGAATATTTTGCAATGTTCTGCAATGAATCTTTAGCTGATGAAAAATGTCCCGTGGATATAAATGAGAAAAACACAAGGAGATTTTTCTTGCATATATAGGAGTGCAATTTCATCTTTAATAAAAAATATGAAGGATATTTTGTAAAATAATGACACACGCACACACACAAAAAAAAAAAAAAAAATATGAATTTTGTAATTTTAGCTAGATTGAATGATGAATTTCACAATTTTTCCTTTCAATCAATCATCGAATTTCCCAAAATGTTTTTCGTGCTGACTGTTAAAAATTTTAGTATTTTCTGCAACTGACCGACGAATATTGGATTTTTTCAGACTATGGACTGTTGAAATGTTCACTTTTTTACCGGCGACCAACTAGTAAATTTCGCAATATTTTCCTTTTACTGATAGGCAAGTTCTGCTGCATTTTCTTGTGGTGATTGGAGAAAAACAAATTTTTTTCACTACTGATTGACAAATTTTGCTTATTTTTACCGTCAACCAATCAGCAAATTTAACAATATTTTCTTTCTACTGATGAGATTTTTTTTCCCAACCGACTATCAAGAAAGCAAAATTTTTTCTGCAACTGACAAACAACTTTTAAATTTATTTACCTGGGATTAACTAGTGAATTTCACAATAAGCAAATCTTGCAGCGTTTTCTTGCGAACGATTGAAGAAAATGTTTATTTCAGCTACAGAGCAACGGCAAATTTCACATACATTCATCAGCAACAAATTGACAAATTTTACGATATTTTCTTTTCCACCAATTAGCAAAAATCTCATTTGAGGTTGACTGACATACTTTGCTTAAAAAAAAAAGATCCACAACCAATTAATGAATTTCACTATATTTTCCTAATCCACCATATTTTCCCCATATTAGGCAAATTTAGCAGATTTTTCTTACAGTCATTAACAAAAAATCGTGGGTTTTCTCAGCTACTGACTGACGAATTTAGTTTTTTCTGATGATCCATTGCCGAGTTTCACGTATTGTTACCGAATACCGAATTTCCTTTTTTTCTGATTATGCACTAGCGGGTTTCATGTATTGTTACGTATTATCAATTGGTTAATTTCACGGGGTTTTTTCTACCTAAAGTTTTTCATTTCCTGTGACCAATTGGCAAAAATCCTCGATTTTTTTCGGCGACTGTTCCACGAATTTGTTTTTCACAACTGGATGAAAAAATTTGTAAATCCTCCTGAGGATAGACTGACAAATTGCACAATTTTTTTCATGATCAATTCATGAATTTCACAATCTTTTTAAATGAACAACTAAAGAAGTTAATACTTTTTTTTTTCGCCGGCATCTGACAGACGAATTTCGCAGACAGTTGCAAGACAAATTTTATTGAAAATGAGAATTTGTAATGTTCTGCAAAGTTCGTTATTCTGTAATGTATGTACACTTTTAAGTATACTCTGTTTTGAGGAGAAGATATGAAATTTGCCGATTGGTCACAGGGGAGGGAGTTATCAAGAAATCTGTCTATCTGCAACAACGGGAAAAAAGGCAAAATTTGCTGATTGACTGCCAAAAAACATCTCAAAATTAGTCTTATGTATAGTAAGAAAAAAAAATACAAAATTCTTCAATTAGGGGAAAGGAGAAACTTCAAAATTTGTGAATTAATCTTGTAAAAAAAAAATTACATACAAATTAGCCAAAAAATTGTAGAGACAAACTCGCTGATTTGAACATTGTGTGAAGAAAAAAAAAATCTGCAAAATTTCTTTATCAGTTGACTATCATGAAATCTGCAATTTGTAGCAGGAATATTTTGTGAAACTTGTCGCTTGTTCGGAATATATTAGAAAATTCTACTGATAAAAGGCGACAGAAAATAAACTACAGTAAACTCTGCCAAAGGCGGAAACGATCGGGACTGAGAAAATTTTCCGTAGTAGACAATATTCTGCCTTAGACAAATTTTATTCTTTGTCTATGGATTCGCGAAGAATTGAAAATCTTTCTGAGTTAAGATTTCAGTCTTACATAAGAGTCTGCCTTACAGAGAGTTTACTGTAGTTCAAAATGTTTTTTTGAGAACATACTACTTTTTATGAAATTCCCGCACAGCAACCCTTTTTTAGCGGTCTCAACACTATTTTATGTAATTGGATTTTTTCAGGTAGAAAATATAGATTTTTGTTATTTGCAAACTAATTAGTATTTATAATCTTTACTATTATCATTTTGTGTTAGAAGTAGTGAAGAGATTGAGTTAGTTCATTCAATTTAATACTCAATCATACATTCATTACATACTTTCCTTCAACCACTCGAATGTGAAATGTTTATAGTGTTTTTTTTTATTATTATTAACATGTTGTATTATACTGGGGACTTGCTAAAATTTTTAAGACATTTATAAATTTCAAAATATTTTTGAAAATTACTTTGTGAAGAATTCATAATGTCAGGTATATTTTTGTTTTTCATTTCACTGTTAGAGCTAAAAGTTCTAAAAAAGAAAATCTCAATCGTAAACAATATTTAATAAAAGTATCTTTATACTTTTTCAAGTTTATTTGTCATGTGTGCTTTCAAAAGTAACATCAAATATTGAGCACATTAATAAAATCAACTATCGATGAATCTCTAAGTTGCTTATTGCACAAAAATAAGAAATGAATCTTATTTTTTTAAATTTAACAATTTATGTGACAATTTATATATATATATTTATTATTATTATACACCATTGAATCTGTTTCCCCGGGATTAGTAACGAAAAGAGATAAAAACTTGATGATTAAATCATTAGAAATCTTTTATAAATTGATGACATTTATAAAGTTATTTTTTAACGGATGCGATAGCATTTCGTTTTATAAAGATAAAAATCAAAATTGTAAACACCGAGATTCTAATGATATCTCATGTCTTAACAAGTTAATTAAATGTCCTATAGAAGCTCTAGAAAGAACGTTATGCACAGATATTTACGATAATACAACATGTCAACAGATAACACGAAACTAAAAAGCATTTCACATACCTGTAGTTTTAATACATATCCTCTTTTTTTCAATTTAGATTTTGTAATGTATATTATGAGTAATTTATACTGTTTTTATTATTCTGCTATTTAGTTATTGCAGTTTATTAACTGTAGCGGCATTCGCATGGCTGTGTACCACACGCTATGCAAAATTCACCATCTTTAATTATGACGTATTACGTTCATGAATGATTCGATTCGAATCGAATTCGAAGCTCCAAGCACAAATACCATATGTTTCGTGTTTGCCCGCCCCGGCGACGAGATTCTAAAAGATAGTCACGTTTTAGCATTATTGGCTGGGGGTGGAACAGTATTAGATTTAAAATGTAATCTTTAAATTGCTTTTTATTTTACTGTTAAAATGCAAATCAAATAAGCAGTAGGGTAACTTTACACCAGATAAGTAGTAGCGTGGCTTTACACCAAAAAGGGTGGCAACTAAGTTGCCACTAAAAGTGGTGTTTGTTTACACCATTTGATAGCTGGTGGCTCATTACATCAAATTACAAGTGGAATTTCATTACACCACTTGGGGTGGCAACTTAGTTGCCACCCTTTTTGATGTAAAGTAAGGGAAATATTTTTTACAGTGTAGTGAACACAAGTTTTAGATATAAAAAGCTTTATCTATCCCGGATTTAAAAAATACACAATATATACATGATACTTATTACAATTTTATAGTATGTTGAATGTCGATATCACAAACTGAAACGAAAAGCACATTGAAAAAAATTGTGCATTATAATGTTTTAATAACAAAACATTTCATTTTGTTTATTTAAATTTAATAGCAGCATAAATGCTTTATTAATCACCTATTGGTATGTCATGAAGAATGTCTGGATGTCTTATATTTTTAAAAGTATAAGAGAATATGTAATTATTCTTAAAGGAAGTGCTTTGCTTCACAAATGAAAAATTTCTTTTGATATGACTATACAAGTACACATTTAAACTCAAATTTGAGATACAAAAATCTTAAACGCGAACAAATTAAAGAAAAAAAGCGTTCTTTAGACATTACTGTGATGGATAAATTATTTTTGAAAAACATTTAAAAAGTTTTGCACCTCGAATTGGAAAGAATAATGGTCATATAAATTCGACAACAAATGAAAGAGTTCTCTTTTGTATACACACAGAGGTGGCAATTAAAATGAGATGTAACAAAATTACTTTTGTACTATTCATAAGATAAAAGTTTCTCTTTAGTATGTGCATGCAGGTGACGTTCAAAATAAGATTTTTGAGAAAACCTTTTGTGGCACAACTCTCAAGAGAACGGTTTCTCTTTAGTATGGATTTGTAGGTGCTTAATCAAAGAACATTTTTGAGAAAATGCTTTGTTGCATATCTCACAAGAGAAGGGTTTCTCATTAGTATGAATTAGCAGGTGTCTATTTAAATGAGATTTGCAAGAAAATCTTTTGTTGCACACCTCACAAGAGAAAGGTTTCTCACCAGTATGAATTAGAAGATGACTATTTAAATGAGATTTGCTAGAAAATTCTTTGTTGCACACTTCACAGAGAAAAGGTTTCTCATTACTATGTAATCGCAAGTGTCTAATTAAATTAGATTTTTTAGAAAACCCTTTGTTGCACACATCACAAGAGAAAAGATTCTCCTTAGTATGAATTCGTAGGTGATCATTCAAATAAGCATTATCAGAAAATGCTTTGTTGCACACCTCACAAGAGAAAGGCTTCTCATTAGTATGAATTCGCAGGTGTCTAATTAAATGAGAGTTTTGAGAAAATCTTTTGTTGCACACCTCACAAGAAAAAGGTTTCTCATTAGTATGAACATGCAAGTGCTTTTTAAAAATAGATTTAACAGCAAACCCTTTGTTACAAACCTCACAAAAGAAAGGTTTTTCACCACTATGTATTCGCAGGTGTCTAATTAAATAATAGTTTTGAGAAAATCTTTTGTTACACACCTCACAAAGAAAAGGTTTCTCATCACTATGTATTCGCAGGTGATTATTCAAATGAGATTTCCAAGAAAATTCTTTGTTGCACACCTCACACGACAAAGGTTTCTTAGTAGTGTGAACACGGGAATGGTGATATAAATTAGACTCACTACAAAATGATTTGTTGCACAGTTCACACGTGAATAATTTCTGTTTATTATGTACAAATTTATGCTTGTTTAAACTTGACATCACAGAAAATCTTTTGTTACACACCTCATGATTGGAAAAAATTTTGTTGTGTGGCAATACTACTCGTATTCATATGCCCGTTTAAATTATATTTGTCAGAATGTCGTCTATTGCACATCTGCCAAATGAAATAGATTTTTCTTATCAGTACGGTAGTGCATTTTTAACTTGGATTTCTCGGCAAAAGTTTTACCAAAAAACTTACTAATGAATTTATTAAATGAAAGACAAATTTCAAGGATAAGTTAGATTTATATTATCCTCCTGAGACCTTGCATCTATTAAAATGGATGTTTTGTCTCAACCTACTAATCACATTAAATACCTCAATGTACACTTTAAATATTACTTTTGAGTTTTTAGAATCCGGCAACGGCTTTTCGTTTGTCTGTAATATGACGAAGTGGCCGAGTCAACGTGGTATTCGACTAGGTGCTTGTACTAAATTCTAATTTTTCTTTACTCATTTTGTTTTTAAGCACATTTCAGAAGGTATATGTTAACTTTGATGTTTTTGAAGTACTCTAGCTAGTTTATAACTATAATTTTGATATATTATTGCTTTAAAGCTCAATTTAAAATCATCCATTAAAATGAATGTAGGGTCTTACTTGAATAAAGTTATAGTTAGTTTTAGCATTAGTTACGGTTTTAATCATGTGCTAGATTTTCAAATTTTTTATGTTTATTTAACGTCTCTGTAATGTTTCATTTACTTTTTTTATAAAAAGAGTCACAAATATTACATATTTTTGTATTTTATTTTAGCCAAAAGATTAATAACATTAGAAGCATTAGAAATAATAGAAAATGGGGATGACTCTGATCTCGATTTTAGTTATGAATATTTTAATATAACTAAAACTTATGAAGATTCTTCTGCAGCTCAAAATGAGGCTACTAAAGAATCAGTCAATAATTTTGCTGATAGTTCAGTTAGTCAAACTAACGGAAATGAAATAGCGAAATATCAAAATCCCAATTTGATTTAGAAGAAATTTCTGAAGTAAGTTCAAGTTATGAATTATGTACATATAAAGTTGTTTAATATGTAAATTAAGATAATTATTTATGCTAACTTTTTCTTTTGTTAGAATTTCATAAATATAGACAATTATTAAATTAATACAATTAGGGATATTTTTCACAAGCATCATGAAATCTTAGTTTAATTATGTTTCCTTTTAGATTTGCTCAAGTATTCCACATCTCCTGATATTTCATAACAGCTAGAACAAGAAGCACAAATGCACATAAAATTTAAAGCACATCATTATTTTAGAAATTACATTGATAATAATACGTATTCGAAAGAAAACTAAATTTAGATGTCTATGTTGCAATGTGTTAAGTGTATTACAGTGAAAGAAATTGTTTCAAAGATTTTATTTACATCAAATAAGTGTAAAATAATCCAGTGTTGTTGTTCATTAAATTAATAATAAATATAAATATATGTTTCGATTTATTGTTAATTTAGTGCTCTTCAGTATCACTTTACATGTGAAAAGTTTAATTGAACTGTGTTCACATTTCATCTTACTTAAGACCTCAACATCCGGATATGATTCTTAACAAAGATTAAAAACAAAAAAAACTTAATTTTTCTTTTAAATTGATATATTTTTACCCTTTTGATGAAAATAAAGTAGTAAAGACAAAGATAAAATGTTTCAATTTTTCTTGGGTCTCAGGAGGTTTTTTTTTAGATCACACATGTAAATGAGCCATTTATCTATCAGAAATGATTTCCTTTTTTTATTTGAAATGTAAAAAAGTGAAATATAGGAGATTTTCTAAGCATAAACCTAGAAAACAATATTAACAAGTTAGACAGATTTTTTTTAATTATACTTTATTCATTTATACTGAAATCACCTTTCTTTCCACCAGCAATATAGTCAATTTAATGAACTGAACATATTTTGCAAGCAGAACTTTTATGCAGAGTATTAACAATACTAAAAAAATGCTAAACAATGACATATTTTATTAAACTGTTCAATTCTTTCAATGATGGATTAAAATTTGATTTTTTATAAATGAGGGAAAACGCTACGAATACCACATTGTACCAACAAACTGAAGTTTTTTCAGCAGTAAATTAATTTCGAACACTTGACAACCTTATCAAAATTGCTGTCCAGTAATCATAATCTAAATTTAATTTAACGATTTTCAGGTAAAAACAATTAAAGAAATAAAATATACTATTGCCCACTAATTAGAAAACTTCAGAAATTCCCTACTGAACCATGTTTTTTATGCTGGTATATATAGAGTGGGCATATAAGTTACAATAGTCTTTACATAGAATTTCTGTTCAGAAGTTTTTCACGATACATTCAGATCAAATTTCGGAAACATGTGCACCTGCAAAATATAAAAAAACATATGTACCAAATTAGAAATAATCGTCAAATAAATACTAAATATTTTGCACATTTGCTTTCGATTGCTATAGTTCAATTTAAATATTTTCACATAAAATATTTTAACAAAATTGTTAGCAGAAAGGTAAGAACATATTACATGTAAATCGTTATTTTTTACAGTTCATTGTCTTTTTTTATATCAAGAAATTGAAAATGTGGATTCATTATACAAGTTTTAGTGAACAAGTTTAGTTATTGGATTATGTGAAGATTCTGAGTAAAGAGAAATTATAGTAGAGAGTTATTTTTTATTCAGTAGTTTTAAATAAATTTTATTAAGTTTCTTTGAAACAAAAGAGAAAATATAACATTAAATGATGATGTAACAATAGACGATTTAATGACTGATTATAACTAAAAAATAAATAATTAGAATAATAAATAGTTTTATTAACAAAGTTTATGTACCAGAGTGGCTGAAACAAACACATTTTTATTTTAAAAGATATATTTCCCAATTTATTTAAATCTGCAGATTAATCAGAATTTCAACGCTTTAAATTGACAAAAATAAAAAATGGTACTTCTTTACTTTAAAACAAAATATGTTGCCAAAAATTCAGATTTAGCAAAAATAATGCATAAAATTTTCCCAACAGCATCCTGGCCCTCTTTAAACCCGTAGGAAATTCTGTCATACACATACACATTATGTAGGTATGATGGATACATACATACATTATACACATATATTAAGTCTAGAAGTTCGTGTATATGATGCACAGTAAACAGATATTACGTCAGTTCTCGGTGTCAAACTGAATAAGGTTGTAAAATAAGAGATATTTCTTGGTAATATCTATAGAGATATTACTTAAGGGGACCTTCTACATTAGAAAAAAAGCACTTTTATGATTTTTTTGTAAGAAAACTGCATGATGGATGTTTTTCAAATTTTAACAGTTTATTGTACATATCATAAGGTATACACAAGAATTTGTTTATTAGATTTTGTTGCTTCTACTCTAAGTTATAAACAAATATGTTCAACTGCTTTGGAAAATTTCGTCTGGATGGTGGGCATGATAGCGCCTTGTAGAATTATCTGACACACAAAAATATTTTTTTTTCGTAAACTTCGTGAGTATAGCTTCTAATTAATTAAAGAAACCCATAAATTTATTTTTAAAAGTTATGTAATGGCTGATTTAAAAAAAATGTTTAAAAAATTCATTCTTATTTGTTAATAACTTTTTTAACAATTTTAGTAAAAGCTTTAATTTTTATCGAAGGCAATTAAATGAGCTTTAATTAAAAAAAAATCAAAATGATCCATTGAGTAGTTTTATTTAAATCTTGCCCTCCATGTCAACCACATTTTTTGACACGAGAAATATTTTTGGCGAAAAAAGAGAATTTTTGGCATCCTACCAAGCCAAATGTAGTTCACTAGACAGCACTGTAGGTACAGCGTTACCATGAAAGCGAGTGTAGGCGCTCCCCCCCCCCCCCTCATTTTGTTATTTCCTTGTTTTTGTGTTTAGTTGTGTGTAAATTTAGCTATTCAGCGAAATGAATCGTCGCATCGTACGAACATAATAATTGCCTATGGGGGCCTAAATTACCTATAGGATCACCCCTTTTAATTCTTAGGCATTTAAATAATATTTTGATCTTAGCACTTCGAGGATTGATGCGGCGAATTTTGACCTCCTTGATTTTTGAATATTTAGCAATTTTCAATGAGATAAAACTTAGTAAAACAGTAAAATAATTCCAAGGGGTAAAAATCCTTGGTCATATGAAATCCAAAATACAGTAGAACCCCGCTAATTGGAACTGATTTTATTTTCAATAATTATGCTTGAACAGTATAATTTTAATTAACTGAAGAGATTAACTTGCGAAGTTTTCGGAATTATCGTATGAATGTCGGGAAAAACGCATAGAAGTTAGAATTAAAAAAATGGGAGTAAAGTATGTATTTATTCTTTAAACAGCTTGAATAGTAAAAAGTACTCGATAATGTAAAAGTACAACATATGTACACGAATATAAAATTAAAACGTGCACTGTAGGCCTACTCGTAGAGGCCATATTAAAAAAATCTCGAATATCAGTTTGTTTGTCAGTCACTATCAAATTCTTTTCTAAAATGCAAAAAGTATTTAATTCAGATGATAAAAAGTTATTTTTCCTTTCAACAGTTTGATTTCCTAAATTATCTACAGAAATGTTTTTTCTCCCTCCCTCGTCGACGTGGTGACTGAGCTATTTATAGATACGCGATTTTAAACCGTTTGTAATGGGTTGTTGCGTAATTCCTCATTCTGAAATTCCATTGGATTTATTATTATAATTATCAGGAGTGATTAAACAAGATATACATTTTTTTCTCGGAAGTTGTGCCTGGTTATACAACATGCCAGACCTTACGATGCCGGATTGGACGATGTTTACTGTACTACTGAGTACTTATAACTTACGTTTTTTTTTTAAGATGCGCCTTTTTCTTTTCTATTTTTATAGGAATTTCGGGTAATCCGAATAGCCACCGGTCCCAATTAGTTCGGATTAGCGAGGTTCTACTGTAGTAATACTGGTAAAAAGTTTATCAAAAATCGAGTGCATTTAAATTTACAAAAAAATCATTTACACTGAATTACAGTGATGGAACAGCATGGACCTCATTTTGGAGCAGAAAAAAGCCATTTTGGAGCAGCAAAAACGCTCATTTTGGAGCAGAAAATAACTATTTTGGAGCAGCAAAAAGCCACTTTAGAGCAGAAAATAACTATTTTGGAGCAGCAAAAAGCCACTTTGGAGCAGAAAATAACTATTTTAGAGCAGCAAAAAGGCTCATTTTGGAGCAGAAGATAACTACTTTGGAGCCTCAAAACATTATTTTGGTATTCTTTGACGAAATTCACGTTTTTTCTGCAATTCTTTGACAAAAGTCGCATTTTTTCCACAACTCTTTCACAAAATTCGCATTTTTTCGCAATCCTTTGATGAAATTCGTATTTTTTTCGGACCCTTTGTTGAAATCAGCGTGTTTTTCGAAATCTTTTGACAAAATTTGCGGTTTTTTGCGACCTTTTGAGGAATTTAGTGGTTTTTCCTGCGATCTTTTAATGAAATTCGCGTTTTTTCACAATCTTTTGACTCCGTTTTGTTCGTTTTTTGACGAAATTAGCGATCCTTTGACAAAATTCACGTTTTTTTCGCGATCCTTTGACAAAATTCGCGCGTTTTTTGCGATCTTTTGATGAAATTCGCGTGTTTTTTGCGAACTTTTGATGAAATTTGCGGGGTTTATTAGCGATATTTTAACGAAAGTAGCGTTTTTTCACGATCTTTTGACAGTGTTTTGTTCGCTACAGTTTGTAGCTACCTTTGGCAAAATTCACGTGTTTTTTTCATGCTCCTTTGACAAAATTCGCGTGTTTTTCGCGATCTTTTGACGAAACGCGTTTTATTCGCGCTCTTTTGATGAAATTTGCGGGATTTTTTCCTGCGTTATTTTAACGAAAAAGCGTTTTTTCACGATCTTTTGACCCCGTTTATTTCGTTTTTTGACGAAATTAGCGATCGTTTGACAAAATTCACGTTTTTTCTCGTGATTCTTTGACAAAATTCGCTTTTTTTCGCGATCTTTTGACAAAATTCGCGTGTTTTTGCGACCTTTTAACGAAAGTAGCATTTTTTCGCGATCTTTTGCCGTGTTTTGATGAAGTTAGCACTCTTTTGACAAAATTCATGTTTTTTTCGCGATCCTTTGGCAAAATTCGCATGTTATTCGCGATCTTTTGACGAAACTCGCGTGTTTTTTGCGATCTTTTGACGAAATTTGCGTGTTTTTCGAGATCTTTTCATGAAATTCGCCTGTTTTTCGCGATCTTTTGACGAAATTCACCTGTTTTTCGCGATTTTTTGACGAAAATTTCGTGTTTTTCACGATCTTTTGTCGAAATTTGAGGCCTTTTAGTGAAATTTGTGGTTTTTCTCTATTTTTTAAATAAATTAGCATTTTTTCACGATCTTTTGACCGTGTTTTGTTCGTTTTTTGACGAAATTAGCGATCTTTAGACAAAATTCACGTTTTTCTCGCGATCCTTTCACGAAATTCGCGTGTTTTTCGCGATCTTTTGACAAAATTCGCGTGTTTTTCGCGATCTTTGAACAAAATTTTCGTTTTATTCGCGATCTTTTAACGAAATCACTTTTTTTCGCGATCTTTTGACCACGTTTTGTCCGTTTTTTGACGAAATTAGCGGTCCTTTGTTAAAATTCCCTTTTTTCTGTGATCATTTGAGAAACATCGCGTGTTTTTCGCGATCTTTTGACCAAATTCGCATGTTTTTTGCAATCTTTTGGCGAAATTCGAGTGGAAAATGATCGATTTGGCTCAAGAATTATTATTGAATTGGCGCAGTTGGGCGCAATTTTGTTGAAAAATGATCGTTTTGGCGCAGAAATGCGCAGCATTATCGATTTGGCGCAGCTGTCCCATCACTGTGAATATACAATCTGACCAGTGAAACACAACTTCATAACTCTATAGTCTATACTATACCTCATATGGCCTGAGCTCAAACAAGAACTGCACATTCTGATAAAAAAAACCATCTTAAAGATTATAAATGTAATTAAAATCGTCTAAGGTCGTGTCACATATGTAATGTCACATATGTAATAATCAGTACTTGCAGTTATAATGTATAGCTAACTAAATAACCAACTGTAATTAGCAGCGTCTACCAAAAATATATGCTTGCACATCAAATAACAATAGCCTGAAACTCCTGATAACTGACGCCATAAGGATTCTTTCTTTTTCAAATAGGTATTACAAAATTTTAAATGAATTTTCCAGTTATTTTTATTTTTGAAGGGATGACAGAGATACATTAAAAAGTATTGTTGACAAATTTTTGAAAAAAATTATATTTTATTATTAAAAATTATTTTTCTTATAAATATGGTTAGAAACTCCAGTAACTGGCACTAGCCCTATTTTGAAGAACCAATAACTGACGCAAAGTCAACCAGTGTCTGGCATTTTATTTGCAAAGATAAAAAAAAAAAAAGCTATTTTATAATTTAGAGAAATTATGCTAGAAAAATAGATTAACATTTATTATAAAAAGAAAGTACTTTAATCTTTATTATAAAAATGAGATTTAAATTTTGAAAGAGGCAAATACTTATAATTTTTAAGTGCTTTACATCAATTTAAAGTAGCTGCGGTAGCAGTCTTGCCTACTTATGTGAGAGAAATGTCAAGCTGGGCATCGTCTTCGTGGCTTAGTGGTAGAGCACTGGAGTGCTATTCCAGGAAACCGGGTTCGATTCCCGGGTTTGGACATTATTCACGCTGTTGGTTTTACGCTTAGTTAGCAGAGTGATAATTCACATGCTTTACATCAATTTAAAGAAAAGAGGAAATAAACATTTGACATAATTTAATATAGGTAGTATTTGTTTTAAAACTGTTGCCTTAAAAAATTAAACTTTTTCTTTTGCGCAATCAATGCGTATATTGAAATGTTATTTAACACATTAATCGCCAAAACGTATAAATCCATCGAAAAGAGGAAGTAGAAAATTTTCATGAATCCGATACTTTCTTCTCGTAAAGATAGAAGAATGTTATAATACAGAAGAAGTGGTAAATAATGTAATATTTATTTAATACACATTTACTAAATACATAGAATCAAGTTGGCAGTTTATAGCAGTAAAAAATAACAATATAATACAAACATAATACGAATATATATACTATCAATATAATACAAATATGTAAAATACGAAACATTAATTTAGAACAACATATGAACCAATAAATAATTACTAAATGTCAAAAGCATTTAAGTCAGCATTTTGCTTTCTGGCAGGAATACTTCTGCAATAGTTTTTAACATGAAAGAAAGCTAACAAAAAATAAGGGTTACTGATTTTTGTATTTTTGGTAGGGTTTGTATCTGACCTGGCCCAGATAATACAGTATATCTTCTTTAATTCGGAAACATCACGATTACGATGATTCTGGATTATAGAAAATTCCGGGTTACAGCAGTTTTGAAATTAGAATGCATTTAGATAAATAATAATATTAATATCTGTCATAAATATGGCAATACAAAAACGCAAGGAACTTGATAATTGAAAAAAAAAAAACATTGAGAAAAATTAATTCAAAATGCTTAAAAATATATATATAGTAGAAGCTCGATTATCCGAAGTAGTTGGGACCGAACCTCTTTCGGAAAGTGGAAATTTTCGGATAATCGAGAATGCTTCAATGTTAAGATTAAGGAGATATATATGCAATGCAATATTTCTTATTATGGTGACAAATGCTTAATAAAAATAAAGTAATAGCAAATTAGAAATAAGAATAAACTACCTGAATTTTATGTTTGAAAATAAGTGCCTTTTTACACATATCACAAGGGTTTGAAAAAATGTTTTGTTTGTCGCAGTTTCGATTGTCTTTGCTTTTAAGTTGTATCATAGAGTTTTTTAATATTATTAGTTACCAGTATCACAGTATTTTCGTGCTCCAGCCACGCCACACCTTTTCCAAAATATTCAAAAGCTTCAGAATTGCTAATCTGTTCGTTTTCTTCGTTCCACTCCGCAGCTTACGGAAATTCAAGTTAAATTCAAAGGAACTCTAAGAAAGGGGGTCTAAAATATTTATATGTGCTTGTAGTTCGGGAATAACCGCTTACACGCAAGGAATATGATAGCTACAAAAAAAAAAACTTTCAAAATGGATTTTGCGCACAAGGAATGTGATAGTAAAAAAAAAAAAGCTTTAAAAATGGATTTCGGTTAACCGAGATAAAAGAGGTTCTACTGTATTTAAAAAAATAATTACGTATATTTTATGCAGTGTCGCCATCTGTTGTAAATTAACAAAATTAATATAACCATACGATTTCTTTTTAAATTACGATTTCTGATTTATAAATACAGTAGAGCGCCGACTATTCAAACTCCAATTAACCGAACTTCCAATTATCCGAACAGCCTATTTCTCTCAAAAAAATTTTTTGAACCGAACTTCCAATTATCTGAACAGCTTATTTCTCTCAAAAGAAATTTTTAACCGAACTTCTAATTATCCGAACAGCCTATTTCTTACAAAATGTTTTTAAACCGAACTTCCGATTATCCAAACACCCTATTTTTCTCATTTTTTCCAGCTTCACATTTAGCATGCGAAATTGAATTCCCGATTAGTATATCGTTGAAAGCAATAAAAAGAGAATAAAAATAAAAGGCTTAGGGAAAGGGGGGGGGGGGAATAAAAGAAAATTAAAACGATTGCTCTGAAAATGACCCGGGTCCATCCCATAACAAAGCCTTTGAATGTTTGGAAACAGCTATGAAATGGCTCGAACGGCAGAAGAATACTGATCCTATTCAACTAACATATTTAAGAAGAATTCGAGATATGGCAGCATTTAAAAGAATGTCTTCTTTGAAGCAAGCAACAACCGAAAGCTTTTTTGCTAAAATGGGAGGATCTCTGGAGTTCAGACAAGGATAGAAAGAGAAAGAGAAAATTTTAAATGTCAAAAAAGTAAACATAAAAAATATTTAAAACACGCCGACACTAAGTAGTGCTGACAATCCTAAACCTGGATAAAGTGTGAATGTTTTAGTATAGTCAGAACATCCGTTAAATTGTCTGTCCATTTAACCGAACTTTTGCTTATCCGAACTAGGGTTGGTTCCGACTTGTTCGGATAATCGGCGCTCTACTGTACTCAGTAAATAATAGAAATCACAAGAATAACAGACATATTATGAAAAATATTGAAACTAATTTTCTAAAACCAAAAAAGTTATTGTGAGAAATTTAAATAAGACTAACAGTTAATTTTTTAAAATAACTTTATAATTACGTTAACATATTTAAAATTGTGACATATAAGGCTAATGTAAATATATATATATATATATATATATAGACAGCACCTACAAATATAGTTAAATACTTAAAATAAATAATAATAATAAAATCCGATTTCGCGATTACTTAGGTGCCATCTTCTTACCATTGGAGAATTAAAAATTGTAAAATGAACATTAATTCTGCATTTTTACATCTTAATATAAAAAAAGACATAAATATATATATATATTAATTACAAATTTTATTTAGAAAATTCTTAATGTTTTAAAACTCGAAAAAAAGAGAGTAGTAAATAAGGTAGGCTTTTCATTTTTCTTAATCATTTTCTGAAATTCATACATATATGTGTTATGGCGCCATCTATGATCTTTAATTGCAAATATAAACAAGTAAACATACCGAAATGTCTTACTGTATAAGATGTTATACTGTACATAAGTACCAAATGGACTTTCAAATTCTCTACTTTTTTAATTACATAAAGATGTATTAAACCAAATAATTTATTTAATAAAATGAATGTCAAATTTATTTACTAATATGTAGTACCTACAACAATTTATTTTAGTTCTTAGGAGAAATTTAGGGTTCAAATATGTTTATTTAATTCAGAAAAAAGTGGAGAATTTGGCAATTATTTAACACATTCACGCTGGTGCCGATATTCATGTTTTTCGCTGTGAGACAGGGCTCGAATTAACGTTTCGCTTCATCTGGTGGCGCGGTACTATCGCTTATTTAGACACTGTATGTAATGACCTGCCCCTCTCATATTTATTGAATTGAACTCGAATATAACAAGCAGTTGATGGTGAATGTCTGAAAGTTTGTAAGTAGTAAGCAACTTACCTAGAGACATGATTTTATTGACTACACTTAAGACAGCACAACCTTCACATATTATACACATTTAGACTAATGTTGATAATGAAAAGAACGATCTACTACGAGAAAGAGCACAGTTATCAGAACTTAGATTATATTGGAAGGGCTGCCACAGGCGACTATTGTTCTATTCTATTTGCACTGCCATTTCGAAAAAAAAATCTGTAGTACATTTCTCTTGCAAATGTTGTCAAACTGTATGTCAAAAATTTTTAGTTTTGAGAAGTGGTGTGAGGTAGAATTAAAAAATAGTTGCCTGTTTTAGTCTGAAAGGGACATGTATGTGAACGAGTGCTTAAAAAATGCCATGAAACGTGATCGTTTTTATTTAACCTTTTTCCGACAATACCATAGCTAGATCTGAAGATCGGAGAACAAAATTCGATATATGGTTGAAGCAATTGTTGATAATTTTGAAGATCCTGTTAAACCTTGCAAAAACATTATAACCAACGAAAGTATGGTTCCATGGAGAGAACGTCTCGGTTTTCGCCAATATATTCCAGGCAAGTGGCATAACTATGGCATAAAATGAAATAAACTATGTCTTCCTGAAGGTTACACCTATAACATCGATATTTATGCTGTAAAAAATGCAATGACAATTCTGAAAACACATTCACATGATGTCGTAAGGGGATTGATAAGCGAATTATTATTTGAGGGTCCCACAGTATTTACAGTTAGCTATTATACAATTGTCCGTTTGACTGAAAAAAAAAAAAACATTTATTTATGATACTATAAAACAACAAAAAATTTCTACCTCCACAGGCAAAATAAAAACAACAATGGGGTGGTATTATGAATTTTGAAATTCGTAGTGGAGTTAAATGTTTTGACAAGTATGTATGGTAACCAGGGTTCATAAATATCATGATATTTTTGATATACAGTCGAACTCTCTTATAACGAGCCCTGATTTAGCGAGAAACCGGATTTAACGAGGAAATCATAAGCACTTGGTTGGTACAATGTTAAGTCTATGGGAGCGTAACTCGCTTTTAATGAGCAAACCCCAGTTATAGCGAGCAATATTTTTGGGATTCATAAAATTTCTTTTGATTTCCACCTTTCCAGCTGAGATAATCGTTTCTTGGAAAAATTCCTTTAACATTACGAAGTCAACTGAAATTGAATGCGCAGAAAAACTTCAAAGTTTTTCGAAGCCAGGGGTGCAAATGAAGATGTTTTTCGGGCCATGAGTCTTCTCCAAAGAACAATAACACAATTATGAGACAATAAGACAGTTCAAAACAAATTAACCAACTTCTTTTGTACTGTACAGAAATAAAAAATAAATAAAGTATGTATAATAAATTAATTATGCATGAATTTTTGCAATTTTTTACGAATCCGTTTTTTACGAGTACCCGGTTATAACGAGCAAATATCACGGTCCCTTCGCGCTCGCTATAAGCGAGTTCGACTGTATATCAGATATTTTCAAAATGGTCAACTTACTGCTGATAATATATATTTCAAAGCATAATATAAATTAGAAAATAAAACATATTGCACTTGACATGAAAACTTAATCAAACAATATACTAAAACATATTAGATGTAAATTTCCAACTGGGCAAAAAATGTCCGGACCAGGATTTGAACCCAGGACCTCCTGGCTGAAGCCGCCAGTGCTCTGCCATCTGAGCTATCCCGAACGATTCTGGTCGAACTTTTTCCCCCAGCTAACCTTGATGATTACAGCATCTCGTCTGAAACCTGGTTCAGCTCAACAGAATAAATCTCAGGTAATGGAACTCCAGAAATCGCTGGATACGAAATTACACTAGATTAATATTAACACAATTATTCTAATTGGTAAAGGTTAGCTGGGTGAAAAAGGTTCGACCAGAATCGTCCGGGATAGCTCAGATGGCAGAGCACTGGCGGCTTCAGCTAGGAGGTCCCGGGTTCGAATCCTGGTCCGGACATTTTTCGCCCAGTTGGAAATTTACATCTAATATGATTTGTTTACCAATTAGAATAATTGTGTTAATATTAATCTAGTGAATATACTAAAAGTGCATTTTTTTTCACTTGGAAAAAAATGATGGAAGATCAACTAGTTGAATAGAGAAACAATTTACTTTATACACTTACATAAAAAAATATATAGGATTCAGTATCAACTATCAAGAAAATAATCAAAATTTTAAATACAAAATATTTTTTTTAATTGAAAAATTTTAACATAAATGTAAGCTTACCTTATTTTTTATTCCTTAACATATTGTACAGTTTAAACTGAACCAAACAAAACCAGAACAGGTTCTTTTCTAATGAAGCTTTAAATAACTGATTACCTAAATTAGACAGTTTATCGTTCATTCACCATATTCTGTCTTGAATTATGTTCCACACAATTTACATTTAAAAGTAAAAAAATCAAATATAAAACTTGAAAAATATATTTTTGTTTTCTTCTTTGGCTACGAAAGTCCCTACCAGAGACAAAAATTCTTTACCTACAGAACAACACAGTCAAAAAGCGGTTGAAAATATCATTTATGCTTATTTTGGTTGAACATATCAAAAATATCTTGCACAATATTGTGAAAAAAATATCAAATATAGAAAAATACAGAAAATATCAAACATCTTGATATTTTGAAAATAAATATCAAGTAATATGAAAATATCAAAAATCTTGATATTTTGAAAATAAATACAGTACAGGACCTATTATAAGGAATCCTCGGGACCGAAGGCTTTCCGGATTTTGGAATTTTCCGGATTTCGGGTCCTCCTGAATTCCGTCAAAAAATTGCGGGAAAAACGCAAATTTCGTCAAAGAATCACAAAAAAACATAAATTTCTTCAAAGGATCGAAAAAGCCCCACGCAATTTCGTCAAAAGATCGCTAAAAAATCCGCAAATTTCGTCATAAGATCGTGAAAAAAAACTGCAAACTTGTCAAAAGATCGCAAATAACACCGAAAATTTCGTCAAAAGATAGCGAAAAAAAAAATTCTTCCAAAAATCGCGAAAAATACGCAAATTTAGTCAATGGATCACGGGGAAAAAACGCAAATTTTGTCAAAATCGCGGTAAAAAACCCCGCAAATTTCGTCAAAAGATAGCAAAAAATATTTGTTCAAAGGATCACAAAAAACCCCTTAATTTCGTCAACAGATCGTGTACAAATGAGAATTTCATTAAAAGATCCCGGAAAAAACTCATAATTAGTGCAGAGGAGTCCTCCCCACCTCTTCTGTAAACTTAAAAAAAAATTTGCTGTGAATTTCAGAAATTTTTTTTTAATTAGAATGACCCCTGATTCAAGTAACACAATTGTGTAGTCATAATATTTTGTCAAAGTGAGAGAGAGAGGATGTGAAATATCTTATGATTTTTTAAAAAACGAATCGTAATATAAATTTTAAACTAAAATTTGACAAAAAAAATGATTTTTTTCTAATTTCGCGGGGGGGGGGGGGGGGGGCAACAGTGTTCCCCCATCACTGATGTAGCATATTTTAGTGGTTACACATTGCAACACAATAGACCAAAAAAAAAATTACAAATCTGTAAAATTTTCGAAAAATTGCAAAATTTTAGTAAAAATTTACAAATTTAGGAAATTTTCCAAAAAAAAATTTCCGGATTTCGGGTCCTTCCGGATTTTGGAATTCCGGATAATGGGTCCTGTACTGTATCAAGTAACATGAAAATATCAAAAATCTCGATATTTTGAAAATAAATATCAGATATATATCAAGATATATATCAACGAATCCTGATGGTAACTAGTTTCAGGAATCACACGTGTACCATTATTCAAGGAAAAAATAATAAATCGAAGTCCGATATCTTTTTTTGTAATGATGTGAAAAAGGATCCTTATTTAGCCAATCTATAGTCATCATATTACAGTTGTTTAACTGTTGTTGAAAACTGTTAAGTCGTAGAGAAAAATTATCATATGATTAATATTCGGGACTTACCTCATAAATACGGGGTATATACATAACAAATGGGCTTAAAAATGTATTAATATTTTTAAAATTCAGAGAATAAATTATTGATCACCTTTTGATCAATAATCATCACACTGAAAATGGCAATTCGAAGGCAAATACCATGACAAAAAAGTTCACATTTTTTTCATTCGTACAAAGGGTCTGCAAGAAAAAAAGACAAAGATGTAAAGAATGATACAAATGTTATGTTTATCTAAAAGAAAAGTCAGACGGTATACCTCGAAGAAAACTTAAAAGTAACTGCATATTGTAAATGTTGTAAGGGCCAGGCAGCACTCTGTTTAGAATGCTTTAAAAAATTGCATCAAAATAAATAAACAATTATATTAACACATTGCCGACGGGCAGTTTTTATCAAATATGAATTTTAAAACAGTAGAAGCTCCTTCCTGTCCTGAAAGTCTTTTATATTTTGATGTTCTAGATAGGTTTCTCAAGTTTATGCATTAGTAAATATCTTTCAGTGTACGAATTTAATATAAAATATCTTATGTAAAGAAATATTGGACAACATGATATAAATGCCTTTTGTAAGGTAGGAGCCAGACCCTTAGTCAATCATGTTTTTTGAATGAAAATGAGAATTCTGATTTCCCATCAGGAATGTGTTAAGTTTATAATATTGAATTGTTTTTACTACTGAATTTTCGAATATTCAAGTGTGACCGACCCACCTGTAGTGCATGCCATCTATGGAACTGTCGAGTGTGACCCACCGGTGATGCATGCCGCCTGATATGACAGTCAAGCATGACCCATGCCAGTGTTAAATTTAATTTTTTGACTATAGTTATTTTATAGAGAAATATTTTATCTGGTTCAAACAAACTTTATTCAAGAATGGATGTACCATGGATTCCGGACCCCACCGCTTAATACAAGTTGTTCTAGCAGCTTGAATACAACTTCACTCTACATTATGTTATATTTCACAATGTACGTTTTCTCCTTGCAGGTCTATTACAATTTTCAATCTTTTGATTCCAGAAGAGAAAGTACAGTCAAAATTGTAACAAATTATTTGTACACGAAGCACAGTGTTTAATCATCATACTTAAAAGAATAACGGAGCATACAAAACATGGATTTTTAAAGCTGGATTGTTTAAATAAAATTAAAAGGATGTCATTTTCATTGCCTTTTCATTTTATAGACAAGTTGCAATCATGTAATTGTTAACCTTAAAAAGGCCTTAATGACTAATACTGGTAGAAAAATAAACATTTTCTTTGAAACAAAAAAAAAAAAAAAAAAGAAAAAAAAAGTAAATAAACAATTTATTAATAAATAAAAAATAATAACCGGGTTACAATATCAGGCAAAGTAGCACCATTTTGGCGCCAGTTAGGTACCCATATATGACATCTGTGAAGTAATTTGTATGTATAAAAAATATATATATATTTAGAAATTATTTTTTTATATATGTAAATACACATATAAACAAAAATAAAAGTTCATTAGATTTCTTTTCATAGCTGTTTATATATTTTGGCAGCATATCTCACTTTCTGATTCCCGAATTGCGCCAAGCATTTTTTTAATGCAAAGTGCCTTATAGTGGAAAAGTACCTAAATAAATTATTATTATTATTAATAAATACATGTATAAACAAAAATAAAAATTCACCAGGTTTGTTTTCATGGCTGTTTATATATTTTGACAACATATATTACTTTTTTGAAGCCCGAATTGTGCCAAGCTTTTTTAAAAAATGAAGGTACTTGTTAGTTATCCCGTTGACCAATTTCGCCAAATTGCACAAATTGGCATAATTTTTATTTTAAATAATGAAAAAACAAATAAATTAGTACAGTAGACTCCCTCAAATCCGCACAGCTTGGGAGCAGAGGTTGTGCGGATTTTAGAATTTTGCGGATTTCTGGTCATTGATTTGTTTACATTTCTGAAACATTAATTTGATTGGTAGTTAAGCAATTGAAATTATAATGAATGCTTACAATAAAGTGAAACATTAAAATAAGTAAAATATTAAAATAATTTATTAGTTTAAACATAAGTAATTATTAAAATAATTATGTAAAATAAAAAATTGGAAAAATATTAAATTATTACCGACGAAATCGATTCAATTCGATTCCAAAAGTCCTATGCTGCCATCTAGTGGTAAAGCGATCGTAAGATCGATACGTCATCATATAGATATGCTAATTTATATCAAAATCAAAGGTAATGTAAATTTATTTAGTAATAAATCAGCTGTAATAACCAAAAGAGAATGATTAACAAAAAATTTTAGTAAAAAAAAAACATTGCGGTAGTAGCGGATTTCGGCGCCATCTTGAATTTTGCTCCTGCAACTTAACTGTAAATTTCATTGTTTACATCTGAAAAATATGCGGATTTTAGGCGTTCGTGGATTTTAGGGTCGCGGATTTAAGGGAGTCTACTGTATAACATTAATAAAAATACAAATAAAACGTCGAAATAAAAATAATTTGATGAAGTAAACACGTGTTGTCAAGTAAATGTGACATTTACGATCAACCATTATTGAAATTTTATCTTACAGTTTAGCGACAGTAATTTGGTCGACGGGATAACTAACAAGTACCAAAATGAACCATAATGGAAAAGTACCTAAATAAATAATTAATGGAAATAACCAATTAAATAAAATAAAACATTTTATTTCGAGATCAAAGCATTGTTTTTAATTTCTATTAAAAAGTACATGTATCCTAGGATAATTTCAGTTGAATTTAGATTGACAGCGTAATATCTCATTCCATAAACCTAAACAAACACAAGTGATTCATTCATCGTGAACTGTGAAAAAATATTAAACCATTGAGGTAATCATTCACAAAGTAAGTTCTCCAACAATCAATGGAGAATATTCTTATGACCACGTCATAATAGGTAAAATGGTGGCCGTATCGTTTGTTTATGGTTTAAATTCGCAAAGATTTTATTTTGTAATGTCTCTTAGTTACATTACTTTATTGCCATATTTATGGGCTCAGAACAAAAGCATATTTTTTCATTATTTAGTTATTAAATAAAAAATATATATATAAATGTGCGATTTGAAAAATTTAAATAATTTTCTTTGTTAATACTAAAAAATAACATTGGCGTAACAGCGGGTTTAAGTTAAATAAGTGTAACTGTTTAATTCTGTTGTAATAGTCATAATAATTGTATTTATTAGATTTTAGTAAGCAAGATCAAGGACCGATTAAACTTTGAAGTTAGAGGAATTACAATGTCATTTCAGGACCTTTCTTTTGGAGAAGCTTTTCTAAATTCCACACATACATGGAAACTCTTCAGTGTTACAAATATTTTTCCTAGGACTGACATAGCATCAGAACGGCCGGCAATTTTACACAAGTTTTTGGAAACTACTTTATATCAGAAATTTTATTAAAAACTGGTTATGTCTTGGTTATAGCGGCCCACACAATTATGATTATGACAAGTTGTAGCCAATTTCGCCAACGTCGTAGCTAAGATCGTGAAGCACACACGTATAATACCATTTTATTAAATCGTATACGATAGTTTAATAGTTTTTACCTTTTTTCAAGTGCATAATTTACTTATTTTTAAGAATTAACAATCTAAATTCTCCAATATATGAATTTAAAAAATGTAAACAAAGATTGAATAGACATGACTTTAAAAAGCTTCAAATCCAGACAACACTTAGAACTAAACTGTGCAGATTAGTGGTTTTCTACTGTACACAGTTTTTCATAAATGTGTTTCGTTCTTAAAATGTGTTATTTTCATCTATCACTGCGGAACAAGCGAGAAAAACTCATATTCTTGCACATGAGTTGTATATGTCTTTATATGTAATTTTCCGTCATTTTTGACGGGGAACCTTTCTAGTTCATTATAATTTCCCTTGCTTAACTACCAATCAAATTTTTATTTTACATAATTATTTTAATATCTATTTACGTTTAAACTAATAAATAATTTTAATATTTTACTTATTTTAATGCTTCACTTTATTGTAAGCATTCATTATAATTTCCCTTGCTTATCTACCAATCAAATTAATGTTTCAAAATTGTAAACAAATCAATGACCAGAAATCTGCAAAATTCTAAAATCCGCACAACCTCTAGTCCCAAGATTTGAGGGAGTCTACTGTACTGAATTTCATTTGTTTGCTTCATAGGAAAAAAAACATAAACATAGTAATAGCTAATTACAAAATCCGTCTAACCTTCTGTAATCGGGTTCACCATCCAGTCTTCCAATATAAATGAATCTTCCAGCAATATAGAATAATACTCCAATTGGCAGGTGAGCAAATTACGAAAAATTGCTCCAATATCTTTTAAAAACCTTTCCTAAAAGAATAGACAATATGCAGAAAAAATTTAAAAGAAAAGACGAATTAAAAAGAATATCTAAAATTTATTTCAGCATGCATTTATTTTATTTTTTTCATTTTTGCAAAATGTTGGGTTTATTTTATAGTAGGAATGGATAATTGCATAAAACTCCTTAAGAATAAACTTCAGTTCCTAACTTTTGAAGCAGTGAATATATTTCTGAAATGAAATTGGTGATATTATAAAAGAAAAAGAAAAAGGGACAGTATTCAGTAATCAAAGTTCCATTCTATAAGAATAACATATTAAAAAGAAAATAGACTGCCATTTTTCTATTGAAAAGTATGGTGAATTATTTTCTAAATGTGTGAAATCAAATATATTTTATAATATGTGTATATAACAAACATTTGAATTGAAATTTAAATACAGTAGACTCCCTTAAATCCGCGAACGCCTAAAATCCACGTTTTTTTTCAGATGTAAACAATAAAATTTACAGTTAAGTTGCAGGAACAAAATTCAAGATGGCACCGAATCAGCGACTACCGCAATGTTTTTTTTACTAAATTTTTTGTTAATCATTCTCTTTTGGTTATTACAGCTGATTTATTACTAAATAAATTTACATTACTTATGATTTTGATATAAATTAGCATATCTATATTACTACTATTAGCATATCTATATACTATTATCATCTCTCGTATTGATTTTACGATCGCTTCACCACTAGATGGCAGCATAGAACTCTTGGAATCGAATTGAATCGATTTCATTGGTAATAATTTAATATTTTTCTAAATTTTTATTTTACATAATTATTTTAATAATTACTTACATTTAAACTAATAAATTATTTTAATATTTTACTTATTTTAATGTTTCACTTTATTGTAAGCATTCATTATAATTTCCCTTGCTTAACTACCAATCGAATTAATGTTTCAAAAATGTAAATAAATCAATGACCAGAAATCCGCAAAATTCTAAAATCCGCACAACCTCTGGTCCCAAGCTGTGCGGATTTGAGGGAGTCTACTGTACTTGAATCCATTTTTATAATATTAACTGCTATTTAAGCAATTTACATTGGATATAAAAATTTACCCCTAAAAATGTTCTCATATATTTAAAAAACACCATATCATTCTGGCTGAAGTCACACTTATGCCTTTTTGCCTTAAAATCACAATGTTTGGCAACAAAAATAAATTCAAAATCGTAAATAAACAAACTACCTACAACTCACAAGTAAAGTCATTTTTAAAATTATTTTTGCTAATTTTTCCTGTTAGATACATAAAGGGAGAATTAGATAAAAATCAAAATATTTAAAAAAAAATTACTGAGATTTTATATAATCAAATTTTTGAGTAGCATTTTTCCTAACCTGGCGCAATGGATAAATCGCCAAATATTTTATCAATTGAAATATTTCACAATGGATTCATTTTTAAGCATTACGGATATTCCTTTCATGTTTAAATCAATTATATTTTCATTTATAGTTTTATAATATTGTCTCTCATTAAGAGGATTTTTGTTTGTTTCTTTTTAATTCAATGAATAACATTTTTTTTCTTTTATTTTGTGAGATGTTTACATTATTTTCTAATTGATATAGCCATTTCAATCCTTTAACCAATGATTATATCAGCAAAAAATAATCACTGGCAACGTTTTAATTCAAAATAACAATAAAATACGAAAATTTTTATAAAAAATCATGGTTATACCTCTATATGGTTACACATAAACCACCACAGGAATATTCTCTATTGAATGATACAATCTGCAAAAAAATCCACCAGGTAGTTTTTCAAATTACTCAGGCCGAACTTTTAGGGCCAACTGCTTAATAATATATATGACTTAACACTATTCAGTTTATGATCTCTCTCATAGTAAAATAAGGAAACAGATCCAGATTTGCATAAATGTTTTTAAACTAGGTTAATATAATTTAAAATTAGATATTCTATCACCATTTAAATTCTATCAAATGATAATCTGTATATCTGTACAATGAACGCTAATAATTTACATCTTGCGGAAGTAATTTAAAAAATAAATAAACAAAATGTAATTTATTCATCGAAAATATTTCTGAAATATACACCGATTACAAAAAATAAAAAAAATGTTTTTTTTTGCAGTTTAGAGTTGACATTTTGAAATTACCACAAAAATCATACGATAGACCAACTGGCATTATAACAGTTATAGGAAAATGTATAAAATAGTACACAAATATGATAGATTCACATGAATTACCTTCAAGCGAAATGTTACTGAAATGATGCTCATTAGGCCTAAGACAACTACACATTAACTGACTACTTTCTTTTTATTATAAGGATTTATCTACTACGTTGGAAATCAAAAGAAAAATTAAGTAAATCAGACTCATAAATATCCTTTTAAAAATGAAATAAATAAGGATGCTGTGTAAAATTTGCGATATAACATGTAAGCAAACTGTATAACAAGCTAAATGTTACCATTTTACGATTAAATTTCCGATAGACGCGATGATGACAAAACACTTTTCGGTTCATGTTCGATTAATATTTTTCCATGCTGCCCTCTGTCGTAGTAAGAAAAGAAAATTGCAGCAATCAGTGTGATCATTATTCCAGGTACAAAAATTGTAATTAAATATACATAACAAGCTGAGATAAAAAGATTATGATTACCAGTGAGTGATATTAGAAATATCTCGATTTTCTTTCAGAAATGAATTCTTACTTTCTTCATGAAAAACTACGAGTTCAGTATATTATCGAGAATTACATATTAAAATACATACAAAATGATATAAAAGTAAAAATATCTGTAATTTTGCCCCTACCTCTCTAACTGAAAATTTCATTTTTTATATCTGCAATGATTTGTGGATTCGAGGGAGTCTACTGTACTAAATCTGTAATTTTATGAGTTTAAATCAGATGTGAATAAGATTTTAACACTTGAAATAAATTAAATAAACATTTTTGAAGTAGTTTGAAAATTAAAAAAAAAAGAAACACTGTTCAAGAGAGTACACAGAAAAAAGAAGTTAAGGATATTAATTTCCTGGAGAGATATTTTTAAAATATGAATATATTCCACCCTCATATATTTAACATTAGCAAGGGAAATTTGAGATCTTATTGATCAACAATCTTAACCTCCTATTGCTGGCTATAGAAGTTAAAAATCACAGTCTCTAAGTATGGTAATATCGTGGAATTTTTTTCCCCCACATTGGAGTGACCATTTCTTCAGAAACCTTTGTCTGAAAGCGGAGAGAAAGGTTTGAGATCCAAGGTTGCTGTATAATTCTTGGAAGTATTGAGCAGGCTCTTACTTTTGCCAGTTATCCCCATTTTGGTTCGCTTTCATTTTTATATTTAAAATGAGTGCTAGAGTGCGAGGAATGAATTAGTACATATGAATCATTAGGAAATAGTATTTTAATAATTTTCCTGATCATCATTCGTAGATACAGTCAGTAAAATAGATGAACTGGCATTACAAACTTATTGGGGATTTGACAAATCAACTAAAATGAAATATATGTACATTATTTTAAAATTTTATATAAAATAATAAAAATAATATTAATATACTTATAAACACAATCAAATATGATATAATATAATATTAAAACCTTAAAGAATTTTTTTTTAGCTGATTAGATGGTGTGTAGTTAATTCTAAAATTCAGGTTTTTCAGGGGGGGAGGGGGAAGTAAACATTACTGACTATGGGCATGTATTGCTTACAAATTTTGCTTTAACTAAGTTGTATACCAGCTTAACTATATCTTAGTGTGTACTAACTAAAGTTTGTTTGTGAATAAATAAGTTCATACAGAAAAAAAAAAATAAAAATAATTATGTTACATTATAAGAGAAAAGAAAATAAAAAAAACAAAGTTACAATCTATGAAAACGAACTGAAATTGATATCAAGTGTACTAATATCTTGGAGTATATAGGCTGCATAGCATTTATTTTTACCATTTTTACAGACACACAGCGGAAAAAAAGGTTTTAGTTACATTAAGCTTATGAGTGATTATTGTCGACAATTCCTCTTTCTGTCGCAAGTTTTAAACATAAAAGCTTGATACTTATCGGCATACTGATGAAAGTGATTTGCAATCAAATAGCTCTTTTTTTTTTAATATCTTTCGGTAAATTAATTACACCTTCAGTCATAAGCAATTGTTGTCTTATGACAGTAGGTTTTTTCTTTCTTGCGCTATCGTATGTGGAAATTCAGTTTAAAACGCTAACTTAACAGCAGTTTTCCAAAAAACCTATTACCTTTACCGAAAAAAGAATGCATTCGATTACATCGTTTCAAAATAAGAGCACTTGATCCATTTGCAAACAAAAAAGTGTCAGTGTGAATATCAAAATCGCCTTAAAACTTCATTATTTTAGTACATTACGCGATGTGTAATAAATTCTAAACCTCCTATTCACGTCTATGAAAAGAAGCAAAACAAAAAGCATAATGATCTATGGGCAGGTATTGTTTACAAATTTTATTTTATTTAAATCATACTCTATCTCAACTATATCTTAGTATGTATGAACTAAAATTTGTGTTTCAATGAATAAATTCATACACATATGCACAAAAAGGAAAAAAAATGTCTGCTACATTATAAGGGAAAAAAATTATTGCTTTTTTTTGTTTTATTTTTCAAAAAATGTCACTCTATCAAAATGAACTGAAATTGATTTGAAATGTACTGAATTCCACTGCAGTCTTGTGGAATATAAACTTCATAGCTTTTATTTTTACATTTTTTTACTGCACACACACACACACACACACAAAAGAATTTGGTTACAGTAAGTTTATGAGTGATTATTGTTGACAGTTCCACTTTCGGTATCAATTTTTTACGCATAAAAGCATGATACTCACAGACATACTGATTTAAGTGATTTGAAATCAAATAGATTTTTTAAATACTTTACGATAAATGAATTTCATCTTGAGTTTTAAGCAATTGTCTCATGGCGATAGTTTTCGTTTTCTTTCCTGAGCTATCATAATTGGAAATACCGTTCAAAACGTCAACTTTGTCTGTATTCTTCCTTTAACGAAAAACAAAAAAAAAAATCTCTTTCGATTAAATAGTTTCTAAATAAGCGTACCTGCTTATTTGATAAATTTGAAAACAAAAAGTACTACAGTGAGGTTACTATAGTATATTTTATATTTAATATAGAGTGTTATAGTCGTTTTTATAGAGATACATAAAATTATTTTAAATTGATGTGCATTATTTAAATGTATTGTCCCTATCAAACATGGAATCTATAGGGTTTATTTGTTCGATTTTATAGGAAAGGGGGGGGGGGGGGCATACTCAAATAAGAATTACGTTATTATTGTGGGAGTAAAAATCATTTGGAAGTGAAGGAATATTATATGACATAGAGTACTGAGAAAATGATGCGACACATTCGACATACAGGATTGTACAGTAAGAAAATGGCATGACACACTCTAAAACTGTCAAATTGCAAAAAAGGGGACTTGTTTGGGGGGGTGGAAGTATTTTAATGGACTTAGTATTTAATTATTGTTATTAGATGACAATAAATGTGGGAAACACATAGTTTTAAAATTTTGTATAATTGTGGTGACAGGGGGGGTGTACAGGATATTTTGGGGTATTTTTTCTTTTGCTTTGTTTTTGATAGTCGATTGCTTATTTATTGTTATTAAAAAGTCCCACTTAGCACAGAAGATTTTTTTAATACAGAGATTTAAATATGTTAAACTTTTTATGATGGGGGGGAAACTTAAATTTTGGAGGACGGGAGTTTGTAATTTAGGTGATTGATTATTTATATTGGTCAGCAGAACTTTTAAAGAGTTCTCAATATCTTAAACTTTTTGTATTGAAGGTGTGAGGCGAAAAGAAGCAAAAATTTCATGCGGGGAGGGGAATATTTCATTAAAGCTATAAAAATTAAAATATGGTGGGTATTTTTAAAGGGGGGGGGGTGTATAGTCTACATTTCATTGTACTTTAATATTTTTAAATAATAATGTTAAAGAGCAAAAAAAAGTTTCAGAATGTGTCTATTTATTCTGTTTTTTTTTTTTTTTTTTTTATCAGGACTCCAAGGGAACCAATTAAGCTCTTAAAGAGCTGTTTGAACCCTGGGAGCAATAATAAATGACATTTCGAGATTATAAAATTTCATCTAAAAAAATGCTTCTCTACCTGTCATCAAATGTATTGATAATTTATTGACATGTCAGAAGAAGCTATCGCCAAATACTTAAAAATTTTTCTGGCGTGATTCACCAACTGTAAAAACTTACCTCTCCGGCTAATGTGGGAGGGAAATTTTCACGGGGAGAGATAGAAACTGACAGCTGAGTAATGACATTTCCTCAAGAAAGGGTCGGATGCCTTGGTAAGGAGTTTTATGAGCACCATACTGGAGGCAGAGTCAGATAATATAGACGAACACGCGAACGCCGTTCGCAGAAAATTTTCAAAGTTTGCAGACAGTTTTGATGGGGTTTTTTTTTACAAGCTTC
Organism: Maratus speciosus; assembly: GCA_963932465.1. Classification (NCBI taxonomy): domain Eukaryota; kingdom Metazoa; phylum Arthropoda; class Arachnida; order Araneae; family Salticidae; genus Maratus; species Maratus speciosus. The sequence continues at coordinate 52,836,576 of OZ010799.1, read as the reverse complement.
TTTATTTAAAAAAAAGAAATTAACAAGACCCCAGGCGGAGAATCGGTGTAACGCACGTTGCAGACTATTGACAAGGTCTGTAGACTATTTTTCAACTGGAGGAAAAAAAAAAAGTTTGCTAGAAATATTTGCCATGTACCATAGTACAGTATTTTTTGGAAGAAGCGCTGCGGCTCATACAAGTTAAAAACTTAAAAATATTGTAAATGTGGTACTTATGCCGGAATGGCAGGTACAATACCTTTTTTTTTTTCCCCTCCTGCCAGGGCTGGTAGCAGAAACAGTACAGCACCGAAGCGGGTGCTGCAGATTATGTTAGGCTTTGCAGATTAATTTAACAGATTAAAAATAAATTTTGTGTTAAAAAATAAATGTTAAATGTTGATCGTTTTTTAAATAAAGTTTATTTGGTTGGAAATTTTAGCGAATGTTTATGTGCTTGTATATAACTTTTCATTTTTGCTGTTGGCGGCAATATAGGACTTGGGAGGAGTGCGGCGCTTTTTTGCAGAAAATTTTAAAGAAATTTTTTGAGTTCGCAGACAGTTTTACATTTTATCTAAGTCTGACTGGAGGGATATTTTTCTCGCGGTAAGACGTCTTACCGAGCCGTATCCAGGAGTTTAAGGTGCATTTAATAAAAATAGAATTGAGATTTTCAGTAATATATATACAGTAGAACAACGCTAATCCGATCTAATTGGGACCGGTGGCTGTTCGGATTACAAACAATTCGGATTACCTGAAATTTCGATAAAAACAGAAAAGAAAAAGATGTGTGCTAAAAAAATGTAAGTTATAAGTACTCAGTAGTGCAGTAGACATCCTCTAGTCCGGTATGACTTTCGAGAAAAAAATAATATTCCTTGTTTAATCACTCCTACTCCTGATGTTTATAACAATCCAATGAAATTCAGAATGAGGAATTATGTAGCAATCCATTAAAAAGAGTTCAAAATTGCGAATCTATAAATAGCTCAGTCACCAGATCGACGAGGGGGGTGGGGAGAAAAACATTTCTGTAGATAATTTTGCGAAATCAATTTTCATGTTGAAAGGAAAAATAAATTTTTATCATCTGAATTAAATACTTTTTGTATTTTAGAAAAGAATTTTATAGTAACTGGCAAACAAACTGATATTTGAGATTTTTTTAAGATGGCTTCTACGAGTATGCCGACAGTGTGTGTTTTCATTTTACATTCATGTACTACATATGTTGTACTTTTAAATTATTGAGTATGTTTTTTTATTCTACTCAATTTGTTTAAAGCATGGAAAACATGCTTTACTGCCATTTTGTGTTTAATTCTGACTTCTATACATTTTCCCAACATTTCATCCTGTAATCCGGAAAGTTTTATAAATTAATCTTTTCAGTTAATCTGTTCTAGCATAATTTTCGAAAATAAAATGGGTTCAAATTAACCGGAATTTCGGATTAGCAGGGTTCTACTGTAGTTTACTTTTTTAAAAAATTGATTATGTTAAGTAAATAGTCTTTTTTTACATATGCCATACTTTTTAGAAATGTTTAGTTACAATTATAGAGAATACTTCTAAGATAAGTACTCAGCAACTGTTATTTTTAAATGTTTTCAAAATTGTAAAAATGTGTTTATTTTTAAAGGATTTTTTTATTAAAAATTTTCAATTTTGACTAAAAAATTTCATTTTTCCTTGGTTGAATCACTTTCTTTCTTAAGAACACACAATAATATGTCAGTAAGATATTGTAAAATACTCAAATAATAACATAAAAAGATCAAGTGTCACAGAGTCCTCTTAAATTAAATAAATCAACTGCTTCAAAAATCAGTTTTAATTTTATTTTGTTTTAAAGTATTCATTAAATTACAAAAGAAAAAAAAGTCTGAAACATATCTTGGCTATATTGAGTATCAAACACAGCACCAAAGGTTTGCTATCAAAGTGATTCAAATTAATTCCACTTGAATGGAATTTTTCTGTGTTTTAATTTCAGTAACAGCAAAATGATTAAAGCTAGATAAAGAATTATTACTAATTTTATAAACAAGATATTAGGAAAAATATTATGGCTTGATAGATCACTCCATAAATTATTTCATGTTAAGATTTCTTAAAATCATACTTGAAAAGTAAAGCAGAATACTTTTACACAACATAACAATTTTATACAACAGGTAACAATACATAATTTATTTTACTTGAGAAGTTGTTTGTTTTTTGTTCTAATAATTTTAATTTTTTAACAAAAAATCGTAGAAAAAAAAATTTATTTTCTAAAAAATATTTCATGTTTAGAACACTTTTCGTAAGGATTTTTTTTTTCTCTCGATGTACTAGTGATCCTGTTACGTAATGACTAACTTTATCTTTCATCCATGTATCAGTCACCTGCATAATTATTTAACCGGTTGTAATTGCATTGTTTCAATATCTGGCAACAGTTGGTTTTGTTTTGTTCTAGAGAAAAGTTTATGAAAATAAAGTAATGTGAAATATATACGGCTCTTCTGTCATTGAATTTAAGTTAGAAATATATTCGCTTTAACAATAAGAAATGTTATTGAGGGCAGTTTTAATAGCTTATAGATATTTTAATACTTAACTTTTAGGGATTCATTTAGTTAAGAGATTTATTTACATTGGAATCCAACATATGGCGTCCGCTGACAAGACTTGAATCTGTAAGTAGAATTTTATTTGAACTGCTCAAGTGAGAATTATTATTATTGTTGAATAAAAAAAAAAATATTGTTGATGTTGAATACTATGGATGCGTTGAAAGCAGCTAGACGACAACATCGTAGAATTTTCACTAAAGCGTGTAACGAATTTGATGCAAGTGAAAGTAATTTATCGGCTGCAGAAAAAATCCTGAAATTGACAATGATAGAAGAGAAAGCGAAATTTATGACCGATGTAGAATATAAAATTAGAGAAATATTGTATAGCGACCAAGCTGACGAAGAAACAATAGACAAAGATATCGATGAATCTGAGGTTTACATCGATCGCTGGCGTGTATTACAACAGAAATTAAACGAACTTTTGGTTGTAAAAAATGAAGATTTGAAATCTGATATTTCGGTAATTAATAAGGATGTATTGCTTCATTATCCGAAGATACAATTACCTACTTTTAATGGTGAAATTAGAAATTGGTTGCAATTCTGGGGTCAATTTCAAAAAATTGATCAAGATACTAGCCTAGATTTTCATGACAAATTTGCGTATTTATCACAAGCCATGGAAAAAGGCAGTGTGGCAGAAGAATTGATTAGAAGTTTTCCGCCTGGTGGTAATAGTTATGCCAAAGCTGTAAGTCAACTTAAATCTCGTTTTGGACGAAAAGAACTTCTGATAGAATATTATGTTAGAGATTTGTTAGGCCTTGTACTGCAGAAGCAAAATCCAGGAAAACATAATTCTTTGCGACGATTATATGATTCATTAGAATCGAAATTGCGATCATTAGAAAGTCTTGGAGTTATTAGAGACAAATATGCTGCGATGTTATATCCGCTTGTTGAATCGTCTCTTCCAGATGATATTCTTAGAGCATGGGAAAGGTATAGAACATCTCACAGAAGATCTTCAAATAGATGTAATGATGTGGAATCTGAACTAGATAAAAATCATGATACAGATTTAAATAATGGTGTTTTAATTGGCTCAAAAACTGATTTAGATAATTTATTAGAATTTCTGCAAGACGAAGTTGAAGCAGAAGAAAGAATTTCTTTGGCAAGTAAGAGTTTTGACAAAACTTTTCGATACACGCAAGCTGCACGCAATAATCATGAAATCGAAGAATCTCAAATATCTGCTGTATCAGATTTATTAAACATTGATATGAGAAAATATACCAGAAATAAGAATAATTTTAAACAAAAACTGTGTATTTTTTGTGACAAACGCCATGCATCGGAAAAATGTTTCAAGGCAATGTCAATGTCGTATGATGTTAAGAAAGACATAATGCAAAAGAAGGGAACTTGTTTCCTATGTTTAAAATTAAACCATCTAGCCCGAAATTGCAGAGCAAAAGTAAAATGCATTATATGCAGAAAAAAACATGAAACTCTAGTATGTCCAAGAGTTCCTGAAAGGTTAATCAAACCTGAAGAAGCCCAGGATGCCTTAAAAGCTCTGAATAATTATTACTTCAGAGGATCTTCTTTAAGTGTTGAACCTTCAAAAAGCAAGCTTCATCATGAGCCAGTATCAGAAGGAGGAGCTACAGGAGGTTCAAGCAGGGGTCGTGGTGATTATGGTGGACCCCGTGGTGGTGATGGGTATGCTAATGGCTACGGCCGAAGATATGACAGTCCACCTTTTGGAAGTCGAGATTTTTATGACCGTGGCTACAGTTCAATGTCGCCTCGCATGAGACCATACCCTTCACCTTATGATCGTCGTAGTCCATCTATTGCGCCCATGAGAGATAAACATGCGGATCCCTATTCATCATCTTTGAGAGATCCATATTCACAAAGATCTGGCATGTCTCCTGTTTCACGTGATTTGTATGAAAGAAGCAGCAAAGCAACATTTCTTTGACACAGTTAAGGTACCGAAAAGATTTAACTTGTAATTTTAAATTGTTAATTTAACCGGTTATATTTAACCGGTTATTAAATAACCATAATTATTTAACCGGTTGTAATTGCATTGTTTCAATATCTGGCAACAGTTGGTTTTGTTTTGTTCTAGAGAAAAGTTTATGAAAATAAAGTAATGTGAAATATATACGGCTCTTCTGTCATTGAATTTAAGTTAGAAATATATTCGCTTTAACAATAAGAAATGTTATTGAGGGCAGTTTTAATAGCTTATAGATATTTTAATACTTAACTTTTAGGGATTCATTTAGTTAAGAGATTTATTTACATTGGAATCCAACAGATCCAGCGTGATTGCTCTTTCTTGAAATTATCTTTAAAATCGTTATAATCATGTCATTGTATTTACTTTAAAAATGAACACTTTTCCATAAAATTCATTGAAAGGCTGATCAGGTTTTGTGAAAGGGAAAAGACAGGTCTCTTCTCCAACTAAGCGAATATTTCATATAATCTGCAACACATAAAATACAGTCCTTTTGAATTCATCTTATGGCGAAAGGGAATATCATTATTAATCGAATGTGTATCGATTTTTTTTTTTTCCTACATCCGGCGCGTCTATGGGAAATTTCGTAATCGTAAAATGGCATTACTTAGCTTCTTGCATAAATTTCTAGTTTAGTGTTTTATCGCAAATTCTGCATGGTATTTTTACTATTTCTACTCTTAAAAGAATATTTCTGAGTCTGATTAACTTTACCTCTCTTTTAATCCTCAACACCGCAGGCAAATATCAATAATTAAAAGAAAGTTTCGAATTTCTGTACAGTTGAGTTAGGCCTAATGATCAACATTTAAGCAACATTTCGTTTGAATGTAACTTGTGCAAAGGTATGGTAAGAGAGTTTTAATGCAGCATGTCATTTTTGCAATATCGTAAAACTGTCAATTCTCCGTACAAAAAATGCATTTTTTTTTTCAATATTTCTTGTTGTCCATATATATTTTAGAGATATTTTCGATGCTTAAGTTACATTTTGTTAATATTTTTAAATAGTTTTCTTAAGATGTAAATTATTTTCCTTTGTTGTTAGATTTCTTTTATTAGAATTTTAATCTTGATATTTAATAGGTATTTTTTGTTTATCTTGTGTGAAACCATCTACCCATACCTAAATGTATTCCTTATTTCAGCATAAAATTTATTTCTAAGATATTACAAATTATACTCAGTTTAAAATCTACCATATTAATTATATCCATTGTGAAGTACTTTAATACTCAGGGTTCTGAGATAAGGGTTATTCTCTACAATAGTGCAAAAGGTGTTTCCCAGTCATAAAAATGCTCTTAATTTCATTACATTTTTATTTATTTTTATTAGAAGATCTAATCATAGTTTATTAAGAACAGAAAGTAAAATTTAAAAATAAATAAATTTAGGATTTAAAAATGTTATATATATCATGCAAACATCATTCCCTCACCTTTCCCCTCCTGCACTACCATATTTTATTGCCTATTTCTTTACATCCAGAAATAAAAATAATTAAAAATACCCTAAGCAAAATAAAGTTCTTATTTGGTACATTACAAAAAATAATAAAAATATTTTTTTTTTTACTATTACAGTAGACTTCCTCAAATTCGCACAGCTTGGGACCAGAGGTTGTGCGGATTTTAGAATTTTGTGGATTTCTGGTCATTGATTTGTTTACATTTTTGAAACATTAATTTGATTGGTGGGAAATTATAATGAATGCTTACAATAAAGTGAAACATTAAAATAAGTAAAATATTAAAATAATTTATTAGTTTAAAAGTAAGTAATTATTAAAATAATTATGTAAAATAAAAATTTAGAAAAATATTAAATTATTACCGATGAAATCGATTCCAAAAGTCCTATGCTGCCATCTACTGATAAAGCGATCATAAGATCAATACGTCATTATTCGTTCTTATGCTATTATCAGTATATATTGCTTATTGCACTCTCTGTAACATTTTTCATTGTTATTTAGAGTCTTGAATGCTTTTCTTATACTGCTTTGTATGTTTAGAAATAATTTTGTCTATAATTTAATTCCGCAAACAAAAATTTAAAAATAGCACTCCGGTTTGTGGATTTTTCTATTTCGAACCCTGGAGTTTATGATATAGATATGCTAATTTATATCAAAATTAAAAGTAATGTAAATTTATGTAGTAATAAATCAGCTGCAATAGCCAAAAGAGAATAATTAACAAAAAATTTAGTAAAAAAAAATTGCGGTAGTCGCTGATTTCGGCGCCATCTCTTGAATTTTGTTCCTGCAACTTAACTGTAAATTTCATTGTTTACATCTGAAAAAATACGCGGATTTAAGGGAGTCTACTGTATTATATAGTCTACTCAATCAATTATATGTTTCCCCATGTTAGACCATCATTCCCTCACACATTGCTTTTATCTCAAATATCTACCACTAAAGAGCAGTAGCAGTGTAGCATCCTTCACAGAGAAGAAGTCATTTTGAGCACTTGTCAGTCCAGCAACATAAATTGGTGGTGTAAGATTTTGTTAATTTTTCAAAAAAAATTTTCAATCAATATATCTGGAAGCGTTTTTATTAGCAGTCATTCCCTCACACAGAATACTAATTATTTTACAAATATAAAAAATTTTAATTTTCTCATACATTATATATTAAGTGTTGCTCTTAAAGGAAACAGTTTGGATTTCTTCATAATTTTGCATTTTCCCCTACAACTTACAAGGGAACCACTTTTGGTGTTGCTCGCACCTAGCATTGAGACCTGCTGCATTTTAAAGCCCTATATTATGAAGTTTGAGAACCGATAAAATTTTTCTGTTAAATTAATATTTCTTGATTTTACAGCAGCATAACTTTTGGAAAATGCAATTTTCGAGACCACTTATCGGACTATTAACATTGAATTTTTTTAAAGAAAAGCATTTAAAAATAAAAATTAGTTAATAATAAGTATAAAATATTGAAAAAAGTTCGAAAATTCCTTCAAAAACCCACGAATTTGATTTTGAAAAATTGCAACATTATATTCATATTTTTGGCGAGGAAACAGTTGGCGTTTATTTTCAAAAGTAGAGCTTTCCGGCAACCCTAGCCAAATGTCATAGCTGAATTTGTAATGGCTAGAAATTCTAAAGTCCGATATATTTAGCAACAGTAATTTTTCTAAATTGTGTAAAAATGTTAATTTACTTTGATTACTTTTACCAAAGGACCATTTAATACAGCAACATTTCATTTTAAACATTCGAAACTTTATCCCATTCGATTTCAAAAGAAAATAGATTGTTTATTTTCTATTTCATTAAAAAATAGTTTGCAATGATCTTCGAAGCTTTTATAGAATTATATTTATTACTTATATATTTATCATCTGCATAGAAAAAGAAATAAAAACCTAATATTTGTTTCTTATGCTATCAATTATTTAAAAAAAATCACAATCTGATATACTAGTAATATGTTCTGTATATTTACTCTTTGGATAAAACGGGCGGAAAAATTGTATCGCCATACTTGGCGACTTAACTCACTTTTGGTGTGAAATAAACAAATAAAAATGTAATAATAAAAAATTAAAAGTATAAAAAGTATATAAAATATGATTTTAACAGAGAAATTTTATAGGTTCTCTAAGTTTTATGTATAGGGCTACAAAACGCACCAGGTCTCGATGCTAGGTGCGAGCAACACCAAAAGTGGTTCCCTTGTTAGTAAAAATGTCTTATTTCATCATTCCCTTACTTGTTATTCCCTCTCATTTTTTATTTTATTTTTTCCACAAACTTTTATTTTGTTTTTATTGTTAAATCAAATTTTTAAAACTATTTCTGCTGCTATTAAAATCTTCAATAATTGACTTATTTCTCACCATTTATCTAATTTTTATGAAAATTTACACATGTATCATTCAAGTCAGACTGCTTGGCCAAATTTGCAAGTACAGTATTGGATCCGGAATCCTTGGGATTTGGGGCATTCCGGATAAGGGGGTTTTCAATAATTTGGAACACTACCACAAATATTTTCTAATGTACAGTCGTGGAAAAAAACAGTAAACACCCCCTACTAACTCCTCAACAAATCATCGTAGACGAAAGTTACTGGTACCGAACGATTGGAAATAAAGTCTACTTTTAAAAGATGTATAGAAAATTTCCTTAGGGGGTCATCTACATATTAAAACGAATCCAAACTTAATTTTTTTCAATGGCAATACCCAATTTTAACAAGATATTTCAAATCTTCGGTTCAAACTATGCCTAGACACCAAATTTCAAGTCATTTGAAAGATAAGTTTTTGAATTATAAACATTCAAAATTTAGTGCTTCTAATGTTAAATTACATTTTCATATTTTTATTTATATCTCCTGAAATTATGCTCCTAATGTGCTAATTTTTTTTTGTATTAATAATACTAATATACCCAAATATAAATACGCTGAATTTGCAATTTTTATAATTTTATGATATGAATTATGATTTATGAAATTAATATTCGAAAAAATTATGAATTGCAACCTACAATTTTTTTGATGGATTTAGATTTATTAAGTCCTGCTTTATGGAAAACCAAAATTTCACATTTTGTTTCCAAGTAGTTTTCAAATTATGCCTAAAAAACGGCAAAATGATGGTTTAAGGGCCATCTATGATGGAAGTGAGTAAACATTTTGAAATTTATTCTGCTGTATTGTAATCCAACAGGCTTCATGTACTCCTTGAGTGGCACTTAAGGTGCCTTGATCAAGAAAGGGGCTCTCTCGGTTAACAATTGAGTACGGAACTTCAATTTAGATACAGCCCTTAAAATACGCTCGTTTTAAAATAATTAATTTCTCTGAAACTTATGGTACGAATTGCATAAAAATTCGTTTTTAGGCTAATTGAAGAGTGTAGAGTTCATTTATGCTGTCAGAATTGTGTACCGCCATCGAAAAAAACAAAGTTTGGGTTCGTTTTAATATGTAGACGGACCCCTAAGCAAATTTTATATGCATCATTAAAAATTAGACTTTATTTTCAATCGTTTGGTACCAGTAACTTTCTTCTACGATAATTTGTTGAAGAGTTAGTAGGGGGTGTTTACTTTTTTTTTTCCACGACTGTACATAAATATGAAATACAGGTTAGCATAAATAATATTAAAAATACTGTATTACACATTTGTTGAATTAATTCAATAAAACACAATTAAGGAAAAGTTTAATTAATTTTTATTTACAAAAAAAAAAAAAAAGTTAAGTAATAATTTTAAATTATAATAAAACTTACAAATGAACAAGATCAAAAATAAAATTTAGTTTTGAGGTTCAGATGCAGATGCTTGGGAATTGGTTTTTTGGAAAAATCCTTTTAAAGTTGGCAACTTGTAACGTTTGTCTTTTACAAGTTGGTCTTGAATTTTATTTAAGGACATTATTTGTTGTTCATGAAAATAACTTCTTTGTTCCATGCCTTGAATTAATTGTTGGGTGTAAAATATCATTTGTTCATTAGATATTTTTTCTACTTCCTCATTCTTGTCATTATCATCACTACTATCATCAGATGCATCTTAGTCATCATTTCACAAATTTTACTGTGTGTCATCTGATGATTAAGTGGAGCATTATTGTCTATATTGAACAATAATCTTCTTCCAATAATTGGAGAGAGAGGGAGGGAGGGGAATATATTAAAAGTTGACTTTTTATTTATTTTTGTTTTGTTTACGAATTTATCGCATGGAACGCAGACAGAAAAATACGAGAGGCAAAATTATCAACACTTAAAATGCAGATTTCCGCAAATTTGCGGAGATAAAGAAATGCATAATTAATGTAATATTCCATTAACCCACCCTAACCTATTTTGTAAACAAATCTGATATTTTAAAAAAATCCCATAAAAGCACCCTCCCCCCCCCCCAAAAAAAAAAAAATCGCGCGAAGCACCGTACCACCTTTCTGTTTTATCCGATTCCGAATATCTGCTTACTGTTCGATGGACGCAGCTGATCATGGTAAAACGAACATTTCTCTCATTCTCCTAATTGGCCGAATTGTGGGTGCGCCTTTAGATGACGTCAAAGGTCGGAACTTGCCAACAGATTTTCGATCGCAGAAAATGCATTAAAATTCTAAGTGATGTTTCGAAAATATTTTTTCAAAAGTTTAAAATTAAAATTTTTTATAATGGATTTTAGCGTTTGAAACAGAAAAATACGAAATTTAAGAATATGTAGTTAGTTTTCCCATATTTCTAAAGGTTACGCTGATGCGAAGTCATAAAAATAATCGAAAAGAGAACTTATGTCCGATGATTGCGTACATTCAGGGTTCGTAAATATCATGATATTTTCGAAAATATCAAAAATATCCGATATTTTGATATATATCCAATATTTTCGATATATATCCGATATTTTCAAAATAGTCAACTTACTGCTGATAATGAATATTTTCAAGCATAATATAAATTAGAAACTAAAACATATTGCAATTAACATACAAAACTTAAACAATAGCATTCTAAAATGTATTTCTCTTTTTTTTTTACTTAGAACAAAATTGAAAATGTACTACTGTAGAAGATCTATATAACGCAATTCTATATAACACAATTCTCCATATAACGCACAACTTCTTAGATGTAAACAATGAATTTTGCAGTTTAAAAGCACCTGCATTTCCACATTGTAAAAATATTGCCTAGAAGACTAAATTTGGTACATTAGTTCATCTTTATCTCCTAATTTAAGACCTTTTTAATGAAAAAAATGCTATTATTACAATAAACATATTTGAAAATGTCTAATATAAGGGGTGGTTGTGGATCATGTTTATAAAGTAAATTTAACAATGTCTGACCTATATTATGCAAAAATTTATAATTTGGATGACTCTTGGTAACAAGGAATGCAGCATAAAGATATTCTAATGTATTTTGATATGTTTCAGACATATTTGGTCATATTTACAAGGGAAATTTAATGATGTGATCCATATAACGCAAAATTCTATATAATGCACAACCTTGCGTTTTTAGGTTTGCGTTATAAAGATCTTCTACTGTATTTGAAAACAGATACAATTTGCATATATTTGCATACATCTTGCATATGTATATAAACTATAGGATTTCTATCAAGTATCGAGAAAGTTTTATATTTTATAAAATAAAATTTTAAATACAAATTAGTTTTTTTTTTTTATTGAAGAATTCTAACATAAATGTAAGCTTGTCTTATTGTTTATTCCTTAACCTGTAGTACAGTTTAGACTCAATTAAACTACAATCAGAAAATTCTTTTCTAATAATGCTGCATGTAAGATTATGTAAATTACAGTTTCTCTTTCAATGGCTGTCCTGAATTAATTGTCTCTCATAATTATTAGTTCTACATTTAAAAATAAAAGTTTCAAACATAAAGCTTAGAAAAGATATTTGTAAAAAAATTTTCTTGTATTCTTTGCCTAGAAAAGTCACTGCCAGAGACAAAAGCTTTTTATCTACAGAATGGCACAGCCAATAACAGTTGAAAATTTCATTTACATTTGTTTTGACTGAAGAAAATATCAAAATTATTTTACACATTGATATTTTAAAAATAAATATCAAATATACAAAATATCAAACATCTTGATATTTTGAAAATAAATATCAAGAATTTGAAAATATCGAAAATATCAAAAATCTTGATATTTTAAAAATAAATATCGGATATATATCAAGATATATATCATGATATATATCAACGAACCCTGCGTACATTCAATTCTTATCTTTCACGGGAGTGTCATAAGTGGGATCGCAGGGAGAGTGCGCTTTTAAGTTCTGTTTTTTAATTATCTCGGTTAACAAAAATAGAAAACTCTGAGTATCAGGGCAGGCTTTGGACTATTCTTTTAAACATTTTCGGATTTCAACAGGCGGTAGATTTCGATAGCCACTTTTAATCTCTGTAAGCGGCCTACTTTGTGATTTTTTGGCGCGTTTTGGGGGGGGGGGGGGTAGTTAATGGGATATTACGGTCCCTTGAGGTGTTTGAGAAAAAGTTTAAAATATTCAAAATATCGATTTATAAAGCATGTTAACTCTCCAATAAAATATGAAAAAAAAACTGCAAATTTTTATGAAATGAAAGCTTTCACTAAGTTTCGGTTTCGGATCGTTTAGTGTTCCGGTTTTTAGAGCGTTCCGGATATCGGGACGCTGGATAATAGATCCTGTACCGTATTGTAGAGAACAACCCATAAATATATTTTGCTATATGTCATGATATCCAATATTTCTTTTCAAAATATCATAAAGTTTAATAATTTCGTACGTTTAATATTAAGGCTTAGATGCCGTATATTCCTGCGGCCAACATCTTGGATGTTTTGAGATTTCTTGGCAATCTTTATCGATATGGCAACCCCGACGAGTGACTTGTTCTGGCAACTTTTCCGCGAGATTATGTTTTGAAATAACTTCAGTCGTGGATTTAGATCGTGTGAGTATATGATGCTATTTTTATGTTGTGATTTTGATGAATTTATACATTTGACTATGGCTTCTGTAGTCCGTTTACTCACACGTTGCTCATGTAATTAAGAAATATTGTGAAATTTTGAAGGAAAAAGTAGGTTTGTTTAAGAGTGTGTAGTCATAGGCCTATTTTGTGAAATGAAGGTGATGGTAGCAGGTATTTTCTGCTTGAGTTTTCAAGAAAGGAGATGTCTGTTAAGGTATGTTATTAATTTTATGCGTATTTTGTTGTAATGTTTTATATAAGCCATTTATTGTATATTTCTCATGCATTTCGTACATTTTTGAGATTGCTGCACAGTAATTAATATATGTGCATTCACTAACTGCCACTTTAACAGGTTTCGTGCACTTTTCAGATTGTTGCAGAAGTAGTTTGCTGAATCCAGTGATTTTTTTTTTTCGGTTTATGAATGCGTAGCCTTCATATGTTTATTTACTAATTGCCGCGTTAATGAGTTTCGTGCATTTTTCGAATTGCTGCAGAAGTAGTTTGCTGAATCCAGTGATGTTTTCTTTTCAGTTTATGAACACGTAGCATTCATACTTACATATACTAATTGCCACTTTAACATAGGCGTAACTTGGGCACTAAGACTGGGGGGCCAAAAATTTTAAGGCCATTTTTTTAAAAATATTTGTACCCTCCCTCCCTATCACCACACACATATACTTAAATTAAGACGTCTTTTTTTTACCGCGCAAAAACACCCAGGTTTTTACTGATTTCGTAGATATTTTCATATATTTTAGTTTATAAAAATATTTATACTCGTCTGAACATTTCGAAATTTTTGTAGGTGACGTAAATCTGGTCTATCGAAATGCTCTAAAAAGTTTCTGTTAAAATACGCACATATAGTTACTTTTAGCATAGAAAAATTATCGTCACCGTGAGGCGCGAAGTAACCTCCGTGCCGGTATATTTGAAAGGGTTAAAATCCTTATTTTTAAAAGCCGATTATAACATCGATTAGAAGAATGTTTCACCTTTAAGAACATATTTTTGGTTTTGTCGGTACCTCTAAAATTGTGCCCTGAAGGGGCGAAACCGCGATGAAACACTCAGATTTTTTATTTCCATCGAATTTTTCACATATTTTATCTTGTAAAAAATATTTTATACCCGTCCGAACGTTTCAAAAATTTTGTAGGTTATGTAAATCTGTCCTATAGAGATGCTCTAAACATAAAAAAAAAGTATGGTGTGTAAAGTAAAAAGTAAAGTGTGTTAAAGTATGGACGTTTTTTTACTTTTAGGGTTAAAAAAATATCGTCTCCATAAAACGCGAAGTGACCTGAGTTCGCCAGTGTATTTGAAAAGGTTAAAATTCATATTTTTTAAAACCACCGATTAGAAGGTTTTAGCTTTGAGAGCACATTTTTAATTTGTCGGTACCTCTTAAATTAGCGTCCTCGAGGGGCGCTGCAACAGGACAGAAAAACGCTTCACGGAAAAAATGAGCCTTTTTGGGAAGAAAAAAATTCGAAGGATTAACTGTGATATTTTTTTCAATTGGTTGCGGCATTTGAGGCATAAGAGTACGATCTTATAGAACATGTCATCCGTTTTTAACTTAACTAAGCTGTTTGACTGATGTAAGTTAATAAATAATGACAAAATACTCCCGAAATTCCTTCTTTTCGAACTTCATTTTCTCCCGATGCATAAATAAGGCTTCTGCGCGTGCGCCACCACTTTTTTCCTTTCGCAAGGGCCGAGGTGAGTTATTAATGAGAGTGATTTGCGAATTTTAATTAATAACTCAACTAATTATTAGAATTTTAAAATTCTGAAGTCTCAGAAGAGACTTTGGGCTGCTTTCATAAAAATTGTCAGCTTCGTACTTACGCTAGATTTTGCTAGCCATCGCATACACAGACAGACACACACACACAAAGCGAAACTTTTTTTTATTAGTATAGATTGTCCTCAAATTGGGCGAGCTTTTTTGACATTTCCCCTTAATAATTCATTTGATAATTATTTCTTATTTTTACACATTTATTAAGGGGAAAAAAAACAAAATTAGCATACAGGAGAAATTTGAAAGGGATTGATTGAAAAAATAATTCCTATGCGACATCTTAATCATCGGTTAGATTTTAGAGCTGTTTAAATCTAGTAACATTAATAGTTCTTTTTTTTTTTTTCAACTGGCGGTAAACTGTTATAGTCCACTAATTTCCAGGGAAATTCCAGATAACTCGTTTTTCCCACTCTTTTCGTTCTTGACTATCAAAGCTCTGAAACTACCTCAAATGTAGTGTGAAAAAAGTAATTAATTGGGGAGTTCAGAACCCGTTATCAGAGAAACATTCTGAAAGTCAACCGCCATTCTTAGCGAAAAATACTTTTGATACGATCCCATTCATTCTGGTTTAAGATGAATCCAGATAATTTAGCAATACAAAAATTTAAATTAAACACTGATTTTAATGTTTATTTTAATTCGAATGTTTTCAATTTTTCACATTTTCTAAGTGGGCTCCCCTTAAAGACCGAAATAAAAATATTCAGTATTTTTATGTAATGTTTTTACTTTCAAAATATTAAATACAAAATTTTATGTAATTTATAGTATTTTGATGGAAGAATGAAGAAAAAAATGTCAAGTTTTCTGCTTCGATTTATCTAAAGCATATTTCATTTTTTACCATATTCTTCAATTGTACTTAAGGCTGGTCTCAAATCCAAAGGGTCAACTTTATGACACAAGTTTTCATTTATTTTTGTTCGGAAAAGCATGGAATAGGCAGGTGTTGTTATTCAGAAACTATGTAATCGAAATACGTTTTCCATTCATTGGTAAACGTAAATGATCTTTCAGAGAGTACCATCAATTGGAATTTTGAACCGAATTTCTGGACGTAAGGAGAAAACCATAAAAAAAATCAATTATGTATTATTTTATCCTAAAGAAAACAAGTGGGTAAGTGTGATATGCAGAGGATTTCGTTTAATATCTCTTTCAAAACACTTTATCCTTAAATTAACAAACCAAATTGTTAATAGAAAATTAATAATTCCTTGCATAAATGGCAGCACTATTATATTTAGGAATGTGTCCCCCTGAAAATTATCCACTCCCATATTTCAGTTTTTTATATATTATACAAAGTTTAAAACAAAACGGATATTTCTATCAAAAATTATCGCGTTACGTATATACATACGTATATACAGAACATGCGGGCACATTAGCTATCAAGCTTTGATAGTCTGGGAGCTAACAAATAAACGGTAATAAAAGCTAAATGATAATGCATGTAATTAATAAATAGACGTAACCAAATGCGTAAAGTTTTTTTACAAATCAGATTAGCCATTTTTTCACGGAGCCCTTGTCCCCCCCCCCCACACACACACACACAAATTCAGCTCACCTTAAATTCATAAAATTCTTATTATGTGTTATGAACTATGTCAAAGTTTAAAATCGATCGGTTATTTAGTTTTCCTAATTTTAACAAATTCCCGTCAATTGTCTGTACGAGAAAGCATCCCTTTTATGTTTAAAAATCGATTTTTTCATAAACCGGAAAGTTATGGTCCGATTTTTTTTTAAATTTAGATTTTTCGAATCAGCGTACGAAATAACATCCGGATGCGAAAGAACCAAATTTGTAAAATCAATAGTTAAAAACATCTGTACCGCGATTATGTACAAACATTATAAGTGTTAAAATAAATAGGGTTCTTACTGATTAATACTAAAAAATAAATAGAACTATATTCCAACTATAATATTAACCTAAATAAGTAAATAGCAAAAATTAATATTTTATGAAGAATTAAATAATAATGAATATGTAACATGGTTCATATACTCGAAAACAAATACTATTCCAGCACACTTTTAGATACGTGCATAAAAATGGCATAGAATAAACACATAAGGAAAATAGTGACCACATTGATTATCTATTTCCCAGAAATCTTATCAGATCTTTCATATATAATAAGAGATATATTAAGAGAACAGAGCTTTATTTTTTTCTTTAACTGAAAGGAAAAAAAAAAATATTTAATTTAATGATAAGAATTTATCATTACAAGAGCAGGAGTCAGGAATAAACTAAGCTAAAATTTAGGAATTCTGTACATCCATCAGGCGTCCTTTTGACGAAATTTGAGTTTTTACCGCGATCCTTTGGCAGAAAATTGTATTTTTCGCGATCTTATGATGAAATTTCGCGTTTTCCACGATCCTTTGACGGAATTCGTGTTTTTTCCTCGAACCTGTAACAGAAATTTGTATTTTTTGCGGCCCCCCTGGACGAAATTCACGTTGTTCCCGAGATCTTTTGACGAAATTCGCGCTTTTACAGCGATCCTTTGGCAGAAATTTGCGTTTTTCGCGATCGTATGACGAAATTCCGCTTTTTCCCGCTATCCTTTTAGATAAATTTGCGTTTTTTTTCGCGATTGTTTGACTAAATTTGCTTTTCTTTATCGCGATCGTTTGACTATATTCGTGTTTTTTCCTCGATCCTTTGACAAAATTCAAGCCTTTTCTGCGATTTTGTGATAGAAATTTGCTTTTTTCCCCTCGCCCATGGAACGAAATTCATGTTTTTCTGGCATTTTTGGATTAAATTCAAGTTTAAACAGCGATCTTTTGGCAGAAATTTACGGTTTTGGGGATCTTTTAACGAAATTCCGCGTTTTTTTCCGCAATCCTTTGACATAAATTTGCGGTTTTTCACGATCATTTGACATAAATTTGCATTTTTTTTGCGATCGTTTGACTAAATGTGCATTTTCCCCAAAATCGTTTGACTAAATTCAGGTTCTTTCCGCGATCCTTTGACTAAATTCGCGTTTTTCCGCGATCCTGTACTGTAACAGAAATTTGTATTTTTTCCACAACCCTACGACAGAATTCATGTTTATGTCCAGGATCTTTTGGCGAAATCTGCGTTTTTGCAGCGACCCTTTGGCTATAAATTACCGATTTTTATGCGACCACTTGTCGAATTCACGATATTTTTTGTCAGAATTTTCGTACTTATTTTTTTTTTTTCTCTTTAAGGAAATCCTTTTTCTTCAAGTTGGCAAATTTATCTGCAAGGTCCAAAATAAATCTGCGACGCACGTCACGCACTTTCTGCTACCGGGTAAAAATGTAACTCTTTTGCTTTCCGTGTCACTTGGCCTGCCGTGCAAAAAATTCAATTCTGCTTTTAATTACCAAAAAATTAATTATATTCGCTTCTGATTATCGAAATTAAAAAATAAAGACATATTCTGGAAGAGAATGAAATTTTACGTCGGATGGCATAAAAATCATAGCTCGAAAATCTATATTTAAATTTGGTCTTATATAAAAATTCTGAGTCTGTTTCTGACCGCAAGACCGCACCTGTTTTATATTCTCTGGTTATCGCCGAAAATTCATTTCATCAGACATCTGTCGCCTTCACAAATGAAGGAAAATAAAAGATTTTTTTCTCGATTTTTAAAGAATTTCAAAGTTTTTATGGTACGATCAAGATAATTTTTAGAATTTCTGAAAACTGTTTTTTTTCTCCGTCTTGTGGTACTAATTTCGAATTTCTGGGATGAGTAGAAAAGAAATAAAAGCGCCTTAAAGCAATCGCTACACTGTAAAAAAAATACTGCCAGTTTTCCGCTAGGAATCGGAAAAATTGTTGCCCTTGTCGTACCAGAATAATTTCCGACCCAGCCCAAATAAAATCCGTAAAAATAAGGAAATAGTCAGTAAAACGGTATTTTACGGATTTTATTCCGATTTTACGGATTTTATTCCAAGCTGGGTTGGAAATTATTCTGGTACGATAAGGGCAATTATTTTTCCGATTCCTACCGGAAAACTGGCAGTATTTTTTTTTACAGTGTAGTCCTTATCTGCCGTTAAAATGACACCTGGTTTTAATCGATGGAAGAGATAGTTTTTATAATTTGATAAAAAAAAATCTATGCTTTTGTTGAATCATGAATGCCTTTCAGATCTTGTAATTGGGTTTTTTTTAATTAACAACGTCCATTAATTACTAGTTTTTCAAATTTTTACGATTTGTCGTTTGATGTGAGGTCTTCAGCTATAAGTATGCAAAATTTCAAGTTTCCAACATATGTAGTTACGAGCACTGTGACAGACGGACAGACAGACGAGTGAGACGAATAGGGTTTCGTCAGATGAAGGAAACTCTAATGACAATAGTCAGAATCAAAAGATAGTAATCAAGAAATCTGTCCCACATGTGCATTTAAATAGTTCTATGAAAATAAAAAAGGAAAAATGGTTCCGCTTTTCTGAAAAATAGAGCAGAGGAAATATTCTTACTTGAGCTTTGACTACTGCATCAGAAATTACTTCTATGAACGTGAAGACGTTAATTCTGGTTATTTTGAATTATCCAATGCTTATGCCAGTTCGTGCGCAAAATAGCATATAAATGGTTAAATTAAAAAAAAAAATTTAAATACAAAGCGATACAAAAACTGTAGGGACAAAAGGTATTTGCCCTGTTCCTGAAAAACTAGGCAGTATGTAATCCTCACTTGCCCTCACCAGATTACGCCCAACGGTACAACCGGGTACAACGCGACATGTGCAAGACTCTAGTCCCTGATGTACGCGAGAGAACGGAATGTGTGTGCATCTGTATATCCAGACGCCATGAGAATTTCCTCAGCTCACCAGTACTGGACTGACGCTACGAGTATATTCAAGGAGCGTCACTATAGTCAAGAGCTCTGAGGGCCAGGAAGTTCTTGTTTTGTGCTTATATTATCTTACGAAAAAGGACAATGGTCAGAGTCAAGACACAGTAATCGTGATATCTATTCCCACACGTGCACCCCCCCCCCCCCCCCCCCAAAAAAAAAAACATCCCTGGAAATGAAGAGGAAAATAAGTTTTGTACTTTGTACAAAAAGGAAAAAAAGGGAAACGGAACAAAATTCTCTTGAACTGTTATTATAGCAGAAGGTTTTGTCAAGACATAAGAAAAATTACTTATGTCAACGTGAAAACATTAATTCTGGCTGTTTTGATTTTGCTGTATCCAATTCTAGTTCAAACCCAAGATAGTAATATAAATTATTAAACTAAAGGGGTAAAAAAAAGCGAAAAAGTAAATACAGAAATTTGTAAACAAGACAAAAAACTGGAGGGGCAAAATACATGTCTTGCCCCTGCTCTTAAAAAACTGGGGGGGCATATGCCCCCCTTGCCCCCGCCAGATTACGCCCATGCGCTTTAAGGAGTTTCCTGCATTTTTCAGGTTTATATTTTATTATTTACACTTTATTTTTGTTAAGCCTAACATGTGCATAAATCGGTGCTTGGCGATATTTACTACTTGGTGGAAAAGGTGTTTTCACATCAAGAAAAAATCCAAGATGGCGGTCACAGGAATATATCACATCTGTTCCGTTTTATTCAATTTAAGCTGCACAGTTAGTTAGGGAATTAAAAAGCAGTTGAGCTTACATTTATATTAAATATTTTCAATAAAAACAAATTATTTTGTATTTAAAATTTTGTTACATAAAATATGAAAACCTTTAAAAACTAGATAGTAAATCCTATAGTTTTTATTTTGCAATTCAATGAACAGTATTCGTGTGCTTTCCTAGTGAAAATCACAGAGTATAAATATGGCAACAGCACATCTGTTTACCTTATTGCATCATTTGATGCAGCATAAATACAGATAAATGTTAAATGCATGCATAAAATACTGTAGATTTATTTTGCATACAAATTATTTTTGATCAATACATACTTATATACACATCAATATTAAAATCTATAGATATGTACTTAATTAAAATTAAAAATTTTATTTTATAAATAAAATGAAAAATATCCATGTTGTTGCTTTAAAAAAGGGAAAAGAATTCATGTATAACTCATCCCTGTCCCTAAAAGGTCTAAAAATTCATAATCCAAAGTGAGAATATGGTCCATTAGTTGATCTTGAATTTTGTTGCATAAGTTAAAAGAAAAATCTTTCAGAATATTATTTTGTTAGGTTTTCATGCTGAATGCAATATGGTTTAGTTTCTAATTTATATTAGGTCTGAAAATAATTATAGTTATCAAGAAATTGATTTTTTTTAAATATATGTATATATATATATATAGGGTAAGCTGAGTAATATTA
Organism: Maratus speciosus; assembly: GCA_963932465.1. NCBI lineage: Eukaryota > Metazoa > Arthropoda > Arachnida > Araneae > Salticidae > Maratus > Maratus speciosus. The sequence continues at coordinate 52,815,334 of OZ010799.1, read as the reverse complement.
CTTTATTTCATTTATACAAGATAATATAAATTATTGGTACTTCTTAGTTATCCCATCGGCCAAATTACTGTTGCCAAATTGTAAGATTAAATGCCAATAATGGTTGCCATTAATTAATTGTAGGATTAAATGCCAATAATGGCCAATAAAACCATTAATTCGACTTTTTATTTGTATTTTTATTAATGTTTTACTAATTTATTTGTTCTTTTGTTATTTAAAATAAAAATTATGTCAATGTGTATAATTTGGCGATTTATATAATTTGGCGAAATTGGTCGACGGGATAAAATAAGAAGTACCAAATTATTTAATAGGTTATATTGTTTTTTTCCATTTCAAGGCATTTACTATTATTCTGTTTTCATTTTTCTTCTATTATTTTGGTCAAGTGGTCGTTTGGGTACAGGGGAAAATTTTTTTTAGCTTTTTTCTCTACAGAAAATGACTGCCTTGCTTATATATGTGAATTCTGTACCCTTGATAAAGCAATTTAATATATAAGCCTTTCATTTATTTTTATCGGTATCCATATTTTTCTATTTTTCTTTCCTTTTAATACTCATAAGCTAGTAAAAGGGACTATACTTTCTACATAAAATCTGGTATATATATATTTTCATTTCTGTTATTCAATTTCTGCTGATTTTTACTATGTTTAGTGTGTTAGGGGGAACTTTATTTGTTAATGTCATTTTATTCATAATTTCACAGTTTTTGTTGGTGGTCAGTAATGTTTATTTAATGGTTATATATATATATATATATATATATATCAAATGTTAGATATGCATAAAAATATTGGATATTTTTAATATTTTCGAAAATAGATGTTCATGAATCCTGCTTAAAATCGATTTTTTATGTAGTGAGTACAGTGATTGATATCTTGGTTCTCGAACTCAGTAATTGTTTGTATTGAATCAAATTTTACATAGGAAATAATGAAATCACCATTATTTTGTACGGTACCCATTTCACAAGTTATTCCAGTAGAAATACTGCACAATACAGCGAACAGAGTAAAATATAACAATGGAATTACAGAACTGTGTGGCATATTAGATGATGACTAGTTTAAATCATTTTAACAAAAGTTTAAGATAATAAACATATTCATACCTTTATTGGGGAAGCTTTAGATGCCATTAAATTGAGGAAAAGAATGGGTTCTATGCGTGTGGGTCCATTTTTCTTTTTCTAGATTATTAGGATTAGTAAGTTAACTTTGTGTTTTTGAATCTGAGCATAAAAGAATTTTTTTTAGATCAGAAATTACTTTAGTTATGTCTATTTGCTTTACACTCAGCAAAAAAGGAAAGGAAGAAAGAAAAATCAGTAAAATCAGCTACTTCATTTTTCTACAGGGATGCTAAGATAGATTAGCTTCTTTATCACTGGGATCACTGTAACTCATGTTGTATTTTGCATCCAAGAATGAAGAAGAATCGATTTGGTGTGTTTTGCTCCATTTATTCCTTCAATCAATTTAAGATCATTAAGAACACCATTAAAAACGAAATACTTTATATTTATTTTTCCAATTTGTTTAGGTCAAATCATTATATTAACTTTTTAAAACATTTAAAAAATATTTTCAATTTGTATCATTTATTATTAACAGAAATAAATGAAATATGAATACGTTAACAATAAGCACTATATATACAGTGTGTCTGAGAAAGATCTTTATTCAGGGTGACCACAGACCTGGAAAACCGGGAAATGTCCGGGAATTTAAGATTTCGGGAGATATCAGGGAATTCTGCTTAAAATCAGGGAAAATGTGTTGTCTTTTTTCTTTTTCTGTAATATCGTGAACGGTCTTTCCTTACGCACTTTCCATTCGAAGCGCGGCTGCTTCTCCATTTAACTTGAAGCGTAGAAGGAGAAAACGCTCTTATCTGATTGGTGGTGACGTCATGAAGCCACTCCTTCGTGCAGTTCATCCGCTGCCCTGTCTCAGCTCGCTCCCACTATCTTGCGATGCCTTGCGCCACGAAATGCGCAAAGAAAATGTGATCGGGTCGCTAAATGGTGTTACTTTTTTATTGTTACTTTGCACCTGAATACGGAATAATCATTTTTCAATAACTGTTCATGCAGTCATACACCTCAACATTACAAATCGAAATCGCATCCGTGTACCGGGTGTTCTTGTTGTGTTATTTCGGATCGGACGTGCGGAGAGTCATATTTTGTCTTACTTGGATTCGGGAAGAAACCCTAGTTATTTATGGCGACGCGGTTTCAAGTCCATTGGCTTACTAATTCAGAATTTAAGGATTGGATAAGAGAAGTGCCTAATGATGTGCACAGGTCAAAATGCATAAAATGCCACTATTCATTTACGTTAAGTAATATAGGTCGGAGAGCACTTATGAGTCATGCAAAGGGAACTGAATATAGAACAAGTAATATAAAAATTTTGTTTTTAAAGTCAATTCCTACTTAGGTCATCAAAGAAAAATTTAATATAATCCCTTAAGCTAATATTAGTTATTGTTGCATTAAAATATCTCAATTTGTTGATTTTCTATAAGCAAGTAGGTTTACAATGGAAGTCTATGAGAATTTGGCGAAATATTAGAGATATTGCCAAGTTCGCGTCACTTTTGACGACTCATTTTGGCCGCCAAATTTGGCGATATATCCCCCCTATGCTAACCCCTTATTGAAAATACTTTCATTGATCTTCAATAACCTATGGCCGTCATTTTGCTTCCCATGCAAAACTAAAATAAATTAATTAATTAATATTTGAAAAAACTGTATTACATCAATTGTCATCCAGTACAAGTTTAAAAAAATTTATTTCAACTTGATATCATTAATAATGAGTATTTTATTAACGATTGGAAATTTGAACAAGATAAATAAATATACACTGCTCAAAACAATTAAAGGATATTTGAAGTTTTATATAAAATAAAGATATAAACGAAATTTTTTTTGCCGAAAATAGAAGAAGAGAATCACAAATGCAAATTTTTCTGGTTTTCAAACTGTGGAGTATGCAAATTTTGAGTTCGACGTCAAAAACGTCGCTTCAGCGGCAGCGAATGAAATTTGACTTTCAACTGGATAAAAGAGAATGAAGACAAGGATGATCGGCATTCAGTGATTGCTTTGTTTCGATGAGTACGATGTCTCAGCAAAGTCATTTGACAGATTCAGAAGCTTTGAGAATTGTTGGTATGTTAGAAGGGGGCCAAAGTAGCGCAAGCCATTGGAGTGTCACAAAGTGTCATTTCCAGGATCTGGAACCGTTTTTTGGAGAGTGGATGTGCAGGCCGAAGACCAGGGCAAGGTCGTAGACGGGCAACAACGCCCAATGAAGATCGGTATTTAGCGTTAACAGCTCAGAAACACCGAACCATGAACGCTACTCTTCTCCAACACACCTTCGCTCGGCTACAGGCACCACGATTTCAACTCAGACTGTGCGAAACCGGCTCCATGCTGTAGGTCTGTATGCTCGCCGAACGATGGTATGTGTTAGATTAACATCAAGGCATCATCGCGACCGCAGGGAGTGGGCAACCGAGCATGTCAACTGGAGGAGAAATGAATGGAGCAATATTCTGTTTTCTGACGAGTCCCGTTTTTCTGTGCATCCGGATAATAGGCGTATTTTCATCTGGAGGGACCGTGGCAGTAGGAATAATCCTGCGTTCGTGCACGAAAGTGTCAGATTTGGCGGTGGAGGAGTGTTGGTGTATGGTGGCATCTCCCTTGACGGGCGCACTGACCTCTACATCATTCGAGATGGAGCTCTGACTGGTCGCCGATATAGGGATGAGATCCTCAGACCTATTGTAGTCCCTTACGCTGCAGAAATCGGAGATAACTTCATTTTAATGGACGATAACTGCAGGCCACATCGTGCAAACCTGGTGGAGGATTTCCTTTTCGAGGAAGGAATCGTTCGAATGGAATGGCCAGCGTGTTCTCCAGACATGAATCCACTCGAGCACGTTTGGGACGCTCTAGGAAGACGAGTTTCTGGCCGCCAACAACCCCCACAAACTCTCCAAGAACTGGAAAGAGCTCTTCTGGAAGAGTGGGGCAGAATACCCCAACTCATCATTAATAGCCTCATTGAGTCCATGCCTCAAAGGTGTTCAACGTTGCTTTCCGCCTGTGGAAACCATACCCCCTACTGAAAATGATTTTCTTTGAAGAAAACACCTTTTCTCATTCTTTTTTTCTCATATGCACAAATTGTGTTTTTTTCCTTTAGTACACAAACGCGCAATAAAATGCATTTTTTTCTGCCAAACATGTGTAATTTATTCTCATATAACCTACTATGTCTGTCGACCATGTATTAATCAGCTAAACAGTTTACCAGATACAAAATCCACCTAAAACTGCAATATCCTTTAATTGTTTTGAGCAGTGTATAAATAAATATAGGTGTGAACTAATAGTAGGAATTGAAAAAGGATGAAAGCTGCATCACAGCCAAATATAATAGATTCGTTGTTTTCCAATAAAATTGAAAATGAGGAGAGTTTGAATGTAGACGAATCAGCAAAACCTGACCCTACTACTGCAAATACGTCGCTTTGTTCTGAGCCATCAATTTCGAGTTCCTCATCCGATAACAAATTACCTGTTCCATCTAAAACTTTACAGAAATTTTTCATTAATGACCAAGTAACAAAAGCAGAAATTCTTTGGTGCATTCAAACAATAATGACACACAAATCCATGCGATCAGCGAGTAAAGATGTGATGCTTTTTCGAGCTATGTTTTCCAATAGCGAAGTGGCACAAAAAATGCAATTGCAAAGAACAAAGATTGCATATACCATCCTTTATGGTATAACCCCTAATTTAAAAGATATTTTATTAACAAAATTGGCTCAGTGTAAATATTATACCATTGGATTTGATGAATCGTTGAATAAACTTTCTCAGAAGACCCAAATGGATGTGAATGTCAGATTTTGGAATAAAGATGATTCTGAGGTAAGCACAAAATTTTTCACTTCATTTTTTTGTCGTGCCACTTCTGACAACGTAAGAGAAGCTTTTAAGGAAGCTCTCTCTTTTCTAAATATTAAATCCATTTTACAAATTTCAATGGATGGCCCAAATGTGAACCATAATTTTTTTTTTAATATGAAAGCAGAGTTTGAAAGTGAACATGGTCCAGAGATTTTAAATATTGGTACCTGTGGTCTCCATGTAATGCATGGGTGCCTTTAAAGCTGCCATGCGATCAACAAATTGGTCTATTGTAGAATTTTTGAGAGCATTATTTAATTTATTTAAGGATGTGCCTGCACGTCGGGCAATTTATACTGAATTATCTGGATCGAAATGTTTTCCCAAGAAATTTTGTGCTGTACGTTGGCTGGAAAATGGTGACGTTGTTCAGCGAGCAATAGATATTTTACCAGGTGGGAAAATATTTGTGGATTCCATGAAAGCTGAGAAAAATCCACCACAGTGCTCAAGTTTCCGAATAGTTCAGTCACACTTAGAAGACCCGCTACTAACAACAAAACTGGCTTTTTTTGTATAGTTGACTGTTGAAATTCAACCATTTCTAAACGAATATCAAACTGATAAGCCATTAGTACCATTTTTATATACATCACTGTTAACTGTAGTAACATCAGTAATGTCTAGATTTGTCAAAAAAGATGTTTTAAAAAAAGCAAAATCAGTGATACAAATTGATTTAAAAGATGGAAATAATATTTTGACAGTAGCTGAAATTGATTTGGGTTATGGAACACGCAGTGCTCTACGAAAACGTAATAAAGTGAGCAAAATTTCAGATGGTGCTGTTGTACAGTTTCGACTTGAATGTTTTAAGACTTTCACTTCCAAGCTTATAGTGAAGTCACCACTTTCTTTTCCACTCACATGCTTTGATCCAGTAGTCGCTGCAGATGAAAATTCTAGGAAGGTGAGGCCAAGAAATTTGTTGAGAGTTTTAGATGAAAGTCGGTGGATAAATTCAACAACAGCGGACAAAGCTGATCGTGAATTTAATGCTATATGTTCACAGTCAGTAGTGAAAGAAAAATTAATAAAATTTTCTCGAGTTACTCAACGGGTGGATCACTTTTGAAGGGATATATTTAATAAATTTGAAGACTCCAAATGTATTTGGTAAATTTTTAAAATTGCAATGATCATGTCTCATGGAAATGCAAATGTTGAGCGAGGATTCTCGGTAAAAAAGGAATGCCTAATTGAGAATTTAGCTGAAGGAACATTATTGGCACAGCGAACTATATATGATAATTTTCATGACTGTGATGATATTGGAAAATATGAAATAACAAAGTCTCTTATGCAGTACTACAAAAATACTAGAGCGCGGTTAACAGAAGCCACAGAAAAAAGAAAACAGGAGGAAAGTGAAAAGGAGACTGAGGAAACTAAAAAAAGAAAATTGGCAGTAGCACCAAAGCAGTTAGAAAAGAAGATTTCTGAAATAAAAGAAACTGCAACTAAAGAAGTAAATTTACTTACAGAAAAAATAAAGTCGCTGAAAGAAGGAAATATTTAAAACATTATTTTTTGTACACAATTTTATTAGACAAACTTTTTTGAGCTGTTTTGAAAAAAAAAAACCTCTAGAACAAGTATTTTAATTTTTTAATCTATCTTATAACTTGAACTTTCTTCAAGACCCAGAAGTCTATTTTTTTAAATATTATTTATAAACTTGAAACTTTTCTCAAGGAGACTAGAACTCAATTTTTTTATTTGAATCTTATTTATAATTTGAAATTCTTTTTCTCAAGAACTAGGACTTTAGTTTTTAATTTGAATCTTATTTATGACTTGAAACTTTTTAAAAACCATTGTACATAAATTGAAATAGGACTCCATTTTTGAAATTTAGAAAGACATATCTTTTTGGCTTTGTAAGTATTTTATTAATTTTTCTTTTGTAATAAATGTTGCAGGTAAATTGTATGTTTAAATTTGCATCAGTGAATGTTATGCATTATGTTTTTAAAATATTATAAATTAAACCTTTTTGCCAATTGCTATTAGATCATTTTGAAAACAAAATCTTTGATTTATTTGCTAAGGCGGTAAACCGTCTTGCCTTTCCTCTCACTGATGTTTCATGTATTTTCAAAGACTTATACTTTTTTTTTTTACTAATTACATATTTTTATAACTTTTGAAATAAACTTAGTCATAAAAAGCACTCATGGCCAAGTATGGGTGAACAAGTATTTCCATAAAATAAAATATAAAAATGTATTTTACTTCTGATTACTTCAATCAATTGGATTATTCTTTTGAAACTAACTTTAACATCGAGATATATCAGGGAAAAGTTTAAATATATCAGGGAAATTGAAAATTATATTTCTGTGGTCACCCTGTTATTATTCTAAACATTAATAACAATAATACTAACAGGTGAAATGAAATGCAGTTTGCTGCAAAAGAATGAGGAAATCTAAGAGTTTTTTTCACAGTATCTACAATGTTGCTGTACCATTGGCCGCACAAAGAATGTCGAGCCTGTATTTGATTTCCCTCCAAGCGTTTTTTAATATTTGCCGTGTAACAGTGAGGATTGCTAATTGTACCCTTTTATTTTCTAAATTAACTCTTATTTATTGAATAATTAATGATGGTACTTTTTGGTTAGCCGGGAGCCAGTGCTATACAGTAGACTCCCTCAAATCCGCACATCATCACAGATGTAAACAATGAAATTTTCAGTTCAGATGTAGGGCAAAATTACAAACATTTTTAGTTTTATTTCATTCCGTATATATTTTAACATGTAATTCTCAATAATATGACTGAACTCATGTTTTTTCAGAAAAGAAGTATAAATTTATTTGTGAAAAAAATCAAGATATTGCTGATACCACTGGTAATCACAATCTTTTTATCAAATGTATTTATATATTAATGTTGTAACCAAACTTTTTTGGTTAATAAGAGTGGCTAAACTGTAATAAATCTACCTTACCTTATAATTTTTATGTGAAGTAATAGGTTACCTTTATGAGGTCAGTTTCATTAAATAATTCTATGAAAATGTATCTCATCTTTATTATGCATATTTAATTATACATTATTAATTATTTACTTGACTTTTACTTTTAATAATTGAATATTTTTTTTAATTATCTTACGTTTTATCAATTTAGTTTATTACTGTACTCAGTTATATTAATATTTTACTATATTGCAAGCATTCATTATAATTTTGATTGCATGATTAGATTACATTCAAATGACTGTTTATAAAATGTAAACAAAACAATGACCAGAAATCCGCAAAATCCTAAAATCTGCACAACCTCTGGTCCTAAGCTGTGCGGATTTGAGGGAGTCTACTGTATATACATATTTATGTATATATATATATGTATGTATATACATGTACATATATGTATGTGTGGTAAATATACAATATGAGTATATATATATGTATATATAACACTGGCGCCCGGCTAACCGAAAAGTGCCTTAATAATTTAATAAATAAACTCTTAAATTTCTTCATTCTTTAAAAAAAAAATGCATTCCATTTCACCTTTTAATATTTTTGTTATTAATGTTTAGAATGATAAAGACCTTTTTTGACATACTATATTTATTTATTTATTTTATTTTTAATTGTGAAGATTAATTTGTTTCAGTAGTTTTTTTTTTCTTTTTTGCTTTTACAATTTTAATTGGAATACTGTGGTCAGTAATTCTAGATCTCAGTTCTTGAACATAGTTTCTTCATTCTTCTTGAACAGAGTTTTATGGTTTGAAAAATTTCAAACATTGCTTCACCAATTTTTGTTACAAAAATTCACCTTTTTTCCGAATTAAAAAAAATATATATATATTTTGTTTGCAATGATCCAGATTGTGCTATATTATCTCATTATTTATTTTATATTCCCAAACATTTTTCGGTACTTTTATGTTAGTCGAGCACAAATCTCACCAATAACCTTTTTCGGTTGAGATGCGTTACAGTTCGCAGAATGAACTTGAGGAGTTTTTCCCAAAACAGTCCTAAATGCCATTTTTTAAAGTGATCGCCAATCTGAAACTCTGAGATAAACTCTTTCACTTTACTTTCAAAACTAAAGTGATTTTATTAGTACAGTCGGTCCCGCTTAATCGGGTAACGGATAAACAAGTAGTCCGCTTATAGAAATAAAACTTTCTAGAACCAAAATTTTTCCCATAGAGGCAATTTTAAAATTCCCCACTTATTCGAGTAATTTCCCTGGATAATGCAATAACGACTAATCTGGTGTGACAAATATTTTTCCTAGAAAAGGTCTTTTGTTCGAAAATTTCAAACCACCGAAACACAGGTGTCTCAGAGGGAAGGGAACGCGCGTCACGTTCACAAACAACTTTTCCCAGGGTCGCCATAGCAACGGACGTCTCGAATGAAAGGGGCTCGATTGAGGGGGGAGGGAAACAAAGAGACTATGTCTGTAGGATTACGGTAAAGAAAAACGGATTGGTCACGTGATGTTGTAGAATATTCGAGATTATTGCACTGTGACACTGAAAAAATAGACACTTCTGACCAAAGTTTGATTCTCACTTTATTTATTCAGTTTGTTTTAAGGTTCTGAAGTAGAAAAATATGAATGCGAAAAGAAAAGATTTAAGTTAGTGCGATAAATTGAAGGTTTTGGATGTCACAAAGCACAGAAAAACACAAACTGAAATCGCTAAAGAGTTTCAAATTTCTCAGTCTCAAGTCTCGACCATTAAGAAAAATGCTGATAAAATTGAAGAAGAATAGAGAAACAATGGAAACCTACACCGAAAACAGAAAGGAAAATCTAATGATGATCTCGACAATGCTATGTTGGAATGGTTTCATTTTAAAAGAAGCAAAGGAGCTTTAATAAACGGGGCAATGATTATGCAGAAAGCCAAAGAAATTGCGAAAGATTCTATTAATAATAATTTTTCGGCATCTAAAGGATGGTTATATAGATTCCAGCAAAGACACAATTTAACATTTAAAAAATTACATGGAAAATCAGGTTCTGTAAATGATGCAGTTTGTGATGAATGGATTGAAGAAAGTTTACATCTAATTCTTGCTGAGTACAAACCATGCGATATTTTTAATTGTGACGAAACAAGTCTACTGTATAGAGCTATGCCCAACAATTGCAAAAATACCCCGAAAAATTACACGGATTTAAAATAAGTTACGCGATCTTAACTTGCTACTCTGTGTAAATGTGTGGGAGAAGAAAAGCTTCTACCTCTTCTCATTGGCAAAAGCAAACAGCCTAGATGTCTAAAAAAATGTAAAAAATTATCCTGTTGCATATGATTACTCACAGAATGGTTGGGTGACAAAACATATTTTTGCAAGTTGGCTGAAAAAATTATACCTTAACATAAAAAAGCAAAATAGAAAAATTGTCCTATTTATGGATAATGCTGGCAGTCCCAAAATAGAGAACTCAATTCGACTGAATAATGTCAGAGTAAAATTTTTGCCTGCAAATACGACGGCCAAAATACAACCTCTTGATCAAGGAATTATAAGATAATTCAAGGCGTTATATAGACGGGAGATTATAAATGAACTTCTCCATATTTTGGACTTGGAAACAGAGAAATGTAATGAAATATTTTACAATCTTTCAAAAAAAATTAACCTTTTGACTGCTTTGCATATCTGCAACAAAGCCTGGAATAATGTTCCTGTTAGTGTAATTAAAAACAGTTTTAAAAAAGCGAAATTTTTAAGGCCTAAATCTGATGAAGATGATTGTTGGGACGCAGAAACAGAAATTTGTGATATTCAAGAATTTCAAGAAGAGCTCGATAAACTCCAAATTACACAACAACAACTTTTGGAATTTATAGAATTTGAGGAAATAGGAAGAGTTGTAATAGAACCTCCCTCATCCTTGAGTGAATTACAGAAATCATTATTAATTATACGAAGACATTTTGAAGCTCGAGGTGGAGATTATAAATTATTATATGGTTTGGAAAAAGAACTGCCGAAATGTGCGCAAAAAACATTAAATAAACATTGAACTGTATTGGATTTTTTCAAAAAATTGTAATGAGGCAAACGATAAAACCAAAATATTCATCCTGTAATTTAAGTGAATGTGTATTATAATGCTTAACAGTATAAGAATTTTTATTTCATTTCGTAGTTCTCTTTCTTTTTAAAGAAAGTAACTTTTTTACAATTAAAATAATTGTTTTTTTTAACTGCTATAGATTATTATTTAGATTTTAAGATACTATTAACGATGTTGTAAGGTAGAATAAATTTCCCCACTTAATCGAATAATAGATGTTGGAACCACACACATTCGTTTAAGCGGGACCGACTGTACTTTAAAAATTAAAGTTTTGTAAGTGATCTCAAAATTTCCCCGTAGTTTTGTAATTATGATCGGTACTCGTATGTTATCCGAGCAAGGTCAAGCACAGCTGTGCAAAGCATAATGCCAATTATGCTAATTAGAGTAGCCCTTATATGGCTAATTCCATGAGTTTTTGTACTGTAAGTCACATTAAGGATAACTACTATGCTTGTTGGCCACTGTTATTTTCGAAAAGCTTACTTCGCCTTATTCAATTAATAATATATCTCCGATAAAATAAGTCACATTTTTCCATTCTAAAATATTGGTAGTAAAAAATCATAGCATGTGAATTACACTACAAGCTCTCGTGGAAATAGCCATATATTTTTTTTCTCTCTACAAGAAAACAAAGAAATAATACCTTAGATGCCACGTTTAACCCGTTCAGGACCAGCATCTTTTACATAAATTTTATTTGTTTGGTACCACTTTTTGTTAATTATTTGACTTAACTTTATAAATCATGCAAATGTCGTAATTAAATAAAACCAATTTTACTTTTCTTTTTTACTGGTATCAAACTCAAGTGCTGTAAGCACTTTTTGAGGGTGCATATATGCACCCGTGGTCCCGAACAGGTTAAAGGCTATTGCAGAAAGAAATATTACCGCCGAAAAACAAAATGCCACTCTAAATATTTTTGTTACTTAACTAGCTGACCCGCCCGGTTCCATGGTAATCTTTTTAAATGAACCTTAAATTTGTACGATTTTATATCTTTAACTCGATTTTGTTTGAAATACGTACCCACTCACTGTGTGAAAATGGGGCAGAAGCTGCTAATTGTTGAGATTTGTTATGTAAATTTTTTCATAATGTTTGGAAAATTGTATGGGGTAGTAATGAATAAATTAAAACTTTAAAAATCCCTATACTGTTGAAAAAATGAGGTAAGAGGAGAGGAGTGAGTGCTTAGTGATGTGCAGACCAAAAGCTTTAAAACAATATGTCACACGAAAAAAATCCATTCACCTCCCATGGGAGGATCCCCTTAGTAGTCTGGGATCAAAAATAGACCCCACCAATCGAAGGCCTTTGAGGAGTTTCACCTTCGGTCACACCTTCAAATGAGGTTGCATCTTGCTGTAGTTTAATTAGGAGCTGAGTTAGAAAATAGGCCCTCCGAGTTAAAAGTGGTATCAAATATCTCAAGTGTAGAAATCTATCCAAAAAATTGGACATAAAATAATAATTAGTGGACAAATGCTTTTGTACAAAACTGTACGGTTTTAAAAATCCCGCCCCCTCTCCCCATGAAATTAAACCCCGCCTGTTTCATTAAAAATTTTAAGTGTTATTAAATATCTGAAATTTTAAAATCTATCCAAAAAATGGCAACTAAAATAAAGATAATTAGTGGAGAAAGCTTAGATTTAAATAATGTGTGCATTGCCAAGTCTTTTTTATTCTTTTTAAAAATCGATTCGGTAAAATAAAAAGTTAATTTTCAATTTTTAAGAAAATTACATATTCATAAATAGCGTGAAAAAATAAGCACAGGTTTAAAATCACAAAATGCTGTTATTTTAAAAATTTTATACACTTCAAAATAATGCTAGTCTAAAAAGTATCTGGTTTTCATTCCCTATCACGTGTCTGACATTTAAAATGAAGTTTTCAAAGGAATTATTCAATTAATGAAATAATAATTAATTTCTAAGTTTTTAATTAACTGATGGTAACGAAATTTAGATATTCGTAATCAGCGAAAAAAAGACACATAGATACATAAAAATTAAATCTATAAATTCAATATTTGAAAAATTTTACAGGTCTTCTCTAAATACCATTACCCGCTAGTGCCAGTCGTCTGTGTTTGAAACACCTGCTGTCTATGAAAGATTTCTCAAAAATCTGTGTTTCTTTGAAAGGAAATAAGAAGAGATTTTATAAATAGAGATTTTTTCAACTACTATTTACAGGAGTATAGAAATAATTTTTAGAATTACTGAAAGAGGAATATTTCTTCCATCTGGCTGCGCAATTTTCGACTTTTTAGGTCTGGTACAATTTAAGATACAGCCCTTTTTAAAAAGTCCAAGTACATTTATCGCCCTGGCAGTGCTGCAATTCTATTAACCTGACACCCTCTCTTCCAGTTTTCGAAGAAATATTCTGTCGTTTGATAAAAATCTATGCTTTTGTTGAATTATGAAAACATTTCTACTCTTTAATTTTGGGTTTTTAATTAATTTCTCAAATAATTATTAGAATTTTAAAATTCTGAATCGCAGGTGCATCATGAGACCGTTTGGGCTAGTTTAAAAAAAAAATTTTGAACCTCGTACGTGCTCTAGATTTTTCTAGCCATCGTGAACAGACACACACACAGAGCGAAACTTTCTTTTATTAGTGTAGATATTTATTTAAATATTGAAATGCTATATTAAATTATTCTATCATATTATGGATGCTTGTATTGGTATATTTTACTGTTATAAACTGCCAAGTTGATGTTATGCATTTAGTAAATATGTGTTAAATTATTCTTTTAGAATTAATATTACATTATTTATCATTTCTTATAAGTATTATTTATTATTCTTTCTTATTATATATTTACCAATTATTAATTTTACTAAACTGATTTTATTTACCATTATTAGCAATTTAATAAACATATGTCAGTTTTTGTTTTGATGATGAGTGGCTACAACAAACAAGTTTGGCAATTGGCGATCATTTTGGTTATCTATCTCCTGGCCTAGATAATATGTAAGTACCTTGCAATCAATTTTAGTATTGACATTTTCAGCTAATTAACATTCAAAAGCAACTGAAAATAGAAATATTAAAAATTACAGAAGTAAGCTTTGTTTTTAATAAATTTAGCATTTAAATATAGAAAATCAGATATAATAAAATTCAGTTAATGGGATATGACTTACATTATGTAGACAAATTTTTAATGCAAGTTATGAATACCAGATTTTAAAAAAAATAATCAAAAATTCTGGTTTTAAAGAATCAGATGTAAAAATATTTATATACAGGATGTGAAAAAGATGAATAAATACCAAACGAGATTGAAAATTTTTATAACCCATCTGAAATAATACAGCAAGCTAAAGTTGCCACAAATAACATTTCCTCATGAAAATTTTGCTTTTTTTCACAGGTTAATTTTTATCTTTTTTTCTGTGGTCCACTAACACATCTGTTCTGCCGTTTTTTTTCCTTCTTTTTCTCGCAAATTGCAATTTTTAGTTTTCTCTGTGTCTTAATTAGAAATGTTGTTTTGATTTTGAAATAAAATGTATTTTTATAATAATGTATTTTGATTGTCACGAAATGCAGTCCTTGCAACTTTTAAAATTCAAATACAATTTTTTATTAAATAAAAATAATTATAACTCTTATTAAAGATTTTCAAATTATAAACTACTTTATTTTTACATAAAAGAATGCCTTGTCAAAATACTTGGCTGTATATTATTTTGAAACCCATTTCTATCATTTGTTTTATAGGTATGAGAAGATGTTAATTTATGATTTTGTAAAAGGAAAACATTTGCATCCATACATATTGCTGATCCCATTATCATTAGCATCTACAGAAAATAAAAGCATAGAAAATAATTTTAAAAAATCTTTTACTTTTTCTTTTATATTAATCTTACATTTTGAATTTTATATTATTTTCTTGTAACTAATTGAATGTTCATGGTACTACTCCTGGGAAACGTCCTATAATCTGTTCTGAAAGATTATGATAGTGTTTTTTTGTGTTTGTTTGGCAGTAAATATTTCGATATAGTTGTTACAGTCTTTAGTTTTTGGGTTGCTTTTTCTTATTACTTAAATTCTACTAGTGAATAAGTAACAATGTGGGATTTTGTAAAACGTTGCTCAGCGTATATTTGTTGTTTCGTAAGCCAAGATAATTATTTAAATGATGCTTCTGTAGATAAAATGCTGTGCCATTCCATGAGAAACGGACAAAATGTTCCGCACGTGACTCTTACACTTACTATCCTTTTGATTTTATCTCTTAATTTTATGACATGTCGAACTGCAATAGATTTACCATCCTACGCTTGGAAAAATTCAGATACCTCAACCACCTTGCTTTCCTTCTGTACCTGTAAACGCAATAGAGTAATTCCGAATTTTATTTCTGTCAATTGTAATTTAACTTATTCAAACAAAATTGAAAAAATCATTTTCCGTACGAAACTCGCACTTTTAAGATCTGTAATACAGGAGACCCGTCGAAAAATTGCCCTTATTCAACAGGAACTGTATGAGTTACATCTTAATCTATTCAACTTACATCACAATTTCACTTCCATTGAAAACCAGTCTTGGTTTTAGTGCACGGAACAAGTCTACCAAACATATTGCTACTTTGAAAACGAAATTTAATTCACTCTCTAGTAAACATAACAATAGTTTACCCAATACCTTACCGTTGGTTAACCAGAATGCTGTAGTTAATCTTTCGAGTGCTAACCTTACTCAGGATAAAACCATTATCTTAAATTAAATAATAATTTTGCACTTACTACTAAACAGTCTTTTCCTCATGTGATTGCCCCCATCGAAAGAGCGTTCAAGTTCAGTACCTTAAACCCTTCTCAGAAGGATTCAATTAGACACCTAACCACCAATAATGTGAATTTCAATAATAACCTTCCTAAATCCAATATCAGCAAAGCTGCATCGAGTTGTATAAAAAAATCTAAAATCTAATATTGACATAGTTATCAGCAAGGCTGATAAGGGTGGCCAGATCGTTGTTATGGACGAGTCTGATTACCTATCCAAAACACAGGACTTGATAGACCAGGGTCCTTATAAAAAGATTAAATCTGATCCTTCTCAAAAAGAATTGAAAGCTATCAAATCGGCTATCGAGCACTCCTCTCACTTTTTTCCAACAACGCTAAGTTCTCCCTCATTCCTTCAGTGTCACATTGCACAAGATTTTATACACTCCCAAAAATCCATAAACAAGGCATTCCTTTCAGACCAATAGTTTCGAACATTGGTACCTCTTCCTATAAATTAGCGAAATATCTGACCTCTATTTTCTCCCCCCTGCTTTCTAACAACATCTACACTTGCAGGAACTCTTATGAGTTTGTAAATAAGCTTCGTAGCTTCGGTGGTACTCAGAACAATAGTATGGTTTCATTCGACGTTAAATCACTATTTACTAACGTACCGGTTCAAGATGCTTTAAATTGTCTAAAATTACGACTGCAAGAATTTCATTATTCATATTACGAAATTGATGAGCTTATACATCTTACTATCATTTGTTTATCGCCAAACACATTCATTTTTAATGGTAATTTTTATTGCATGACTGATGGTTTGTCCATGGGCTCCCCCCTCAGCCCCATCCTCGGTGATATTTACATACACTATTACGGATCAAACCTTTTCAAGAAATTATCCTTTCCGTTTTACATCCGCTATGTCGACGACTGCTTTTCATTATTGAACTCTGATGATCTTAATCTTACTAATATTCTGGATATTATGAATTCTATAGATGAACATGTTCAGTTTACATTCAAACTCGAAAATAACAGTCGTTTGTCCTTCCTTGATGTTATGATTTTCCGCGAAAATAACTTATTTCACACTACTGTTTACCGTAAACTATTCGCAGTATCCTTACCCCCACATCGCCTTTCATCCCATCGACCTAATCAAAAGTTGGCTGCCTTTAACGGTTATGCCTACAGGGCTTTAAATATTTGTTCTTCCGACTGTTTACTAAAAACAGAATTAGACTACATTAAATCCATTTCCATTGATCGAGGTTTTATAGCTGAAATCGTCGATTCCATTCATAATAAACTAAGTAAACGTACTCAATCCAGAGTTAATACTATCGGTAATGAAAATTTAATTGTACTTCCATATTTTCCGAAAATAATCTATCACATTTCTAAAATCTTGTTAAAATTTGACTTTAAGGTAGTGTATACTCCTTTTTACAAAATTCAATTCACAAATTTAAAACATCCAATTGATAGTTTTTCAAATTGGGGTATTTACAGGATATCTTGCGAATGCAACAAAATGTACATTGGTCAAACGAAATGAGCCTTTAAGATCTGTTTGGGATGTATAAAAATTGTCATATCAAACGTTCCGCTATTGCCAACCACTGCCGGTCCAACAACCATAATTTTAAATTTTCCGAAGCCTCCACAATACAGAAATGTTCATCAATTTACGATCTTGACTTCTGGGAATCTTATCACATATGGAAAAATTCAAACAGTTTAGTTAACGATTTATCCAGTATGCCCAATTTTTCAAAGGTATGGTTTAATTTTCTATAATTCGTTCTCTTCACTCCCTTCCTCCCTTTTTCTCCTCTAAATTTGAACTCTTCCGGAGCAATTGGGCGATTTTGATTGGTCACCCTGTGTATGCGCGTGAGATCGACTCTGTAGCTGTTTGTCAGCCGTATGTCGCATTTCACCGTTGGCAGTGGAGCTGAAAGGTACGCCTTTCTGACTCTCTGTCACCCCCTCCCACCTTTTTTACACAATGGTTTAATTTTACTTTTTGTTTTAAGCACTGATGAGGAAACCTTAGAGGTTTTGAAACAGCAGTATGCTTTTTAAACATATTTTATTTCTGTCTTTATACGTTGTTTCTCTTTCAGATATATATGTATGTGTATATATATATATATATATATATATATATATATATATATATATGTATAAATATCTGGGAGGGCAACGATGTTCTCTGTCTCGGGGGCGACTACGGAGCGCTTTTGAGCATAGCGGCCTGTTCCAGACGCCTGGTACTGTGCTGGGGAGCTAGCGATCTTTGGTTGGTTCGTGGCAGAAAATTTCAGGTAGACGTGACCGGTTCACTGTGAGTTGATGTGAGTCCAATAAAAGGAGATAGAGTTCGTTTGGACCTGGTTTTATTGGGCCTTTCAATTACAGGTTGTCTTTTGAAAAACCCAGGTACAGATGACTTGAGAGTTCTCTTGGCCCGATTTCCCAAATGCGCTGTCGAGGGGCGGCAGTTAATTTAGCACTTCATGGTCGTAAAAAGCCACGGATTTTTCGTTGTCCCGTCTTAAATATGGAATATTTCCGCTAAAGTGCGACACTTAAGGACTGGGAGGGGATCTCATTTAATAGGCTAGAAAATATCCAGGCATCATGACGTTTTATGGGTTTTGCAAATCTGGGCTCTAACCACAAGAAATGAGAATTGCATCAAGTCAGCATTTTTACTCTTAAAGATCGAAGAATTTTGAAGTATGAAAGTAATAAATGTTGGGTTGGAAAGCAAAGTTAACAGGGTCAAATCAGATTTAGAATACGGCCTTTCAAAAGATAGATAAAATTTGGGACTTTTAAATTTTGAACTTTTACTTTTAAACTTTAAATTTTAAATCAGTTTTAGTTTTAAGAAAGGCTTAATCTTTATCCTTTCACATCACCCCCCCCCCACACACACACACACTAAACAAGAGCCACAGAACTCGCCTGCAAGGTCTGTGGGTCGTATCCCATTTAGCTAAGTTAACCCAATTTTAAAATTAAAAGAACTTCTTTAGTTGCTTCTTAAGCCAACTGGACCCATGCTCACAGCAATAACAGAGGTGATATCTCACACAGGTGATTATCTGTAGACCTGGAGATTGACAAATACATCACATCAAAACAAATACGTACCAATATAATAAAGAAGTTTCTAAATAACACGTATGGTGCTGCAGCAAAAAGTCTTTCTCGAGAAAATTTTTGTTGTTAAAAAGTCCGAGCCATTGTAAAGTCATATTTTAGCCTGTTTTAAAAAGTTCAAGGCTTCATGCTTGCTATTAACAAATTATAATCTTATCCATTACATTGAATCCAATGAGAAATAAAATATATGACATACAATTCCAAAACAAACACACATTCAAGAATATACATAAAATTATACAAAGTATTCAAACGTAAAAAATACCCAAAAATACAAAATATTCAATACAAAATATGCAATACTACTAAAAACAACAGATAACTATATAAGAAATGCAATTTGAAAAGTATTGCATTTTTAAACGTACTGAATTTTCACACTGAGATAAAATGAATGTAAAATAGGGATATAACGAATATAACAATGTAATATATTAGCATTTACAACCTATTTGACTACTCTACTTTTTCTTTAGTTGCTTGTGAAACACAGCTAGTGGTAATACTCATGATTAACAAAACTAAATGGTATAGGGTCAGGTGGGACAAAATGGGAGGCTGGGTAAAATGGATAGTTAAAAAATATTGCTTAATTTTTTTCAATTTTCTTAACATATTTATATTTTTTTAAATTATATATGATTGCTCGATGTTTAAGCTTTTTTCTTCTACTTTGTTTTTGTAGTTTCTTCTATTTGAGTGGCAACAGTAAAGCCGTTTGAGGACAATTTCATGTCACATGTGGTCTGATTAAACTTTTTCCTGAAGCTAAAATATTTAATATAAACCCATTTGTTTGATCTCATTTTGTTCATTAAGCACATCTAATACTTTTCTAACTTACAAACAAGAAATTGTCTTTTGTTTTTGTTGTTTTATCTTAAATCTTATAAATTGGGTAAAATGGGTATAGTGTTAGGCTTAACATTTATAGTATTTTTAAAGTGTTACATAGAACTTTTCTGAATACAATTCTTTATTTTACTGGAATTAGAATAGAATAAGTTTTAAAAATAATTTAAAATGTTTATATAATGCACAGTGCGTTATTCTCAACATCGAAAAGACTTGAAATTCACTGTACATAGTTTTGTCAAATCATTGCCTACTTCTAGAAATATTCCATTTCTAGTGGCACATTGATGATTGGATTTGAAATTTTAAGAAGAGGTAGTCAAAAGAGTTGAGAAATAGAAAACCAGAATTTTTGACAAAAGTAAGAGCAGTGTGGCTTTGACACATCCTTGCTTTCTCGACATGTATCAATCTGACACATCTCCAAATAATCTTAGTAAAAACTTCAAAGCTGAAACAGAAGCATGTCCAAGCAAGAGCAGATGAAGTTTTAACAAATGAAGACATTATGAAACAGGTAAAAAATGATTCTGATAACCAGAACACCAAAAAAGTTAAAATGTACAAGAAGAATAAAAAATGTTAAATGAGGCTCAAATTAGACTATGTGTGGATGATATTCTCGAAGTAAAAATAAATGTATCTTGTAGGTGCATGATTGAAAGTCCAGTATTTGGGGGAAAAAGACAAAGAATTTATTGGCAAAATTAGTAATATTGAAGATGAGGAAACACTATTATGAAGCAAAATTCTTGGAAAAGTCCAAGATTGGTTGCATTTTATGTTTTCTCCAATGCTGAAAATACATGGGACAGGGGTGTGTCCATTTGTTACTCTTGTGACAGAGCAAATTTTCAGAAATACTTCCAATTATTTTATTATTAAGATAAAAAATTATATGATTAGTTAAATATTGTGTTTCACTCTCATAAAATATATCTAATTTGAAACCAAAAGCATTTTCTCTATACAATAAATCAAAATTTTGTTACAAATTAGATGTATTTTATGTGAGTGGAACCAGGGTTGGCAAAAACTCGGGTTTTTGTACAAAAACCCAACCCACCCGGACTTTTGTGGGTTTTTCTGGGTTTTAGTTAGTTTTCTGTATATTTATATAATATATGTGTGTACTCATTTAAAAATATATTTATTATGTTAAAATTTTTTTAATTACATTTGATCTATTTATTACTAATTACTATTATTTATAATATCAGTTAATAAATTTATTCTATTCTGATATTAGTATTAACTTAATACTAATATCAGAATAAATTTATTAACTGATATTATAAAATACTAATAGTATTATTATTAATACTATTATTATTAATTATTATTAATTCTATTATTAATTAATAATAATATTATTATTATTATTACTATTATAATTAACTGAATACCGTGTTTACTCGTGTAATAGTTGCTCCCCCGATTTGAAGTAGAAAAAATCATCAAAATATTTTCTTCGCATAAATTGGATGGATGAAAAAAGGATGAAAGATTGAGTTCGCAATGTTTAGAAGAAAAGGTCTGGATCATTGTTAAAAAAAAACAGCCATGCTGGTACTCGACAGCTTCCGAAGACAGCTTTTTGATGATGTAAAGAAGGAACTTTCTGAAGGCAAAACAGATCTTTTGATAATTTCTGAAGGACTCACATCGATTCTGCAACCGTTTAAAGACAGTATAAGACGAGTATAGCTGAGATTGGATGGTCAATGGGAACAAAGAAAAACTCCCAGTTGAACAGTCAGTACGGTGTCCATCCCTGAAACTAATGTGTTATTTGATATTTCAAAGCATGACTTTAATGACAAGCGATATAATTTCAAAAAGTTTTAAGAAGACGGTTATCTCCGACGCTTTGGACAGAAGCGAAGATGACATTTTATGGAATTGACGGAGATTTTTCAGACACCGATTCACATTACAATAGTGATACTGATACATTCAGTGAAAGTGATTTATTATGAGAATTTTTTGTCAAAATTTTCACAAAGGTTATTTGTAAATTTTAAGTCTGTAAAAATATTACCATAAAAAGAAAAATTATATTTAATAAACAGCACATAATCTGGAAAGTTACTAATTTTATTATAATGTGTTTTTTTTATACCATTATGTTTTAGCATTAGAGTGTACAATATTTTGTAGTAGATTTCCCCACATAATAGTCGTACCTAGACTTTCACAATGAAAAATTGGGAAAAAAATGTGACTATTACACAAGCAAACACGGTACTATTAAGTGATAAAAGTGAGTTCGTATCTTATCACTTTTAAATACATTTTAGTTGTCATAATGAATAATTAATTTTTATTTTTGTAGTAACTATAATAATTTAAGTTGCTATAATAATTAGTAACTATAATAATTAAACTAGCTGGCTTCGCACGCTAGCGGGCCCCTCCTTTTATTGGGGCCTCTAATAATATGAAATCTTGAAGCGAACAAACCTCGAACTGGTTTCCGCTGCCTACGGCACCGTATAACAGGAACACAAGGAAGTTATACTGAAATGCTACGAACAGGTTATCGAGCCTGAGCATTTTTTAGCTAATATAATGGATGCAAAGTTTAGAGGGGAAAGGCTTAATTCAACGGAAGAGGAAGAAGCTGAAGCATGCTAATGCAGTATTATTCAAAGTGGTTACCTGCAATATTGGCATTTAAAATTTAAAGACATAGACTATTTTCCTAAATCACTTCTTTTCTCAGAAAATATTGTGTCAAAAATGTTCAGCTTCAAAATGGTGGGAAATTCTGAAAGAAAAAGTACAGAAAAAGAAAAACAAGTTTGATTGTGATTTTTGAAGTTTTTTCCGATCACTGCATTCTGTTCCATCTAGTTTTGCTTCCATCGAGAGAATTTTCTCTACATTTGGATTGATGTGGTCTAAATTGGGGAACAGACTAGGCTCAGAGCAGTGGGAAAACTAGTAAAGATTTATAAATATTATCACAAAAATCAAATTGAATGTGATTTTGATTGGCAAACTATAAAAAAGATCAATTATAATTATTTTAAATATATTACATTGTGTAAGTTATTTTAAGTAAATTTAAAAAAAAAAATAAATGTTCTGAAATAAACTACCACCTGATTACCACAAATACGACTGATTTTTATTTAATTATTTTTATGTATTTTTGATAAAAGAAACCATCTAGGTTTTGGGTTTAAAAGGTAAACTTGTATTTTGTATTTTTAAATACATAGGGTGGATTTGCAGATTCAGAAATGATTTTTAACAAAACCCCACTTTTAACAAAAACCCAGGCGGGTTTTTGTTGGTGGACCCGCCCACAAAAACCCGGGTGGGTTTTTGTCGCCTGGGTCCACTTTGCCAACCCTGAGTGGAACACGGTAGTATTTTAACTTGTTATATCAATTTTATCCTATTTATATTTTATAATAAAGTAATTGCAAGTTTCTCCAATACTTTTCTCTAATAGTCACAAGGGTAACAATGGACGTTCTCGCAGATTATATTGAAAAAAAAAGAAAGCAGATAATAGAAACTTTAAATGAACCAACATTTAATAATCTGGGTCATTATGCTATTGATAGAATTTTGACACTTATAATGTAACAGGGTGAGAATACGAGTAGAAAAAAAAATGTAGCCAGAAAATGTTTTCATTTTCACCTAAGTTTAATTCAATATGAAAAGTATCTAATTTATCTATTACCTTAAGTTTCATATTAAGAAAAATATTGACATTTTTTAAGACATATAACATTGTTTTCCATATTACTTCATTATATAATTTCTGGTAAATATATTTATACAGTATTTATTGTTAAACTTTTCTATACCCATTTTACCCCACACTCAGTGGCGTGGCGTCCGTTCATCGCTGGATGCGGCGATGACCAAGCAATATTTTAAAACTCTTAATAAACTTTTAAAACTCTACGATCCAGTTTTAGCAGAACATTTGGAGTTCATGTATAAGTGAAGGTAAGATTTAAAGTTTCTTTTTTGAACATTCAACCATTGAATTTTAGAGTTAATAATTTTTCACCACAAACTTAAATAATTGCGATGACCACCGAAATTTTTCACGCCACGCCACTGCCCACACTATACCCATTTTCACCTGCGTGGGGTAAAATGGGTATAGTAAACATATTATCTATTAAATGTCTTGTTGTCGACGTACTTCTGTAGCCTAATAGATAAAAATTGTGTATTTTCATTCCAAGGATGTGCAGTGTAAAGAAAAAACCAAAAAAGTTTTATTTGTTTAACATTTACCAGAAACTTTTAACTGAACATCTAAAAATAGTGAATTTTATACCCATTTTACACTACCTGCCCCTAAAAAGGAACACTATAGCTAAAAAAATAAAAAATATCAAATTTGCGGTGAAAGCAGTGACCTTCTTTGTGTTTCTCATTCAAAATGAAAAGTGTATTACAAATAATGTAATTAATCACTATATTCAACACATACAATACTTTTGCATATTTACATGGGCTTTTCACTTCCCTTGGTGTTATTGGGGAAAACGGCGCGCGACACACTCTCATCTCCAACTGAACCTGGCTGTCCATGGCGAAAATATAGACATATTTAGACACGAGAGCAGGCAATCTATCCTTGGCAAACTGAAAACTCTGCATATTTGCAGTGGTTTTGACAAATTTCGGCTCGTACTGTTTGTCAAATACCCCTGCATATCCTTGGCAAACTGAAAACTGCATATTTGCAGTGGTTTTGACAAATTCCGGCTCGTACTGTTTGTCAAATACCCCTGCATTTTCGTTCTCTGGACCACCTGGACTAGGTTCTGATAAGTGCAATGTATTGAGTGCTGGTATATTTTGAAAATTGTCCATTAGAGGCACTCTGTTGTCTTGAAATATTTGCATGCTAACACAATTTATATTTAATCTGAACACTTGACAATGGTGCAAACCAATTAGAGCATAAGGTAATGTGTTGTTAATTACAAACATTTTAGAATTTTTTGATATACGGCCAATCTTTAATCTTACATAGCATTTTTCCGTTAAGGCAAGAATACCCTGTGTCTGAGTGACCGATAAACCTTTGCGAACGTTGAAAATCTCTAACTGGAATTTTTGTGCTAAGTGTAGTGGGATGACACTTAAAGAGCTTCCGGAATCCACTAAACATGGTATAGAGTCTCTATTTAACATCGGTGTAGTAACCTTCTGACGTACGTTTCTTTTTCTTTTTGATCCTTTGTATTCTTCGACGTACCCGGGTACAGTTAATTGTCATTGGTTACTTCCCGTGTTTAGCTGAAACTCATTACTGATATGTTCAGGATTTTGGCTTGGGATCATTGGATTTTGTGTTAGGGAGGCATCACTTAAAGTTTGTCTTCGGAAAGGGCAACCCTTTACCCAGAGATAAGCGTTCGGTATGCCAAGGATAAGACAAACTCAGCATGGGGTTGGCGGAAAAGTGGTCTGGTGGTGTATATTCGGTCGTTCTTGAAAGTTTGAAGTTGGTCTAAGATACGTTTGGGGATTTCGCGTTTGATTCGATTGAAAAGGTCGAACTGTGGGTGCTTGATATGGAACTCTGTAGTTCGCTTGGCTATTTAAATTCTGTGTATTCTCATAGGGAAGTTGGAAGCGTCGCCATTGCCTATACTGAATGTGGTTTTGAGGGTTCGCTTCAATTTTACTCTCATATCCCTTTCTGTCCAGTTGCAGCTTGCCAAGTCGAAACAATATTTCACGCCATTCCCTTGTATTTAAGATGTCGCTGGCTATAACAAACTTTTGCATTTCTAAGGGCAAGCCATCCGTTACCCTTCCATGATGAGTTTATGTTCTACACCTAAGGTTCGCCCTATTTTAGTCTTTTTGTGGTAATACTCATTTAAGTCTTCGCCAAAGGGTCTAAGACTCGCCGGATAAGCATAGCGAAATGGTCTCCACGGCCGATGTTTGAAATAACATGTGTGGTAATAAGGCTCACCATGAGAATACAATATAGAGTGATTTTAGCCTCTGACCTTGAACTATCCTTGAGATAATCGGGGAAGTATGCGCCGGCGCTACTATTTTTCAAATACGTTTTTCTCAAAAAGTACAAAAGTTAAAAAAAATTAAACCAACGCCAATTATTGAAGAATATATTAGTTCACATTATATATTTTTTTCACATTTTTACAAAAATTTTAACATAGAAAATTAAACAAAAATATTTAAAAAAATATTATTAATGTAGTAATTTTATATTTACACCAACCAAAAAATTACAGAGTAAACCTCAAAGTATGTACTTTTAAGAAAAAAATTTTTGTTAAAATCGAAGATGTGCTTTTTGAGTTATAAAAAGATAATGTTGGCAACTTTCTGAAATATTCGTAACTTTCCCTGTTTGCATTTGCTGAAATACGCTACTATAAATGCATTGGTCGATTCGGGACATTTCCACTCGGGCAGGATGCGCAATGCGCCAAAATCAGAGAATGTTTCCATACATACCACTTCCCTATAGGTTTGTTTCGTGTTTGTAAAAATTCTGTTATTTTGGAGTACTGCGCATCCTTCTATCATAATAATATCAAGTCGATGGTGTAGTCCACTGTGCAGGTGAAGCTATAGGGGTTGTAAA
Source organism: Maratus speciosus (assembly GCA_963932465.1). Classification (NCBI taxonomy): domain Eukaryota; kingdom Metazoa; phylum Arthropoda; class Arachnida; order Araneae; family Salticidae; genus Maratus; species Maratus speciosus. The sequence goes on along the minus strand of OZ010799.1, from coordinate 52,788,809 downwards.
TATATAAGGTTATCAACTTTTTGGTAATTCCGGACCCCCTCACAAACTTCCGATATCATATGTTATCATTCCTCGAATCTCCCTCCCCCTAATAATATTTTTATCAGTGTTTAAAAATTCTTTTTATTTTTACAATTGTTTTCCTTCTTTTTTCTTTTTATACGTTTGCAATGATATACAGGTATGGTTGTACATTTTTTATTTGCATATTTTACTTATTTAAATAAACAGAAAAAAATTCATAAGATTTCACTGTTATATAAGAAATAACTTTATACCAAGTAACATTTTAAAGAAATATTATTTAAAAGTTTTTAATAATAAGTCTTTGTTACATAATGTATTGAACAGTAATATTGTCTTCTTGCACGGGGCTAAACAGAACTTCTTGTAAACAAAACAGGCGGACAAAATTCTTCCCCATCTTTTACTAGCAAAAATAACAAGTATAATTTTGAATCTGGTTTCTCTAACATTGAATTGTATACGCACATGGCTTCAAGTTTACTTATTGGGTGCTCGCACGTATGCCTTACCTGATTAATCACCCCCCAAAAAAATCACGGTAATCAATTTTAACATGCATGTAGCATGTCAACCCGTAATCTTCCTATAATCTTAATACTAACTCTTAACTCTCAAGAAATGATAAATACAGCAAATAAAAATTTTCTTTTAATAATATTTTTCACATAAAATTTAAAGTGGTTTAAAACTGTTAAAAATGGAGATTATTTTAAACAAAACTGGGCTAACCAAACAAAAAAAAAAGAAATTAACTACCCGTCAAACTAATATAAGTATTTCCTTTTTTTCCCTTTTAAATTTTCAATTTTAAAACTACCAGTTACCTAGTTTCACTAACTGAAATAAGAAAAAGAAAAATAAAAAATTATTCTTTCACATAAAAAACAATAATTTCTTCTCTTTTCTTATTCAGCACTAAAAATGTACATCATCCATATTTTAAATAAATAATAAAAAAATATATAAACATTGTTTTACATAAAAGTTTGAGAATCAGTGGAATTTCGTTTTATCAAGAGAACTGAAAGTTTATTTTGAGCTGTTTTTTTTTTTATATTTATAATTAACTTTAAATCTTACCTTCTATATTGCATATCCTTTCAAAAGCACCGTCACTGCGATAATAATAACAAAAAAAAATCCACTAACTCTCATCTTGACAGGAAAATGAAAAATAATAACAATCAGCAAAGGTTTCTCTCAGGAAGAAAGACACGGAACTAAAAGTGCACGATCTTTGATCTGCTAACCGCCGATAAAACACAGAACTTGATTTTCCTCAGTTCTCATCTGGCTTTGAACTTAACCCACTTTTCTCTTTTAGATAACGAATCCTTTTTCTTTCACTTAGCTGAATGTCTAAAAGTTAATCCATGTGTAGAGATAGGAAAAAAGTTCCTTTCAGGACCAGATAAATCTGTTTCTTGAACGGACGCAGCAGAGAGGGGAAAAAAGATGTTTCGTTTTCTCTTCCTCTTTTCACAATTCTTTCGTTACATACCAGTTCTGGTACACGGCTCGGGGTTTCTTGTTTATTAACCAATTAGTGAAAATGATGTTCTTTTTTTCGTAACGACCGGCAAATGTTTTTTCAGAATCAGTTCCTGGCACAGAGATTTCCACGGTAGTAAGGCGTTCGCGGGTGACCTTTTGCGCTGGGCAGTATCTGCTGAGGTTAAAGACGCGGCATTTTCCAAGCATTTGACTATTCTCGGCGCTGGGATTTTCAAAGCAGGTGCGCGGGCTTTTCTCTATCAGGTCCGAATTCTATTTTGTCCTGTGGAAATCCATTGTGATTTTGGCAGGTGACTCATCCTGCCGACTTCTGTAATATATCCGGGAAGGCAACGGGGTACTCTGTCTGGGGGCGACTACTGGCCGCTTTCTACCATAGCGGCCCGTTCCGGACGCCCGGTAATGTGCAGGGGAGTCTGTTTTTGAAAAACCCAGGTCCAGATGACTTGAGAGTTGAAGCTGCTTGATTTCCCAAATGCGCTGTCGAGGGGCGGAAGTTAATTTAGCACTTCATGGTCGTAAAAAGCCACGGGGTTTTCGTTGTCCCGTCTTAAATATGGAATATTTCCGATAGAGTGCGCAATTAAAGGACTGGGAGGTGATCTCATTTAATAGGCTGGAAAATCTACTGTCCATCCCTATTTTGCTAACTGTAACAAAACACATTTCCCCTACACATTTCTTTCATTCACCGTTTCTTTCAAATAGGAAATACTTTCCTCTCACCCATTCTCCATACTTTTTAGCGTATTGTAACAGTGAATAGTTTGAAGCAGTTGAGTGAATTTTTGTGGCATTTAATTGTTTCATTCACACTATAATGGCTGCTCAAAGGTACTGTTGTCTTACTCCAAAGGAAATCGTGAAACTTTTAGAGGATATATCTAAAAATGAATCTGATTTTTGCATGATTTACTCATTTGAACTTATGTAATCTACATAAAGATCTTAGGCCGAATTAGGGAAAAAGGAAAAACTGGTATTATTGTCCAAAGTATTTATTTAAGTAAAATGAATGTAGATGTATGTAATATAAAACTAAACTATTTTTATTTTATTTATTAATGTATTATTTCAATCAATTTTTTTAGTTTAATGATTAAAAAGCTTGAGTATCCCTTCTTCTGAACCAGTCGTTCCATTTCATCAATATGATGCCGTGCTAGAATTAATCGCTCAGTTAAGTTAAGCCTTGTTTGTTGCTGCAGTTTTGTTAGACTCTGGTCTTCGAGTCAACAAAACTTCAGCAACAAACATTAGATCACTAAAATCACGCAACAATAGACATATTTGGAGACTTTAACATAATGGGTAATCATTCGTCATCGTGTCCAGTATTATTTGACTAAATGGTAAATGTGATTTGGAGCTATAAAGTAGTTTTTGTTCTAGCCTTTTAAAAGTACCCACATTCACTTTAAAACCATATTGTTACTATAACATTGTTCATATTTGCCGAAAACCTATGTGTCAGACCAAATTGCGAAATATTAATTAATCAATTATTTACTAAACCTGACTTCCTGCTTAATCTTTCGTAATCGGGATTGTTTGAATGATTTTTTATAGACCACTAGCTTTTACCAGTGACTTCCAAATATGCATAAATGTTTCTTGTATTTGCATTCTAAGAATTTTTATTTCATCCTTTAACAAGAAATTACATCAATTTACCAAATTCATATCAAAATATATCTGAATTTGGAGCACCATTTCTCATCAAGGACGAACTGAATCTGAAGTTTGATGAAAATTCGTGTATTAGTTCTTGAGATAGAGCTATAGCGGAAATTCTGGAAAATGTAGCATAGCAGTGCCATCTGTTGAACGATTTACACCTAAACATAAACAGCACTAATTGATAGGTAGGTATATCTGTATCTGAAGTTTGATGAAAATTCGTGCATTACTTATTGAGATACAGCTATAGTGGTAATTCTGAAAAATGCAGTATAGCAGCGCCACCTGTTGAACAATTTACATCAAAACAGAAACAGCCCTAATTCATATCAAGGTATACCTGAATCTGAAGTTTGTTGAAAATCCAAGAATTAGTTCTTGAGATAGATCTATTGCAGAAATTGCAAAAATTGAGCATAGCAGCGCCACCTGTTGAGCGATTTGCTCCAAAATGTATAAAACCTCATGTCAATGACTAACTGAATCTGAAGTTGGATGAAAATCCGTGCATTAGTTCTGGAGATTGAGCTATTGTGGAAATCGTGAAAAATGTTGCATAGCAGAGCCCCCTGTTGTGCGATTTACACCGAGAACTAATCAGCACCAATTTATATCAGGGACTAACTGAATATAGATTTTTATTAAATTTCGTGCGTTCGTTCTTGAGATAGAGCGTCTAAAAAACTTGTGTCACTTACATACATATAGAGTGACAGACTCACAGACAGACAATTTGTAAAAACATGTTTTTCGGAATCTCTGATCCCTGAAACATGTAAATCCGTCGAACACCGAAAGTCTAAAAATTTTCACGAATCAAATACTTTCTTCGTGTAAAGATATAAGAAAGTAAAAAATTTTAAAATAGCTTGATTATTAAAGGTTTAAGACAAGTACAAAAAACTTCCTCAATCCCCATATAGATCCTAGCAATTTGATTTTTCATCTTGAATTCGATTGAACATTGCCTGTAAATGTTTACTTTATTTGATGATTCTCACTATATCAGTTACATTTGTTTTAAAAATATTCTTGATTGACTGGTCTTAAAATATCAGAAAATACTGATTAAAAAATATTTGCAATGCCACTCAATTGGGAAACATGCAGATATTTTTCTTTAACTAAATTGAATGCTGCTATCATATTTGAAACGTTCTAGCCTGTTATTTCAAGAATTTTTTCAAGATCATGATATTTTACAGTAAAATATGAAAATGCCTAGTTTTTTGCCTAGGTATACCTTGATGACAATTATGAAAATGCCTAGTTTTACACAGTTCTTGGGTAGATACCCAAATCCCAATGTATATATCCCAAAAATGAATACCTACCCTATGGGTATTTACCCTTACCACGTCACTGAGCACACCCAGGACTGATTTAAAACTTTTTTTTATTTGGCTTAGCGTAACCTCAAGTTAAAGATATTGAAAATTTAATCTGTCTACTAATAATGAAAATAAAATAAAAAAAAATCCGCCTTTTCAAATGTTATTTTTTAAACGTACAACTATAGGTGAAACTAGTATGTTATGGCCATCAGAAAACGTTCTTCTATATAAATCACGTCAATTAAATCATTTAAATAATACAAAAAATTACATCAATATAGCACCAATTCATATCTGAGTACATTTGAATTTGAAGTTTGATGAAAATTCCGTGCATTAGTTCCTGAGATAAAGCTATAGCAGAAATTCTGAGAAATGTAGCATAGCAGCGCCACCTATTGGGCGATTTGCACCAAAACCTAAACAGCACTAGTTGAGATCAAGGTATACCTGAATTTGAAGTTTGATGAAAATTCGTGCATTAGTTATTGAGATACAGCTATAGTGGAAATTCTGAAAAATGCAGCATAGCAGCGCCACCTGTTGAGCGCTGTGCGCCAAAACAGAAACAGCAGCAATTCATATTAAGGTATACATGAATCTGAAGTTTGCTGAAAATTCAAGCATTAGTTCTTGAGATAGAGCTATTGCGGAAATTGCAAAAACTGCAGCATAGCAGCGCTACCTGTTGAGCGATTTACACGAAAATGTATAAAACGTCAATTCCTGTCAAGGACTAACTGAATCTGAAGTTTGACGAAAATTCGTGCATTAGTTCTGGAGATTGAGCTATTGTGGAAATCATGAAAATGCAGCATAGCAGTGCCACCTGTTGAGCAATTTACACCAAATTATGTTTTATGTTAACAATGTTTTAATGATCTAAGCACTTTTTGAATTCATCGAAAAATCTTAGTTTAGTTTAATTTTTATTCACCTTTTAAATAATAAATATAAATGCTATCCTGTTTACAAAAACATATAACTAAACAAATATTAACGTAGAAAATCTCTGTTACATTGTGCCTGTTTAAATATATTCAAAGCTTGAAAATGGAAATTCGTAAAGTCATTTAAAATTACTATATTTCAAACTTTTTTATATTATGTCACTAAACGTGTGTTATCTCACAGTCATGTGATTGTGAAATTGCTATTATTAATACAATTAGAACAACCAAAATCACATGCAAAGAATTTTTAAACCTGTCAGAGAAACATCATATTATGTTTCAATCTTTATTTCTTATAGTTTCAGAAAAATCTAACGTTGCAATATTGAACCTTTTAGAAAGGATTTAACAGCTAAAAAAAAATAACGCGTTATTTTTTTTATTACCATTTCGAATTTTCAAAATGCAATTTACGAAACTGGTGAATCTTAAATAGAGATTTAAATCTCTACGAACCTAAATCGATTTAAAAACTGTGTTTAGTATTTTTAATCTGCTAATCTCCTTATGTAATACTTAACATTTAAAATATTTTACATCTTAATAATTGTGACCTGTGGAAAATAAAAATCGTTGTGATACCAGATAAACTAATATCCATGTAATTAGAATATTTTATCTTTGAAAATTCCATTAATTAATTTTTTTATTAATGTTCACAAAATCTTTCATGCACTTTAACAATCATGCATTTTTAAATCTTTCATGCACTAAATCCATTTTATCAAAATTGGTAAGAGAACTATGTGAAATAAAGATGTAAACATAGTTTTGCCTGCCTCTAAGAGCTTTCTAAAAATTTTGATTGCAAAGTCATTGTAGTTATGCTAATTATAGAAATTTAAATAAAATGTACAAAACTGTTAATATGCATTTAATAAATATTCTTATTTTATTAAAAATGTTCTTATGTTTCTTCTTGTGTAAACATTTGAATATGCATGAAGAAATATGTGGTATGTATACATTTTAATTTATATTTCAGGTGCAGATATTTGTGATCCATTCTGAATATATAGTGAAAGAACTTATGAAAAGGAATCATGTCCAAAGTCTACGTACATATATCTAATTCGATAAATTCTCCCATAAAAAAACTTTTTCATTAAGGATCTTTTTAAGTTTCTGAACTAGTGCGCAATAGTACGATTTTCTTTATTTCCACATACAAATTACAAAATAGAATTTAGACAACTGTTTATTAAAAGGTATAAAAAATATTACAGAAAAACGCCAATATATGATATATATCTTCAGCGTCTTTTCTCGTGTGTCAAAGATCACTTCTGAAAGCCTCAATAAAGAATTAAATAACTTTATGGCACTACATCATTGTTGATATTTTCAAATTTATTTGATAACGTCAGTCTTCTGTATAGAAAAGGTTGTACTGGCAAATCCTTATTGGAATATTTATTATATATTATTACATGAAATGTGGCTATATTTCTGTAAACTTGTGTATATATATTTGTATGTATTTTTAAAAAATCTATTTTTTTAACCAATTGCTGTTCATCTTTGGATTTAGACTTTAAGTCATTCTATAAATAAATTTTATAAGTACTTCTCATTTTATGCTAAAAAAATACTTTTATTATTATTGATTGGAAAGGTCTTCTATGTATGAGATATAAAATAAAGAATATATTTAAAAGTGTAATTAAACTTTGAACTAAGGACTTCATTGGATAATTTTGCCATGAAGTATATGCATATACATTTAGTTTTAAAATGAACCATCAAACTGGTGGCAAAGAAAGAAAATTCACTTATGAGATAAGAGCAATAAATTACTTTCTGCCAAATCTGCATTGAATAGTCCTCTTTCATCACCTGTCACTTGTGCTGGTGTATAATAAACGTTTCTTTAAACATTAAGCGTCCATCTGTGTTATTCTGGCAAAAAGTCTATTACTGGAGTAGTGTTTATCAAAAGATTCTTTCTAAAGCATAATATATGCATCACCGTGTGCTTACTAATGAGAAACCTTTCGCTTGTGACATGCGTAGTAATCTCAAAAACAAATCTGCGTGATGATCTGTGAATCCATACCAATAAGAAGCGATTAAATTGTGTTGGGCGACACAGAAGATATTCTTTTACATATCCTTTAAACGTCCACCTGTGTGCTCATACTGAAAAGAAAACCTTTCTCGTTGGAGGTGTGTAACAAAGTATTTTCTAAAAAATCTGCTTTGAATGACCATCTGCGTGTTCATACTAAAGAGAAACCTTTCTCTTGTGAGGTGTGCACTAAAGGATTTTCTCATAAATCTGGTTTAAATGTCCACCTGCGTGTCTGGAGAGAAATCTTTCTCTTGTGAGGTGTGTAACAGAGGGTTTTTGCTGAAATCTAATTTAAAAAAACACCAGCGTGTCCGCACTAAAGAGAAACCTTTTTCTTGTGAGGTGTGTAACAAAGGATTTTTTAAGAAATCCCATTTAAATGTACACCTGCGTGTCCATACTGAAGAGAAATCTTTCTTTTGTGAGATGTGTAACAAAGGATTTTTTTGTAAATCTGCTTTAAGTAACCACCTGCGTGTCCATACTAAAGAGAAACCTTTCTCCTGTGAGGTGTGTAACAAATTGTTTTCTCAAAAATCTAGTTTATATGGCCACCTGCGTGTCCATACTAAAGGGAAACCTTTCTCCTGTGAGGAGTGTAGCAAAAGATTTTCTCGAAAATCTCATTTAAATTCTCACCTGCTCCTTCATACCAACGAGAAACCTTTCTCTTGTGAGGTGTGTAACAAAGTATTTTCTAAAACATATAGTTTAAATGTCCACCTGTATGTACATACTCAAGAGAAATTTTTTTCTTGTGAGGTATGTAACAAATGATTTTCTCGTAAATCTACTTTAAATGAACACCTGCGTGTCCATACTAAAGAGAAACCTTTTTCTTGTGAGGTGTGCACCAAAGCATTTTCTAAAAAATCAAATTTATATGACCACCTGCGAGTTCATACTAAAGAGAAACCTTTCTCCTGTGAGGTGTGTAACAAAAGATTTTGTCAAAAATCTCATTTGAATAGACACCTGCGTGTCCATACTTAGGGGAAACCTTTTTCTTGTGAGGTGTGTAACAAAGGATTTTCTCAAAAATATAGTTTAAATGTCCATCTGCGTGTCCATTCGGAACAGAAACCTTTCTCTTGTGAAGTGTGTAACAATGAATCTTCTTCCAAATCTAATTTAAATGTCCTCCTGCGTGTTCATTACTAAAGGAAACTTTTCTCTTTTGAGGTGTGCACCAAAGAATTTTCTCATAAATCTGCTTTAAATGTCCACATGCATGGCCATAATACATAGACATTTTTTACTTGATTTTTGCAAAAAATGGTTTAACCCCCTGACTATCAAGACCGTCTTAACACGTTCACCAAAAGTTCTCTCAAAAGTGGTGAGGCCGACTTAAGACGTTCATCGATAACGGCTTGAAAACAGGCGACACCGTGTTGAGTCGTTCTGAGAAAATCCCTTCGATAATGGCAAGCCCGTGTTTACAAATTTCTCTTCTTCCCAACATGAGACACCGTACTTGTTAACAATAGATAATTGCTACAACCCCGTCACCCCTTATGGTGATGGCTCCTCGCACCTCTCCATTCAAGTTTCTCCCCTACTGCCCGCGGCAGGGAGCAGTTAGCTTTCTGTGTCAACAATTTTCGTTTGATTTGAAAAATCTCCAAAATGTAGAATATTATTATTACTATAATATTGTTATTCTATTTTGCTATAGATAGTTACAATTTTATTTTTACGAATTCACTGCAAGAGCGAAATCAAGTGTTAAAAATTAGTTTTAAAATGTGATGTGCGCGAATATTTCATGTTTGAAACATTTTTTTAGAAAAGTTAGATCGTTGACATATTACACTAGCCTTTTTTTGCGCCCGGAGTAAACATGGATTTTATCGACCCCCTCCCCACAAAGAAAATTTACAAAAGAGCTAGGAACCTAACAATATGCGCTTTATACAGGTTTCCGTCTTAGCAGGTATAATTGTTGGTATTCTTTATGTTGGAAATAAATATTTTTTTCATTTAAGACAGAATTTCGCTGTAGACAGATTACATTTTGACAAATTTTACGGTAATTGTGGCATTACAATTGGGGAATTTAAAGTCAAAGTGATATGAATTAAGGGGAATCTTCACGCACTTGAAAACACACGCTCCGTAATGTTAATCCTATGGGCAGGTTTTTTTCGAATTTCTCCTTCAATTTGAATATTTTTAAACGATTTTCTTTTGTATAGGATAGCTGAACTTAATGTTTAATGTGACTTTTTTTTTTACTTTTTCGATTTTGTTTGCAGATCCTTTTAAAAAAGGTACTTTTAGTTTCGAAACCGGTTTCGAAAGTTTATAGTTATTTTACTATATATATGGTATATAACTGCCGTTCGATTATGAGTCGAATCATTGCAACCAATCATCGAATCATGTCACCCCAACCCCTAAAAAATAAATAAATAACGTATAAAAAGTTAGACTTCAGCATAAAACAAGTGGATAATCTCATATTTTTTTTCTGTGACGCCACGGGTCGCTGTTCGTGCTTGGGCCGGCTTGATTCTGGATTTTAGTGTCGGCGATATTTGAAAGGAATCAGTTGGCAAACAACTATTCAAAACGCATGAAGTGACTAAACAAATTATTTAAATTTCTTAGGCAAAGTATCATCGTGGAAATTACCAGTTAAACATTATATAAACTAGATTCCTTTCAGGGTAATAAAAGAAATCGCAGTGCCGCAAATTTTTAATTAAAACTAACCCGCTATACAACCCGAGTCCAACAAAAAGTATTTTGTTGCCATGCAACCCGACCAGAACACCAAATACTTCGAACTGAACCGATAATATTCCAATCTAATCCGACCCAAAATCCGGAATCAGAGAAAATTGATCCAAAATTTTATGTAATTATGGAAAAATAGTTTGTGATCATATTCACAATAGGCCTTTCATGTTAAAAATCCTGTAAAGAGTCATTCATATAAATAATATATTTTGTATAGAGTTTTCCAACTGAAATAGAGTCCTGCGCATGTTGGGTTGTGCCCGACACAAATACAAAATTTCAGCTTATAGGCAATGTGTAATTCATCCCGTACATGACAAAAAAAAAATATCTAATGTAATACAATTAGGAAAAAATAGTTTGCAATCATACCTGTATTATCAGTTCTATCTGTTATGTATAAAAATAAACATATGTAAAAATAACCCTTATATTTAAATATATAAAATCTGTCATTTAAACCAACAAGTTTAGATCTTCTTCATTTTTTTTTTTTTTTTTTTTTTTTTTGTAAAACTGAATTAATTCGAAATATCAAAACTCAACCCGAAACTGATCGAAACCTGAGACAGAGTCAATCCGACCCAAACCCAACCGCAAAAAAAAAGTTAGCTCCAACTCAAACCACCATTGGGTCGGGTAACAGGTAAAATCGGGCTACCGGACGCGGTGCATGAATCTAATCTGAAAATACATTCTGAACACTTTTTGCAATATCAGGTTTATCCAAATTGACGCATAAGAATCTTAAATGACGTTCAATGGGAAAATATCGTTTCAAGTTCATTACATTGATGTTAGACAATTTCAAACATAATGACATTTATATACATTTATGTAATACACTGAAACATGGATTCAGTAGAATATGGGATTCAAAGCATTTACTATTCATTGACAGTTCCACATAGAAGAATTCCGTCACATTCCCAAGTAGCACAGTTCCGTTTTTAAATCGTTGAAAAAACGACAACACACATCGTTGGAAATACGTTATTCTTTAACGTTATAAATTCGAAAATATGTCTCGTTGATTCGATTATTTTCCAACGGTAAAAGTACCTGCATTTTCAACGCAATAACAATCGTTTTTAAACCGCCAATGAAAGTTGCTATACCGTCGTTAGTTTTACCATTTTTTCAACGGCATTTTAGTGCCGCAGAAAACGTTTAAAAATAGGAATAAGTCCGCAAAATTGTATTGTTAATAGCACTTTTTACAACGGCATTTTAATGCTAGAAAAACGTTTTTAAATAAGAGAAAATCAGAAGCATTAAACCTATTAGTCAATTTCCGAATTCCCCTTGTTAAGTCTATGGGCGTGTAACGGACTCCTATATTAAAATATCTCCTCAAGAAATTAATATTTCTATTTCTTTTTTTGTACTCTTCTCAAAAGATGTTTTATTTTTTTTTTTCTCAGCTCTTAAATTTTTTCTAAAGTCTATGCTTAATTTAATATTTTATGTGTTAAAAGACGACGAACTACGAGTAAAGTTTTAACACTTCATATAAAATTAAGTATATATTTTTTTTATATACTTTGACAACTAAGGAAAAGGGAGACATCCTTTAAGAAGAGTACACAGAAACGAGGTTAAAAATATTAATTTCCTGAGGAGATATTTTAAATATAAAATGTATCACAGTCCCAGGCTTAATGTTAGCGAAGGTAATTCGGAAATTGACAAACAACCTTAATATAAAATTACCTTTTTCGGTAAACTTTCTTATATAGATTAATTTATTTTTATTAATCTGTGTTTTTCCCATACTATTTTTTTCTTTTTACTAAACATGATTTATTTTTTTAAGAATATACTTTTTTTTAGTAAATAAATATGAAAAAAATTAATTTTTTTTAACTTTTCAATTATTAAGTATAAAAGAAAAAGCTGTCAAAAATATCTCTAGAACTTTTTTTATATCCATTTTTCAGTAGAGTTCTACATTTTAAAACATCTTTTAGATATGTGTTTCACTCTTCTTTTCTAGACATAACATTTAATTATAGATGCAATATTGTACTTTCTAAAAAAATTATAGTACTGTATAAGTGATAGTCCCAGTAGTATAAGTAATAGTTTTTTTCTAATTTTTCTTCCATGTTTTTATTAATTGCTAATTGTATTTATTATTAGCCTTTATTGCAGTTTGAACAGAAAAATATGAATGATTAATTATTGCTCTAAACAAAATAAATTTAGCATTAAATCTGAAAAATGGCTTCTGGAATAAGCAGACCTGCATTAACAAAACATCCCGTGTCAAAACTAATATAAAGAACTTACTATCAGTTTTATTTTTCCAAACAACACAAATTTGTTATAAACCATGCTAATTAGTAAATAATCTTTTTTTCTTCTACATGTGTCATTTTAAACAATCAATAATTAATAAAATTTCATATTCTTCACTTTAAACATGAAAATAGCAGCTTTGTTTATGTTTATTTTTATGTGCCAGTTTTTAAGAAAGGTTTAAAATTTTGATGAGTATCAATATTTTGATATTATATAAAATGATTTTTCTTTTCTTTTTTTCTTCACATACATTCAGATTTATTACAGGTACATTTGTACTTGAAATACCTGAAATCAATCTTAGAGATCAGATTATTCCCATTTTAGTAAGCAATATTTCCAAAAAACAATCTTCATTGAAAATTAATTTCAAATGTTGTAAAAGATTATTATTTGGAAAGAGTGTTGGCCAAATAAGTGACATGCATGTTTACCAGCAATCTTTATGTTCTCATGTCTCTTTCCTGAAATGAGGGACAAAAAAGCAAAGATAAAAATTACAAGTTTCAACTTTTAGGTAAAGTGTCAGTAAAAACGTATTATTTCAGAATTTACTGCTTTTCTATCTCAACTCAAATAAAAGAATGTCTTAAAATAAGAGAAGAGAGAAATGAGCATGTGTGCACAATTTTAGTTAACAATAATAATATAAAAAAAAGCCTGCTCTCTTTACAACACTTTACTGACCACTTTCTGACGACACATCTGCGGACCAGGAAAAAAACTAGAAAATTCATGTTATGTTGTTTAATTAAAGATAAATTACATTTCTTAACACTTCCAATGTTGAGCTGTGTGGCCCCATTGTTTTAAATGTCAGCATTTATTTGATAAATGTTTTTTCTTAAACTAATTTAAATTTTCAAGAATTAAAACTGGGTTATTCCACTTACATAATTAAAAATATGAATTTTCAATAAAATAGTAAATAAATTTTAAAACATATCTTTTAATGGTAGGTTTCTGGAAGAAAAATCTTATTATTTTTAAATGTAATATGCAATTACAAAAATAAAATAAAAATTTCATTGATAATTTATCAAAATTTGGCAAAATTAGCAACTTAAAAAAATAATTACATAAATTTTCTTATTTGCATCATTAACAACTGAATCATATTCCATTAAAAAATAACACCTCTCCTTTTTTGGTTTTATTGCAGAGCTACAAAGAAAAATAAAATTTTTATAAACATGCATGTAAATTTACTTAAGAGTAAGGCTATTGCAAACCAAAATTCCAAATATATTATCTAAAAAAAAGAAGTTTTAAAACTTTAACTTTAGAAAACTCGTGTATTGAGGTCACACACAATACTTAAAATATAAATAATTTACATAACATACACTCTTTTATAAAATATTCCACTCATTTTGGATCCAAGCACTATCTTCAATTTTAAGCATTTGCATTTTTTCTTTCAAGTTTATGTTTTCCAGTTTGCTTCAGTAATTCTTATAAAAATATTTAATTTTTTCCGAAAACAATACTGTTTTGTCTCCATCTTGTGCAATAAACTCGAAACTCGGAAATTATTCAATGATACGAAATATTGTTTTGTAGAAATCGTTGAAAAAAACTGAATATTCATTAAATTAATTCTTTTTCTCTTCTGATTATTAATGTCATTAAAAAAAATCACAAAAATCTCCACTTTAGGTTTATTTTACAGCTACAAAGAATAAAAAGTAAATCATGAACATGTATTTTCTCTTATAAAACCTCTGTGTACTTACCTATAATTATGTACATTTAAATTTTAGTATGTGCACAAATAAACAAAGGAAATGTTGCAACTAAAGATCTTTGAATTATCTGAATCATTGAAGTATGTAATTTTAATTCTGAAACCAACATTTGATTGCTTTTTTTTTTTAATATGAATTAATTATTCTCGAGATTCAAGCTAACAAGGAAGGATTAATATAAAGAGCTTTATAATTATAAGGTGTTAAAAAAATTCTTAAAAAAAACTACAAACTTGTTAAATTTTATTTTTTAGAATATTATTTCTGCATTGCAATGTTGTTTGTTCAATATTAATAAATAAAAAAATACCACTGTAGAATGTGTTAATGAAAGCACTAATGAATATTTTTAAAGCTAATTAAATGAAATTTGAAAATATACTTACATATTTCAATGATATGAAAAATTTTACACTTAAAAAATTGTTAAAGAATTTTATTCGGCTGTACATATAAAAAGACAACATAGTTTTGATCAACATTTATTTAAAAAATAAAAAAGTTACAAGAAAATAGATTTCAGTTTCAGAATATATATATTTTTAATAGGTCATATTTTAAGAATAATTTAATGCAGTCTTCTACTATGTTTTCATCAAAGGATTCTTCTAATTTAGCCCCAACAGCATCTGAAAAGAAAAGCGATTGTGATGAATTATAACATTATGAATGGTGAACCTTATTTTTGAATGTGTGTGTCAAAATCCACAAACAACATTCAACAACATTGCAACATGCAAAACATTTAATTAAACAGTTATTACAGCATGTGTGGATCAAATTCAAATCAGTCTCTTTTACACATTAAATAACCAAGAACAAAAATCAAAATGTAATGTTTCTATTCGATTTTTATCAAATTTGAATTCAGAAAGGATTATATTCAGCATTTTTTATCTACTTATAAAAAAAGCCAGTATAAAAAAAATAGACAAATAATGCAATTATGTTCGCATAATGCAAACATAATTGCATTATTTGTCTGTATGTGCTAAGCCTCAAACAGTGGCATACCCAAGATTTTATCTTGGGGGGAGGGGGTGCCGAGCGCATTGGCGGCGAAACAAAATTAATAGAGGCAAAATTATGATTACAGTATGAAATTACAAGGACACCCTAAGTAATGATCAAATTACTGTAATTAGTATTTAATAATTAGTTATTTATTTTAATGAAAATTATTATATTTAAAATTTAATTAAATTACTAATTTAAAAATATTAATAATTTTGAATATACAGAAAATAAATACTTAAAGAGATCCTAAAAACATTTATAAAATTTCCTATTTATATCTCTCTGACTGTCAGAAATATTGTAGTTTAAAGAAAAATATCCAAAATAGCATTGACGAGATGAATTGAATCAGTCATTTCAAAAACCACATGAGTCACTGAATAAGAACTTTTCAGAGAAAAAAAAAAAAAAAAAAAAAAAAAACCTGTTTTTACTCACAAGTAAACAAATTAAAATTTTTATGAATTTTTTGGGGCTGATTAAGCATTTGGACTTTGTAGATATTGAATATTTTTTATGATTTATGGATAATAAAAAGAAGGTTAACAGAAAAATTGTTCCTGGTTCGTGTTTCGAAAAAAACTTGACTTATTAGTCCAGGCAGTAGAGACCGTATAGGGACTCTACCTAGCAAAATTCATGGTAGTCCAGGGAAAAGGCTTACTATATGTTTTTTGGATCACTGAATCCGAATTTTTAACTTCCCACCAAAATTTCCCCCGGCAACCACCCCCCAAATTTTGGTAAAATGCCCCCCAAAAAGGTTTTTATTAAAAAAATCAGTTTTTTTTATTGTTTTAGAGGGAAAATATCTAGAAATTCAGAAAGTAGGCAAATTTTTCAACAAATTAGATATATGACATTATGACGTAGGATGAATGAGGAAGGGGGATCTGCCTCGGAACATGCGGTGCAGTGCTGCGTGGACAAAGTTGCGCAATTTCACTTAACCACTAACATCGTTTACATTGGCCTACCGTATCCCCTCCGAACTTTCCCTATAAGGTTTAATTTAAAATTTTTGGGTTTCTGAATCCGAATTAATAACTTCACCGCAAAATCTCCCCCCCCCCCCCCCCCAAAAAAAAAATAAAAAATGTTGTTTTTAAATTAAATTTTTTATTGTTTTAGGGGAAAAGTATGTAGAAATTCAGAAAGTAGACAAAATTTGCAACAAATAGGATAGGTGACATTATGACGTAGGATGAACGGCGAGGTGGAGGGCTGCCTCTGAACATGCACTGTGGAGCTACGTGCACTAAGTTTTGCAAGTCCAGGCAATAGGGGATTTTGCCTGGCAAAATTAATACTAGTTCTGGATTTCGACTAACTTTATGTTTTTTGGGTCGCTGAATCCGAATTTGTAACTTCCCACCAAAATTTCACCGGAAAACTCCCTCAAAAAATTGATTTTTTGAAAAAATTTGGTTTTGGAGAACAGCGTGCAAGGAATGTTCCTAGGCAGCCCCCCTCTCCCCTTTTATCCTACGTCATAATGTAATATATCCTATTTGTTGCAAATTTTGTCTGCTTTCCGAATTTCTGCATACTTTTCCGCTAAAACAATAAAAATATTCATTTAAAAACAACTATTTTGGGAGGGTTGCGAGGATGGGAATTTTGGGGGAAGTTAAAAATTCGGATTCAGCGACCCAAAAAACTTAAAGTAAACCTTATAGGGAAAGTTCGAAGGGGATACGAGAGGCAGGGCCGTGCGAAGAGAAAACTGCGCCCGGAGCAGCGTGTCAATTTGGCGCCCCCCCCCCCTCCTTCAAAATTGATAAAGGGCAGAAACAGAAATAAATTATATTGAATAAATATTTTGCATTTATTTTAGAACTTTAAAAGATTTAATTTTAATTCAGAAATTCCAAACAACTAAATAACTGGAAAGAAAATTGCACTTATTTGTTAATGATATCGTGATGCTTTGAGACAGATTTTTCTTAACCTTTCTCACATATTTTTCTAGCCATTTTTAGTTGTTTTTAGTCTTTAAGAGGCTACTTCAGTCAAATGAAAAGACGCATTCACTAATGCTAATCCTATGGAAGAAATTTATAAAGATATCTCGGTCGCATTTCAATATTTTTAAATGATTTCTTTTGCATTGAATAGTTGAGATCGATCTGTATGCAGGCCGTTTTTTACTTTTTCAATTTTGATTGCAGATATTTTTTATGAGGATGCTTTTACTTTCGAAACCGGTTCCGAAAACGAAAGTATCCTCATAAGAAATACCTGTAAACAAAATCGAAAAAGTAAACAACGACCTTTGCACAGATCGATCTCAACTATTCAATGCAAAAGAAATCATTTAAAAATATTGAAATGCGACCGAGATATCTTTATAAATTTCTTCCATAAGATTAGCATTAACGAATGCGTCTTTTCATTTGACTGAGTAGCCTCTTAAGCTGCAGAAAATGGGTAAAAATCGCTAACAACCAGATTAGAAACAAGTGGTTCCTTCAACCAATAAGTACTAAAAAAGCAAAACAAACAAAAAACCTTAAGAACATAATGTAAAAGATAAAAATAAATTATATTTTTCAGTACATTAATTAAGGAAGATAACTGAAACAGTGTTTTAATTAATATAAAATAAAATATAATATCAGGCAAATACATTTACTTCCATTTTATTACTGTCTTCTATCTTTACAAGAAGAAAGTATTGGATTCATGAAAATTTTCGAATTGCGGTTTTCGACGGATATTAGGGGTCAGAGATCCCGAAAAACATGCTTTTACAAAATGTCTGTCTGTCTCTGTATGTGTGACACAAATTTTGTGGGCGCTCTATCTCAAGAACTAATGTACGGAATTTAATAAAAATTTATATCCAGTTAGTACCTGATACAAATTGATGCTGATTAGGTTTTGGCGCAAATCGCTCAACAGGTGGCGCTGCTATGCTGCATTTTTTTCGATTTCCGCAATGACTCTATCTCAAGACCTAATGCACGGATTTTCATGAAACTTCAGATTCAGTTAGTCCTTGATATGACTTGACGCTGATTACGTTTTGGTGTAAATCGCTCAACAGGTGGCGCTGCTCTGCTGCACTGTTTTACGATTTGCGCAATGGCTCTATCTCAAGACCTAATGCACGGATTTTCCTCAAACTTTCAGTTAGACTTTGACATAAGTGGTTGCTTGGTGGTTTTGGAGTAACATAGGTTTTGATGTAAAACACCCAATAGGTGGCGCTTCTAGGCTGAATTTTGCTGGATTTACACAATTTCAGAGATGGCCATATCTTAAGAACCAATGCATGGAATTTCATATCTTTAGAATCCTCATGATGGGCAGAGATTGTCGTTTAATTTTGGCAGTGTGATAACGAATTTTCAAGTATTAACATGTATGAGATGGAAGAAAGTTTTGGGATTGGTACATCCGACTAGTTTTTCTTGCATTTAGGGTAGCAAAATCGTTTATTATTTTATGTGTAAAGATTGCGACACACTGAATTTTATAGAAAGTAAATTCAGGTTGCTTAATCTCTCGACTAATAGTAGATCTTAAGTAGTTTTTTGCTATTTTATTGTAACTGAAATACTTATAAATTATGTACGCTGCCTCCATGTTTTTGCAATTCCTTGTTTTCCCTAAGTTAAAATTATGGAGCAACTAAAGGATTTCTAAATGATCCATTTTATAAAAGTTCTTATCTAATGGTAGAAATAAGGTTTTCGCATTTAAAACCTCGCTTAACAATTCTAGTCCATTCAAGTCAGCAATAAAGGGCCAGGTCCAGGCAATATTAACAGATTTTCGATAACTGATTTTAGATTCGCACCACCAGAAACTCAAATTCTTGTTATATATTTCTCAGTTTCATAAACCTCCAGTTCAGTTGCACGGTAAAGTGTCTCTACGTAACACGAAATCCTTCACTTTCATATAAATGTCCACTTTCATCAGGAGCTTCATAGTCAAATTGTTCTGCGAATTTTACGTTTTCTGTTTTGCTCAAATAAAGACTCTACATTTACGGACATAACCAAAACTTAGCTTTCTTGTTCAAAAATTTCCTCTTTTATTGTCTAAAATGCGTTTTTTAGTGTTTCAATCAGTTTGCTGTGAATCAAAACATTGACAGTTTTTTTTTTTTCGTGAGAATAATATTAACTTTTTCTATTTCATTTAAAATGCTGTGTCAAACTACTAAGCCGTAAATAAATGAGAATTTCTTTATTTGCTTTATTAAGCTTTTTGCTCCTGAGTAAGTTTACTCATTTTACTTCATTTCTATAAGGTCTTCCAGAGCTTTTAAAATCTGTTGCGATTGTTCGTAAACTGCAGATATAGCTTTATTTTTTCATGACCATAGAGTATCGCAATGTTTCTTTAAATAAACTGATAAGTGGGACATAAGTATATCCCACCTTTCAGTAGAAGAGAAGAAAAAAAAACACATTTTATGCAGTTCCGGACATTTTTGGACATACGCCAGCAGCACGAACTCAAAGTTTAGAGAATGTGCAGAGCATGGTAAAAAAATAGACGAATTTATTTACTTCGACGATTCGAGCTTACACAACATTATATTGGGAAGCCATATTGCACCATATCACAACATTGAGCTCTGAAGGGTTGATATTGGTATTGTTTATGACGGCCGATTATCTTCAAGTTGGATATAGTAGGCCCAGTGTTGAATTCAGACACTTTTCTCCGGGAGGGATTTCTGTGGCTCCGGGGGGGGGGCACATTATAGAGTTCCGGGCGGTAAATTGTGCTTTTTGACCATTGAAAACTCAAAATCTCAAATCTTCCGGGGGGGCATCTCATTGCTCCAGGAGGGAATGTCCCCCCCCAGGCCACCCCTGAAATCAACACTGAGTAGAAAGGAATGGGATGGAGTGTCCTCTGTAAGGTCTTTCTAAGGGAACCTAACCCGTATTTAGGCAAGGTTCGAAGAAAACTACGGACAATTTCAAACGATTAGGCTGACGTGCGCGATTGGGTCGAACTCAGCACCTCCCGTCTACCATCTTTAAGAACAGAACCTCTCGTGCAGCTGTGAATGTCGAGATTGTCGGACATTAGCTTATCTTAAATTTCTTACGCTCCTTTTTTTTTTTTTTTTTTTTTTTTTTTTTGACTTGATGTAGTCAAGAAACCTTTCCTCGAATGAAAATTTTCTATTTTCGGTATCGCATAATTTGCGTCATTTGTCCTTTGTGAGGTGTACTGGATTCCTAAACTGGAATGTGTTTAAAATTCAATAACTTGCAAATGGTGAACATTATTAAAAGAAATTCTTGCAGGAGAGTTATGTAAGATATTAGAAGTATTTTTACTGCGGTTCTCGGTTTTAGTTCCAAATAGCAGAGATAGGTGGCAAGAATAAGCGCTCAAAGGAGGTATAAACTGAAAACCCCTTGGCATCATGCGAAGGAAGAAGGTTAAATATATAGAATAGGGCCCTAAAAATAAGATTGTATTGGAGAATGTGACCCACTCCATACATTTAACCTCTTGTTTTCGCACCAGTGTTGGGAGACTTCGGTTTTGGCCTTGATTGAGCACCTATGGCGCTAGATGTTGTCTTTATAGTGCTTGTGTGGTTATACATTGCTGGCATAATTGTCAGTTCAGTATAAACTTCATTGATTTTCACGAATATGGTTTAATAAAGTATACTGCTGTAACCTGAATTGACTATAAACCTGTTTAATTCTTCAACAAATCATCGATATTTATGTTGTAATGTGAAATTGTAAAACTTCAGTATAAGAATTGAAAAAGTCATTTGTAACGTGAGCAGCTAGTGGTCTGCCCCTCGGGATGGCACTATCACTCAGTCAGTCAATTTTAGGACACGCGGTATATGGAGTGCGATCGAACGAAATTGAAAAATACCTTGCTCTATTAATTTCTTCTACAATCGTTTTTCTTACTTCATTGGCAAGAAAGTTCATAATTTCATCCTGAATATATTTCGCCAATTATCTTTTTCACTTTTGCTCTTTTCAAATTTGCTGTCGATTACATGATTTAATTTTATACGTCTCTCAAGTTTCTTTTATCGAATGCATGCATTCCTGTGTTCTAGAGCATTTTTATGCTCAAGAATTTTAGAATTTAATTTCTTCTACATGAAAAACCCACAATCTGGATTGGCTAACTTTGGTGAGCGATCATGATAATTGGTGAATAATAAACAGAGAAAACAAAATATAGTGATTCCTTTAATTAAGTTATCCAATAAGCCGCAATCACGGTTAATAATTTCTCCACTAGGTATAATTTTCTTGAACGTTAGTTTGGAAAATTGTCGTCCTTCTGCAATGGCAGATTTCATGTAATCAGCATTTTCATCCTGTGCTGGACCTTTTTTTAATAGCAAAGTAATGACCGAATGACTATAAGAATGATCCCATAGTGGAATCAGGATAGGTTAGCACAGAAACTTTCGTATACAATGTAAAAGGAGCCCGAAGAGGGCAAAAGTTTAAGAAACACTGCAATAAAATATCACAAAAGCATATTATAAAATCATTAGATTTAAAGAGCTCAATGCAAAGTAAATGCAAACGACGCAATAACCTGGAAATGCAAAATGTACATACTTCCATTGGGAAAAAATCTTCGCTATGTAAATACATACATTTGGTTTTACAAAAAAAAAAAAAAAAAAAAAAAAAAAAAAGAATATCGAAGAGTGAAAAAAAAAATTCCAATGAAAATGATCGACGACAATAAAAAAAAAAACGAAAAATGGTAGTACAAATTTGGCGCCCCTAAATTTCCGCGCCCGGGGCGACCGCCCCCTTCGCTCCCCCCCCCCCTTTCGCACTGTGCTGACGAGAGGACAAATGTAAACGATGTGAGTGGTTAAGTGAAATTGCGCAACTTAGTCCACGCAGTACCGCGGCGCATGTTCCGAGGCAGATCGCCCCTCCCCATTCATCCTTACGTCATAATGTCATGTATCTTATTTGTTGCAATTTTTGTCTACTTTCTGAATTTCTAGATACTTTTCCCCTAAAACAATAAAAAAAATTGATTTTTTAAATAAAAACCTTTTTGGAGAGCCATTTTACCAAAATTTGGGTTGGGTTGCCGGGGGAAATTTTGGTAAGAAATTACAAATTGGAATTCAGCTACCCAAAACACATAAAGTAAGCCGAATTCTAGAACTACCATTAATTTTGCCAGGTAATATCCCCTATTGACTCGACTATATGTGTTTTTTGAAATAACCGATTCAAATATTAATTTTATGCAAATTTTTGGGCTAGTTCATTTAAATTTTACGGGAATTCATAAACTAAAAGAAAAATTAATCTCTTTCTGTCATCACAGTTAATTCTTGTAAAGGCATTGCCTCTAGTCTTGGAAAGGGCCATGCCTTTACTATAAAGTCTATTTTTTTTTTTTTTTTTTACAAAGCTCTTGAATTATTTCAGTTGCAGTTACATTAATCTCTGCGTTATAACATAACTAAGGATTGACCGAAACTGAAACCGAATTTCGGCAGAAAACGTCCTAATAGTAGTAATTAATACATACATAAATATGCATAAATTATTAATTAATTATACGTGTGGCCTATGTTGACTCTCTGTGCCTCTGACAAAAACTTTTTATTTTCATATAAAATAAAATGCAATTAATTCATCAACGACTCAGAATGAGTTTCTAATTCTAAGAATCTAATTTTAAAATGTTTTGGATACGCATACGTCGATTTCTTTTATAATTGTTTTTTTAAATGATCCTCTATTATACTTTTCTGTAATTTCGAATTAAAAATTTTCTATTACTGTTAAGTCTGCAGCTTTTAATGAGAACGTCAAAAGCGTGTTCAAAGTTTAGTCCTGTATGCATTTCTTGCTTTATAATTTGCACTCACTTTTTGAGTCAGTCATGACTGATAATTATAAACAGTGAAATTCATAGCACTCAATAAAAAGTGCTTCATATGAGTCAAAACAGCTTAATTGAATGAGTCATGTTGAAAATTTCTGACGGAAGAAATGAAACTTTTGGAATACGGATAGTTTCAGTGTGGGTGAATTTTCGGCGAAACTCAGATTTCGGACAGAAAACGAAAAAGAATTTTCAGTCGACCTCTAATTATAACAAAGCCAGCCCATTTAACCTTGATTCTGTCATAATGAACCTTAAGTAAGTTTTTAAAATGTGTAAGATCGAAAAGGACCTTTCGCTGACGCAAGTTGTAATGGAAGGTGTTGCAAATATTTTTAGTAATACTAGTATGTTGGGGTACAGCAATTAGTCGCATTTCGAAACTGCTTCAATGTCATTCTTGCATCAAGTTATTGAAAGCAATTTTTAAATTTTTTTTTACCAAAACTTGAATTCAGTGTTCATGATCTCTGAATTTGTAGAAAGCAAATCATGCACATAAAATTCAGCTTTTTCATGCGGCAGATTGCTCTGTAGAGTAAGCCACTGTTCTGCGATGTACATCGCACTTTTAATCATATTCTGCTTTGGGGATGCTAAGGAACATTATACAAAAAATAAATTTATTTCGGTTATCGGAATTTAATTTTAGAAAAATTGCTGTGTGTTAGGAAAGTTCAATTACTGTTTTAAGCACTCTTTTAAACATTGCAGTCTATAAAATAACATACTTAAAACCTATATATATTTATTAATTGATCATTTATATATATATATATATATTATTATTATAATTTCAATATAAACACAACACTAAGTTTGTGTTGTGTTTTTTGTTGTGGACAATTCATTAAACTTTTCTCTGTAGCATAATGTTTCTCAAAACTAGAGTTTTAATCAACTGGAATTACTCTACGAAATATTTTTTAATAATTTAATTCAATTGGAATGGAAAATACAGACTATTTATCACTATGATTTGCTTTACCTAAAATAAAGACCTTGTACGAAGTTTAAACCTGACATAGTGACAAACATGTTTCGAAAGGAAGTTACAAATTTGCCTTGGCTTGGATTGATTTTTGACGGCCAAATATCGACTCGAGGGATATAGCAGGGGTCTGTACAGGGGGAAAACTGAATACGTTAACGGACTCTTCACAAAAATAAATTTGGGAAAAACGGCCCTTTCACTAAAAATGTTCTGGTGAATGGTAGATACACACTCTGCAACATTTCAGTGTATGAACTGATTTTAGTTTTGAACATATTTTTGAGAGATAGTAAATTATACTTTATGTACATAAATAGCACTTTTGCTAGCAAAAAACTTTTAATCTATATACATTTATATATACATATAATAATTATTGCATTATTTATACTAATCTCAACATTCTGTCTAAAAAATATATTAGTTTATTTCTGCAAAATTCAAACGTCTCCAATTTTGGGAGACTAGGAATAAATGGGTTAACTAATGTTTTGTGAAATTACTTTTTTCAGAAAAATAATATTTAAATTCACAAAAATAAGACCCTGGAAAAAAAAACCTGGACAAACCCCTGGATATAGGCCGTGCTGCCTTGGGCCATGCCACTTTTTCTGGATAGGTTTTAATTAAAATCTATTATTTCTTTTTTTTTCTTTCAAAAAACATTATCAACTATCCTTGCATGATTCTGCCTCAATAGGTACCTAGTCCTCACAAAGTAAAGTTTTCGTGTAATGGAAAAATGATATTTTCTCAAAAACTACGTGACCATGACAAAAACCTCGTTGCTATAGTTTTCCTGCAAGGTTTAAACAAACTCACTATTTTTTCATAATTTTAGTTTCTGGAGATTGGGAAATAGTGGGGGGGGGGGGGGGGGGGATGAACATGTTTTTGCAGTACAATTTAAAGGATATCTCTGAAAATATAATACCTAAAATTAAATCAAATATGTTTTAGGTTGGTGTTATGAGATCTTTTGAACGATACCCCTCACAATATACATTTTTTAAAAAAAGTAACTGATTTAGCCAAGCCACTCTAAATTTTTAAACACAGATAACGATATCATTCTAGTTTTGACTCTAAGCCGTTTTAGCAGGGTGCAGCGCCCGGCGGCCTTTTTATAACCCTTCCGATGTACCCGGCAGTCCTTTTTAACACTTCCTAGCGTCCAAATGCTCTTCTTTATAATCAAAATATGCTATTTTCTTTCCTTCATTCAGCTTTTGCACGAAAGCAAGTGCATATTTTTCTGCCAGGTTCCATTCTTAACGATGTGATAACGAGAATTTCGATCATGGGATGTGAACTAATTGGGAATTGGATTGGATTCGAATTCATTTTTATCCCGCGCAATTTTTCTGGCAAATTTACTTCAACTCGTAAGATTTTGCGTGAACGCTTTAGTGAGCGGTAGGTATGCAAATTTTGATCGGTCCTTTCATTTGCGTATTAACGGTGTTCGACTGTATTGTGAAATTGTTAATTGGTAGAGGGGAAAAATGTGAAATTCAGCATTCAATGATGAGAAAAAATAGCAAAATTCTTCAGTCGGTAGAAAAAAAAATAATAATAGTGAAATTCGTCAATAAGTTGCCAAAAAAAATTATGAAATTCGTCAGTTGATGGAGGGTGGGGGTGGTGGGAGAATCGCGAAATTCAATTGATCATGGGAAAATATCACAAATTCTATTAGTGGACTCTAAACAAACCAATTCAAAATATTTTTTGTGAACAAGGTTCAAGTGTGCCTTTTGAGAATAGTGTATTTTTTTGAAAAAATGTGCACTTTTTAGCTCACAAGCTATCGAAGCCTGAGAGCTAATGTGCCCGCCGGTTCTGTATGTATGTATGTACGTAACGCGATAACTCTTGATAGAAACATCCGATTTGCTTCAATTTTTTTTTCTAGGTTCATTCTGATAAGGCGCTTCCTTGATTAGTTTTGGAGGTTCATTGGTTAAGTATAAAGGGGGGGAAAGAGGGGGGGGTAGTTCACCCCCTCCCTTAATTCAGATAAATGGGTTTTTCAAGAAGAATTAATCGATTTACTCCGAATTTGGTATACCGGTTTGTTATGTTAAGGAACTTCCCTGATTAGTTTTGGGGGTTCATTGGTTAAGGATAAAGGGGGAAAAGGGGGGTTAGTCCACCCCTCTTAATTCAGATAAATGGGTTTTTCATGCAGAATTATTCGATTTGCTCCGAATTTGGTTTACCGGTTTATTGTGTAAAGGAGCTACCCTGATTAATTTTTGGGGTTCATTGGTTAAGGATAAAGGGGGGGTTAGTCACCCCCCCCCCCTTAATTCAGATAAATGGGTTTTTCAAGCAGAATTATTCGATTTATTCCGAATTTGGTATACCGGTTTATTATGTTAAGGAACTTCCCTGATTAGTTTTGGGGGTTCATTGGTTAAGGATGAAGGGAGAAAAGGGGGATTAGTCCATCTTTCTTAATTCAGATAAATGGGTTTTTCATGCAGAAATATTCGATTTGCTCCGAATTTGTTATACCGGTTTATTATGTAAAGGAGCTTCCCTGATTAATTTTGGGGTTCATTGGTTAAGTATAAAGGGGGAAAGGGGGGCCTAGTCCATCCTCCTTAATTTAGATAAACGGGTTTTTCATGCAGAATTATTTGATTTGCTCCAAATTTGGATTACCAGTTTATTATGTTAAAGAGCTTCCTTGATTAGTTTTGGGGGTTCATTGGTTAAGGATAAATGGAGAAAAGGGGGTGTTAGTCCACCCCCCCCCCCCTTAATTCAGATAAATGTGTTTTTCATGCAGAATCATTCGATTTACTCCGAATTTGGTATACCGGTTTTTTATGTCAAGGAACTTCTCTGATTAGTTTTGGTGGTTCATTGGTTAAGGATAAAGGGGGAAGAGGGGGTTAGTCCATCCTTCTTAATTCAGATAAATGGGTTTATCATGCAGAATTATTCGATTTGCTCCGAATTTGGTATACTGGTTTATTATGTTACGGAGCTTCCCAGATTAATTTTGCGGGTTCATTAGTTAAGGATAAAGGGGAAAAGGGGGTTAGTCCACCCCCCTTAATTTAGATAAACGGGTTTTTCATGCAGAATTAATTGATTTGCTCCAAATTTAGTATACCAGTTTATTATGTTAAGCAGCTTCCTTGATTAGTTTTGCGGGTTCATTGGTTGAGGATAAAGGGGGAAGAGGGGTATTAGTCCACCCCTCTTAATTCAGATAAATGGGTTTTCATGCAGAATCATTCGATTTACTCCGAATTTGGTAAACCGGTTTATTATGTTACGGAGCTTCCCAAATTAATTTTGCGTGTTCATTGGTTAAGGATAAAGGGGGAAAGGGGGCTAGTCCACACCCCTTAATTTAGATAAATGGGTTTTTTTTTTTTGCAGGATTATTCGTTTTGCACAAAATTTGGTATACCGGTTTATTATGTTAAGGAGCTTCCCTGATTAGATTTGGAGATTCATTGGTTAAGTATAAAGGGGGAAACGGGGGCTTATCCCCCTTCACTTATTTTTTTGAGGGGCATTATTCTTTAAAATAAGAATATACAATTAGTGTGAATAGCCTGTGAGCTCAATGCCATCAGTTTAGCTGGGCACTTTTCTTTTTTATTTAGAATAGTGTGCCCTTTTATGAAAAATTCCCGCCCAGCGGCCCTTTTTTCTAGAGTGCAATTACTAATGGGGGGGGGGGTTCGAGGAATGATAATGTATGATATTAGAGGGGAGGGAGAAGGGTCCAAAATTACCAAAATGTTGATAACGTTACATATGTACGGCCCCTTTACGAGAAAAATGAATGTAACAGGCAAACACAAGAACAAGAGTGATCTTATAATGGTTCCATTTTTACTTTTAAAACACAGAACCCTAAAAATGAGTCAAAATGTAAAAGAAAGTTTTACAATGAAAAATTTATTTTTGAGAGCGAAATGAAAATTTAAATTAAGCCAGCAGAAGTTAAAATTTCTTAGATACTTACCAGCAACATGACTTATTGATGTCAACAGCATTAAACTGCTATTTTTCTGTTAGATACCTAACAAGGTTTGTAGTTGGCGAATCATTTGTCACTGATGAGTTCTACATCTTGAAAACTTGACAGATCAGACTAACTCCAATTAGTTGTAGGTTGACCATAGCTGTGAAATACTGACAATGGTACATACAGCTCATCTAGAAGATATGATCAGATTATAGTACCTAACTATTTGTTACATATCAGCAGTGTTACAACGTTTAAAATAAAACATTGAATTTAAAGCCACTAACATGAAAAAAAAATGTTAAAAATTAGTTTAAACCAAATAAAGAAACCATTGTCTTTTTAAAATTTGCTGATTTTTTTTTTCAATATGGACTGCAAATCCCTTTGTATACGTGTCATTCCAATACTGATATTATGCTATGTTTATTAATTATAATTCAATCTAATAATAGTTAAAATACAACAGTTCTACCTTAAAAAGTTATGTATTTAAACGTTTCAGCATGTAAAAGACAATAATAGTAAAAAATTTTTGAAAAAGTTTGTTTAAATAATAAACAAGTGTTAACTCTATGTTAATTTGGCAGTGTGCAGAGCCTGGTTACCCTATTTGACTATTTTATGTGCTTGGCAGCTTTTATTGGCACTCTTTTGGATTTTCATTCATGGGCAAAAAAAACAAAAAAAAAACATTCAATACATCTACTGGTTGCGGAAAAAAAAATCTCAAAATGTGTCAATCAGTGATAGTAAAAAAAATAATAAATAATAAATTGTATCAATGAGTAGAGGGGAAAAAATGTGCAGTTTGTTGATCATTTAAGAAAAAAAATCTGATTTTTTTCAATAAGGGGGGAAATTTTGAAGTTTGTCGATCAGTTGAACAAACAAAGAAAAATCGATCAAAACAAAATTTTTTTATTAATTTCGCCAACCAGTCGGATGGAAAAAAAAGAGGTGAGATTAGTCCATTGGTCGAGAGAAAAGAAAAAAAAGTTTTGCCAGTGAGTTCTGGTAAAAATCCAGAAAATCATCAATCAGTGGCAACGAAAAACTCAAAATTCCCTAATAGATCATGGGGAAAGTATTGCAAAATTCATTCACCGATCAAGCAGAAAAAAAAAATTCGCCAATCGCAAGAAAAAATGCAGAATTTGTCAGTCAGTAACAAGAAAATATTGCAATTCATCAGCCGATCAAGGTGGGAAAATGTGAAATTATTCCATAAGACGAAGGAAGACTAAAGGATAAATATCACATTGCATTGTGTACAAAAATTGACTAATATCAAACTGAGTAATATTGATAAAAGGGAACAGTAAACAAACCAGTTTATAAATATATTTTTTTAACATGATGCAAGAGTTCCTTTTTTAATTTAATTCCCCCAAGGTGATGTTTTTGTTTTAAACTCAACATTATATGTCTATAAACACCAACATTTCCCACCTAAAATGTCAGCTAGCTTTTTTTAAATTCCCATTCATATAGAAATAAACCATATACAGTAGACTCCCTCAAATCTGCAAATGCCTAAAATCCGCACATCATCGTAGATGTAAACAATGAAACTTTCTATTCAGATGTAGGGACAAAATGACAGAATTTTTCAGTTTTATATCTTTTCGTATCTATTTTAATATGTAATTCTCGAAAGAGCTTGTGGTTTTTCATGAAAGAAGTTTAAATTTATTTCTGAAAAAAATCAAGATATTGCTGATATCATTGGTAATCACAATCTTTTTACCAAATATACGTAATAATCAAGCTTTTTTGGTTATTAAATCTGGCTAAACCTGAAATAAAACTTCCTTACTTTATGATTTTGATGTGAATTAATAGGGTACCTTTATGACAAAAGGCTCATTACACAATTCAAGGAAAATGTGTCATCTTTATTATGCATATTTAATTATACATTAATTATTTACTTTACCTTTACTTTTAGTAATTTAATCATTTTTAAAATTATCTTACTTTTTTTTCATTTTAGTTTATTATTTTGCTTAATTATTTTAATATTTTACTATATTCTATTGCAAGTGTTCGTTATAATTTTGATTGCATTATTACATTTAAATTACTGTTTAAAAAATGTAAACAAAGCAACGACTAGAAATCTGCATTATTCTAAAATCCGCACAAACTCTGGTCCCAAGCTGAGCGGATTTGCGGGAGTCTATGTATAACAATCTTTAAATGTTTTCAAAATGCAACGGACCAGTAACCGTCATTAGGTTATAAGCATTTTATGGAATATATGTCATGTGTATTTAATCAGTTGTTGCATATTTTTTAATCCATTTCTGTCAAAATTTTAATATACATAATATTTTAAATTATAAACTAAAAAGAATTTGCTGATTTCTGTATCTTTAAAATTGTAAAAAGCTATTTTTTCTAAAGCATCTGGGTTGTGTTTACAATATATAAGTACTTTTAAACGCAGAGTAGCATGAGTTCTGGGCCTTTTTACTTTTGGAAGGGGAGGGGGGATTTTAATCAGAGTTCAATATAGAAAGTATACATTGAAATTTGTTAATAACATTTTTAAATTAATTTCATTTTCTCATTTAAAAATCTAATGAGAGTTAATCTTAAGTACAGACGTGTAAGACATTTTTTGGAAATACAGGAGGCCCGCTTAAAAATCTAGGAGCCGTTTACCAGTGGTAACAAATTTGTAAGGAAAAAAAACTACAGTATAAATTTAAAATAGTACATACAAAATGAAAATTACTCTTTTTAATTAAATATATTATTTATGATATAACATGAAATTTTACTGTAAAATAAATAAATGATAGTAAAAAAATGTAAGTTTCCATATAAAAAAAATATAAACACTGGTGTAAGATACAAATAATAATTACTAAAAATTTCTTTAACATTAAGCGGCACCACTGCTTTCGCTGCATATTCTTTTAAAAATCAAAACAGGTTCAAAAATTGCGCATTTATTTTATTACATATTTCAAATCTACATATATTTTAGAGTTAAAATATGTAAAATTAGTTGTAAAAGAAGTCTTTTTTTACTATAAAATTGGATTTGAAAAAAAAAAAAAAGAATGTGGGTTGCGCAAATTTTGCTACTTTTACATTTCTTGCGGAAATTGCGGGATGTGCAGTGTGAAGATTAAACAGCATAAAAAAATATGCAATGTGAGATGAAATTGCAAAGTTTAAACAAGAGCTAAGTCTTGCTTCCGCTGTAGTACCAGTAGCATATGCTTTTTTGTCTGATGAAGAAGGGCTAATTCCTTTGAATGTAATAATTTAAAAAACAAGAATTTAAATAGGACTAATAAACCAAACAAATTAATGTAATTTTGCACAAAATATATTAATTTTTTTTAAACATTACATTTTCTATTTTCTAATATAATACTTTTTTACAAAAGTATCAATATGTCTAACAGGACTATCAGATGTAAAAAAAAAAATGGTTAAGTGCAATTGTTTTTCACTTTTAACTTCATTAGTTCCCACAATAGCTTCATTTTCAAATGAAATACTAAACAGTCTTAGTGTTCTTTGCATTTCTGTAGAATATAGATATCAGTCCAATTTATTAAAAGAAATTAGTCCCCCCCCCCCCCCTTTGTGCACACACACACACAAATTAAAATATTTAATGTTATAAATATGAAATTATTTTACATTTTGAAAGAAATAGCTAGACATCAGTGTCGATGATGTAGTCATCAGGGCGACTTGGCGCACAGGATTTTTACATCCCTACCTAAATATATGACAGTATTTCATGACCAGAGGATCGGTGTGAAGAATTCGCACTTACCCCTCCGCATAGCAGAAACTGTGCAGCATGGCAGCAGCGCTGCAGATTTTTTTTTTTTTTTTTTTTTTTTTTAAGACTTTGCAGATTAATTTACCAGCTAAATATAAAGACTAAAAAATTCACTAAAAATTTACTTTGTTTTAAGAATTATTGCGTTTCTTATTACATTTTCTTTGTAAAATGCAATTTTTGCTTATTTTATGGGTTACTATAAGTATTTATGATAATAGCTTGGTTCAGCATTGTTGAGTTGTAGATCATTTTTGGCTTGCTGCATTTGGACACTGAAAATTCTGCTACTGGAACTTCCCCACCCCCCTCTGTTATCTCCTTCTGCATCCGCGCATATCCCCAATTTTTAATTTAAAAGTGAAATTTCAAACAAAATAAGCCTTTAAAAAAATACAGAATGCAATGTCAAATGTGAGGAGGAAAAAAATCCTATCCAATGATACTGCATTCATCATTCTACAATATATATTAGTTGAATTACTATGAAACGCCAGATGTAGGGAAAAAAAATCTTACCCAATGATACCTCATTCTACAATCTACACTACTATATTAGTTGAGAAAAAGGTTTGGAATGTTTGACAATAGAAATAATATGATTTGCATGTATTTGGATGGAAATCAGTTTAATATAGCAAATTTATTATTTAGACCTAACAAATGATAGAAATCTTCAAAGTCACAATTTTAATTTGAACAGCCTTTTTTTTTTTTTTAACAGAAAGAAAACGAGGAGATTCTCAATTTGACGCGTATGTTTTATTTTATTTTTTTATGTATGTTTATAGATTACTTAGAAACTACAAGAACTGCGTTTTTTTTAAAAATTAAAACAGTTTCCATACTCAAATGGGTCCCATTTCAATTTTCTCAAAATTGGTTCAGTACTTTTTGAGAAATTCAACAAAATCTAATAAAATCAATATTTTCCTGACTTAGCTGCTTGCGAATCGCTGTGTTATACGAGCGATACAAGATATGAGCAGCCAATGTACAACAGAACATACAAAAACTCGTTTTTCTTATTTTTTTTTATGTATGTTCACCGATTACTCGGAAACTACAAGACCAATTCATGTTATTTTCTTGAAAATGAAAGAAGATACTCTCAAATGAGTCCCATTTAAACTTAAAATGACACAGTACTTTTTCAGAAATTCAACAAAAACTAAAAAGAAAAATAAACGTCTTTAAAATATTTCACTTTCAACGATTTTCATTGAGTGATGTAATTCTTATCTGTTTAGCAAGAAAATCGCTACCCGGCAATTATCCTCCCTCTTTTTATAGTTTTGTTTCTAGGATTGTTGTAGGGAAAACCACAAAGCAATTTGCCAAAATCTTTTATGACAGACAATCAGTAATAAAAAATGTAAATTGTAAAGCGTTTAAATTCACCTAAGATTTAAGCAGCACATTCAGTTCATTTGAAAAACTATATGTTGGAAGGATTTGTATGCTAATACAGGGAGGGCTAACAAAAGCCACCGACAAATTTTAAAATTTAATATAAAATCAAGTGACCCTTTTTTTTAAGTCTATAATAATAATAAAAAAAAACAGCATTGTACACCTATGGAAAAAATATATGAATTCTGTTTTCTAATAATTCTGGAACAAGACTTGAAACAGAAAGCGAGGGCAGATAGCTTTATTATGTTTTACACTGGCTCAGGGACATGCATCCTGCTTTTTTATCCCTTCGTTACTTTTTTCAATTTGTGAATGTTTATTTATAATAACTTTTATAAATCCTTCTACTAAAGCGGGTTTCTGGTGAGCTTATTTTGCTTAAATATTAAACTTTTTAATAAAAATAATCAATGAAAAGTATGTTTTTATGAAATGGAATTTTGTGACAAGGCTTGTTTTATTAACAAGAATTTGGTAAAGGAGCCTGTTTCAAATGGATTTTTGTGAAAGGGCCTTAAAATAGGCCTCAAATATTACATGAATCGAACCCAGCATTACTAGTGCACTCAAGCTATTTAGCATTAAAATTACAAAATATGATTTAATTCATATTCAACAACTTTATACTGTTAATATAAAAATTATTACAGAAAGCAACAATCATTTTAAACATAAACAAATTTGATATCACAAGCAGTGATAATGAGGTTGAAGAAACGGTTATAATTATTTTTAATTGGTTTACTTTTTATGTATATCTTCAGAACTTTTAAAATAATGTTGCTTTTTTAAACATTCAAAGTTTTGAGTTGTATAGAACACATCATTAAAACGATGTATCTTACTTATTAAAAACCCAAAATCATTTTACCTACCTTCCGTAAATGATAACATAATACATAAATAAAATGAGACAAAAAAAAACTTAATGATAGCAACATTTAAAAAATATAATACATTACAAATGTTATAAAAAGATCTGTCTTAACTTACTTTTTCTAGAGATAAAGGTGATTTACGAACAACTTATCCCCATTCATCAAAAACAACGTGTGCGTGTTCTGTTCAGCAATGGCGGATCAGCACCATGCGAAAGGGGGTCGGTCGCCCCGGGCGCGGAAATTTAGGGGGCGCCAAATTTGTACTACCAATTTTCGTTTTTTTTTATTGTCGTCGATCATTTTCATTGAAATTTTTTTTCACTCTTCGATATTCTATTTTTTTTTTTTTGTAAAACCAAATGTATGTATTTAGATGGCGGGAATTTTTTTCCCAATGGAAGTATGTACATTTTGAATTTCCAAGTTATTGCGTCATTCACATCTACTTTGCATTGAGCTCTTTAGATCTGATGATTTTATAATATACTTTTGTGATATTTTATTGCAGTGTTTCTTAAACTTTTGCACTCTGCGGCCCCTTTTAACAGGCCCCCCTTTTCGGCCCCTTTTCTGTGCTAACCTATTCTGATTCCACTAAGGGATCATTCTTATAGTCATTCGGTCATTACTTTGCTGTTAAAAAAAGGTCCAGCACAGGATGAAAATGCTGATTACATGAAATCTGCCATTGCAGAAGGACGACAATTTTCCAAACTAACGTTCAAGAAAATTATACCTAGTGGAGAAATTATTAACCGTGATTGCGGCTTATTAGATAACTTAATTAAGGGAATCACTATATTTTGTTTTCTCTGTTTATTATTCACCAATTATCATGATCGCCCTCCAAAGTTAGCCAATCCAGATTGTGGGTTTTTCATGTAGAAGAAATTAAATCCTAAAATTCTTGAGCATAAAAATGCTCTAGAACACAGGAATGCATGCATTCGATAAAAGAAACTTGAGAGACGTTTAAAATTAAATCATGTAATCGACAGCAAATTTGAAAAGAGCAAAAGTGAAAATTATTGAAAGTGAAAAAGTTAATTGGCGAAATATATTCAGGATGAAATTATGAACCTTCTTGCCAATGAAGTAAGAAAAACGATTTTAGAAGAAATTAATAGAGCAAGGTAGTTTTCAATTTCGTTTGATCGCACTCCATATACCGAGTGTCCTAAAATGGACTGACTGTTTTTAAACTTCAATAACCTGTAAATGGTAACAGCTATTTAAAAAAAAATTGCGGGAAGGTAATGTAAAATGTCAGTATTTTTCTTTTACCTCGATTCCCGGCTTTAGTTCCAAATAGCAACTATAGATAGCGCTGCAAGCAAGAATGCCCACCTCGGGAACTCAGCTTACGCTTTAGAGTGATAGTGCCATCCCGAGGGGCAGACCACTAGTTGCTCACGTTACAAATGAATTTTTCAATTCTTATACTGCAGTTTTACAATTTCACATTACAACATAAATATCGATGATTTGTTGAAGAATTAAACAGGTTTATAGTCAATTCATGTTACAGCAGTATACTTTATTAAACCATATTCGTGAAAATCAATTAAGTTTATACTGAAGTGACAATTATGCCAGCAATGTATAACCACACAAGCACTATAAAGACAACATCTAGTGCCACAGGTGTTCAATCAAGGCCAAAACCGAAATCGCTCAACACTGATGCGAAAAGAAGAGGTTAAATGTATGGAGTGGGTCTCATTCTCCAATACAATCTTATTTTTAGGGACTTATTCTACATATTTAACCTCCTTCCTTTGCATGATGCTAAGGGGATTTCAGTTTAGACCTCCTTTTAGCGCTTATTGCTTGCCACATATCTGTGCTATTTGGAACTAAAACCGAGAACCGCAGTAAAAATACTTCTAATATCTTACATAACTCTCCTGCAAGAATTTCTTTTAATAATTGTCACCATTTGCAAGTTATTGAATTTTAAACACAGTCCAGTTTAGGAATCCAGTACACCTCACAAAGGACAAATGATGCAAATTATGCGATACCGAAAATAGAAAATTTTCATTCGAGGAAAGGTTTCTTGACTACATCAAGTCCAAAAAGAAAAAAAAAAAGAAAAAAAAGGAGCGTAAGAAATTTAAGATAAGCTAATGTCCGACAATCTCGACATTCACAGCTGCACGAGAGGTTCTGTTCTCAAAGATGGTAGACGGGAGGTGCTGAGTTCGACCTAATCGCGCATGTCAGCCTAATCATTTGAAATTGTCCGTAGTTTTCTTCGAACCTTGCCTAAATACGGGTTAGGTTCCCTTAGAAAGAGTTTACAGAGGACACTCCCATCCCATCCCTTTCTACTCACTGTTGATTTCAGGGGGTGGCCTGGGGGGAACCCCCTGGAGCAATGAGATGCCCCCACCCAGAAGATTTGAGATTTTGTGTTTTCAATGGTCAAAAAGTACAATTTACCCCCAGAAACTCTATAATCCCCCCCCCCCGAAGCCACAGAAATCCCTCCCGGAGAAAAGCGTCTGAATTCAACACTGGGCAAATATGGCTTCCCAATATAATGTTGTGTAAGTTCGAATCGTCGAAGTAAATAAATTCGTCTATTTTTTTACCATGCTCTGCACATTCTCTAAACTTTGAGTTCGTGCTGCTGGTGTATATCCAAAAATGTCCGGAACTGCATAAAATGTGTTTTTTTTTTCTTCTCTTCTACTGAAAGGTGGGATATACTTATGTCCCACTTATCAGTTTATTTAAAGAAACATTGCGATACTCTATGGTCATGAAAAAATAAAGCTATATCTGCAGTTTACGAACAATCGCAACAGATTTTAAAAGGTCTGAAAGACCTTATAGAAATGAAGTAAAATGAGTAAACTTACTCAGGAGCAAAAAGCTTAATAAAGCAAATAAAGAAATTCCCCTTTATTTACGGCTTAGTAGTTTGACACCGCATTTTAAATGAAATAGAAAAAGGTAATATTATTCTCACGAAAAAAAAAAACTGTCAATGTTCCCAGCAAAGTGATTGAAACACTAAAAAACACATTTTAGACAATAAGAGAGGAAATTTTTGAACAAGAAAGCTAAGATTTGGTTATGTCCGTAAATGTAGAGTCCTTATTTGAGCAAAACAGAAAATGTAAAATTCGCAGAACAATTTGACTATGAAGCTCCTGATGAAAGTGGACATTCATATGAAAGTGAAGGATTTCGTGTTACGTAGAGACACTTTACCGTGCAACTGAACTGGAGGTTTAAGAAACTGAGAAATATATAACAAGAATTTGAGTTTCTGGTGGTGCGAATCTAAAATCAGTTATCAAAAATCTGTTAATATTGCCTGGACCCGGCCCTTTATTGCTGACTTGAATGGACTTGAATTGTTAAGCGAGGTTTTAAATGCGAAAACCTTATTTCTACCATTAGATAAGAACTTTTATAAAATGGATCATTTAAAAATCCTTTAGTTGCTCCATAACTTTAACTTAGGGAAAACAAGGAATTACAAAAACACGGAGGCAGTGCACATAATTTATAAGTATTTCAGTTACAATAAAATAGCAAAAAAACTACTTAAGATCTACTATGAGTCGAGAGATTAAGCAACCTGAATTTACTTTCTATAAAATTCAGTGTGTCGCAATCTTTACACATAAAATAATAAACGATTTTGCTACCCTAAATGCAAGAAAAACTAGTCGTATGTACCAATCCCAAAACTTTCTTCCATCTCATACATGTTAATACTTGAAAATTCGCTATCACACTGCCAAAATTAAACGGCAATCTATGCCCATCATGAGGATTCTAAAGATATGAAATTCCATGATTGGTTCTCTTTTGGGTTCTGGTTCTCTTCTTTTCTCTCTTGGCCATCTCTGAAATTGTGTAAATCCAGCAAAATTCAGCCTAGCAGCGCCATCTATTGGGTGTTTTACACCAAAACCTATGTTACTCCAAAACCACCAAGCAACCACTTATGTCAAAGTCTAACTGAAAGTTTGAGGAAAATCCGTGCATCAGTTTTTGAGATGGGGTTATTGCGAAAATCATGAAAATTCCTGCATAGCAGCGCCACCTCTTGGAGATTAACATCAAAACCTAATCAGCAACAACTTGTGTTAACATCTAACTAAATCTGAAGTTAGATGAAAATTCGTGCATTAGTTTTTGAGATAGAGCTATTGCGGGAATAGTGCAAAATGCAGCACAGCAGGCCACCTGTTGAGCGATTTACACCAACACGTAATAAGCATCAAGTCATATCAAGGACAAACTGTATCTGAAGTTTCATGAAAATCCGTGCATTAGGTCTTGAGATAGAGCCATTGCGCAAATCGTAAAACAGTGCAGCAGAGCAGCGCCACCTGTTGAGCGATTTACACCAAAACGTAATCAGCGTCAAGTCATATCAAGGACTAACTGAATCTGAAGTTTCATGAAAATCCGTGCATTAGGTCTTGAGATAGAGTCATTGCGGAAATCGTAAAAAATGCAGCATAGCAGCGCCACCTGTTGAGCGATTTGCGCCAAAACCTAATCAGCATCAATTTGTATCAGGTACTAACTGGATATAAATTTTTATTAAATTCCGTACATTAGTTCTTGAGATAGAGCGCCCACAAAATTTGTGTCACACATACAGAGACAGACAGACATTTTGTAAAAGCATGTTTTTCGGGATCTCTGACCCCTAATATCCGTCGAAAACCGCAATTCGAAAATTTTCATGAATCCAATACTTTCTTCTTGTAAAGATAGAAGACAGTAATAAAATGGAAGTAAATGTATTTGCCTGATATTATATTTTATTTTATATTAATTAAAACACTGTTTCAGTTATCTTCCTTAATTAATGTACTGAAAAATATAATTTATTTTTATCTTTTACATTATGTTCTGCAGGTTTTTTGTTTGTTTTGCTTTTTTAGTACTTATTGGTTGAAGGGATCACTTGTTTTTAATCTGGTTGTTAGCGATTTTTACCCATTTTCTGCAGCTTAAAGACTAAAAACAACTAAAAATGGCTAGAAAAATATGTGAGAAAGGTTAAGAAAAATCTGTCGCAAAGCATCACGATATCATTAACAAATAAGTGCAATTTTCTTTTCAGTTATTTAGTTGTTTGGCATTTCTGAATTAAAATTAAATCTTTTAAAGTTCTAAAATTAATGCAAAATATTTATTCAACATAATTTATTTCTGTTTCTGCCCTTTATCAATTTTGAAGGAGGGGGGGGGGGGCGCCAAATTGACACGCTACCCCGGGCGCAGTTTTCTTTTCGCACGGCCCTGTGGCGGATAAAGATAAATTTCGTCTTGTTTTGCTTCTGAAAAGGTGGAATGGTTGAGCGGTTGGCAGGTCGAAAGCAATTCAGATTGCGCGGCATATTCTGAAATGAGTTGAGGAGATCCCACGTTGTTTCAACGGATTTTTCGGTTTGGAAAAATACCTATTAAATCGTTGGAAAATTGAACTCTTTCATTGAACTAAAGGGAAATAGAAAACGGTTAAAAAACCTATTTTAAAACGACGAAGATATAACCGAAATATCGTAACTATAAAACAACGTCTTTTAAAAGTGTTTTCTGTCACGGAATAAATTTCCAAATTTTTAAGTCTAAAATATTGCGAAATAAAGTACATTTTTCAACGGAAATAAAACAACGTAACCAATTTTCAACAGTTCCGACTTATTTTCAACGCTATAACAACGTCAAGTGCTACCTGGGATAATGGTCTACGGGGGAAAACTGTTTGCATCGTCTTTTAGTTCACACTATACAGGTTACACTATATTTCAAGTATAATGAAATTGATAAACATTACTGACGCTTACTACAAGGCACTTGTGTAGCATAATGTGCATAGCATTTTTCGTTCATTTACAGGGACCCGGAAAAGATTCGGGGTATAAGAATGTATAAGAATTCGTAAGCATTGCGAATAATCAGTGAGAATGGCTTAAAGGCGGATTTTAATTGAATTATGCACTTTCAAATTATATTATATTTAGCATACTAAGAAATGTTTGTGTAATATGAATAAAATCATATACAGAGAGGTTCGCAATGAACTGGATACAGGACCTCTTAAGGATGTTAATGTCTGGTAGTGTGATTTGAGTAGTTTTAACCATGTTTTAGCCTGAATTAAATTCTAACTTATTATGTGGCGCATGTAAGTTTTTTTGGTAATATACAGGGCTGTACAAAATAATTAATGTATGTATCCAGTTATTGACAGAAACTGTTGAAGGTGAAATTGCAACTTTTTATAAGCGTTTTTTTAGATTTTTTTTTTTTACCTTGTCTAAAAGCAGAGTTTCGGTAAAGACTTATTCGGAAAACATATTTCAATTCCATACATAGCTTTGAAAAAAAAGAAAAAGTGTATGGGGGTGGGGCATTTACAAATAGTGGTCTCCATAAATTACATTCCCAGTGTTTTATTTTATTTCTTCAGGGACAAATATAAGTGCGTATTATAATTATTATTATATATATAGTAGACGCTCGTTTATACGAACCTCTTTTTCACGAACACTTGCGATTTTACCAATTATAGAGTGGTCTCGAATACACTCCCATAGAAGCAGTGTAATTTTTAGCTCCGATTTACGAACTACATAGCATGAAACTCTTTTTTGCGAACTTAGTTTTCATACTTCTGCAACTTTTTTTAAATATCGGAATGCAGTGCCAACGTCAATTAAACTCTATACAGGTGCAATGAGACATCAGGTGCATTCCAAAAATGTGTTGTTCCAATCTCTTTTGGAAGGAGGGGGCATAGCAACAATTTCAAGTAATGATTGTCAGGACTAAGGCCCTTTTTGGAAGGGAACAATAACTGTGAAAGGATTTCAAGCATCGATAAAATGAAGACATGTATTTTCAAATTTAGTAAAAAGTAGTTTAACACGACTTCAGATAGTATTTAGAAGACTGTGCCACGTTGCTAAATGTACTTTTAAACCGGTGACAGGTCATCTATATCTATTCCAATTAAGTAGTAAAATTCATTTTATGAAGCTTTGAAACTTATCTAATACTTTAATAAATTTGTTTACTATCTCTTGGTCGATAATATTTTCCATAGTAATTTAAAGAATTATTTTGCGAGTAGAATAATAAACTTTTTTTTTTCTATTAGTTATTGTTATATCATTTTGGAAAAACCAGTTGCAGCAAGAAAACCGTTGTGTCATATATGATGCGTTTAAATGCTTGTTTTGTCTTCCTTCCACTCTTTTCCACGAAAAGATATTAACACATATTCTTCTCCAACCTTTTGTGGTTTATTTACGAAAGTATGGAGAGATTCAACAACGAAAGAAGATAAGATTAGATCGACTTGAAGGAAGGTGTTACTTCCTGCAGAATGTCCGTCCGTTTCATTCTAAAGCTATTAAAGGTGAAAAATCCGTGCGACCATAAAAGACGACGCCAATATTGAAATTAGTTCATTATATGTCTATTCGGAA
The DNA here is from genome assembly GCA_963932465.1 of Maratus speciosus. Classification (NCBI taxonomy): domain Eukaryota; kingdom Metazoa; phylum Arthropoda; class Arachnida; order Araneae; family Salticidae; genus Maratus; species Maratus speciosus. Next base: position 52,746,951 of record OZ010799.1, on the reverse strand, counting down.
CTTTAATATCTGTACAGCGCCGGCCTTCCGTGTGACTGCAGCTTTGTATATTTTTCCTCTCTAATCCTATCCTTTTGGCTCACAACTGATTACATTTACAGTAATAATCAACCATCCAATCTAAATTTTCATTAGGTACGTAACTACACTCATTTTACAAGATTTCACATAAAATGCTGAGGCGAAATGCAATTTTTCACCTTGATTCAACATAAAATATATAATGTGAGCTTTAAAAATTCACAGTGTTACTTAAAAGTCGACTAAAGTAATGAATAAGATGTTACAAGTTTAAAATATTATAATTTGAAAAAAAAATTTTCATTACTTATGTTGCCTTTTAAGCAACACTGTGAATTTTTAAAGTTCACATTATATATTTTATTTAAGATTCCACATTTTGTATTATGCCATAATAAATCAGAGATAAAATTTCTCTTTGTTTCAAAAAAATCACATTTTCGAAATTTTCATTTCATTCTTGTTACTTTGATATATCTACTTCCTCCACAAAACTAAAAAATTTAAATATTCAACGTTCTTTTATATTTTAATATGTCATTTTTGAACTATTTGTTATTTTACAATAACAGTAAGTAAGTAATTTCATCCTAACATGTTACAAAACCAAATGTACATGAAAACTGGCATACTATTTGCATAATTATATAAGGTAGAAATTATGAATTTCCAAGAAGGGTCGTATGCATTAAAGCGGCAATACACATCTTTTGCTTTTTCGTGGGCCGCAAACATATGTTTTCCACGTTAGATGGGCCACAATATACTTAATTATATAATTAAACAAAAACATAATTTGCAGAAAAAAAAATTATTTCCTACATTGTTCGTTATACATTTAATGTTAATTTTTTGTAACAAATAACTGAATGAAATATCTTAACATATCTCCCTTCTGACGCTTAAACAAAGTAGGAAATAAATTGTTTTGTTTTTTTATTTGTCCTGCAAATTATGTTTTTATTTAATATGTCAAGTTTTTAAATAACTACTGCATTCAGACGAACACACTTCAAAATTAATGGAATGTACCATCATCAGGGTTTGATTTACAAGGTATCGCGTCACAAGCTGTGGTGTAATTCACCAATACTTAATCCAAAATGTTTCATCAGTGTAGTAATGCCGGTTGTCGTTGTTTGGACAAAAATTTCCAATCTGAGCTTAAAAGTTCTATAATAAAAGAAAAAGAAATCAATTTTACTTAAATTTGCTTACCCCATTTTTCACTCGGGAAAGCTATAAATGCAAAAATAGTGTTAAATCTTGACTACTAATATTTAACAACAGTATAGCTGCTATAAAACGTAAAAAAACAGCTATACTTATTTTTTTAACCTATTTCTTCCAAGGGGGTAATGTAAATGCAAGAGGAAATTGTTACCTAAGTTTAACTTGGGATATTTATTTAGCAGCAACACTAGTCGTTTCTGTGCCACACAAAAAAATGGCAAAAAACAAACCTTCAGGAATAATTTTAGATAAAACTAGACAACCGAAAAAGTCCCCATCTTTTTCAAATTTACAAATAATAAGTTTTTTTTTCTTGATGCCGCAAAAAGAAAGTGCATGTGAATAATATATATATATTATACAGCAGAAGCATGTCCGTGTGTAATGCTGTTGTCATATTGACGCTACAACCTATAATCTATATTTCGGTTATTTGCAAAATTATGAACTTCTAAGCATCGGAGAATTTCCATTTTTACACAGTCTTAAAACAATATAAATAGTTCAGTATTTGATTCCGGCTAATATTCCTTAACGAAATCAAAACTTCATCTATAAATAAATAAAAGAAAATATAAATAAATCACAAAGTTAACACCTTTTTAATCGAAATACGGGCTCATTACAGGTAACTGATATTCATGTTTAAAAAGCAGTATCAGTGAAATATATTTCAAATTTGACATCATATTTGCCTGCTTTCTGGATTTACTCATATTAATGTTTCTTGTATTACTAACAAATGCTTGAAAATATCCTTTTTATTGCTACTATGACGCCATATACATCTTCTTTTTAATTCCTAAAGAATTATTTCAAATACATTTTTCAAGTGAAAATCTTTTAGCTGAAAATTAATTGCTGTAGAAAAATTATTCTGAAGGCTTTTGAATTGTTTTGCAACAATAAAGAAAAAATGTCAAATTTTATAGCAAAACTGTTCATTGATTCTCAATGAAAATAGTAAAGTTGGGAATTATTAAGTAATATATTTGAATAAAGTAAATAAAAATGAGAACATGTTATTTTCTGGGTTATAATTCACAGATCAACAAAGGCATTTTATCATCCGTTTTGACCCTGACATCAGGTGAACATTTTTACACTTTATAATATTATTAAAATTAGCAAAGAATAAACAAAAATCGTGGCATTAGGGACAAAACGTTGGGAGGAAAAAGATGAAAAAAGTTATGAGATCCATATGTTTTACTATGTGTTAATTAACATTGAGATGAGAAGTGACTTTGGAAATAAATAAGTATTGCGCTTTAAATGATGTTTAAAAAAGAAGGTAACTGAATAACAAAAGTAACTTTGAAAGTAAAATGGCAATCAATATAACCAATCTTAGATGAATAATAAGTAGAACTCGCAGTTTATTAATCGATAATTTACAAAATCTGAAGAATCAGTCAAAAAAATCAGTGGATTTTTTTAAAATCTGATTTTTATTATTTTTTAATATAAGAATATATATTGAAAATCTAATAAATTTTAAATAATGCTCAATTATTGTTCAAGTATTAAAAATGTGTTCACTATTTACAGTAATGCAAAAACGACTTCATGTCAACACAAATTTTGACTAAGCAAATGACATTTAGAATGTTTTAATATAATTATAAATTAATTAAAAATAACAGGACAAACTTTGTCTTCCCATAGATATATATAACTATTTATTAGATGCAAATTACTATTACTAAAAAATATGGGATGGTTATATTCGAATGAAATGTAAACAATTGAAAAGTTTTAAAGATAAATTTAGTCAATAGAAAATTCTAATAGAATTTTTAATTTGATTTTGCTAGTAGCATTGTAAATAATGAAAGTTAGGAATATTTTTAACTAATACCCATAAAATTGGAAATATTTATTTAGTCTTACTACAGCTTATAACACTGAAAACCATACAAATCACAGAAGAGAAATAATTTCTGGTTTGCGACTTTTATCTCTCATCGGAAGCATACTTGAAAATAAAATAGCAAAAATATCCAGAAATAAATTAGAATATCCAGAAAATTTTTGCAAAAATCAAATGTTTCGAACAAACAAATGGCAATCAGCAGCCTTCTGTCCAAATCAAAAGACTTGGCAAATCTCATAATCTAAAAAGTAAACATAATAAATGTGTCCAAGCATTTATTTAAAAAATAGGGTAATTCATCCACTTCTCAAAATTTTATAATTATGAATTGAAGACCTGAGTGTAATAAGATTTTATGTAACAAAAATTTAAATTCGAGAACATTGAACAGAAAGCTTCATGTCAATTTTATTATTATTATTACTTTTTTTTGGTATCATATTTTTCATATGACCTAAACCCTCTTAGAAAAATTTATTAACAACTAACTGTATCCGGTCACGCTTTGCGGTAACTCAGTCTGGTTAAATGGAAAAGAAAAAAAAGAAAGCACTGGTTTCTAACATATTTAATTCCACAGTGCTTGTGGCTATACAATATTTTTTGTTGTTCCATTGTCCGTGTAGATATAGAGATTGTCTGCTTTGCCGATTCTAGAACACTCAACATATAATTGTCCATGTGTGATCAACCCGTGTCTAGATCTAAACTGCAGAATTCATAAGTTTGGCCCTGAGCTTTTTGATGGTGATTTCAATCAAATTGGGAATTGCAATCTGTTAAATTGAAATGACATATACGTTGGAACCATAGGAATGCGAGAAATGAGGACATCTTCACCCTTGAAAGATCCTGTCAAGATTGTTGCTTCTACGACACTGCTCATTAATTTTTTTACTGTAATCCGCGTGCCGTTGCAAACCTTTGACTGATGGATAATTCGCAACATGATAATTGGCATGCCGATTTTCAATTGCAGTACGTGCGGTGGCATCTTTTTCAGATTGATTGAATTGAAAAATTCTCTTGGATAACCGCTTCATCTGCTTCCGCAACAGTGTCGACGGATATGTATGTGACTCACTTACTTTGAATGTTAGATTAAAAAATGTTGTTAAGAAGTCTTTGTTCTTGGCCGCAAGGATGGTTTGTTCACTCAGCCAGTCGTGTTTCTTATAAATGATTTGAATATTGGGGAATGCTTTTTTAACCAGTTCTTCTTTTGACGTCACTAAATTGCAAAAGTTATGAAGCAATGAAATTCGTCCTGAGGTCAGATCACCCGGCACCTTACCGTTCCCAAATTCCAGCAATTGATGTGATACTATCTCAGCTGATCGATCGTTTTGCTGCTGGACACGCATATTTGTAGTTAATTTTAACGTCTTTAAGTATCGCCACAAAGTAAGCGCATTTATTTCGTCCGCTGGTGTCGATTGATAAATTACAGGTAATGCTTGCCTGAAATCCACTGCAATTAATATTAATGCGTTCCCAAATGGTGTGATGTTTCCACGCAAATCTTGTAATGATCGATCATGAGTCTAACGACTTTTTGTGCACCATTGTGCATTCATCCCAAACAATGAGTTTGCATTTCTGCAATATTTTTTCCATGCCAGATGCCTTTGGAAGTGTTGCACTTGAGCATTTCAATGAAATGCATGTTCAGTGGCAATTTCAAAGCGGAATGAACACTTCTTCCATCTGGTAGCAATATCTCAGCTATTCCGGACGACGCAAGAGCTAAGGCTATGTCATTTTTAGATCGAATTTCTGCCAGAAGCAATCCAATTAGGAACGTTTTACCAGTTCCTCCCGATGCATCTAAGCAGATTTCTCCAACCCCGTTATAAACAGTTTTCATTATTTGATCGTAAATGCCCTTTTGCTCAAGCGTTAGCTTAGGAATATTTGATTGCACATATGACAAAAGATCGTGTTGTAACTTTGTTCACGACGCCATTCTAGAACGAAGCATCGACTCGGTGAGGCGATTCCCAATTGATTGGAACTTTGTTCGCGATTTCTAAGCACAAATCTTCAATCATTATCTACGCTTATTTGTAGATTTCTGCTGTGAAATCCATGTTCATATTTGAATTTCGACGAAAAATATCTCTAGCCATGTGCGATTTATATTTTTCCATAACTCTTTTGGAGATGTAGGAGAGCAAGTAATCTCTATGATTGCAAAGAATGCACGAATTTGATTTGGATGTGTCGTGTTTCCTGCGTAAATAACGCATACATCCAAGTGTCGGTCATTCTCCAATAAATTCAGAGCTTGACATGCACTGCATAAAGTGGTATGGGCAACGTCGTTGACAATTCTCATGTGCTGGAAAGATTTTAGACCGAGCACATTTACTAACAGCATGCGAAGAACGAAGCACTTATCTTGGTTGGGATGCACGGTGCACAGTCTGCCTATCGTAGCTTCTTTGAATATGCTACGTTGTTCGCTCCTCGTTTGCGTCGTTCAAATGATTTTCTACTCGCATTCTATGTGTAATACGAAGCACTTCCGAATTTCTCAAATGCTTCATTTTGACCATAATGTGAAGAAAGCAGTTAAAGTTTTAGCCGGTAGATTCAGGGCTATCTGATGAACATTTGGAGCTGTGAAATAAACGCGTTGTCGATTTTTTAGATGTACTGCTGAGTGAACAACAGCTGGACTACGTTCACGTATGGGAAACGGAAGAAATCGTCATACAGATTCATTACTGCTTATATATCATCCAGCCGGATACTGTGCGATATCATTTATATGTATGACCTAGGGGTGCTTCTGTACCGAAAATTTAAGGCATTCACATCCGAAAATTAAAAAAAAATCGGTCATCAATTCGAAAATTCGGACATAAAAAGTATCACTAATTTCGACAAATGGTCGCATAAAAAACGCAAAATTCGTCACAGAATCGCGAAAAAACGCAAATGTTGTCAAAGAATCGCGAAAAATCAAACAATTTGTCCAAGAATAGTGAAAAACCACAAAATTTGTCAAAAGATCGCAAAACACCCCAAACTTCGTCAAAAGATCGCAAAAAACAGCAAACTTCGTCAAAAAATCATAAAAACCCCACAAATTTCGTCAAAAGATCGCGAAAAAACGCAAATTTCGCCAAAACATCGCGAAAAACCACAACTTTCACCAAAAGATCGCGAAAAACCCGCAAATTTCGTCAACAGATCGCGAAAAAACCGCAAATTTCGTCAAAAGATCTCGGAAAAAAGGATAGATAGGTCTGGGAATGGTTTCCGTCTTCTGCTGTAACTTTTCAGAAAATTTTCTGTGAATTCCAGAAATTCTTATTTGATTCAGAATCCCCGCTGGTATGACTGCATTCCTATCACTTTTTTCTGGTTGCACGCCTAAAACTGCCATGTCGCTGCCTTTATTCACGTATTCACAAATAAATGTACTTGATGATCGATTTAACAGAGTTATAGTATTCCACGTTCATGTGCGCTTTGTATGTTTTTGATAGCAAAGGCGAATATGGAACAACCCAACGGTTATCTACTTCGATGTCACCGTTTCGTGTTTGTATGGTTGGTAATTTACCGCCATCTTCTGCTGATCTCCTTCTCTATAAAAAATATCCATCGTTCTCAGCATTCATTCCATTCGTCATTGCCATCACCGATGAAATACATTTGTAGGAATTTATGTTGACGATCTGGGAACGGAAGCAGTGAGCCGGCTTTATGATAAATTTGTCCTTTCACTTTGAAAGTTAGCATGATTTGAGCTGTTTCGATTTCTGCGCCGAACGACGTCATTTGGAAGCATGAGTTGCATTTCCTGATGTTATATAGAAAAGTCTTTGATTCGGCGATATACTCCACAAGTTTTTAATGGCTCTGGCGGCTCTCCAAGTTGAGGCAGTTTAATTTTACCGACGCCGCAACACATTCCCGTCTTCTTACTATTTAAATTTCAGAGCTTGCATTAAAGACACACTTCCGTCGTACTGCTGATGAGAACATGCCGACCTAAATTATAACCATTAAACTGAATTGTACAGGAAGACAAGGCGATTGTAATTGCGTGATTGCTGAGCAGGGAGTCGTGTTTGGCGCTAATCTGCTGTTTCTCGTTGACGTCTTTCAGCCACTCTCAACCTCTCGCGTTAATTCTGTTGAGAACGGAGTAGAGCTGAAGCTGCAGAATGCGCTCGCCGTGGTCGCAACCGTGCATCCTCATGTCTGACTGCACGTCGCTTTGCTGTGTCCTCGGCACGTATTTGAGCCATTCTTTGAAATATGTCTTAAAAAAAATAAATAAAAAATACTAACGAAATGTTTGAGTAATGAGCCCCCGGAGGGCAAAGTGAGGGGACGGGAGGTGCATAATATAAAAGTGTGGTCAAGGGCTTTCTAATGATATACCATTTGATCACTCTACCAGGGAGCCAACCAAATAATGGCAAAGGCCCTCAATCCCAGTCAGAAAAACTCCCTCCGCCATCCAACTCAGCCCCAGCCGCTTAAACAAACTCGGAATCGGCGACAATTATTAAAATTAAAAACTCAAAATATATATCACATAATGGGTGTCGGAAAGAAAATTAAAAAAGTGGCCGGGGGCAATTGGGGAAGTTGTAAGCGAGGTTTATAATAGGTATATAAAAAAACACGCGCGTATCCGAATGCAACACAATCGGTGAATTTCAGAACAATCGGTGAAGAATTTTCGGAGATTATGGTTTTGTGAAAACGGACATTTACAATTTTATTTATATATATATAAATGTGACCCCCCGGAGGAAAATTGCAGGAGCGGAGTCGCATAATTTGAAAGCGTGGTCAAAGGGCTTTCTAACGATATATCACTTGATGGGCTTCGGAAATAATTAAAAAAGAGACCTCTGGTGGGTGTGAGCAAACTGAGGTAGGGGAAAGTGAGGTTCATAATAAATATAAACAAACACGCTCGTATCCGAATGCAACGCAATTCGTGAATTCAAAGCAATCGGTGAAGTACGTTGGGAGATTTAAGATCTTGTACAAACGAACATTTGCATTTTTATTTATATAGATAAATGTGCCACCCGGGGGAAATTGGAGGAGGGGAGGTGCATAAATTTGAAAGAATGGTCAAAGGGCTTTCTAACGATATGTCACTTGATGTGTGGTTGAAAAAATTAAAATAAAAAGAAATGTGCCCAGTTAAACTGATGGCATTGAGCTCACAGGATATTCACACAAATTGTATATTATACTCTTACTAGAAAAATAGCCCGTCAAAAATGACGGAATATGAGATATAAAGATATATACTACACATGTCAAGAATATGAGTTTTCTCGTTGTTCCCCAGTGATAGATGAAAATAACAGATTTTAAAACGAAATTCATTTATGAAAAACTGTAATACAGTAGAAGACTAGTAATCCGCACAACTTGGCTCTAAGTGTTGCGCGCATTTGAAGATTTTTGCGGATTACAGGTCATGTCTATATTATAAAATTAGATATATGGTCTCTTTATGCTAAATAAATTGTATAAATATTGAAAAAAAATGCGTGGGTATATGAAATCAAACAGCGAATAGGTTGCCAGAAAATATGTTGCCAATTTTCCTTCTTCGCCAAGGCCCCAAAAGTGAAAAAGTACAGAGAATGTAACTTTGTATCCGGCTATATAAAGCGCGGTACATTTCCAGTATAGGAGCCTTGGCGTACTTTTTTAAAGTTTGTCATAATTTGGGCTTCAGAAGTTAGATTTTATTGCTAAACGATATAAACAGCTATGAAAACAAAATTAATGAACTTTTAAGTTTATTTATATAATCTATAAACATTTTATTTTACTCTATATTATTGGATTTTTTTTATATACAATTTACTTCAGTACAAAAGTAGTTAAATGGCTGCTTTCAAAAATTACTTGTGTACATGAAACAGTGGATAATTTTCTAGAAAATATGTTGTCAAATTTAATTTTCTCTATCTCGCCAAGGCCCCTATACTGGAAAAGTACCTAAAGCACATTGAATTCGGGCAGTTAGGAGCTCAGACAGTACAGCGGGGTCTATCGGCTGCTATGTTATTAATAGCATCGGGATGAAGATGTAAATACGTACATTTTCGTATATTACACTTTAAATTTTCACCCATAGATTTTGAAAAAAACCCTTAAAAATGCGGAGTTCAAATTAAATTGTGGTGTCCTCGATTATAAAATATTAATGGTTTTCAATGGGGATTTCGCCAAATTAGCTAGCTATCGCCAAGTTGGCTTCATAGATGACAACTTATTTTTGTTGCCAAATTTGGCGATATTTCGCCAAGTTGGTCAACATTTGGCGCTACTGTGGTAACCCTGCATTAGTAATTTTCAACAATTACTCATTACAATGAGGCAGTCGTACCGGAATTGTGAGGGACACACAGACACTTGGGTTTTATATAAATATAGATTTCAAAGAATAACGCCCCTCAAAAAATAAATGAGGGGGATTAAACCCCGTTTCTCCCCTTTATACTTAACCAATGAACCTCCAAATCTAATCAGGGAAGCTCCTTAACACAATAAACCGGTATATCAAATGTAAAGCAAATCAGATAATTCTGCATGATAAAACTATTTTGCTAAATTAAGGGGGTTATTAGCTCCCCCATTTCCCCCTTTATGCTTAACCAATGAACCTTCAAATCTAATCAGGAAAGCTCCTTATCAGAATGAACCCAGAAAGAAAATTAAAGTAAATTGGATAATTCTGCATGAAAAACCCATTTAGCTAAATTAAGGTGTCTAGCCCCATTTATACTTAACTAATGAACCTCCAAATTTAATGAAGGCAGCTCCTTAACATAATATACCGATATACCAAATTTGGAGGAAATCGAATAATTCTGCATGAAAAACCTATTTATCTGAATTAAGAGGGGTGGGCCTAGCCCACCTTTATACTTAACCAATGAACCCCCAAAACTAATCAGGGAAACGCCTTATCAGAATGAACCTAAGAAAAAAGTTTGAAGCAAATCGGATGTTTCTATCAAGAGTTATCGCGTTACGTACATACAGGGTGTCCAGCGAATAAGACCCTGATTTCAAAATTAAATATCTCAAAAACAAAGATCAATAGAATTATGCGGTAATCGGTTTGCTTATTAGCTAAGCTGTAAAGAAGTTGCAAAATTTAGTTGCAAAAATCGTTAACAGATGGCGCTGTAATCGCAATACTTGTAAACTGCTTCGAAGTCCAGAGCAATGGCGTCTCATTCCTAGATGGCTCCCTACGTAAAAACGAATATTGGGGAAAGTCCATTTTTTCATTGGGGTGATGTGCAGAAGTGGAGACATCTGGTCACAGAATTATTGCATCAGCTTTAATTTTAGAAAATTTTAATTAATAGAATTTTCAATAAAAAGTTTAGAAATCATAAGAATTTTTAAAATATTTTATTAAATTCAATCTTTAATGCCATATAATTATTTAAATCAAAATTCATATATTTAGAAAAATAATTTTGTACTTTTTATTTATTTTTTATATTTTTAAATCACGGCATAATATTTTGGTATTGTTGTTTATACCTGAATTATTATAAATAAAAAAGTAATTTTTCACTTTTAATTTATTTTTAAATCACGGCATAATACTTTGGTTTTAGCACAACGCATATATTTCTTTTCTTTGTAAACAAAAATTTAGAGACAGAAATTATGCATTAAATTATTTCTTTTTTAAAAGGAATTGATGATAAGTCATATCATCAACGTCAAAGCAAAAGAATTTTGGATGCTGCATTCCTTTCGAACACGTCGGATCCTATCGCTAGAAGCTGCACCATATTTCTGTGCCCAATGATAAAAAAAATGAAAACGAGTTTTTAAAATTAAAATTATTTTTTAACTTAATTAAATTTTTAAAAATAGAAACTTTGTAATTTTTCATTCAAACTATTCTCTACAATTAAAAAAATGATTTATGAATCATTATTACAAATGCTCAATGATTTTTTAAAAAGGGCTTTCTTTTAACTTAATTAAATTTCAAAACCAGAAACTTTAGATTTTTTCATTCAAACTTTTTTCACAGTTTAAATAAATATTAAAAGTAAAGATTTCCATTTTTTTCAAATCCTCCTCTACTTGGATTCGATTCCACGATCTACCAATTAGGAGAGAAAAGACATACCACAGAGATATTGGTAACCGGACCGAAGTAGCTTATAACAAAATTTGAAACAAATCTCAATTCTGTCAACACATGGCTCCGCTTCTGCACATTACCCAAATAAAATATTTTTTAAGTTCTTATATAATGATTGCTAAACTTTTTATTGAAAATTCTATTAATGGAAATTCTCTAAAATTGAATCTGAGGCAATAATTCTGTGACGATATGCCTCCACTTCTGCACATCACCCCAACGAAAAAGCGGTCTTTCCCAATTTTCGTTCTTCCATAGGAAGCCATCTAGGATTGAGACGCTAGGGCTCTCGACTTCAAAACACAATTTATAGGCATTGCGATTACAGCGCCATCTGTTAGCGGTTTTTGCAACTAATTTTTAAACTTCTGTACAACATTTTTACAGCTTAGCTAATAAACAAACCGTTTACCGCATAATTCTATTGATCTTTGTTTTTGAGATATTTAATTTTGAAATCAGGGTCTTATTCGCTGGACACCCTGTATGTACATAAGTGCATACATACATACATACAGAACCGGCGCGGCGGGCACATTAGCTCTCAGGCTTTGATAGCCTGTGAGCTAAAAAGCACCCCCTGGTGGGGGTGGGCAAACTGGGGAAAGGTTAGTGAAATTCATAATAAGCATAATAAACACGCTCGTTTTCGAATGCAACGCAATTCACGAATTTCAAAGCAATCAGTGAAGAACTTTCGGAGATTTGAGATTTTGTACGAACGAACATTTACATTTTTATTTATATAGATTAATTGCAATTATTAAAAGTTATTAACATTATTTAAATTATTAAATATTAAAATACTGAATATTAAACAATAATGTCGCAGACTAACTGTTTTGAAGACTAATTATAGTTTCAGTGTTTTAAATTTACCATATGACCTCATAATACCTTCATTTAGAAAGTAAAACTATTTTTGAAAAAATGTTACGTAACATGTTTTTCCAAATAAGCTCTTCAATTAATGATTATATTTTAGCCATGACATAAAATGTCGGCAGACCTCATACGGCTTGTAGGTTGAATATGGCTGCATTACAGCGATCTCCTTGTATATTAGCTTGCATATGGTCTATAAAAAGTATTTCTTGTCATAATTAGTTTATAAAATCTTTTTTTTTAATGTAAAATCTTATGTTTTACAGTCATTATCAGAACTGAGAATCAATTAAAATTCATGAATGTTAGTTTAATTTAATTGACGGCTATTCTCTTAATGTCCTCTCCGAAAAGTCAGACTGGTGCACTTATTTAATGCATAAAAAAAAAACACTTTTTACTACTTTCCAGCATTCAGAAACCTTTATTATTCCAGATGAAATTGGGTTAGAAGTATATATATTTTAAGTATGGTCATTAAATTTCTTTTTCCAATTAACGACTCTTGTTTTTCAACTCCTACTATTAGTTCACACAACAGCGTGCGATGAGAAAACTGCGCCCGGGGCAAAGTTTCAATTTGGCGCCCCCCCCCCCTTTCCAAACTTTTCTTTGTGACAGGTGTCACAAAATTGAAAAGTGCAGAAACAGAAACAAATTTTACTGAATGTATATTTCGCTTTTATTTTGAAACTTTAGGTTTAATTTTAATTCAGAAATTAAAAAAAAAACTAAACATAAGAGAAAATTGCACTTATATTTTGCCAAAGGGGATCTGGAAAATAAGTGTAGAAAAAATGTATTTAACAGTACAGTATAACAGTTTGGAACCTTTTTATATTCGAAGATAGAAAACCCATTTTGAGAGTAGCATATGTTTTTGTCACAAGACTCAGAAAAGAGAAGGTTAACTAAAGTGATTAAGACAAGACAAAGACCCAAAACAAGTTTTGAAAAGAAAGAAGTCCTTATTCATTAATTTGCATTTCGGTGTGGGTTAAAGGACAATTCAATAACTTTGAAACGAAAAATGTACGTACTTACAGGTTCTGCTAGTTGGGGAGGCCTACCAATTGGCTTAAGCTCAACAAGCCCCACCCAGTACGTACTTACATTGGGAAAAAAATTCCCAATATGTAAATATACATTTTCTTTTACAAAAGAGAAGAAAAAAAAGGTTTGTTGTATAAAATTGGCGCCCCTCAATTTTCGCGCCCAGGGCGGCTGCCCCCTTCGCCCCCCACTTCGCACGGTACTGAGTTCACACTCTCCCTATATATATCTTGTTCAAATTTTCAATCGTTAATAAAATACTTATTATTCATCCACTCAAGTTCAAATACATATTTTTTAACTTGTAGTGGATGACACTTGATGTTAATACAATTTTTTCAAATATTAATTCATTAATTAAATTTTAATTAATTAATTTTAGTTTTATATGGGAGAAAAAATGTCTACCATTGGTTATTGAACAGCATTTAATGCATCTTCATACCTATAAGGGGGTTACGATAGGGGAGACCCTGTTCTGTCGCCAAATACCACCATGTTTATCGCCAAATTTGGCGACCAAAATAAGTCGCCAAAATGACGTCAACTTGGCGATATCTCTAATACTTCGCCAAATTCCCATAGATTTCCATTGTAAACCAATAGGGTTTACTTGCTTATAAAAAATCAACAAATTGAGACATTTTAATGCATCAAAAACTAATATTAGCTTAAGGGATTATATTAAAATTTTCTTTGATGAGCTAAGTAGGAATTGACTATAAAATTATTTTTTTATATTACTTGTTATTTTTGCAATTGGTTATCAAAATACTATCATTTTTGTGAGTTTCAAATGGTGATTTTATAACAGACTAAAATACTGTAAAAAAAGTACAATATATATTTTCTTTTTTATGCGGGCTGCATCTTAGTGTGGGGCGTGCTTCCTGATAGTTAATTATCCCATTTCAGGAAAAACATTGAAGGAAAGCCTTTCAAACTGTATTTATTCGATTAAAATCTAGTCATAACTAATAAAATTGTTAAAATTATTCAAAATATAGTGTTTCATGGGTTTGCAAATTTCAGTACAAAATTTGCTGTCAAACAATTTTAACTAATGATCTATGAGCATATGCGCAGAAGTAAAATACTCATGTTATGTATGGCATCGTTTTAAATTATTTGCATTAAGGAAAAAAAATAGAAATATTAAAAAAAAAAAATATTCTATTTAATTACACTAGTATTCACCCATCTGCAAAATTTATTCCAGCAAAATACCGCTTTTACAAATCAAAATATACTATAGTTTAGTTACTGACATTTGATTGGTTCTCAGTTCACTCATTGTGATTGGCTAGGAAGCTTTTAGTACAATACACTTCACCATTCATGACTAATTGTGTTTGAAAAAATGAATGAAATTTACAGAAATTAATATTTATATGCTGAAGAATGGAACGAAGTTTTTTAATTCCCTGTAAATGGTGCAATCTTAAACTATAATCGATTCCTTCCGCTTAAAATTTTTTTGTGGCCAGTCCCTAAAATCAGATTCAATTAAAAATTGACACCGTTATCGAAGCCATTCTGATCAAAATAGCATTAAAATGATTTGAAATAGAATAAAATACATAATTTTTAAGGAAGAAAAGTTTTTTTTTTCTATACATGAATAAATAAAATTTTTGATGTAAGACAGATTGAGCCCGAACCAGCCCAACCCCAAAAACTGATATAAAAATTGAGTCTGTTTCATCTCCTTCTCGTAACGTGTGCAACACATTACGTCACATCTAAGTGTTGTGATAAAAAATAATGGAAGATGGGAGGATGGAGATGGGAAAGAAAGAAAGGCTAATTTAAGCTTCAGTTTTTCGGAAGCACTATTGCACTGGGCTCCGGAGCCCTGTATTTATGAGCTCCGGTGAATTACGACCAATATTTAAATATTTACTGAAAACAGAGAAGTACCGGAGCTGATCTCCGGTGCATATTAAGCCCTGAAGAAACGCAAGTTTGAAATAAAAGTCGAAAAAACAAATCAAACATTCTTTTATTGCTAACTGCTGAAAAATTAATGGAATAATAACAGCAAGACTAATAAATGGAATAATAGTGAATGTAAAATTATAAATAGTATACCAATTCGAAAGGATATACATAACTGATAAAGATTTTCTGAAATATTCAAAATAATCATTGGAAAACTGTGAAAATCACACTTAATACCGATTTTGAAAAAAAAAGCATGTATCAAGTTAGACACGACTAAAACATAGAGAAATAGAGAAGCATAATGTGTACAAGTAACATAATATTTTGAATTTCTTGTTTGACCACGAAAAACTTATTCTTAAGGAGATGCTGGTGAAGCAGAATTCTAAATTACAGAAAGCAAAAACCCAGGTTAACATATGGAGAATATCACAAAGATTCATTACCCAATTCAGTTTCAAAAATTTGCTTTTACCATCAGAAAACTGGTTTTATGAAACTGTATACTAAAATATATAAATTTTAAGCCCTTTTAAAAAAGTCAAAAATTGAAACTTTCGCTCAAGTAAAAACTTTAAATTTCATTGTACTTTTTTCCTTCAAATTAGAAAATAAATTTTGCATGCACTTTAACATTGGAAGTCAACATTGTGATAGTAAAAATGACATTTTGGATAATAATAAGTATTGAGACTTCATAATTTTAAATTTCTAATAGGTAAAAAAGAAAATTTTTTAAAGTATGTTTTAGGAGTGTGGTGCATCTTGCCTGCCCTATGGTTTAAAAAATAGCAACACTCTTCTTGCGTCACATATAAAAACATCTAACCCTCTCAAACACAAACATTAAGTTCTTACTGCCTTTTGTATTAAAGTTGCTTAGTAAAATCTAACTCATTGGTATGTCTTAAAAACACTGCACAGATTTTTAGATATCTTAAATACCTTTAAACATTAAAAAGTGCTGTTGCAAATCTAAAATGTATCTTTAGAATATAAAAAGTGCTCTTAAGAATATAAATAGGTCCTTAGGTAACTAGAAAGTGCCGTTGGTAACCTAAAATATTCACTTTTCACACCAGTATCACACTTACTTAGTTTAAATCTGGAAAAAACTCTGGATTAAGGTGAGGCTACGTAAATCGATAAGGAAAGTAAGTGTAAACGATAATTCAGCATTTTTTTACGAAATTATAAGAGTGCTGTAATTCTTTAGTGATTATTTTACATTACTAATAAACAGATTACACACAATTTTACTGTGTTTTATATCATACAGTAAATATATTAAATGTAAAAATATGATTAAAAAATAGTTTTTAAATGTAATTTAAACCAGAAACCTGACATCATATTTTGCTTACCTTTATTAGAACAAACACAAAACACATTAAGAAATATACTTTGTATATATTTATTAGAGGAAACGCAAAACATATTAAGAATCACAATTTTTCACAATATGTTAGCATAAAGCACATTAGTACATAAATTTGTGTTGGTACGTTCTTTTACTCTCATTGATAAATGTATATATATATGTAGAAGTGAAAGTTGAACAATATTTTCCCAATAGAATGAAAAATATCAGAGAGGATTCGTCCTAAAACCTTGGCTTTATATGTCAATTCCCTGCCATTTGAACTACCTAGACATACTGACTTAAGACAATTCCCTTGCATGTAAAAGTGTAGAACATTCTGTAAATATCGTGAATGCTACATTATGAAATAATGTTACACATGTAAAGTGCATTACTAAGTATTTTCATCAGTTACACCGTGCAGTGTTTGCAGAATGTGTTAAACGAACATGTGAGCGAATTGCATGGGGGCAATTTGAGTGGGTAGCTTAGGCATAGGGAATTAATGCATGAAATCACCCTTAATATTTTTCCCATGAAAAATGGAAAAAAAAGACTGCAATATTTCTGTAATTTAGTTTTATGTATTTCACGCAGGAAAGATAAGGCTACATTACAAATCTTTGAGAAGAGGAATATTTACTCAAATGACGAGACTAAGAATAATTTTTGCTATTTCACAGCAATAGTGAAATTGCTGTGAGGTTAATTTTAGGCATCTCACAGTTGCCTAAAAAAAGTTGCCTAGTGTTCATTCGTTAGTGTGAGTTGTATTTTTGATAATTCTAGCTAAGTCTTTATAGCATACATACTAAAAGAAACATTCTATTTACACCTCAAACTGTAATGCTTTTTATATACACTGAAAAGCCAGAAAAACTGTTCACGTGTGCATGCAAATAACGGAGATATGCAACCAATCAACGTAAAGTCATATGGTCAGCAGCACCAATGTAAACAAAAGGTGTTTGGAGAAGCTGTTAGTTCGATTGCCTAAAGCAACAATGGCAGATTATTACAATTTCAGTGACTTTGAATGTGGCGTTAAAGTTGGCACATGAGAGATGAGACATAGCATCTCCAAGGTAGCGATGCAATTTGGATTTTTGCGCACGACCATTTGACAAGTGTACTATGAATATCAGGTATCTAGTAAAACTTCAAATCTTCGGCAGCAGTATGACCGGAAAAAAATCTTGAAATAATGGGACCGTCGATGACAAACAAAAATCCCTAAAAGACATAGGCGTGCAACACTTTCTCAAATGCCTGCGGATTTCAATGCTGGGTCATGAATAAGAGTCAGCATGCAAGCTGTTAAACGGACCATTATTGATATGTGCTTTCGGAGGCCCACTTAAGTACCGTTTGTGACTGCATGGCACAAAGCTTTACCCCTCGCCTGAGCTCGCGTACAAGACTGTTGATGACTGGGAGCACGTTGTTTTGTCTGACCAGTCCCATTTCCAATTGCATCGGAAGCGGGATGTTAACAGACATGAAGACTACCTCACGAATCCATGGACCTTACATGTTAGCAGAGACTGTTCAGACTGATGGAGTCTCTGTGATGGTATAGGACATGTGCAATTGACGTGATAATGGGACTTCCTGACATGTCTGAAGGCGGTTTTGACAGGTTAGGGAAACGTAAGCGTCCTGTCCAATTATCTACACCCATTCTTGTTCACAGTGCATTCGAATGGACTTGGACAATTCCAGTAAGACACTCTGACATCAAACACAACGAGAATTGCTATTGAAGCTCCAGGAGCACTCTTCTTCACTTTAGCCACCTAAATCCCCAGACATCAATATTATTGAGTATACCTGGGATGCCTTGCAAAGTGCTATTCAGAAGAAATATACATCACCTCGCACTCCTATGGATTCGCGGGCTGCCGTGCTGGGAATCATAGTGTCAGTTGCCTCCAGGATACCATCAATTCAGTTCATGTCATGTTGTGCTGTTGGACTTGTCCACGCTCGTGGGGGGGTCTACACGATATTAGGTAGTGAACCACTTTTTATGGCACTTGAATATACATTTTATACTCTAGCGCAAAGGATGAATTATGACACCAACATTTTCAATAGAATTTGAAGCTATTGAATTTAATTTACAAGAAATTGACGAATTATTAGTTGACTTTGAAGCTCAGAAGTTTTATAAAAATATAATTTTAAATCTCTTTACAACGAGCATACTTACTACATGAAAATGCCCGAAAGTTTTCGAAAGAATCTCACAGTTTTGCTTGGATATCTAAGTTTCTACATGGTTGAATCTGATTTAAGCCATATTAACTCCATAGTAGCAAACGGCAAAGAAGAAATAATTTAGATATTGAACTTCTTAAGGTTTTAGGTTTCAAACTTACGAATTTTGAACCATGTATAAAGAATGGCAAGTTGCATTAAACACATTGACGATATCAATCAACTTTGGAAACATAACAAAAGTTTCATTATATAGCTAATAATTACATATAATTAATATAAACATATATATTCAAAATATAAAAAGCAGAAGCATTTTTTATTGATTTATAATAATTAGTAGAAATCGACCGAATATTCATTATCGTTTTCGTCTTACAATCTGAGTTTCGCCCATTCATTTTCGACGACGTTTCAGAAAATTCGGCCGGGATTCCGTGTTCCAAAAATCTCGTTTCTTCCTTTGGAAATTTTCAACTTTGTTCATTGATTTGAGCTGTATCGCCTCAAATGAGACGCTCCTTATTTTTTGCTATGAACTAAATTGTTTATAAATATCGGTCGTCACTGGCTCAAGACGTGAGAGCATATTTTAAAGCAAGCAGTGCATATGTTATTAAACTTTGAAGATACTTTCGACGTGTTCATTAAAAGCTGGAGACTTAACAAGAATAGAAAACTTTTAGTTTGAAACTATAGAAATGTTTCGAATTCTCTCTAAGAATGGTGCATTAAAATAGATGAAGATCTTTTACAAAAATAAATTCAAAAATATGAATTAAAGTATGTATACCTAAAAGAAATTTTTATTAGATAAAATTCGTATAATTAGAAAATCATTCTATGTTAATGAATTAAATACATTTTATTTGATATGAAAATAATAAGTTTATGTGAGAGGCACACAGAGCCAACTTAGTCTCTGAAGATAAAATTTTCAAACACGGGCGTCATTTCAAAATTTTCTTAGGGTGCAGTTGGTTGACAAATATTTTTGATGGGGAGTGACCAATTATTTATTTTGATCTCGTTACGCATGACCGAGAAATAAATAATACATTTTATTCTTACATATATATGTTTTAAATTAGCTAAAGCACTCAATATTGTTAAATTTGTTTCACTAAGAATATGTTGAAATAGAAAATAAAATTTATAATTAATAATTTGTAGGCTTAAAGTGTTGTCTTAATGCTAACGTTACTGTTTTAATAAAATTAAACAAATTATTTTTTGTTTTGTGCATTTTTTAAAAATTTGACCTATAACGACTGTTGCTTTCTTATGATATATTTTGAGGGGAAACTATCCCAACTACATTGTTAATTAATAATTAAAACCTATGATTATTTGTTGTCATAAAGTAACAAAATATAAAGTTGCATTATTATTTATGTTTTGTTTGAAACACATACACACACACATATATATGCATGTTATGTTTCTTTGTTAGAAATGTTTTTGTATATACTGAAAATTAATTAATAATAATAGAAATTTATATATGTAATACTTAAATTTTTCAGACAGTTTCCATTTCGGCCAAAACTAGAACGATTACCGAATTTCGGTTTCGGCTTCAGTCTTAAAAACCTGTTTTGATCAAAATCTAATAATTAGCGAGTGGTAAGGTAGTGGGCGTCTATACACAGTTGAATAAATCTTGAAAGGCTGATAATCAGAAAACTTTAGTAACTCCTAATCTACTATCTCCTTTTATCACCCCTGCACCTACAATGAAAGGTTAGAGAAATTACAGAAGAAAATTAATTTTATGATCATCGACAGTTCTTTTACAATTCATAAAACACGTTTGAGAATGATAAAATAAACATGATTTTTATAGA
The DNA here is from genome assembly GCA_963932465.1 of Maratus speciosus. NCBI lineage: Eukaryota > Metazoa > Arthropoda > Arachnida > Araneae > Salticidae > Maratus > Maratus speciosus. The sequence continues at coordinate 52,726,333 of OZ010799.1, read as the reverse complement.
GACTTGAGTATTGCAAGGGTTTGCACATTTGGATACAGGGTAAAATAGATATGGAATGCGTATTTAATGTTGTTGTACAGAGAATTTTGCTCTCATTCATATCAATGGGATTAAGTCTTTTGAAATAATTTTTCACAAAAAATTCATTATTGATTACTTCCCAAATGAAAGGTTTCCCGTTGACATGCGGGAGAAATTGTACATTAAACTTACGCTCTCCAAAAAATCTTTGATTGGATATCTTACAAGTGAAATATTTCCAATTTTTAAGCAAACGAAGCTGTGTTTTCAAGTTACATTTGAAAATGTTTTTCTACCTACCTAACAACTGAAAAGTTTCTCATTTGTATGCAGTTATATTTGTCAGACTATTCCTTGTTGGATTTCCGACAAATGCAAGATTCGTGATTGACCTAATTTTTGTTTTAAATAACCAAGGAACAAATAAATTAGAAAAAACATTAATAAAAATACAAATAAAACATCGAATTAATGGTTTTATTGGGCATTATTGGCATTTAATCTTAAAATGAATTAATTAATGGCAACCAATATTGGCATTTAATCTTAGAATTAGGCGACAGTAATTTGGTCGACGGGATAACAAAGAAGTACCGTTTTTTCATATTATTTTTCCAAGAAACCTTCTTGTTGCCTATCTCACAAATGAAAGGCTTCTCATTTATATGCTTACGTCGATGTACTTTCAAGTTACTTTTCTCAGAAATTTTTTTTTGCATATCTAACAACTGAAAGGTTTTTTTTTATTTGTATGCATGAAAAGGTGTTTATTCAGGTCACCTTTTTGAGAAAATTGTTTGTTGAATATTTCACAACTGAAAGGTTTATCATTTGTATGCCGGAAAAGGTGTGTATTCAAGTTACCTTTAAGAGAAAATGTCCTGAGAAATTTTTTATTGCATATTTCACAACTGAAATGTTTCTTATATGTATGTACGCGAATGTGTTTATTCAAGTTACTATTGTGATAAAAATCTTTGTTGCAGATTTCAGAACTGCAAGGTTTCTCATTTGTATGCACGACAAGCTGTGTATTCATGTTACTTTTTTCAGAAAAAATTTTGTTACATATCACAACTGAAAGCCTTCTCATTTGTATGTACGCAAATGTGTTTATTCATGTTACTTTTATCAGAAAATTTTTTGTTGCATATTTCACAACTAAAAGGTTTCTGATTTGTATGAACGACAAGGTGTGCATTCAGGTTACTTTTCTGAGAAAACGTTTTGTTGCACATTTCACAACTAAATGGTTTTTCATTTGCATGTATAAGAAAGTGTGTATTCAGGCTACTTTTATGAGAAAAACTTTTGTTGCATATTTCACAACTGAAAGGTTTCTCATTTGTATGCACAACAAAATGTGCATTCAGGTGACTTTTTTGAGAAAAATTTTTGTTACATATTTCACAACTGAAAGCCTTCACATTTGTGTGCACGCGAATGTGTCTATTCATGCTACTTTTATCAGAAAATTTTTTGTTGCATATTTCACAACTAAAAGGTTTCTCGTTTGTATGCACGCGAATGTGTTTATTCCGATTACGTTTTTGAGAAAAATTTTTGTTGCATATTTCACAACTAAAAGGCTTATCATTTGTATGCACGACAAGGTGTGCATTCAGGTTACTTTTCTGAGAAAAATGTTTGTTGCATATTTCACAACTAAAAGGTTTTTCATTGGCACGTATAAAAAGGTATGTATTCAGGTAACTTTTATCAGAAAATTTTTTGTTGCATATTTCACAACTAAAAGGTTTCTCATTTGTATGCACGACAAGGTGTGTATTCAGGCTACTCTTCTGAGAAAATTTTTTGTTGCATATTTCACAACTAAAAGGTTTCTCATTTGTATGCACGACAAGGTGTGTATTCAGGCTACTCTTCTGAGAAAATTTTTTGTTGCATATTTCACAACTAAAAGGTTTCTCATTTGTATGGACGACAAGATGTGAATTTAGGCTATTTTTATGAGGAAAACTTATGTTGCATATTTCACAACTGAAAGTTTTCTCCTTTGTATGCACGAGAAGGTGAGCATTCAGGTTACCCTTCTGAGAAAAATTTTTGTTGCATATTTCACATCTGAAATGTTTCCCAATTGTAAGCGCACAGAGATGTGTCCTTAGGCTACTCTTCTGAGAAAATCTTTTGCTGCAAAATTCACAAACAAAAGATTTTTCACTTATTTGTGCAACAATATGCGAACTGAAGTTATTCATATCTGGATATCTTTGGTTGTGTAACTCAAAAACAGTCTTTTTTTCGTGTGTGAAAAGTTTATTATTTATGCCACGCTTACACAACTTTACCAGCTTTCTACACAGATAAAAGAATACTTGTTATGAAGATTTTGTTTCAAATTATATTTTAAATTGATTGTTGTTACATTTTGCACTATGACAATAATATATGAATACATCTTATGTCATTTACAAACTCCCATGAAAATATCCTTAATGATATTCCTCATAACTATTTGTATGCCAAAGTGAAAATACGAACTTCATGTATAAACACTGATTATTGCACTGCACAGTAGCTAAAGATGAAACAGGAGAACTAAATAAACGCTTCAATTGAATGATAAAAAATAAGTATAAAGCAAGTGTTGTTGGCTTGTGGAGGAACGACCATTACATCAATTTTAATGTTTGCTTTTCTCTTTTGTCCTTATCAGAATTCTTCTGATGCCATTTTGTGTACTTATCATCATTTCTCTGAAAATGACTTACCTGAAATACCTAAAATGAAAACAAAATACATTAATGCAAATAGTTCTAAACTTTAATGACAAATATTTAATATTTATTACATTATAATGATTATCAATTTGAACAATTTAACAATAAATAAAACAAAAAAATTCGTTATCAAAACTTCATTTTTTTAAATATTAGTAAATTACAGAGAAATTATATATATTTTATTTCCACAAGATAGGATCCATCAAATAATTAAAATACTGTTGTAATACACAATATAATGATAAACACTTCATAAATATATAACAATGTTAAAAAGTTATACGTTTGGAGAATGTTAATCCTTTTTTTAAACAGATGGGTATGATACATTACAAAAGTGGCAAATAGATTGATCAAAGAGTTTCAAATAGCATGCAGTACTTTTCCCCTTTAAATTCTTTCCAAGGTATGTAATTATTTCAAGAATTATTCATATTTTGTGGAGTTCTGCAAAATTATTTTGTTTATAAGTTGTGAAATAAATGAATAGTAAATACTAGCAAAAATTTAAAAATTACCATAAAATCAGGACTAAAGGAGGGTAAGCCCTCCTGAAATTGAAATCTTAGATAATACCCAACGAACACACAACTTTTGGGCCACTGAAGCAAACGTTAGCCTTGGCCAAAAATGTTCGATATCGGCCCGCTATCATTGCCGTAACGGCTCCTTAAAAAAGTGTCAAGCTGGACACAATGAGACCGCAAGAAAATTGGCCTTAAATGCAAGAAGTTGCCCACAATCATGCCACTAACTTTTCAGCAAAAATTCTACATAGCCTCAAACTGGCCACATTTATTCTTTTAATGGCCACTAAAAATAATGGATAGCTAGAAGCTCGCCGTAATCCAGCCAGTTGTGTTTGCAAGAATTAAATTTAGCCCAAAGCTGCCCACAAAAAAGCCTTTTATGATTTCTTTTAAACGTAAACAAGCCAAAAGTCTGCCATAAAGATTATTTAAGTATGAATCCAAAATTTGTTGTATAAAATTACTTGAAATTTTTTTTAAACGATAAAGCGTTTTTACATGAAAAACTTAATAATCATTTAGGTACACTTTGAAAAAAAATTATAAATTTACTTTTCTTGAATTTTTTGAAAAGGTTCCAAAACACAATACTTGACATAGTGAATTTATTAGTTAGTTTATTTGTTCTATTTTGAATTTTAAAAAGTATAAATAATGTCTTTTTAAACAGTTGCCTTTCATATACACTTTTAACCCTTGGGGAAGAGCGACACGTATACGTGCCGCATAAGGCGCTCAGAATCCTTGTTTTTCCTCACCAGTAAAATTTTATTGTAAAATTTGCCTTATTTAATCAGAGCATTTTCTAGATTCAAGAAGACACAAATTTCTATTTTTAAAAAACGGTGACAAAAGATTAAAAATTTCGCAAAAGACTCTCGTCCCGAAGGGGTTAAAGTATGAATTGAAAAAAAAAAAGTAATTTATTCACTATGCCAAGCATTGCATTTTGAAAAAGGTCAAGATAAGTAAATTTATACTTTTTTTTTAAAAAATTATCTAAACTATTATTAATATATTTATTTTTCATGCAAAAACACTTTACCATTCAAACAATTTTTCAATAAGTATTTTTTATTCAACAAATTTTGAATTTACGCCTAAACAATTTATATATTCATAATATGATACATTATGTGTTTTATATTAAAAAAGATCTATTTTGATATGTGTTTTGTTATCTTATTGTTAAGTATGTTACCAGTATTTGATGTCCAACCATTAAAGTACATTAAATCACGATTATTTTTCCATCATTTTCATTTTATGAACACAAATTTTCACACAAGTATACAAAATCAATAATAATAATAATAATAATAATAATACAGTTTGATGATTATATAGGTCACGAATGATAGTTTTTTACAATCCTATTTCGTTCTCATGTATATTTTTAATTTGTTTATATCAGATAATATTAGATTTTCCTCTCAAAATTCAATAAAATAATAATAATATTAGAATATTTTCATCTAAAAATTATTTTGAGCAATTTCAATTGAGTTATTTTCCTTACTCTATTTTTTTAATTGTATTAAAATTATTTAGTTGTTTAATTCAATGACATTTTCTCTGAGGAGAAATTATTCTTCGCACTCATAGGGAAAAAATCTTTCCCTTGAAAGTCAGATTTAAAAAAAATAACTATCACATTAAAACAATTTATTTTAAATAAATTAAAAGATTAAAAAAGTAATATCGATTATTCACAATACTTACAAACGATTTATACAACCTCAACAAAAAGAAAACATTTCATAAAACAAAAAAATTCCATTGAATGATACAACTGTATAAAATCTTGCATAATTTTGAAGAAAATTACATTTGACAAAATTAATAAATATTAAATAAATATTATCCTACATTTGCGTAATCCAAAATACGCTATAAAATTTCAGAGAGAATACACAAAAGCTATTTTACGTCCTATAAGTTCTGAAACTAACAGCTAATAATGCTCACATTTACCTTTTAAATATTTATTTTATACAGCTCTAATACAAAAACAAATTTATCATTTGAAAAGTTTTTAAGCAGTATTTGGGTTACTCACATTTCGTTGAAACACATTTTTTGGCTAAAAACTACAGTTAATTACATATGAATGGGAAAAAAAAGTATCAGCAAACTAGAAAACAGGAATTCTGCTTTTTCAGAATTTAGTGTCGCCCCCGATGAAAAAAAAAATCTATATAAATATAAACACAGTACAGTTCGGATTACCCGAGTTAATCGAATTTATAACCATGGAATGGATCATTTTCTCCTGATGGACTGATGGTTTCCATTATTATGAAACAGACATCATAAATGAAGTGTTAGGGGAGGATGAAAGAGCAGCCGTAAAAAGTTAGAACTCTGATTTTCTGGTTAGAATGGGGGGTGGGGGATGGCCATAATTTAAAAATAATAAGAATTATTCAAAAAAGAAAAAAAAATTATGACCATTTTTTCCCATTCTGACCAAAAAAATCAGAGTTCTAACTTTTTACGACTGCTCTTTCATCTTCCCCTAACACTTCATTTATAATGGCTGTTTCATAATAATGGAAGCCATCAGGCCATCAGAAGAAAATAACTCGTTTAAAGTGGCAACTCGGTTAAGCGGGACTCGGATAATCGAGACTCTACTGTAGTTCAGTTTTAATACTTAAAATGCGCGATTTTATTTTATATAAAATGACGTCATCCTCACCCGCTGAAGAATTCCTCATTTGCGATCCAGTATTAAACAACATCTACAGTAGGGTGGTTCACAAACCTATGGAAAAAAATTAATTTTCTCGTACAGACCAGGACACCCACTCATTTTTTTTTACATCAGCCCATATTATTAGTCTGGCAAAGTTTCAATGTCCTACTCCGAATAAAAGACAGTACTCAATGACTGTCAACTTTTGACTTTAGGATATATTTAGCATTTGTAATTGAATTTTCTAAAATTTGAGGTAAAAACCAAATTATTTAAATATATCTTTTATTTATATAATTACAATATTAGTAAAGGCTAGCAAAATAGTCAACATTGTCAGATTTTTATATTTACTTTTTCGAAACAATATTTACAACTGATTTTTTTTGTCCTCGGTAGGGAAGGTCCTATTTGCTTCAACATCTTGTAAAAGAAACTGCTTATCATCCTCATCATTTTTAAAAAGTTTTTTGAAATCATCTGAACACCTCTCCCAGCAGTACCGTTGACTACTCTTGGTCGTTTTACATAGTTTCTGCCATTTTAATAATTGATATTGTTCTTCCATTCTTCAGGCAAAACTTGTAGAAAAGTCATTAATATTCAAACAAGAAAAGAGCTCAACAGTTATTTTTGTTGCAAAATCTCCAAGGTAATCAGCATAATCTTTCAATAAATTTGATTGCCCTCTTACATTTTGGATTGTTCATTCCAGTAATAATTTTTGCTTTCTCTATTGTTGGTACTGTGTCTGAAAATAAGGCAAGACCAACCAATTCCTCTGAAAGGTACCACATGTGATTTTCTAGGACTTTCCTTGCCCCTAGTCCAATCTCAGTAGTCTCATATTTTCTCAGGTCTTTCCATAATTGCATGTCAACAGGAGCTTCAGCTGCAAATGGATGTTCTATCCATTCTTTGCTGTAGAGAAGAGCACCAAACTGCACAAAACATTGGAGCTGTTCTTCCCTCTTAGTTAGATGGAAAACTTCTGGATGATCTCAGAAGAGAAAGATTTTGAAAGGGTACAGGAGTTTAGCCAACTAACGAGCATGATGAATAGCACCTGGTGCTCTCCAATGGATTTTATATGGTGGATTTCCCAAAATAGCAAGAGTCAACTCAATCATCTCTAATGACCAGATTTATCTACAGATAAGACATTCAATGGTTGAATCTTTAATGCATTTTTTTAATACTATACCCGAAAATTTTTTTGGTTAATTCCTTGCCAAACATTCTTAAATCTTCTGAAGAGTAAAATTTCTGGGAAACTAGATGGTCCAAGGCACTAAGTTAAAAGTCTTTGTCAAGATTAATTCCATGACATGCTGTCGGCAGGCTAACCACAATAGTTCACGACCAATAACTTTTTCAAACAAATGCATACTTCTTTTACATAATCACCAGTGTTTACACTCGTAGTGTCAAAACATAAACCTTGAATGTTTTCCTCTACACGCAACTCGTGTAATATGTTAAGAATAGAATTCACCATATTCTTTTCTGTTTCACTGCCACTCGACTACCAAGGAGCTTTTCTGTACCAGTTCCTGAAACAAGCACTGGCAACTGACCAACCTTTCCTAATCCAAAACATTCAGGTAAAATTTTGCAGTCCTAATGGAGGACTAGAGGACAATCTGGTTTGAAATCACGAATTGCTTACTCAAAATATTATTTTCTAGTTTTTTTTTCTTAATCGTTGTATGGCGCTTCTTGAAAGAGGAGGTGCACAAAGATCATGCCCCAGAGCTGATACAATTGGAACAATCAAATGCAGATCTTCACAATCAGATGTCTTGTTACGATCTAAAGCACCAGTAACATGAGATGTGAACAGTTGTATAAAACACATCTTGTTTCTTTTCAGGATTGTAAATAAGTTTTTTTTTTATATTCGGAAAAAAATCATCATCAACATCTGATTGGGAAGTGGACTCTTAGTTTTCTGAATCAGCCATTGAATAAACATAAACAGTACTTGATGAGGTGTCCACATCCGTGACTTTTTCTTTTCGTCGTTATTCCTGTTTTTTCCTTTTAAGTATTCTCTCTTTTTTTAAAAATAAATTCGTTATCTTCATTACTCAAATACATTTTGAGTCTATGTTGTTTACCTATAAGGAAATCACAATTATCTATTATTTTTATTAAAATCAAAGCATCAGCGTGGCCAATATGAAAAAGGGAGGGCTTCCATAAAAAACGGCGGCTTATTGTGCCAGACGTGTGTGTCAGACGCATTAGGGGAAGACGGGGTACAATGAAACACGGGGTACAATGAAACATTACTTGTAAAATCAATCAAATTTTTCATAGAGAGTTGCAGTTTATATATATGTTATACAACTATATGTTCCAATTACTGATGTGATTTGGATACATTCACACTTCTACAACAGTAGCAATAGAAGATTATTGCTTTTACACCATTGAAAGTAACTTTCTTTACTAAAAGTAATTTTGTTTCTTTTTCCTTGTTTTTATATGTAATAATTATTTTTTCTGTGCATTGTTATCTTTGGGTTGTTGTCTTCATACCTTCAAAACCAAACTAAAAAAAATAAATATTAGAAGTTTGAAAATAAATTTTTACTTAGCAACCTCAGTGCGGGGTACAATGAAACACTTGCAGACGGGGTACAATGAAACATGTTTTATTATAGTAATAAAAGTAGTAAATATAATATATTAGAAGTAAGAGTAGGAAAACAAAAAAAAAGAGTTTTGTTCTAACCAGGTCAGTAAAAATGCTCTTGTTAAGCAATTAAAAAATAGAAAGAGAAAAAAAAAGCTAAGAAGGGATTGTTTTGAAAACAAACTCTGCCTGCTACAGACTCTAATGATGATCCGGATTTTTTTTCTAGGTCCAGCTGGTCATCGAGGTACTAAGAATGAGATATCCACACACAACATGTATGGCACAAGCAGTATCCATATAAATGGAAACATAAGGAAATATATACCGTTGGAGAAATCATACATTTAAAGAAGTCAAATGTGAAATACTTGATATAAAAATTCTCCAACCCAGTTTTATTTATTTTATTTTATTTTATTTTTTTAGAAACTTACATAAAAAAAAAAAAACTCATTGTGTTGAAACTACCACCCCATATTCCTTCATGAGCAACTGAAATATAAGCAGAAACGCTAATTTTTAAAACTGACTTGAGCCAATTTAATATAAAATGAAAGGTATTTCTTAAACTAATAGAATTATTTTTATTTTTCATCTTAGGCTATAATATTTTTATCAAGTTCCATATTAATAAAGTTTTGTTTTTGTATTTATCTCATTTTTAATAAAATAAACTATACCGGGTGAAAATTGCTTCCATCATTTGGAGTGTTTCATTGTACCCCAGTATGTGTTTCATTGTACCCCGGCATACGGGGTACAATGAAACACTGTAAGACATTTATTTTTTGTTATTTTTCAAGCATAAAGATATTGTTTAGAACCTAATAAAAATTTATTTAGATGGGGAAAATACAAGATTAAAAATATGTATTAATTATATTTTGTGCATGCAAAATGTTGGATAGGAAAAAAAAATTAGTAAATTTTGTTTCATTGTACCCCGTCTTCCCCTATATTGAAAAACTGTTGCCGAATACTTCAACTAAACATTATATTATGTACTAGGAATTATGAAAGGTTAAAAAAGATGAGCTTTTATTTAAAAATTATGTATTTTAAACACATATTATCATCAATCTAAAACTATAAAATTATGCAAAATTACTAAAAAGTGTCAAAATGAAGGGTCATTGAGCACCACCTTCTTGTAGGTGTAAACCACTACAATTTTTGGAGAGTGATACTATGTATAAATGTAAAAAAAGTAGCGGGTGTCTTGGTCTTTACCTTGAAAAAAAAAATTTGAACCACCCTAATCTACAGTAAAGTAAGCATAGGACGTCACTATCGCTGAATAATACACAAATTCAAAAAAGAGATTTCGTCTTTCAAAAAACTCGACAAAAAATAAAAATCGGCTATCTCATGATTCCTATGCATTCATTTGTTTGTGATATTAATATAGATACTTAAAATTAAATTTAGTTTATAATAGCTCCATGTTTTATCAGAAATCATTCATTTATATTTTTTTCAACATAGCACGTATTTTAAGTACATTTTTTTTCAGTTTTTATGGGAAAATGGCAACAAAAGGATATAATTGCTATTTTTTCTTTACTTTCTACAGAAATGGAGTACTTGAGTTGCCAAAATTAAACAAATGTCGCTAAAACCTACAAGAAAATTAATATTTCAAAAATAAATGGAGATGCAGTTTTCAAACAAATTGCATTAAAAAGTACTTTTTTCCCCAATACGACGGTATAAAAATCGAAAATGTGCTATGCTTGGAAGTTTAAAAAATTGCTGTAGAGTATTTAATCGTGCAATGATGCATCTGATTTGTTTTACGGCTGGCTTATACAACGTAACGTTATTTTTTGGAGACGACACAAAATAAGCTGGGAAAAAAGAAATAGCATACCGGGGGCTAATAATATGAAAGATGCCAGTGCAAAAGCCGCACAATTGTCCATAGATAGAAAATAAAAACAGCAATAAAAAGGTGTGGAATAGAAAGAATAGTGAAGAGGTAAAGTGGAAATTATCTGAAGTAAGCAATCAGTAAATATAGTCCGATATAGTATACTACAACAAAAAGAGGAATATTTAAATGATACCAAAACAAAAAATACAGTAAAAGAAAACAAAAGTACAGCTAGATGAAATATTAACAATAATAATAAACAAGTAAGAAAAATCATGCGTACTGCATAGATTATAAAACACTTTCCAACACTACCTGAAAGCTTTAGCGAAACTTCGTTACTTAGGGAAATAAGGTAAAGAAGATAACTAAGTAAACATTTAAAAATCTCATTTCAGTAGTTACCACAAATAGCCAAATATGTATTCCAATTCTTTTGAACATCCCTGTGTTTGATCTGTATGTTGATATATATACTATATAATGGGAAAATTTAGTTTAGCAAGAAAACGTATAACAGGTTGAAATTTCTTTTTCAGCAATTTATACAATTGAAAAAATACTTGAATACTTTTGTACAGCCCTGTAGTTTACCTAGTACCCTTATTACACACCATTATTTAGCTAAACTTTAATTCAAACTAAAACACTCTTAAAACAACTGAAACTACATTTCCAGAAATTATCATCCATAGACGATATGTATCCAATTCTTTGCGTGACCCTGTATATCATTTTATCTATATTCTACAAACTTTTTAAAACAAACTAAATGCAGTTCAGCGTAAAAATGCATAACTCATTTAAAACCCACCTTTAACCAATTTGCGCTCATACCCAGTAAACCTTACGAATTATTTTGTGTAGCCCTGTATATGAATTATAGCATTTATACACACCATATAGTATGCACGAATACAGTGAAACATAAAAGCGCATATCATAATTAAAAATGCATTTCCAGCAATCACCGCTAATGTACAGTACTTCTGATACAATATACTATCTGGAAACTTTTGTGTGTCCCTGTAAATGCTATGCACTTCGTAATATACATGAAATAACTTATAGTAAATCTCAGCGACGGATATCAATTTCATTATATGTGAAATAGTTTAACATAATTAAAATACGCCGCAAACAATTCCCCCCTTCCTCCCTATATCATTATGCAACGGAATTTTTTTGTGTGGCCCTGTAAAAGAATAATAACTATTCTTTGTACCACATATTATACAGAATGCATGTTTTAGTGCGCTTCATATCAATTTTATTATGTTTGGATGCGTGTATCGTCATTAAAAATCCTTTTAAACGATTTCTTCCCATAGGCCTCAATGTAACGGAATACTTTTCACTGTCCCTGTAAATGAACTAAACACGCTACAAACTTCATTTGAAATAGGAAACGTGCTATGGTAAACGTCAATAACCTCCAAAAATTTCAGGGCAATCCGAGTATATTTACGGGAGTTAGAGCGCGGACAGACGGACAGACAAACCGAAGTCATAAACACTTTTCAACTTTGTTGGAAAGTGTTATAAAGAACTTAAGATAAAAGGTAAAAGTAAATTATGATTGCAATGGGAAATAAATTAAGCAACCTTTCTTAAACTTTCTTCTTGTGGCTTGTTTCACAGTCACATCCCATCTTTGTTGCCCAGTAAAATTATTATCCCCTTCAATAGCAGTAATATCTATATGTAATTTAAATATACAGAACCATCGCAAAAATAATGCCTAGAGTTAAAAAAATCATAACATCGAAACCTTTTATGTTAAATGAGTACTTCTTTCACTACACGATAACTGGTGAACGCAAGTTTGGTTTTAGTTCACCAGAATTCGTTTGCGTGTCTGTGTTATGCGCGGATTAATTGCGCAGTCGTCAAAGTGAGCCGACGAGCCAGATTGCAGCTGCTCAGTACGATCTTGACTGCCGCTGTACATTGACAGTTCACTTTCACCAAAGCCGCCTTAAGACTACAAGCCAAACACAAGGTTTCGCGACGTCACAATGCGGGGCTTACGCCAGTCGTGGAGAGCATACTTATATAAAACATATCCATTATTTCCTCAATATTTATTTAGAAACAATATCAATTATATATTTGGTATGTATTCAAAAACAAGACATTATACATTATTACACACACACATATATATATATGTAAATTTGCAGTTTAAACACATAAATTGAATCATTTTGCTTTCAATTATTTCAAAATAAATAAATAGCAATAAGTGTGCCAATCAAAACCCACATTTAAAAATGAAATTAAAGTGAATGAAAAGTGAATGTTACATGAAAACAAATTCAAGTTGTGTTCTATTTTTATTTTTAATCGGGCTTGAAATTATACAGTAAATATCCTATTAAATATTTAGTGATTTGAAACCTGCATATTATAATAAATAGTAAAATTAAAGTATACATGAAATTAAGTATTCTTATAAATAAATTTTCGTACTGTAAACTTTACTTATCAGAAATGGGTAATTTTCACATAAATTCCATTAAATTAAAAAACATAAAACTGTCATAATACTAAAACAACACAAGTTCATGAAACAGCAAATTATTATTTAGTTTTGTATTAGTTTGATATATTATGCAAGGTACAAGCAATAGACTTTTTAAAAAGTGTATTGACATATGAAGAGAAAAATAAAAGTGTATTGGCATATGAAGAGAAAAATAAAAGAAAGAAAGAAAACACTTTCATCAATTGCAATTAAAATATTCCTAATTTATGTTCATTTTCCTCGAATGTTTAGGTAATAGCTGATTAAAAAAAAAAAAAAAAAAAAACATCGAGAAACCCAAAAACCTTCCAGAAAATATTTCATTTCCAAAATAATATTATGTGGGTTCTTAAATGTTTGTTCACATCTTTTAAGCTTAAAACGATCAATTTTTATGAGATGATAAGTATATCCTGACTAGATCGAAAAGTAAATTTATAATTATAGAACTAATTATATTTATTGTTATTTTTAATTAAACATTAAAATGTATATGAAAACGCATAGGATTTTTGCGAAGAAGGGTTGGAAGGTGGGGGCAACTACTGTTTTGCATAAGGGTGCTAACAACCCTTCCTCTAGTCTTGTAAATAAATTGTTTACAGTTGTGGCAAAAATAGAGAGATTCAAAAACATTATCCCCATAGCTCTATTTACACAGTACATAAGCATTTATAATTAAAAAAAGAATTATAAAAAGAATTTTTATTAAGATAACAAAAACTTAAGATTAAAAAACAACAATAAATTGATACATGTATGTCGATCGAGCTTTGCTTTAAAAGAAGTAAACAAGATAAAAATGTTATGTATCCACAGCGACTTTTTTGAAAATTTCTAGAATATTTAAATTTTTAAGTATGAATAATAAATACATGATAATATATAAATACATAAATTTGTTGTCAAATTAAAGTCCAACCAATTCTGCATACAAAATAACCCGAGTTACTATTCACACAACAAGTGTTTTTTAATAAATGGGTGTTAATTAAAGGTCACTCTAATGAATGGGAAAAAACAGAACAAATTAGAAAGAGAGGATGGTGTGACAAGATACAAATTAAATTATATAAGGCTTGACACGATTTAGAGATGTTTGCCATTTTAAATTATTCCTCTATGTGAAAAGAAACAGAACTACAATAATATCGTTTCATTTTGATACACGGTATTATTGATGGCATCGTATTAGGATTTACTAGTTAATTTATTTCAAAGAAATTAAAAAGAAAAGATTTTGAACACAAGAAATAAAACTTGTGCTGATAGTATATAAATATAATTAGAAAATAAAACTTACTTTGAAAAGAATATGTTATTAGGTTGAGTAAAACACTCGTGCACGTGTTTTTTCTAAATAGCAAGATACAAAATTCAAATGTTCAGCGTTGGCAGTTAGCCAGCGCCGGGCTGTGATGTCACATGCAGGGGAACGAAGGGCGTCTCTGGCTTGTTGTCTTTAGGCGGCTTTGCGTTGACTCCACATACCAAATCACGCACTTTGCTTTTTGTTGCACGGTCAACATCGTACAGAGCAGCTGCAGTCTGGCGCGTCGGCTGACTTCGACGACTGCGCAACTAATCCGCGCATAACACAGACATGCAAACGAATTCTGGTGAACTAAAACCAAACTTCGTTCACTAGTTATCGTGTAGTGAAAGAATTACTCATTTAACATAAAAGGTTACGATGTTATGATTTTTTTTAAATCTAGGCATTATTTTTCGATGACCCTGTATTAGTAAAATAAAATCAATTTAAAAGAGTACATATAATTTTGAAATATTTTAATTAAAGAGCATTTATTCTCACAAAAATATAAAAAGAATGATACAGACCAATTAATGTGATGTGTAATGTCGTTTCCTTTTATATTGAGATACAACCGAAGAATACCGGATTGCAAACATACTACCCAGTGACAAAACAGAATATAGGTGAAAACCATTTTTTAACCAAAAATTTTAATAGATATTTTATATGTAATAGCATTTTTAAGACTGCCTTAGTAACAACAGAAAGCATTTTTTAATAAAAAATATCAATTATGTATTCAAATATCTTTATAAATTTATTAAAAGCAATAACTTCATAATACCTGCATGTGCCAGGGGTTAACAGCTAAAGAAATGACCAAGTTTTCGCTATTAACACCAGCCTCTTTGATCCTGATTATTTCCATGCTTAAGCCAGTGTCTGATTTGATTACATATCTCTTAAATCTGTTGGTAATTTATATCATTTTATTTCTTTCTTGATGAACAGTTAATTTTATTATGAGAGTTTAGCCAGAAAGAAATGCTGAACTTTTATTAAATAACATTAAATTTGCCTTAAGTACAAATGGATTGATCTTTTTTTATCGTACTACACATGATATAGAAAGATTTTTAAACACTTCATGCTTAAAAATTATTTTAAAAACTATAGACAACCAATAAATTGAGATGAAGCTTTCCAACAAATTGCATTTGAAAGTACTTTTTTTTTTAATTTGACAGTGAAAACACTAAATTTATGCGATGTTTAGAAGAAATTACATTTGAGAAGAAACAAAATTGGATTGCTTAATTCAATGCCATTGTCGATAGGACATCACCATTACTCACAAGCATATTTTTGTTTTAAAATATAGATTCTTTAGGTTTGGAGGAAAACGTGAAATATTATTTCTGATTTCAACATCCCTTTTTCTATGCATATAAAAAAAATGCTAAAATCTGAATGAGATTTCAGACAAAAGGTTTTTGAGTAGACGCTTGGCATATTATATTTGCACTCTGTTAAAACACATTGTTTGATTACAAACTGCAATTTATTAAATATTAATGAAAAATACATGTATCTCAAATATTGTAGTGCAAAAGACTCTGCTCTAACTAATGGAGCCCGGCTTGATTTGTAATTAATCCCTACCTTTATATATTTTTAACAGTGTAGAAAAAGACTGTTTTACATTTTTAAGTTGTGACAAAAGGTATAAAATTTTTTTATAGCTTTTTAGATAAAGCAAAGTTCTAATCTTTTGAAGCTTTTTTTTATGTGTCCGGAATGCTGTTTTCAAGACCAGGCCCAAGTCACAACGTGATATTTGGTAAAAATTGAAATAAAGGATAGTGTAATAGTACAACTCAGCAGGAAAAAGGTCAACCTCAAAAGGCATACAAACCTTCCATTTCAAATTGATCGTATTGATACTTCATTTAGTTTATGTGAAATTTATTACACAATTTGAACTTTTTTGTCATATCCATTCTGATGCTTTTTTAAAAACAATTATAACACATTATGTTCCCAACATTTTGCCTTTAAAATGCTAAAATGATATAGTTATTATCAGATATAAACAGTAATACAGAAAAATCTTCATAATAGACATTCTCATATAGCGAACAGTTCTATTTAACAGATACTTTTTCAAACTCCACTCCCAAAACTTAAATATGTATATGTTTTACCTCTGAAAAGCCGACTGATTTTTTGTATGATAAAGGGCAAAATATAACCTTTTAATGAAATACGAAATGGAAAACAAAGTCTAAATTTATCAGGGCAATGTGCTACAAATTTATTCATACAGACATTTTGTGATCAGAGATAAATTTAGGCATAAATTTGAAAGAGGAGTCAAGCCCTCGTCCCCTACATCGGTATAATAATATGTCCTTTCGTAGAATAATTCTAATTTTCTGTATATTATTGTCAAGAATTACAAATTTCCCCATTTGCAAAATCAATATTCCTCCTGGGGTTTCAGAAATCTTTCCCGGAATAAAATGTCTGAATTCAACAGTGTTTGAAATACCAACTGTGGTTAGTCCAACGAGATAGTCGAATATTTTCTAAACTCAAAGTGATGTCAGTGGTTGATAGAATGTTACTTCTTTTTAGGTACCTATTTTACGATACAAAAGGTATTTTTTATCGGAAAATATGACTTTGTAACAAAAGATCAAATATAGTTTCTTGGATCTAAATTAAACATTTATTAATATTCATTTATAAAGTATTTTTGCTAAATCTTTCCTATCTGAAGTCTTGCTTAGCTTGAAAGTTACACATTTCATGTTGTACAGTATTTTTTTAAGATTTCATCTTTTTTATGGTATACAGCATTTTATAAAAGAGCTCATTTTATGAAAAACATTTATAAAATGGAATTTTTGCAAAGGGAAAGAGCCTGCATGTTTTTGACATGATCAATATCCGGTTGCATTTAATTCTATCATATGCACGCACAAAAGTTTAAATTAGGAGTGCACCAAGTAGCACTTTGGTCGAGTAGCTGAGTACCGAGTAGTTGTGTGTAAAAAAGAGCTATCGATGTGCACATGAAGTGAGCTTAAGAGTAACATGTCTCTGTGTGTGTAAATAGGGGAGAGGGGGGCACATGTGAACATGGGGTACATGTGAACAGTACATATTTCACTCATTTAATTTGAAATAAAAAAATTACCAATTTGTGATAGTACTGGCACTCTCTTCTGGCTGAATTTTCAGAACAATAGGCCATTTTGATTTCTGGTAGTTGTAATTTGTTTGTTTTAGAAGGTGTGAAGTAAAAAAGTCTTATAAGTTATTGAAGTAAAAATTCATTCAAGACATTTTTAAAAGTAGAATATCAGCATTGCATTCTATAGTGGCATTAATTAGGTAAGTCTACAAAAAGTTTTGTTTCCTTATTTATATTAAAAATATCTTTTTTTTTTTTATAAGTTAGGCTGAAGTTGGTAGATGGGGCACTTGTGAACAGAACATATGGGGGCAGATGTGAACAGTTCACAAGTGTATTTTGTAAGTCTGTGAATGCATTTTTTTTTAGTTAAAATTTTAATTACCTTTGTCAAACATTGAGCTATATATTCGATGTTTATAGGATTGCTTCACAGTTTTAATTTACTGGAAGTTAAATAATTAAAAGTGACTCAAAAGGAGTAGGCATATTAGTGTACAATTTTACGAATAATTTCTTGTATCTATATTGAAACATTTATTGATTTATTCACACAACTAGAAAGAGGACATCTAATTAGTTTTTATCACAGTTTTTATTTACAAAAATTATTTTTGTCTTATTTATGCATGTGTTCATATGTGCCCCAGTTATGTCAACTACCCCTCCACCGGGGCACATGTGAACAAATTTAGACAATTTTTAGAAAGATGATGTAAGTTAGAAATTCTTGATAAATGCATCCAACAGTTTCACCTAAATAACAAACAAATTCTAAATATTCATATAAATCAATTTTTGGTTCAAACGCTCATAACAATTTTTTGAGAAATAGTAAAAAATGTAAAAATTGTTCACATATGTCCCCCTCTCCCCTATATATAAACAAAGCCCCACCAGTGGCTGAGAGGTTCTGCTCTCGAAGCTGGTAGACGGGAGGTGCTGGGTTCGAACCCAATTGCGCCCGTCGGCCTAACCGTTTCGGAGCTTTCTTCGAAACCGTGGATTCCCATGCGTAAATACGGGTTAGGTTCCCTTAGAAAGACGCCAAGGGCCTATATTAGGGTGGAGCGAAAAAAATTATTTTTTTAAAATCAAAAACGGGTAGGTGCCAAAAGTTGCCTTTATACTAGTACATCACCTGTGTGTAATATTACCGCTGAAAAAAAAAATAGCTTGAGTCTGCGCTTTTGGTCCAAAAGTCGAAATTTTGCGTAAAATTTGACATTTTTTCAAAAATTAAAAAAAAATTATATAGAGATGGTTATTATTTAAAAGTGTTATTTAACCCTTTATTATTAATTACTTAACATATTTAAACGATAAAACGATATCTTTGTTCTGTATAACTGTAACAAACCTGACAACTTTTGGTGAAAAAAAGGGCGTTTCCGCTCTGTTGTGTCATACAACTAATTTTTGTTTAGAATACAGCTCTTACCTAGTTGCTTTCGAAACTACCTAGGAGGTACCACGTGGAGGTGACTGCATTTCATGTCACAACAGTGCATAGCTCGACCACTTCTATGTATCACAACCTAGTACATCTCTTCGTTGGATCCACGGGCTTTGAATGCTACTGTTGTGATCTCCTTTACGTATTTTTCTACTGTTTGTGTAAGAGAAGACAAACAGTGTAATGCAGTGCGGAGCATATTAATGTAATCTATTCAGCATTCTATTATCTTCACCAAGACTGCACACGACGATAAATGCATATTGATTAGAGGTTCTGTTACCACAATACTTTTCCAATGAATTAGATTTATATAATTATCCGCTTCAATGTTGATTGTCGATATTTCAGATTTGCGTATGCCATCATTTACTCTCATCTTTCAACTACTATGTGCTGAGCAGCTAGCTGTTTAATGTGATGGTAATCGTCAGAGAGCAATGAAATAAGAATTTCTTCTGCGTGGGCAAAGCAACCATTGTCCTAAATAATCGATTTTTAAAATTTGTTTTATTCCGTTTTGTGTGTTGTTTAGTAGCCGAGTTGTTTTTGTGTAGCAAATTTCCCATGAGTTTTTATATCTATTTTAGCTGTGGATTATATTTGATTGTAAACTATTCTGGAGCCAAACTTGGATAACATAGTACTTTTTGAGTGAACGTAGAGACTCTGATGGGCAGTGAGTGCTCATTTGAAGGCGGATAATTCTGTTAGTCGTTGGGATCCATTCCTCGAGGGACATGTTTAGAATGAACCATTACAATTGAGCATATGCCACCTCAAAGTCCAATGAATTTCCTCTGCCTCATTTATTAGATAAGATCGTTGGCAAAAATGGACTTTACCCATGTCACGTCAGCTGCAGGTATATAGAAGAAAAACACCAATCGGACTGAAGGAAATTTTAACACTGCTTCCCCTTCGTCCAATAACAAGTGTTCTTTGGAGTGTAGATACCTACAGAGGCATGGTCGTGGGTAAAGTTCATTAGATTCTAACCCACAGGGATGCGCCGGAACAATAGGAAAATCTTTGTCCACGTGCTTATTCCCTTCTTATTTCAATTTTTGAAGCCATAGAGAGTAATTTTTAAACATTATTTCCTGAAATCGAGAAAAAGGTACTCAGCACATACCAGATATACCTGATAGATATTTGCAAAATTATTTCATCAAGATATTGCTCAGAAGAACTAGCAAATAGGAACCCAAGAAACTTGTCCTATTTAAGATGGCTCACAACGGCGCATAAAAGTATTCGCCTTTATATAAGCACCGATTGACCATCAGAGTCTGGTTCACTCACAAAGTATATGTAATCCAAAAATGTATGCCGCAGGATGGTTTACACCAAATAAAATCCACATCTAAAAAATTGATCTAAAAACTTATGGGAAATTACTTGGCTACTAAACATCACAGAAAACGGCAAAAAAACAAATACTAAAAAAAATTATGTAGGACAATGGTAGCTTTTCACATCGAGAGCAAATTCTTATTGCAATTTTGATGACGATCGTCACTACATTAAACAACAAGCTTATCAGCATATAAAAAATGCAAGAGGTAGAGCAAATGATGGCATACTCAAAGATGAAATACCTAAATGTTGTAAAATGTTGTAGGAACAGAACTCTCAATCACTATGCAGTAACTGGATGTAATTTTGGTGAAGATACTAGAGGGCTGAATAGATTCCATTAATTCCACTGGATTACTCTGCTTGCCTTATCATACACAAGCAGTAGATATATACGTGAAGAAGTGTCACAGCAGCATCACCCAACGTCTGTGGATACAAGGAAGAGATGGATTAGGTTGATACATAGGAAACTTATGCCAGTCTTTGATAAAAAATCACAATTCAATATATAAATAAAATATTGTGCTCAGATGGAAGGGTGGTCAAGCTACGCACTGTTGTGTCATGAAATGCAGCCACCCCCACATGATACCTCCTTGGTAGATTTAAAAGCAACTACGCAAGAGCTGTATTCCAAACAACAATTAGTTGTAAGACACAACAGAGTGGAAACACCTTTTTTTACCAAAAGTTGTCAGTTTTGCTCCCGTTATACAGAACAAAGATATCGTTTTATCTTTTAAATATGTTAAGACAATAATAATAAAGGTTTAAATAACACTCTTAAATAATATCCAGCTCTATAGGAATTTTTTAATTTTTTTGAAAAAATGTCAAATTTTACCCAAAATTTCGACTTTTGGACCAAAAGCGCAGACTCAAGCCATTTTTTTTCAGCGGTAATATTGCACGCAGATGATGTACTAGTATAAAGGCAACTTTTGGCACCTACCCGTTTTTGATTTTAAAAAATTAATTTTTTTCGCTCCACCCTAGCCTATATCCCACGTGTTGATAATTGGCCGTCATAAACACAAAACCAAAACTCTATATATAAACATATTTCTTGAGTATATAATCGTATATCTATTTAATTACCTTTAAAAAAATTTCTAATTAAGTAATTAAATTTGAAATTTAATTACGCACCTTTTAAAGATAATTTTAAAAAAATTTAAAACTGTAGCATAATTTTTAAAAAATGGGAAAAAATTGATACATAAAAAGTAAAATTCACCAATGTGTAATAAGCTAAGTGAAATAAGAATAATATATTATATCAGTTATCTATTACAAGCTAATCTGTGTTCAACTTGGTGGAACTTTTAGATATCACATTATTCGTTTTAGAAAATTACGTAGCATTGTGTTTATTTAATGGAACTTTAAACATGAACGGAGAACACAGCTAAGTCTTCTATCTAGATTCAGCGATATAGTATCAAGCTATTTTCATACTTGGTACTGTGCGAATGTATTAAACCTTGTTAAGCCAGATACAACACAAACAAGTAAAATTAACATTAGTTAAAATTTTTGCACCCTCTGAAAATCCAAAGTCTGTGCCCTTTTCCCTGGCCCAGTCCGACCCTGGTTCCAATTATTACGATGGAAGTGATTTGGACACAGGAATGTCAACCGATGATGATAGCAATGAAGAAGACTGAGATTTCTGGTATTTATTAATTCTTAAGAGACTGGGTGCAATATTTTCATGAGTATTAATTATTTTTTGAATTGCTGTGCCTTATCCACATGAAAACAATATGCATTAAAATTTAAAACAAGATTTCGGTTTTCTTTCATTGTAAATGTCTTTTGAACTGTTTATACAATTGAAAATGCTAATAAACAAAGCTAAATATAATGATATTAAAATAAAATCTTAATATACAAATAATTTGTGTAACATTTTATGTTCAACTATATTTGTTCTTTCTATTTTTTCATTTAAATCTCTTTAATAATGTGATAATGGGAAAAATAATCATACATATCTATGGATAATAGATGGCACCCACCTTTTCAATATGGCGTCTATAAGCTACCACAAATTTCATAGTATCATCATAAAATGAACACCTAGGACCAATGTGAATCCAAAAAGGTATATATCATCAAGTTCTCAGAGATGAAACCAAAAGCCCTAATTTTGGCTTCTTTCTCAATGACTAATAACAGGATTTTTTAACAGTAAGTGCTTTTTGCCGCCATAGCCATTTCTTTAGTGATAGTGTCAGTGTATCTTTGAAAACATGTCTTGCAAAAAATATAAAAGTTATACTGCCGAATTCAAACTAAAAGTTGTAGAAAATGCAAAAAAGATGGGAAACAGAGCAGCAGGCCATGAATTTAATATTGATGAATCCAATATTTAATTAAATAAAATTATATTCGATTCACCAATAGTGCGGATCATAGGATGGTGCAGATTTTCTGCTACCTTTTTTCCTGTGAAAAGAAAAATTGCATATGCGAATGTGCCGCCACAGATTACAGGCTGGAAATTATGGTAGTTATTTTGAGATGATATTATGGTACTTAAAAAAAAAAAAAACGTGTTTTTTGACTATAAACTATACATATTCCCTAACACTTCCTAGTACGAGGGGGAAAACATAGCATATTCATTTTAGACCTAAACTGAAGGGATTAAAAAAATTCCTAGTTTCCCCCTAATTAATTCTGATTTCAATTCCCTAAACACGGGGCTAAAAGTGTTATACAGTAAAATATTTACTGAAAAAGTAACAGACTAACAATGCAAATTTCTTCTATATCTGCCGAGTAGAACTTTTGAAGAAGGCTAATCTTTCACAATCTGGTTCACCTCATTAAAGAACTTTTTCCCTTAATTCTATAACTAAGCAACATAGAACATTATCTGTGCATACGAAAACCTTCTCTGAAAAAATGTGTAACTAACAGTGCAAGTTCAATTGAAATCTATTCAGCAGAAACTTTCTTAAAAAGACTAATCATTCATAATTGGTTTTAAATGGTTATTGAACTTTCCACCATAATTCTACAACTAAGCAACATAGAGCAATATATTATATATTAAAACCTTGCCTGATAAATTATCTAACTAACAATCCAAGCTCCATCAAAATCTATTCAGCACAACTCAAATTATAAGCTTCCGGAACAAAATTCTAATTAGCATTTTATATATATAAGTAGATGGATTAATTTTCTTTCATTTCGGGTTAGATTGCACAACAATGAAATTTTTTTTGGCAGTTTTCGGGATGATTGGAAATTACAGTCCTGCATCGGGTCGAGTAACCTGATTTTACCCGAACTCGAACAGCAGGTCAGGTCTGGTTTATACTATTTTTTCCGCTGGGTGTAAGGTTAACTTTAAGCATTTCGGGTTATGATTTGTCTCTCTTTGGTCGGATTCGGGATGAATAGATTTTTCAAAACGAAGTCCTGAATATTTTTCAAATGAAAAAGCTATGTTCATTTTTGTACATAAGCGATAAAATTGTAGGCTACTTTTCCGTAAATGCAATAAAATACAGATTAATTTTCTTTCACTTTGGGTTCAGGTATACATATATATCAGGTTTGGGTTGCAGGATGACGGGTAGAGTTGGATTTCAGTTTAATGATTTTTGTCGGGTTTGGGTAGGGCACAACCTGATCCATGCAGAACTCTAGTATCAGGCTGAGGAGGATATTAAGAAAATTACATAATATGATTTAATAAAGCAAATGATTTGATAGTGTTGTAGTGATTGCAGTAAATATAATGTGACATTAATTATGCAAAATAAAAAAAATTCAAATAATTAATGACTTGAATTAAACCCCTTCTTTAAAAAAAGAAAAAGACCCTCTAAATTTCAGGATAAAGGGGGAAATTCACCTCGAAAATTCCAGCCCTAAGAGGGATGAGTTTTCATGTGATCATTTTGGACACAGCTGAGAAGCAATTAATAGAATTTTTTCACGCATATCTTTTTAAAATTAACCAAAATACTATCATTAATGATAAATGTCTCACCTTGAGAATGTTGGAGTAGCAAAATCTTTAGAAAATATTTTTGATAATTATTGGTTTCTGTGCTAAAGTGTTTACTTATTGGGTATATTTTTATTGTAATAAAATCTGACAAGTTATTTTAACTTTTGAGCATTTTTTTTTTCTTGAGTCTGACGTATTATGACAGATAAATTTTCAGAAATATCAAATTCCTCGGGGGGGGAGGCGTGCCTCCCCCCATCCCCCTTCAAATGGCATCTGTGATTTCCACTTCGGGCAGGCAGAAATCACTGCCACAGATAATCTGTGGATTCAACAATGTACTAAATTAAATTTAATATATACTTTTTAATTTTACATGTTTATGCAATATAACATGCAAGTTCATGACCTTATGGTCTTACTAATAAAATAAGATTCCATTTAAAAGAAATAAAAAACAAATTTTAATCAATTTAAAAGAGATTAAAATTAGATCAGTCATTATCCTGATTTTGAATAGTTAGGCCTAAGATCACATTATCTTTAAGTCTATATCTATATTTGAAATAATTGCAGTAAAAATCAGACACTAAAATATTTATATACAATACCTTAGATAACAAAAGCAATGAATATTTTCAGGGGAGCTACAAAACTATACAGCATTAAGAGAAAAAACTTCAGATCCGAGAAGCCTCAAAGCTATTTGGTGCTATTTCGCAAAGGAGACGCCATACTACTATTCGATTAACGATGTCGATGGAACAAAAATTTCGATTATGTTTTTTCTTGCTCAGATCTTCTCAAATCCAAAAGGGCTACTTTCTGACATATTTTTTAAATCATTTTTTGTTCGGAAACGGTCGAAATTGACAGGTCTTCATATTTAGAAACTTTGTAAGCGAAAGACATATTCCATTTTTTTGGTAAACGCAAAAGATCGTTCAGAAAATATTGCAAAATTTGGCGTTTCCTGGGGCGGAAAGTATAGTAAGTAGATTCTAAGCCAGTCGTCACGTGACCATGATTACTTATAACGCGATAAGCGATTTAAGTTCTCTAAATCTCTTCATTTTTAAATTCTCCTAGATACATTTTCAAAGGATCTTCAACTTCTGGCTTTCTATGATACATACAACACAATTTTTAGTTTATCTTAGTAAATCTGTCGCAGCAAGGCTAAAAACTTCAGTAGTGCTGCTGTCTATTGCTTAAGATTGCAAACTTTAATTACTACGGAGTTTGCTGTTCAAATAAAGAACTGATTAAGATTTAAAATATCTTAATCAAACATTTTTTAAAGTGAATTAAACATCGAATAATAGTCATCAATTTTAGAAACACAAAGCAGGGGTGTAGCTACCGTGGAGCAGTTAGAACAAACTGCTCCAGGCGCACGAATCCTAAAGGTGCAAAATTAAAAAGATCGAAATAAAGATTTGTAAAAATATTTGTAATTTTTTTCATTATTAATCAGAAATTATAGATGAATCCTTTTACAACTGTCATATTGCTATGATATTTTACATTCTGTTTAACCTCAATTATTTCGATTTAAAATGTTTTTATACACAGTTTAAATAAATTACTTTTATTTGCGAAGCTTTAATTTTAATTCATACCATATTCCAGCCTCAAGTAACTTCTCCAACATCATTTGAGCACGTCAGATTTTTTTCCCTGTGACTTTTTCGTAGACGACTGTTGAAGATTTTCAAACCTTAAAGTAATGAAAACTTATTTACAGAGCTCTCATCGGTCACTTTATTGGCTACCACTATTCCCAAACCTGGAAATTCTTCCTGGTAAATTTCTATTGAAAGTGTTTTATAAATGTATCATGATGATAACTGTATGGAAATAATGGTAGCCAAAGAAGTCACTGCTGTGAAACCTATGTTTATATACCTATGTATAACAGCAATGCCATATCTATTTAGTTATTTACGATTTGAAAAAAATAATAATGTGACAAGTAGAAGAAAATTATTGGCCATTTTACGAACAAAAAACCAAAAAAAAAAAATGAAAATTGTAATTTTTTTTAACTATTTCGAAAAATGGTTATTGTCCTCGTCAGGGTAGAAAATACAAAGCATATATGAAGC
Organism: Maratus speciosus; assembly: GCA_963932465.1. Lineage (NCBI taxonomy): Eukaryota > Metazoa > Arthropoda > Arachnida > Araneae > Salticidae > Maratus > Maratus speciosus. The sequence goes on along the minus strand of OZ010799.1, from coordinate 52,699,937 downwards.
TTTTTATTGGTTTAATATGCATTTTATTCATTTTCTGATTGGTCTATACGGTAATCTGTATTTCCCTTTACTTTCAACAGAGATGGATACTACTGTTGCCACTATGACAAAAAAGTAATAAAAAGTACAAAAAAAATTAATAACTCAGAAACAAATTGAGATACAGCTTTCAAATAAATTGCATTTAAAAGTGCATTTTTTTCTCTATACGACGGTGTAAAAAGTAATATTGTGGGATGTTTAGAAGTTTATTAATGAAATTTCATTTAAAATGGGTCATCAGATTTCTTGGAAATCTGACGATGGAAAAGCGTTGACCCGAACAGCCAATGAAATGCTTGGACAATACGTAAGTTTCAGGAAATTTGACGATTCGCAGCTGATTTTTGTCACTTGCAATTTTTACATGTAATAATACTATTAATGTTTAATTCATGGCGTACGTAATGTATGATCAACTCCATGCGAATTTTTATGTCTTAAATTTTAGTCTTTGAAAAAATCATTTTCCAGATGGTCGTTGTAATTTGTTAAATTGCTTTTTTTTTTGTGGGAACTAAACATGCATCAATGCAGATTACAGAAGATTTAGTCTTATTCCACATCAGATCACGACGACAAAAATTAGATGGGTGTTGAGGGAGGAATGGCATAATAACTTTTGTGCATATTGTTTTTGAGATTTAAAAAATATGGTAAATCTCAAATGCAGAATGGATAAGCATATTCCTTCAAAAAGAGAGAAAAAATTAAGTATGTAATTCAGTGTTAGCCTATGTTAAATTTACACCACTTTTCCCGAAAAATATTTTTCCAGATTAAACCTTATTTAATCACAGAATTTTAGGATTAAATACGGTACACTCCCTCTAATCCGCACAGGTTGGGACCAAGGGTTTTGCGAATTATAGAATTTTGCAGATTATAGGTCATTTCTTTGTTTACATTGTAATATTTGGAATTTATCAACAAATATAGAAACCACGTTGTAAATAAATAACACAGAGATAAAAGAAACTGCTTTTATATATATATAAATAAACTATACCCAGTATTAGAAATAAATTTAAATAATATAATAATGCACAATTAATAGAAACCTTTCTACTTATATTTATATTTCAAACATCGCAGTGATAATGGTTTGCTTTATAGCTTTTAATGTATACTCTGCAATTTAATACTAAAGCCTTTTACAAGAGTCAGGATTTCTTCAAAAGTAACAAAAGTTTGTTTTTCTAAAAGATTAAGACATTTATTCAAAAGAGCTAATCCCTCTTTGAAAGTAATTTTACCTTTTATATAGCCAACAAATGCATTCAGAATATAACAATCTAATAGTTATTTATAAGATACACAGAATATTTCTTTCTAACTAATGCAGAAATGCATTAAAAAATTTTAGTGCATTTAAAATTAATTAAAATTCTTAATAAATTCATCATATTAGTCAATATTTATTACAGTCAAAATGTGAGTTATCTTGCCTTAAAAAAGATTTTAACTCTTTGTTTACATCTGAAATGTAGTGCGGATTATAGGCATTTGCGAATTATAGAGTTGCGGATTAGAGGGAGTGGACTGTAATTCAAAACATTTTGGAAAATAATAATTTGAGTTTGCCGAGGCTGTAATCAGGCTCTGCCCACACACCAGCACCATCCGATATAACATAATTAGTAGTCAATGAATTTTGGAATAATAAAATGCAAAAAAAATCTGGAGTTATGCCACTCAACTTTCCGAACAGCTTACAAGAATACTGTGTGTTCAAAACAGTATAACAGTGAATAAAAACTTAGATCGTAATTTCATACAAAGGTGATATATTTCCACTGGTGGATAAAGACCTCGTGTTTTAAAGAAAATCTGCTCTTTCATTCATAAATCTTAAACATTTTTCTAATGGCATAATTTTAAACAAATTTTCATTATGGCCATGCTTTAACAAAGACTATAAGATAAAAAAAAAAATAGGATTGTACTAAATTAATTCACATTCTGGCATACTCAGACTGGCACGCCAGGCAACCGACCTGCGGGTTGGTGAGCCTTAAACCAGGTAAAGCTGTGCTCTTCCTGAGGTGAAACTCATAATTAGTACAAAATTTGCTACAAGCATTAGATTTGAACAGTCTTAAATTATTTATTAATTTTAAAAAATTTCAAACCTAAAAATGGCAAACCTAAAAAAATATCAATAGCAGATACTTCAGCTAAATTTTTTAAAAGTTATTATTGTCAATTTAAAACGTTAAAATTCTATTTCATCTGCAGATTTTATTACACAACCAAAATAGATCTTTTAAATAGAGTATTTAAATGGTTGCAATACCAGAGTTACAGATAATTGGAAAAACTGAAATGATGTAATTCATATATATATATATTTAGAGAAAGGTGTAAATTCATAATGCTAAGTCACAATAAAGCGAATAGAAAACTATTGAAGTAGACAAGTTAAAGTTTTAACTTGTCTATTACAGTAAGTCTAGACCTGATAATGATTTCTATTGAACTGTATATCTATTGATTTATTTATCATGTCTGTGTTTGGGTTGAAGACTGTCAAAATTATTTTGTTCATTTCAAATAGATTTCAGATGGGATATACAAATCTAAAAAGTTCTATTCGTCGGTATTTAAACATAAATATCAATAATGAAAACAGAAGATAAAAACATCATACTTACAAATTTTACTGAAAAAAATAAAAACTTTAGAAGACTCCTTTAAAAAATGTAGGTGAAAAATAACTTCTAGAAACTGAGTGTTGAAAAAGAAATTTGCAGTTGAACGTTTAAATACGATTAATATTTAAGTGAATTTGACACACTTCATTTCGTTAAAAAATAAAATTTTTTCAACTTTTTACTTAAAATAAATTACAATAAAGCCTCCCTAAAGTGACCACATTCCATTCCAATAAAAATTAGCCGCTCCGAGAGGTGGTCTCTTAATGGAGGTCATGTGTAAATCTAGATTTTAATTGTTGAAAAACGGTAACAATTAATGTTACTAAAATTTATTTTTCACATTAGGGAAAAATATAAAAATTTAAGTTTTAAAACAAAAGTTAATTATGTAACTTAATTACTGCAGAGTTTAAAAAATGAATACATTGATGTTTGTTTTGATTTTACGGTTTTATCGTTTATAACTTTTATTTCCAATTCCTTTCGAAGTGTAGTAAATAAAATGCAATTTTTTTTTTTTTTTTTTTTTGGACGGGAACATATAATGACGATTTCATTAATTTAGAGATATTATTTCTTTGAGAGTTCCCTGGAAGAATAGGGCAGGGGAGTTTATTGACTGTCATCCTTAATTTGTCATCAGAGTTAAATTCATTACCTAAAAAGGCACAAGGGAGTTTAAACACTTAAAAGTTACCATAATAAATAAAATTTCTAATCTTAGTTTAGATGTTTGATGAATAATGCACTTTCCGGAATTATTTTTCTAATAAAACCTTCTTCAAGTGACCAGGAGAAAATGGAATTTGCTTCATTTTCTTCAAAGAAATGGGTTGCTCATGGAGGGAGTTCAATTGGGATGGTCTCTGAATAGAGGTAAAATTAGTATTGAGCCTATGGGAATAAATTTCGTCCCATGAAAAAATGGTCGTTCAGGGAGGTGGTCGCACAGGGAGGTTTCACTGTAATTAATAAACCTAGGGATAGCAAAGTTCATTTACAGAGACAGTCAAAAGTATTCCGTTTACAGCCAATGGGAAAAAATCTTTTCAAATGATTTTTAATGATGTTACACGCTTTCAAGCATAAAATAATTGATATGCATTTACGAAATGCACTAAAATAAGCATTCTGAAGAATATGTGGTGCAAAGAATACTTACCGTATTTACCCGCGTATAAGTCGACCCGCTACTTTCCCAATCAAGAATTTTGAATTTTTTAAAATCCTGCGTATAAGTCGACCCCCCACTTTTCCGATCAAGAAATTTGAATTTTTCTTAAATACATTATTCAAAATCACATGGAAAAAAAAGGAAAGTACTAAATGTACAATAATAAAGAAACTTTAATTTTTTTTTCATTTATTCGAAATCATATGAAAAAAAAAAAGTATTAAATATGTAATAATGAAGATAATAAAATACTAAAGTAATATACAAAGTTAAACTGATTCAAGGTCCGATTCAGTATCGGATTCGCCAAACAATTCACAAAAATTCTCCGTCGTTATTGGCTCATCACGATACACGTTTTCAATCTCTGTATCGCGACATTCTTCCTCGTCGTTATCACATTCGAAATTGGCATCATCTTCTGTGCTGTCTAGTTTGCTGCTTATGCAGCATTTCTTGAACGATTTTATAATCATTTCGGAAGGAATTTGATTTCACGCATCTTTAACCCACTGGGCAATTATGCAATGTCGGGCTTTCTAATGTTACCGCCCTTTGTAAATGTTGGACAACCAGATGAAATCCACTCTGTCCAACATTTTCTAATATTTGTTTTGAAGGGCTTTTTGAGGCAAATGTCTAGGGTTTGAAGGACGGATGTCAAACCTCCCCGGATTACAGCTACAGTCGTTTTCAGTTCTTTTGTCGCTTTATTCATGTTTTCAGAAAAATGGCCACGAAACGAGTCGTAAACTAAAAGGGGAGGTTTTTTGAAAACACCTCCCAGTCTTTTACCCCACACATTTTTAAGCCAGTCGACTGTTCCGTCAGCATCCATCCACCCCTCTTCATGGGCTCGAATCAGCACACCAGAAGGAAATGTAACGTTTTTCTTTTAAAAATAATCAATGGATGAAGCTTATTACCGTCAGCCAAACAGGAAAGAACGACCGTAAAACGGGTTTTTTCGTGCCCAGTCGTTTTTTCCAAAATACTTTTTCCCCTCCTTGCAATTCACTGTTTTATTTTCTGGTAGAGGATTTTCCATATTTCCTATATAGCAAAGTTCAAAACATTTAATTTTTCTTTGATCGATGATGTATTTTTGAAATTTCATAATCTTTGCTTCCAAGTCAGATGGTAATTTTTGTACCAGTTTAGTGCGCTGGCGTAAAATCAAACCATGACGATTCTTAAATCTAGTGCACCAATGTTCTGATGCACGAAATGTGTTTGGAACACCACACTTTTCTTCTTTTGGAAGCTTCATTGCTCGTAAACATATGCCAGTTCTAGTGACAATAAAACCATGCAATACATTTTGAGTTCTGGGAAGGGCGATTTTCCACGCCGCAAAGCTTTTTTTGATTTTGGGATGTTTTCTAGCTTCGCCAATCACGAATCAATTTTTTTTTAACCTCAAACTGATGAGAAGCTGCACAGTTGTTAGACTCTTTCCGCAAAAGAAATAACTTTAAGTTTAAATCCAGCTGCGTATGAATTGCGTTTCTGCTTTCTAATAACTAAATCAGCCATATCAGTAGAAACAAGGAGAAAAAGTTCAGTAAGTTAAACGAAGAAATAATGATTATGTGTGCCATCAAGAACACCCAAGATATAACCCGGGTCACGTATTTTTAGAGAGTCACATGTTTCTAGCCACTCGTGGACTATTCAATTGCACATAGAGGGGATACATTCTCGGAGTTTTATCCACTGATCTGTCAGAAGGAGGAGGGGGGGGTGGGTAGTAGGCGTACATTCATCGCCAGGACCAAACCCGCAAACCCGTCACTCAGTCTCCTCTTTTTCTCTCATGGTATGGAAATCGACAGTAAACGACGTCATTCTGTTATGGAATGCGAAAAGAGAATAATTGTCTTTCAGAAGGGCATTTTTGACTTCTGGTAAAATTAAATTTAAAAAAAAGGACCCTCGTATAAGTCGACCCCCAAAACTTTAAAGTCTTTTTTTGTTCAAAATTTCTCGACTTATACGCGGGTAAATACGGTATTATTCATTTACAAGGCCACACAAAAGAATTCCATTACATAATGATATGGTGGGAGATTGTTTGCATCATATTTTAATTGTGTTAAACTATTTCATATATAATGAAATTGATATATGTCACTGAGGTTTACTATACATTATTTCATGCATAATAAGAAGTTCAGAGCATTTACAGGGACACACAAAATATTTCAGATACTATATTGTGTCCAAAATACTGTACATAAGCAATGATTGCTGGAAATACATTTTTAATTATGATATGCACTTTTATGTTTCACTATATTCATGTATACTATACAGTGTGCATAAATGCTATGGTTCATATACAGGGCTACACAAAAGAATTCATAAGGGTTACTGAGTATGAGCGTAAATTGCTTAAAGGTGGTTTTAAAGGAGTTACACAATTTTATGCTGAAGTGCATTTAGTTTATTAAGAAATGTTTGTAGAATATAGATAAAATGATATACATGATATACAGTAAAGAATTGGATACATAACCGTTTATGATTGATAATATCTGAAAATGTGATTTCAGTAGTTTTAAGGTGTTTTAGTTTAAATTAAATTTTTGCTAAATAGTGGCGTGTAATAAAGGTACTATTGGCTATGGACAATAACTTCTGAAATCAATTTTTAAAATGTTTTATGCGTTTCCTAAAATGTTTACTTACTTATTTTATTTACATTATTTCCCTAAACAACGAAATTTTGTTAAAGCATTCAGGGAATATTGGAATGTGTTTCATAATCTATGCTTAATGCATGATTTTTCTTTCTTGTTTATATATATCATGATATTTTATTGAATTTTTCTCAATTTAACTTTCTGAAAACCTGATTCTTACAGTAATCCTAACATAGAACTCACTTCTAAGGAAATATCTAACTGAAGCTATTTCAGAAAGTCCAAAAGGTTTTTCAATCGAGATATTAAGGAACATTTTATGATGTCCTTAAAATAAGGCAAAATCTTTTAAAATCATAAATTGATAAGTAAGGCACGATTAATGCATTTTATATAAAATATGTTAGTTGGACACTCCTTGTTATTATGTTTTAATAATTTTGATTTTTAAAGAAAATCGAGATAAGTACACTGGTGTGCAAAACTTAAGAAACAAGCATAAAATGCTAATTTTCGAACATCTGAGTACTGAAAAGTAAATGATATAACATCAGGTGTAGCAAATAGGTATTATATCTACAACACACCTAGTTGATGTGACATCTCCTTCATGTTACACATGGCCACATGTGTCACAGTCACAACGGAGAAACAAAATTTGGGATATTTCATTCATCTCATTATTACTCTAAAATGATCATCATATGGTGACTCCACTGAGAAGTCACTGTGACTGTTACTTTGTGGTGAGTCACCATGCGAAATTACAAGACAATCACATTGTGATTCTCATGTGACTATCATTTGAAGATTCAATTTTGAAGTCATCGTGAGCATTACATTGTGCTGAGTCTTTAAATAATGTTACAAGGAAATCACATGGTGACTTTCAGGTGACTAAAACTCTACTGTGAAGTCACCATTGCGCTTCTTTGTGAAAAGTCACCAGATGATTTCATTTTCCATCACTGGTGAACTCGGTACAAAACAGCTATCATGATGATTTTACAATGGAGTCTCCAAATAACGTTCACATGGGGGTCACAAGGTGACTTCATTGTAAAGTCATCTGGTGACGCGTCACAAAGCAGCAGTCATGGTGACTTCTCGGTGGAGTGATAAAATGAGATTAAGAATGAGACGAATGGAAGATATCACATTTCAGTTCATTGTAGTGACTGTGAGACTTGTGACTTTTTGTGAGGTCATAGAGACTGTCTATAGACTGGCTGTGATGTTAGGATAACACCTATTTTTTACACTTGCTGTTTATAGAATTTTCTTTTGAGTACTCACGTATTTAGAAATTAACATTTTGTGTTAGTTGCTTAAGTTTTGCACACTAGTGTAATATATGTATATACAGTCGAACCTCGTTATCCCAACACCCGGTTTTCACGTCACTCTGCTTATTACGTCAGTTTTTCAAAGTCCCGATTTTCTGTATATGATTTTAATGTAAATAAACTCCGGATTTTACGTAGTTGAATAATTTTCAACTCCTTATATCCTGACGGTTTAGGAAAATTGTCTATTTTTCATAATCCTTCTTATAAGCACGGAAATTAAGCGGTAAGAAATGTCTTAAGCAAACTTTTCACAAAAGTGTCTAAAATACCCATCGAGATAAATGAGAAATTTTACTCCAATCTTTTATCTGAATAAATAAACCCCCACTCTATGAATGACACACTTAAGCTCCAGATAGATGTATCAGTCTACTCGCGGCCTTCTTGTTCTGGTCAGGCGGCACTTTCTTGTGGTTACAAGGCGTTTTTCATCCTACTAAAACAGAAGTATTGCATTGCATTGAAACGATAAAAAATTCTCTTACATCCATTTCTGAAACACCGAATATTGATTACAATTTGTTGTATAATATTGAAAAAAGGATTGTATTAAGCACATCTAGGGAAAAGCAAACCTTAATTGATCAATATTTCATGTAACAATATAAAAAACAAGTCATCATAAATCTTATTTTTATTCTTTTTAATTTTGTTTTTGTGTTTATTTTGTTTAATTACAATGTTGTATTGCTTAAAAATGCAAGAACAGTTATGAATTTAAAATTGTCTTAAATTAATTAAAAATATAGCTTTTTATAAACATATTTTTCTCAAACTCCGGTTACCGCGAAACTCCGGTTACCACGAAACTCTGCTTATGGCACTTTTTTCTGGTCATTAGAGTGTCGGGATAACGAGGTTCAACTGTATATATCAAAAGGATACTTTTGTACAGATTTACTGTTTCTTCTATGTATCTGAGTTCTAGCATGATTTCTATTTCTGCAAATCTCTTAACAATTTTATTATCAACAACTGCTCAGGTTTTTGTAGGAGAGAAAAGACACACCTCTTCTCCAACTAATTTGATATTTTGTTTAATGTGCAACAGGAAGACGTAGCTTGTTGAAATTTTCAGACGATAATAGATGGCAGCATAGAAAATTATTAATCGAACTTGGATCGAAAAGCTTTTGGTATTCCGTCTACCGAAATGTATTAGAAAAATGTCCGTGCGTGTTTCCTTACATAATTTTCTATCCGCATGTTAAATCGTAACTTTCACATCGTATTTCTGCTATTGTTGAAAATATTCCATGTCTGATTATTTCTCTTTTGATTCCCAACACAGCAGGAAAATATTATAATTTGACGGAAGTTGCCAGTTACTGTGTACTTGAGTTAGGCCTAATGATCGTCGTTTAAGCAACATTTCGTTTGAAGGTAATTTATTTAAAGGCATAATGTTTATTTATTAAATGTATTTTTTATTATTATTACTCTTTTAATGCAACATTTGTCTACTTTAATGTCATTACTGTAATAATTTCAAAATGTCAATTCTGTGTGCGTAAAAAGCAGGGTTGGCAAGTTTCTTCCCAAGTTGAAAAAACCATGGGAAAAACCGGCCGGAAGAAACTGTTATTCTTTAACAATTTACAATATAAGTTTCAACTTTGTGAGAAACAATAAATGTATTCTTATAATAGATAACATTAAGTAAATTTCATTAGACCTATACAAATTTAATTAATTAAATAGACTAAGTTATCAATTACTAATTAGGGTAGATGCACCAGTTTTGGCCACTGTACCAGTTTTGGCCACATTGGATCAATTTGTCCAATATTTAGCCTGTGAATTCATGCTAACAAATAATATGCATTCTTACACTTTAAGCAAACTCTCTTTTATCATTTACAATATCATTTGTTTATTTTTTGCTAAAATGCGATTTGCAAAAAAAATAAATGTGTGAAACTGCAGTGTGTGCTTACATGTATTAAGATTTTTGCTTAGCTGACAAGTTTTCAGAATCTTTCAACATTAGGCACTTATAGGGTTCTATTTGTTCTGAAACAAATTTCTATTAGGTTTTATGAGGTAAGCTTTCTCTCTACTGCAATTTTACATTTAAATTACTTATTTTAACAGTTTAATGGGGGGTGGCCAAAACTGGTGCATTAAATTTGCTATATGTACCAGTTATGGCCATAGGGGTGGCCAAAAAGGGTACAACATATGTTCCACTTTTGGCCACATGATTCATTATCATTATAGAGGGAATTTTAGCCATTTAATAAATTTAAGAACATCTGGATAAATCAAAATCAATTTAGTTTTGTTTTATATAGTAATGGCTTCAATAATAATAATTAAAAAAAAGCAAGGCTAATGGCAGTTCTAAATAGGGATTTGTTATTCTCTGTCCAATAGATAATTCACTTTAGAAAGGACATTGTGCTAGCCACTAAAGAAAATATAGTATTGTGTTTATTTTTGATAAAGCAAAAGGGGAGGTGATATGTAATTTTTATGTATGATAAATAAACTAAAACATAAATTTTGAAAGATTTTACAACTTATAAATTAAAACGTTCAATAAAATTATAGCATGATTTAATTGCTTGTATTTTTCCTAAAGAAATGAAGACGTTCCATAATTTTTGCAATATTTCAGGCACACGGATTTAGAAATACTAAATATTGGGAAAATCTTTACTAGAGAATCTAAATACAACTAAGAATGTATTTCACATTATTTAAAAAGAAGAGGATTCATTTTAACAAGTTTAAAAGAGATTTTGTGCTCTTTAAAAATGGCCTAGAGAGGAACACTGCTCTAAGATAAGAAGTAAAATTAAGGCCATTCAAAATGTAATGCCAGCACTACAAGCTAGCAAAGTTTTGGAGAAACCCGTTCTTGCCTTACATCAGAAGTTTGTAGGACGGACACCACTTTCCTCTAATAATGTTGAATCTCAAGTAGTAGATCTAGGTACTAGGAATTGGAAGTTAAAAATCAATTAGAAAAGTGGATCTTAGATATTGTCAGAATACTATTTCCTATAAAAATGGAACAACTTTTAAGATTCTGTCCAGAAAATTGTAGCCGGTAAGATAGAAACTCCATTTCAAGATGGAAGACCAGGTATGAAATGGTATGATTCCCTTCTGAAATCACACCCTAAAATAACTTGCAAAGAAGCAGGGTACTTAAATAAGGCATAAGCTAATATAAATCAAAAGATAATTTCAAGAAGTATAACTTTTTGATGAAAATCAAACCAAAATCAGAAAATGCTTTCAAGAAATATAACACTTTGATGAAGATTCAAGTGTTCTAAACAAGCCACAATCCATGAATAATTATAAAACTGATTAAATAGTTAATCTTTATGTCCTATAGGCACTGTTGTCCCGTTTATTAATCAAATTTAAATATATTTTTTTGTTTTTTAATTGAAACTTTCAGTTAAAATCAAAATAAGTATATTTTACTTGATGTTTTTATCAATTCATAAAGAAATTTGCAAAATTCTCTTAATACAGCAAACAAATATATGTGTGGTAAAATAGATGTTGCATAAAAATGCTTTATTTTTACTTATTATCAATTAAAACGTTTGTTAAACTACATGATATTGGAGTGGCCAAAACTGGTGCATAGAGATGGCCAAAACTGGTGTAGGGGTGGCCAAAACTGGTACAAATTGGAATAAATTACTTGATGAGTTATTACTCACAATCTAAAATATTCTGTAGAAAATCATTATAGCTAACAGAAAGACAATTAAATTTACTAAAGAATGATGTTATTATGATTTAATATGCTTAAATCGGTCAAGAACTGTAAAATTTCTATTTTGAATTTTCTCTAAAAGTGGCCAAAACTGGTGCATCTACCCTACATCATTTTTAATCCAGATCACACACCTGTCTGAAGCTATTCAATTATTGGCTACTAGAAGAGAAGAAATTTTATCCAAATTATACAAAATCAATTACAGTATGGAACCATTTATCCGGAAACCAGTTATCCAGAATGATATTTCCAATTGACTTGTTTCACAAAAATGAGCCATTCAGTCCCAGTTTGATATAGGGTAGATGCACCAGTTTTGGCCACTTTTAGAGAAAATTCAAAATAGAAATTTTACAGTTCTTGACCGATTTAAGCATATTAAATCATAATAACATCATTCTTTAGTAAATTTAATTGTCTTTCTGTTAGCTATAATGATTTTCTACAGAATATTTTAGATTGTGAGTAATAACTCATCAAGTAATTTATTCCAATTTGTACCAGTTTTGGCCACCCCTACACCAGTTTTGGCCATCTCTATGCACCAGTTTTGGCCACTCCAATATCATGTAGTTTAACAAACGTTTTAATTGATAATAAGTAAAAATAAAGCATTTTTATGCAACATCTATTTTACCACACATATATTTGTTTGCTGTATTAAGAGAATTTTGCAAATTTCTTTATGAATTGATAAAAACATCAAGTAAAATATACTTATTTTGATTTTAACTGAAAGTTTCAATTAAAAAACAAAAAAATATATTTAAATTTGATTAATAAACGGGACAACAGTGCCTATAGGACATAAAGATTAACTATTTAATCAGTTTTATAATTATTCATGGATTGTGGCTTGTTTAGAACACTTGAATCTTCATCAAAGTGTTATATTTCTTGAAAGCATTTTCTGATTTTGGTTTGATTTTCATCAAAAAGTTATACTTCTTGAAATTATCTTTTGATTTATATTAGCTTATGCCTTATTTAAGTACCCTGCTTCTTTGCAAGTTATTTTAGGGTGTGATTTCAGAAGCGAATCATACCATTTCATACCTGGTCTTCCATCTTGAAATGGAGTTTCTATCTTACCGGCTACAATTTTCTGGACAGAATCTTAAAAGTTGTTCCATTTTTATAGGAAATAGTATTCTGACAATATCTAAGATCCACTTTTCTAATTGATTTTTAACTTCCAATTCCTAGTACCTAGATCTACTACTTGAGATTCAACATTATTAGAGGAAAGTGGTGTCCGTCCTACAAACTTCTGATGTAAGGCAAGAACGGGTTTCTCCAAAACTTTGCTAGCTTGTAGTGCTGGCATTACATTTTGAATGGCCTTAATTTTACTTCTTATCTTAGAGCAGTGTTCCTCTCTAGGCCATTTTTAAAGAGCACAAAATCTCTTTTAAACTTGTTAAAATGAATCCTCTTCTTTTTAAATAATGTGAAATACATTCTTAGTTGTATTTAGATTCTCTAGTAAAGATTTTCCCAATATTTAGTATTTCTAAATCCGTGTGCCTGAAATATTGCAAAAATTATGGAACGTCTTCATTTCTTTAGGAAAAATACAAGCAATTAAATCATGCTATAATTTTATTGAACGTTTTAATTTATAAGTTGTAAAATCTTTCAAAATTTATGTTTTAGTTTATTTATCATACATAAAAATTACATATCACCTCCCCTTTTGCTTTATCAAAAATAAACACAATACTATATTTTCTTTAGTGGCTAGCACAATGTCCTTTCTAAAGTGAATTATCTATTGGACAGAGAATAACAAATCCCTATTTAGAACTGCCATTAGCCTTGCTTTTTTTTAATTATTATTATTGAAGCCATTACTATATAAAACAAAACTAAATTGATTTTGATTTATCCAGATGTTCTTAAATTTATTAAATGGCTAAAATTCCCTCTATAATGATAATGAATCATGTGGCCAAAAGTGGAACATATGTTGTACCCTTTTTGGCCACCCCTATGGCCATAACTGGTACATATAGCAAATTTAATGCACCAGTTTTGGCCACCCCCCATTAAACTGTTAAAATAAGTAATTTAAATGTAAAATTGCAGTAGAGAGAAAGCTTACCTCATAAAACCTAATAGAAATTTGTTTCAGAACAAATAGAACCCTATAAGTGCCTAATGTTGAAAGATTCTGAAAACTTGTCAGCTAAGCAAAAATCTTAATACATGTAAGCACACACTGCAGTTTCACACATTTATTTTTTTTGCAAATCGCATTTTAGCAAAAAATAAACAAATGATATTGTAAATGATAAAAGAGAGTTTGCTTAAAGTGTAAGAATGCATATTATTTGTTAGCATGAATTCACAGGCTAAATATTGGACAAATTGATCCAATGTGGCCAAAACTGGTACAGTGGCCAAAACTGGTGCATCTACCCTATATATTGCTTTAAACATTACAACATGCATGATATAACTTGCTTCCAATAACTAAGATTTGAATGGATTCATATTTAGTTATATATTGGACATTTTGATTTTTATGCATAGGAAAAATGGTAGTTTTTGTTTCCAAGGTATTTCTATAAATTGCCTTCTTTTAAACTTTCATTGTCTGATCTTGTTTGGACTTGATTCTTTCTGAATAGTCTAATAATTAATTTGAGATCAAAACACTGTCATATCCACATATATTCTACAAATCTGACCAAACAACTGTTGGTTTAATGCCCAACCAGTTATCCGGAACACATCTGACCCCGATGATTCCGGATAAATGGTTCTGTACTGTAAAAGCTATCAATTTCAATTTAACCAGCATATTTCTAAAATTATTTAGACTTCTTAAACTAGTAGTAAATAGTACAGATCATTTACTAATGGTAGAAAGAGACTCATGCAAATAAAAGACAGTGCTTTTAATTTACATCAATTTTATTAAAGTAAGTAATAATAATTAATGTATTAAAAATTTCATTAAAACCCTTATTTTTCTTACTACAGTGCAACATGGTATAACCAAACAAAAGTTTTTAAGCAATAGGATGCTGCAACTGGTTTCTCAACTTAGAATGGATGAATGCAAAAGATGAAAAAAATTCCTTCAAGTCTTACAGAACATGAAGATGATTTTAAAAGCATTTTGACATACCCATCAGCAGGGTCGTACTGGCCCACCGGGCAACGAGGCAAATGCCCGGTGCGCCCATCGTCACTTTTTTCTTTTTTTTTTTCTTATCTTTTTTTTTCTTTTAAGCAAGCATTTTGAAAGGCATAAAATTTTCAAAAATTTTCATTTGGAAAATTAAAAAGTAATGCTTTTTATTTTTTAAAGTATAGCATAAGCAAACTATGTGTGATAAAAGACAATTAGATAAACCAATTTCGAGATAACATAAGTTATCGACAATCAGATATGTCATTGTTACACATTGCATCCAGGACCAGACTCTGTTTCAAAGCCTGTATTAATGATAAATTCTAAGAAGAATAATATTAAGTACTCACTTATTTAGATATACGCCTAAATAATTTCTGTTCTAGGAATGCTTCTAATAAGTGTCTAATAAGTCTGCGTCTAATACGTTTGCATATTTTCTACGTCTAAGTATTTAGCGCCCCTGGTGTTGTGAGGTATTTTTGTATTTCTGCCTTTTGTGCAAGTATAAACGACGAAACACTGTATAAGAAACATATTCTCATTTTAAATGGATTCATTCACAGAGACTTTGATAGTCATGGCGCCCTGGTCCAGATTTTATTCAGTACCCCGAAGTATAGTAACTTCTACATAAATTAATATTGGTATTAATGATGTATTTAGTATATTTTCTGTCAAATATTCAGCGCCCTGGGTGGCTGCCCGGTAGTTTGGTATTTCTGTTTTTTGTGAAAGTACAAAAAACAAAAAACAAAACAAAAAAAATGCCAATTTAATACAAGTCATTTTCATTTTAATTTCATTTGGTCCCTTTGTCAGAGGCGGCTTTGGTAATCATGGCGCCCTTGGACAATTTTTTTAGCGCCTCTGTAAAAATAAGTTTAAAAAAAACTAATATTGTGTTTTCGTAATAATGGCGCCCTTGGTCAGATTTTTTCAACGCCTCTGTAAAAATAAATTTCAAAAAACTAATATCGCGTTTTTGTAATCATGGCGCCCTTGGTCAGATTTTTTTCAGTGCCTCTGTAAAAATGCTTTTCAAAAAACTATTATCGTGTTTTTCTAATCATGGCGCCCTTGGAGAGAATTTTTTCAGCGCCTCTGTAAAAATAAATTTCAAAAACTTAATATCGTATTTTTTAATCACTTAGTCAGATTTTATTTTTCAGCGCCTCTGTAAAAATCCCTTTCAAAAAACTTCCATCGTGTTTCTCTAATCATGGCGCCCTTGGACAGATTTGTTTAGGGCCTCTGTAAAAATAAGTTAAAAAAAAATATCGTGTTTTCTTAATAATGGCGCCCTTGGTCAGATTTTTTCAGCGCCTCTGTAAAAATAAATTTCAAAAAACTAATATCGTGTTTTTGTAATCACGGCGCCCTTGTAGGGGATTTTTTCAGCGCCTCTGTAAAAATAAATTTCAAAAACTACATCGTGTTTTTGTAATTATGGCGCCCTTGGACACATTTTTTTTCCAGCGCCTCTGTAAAAATAACTTTCAAAAAACTAATGTCGTGTTTTCGTAATCAATGCGCTCTTGGTGAGATTTTTTCAGCGCCCTGTAAAAATAACTTACAGAAAACTAATATCATGCTTTTGTAATCATGGCGCCCTTGGTCAGATTTTTTTAGCGCCTCTGTAAAAATAAGTTTTAAAAAACTAATATCGTGTTTTTGTAATCATGGCGCCCTTGGTCAGATTTTTTCAGCGCCTCTGTAAAAATAAGTTTTAAAAAACTAATATCGTGTTTTTGTAATCATGGCGCCCTTGGTCAGATATTTTTCAGAGCAGCTGTAAAAATGCCTTTCAAAAAGCTATTATCGCGTTTTTGTACTCATGGCGCCCTTGGGCAGATTTATTTTTCAGCGCCTCTCTGTAAAAATAACTTTCAGAAAACTAATATCGTAATTTTGTAATCATGGCGCCCTTGATCAGATTTATTTTTAGCGCCTCTCAGTAAAAATAACTTTCAAAAAACTAATGTCGTGTTTTCGTAATCAATGCGCTCTTGGTGAAATTTTTTCAGCGCCCTGTAAAAATAACTTTCAGAAAACTAATATCATGCTTTTGTAATCATGGCGCCCTTGGTCAGATTTTTTCAGCGCCTCTGTAAAAATAATTTTGAAAAACTATTATCGTGTTTTCTTAATCATGGCGCCCTTAGAGAGATTTTTTTCAGCGCATCTGTAAAAATAAATTTCAAAAACTTAATATCGCGTTTTTTAATTACGGCGCCCTTAGTCAGATTTTTTCAGCGCCTCTGTAAAAATAAGTTTTAAAAAACTAATATCGTGTTTTTGTAATCATGGCGCCCTTGGACAGATATTTTTCAGCGCCTCTGTAAAAATCCCTTTCAAAAAACTATCATCGTGTTTTTGTAATCGTGGCGCCCTTGGACAGATTTTTCTAGCGCCTCTGTAAAAAAAAGTTTAAAAAAACTAATACCGTGTTTTTTCAATCATGGCGCCCTTGGTGACTTGGCCAGATTTTTTTCAGCGCCTCTAGAAAAATAACTTGAAAAAAGTAGTATCGTGTTTTTGTAATAGCAAGCCCCCCCCCCCCCTCCACACACACACACGCACACTCCCCACAAATACACATAAATTGATGCCCTTAGTTCTACTAAAGTGGAGCATTCCATAATTTCTTAATGATAATATAAGTGTTAGACCGCCAAGGGCGCCAAGACTAATTCTTCACAAGATTTTGCAATGGAAACTTATGTAAATTTTGCTTTTGAAAGAAGAAAATGTTAATTTTTTCATATCTATTTAAAAATTCGATAATATTTTTAGCATCCGAAAAAGCTAATATGTAAAAACGTTTTTTTTTTACCGGATCTGCTTAACCTCTTTAAACTTCAAACACTACCCCGATATATAAATTGAAAAATACATATGTAATTAAAATAAATAGATAAACCACTAAAATTGTAAAAGTCCTTTTACAAAAGAATGGATAAATATAAGTAAAGAGAAGTGCAGATGTATTTGGGTTCAGTTTTCAATGCTGTTAGTCAGTAACGTGGAAGTTCCTAAGAAGACAAATTACCATTTCGGCGAGGTTTCAAATCGGTTCTATAGATACCCGGTGGTTTCTGTAGTAATACCAGATGTGACACTTTTATTATTATTATTATTATTATACCGTATTCTGGAGCTCTCTATCTTTCTGAAGAAAATAGAAATCGGCGGATGTGGAGGTATTTTCCCATGAAATACTAATTAACACACGACGCGCCTTTTTTTTTTTTTTTTTTTTTTTTTTGTGCGTGTGAGTTGCGACGACCATTGTAGTTTAAATTTGGCTTATCTGAAATTAAAATAAACAGTAATTTTTAATTAAATATGACTTATTTTAGTGACTAGACGAGACAAAGGGTGGAAATTATGAAAAGCTCTCTCTCTTTTTTTTTTTTTCTTAATGCTGATTATTTGAAGACGGTATTCAACTTTTATCGTAGAAAAATGCTGATTTTTGATAATTGACAAAAAAAAAAAAAAAAAAAAAAAAAAAATCCTTAATGCATTGCATAATTATATAAGACACTAGGGGGCTCTGCCCCCTACGAGCTACGCTCGCCAACCCCCGTTCAGGCACACCAAAATCCAAAAAGCACGCTAATTTGACCGGCTTTAAAAATATTGAAAAAACAAAACAAAAAAAAACAGTAGTGATTTTTCTGTAAACGGGTTACCATTCGTTTTCCTTGGATTGGAGATTTTTAAGACCAAATCTGCTGCTGTTAAGAGATTCAATGGCTGTTTACGTATTTAATTAAAAAATTAGTTAAACATTTGAAAATAAGCTAATGTAAAATGAATTAAGTAAACAGTGCCCTTGTCTCCCGGTATTTTTTAACAGCGCTATAAGATAGTTCTTTTAAGTAATTCATTTTAAATGTATCGTTTTAAATCTGACTTAATTTACACCAAAGTTTTATTTCTCTTATTAATATTCAGGTGAAAATACTTTAGTTGTTAGAAGGAAATATTATTTGTGCTGTCTTCGAATTCACGATAACAGTTGAAAAGATTATCTCAAAATATCTCGCGCAAATATATTTTTTAATTTAAATTGTTTTACCATATTTTTTGGCCATTTTAAATATGATGTAATTTCTTCCCTTTACAAGTTTTAGCGCATAATAATTTTTTTTATTTTAACATTTTGTTTCTCTTTTAAAATTCAAGTGTGAATATGGTTCTTATGACGTAATTTTCCTGCTTTTAACATGTGATCATTTAATTCTAATTTTAAAGTTTTTATTTCTGTTTACAATAGTCACGTGTAAATAAATATTTAATTTGAAGTAAACATTATTGTTTCGCTGTTTATACAATTGGCAACAATTTAAATTAATAACAGAAATAAAACCTCAAAAAAATGAGTCAAATAAAAAAAAATAAACGCAATCTGCACACCCGGAACTTATAACGTATAAAATGATCTAAAAATGATTAAATTCTCATGCATTCAGTGGTGTAGTCGAGGGGGGACGCCATCCCCCTGCGTCCCCCCACTTTTTTATTTTATTTCAAGCGTCCCCTTACTTTTTTTTTTCAAGGGGACGCTAAGGGCGCGAGGGGACGCAGATCTTCCTGATTTATTAAATGTTTAAAATAAAAAGCACTTTAATAAATTAAGAATTTTATGAAGTAAAGAATTGATTTTTAAAACTATTTGAGTTTTCTTTGAGTATTCAGAAAACAAACTGAAAGGAATTGGGAAGAAAGGGATATTTACTTGCCGTTTCACCATAATTAACAGTAGTGAAACACCTGAAATACCGCGCTAACATTAGTTCCTTCAGATGCATACATTAGTTTTACTTGGAATTTTCTAATCGAAAACTATTATCTTCCTCCTTTTCCTAACATAAAGACCACAAAAGCTCTTTGAAAAAGATCTTTATACACCGCAGTCTCCGTTTAAAAAATATCCAGATGTTTCAGTTTTGAAAGACTGGTCATGTTTTTCTCACATGGTAATTAACAACAGCATGTTTCCATTAGTCAGTAAATAAGGTATTTAAAGACGTTCGGGGTAATTGTCATATCTGTCACATACTGTTGGTTAGTAGGGGTCCTCAGATGACTGGTACGGTTTCTGCAATTGAATACAGAATAAATCAACAAAAGGGACACCAATGTAGACCGACAACTTCTGATATATTGCAGTGCCAAGAATCCCACTAAATCATTATCCCCCTTTCTCCTATCTTCCTGTATCATTCACATTGACAATTATTTCTTGGTTTACTATTCAGGGATTAATTCTTTAGACAGGAATAAACTACAAGCATTGGATTATTTTGAATTCCAGCGAATAACTCTGAAGTATCTGTTTTTTAAATTCTAGCCATAAGTATTTTGCATCAAAATTTCAATTTTTGAAGGAAAAAATAACAATGAAACGATATAGGCAACCAAAATTAGAAAGTTTTATAATTTTTTCGAAACGTTGGTCGTCGATGATAGTATAACAATGCTGTGATGATAGATACGAAATTATCGAGCACAATTGAAGATCAAAAGTCCGATGCAAGAGAATCGTAAGCATATTTTGAGTTTTGATCAATAATATTTTTAATTATATGCTATGTTATACCATGAATCTTTGATAAGGGTTTCATATTTTCCAAATATCAATATGTTTTTGTATAAAATTATATCTTTTGTACAATGGGATGGAAAGGAAACATAGGTGCCAGAAATGGTAGTTGAGCAAAATTGCCCCTCTTTAGATTTTCAAATTTAATTAACTAAATTTTCTTTCCCTCTCGAAAATTTCAAAAAATAACAAGGTTTGTTCTTCGCATAGGATTTAAAGTAATTGAACAGTAAAAGAAAGGATATCAAGAATTATTTATCAGGGAGAGGGTCTGTCCTCCTGAAGCCCCCGTAAAAGACTATTTTTAGTTCTGTGTTTCTTTTATGTTTGTGTATTTTTTTTTTCTAAACCACCGATTAAAATATATCAGGTGTGCAGAAAAAAAATAGTAATATGTTTCACTAGTTCTTTTTA
Source organism: Maratus speciosus (assembly GCA_963932465.1). Classification (NCBI taxonomy): domain Eukaryota; kingdom Metazoa; phylum Arthropoda; class Arachnida; order Araneae; family Salticidae; genus Maratus; species Maratus speciosus. Next base: position 52,679,158 of record OZ010799.1, on the reverse strand, counting down.
TATAAAAAAAAAAAGCTGATAGAAGTTTAATTTAGGAGTTTTTAATATGCGTTTTATTTGTTATATTTCTAAAATACTTTGTTTTAAAATAAAATATAGATTTTATTTAATAACGGCAATATTGTTTGAAAATGTCTGCAATCTCAATGAAATTTGCAGTAGCATAAACAATACAAAATTAAACTACAACATTTTAACACTTTCTAACATAGTTGAAAAGTTTATGACTTTGGTTCGTCATTCCGATTGCCCGTAAATAAACTTGGATTGCCACTCTATTTATATACATTATTATGATTTACTACTTACTACAAAGATTCTTTAATGAAAATGAAGTGTTTAGCACTTATAGTTCGTTTGCAGGTATACATAAAAAAATGTTCCGTTAAATTATGTCCTATGGAAAGAAAATTCTTTATTTTGTATTTTAATGATGTTGCACTACTTCAAACATAAAGAAATTGATATACATCACTGAAGGGCACAACAACACGCTTAATATTGAATATGAATACGTATCGTGTAGCTTCTTTCGTTTATTTACAGGGATATAGAAATAAATTACATTGTATTAATCTCGGATTACAGTAATCAGTGTTGAATTCAGACACTTACCTCGGGGGGGGGGGGGGGGGGGGAGGGATTTCTGTGGCTCTGAGGGTGACATTATAGAGTTCCGAGGGGGATTGCACTTTTTGACCATTCAAAACACGAAATCTCAAATATTCCGGGGGAATGTCCCCTCCGGGCCACCTCCTGAATTCACTAAAGACAGTAATTGTTTGAAAAGCGTTTTTTGAAATTTATATACGTTATTGAGGAGGGAGATAACGTCATCCACAGAAAGCATGGGGAATATATCATATCAATTTTCTTTAACAGTCTATAAGCAACATTGTAAGACGTGCTTTTTCAATCTCAACTAATTTTTATTAAATTCTGTGGAATGAATTCTACAAATTATATGCAGTGCAACCATTCAAAATATTTAAATTGTGTGGGCGGGATTTGATGAAAATGCATTTTCAAGAGTGTTATTTGTTTTTTAGCACAACTAAGTCTTACTGTGTGAATATAATATAAATAAATTCATGCATAGGACTGCACAAAAGACATGGATACACAAATATTGTCGTCAAAAACCTTTTTTTTAGTGAAAAGCGTTGTTCTATTTAATTGGACTTTTAGTTTTACTGTGTGGTATGCATAAAATACAAGGATTATATTACTGAAGATTTTGCATGTTAACACACGCAAATTCTTCACACCCGCTTTCTAATGTTAATCATATGGAAGATTTTTCTTTTCTTTTCTTGTTTGACTTTTAATATTTGTAAAAGATTTTTTTTTCATTAGATAGCTGAGGCCAATCTCTACAAAGGCCGAATCTTTTTTTTTCGATTTTGTTTGTATTTTTTTTTTTTTTTTTAATTTAGATAATTTTACTTTCGGAACCGGTTTCGAAAGTCGACCTATCCTCATAAAAAATGACTGCGAACAAAATCGAAAAAGTAAAAAACGGGCATTATGAAAATCGACCTTGGCTATCCAATGCAAAAAAAAAAAAAAAAAAAAAAAAAAAAACATTTAAAAATTTTGACATGCAAACGATATATCTTTTAAAAAAATTCCCTTAATGTCTTTAGGGACTACTTCAGTCTAGACAGTAATTACTGAGATAAGGCTTTTAACTTTAAGTATTTTCTAAATGTCTATTAACGCATCGCTGTCCCTTGTATGAAAAAAATAATTATAATAAAATATTTTTGATAGTATTAGAAAATATTTCATATTCTATGCATGGCGCATGATTTTTATTCTAGTTAAAGTTGCATTTGGAATAAAAAATGTAAAATCGTTGTAACATAAATTACGTTTAATGAATTTCTTTTTCATTTTGAATAACTGTGTATAAAAAAATAAATAAATTATTTATGTAAACAATATGTACCATTTTCAAAAATTTGAAAGAAAATCTTATCTATAGTTCGATGTTTAAAACTAAGATTGAAGTAACAGATGTTATTAGTACTAAGAGGCGCAAAACTTATTTATTTTATTAAATGGGAATGTAATTAACAGATTTTACATTTTTCTATTACAAATGCTGAATTAAATTGCACAAAATTAAAAAATAAATATTTTAATTAATCAGAACACATTTATGAAACTATTGAAACTGTTAATTACACTGAAACCGAAAAAGATGGTATAACTTTTATTTAGTAATATAGTTTATTAAAGTTGCGTCTAGGCATTTGTGATTTGCACCACGGGTGGATCCAGCTTTCCTTGTAGATGAGGTGGAGTCTGTGTGTCATGTGCCTCTTTTTGTAGGGAAGGGTCATATCGGTATAATATCAATTTTTATATCTTACGATTTTTCTTCGTCCACAATTCCAAACTGGCTGTTTTATGACACGTTATCAAAATTACATTTTCTGTTTGTAAATGCATAAAATTTACCAGTTCTATTCAGATAATAATAGTTAAAATAATCGATTAGGGAAGTGCTTTATGTAACGTGGTCTGGTTCAAATATGAGCACATTTTAAATTTTAAACACATTTAAAAAGTGCAGTAATTTTCGAAAATTACTTTTTAGTCCCCGGTATGCTATTTCTTTCTCCCAGCTATTAAAGTGTCGTCTCAAAAAAAATAACTTCCGTTGTATAAGCCAGACGTAAAACAAAGCAGATGTATCATTGTACGGTTAAATACTCTACTGCAATTTTTTTAACTTTTAAGCATAGCATATTTTCAATTTTTATACCGTCGTATTGGGAAAAAAAGTACTTTTAAACGCAATTTGTTTGTAAACTGCATCTCAATTTATTTTTAAAATATTAATTCTTTTGTAGTTTTTAGCGCATTTGTTTAATCTTGGCAGCTCAAATATTCCATTTATGTTGAAAGTAAAGGAAAAATAGTTGGAAAATAGTAATTATATCTTTTTGTTGCCATTTTCCCACAACAACTTTTAAAAAATGTAATTAAAATACGTACTATTTTGAAAAACTATAGATGAATGATTTCTGATAAAACATCGAGCTATTATAAACCAAATTTAATTTTAAGTATCTATATTAATATTACAAACAGATGAAGGCATATGAATCATTAGATAGCTGATTTTTTTGTCGAGTTTCTTGAATGACATCTCTTTTTTCGAGATTTGTGTATTATTCAGCGATAGTGACGTCATATGCGTACTTTACTATAGCTCATAGATTAACATATACGAGATGGGACATTTATGGCGAAATCTGTAATGACAACAGTACTAGCATTACTACGGACCGAAATTTACATACGTTGAAGAAATATGTTTACGCTTTATGTTTTGAATATCTATTCTTTCCAAACGAAGAAGAGGCAGATGATATTGTATTTACGCTTTATTTATTTAGCTGTTTTTTTTAATCGTGCTTGTATCGTTGTTACTTTTAATTTACAAAACGATAATTAGAATAATGATATAAAAGAAAAACCCTAGAAAATTCCGTTAAGTGTAAGTTTATGAGATTAAATTGTAAAAAAATCAAATTCAGGCATTGTGTTAATTTATTCATATCGAATAAAATTTTACTGAGTGTAATGTCGGTACCTCTATTTATTTTTAACTTTTAGATTTATATAATTCTAAAAATTTGTCGAAAGAAATTTTTCAAAATCTGTAATTTTATTATTATTTCTTATATGTTAATATTATAAATATTATTCAATTGGTTGAACGTTATTTACATTAAAAGCAATATTTTTACTTTATCTGTAAGAAAGTGAAAATGCGTAAATTTTAAAAGATTGTAACGATTGTTTAATACGTTAAACTTCATAAATTAATAAAACATCGGCTATAAAAATTTTCCTATTAAATGGGAATATTTATGAAATTTTCTGGGACTTGTAGAGTGCAATATTTCGTATAGTCTTATATTACACCATTGCTTTTGATATATAGCATTCAAGATTAAATGTTACTTTGTTTTTCGTTGCACTTAAATTGTTCATGCATAATGTTAAATAAAATAAAAAGAATGCGTATATCGGTACATAAACATAGAACAGATATTAGATATATAAAATAGAATATCTATTCTATATTCATCTATCGGTGTAAGATTCTATTGAAAACGTAAACATGCAACATTAAAAAAAGAAAGATCCCATTGAGGTAGATACTCAATAATAAACTACTACAGGGATGGGGAGTTTATTCCCCATCGTCACTAAAGGCGCTACGATCGCAATCGCATTACCATTACGCTCTATGGAAGTGTCCCATCTTGTATGTTAATTTATCCTGTAGATGTTGTTTAAGACTGGATAGTAAAGGAAGAATTCTCTAGCGGATGCGGATTACGTCATTTTATATAAAATAAAAGTGTGTATTTTAAGTCTTAAAACTGAAATATGTTTTTTACTATCTATATTTATATACATATATATATATATATATATTTTATCGGGGGTGACACTAAATTCTGAAAGTGTCATTTCTTTTGTTCAGACATGAAAAAGGTTTAATTTTTTTTAATTCTACAGTAAGCCAACAAAAAAAAAAGAAAAAAAAAAGAACCTTTAACTAAATTAATTTTAATTAAATTTAAATTTTTAAATTTAATTTTTCATTTACTTTTCAATGCAGTTGAAAATGTGAAAAGCAAGAAAGTTTGCCCTATGGGTGATGTAAGACCCTAATGTTCGAAACTATGAGCGTACCCCCACTTTTTTTCCAGGACTACACCACTGCTATAGTTTTTGCTCCAATAAAACTTTTTTAATGGAACGATTTTGTCCAACTTTAGCATTAAATATCTCTTAAAATAATTCTTTGATTTGAAAACTGTCTGCATCAGCGTGTTTATCAAACATTTCTCTATAATACCACCGATATTCATATTTTTGTTTGCAACAGTTTTTTAAATATTAACGAAGAAAGGCCATGCTTAAGCATTCAAATTGGATGCCGATCTAATGGAATATCTAGTATTATTCTAGTATTATTCGTAGATTTTCATTGGTCCATTTCCAATTCAAAACTTTTTTTTATATATAGAAGGAAAAAGCTGACAAAATTAGAAGTGAAAGACAATTCAGTATTATTAAAGTAATTGTGCCGTGATCATCTATTAAAAAATGCAATTTTGAGAAAAAAAAACTAGTTTCAATTTTATGTTATAATTATAATAGAATGCTTATTGTATTTTTTTATTTTTTTTACTTACATAGAATTGTCTATTCCATATTCTGGCCACATAAAGAAGTCTCAATTCCGTTGATAAAGCCGCTAAAATAAAAACTCGATTTTCCGAAATTTATAAGTTATGATTACGTGTAAATCCATAAAGCGGTTCTCAAAAAAAAAAAAAAAAAAAAAAAAAATTAACGTTCAATAATTCGAAAATTTCTGCTCATTTACAAACATAAAAATAGTGTTCGAAAACTGAATTTCGGTTATCTTCCTAGTACCGACTGAAAACGAAAGCGAAATTGTTTTAAAAATAAATTCCAATTAAGTAACATAAACATACATATACGCATGTTATCTGAATAATGTTTTGCGTAGAAACGGCAGTACATAATTAACAAAATAATTTGATTGAAATAAAATTAATTAAATATAAGGTGTTATAAACATAAAAAATATATTAAAAAATAATTTAATTTAAAAATAACGAATTTAATCCATATTAGTAATACCTTCTAGATTTATCTCCTTGTATGTGAATATATAGTATGTACGGCTCTTTGGATAGGAGTGCCGTTTGGGGGAGGCTAGGGAGGGGCAGTTATAGTAATACCGAATATACGGCAGTATTTTCGCCGAAACTAGGATTTTGGGCTGAAAACGAAAATGAAACCGAATATTCGGCCAAACTCCACATAAAAGAATGAGACTTGCAGGCTTGGTTATTGAAGTGATTTGTAATACAATAGATTCTGTTCTTTAAATTAATTACATCTTGAGTTAAAATTGATTGTTGTCTCATGACAACAGTTTTCTTTCTCTTCCTCCACTGTCGCGTCCGGAAATTCGGTTCAAAACGCCACATTTGGCAGGATTTTCTGAAAGATCTTTTGTTTTTCTCAAAAAATATAAAAGACAGTTTTATTAAAAAGTTTCTGCTGGGCAATAAAAAATAATTGGTATTTTCAGCCAAGTAAAGCAGTCAGCAGTTAGAATGAAATTTAATGAAAACCTTTAAAACAAAACTATCATGCAATAAAATTCAAGTAATACTACTTTTTTGCTGATTTGAAAGCAGGGCCGAAATTAAGGGGGGCAGAGGGGGCATGTGCCCCGGGCGCCAAATGAAGATTTTGTTTGTCGATTTTTCTCGCATCTGCCTTTTGCACGGTATTGTTAAAATCATTCTGTCTGGCGTATGACAAAACATAGAAGAATCTAAAGATGATATGGCATAAGGATCCTGTATAAAGCGGAATATTTTTCGATTCCGTTTCCGAGATTTTAATCAATCAATATTCGACAAAGCCAAGAACGGATTCAGCTCATCATTTGGAGGGGGTCATGGATTTCCTTTTTTGGGGTGGGGGGCGATCACATCCTCGTTATGAGAATTTTTTATATTGAAAGCTATTCCCAAATCCAAACTAACTACTTTTCTGATACTTTCGCGAAGTCATTTTCATTCGTAAATACAAAAAAATTGCATTAATGTTCGTAAAAATATAAAATTTGCCAATTTTGTTCAGATACCAGGAAATTAGAGTTTCCCATTTTCTTATAAAGGCAAAGATTCATTCAGAAAATGTTGTCAAAGATAGCACTTTTAGCCAAGTTTTACGAGTTGAAGCCACAGAAATGTCGTCGCAAGGGAACAATTGGCTGTCACTTCCGGAATTTCAGTTTAGAAAGTCTAACAATTGTCAACGGTTAAATATTATATGGCAAAAATTTGTGTTAAATTTTAGAGGTAACTAAACCGTACACATTGGCAGCTATGGGATTCTATTAGTGTCATAAAAATTGCAGGTGTAGCCTCTTCTTTCTGCTCAAAGTATTAAATAGTTTTTTTCAATCGAACTTATACCTTTGGAATGGATCATTTTCTTCTGATGGACTGGCGCCATCCATTATTATGAAACAACCGTTATAAATGAAGTGTTAGGTGAAGATGAAAGAGCTGTCGTAAAAAGTTAGAACTCTGATTTTCTGGTCAGAAAAGGAAAAAAAATGGTCATATTTTTTTTTTTTCCTGGTCAGGATGAAAAAAAAAATGGCCATAATTTTGTTTCTGATCAGAATGGAAAAAAAAATGGCCATAATTAAAAAAAAAAAATCTATGATATCTTTTGAATGTTGAAAAAATAAAGAAATAAAACATATTTTTAAAATATTTCACGTAAAATAGACGTCACTCTTGAACTAAACAAAAATAACTTTCCTGAAATTTTATACACCATAATTAGTATTTGTATTCTAGAGATTGTATTATATAAAATATTATTGAATTGTATTAAATAATGTTTTGCACTTTTGAGTTTTGACCCAACGAAATTGTTTTTGTTTGTTTTATTTCAATATTTTATTTTCCATTTGGAGATAATTGTATGGAGATTGTTATTCAAATATTCGGGGTAAAGTTTGAATTAACTCATTAGATATGGTGAGTGAAATTCGAAAATAGAGATAGCTTTCTTAGAAAAGTGTGGTGGAAAAAAATGCCGCTAAATTAGCAACACTGATCTAACATCAGATATTTTTTTAAGTGCAATGTCTTGCGGGGAACTATTTTTGTGCATATTACATTTCTGTAGAGTAAAATACTAATTTGAGTGACATAATTATTTTAGGAATAAAGTTTTCGCTATAGCAATATACTCGTATATATTTTTAAAGTGATTTTTTATGCATAATTTATATAGTATGTGCGTGTGTATGTGTATGTGTATATATATAAACATTTGCGCCGTTTTGTAAGGCAATCGGCGCCCTTTTTATCCATTTTGCCACCGCCCTCTCAGTTATGCCAGTACGACCCTGCCCATCAGACATTTTTAGAACGTTAGTCTTTTAAAATCGGCATTGAGATATGCATGCTAGATGCTGGTATAAATATTTACACATTAGTTTGTTTCTTGGGCAGCACAGTAAAATAATGCATAAACACCTTTAAAATAATGCATTTTTATATGAAAAATTAAAGAATTTTTAGTTTTTTTTTTTTTTTTTTTTTTTTTTTTAACAGAATTGGCATAATTAATTCGGAAATATCTCTCTACCTCTAAAGTTGTAAAATCCATCCTCTGTAAATGCATGCTAAACCTGAAGTTTGTTATTAAAAAATATCTTATTTTTCCAAAAATAATATTTTTAATATTAATTAAATATTCCACTTTAGATTTCATATAATTATACTTTGAATTTAATTCTTTTACATAGTTAATATACTTTAATTTTGAGCATCTGTTTTGGTTTCTGTTGGTTTCTTCCAGTTTTTTTCCATTTCTTCCAGTTTCTTCTGGTTTTTTCCAGTTCCTTCCGTTGTCCTGGAAGAAACCCAACCCTGGTAAAATGTGTTGTTTTTCATTTTCTTTTTCATCGGTATGTATTATAAAGATATTGTCTTTGAATAATTTACATTTTGTTTTTCCTATTTTTTTAATTACTTCCTTACGATGTAACTTGTTAGTATTTGTTGTAGAGTTTTTTAGACTTTCATTTACTAAAATTTTAATACTGATATTTAATATCCATTGTTTGAATATTTTCACAGAACATAGGTGTTTGTGGTTTGCAGAAAAGAAAGTGAAAATTAACCTGCTGGTAAAATGCAAAATTGTAGTGATAAACTGTTATTTGTGGCGACCGAGATTTATAGCAACCTTAGCTACCTTTCCAAATATCAAAAGTAAAGGAATTGCCAAATGTTAGTGATAGCTTACTGTTATGGTATTGTACATTTTGGTAAATCCAATTCTTCCAACAAGTAGGGAAAACAGGAAGAATTTTTGTTCTGCGGCCATATTATTTGGCTGACGTGGAAACATAGTAGAATATTTTTATTTAGTGGATACATATTTAACAATTGATCATAAAAAGTTTTATTTACCTAAGCAAAACTTTCTTGTAATACGGTATATTTGGAAATAAAGGGGAAAAATTCCCTTTTAAAATGTTTGATTTCCCTACTGTGGCGCAGTATTAGAATCATGGGCGCATCACCATATTAAATCTGTTCAATTTGAAAGATTACTGTATTGATACAATAAGGTTATAAAATTTTTTAATCTTGTTTGGTATTTGTTCTTTTTTTTTTTTTTTTTTCGCATCTTGTAAATAGATATTTTTAGGTTTGATTCTTTAAAATCAGAATTCTTCCCTTTTTTTCCTTAAATTTTATACTTACAACTTACTTTAAAATTTTGCCTGTGTAATAGAAGTAATATTTCTGTATTATTTTTTCTTAATTGAATTTTATGATCTGATTTTCTATATTCAGATGTTAATTAATTAAAATCGAAGTTTGTTTTTGTAATTTTTAATTATTTCTTTCATTTTTGATTTTGTATGTTATACTTCTGAAAATTTCATTATTTAAATTAATCGTAATTACGAAACTGCAAGGAAGTTTTGTTTAAAAATATGGTGATAACTTTTGAAACTTTAACAATTAACTTTTTTAAAGTGCTGATGAAATCACTTTAATTTTGAAAGTAACAACCATATTGTTTATCTTAGAGTTTCGGATTGTTGATCATTTTCAAAAATGGCATTTTGACATGTTTTGAGAAAAAATTGTGTAGATCATTCTGCGGAACACAACACATCTGTTCCGTTTTCACATAGTTTTAAAACATTCATGTATGCCATAACTATTGTCTTATTTCAGAATGAAATTTATATATAAAAGTTAATAAATTATTATTTTTCCAATGTAGGCCTTGAAATTTAAAAAAAAAAGCTTATTACAATTCAGAATCAGGAAAATGAGATTTGTTGCCAAATGATGTAAACAGCTATGAAAAAAAACCTGGTAAGCTTTTTTGGTTTGTTATGTTTGTGTTTATATAGACATTTTATGGTACTACTTTGTTATTCCGTCGACCAATTTCACCAAATTATACAAATTGACATAATTTTAACTTTAAATAATGAAAGAACAAATAAATTAGTATAACATTAATAAATATACAAATAAAACGTCGACGTTGTGGGCATAAATACAAAGTTATTTGATGTGCAAAAGAAAAGTCAGATGAATGTGACATTTACAATCAAACATTATTGGCATTTAATCTTAATGTTTGGCGATAGATTTTTGGTCGACGGGATAACTAAGTAGTACCCATTTTATTTAATATTTATTTATTATTTGGTATTTTTTAATTATAGGGGCCTTGGTTTTTTTTTTTAAAAAAAAAGGTTGATGCACTTGTGCTCAGATCAGGGTTGCAGAAAAGCTGGCTAAAATTAAAAAAAACCCCGCTGGTGGCTTTTATTGGTTTTAACTGGCTTTTTTTGGCCAAAATTGACTTTTATATAGTGAAGCATTTTACTCATAAATTTCACATTTTTATGTGTTTTTTAATTAGTTTTAAAGACATTTAATTGAGGTAGAAATCAATAGGGTCACCCAGAGTAATTCCTGGTCAAAAAGCATTAACATCTAATTATTATAAAAACTATTAAAGGTATTGTTCCCAATTTTTTTGTGGAATAAGCCACCTCTGATGGCTATATTATAAAATGCTTACTTAAATATATATGCACTTATAATTAAAATAGTTATAATTTTTAAATGACCAAGAATTACCCCAGAAATGGGGTAATTCTTGGTGACTTCTGGGGTAATTATCAGTCAGCATCCTTTTTCATGTAAATAAAGTAGTACGGTTAATTTGTTTATGACTGAGTAATAAAATAAGTAGAATCAATCTTCTAAAAGTTTTGTTCATCTCATAATTGTGGAATAATAAAGCATAGATTTCGTTGTGGGCATAAATACAAAGTTATTTGATGTGCAAAAGACTTGTACATTTTACAAAATATTATTCAGCCAAAGAATTTTTATGCATTTTTAGAACATTTGTAAGCAGTATTTATTACTCCATTTAAATCCACTGTGAATGGATTTATTAATAACTTGCAAATGTATTGGTCCATAAAAAATACAACTGAATGTTTGTTATCAATTTTATTTTGCTTAGGCCAACTGAAGTTTTCGGCTCCCTTTTCAAGAAATTTCCACTACAGACCTTTAATATAATACACAGCATAATGATTAGGTTCCTCTATTGCACTATGTATATTTTTATGCACCAATTTGACATTTTGCAGTGAGATAGTATTTCTACTTAAATTGTTCAGTCATAGAGTTTGTCTTATTCTCTGAGCACTTAGTTTTCTTCTTTTAAAAGTGTTTAATATAGTAGGGAAAATTTTATAATCTTTTTCAAAGACTGTGATATGCCATTAGTTGAAATAAAATAATTAAACTTCAAGAATGACAATGATCTGTTATAAAATGTGTAAAAATCAAGATCGATGTTTTGCAGAAATTTGAGTAGCAGTTTTGAATATAATTTTTTTTAAATATTTAATTTTAACTAAATGAATAATTAAAGCATATATTTCAAAACAAAGGATTCAAAGTATCTTTGAGATTTTTTACAATTTCATAAATTATTTTTTTAACAAAAGCGAAAATGATCAAGTATTACCTCAGAAACTCAGTGACCAGGAATTACCACAGGTGACTCTACTTTATTAAGAACTACAATTAACTAAAATGTGGTGAACAGTGTGGTTGTAGTCAATTCTCAAAGGGTCTGCGACAATTAAAATCACTAAATATGACAATAAAAAGGGATTAAATGATGATAAAAATACTGACCAGGAATTACCCCAGATACATGGGGCAATTTTTGTAAATTATTTAAAATAGTATAAAAAATTTCAAGACTATTTTTTAATAGCTAAAGTAGTTGGTAATTGAACCAAAAAGAAAGAAAAGAAAAATATTTAAAATTTGAGTTGTGACAAAGATCTTTGTAAAAATGTATGATAACTAAGGCTAATGTTGTTTTACAGAAATTTAACAAGCCATTTCAAAAAGATTTTTTTTTCAAAATAAATAAACAATAAACTCGTAATTAAGTAATAAATTCCAAAGAAGATAGTTCAGAGTACTTCTACGATTTTTTTCATTTTGGTGAAGCGTTCTTAAAACATAAAAAGGACTGTGACCAGGAATTACCCCAGAAACTTGCTGACCAGGAATTAACCTGGGTGACCTATAAACTAATTTTTCAATGATGAAGACATTAATATTGGAATAAAAGGCCATACCAATTGCTTTCTCTGGTTTACACTGACCTTAACACCCTTTTTTTCATTTTTACTGCTTTATATAATTAAAAAGGACAATGGTTGCTTAGTTATATATTTTATTAACTAATTTTAACAGATATTAATATACAAGTCTTATTTTATTTCTCAGAAACATTTATTTAAAATCACACATAGAGTCATTTAATAAAAACATCATTTCTCTCTATTAAAACAGGATTATGAATAACATATGCATTAATTTATGCATGAATATGCACTATTTTAAATAGCAACTAGCTTTTCAAAATTTTAACTCAACAAGTTTTATTTGGAAATTTTCTTTTTAATTGTTCTCTTTATTTTATGCACTTACATGTACTAAAATTTCCTCAAATGTTATGTCCTTCCTAATTTCTCTTTCAACATTGTTCATTCTATGATTTTAATCTGTCTGTATGGACATATCTGGAATAAATTACATAACCAGCTTAGTAGCAGAAAAACTTTTTACATATATCTTTTTTATAAGTTAGAATATCAATTGCTTATTACTGGGTGTTCTCAAGTGTTATATAAGATAATTTCAGTTACTAAATAAACATGCTATTTAGTTTTAATCAGTTTTAAAAGTAAATATCAGTATGTAAGAATGTTTCTGTATGAATGTGTGACATTTTCTTATTCTTTCATATAATCTTTAAAATGTGTGGTAATGTGTGGAGCTATAAATAAAGAATTCCAAACCAATACTTTAGAGTCTAATTTAATGTATTCTTCTGAATATTTATAATTTTTTTTCTGACATAATGCCTTGACAGTTGCATTCTAGCAGTTATAAGGACTTATTTATGTGACAAAATGTAATAGAAGTTTATATTTTTTTAGTAGAAAATATCTATAAGTGTATTAAAAATTAATTAATCCAAATTTTATATGAATTATCTATAAACCACATTTTTGAAAAATAAAAGTCGGCTTTTTTTAAGTGGTTAAAACCAAAAAAAGCCGGCCGACTTTTTTTGTCCTGCCTAAAGGCCGGCAACCCTGGCTCAGATCTCTATTTTTGTATGTAAAATGCAGTGTTGTTCAAACTCACTAAAAAATGAACTAATTCAAACTCAAGTTCATGTTCAAAATTCAAAATTTATAAAACGAATTTGTTCAAATCAAACTCATTTGTAAAATGGAGTGAAGCTCACTAAGGATTCAATTTTCCAGAAATATAAATAAACAAGAAAAAGTAATTTGATAGAAAAAAGGATATAACATTTTTCTAAAATTTTATGAACTGGCCATTGTGGTGTCAAAATCTCTTTAATTAAATTGGTATTGAAACAAAATTTAAACTACTTAGGTGTAATTAAAATTATTGTAATTAATATAATTTTAATATTAATTACAGTAAAAATATAATTAATATAATTTCTACCAGTTAATAGTAAATTCTAAAACACTGTGTGGTTTTAAGGCTAAGTTCTTATGGTTTAATTTTCTCTATGAAATGCAATTTACAATTAACAACATTGCAGTACATCTTTTTTATTGATTTTTTTATTTAAGGGAGTTGGTCAGTCAGATCTCGAATTTCCTTTTGCTATTAAACCTATTGGAGAGGAATGAACTCTTATTTTTAAAATATTTCATTGGAAAATTAATTTTTTTAATTAATCTTTTACTTCTTTTGTACTCTTTTAACCACTTCACCGGCGACTGGTATAGGGAATCAGTGCTTTTACCCCCGACTTATCTCAGGGCAGCCGTTGAAGTGGTTAAAAAGATGTTTCTTTTAAATATTTTTAATATGAATGCTTAGATTAATTTGAAGTGTTAAAATCGTACTCACAACTTTTCTGCTATTAATGTATATAGTGTTAAAATAAGCATATATTTTAGAAATACGTTGTCAACTAAAAATAAATCATGTGTCAAGCATAGATTATGATACATTTTCAACATTTCCACAATACTATAACAGAACTTCACCGTTTATTAAGATGAAAGCAGATATCTTAAGTAAACAATTTAGAGAATGCATAATGATTGAAAATGTACTTTTAGAAATAACAAATTATAAACTGTAATACATCCAGCTCTTTGCATAGCCCAGTATATGAATTTATTTATTATCTACAAATATAGATCCTATTATTGTAAACCTACTACTTTAGGCCACATTTTCCTTGTTCCACTAACATTTCCATTATTAAAAAATATTATTTATGATTTTTCAACGTCGAAATTGAGTTGTAAGCAATTAACATGAAACACTGAAGCAAACTGTGTTGTTTTAAAGAGGTATTTTTTTATTTTAAAACTATTTTTGAAGTTTTGGAACAAAGTAATCCCTGCTGGGGGCTTCTTTGATCCATTAACGTATTTTCATATAAAAGGAATACATTTCATATATTGGAATATTGAAATCCCCTTGCAATAGGATCTGCTAATGAATTAACACTCTAAACTTGATAAACAAATGTTTTTTTTTTTACATTTAAACACAATAAACCAATTATTAATACAGTAGACTCCCTCAAATCTGCAACCCTAAAATCCACAAACACCTAAAATCCGCACATCATCGCAAATGTAAACAATGAAACTTTCAGTTCAGACATACGGACAAAATTACAGAATTTTTTGTTTTATATCATTTTGTATGTATTTCAATATGTAATTCTCGATAATATGACTGAACTGGTAGTTTTTCGTAGGGAGTATAAATTAATTCCTGAAAAAAAAATCAAGATATTGCTGATATCACTGGTAATCACAATCTTTTTACCAACTATTTTTATGTTTTAATCAAGCCTTTTTGGTTATTAAGACTGGCTAAACCTAAAATAAAGTTTCCTTACTTTATGATTTTGATGTGAATTAATACGGTACCTTTATGAGGAAAGTTTAATTGAATAATTTAAGGAAAATGTATCTCATCTTTATTATGCATATTTAATCATGCCTTATTAATTATTTACCTGATCTTTACTTATAATAAATTAATCATTTTTAAAATTATCTTTCTTTTTATCATTTTAGTTTATTACATTACTTAATTATTTTAACATTTTATTATATTGAGAGCATTCATTATAATTTTTATTGCTTTATTACATTCAAATTACAGTTTAATTTTTTTTTTTTAACGCAATGACCAGAAATCCGCAAAATTAAAAAATCTGCACAAACTCTGGTCCCAAGCTGTGCGGATTTGAGGGAGTCTACTGTATTAATGACACAAGAAACAGTTTTCATCAGATTATCCTGAATAACTGGAACAAAAATAATTAATGTAACATTTTGCTACAGAAACATTTAAAAAAGAGTTACTTAATAATTTTTTTAAGAGATTTGGTTGTATAAAAAGCATTTCTAAGTAACTGTCGCTACTTCACAACTAAAAAAGGTTTGTCACAACACTTTGTCACAACTAAAAAAGGCCTGGCACAAAGTAGCCCCGAAAAACTAGTTTTCATGTTATCATGAAAACGTAAACACTTTCTGTCAAAATAAAAAGTTAAAGGAAAAACTATCATCACACGTGGGTTACAGGTTACTGAAGGTAATATTTTGACATTTACTTATTTGTATGTCTTATCCAGATTGTCTCACTATAGAAAGATTGGGAGTTAAAATACACACAAAAACAGTTGTTTACAAACACATCCAGTCTTGCCACTATCAAAAATTTAAATTACTCCCAAACTATTCAAATAACCTATAGTAGGGTATAAAGTATTTTTCAAGGGCAAAAACTCCAAATTATCTTGTATTGTTTGTTCAATACAAAGAATAAAAACCTTTTTTTTTAATGGGGTGGACCAAAGTATGAATTTATTTATTATCTACAAACATAGATCTTATTGCTGTAAACTTTGGGCCACTTTTTCCTGGTTTCATTAACATTTCCATTATTAAAAAATATTATATATGATTTTTCAATGTCGAAATTGAGTTGTAAGCAATTAACATGAAACAATGTTAATGTTTTGAAAATGATGTTTGATGTTTTGAAACTTTAAGGTAGTAAATTGTTTCTATTCTCTGTATAAATTAATCATGTTAACATAGTTGAGTCATTCCATGTCAAATCAATGCAATTTTAGACAAAAATCTCCCTTGACCTCTCAAATTTTGATGAAACTTGGTTTATCACGTGTCTTCACATAGTTATGAAAGAAAACACTACAATTATTTTTTTATGTATTGCATTTTAATTTTATTAACAGTTAATTAAAGCATTTTTCATTAAAATATGCTACATTTTGAAATACTTAATTGCCATTTTCTCAAAAACAAAATGTGATACAAACTTGATTTATATATCGTTTTAAAGCTTTTTTTATTACCTTTTATTTGATATGCAACATGATCAAATTTATTATTTTTTTTATTCAAATTTTAATTTTAAATTTCTCAAAAAGTGACATTTTTAAAATTTTCAAAAAATTCTCAAATTGACTTCATATTGCCCTTGTACATTTCCCCAAGTTTTATGATGGGATCTCTATGGGATCAGAAGATACATAAAGTTGAAGTTCATATGTAAAGTGAAAATTTTAATTTATATTTCAATATCTTTATTTTCAACTGATGACAAAGTGATGAAAAAAATTATATAAATGCCACAAACTAACGTTTTTCACATTTTAAATAAACATTTCCATTTTTTAAAAAAATATATTAGAACATAAACAATAAGAAATGAGAAGCTGCAGAGTGAGTCGACCAATGCCAAACATCAAAGACAGTGTATTGACTGCTATTTTTCAAACTGTGTCTCTTCTCCTGGCATTGATGATATTAGAAAAATTTTGGAAGATGGATTGCAAGAAAATCTGAAACACAAACTTTTTGCCAATGGATTTTAGTTGACCGGTGCAGCTTAGAAACAGTTCAGAACCCTGTGCAAGAATTTATTAATATATATTTTGTGAAAAACTTGAGATTCTTTGCCATGATTTCATTAGTAAGCAGCAAAGTGCTTTTAAGTGTTATGTACTAAGGAAATAACTTCTGAAATGGCTGTACTTTGCGACTTTTCATAAAATTATAGTTTTATCTTATAAAAGGAAACACAGTCATACCATTGGAACAAATCTCAGGCCACTATACATCCATTTGTAGTATATCTTAAAGGAAAGGTCAAGTGCGAGTATTACTCATGCACAGAGGGTTCCATAGAATAAATATATGAATTTGTAATTGTATTACTAAAAAAAAAAAGTTGCTAAAATACCAAGACTTTGTAAAAAAAAATACAACATACAAAAAATTCATTCAATTTCTGTGTAACTCTTTATACTGGAATAGTGTAATTGGATATACCATGAAAGTTCAAAGAGATATGGAACCTAAATAATACCAAATATAGCTATTCTGTATAACTCATTTTTTAATATTATCCTAATCTGTTTATGATGATCTTAATTAGGTTCTGACAATAAAAGTAGTGCATATTTAACCTTCATTTGGCATTTAATAAAACTAAATTTAGTTCTTAATATAAAAAAAAGTTCTTTACAGAAAACATGACAAACAACATTGTACACAATACCCTGCAATTATAATTAAAAAATAATAAAAATTGGATGAAAAATGAGCACGTTTACTAAAAAATGTTTCACTGTGCATGTGCGAATGCAATCAAAATATAATATGCATAATGTATTAGCTAAGTATATAGAGCAACTATTTTAAAAAGTCTCAAAATCATAGCTTGAAAATTCTGAAAATTATCGTCGATATAATAAGCTCGAAATCCGTTGTTCCCAAAAGGAAGCAAAAAGATGAGGGGTTGTATCCAAATATAGTAGTACGTGTAATATTATGTATGCTATCTTGGCAATAATCAACAAATATTTGATACAACCCCTCATCTTTTTGCTTCCTTTTGGGAACAGTGGATTTTGAGCTTATTCTGTCGATGATAATTTTCAGAATTTTCAAGCTATGATTTTGAGACTTTCATAAAAGTTGCTTTTTAGCTAATACATTATGCATGCTATATTTTGATTGCATTCGTGCATGCACAGTGAAACATTTTTTAGTAAACCTGCTCATTTTTCATCCAATTTTTATTATTTTTTAATTTTGATTGCAGGGTATTATGTACAATGTTGTTTGTCATATTTTTTGTAAAGAACTTTTTTTTATATTAAGAAATCTGCAAATTGGCGAAATTTGGTACTGTTTTTATAAAACCTTAATTTCTCTACAAGTATACATGCTATCCTCATATAAATGAACTCAATGCATTACAATAAGCGACTTATTAATAATCTCGAGCTTGAACGCTTTTGCTTCATTAGTTTTTGCAGGGTTATCTAAAAGTTATTCGTTCTTTTTCAATTTGTTGACAATCCCCTATGGAGTTTCGGGTAAAAATCTTCACGAAAATATATGACCTATACTATACTGTTTACACACCTGCAGTTTCAGATTAATTCCTCATGTATTTTTGTAGATATTTAACAAAACGTCTAAAATTGCAAGTGACTGGTCACCTTTGGCCATATAGCTTAGCAACAAAATATGCAAAAACAATTTTATAATTAAAGAAATTGTATCCCCCCATACTAACAGGGAGGTATGGGGCAACTATGAAATGAAGTATGATAAGGCACAAATAGTCTGTGTCATCTCCGTATATAGTCTAACGTAGATTGTAGGTTGATAAATCTATTTGAAATGCAAATGGTAACCAGATTGTCTAACCAATCAACGCGAATTTCATCAAAGGATCGTGCTAAAGAAATGCCAATTTCGTCAAAATATCGCGGTAAAAAATACGAATTTTGTCAAAGGTTAGTGGTGAAAAGTGCGGATTTCGACAAAAAATCGCGCAGAAAGACGTGAATTTCGTCAAACGATTTTGAGAAAAAATTGTAGATATCATGAAATGATTGCAGAATAAAATCGCGAATTTGATCAAAATTTACTGCACTGGGCTAAAAGATTGAAACCGGGTTCCCTTTTCTTACTTTCAAAAGAACGCCGCAAAACAAAAAGAAACATTAAAAATCGTATAAAAATTTTCAGAGGAAAAAAATTACTATATTGACTTGAAAGACTTCAACTATATTCCTTTTACGAATATCAAAAAATGACTGCGAAACACGAAATCGAACCAACCAACCAATCTCCAAATTAATTTGAATTTTCTGTGCTATTATTTTTCATTTTCAAAGGAGGCAGGGTCTGTACACTCCCTCCTATTTCCCCCGGCTAATCTCATTTTAGAATATCCTTTCACATCTGCATTTCTTTTCAAATTTTTTTGCTTCTTTCTAGATTTTAAACTACAAAAGCGAAGAGACAAATAATTTCTATCCTCGAAATAGCAGAAATATGAAATAGAAGGAACGGTGTTACAAAAAATCTCCCCCAAACAAAAGACGTCAAAGTGGGATTATAAAGCCACCTTTTTGACTTACTATGACTAATACAGATTCTTGTAAATATTCTAGTTTTATAAAAGATAAACAACATAATTTTCTCTAAGAAAGAAAGAAAGAAAAAAAGAATGTGGTTTTTTTTATCACATTTCAAAACTTAGGCTGTTAGTTTTCTGAACTAAGCTAATTTGCTAAACTAATTAAACTCTGCTTTCACTTGTTCTTTTTTTCTTTTGTAGATTTCGTTTTTTTTTTAAATAATTGTGCTTGAGTCTGTGCAAGCGGTGTGGGGGGTGCCCGGGCACCCAGGGCACCCCCCCCCCCTGGTTACGCCTATGAGCTTAGCAACAAAATATGCAAAAACAATTTTATAATTAAAGAAATTGTATCCCCCCATACTAACAGGGAGGTATGGGACAGCTATGAAATGAAGTATGATAAGGCACACATAGTCTGTGTTATCTCCGTATATAGTCTAACGTATATTGTAGGTTGATAAATCTATTTGAAATGCAAATGGTAACCAGATTGTCTAACCAATCATTTGTGAAGACGGCAATTTTAACAGAACGTCTGTCTTCTCAACAAAACTTATGTCAAGTTGTAAAAGGAAATGAAATCACAAGTTTTCATTCTTTTTTTCTTATGAATTGTACATTAAAACGAAAATTGTCTTCTGCAGCTTCAATTATTCCTATATCATTTACGTCTATTTTCTTGGCATAATACTTAAGAACAAAATCATTTACGCCAATGTAAACATTATCATTAGACCAATTGGTTTTCTACATTAAAATTTTTTGATCTTCAGTGTTAATACGAAAGGTGAATGTCTCTATCATAATATCAAATTCCAGTATCTTCATCATTGGAAGTTTCTGAAAACTAAAAAGTATCTCATTTTTGCTTTCTTTCCTTGCTTATTTTATGTCTCTGGCTTAAGTTTTTTAATATTTTCTGTTCGATCTTTCACTTATTACTCGTTAAATTTAATCCTTTTTATTAAAATATTTCAATATAATTAGTAATTTACATTATCTTATTCAGAAGAAGGAATTGGGCATGTCCCATTCCTCCCCACTACCTTCATTTATGTTAAACTACTTTTGAAAATGATCGTGCTGCTTTTAAGCGTAGTTTAAATTATAGTTAATATGCAGTATAGTTTTTTATAAATAAGGAAAGTATTACATTTACTTGTAAACAAGTCATTAATATACAACAAGGTTAGTATATGAAGGAAATTTACTTTTAATTCTTGAAATAATCTTTTTTTTATACAAATTGTAAACTTATACAGATAAGCAACTTTTATCAATAGAAGATTGGGCTGCAATTCCTTCATCTAGTGTGTGATTGATAAAATGTAAAACCTACGGTCCCATTCTACCCCACTGCCCCCTATTATTGAATGGGTGCTTTATAATTTTAAATCGGATGATTATTCTGCTTTATAAAATTTGTCTAATATATTTGAAATAGTAGCAGTCAAGTGCATAAAAAGAAATGCTGTTGAAAGAATTTTAAACACTTATAAACATTAATCTTTTGCGACAGAAAATAAAAGTGATAAAATTAATTTAGTATTATTTAAATTTATAGTAACTGCTCAAGTTAATAGATATAGGCATTATGTCCAGCAAAAAAGAAAAAAACCTCCCCATGTCTTTCTTTAAACACACATATAGACATGTATAGAAATAAATAAAATAAACCGTTAAGAAGATTCATTCTAAGACTGTTCTCAAATAAATAAAAATAGTGTTCAATGTTAATCTTTTTGACACACTTATGGTCGGATTTATAAACGTAAAAGCGGGAAATCAGGAACCATGATTTTATAAAAGTTTTGGAATGGAATAGAATTATTGATTTTCGATAAACATATTACATTTTGGGTTATGATAAGGGATTGTTATTTCATGACGACTATTGCATCAGGAAATTCAGTTCAAAACACCAACTTTGAAAGCAATTTCTGAAAGATCCTTCAAATTTATTGAAAAATGCTAATCGATTTCACAGTTTCTGAAAAAGAGCACATGAACTTTCCTTGCATCTGCTGTTCAAAATGTCCCAAGTAGACACTTGGAAATTGAGTACATATAGTCGTTATCAAAACGAAATATTATAATAGTGTATGTGTAGTTGCGCGGGTTTTCTAAAACAAAAGTATACTTTTCTTGATTGAAATCATATAGTCTTAGTCTTAACACCATGCAGACAGCAAACAGTTTTGTCAAGTCTGGCAATTTTTTTATTCAGAAATTTAGAGTTCATACCATAAAATTTTAATATAATGATTAATTACTTTGTCGTTCAACATATATAAATTTTATTAAATAAAGAAACACTTATTTACTTTATAAATATTTATACTAGAGTTTACATTTTGTAACTTTACTAGAAAGAAATCTATCATTTGTAAATATGAGGAGAAATAGTTAAATGACAATAAAAACCTTCATTCTTCACGAAATACGGTTAAACCCGGTTAAGACACAATCCAAGTGGCTGGATAAAAGTCACGTATTAACCGGGATCTCGTTTTAAACGTGATTTGCATGTGTTATAGGAACAGAGCTTTTTTACATATCTAATCGTCTAAAATAACTTTATATAAAATACTAGGGTATTCAGCCCCCTGCGAGCTATGCCCGCCAACCCCCGTTCAGACTTCGCAGCCTCGTAAAATATGATAATGTGCCCTGTTTACAAAATATTACCTGGTTACGGAAGAATGAATATTATCACCATAGCGGCGGCTATCTTCTGTAATCGGGTTGCCATGCTTCTCGGTTTGAATGGGGCATTTTTCTGTTACCATAGCCTCATCCATCATTGTCGTAACAACTAATGTCTGTGGGCTTGATAAGTGAGATCAGTTACACATTTGAAAATCAGCTTGTATAAAATGGTACATTAAAAATGTCGCTAATTTTCTGACTTTTATAAAGATGCTATGGAGAGTATTCTTCCTTTAGGTTCGAGGTTAAAAAACTCCGTCTGCTTGGGAATAGGTTTCAAGAACCACGGCATTAAAAAGCATCGTGTTTGCGCTTATATTACATGTTTTGATCCAGTTTTGGATATTTTCAGGAACAGGTATAGCTTATTCATAATTTATTTTCTCTATTTTGATACACCATCATGTAGATTTTTTTGGGTTTTTTTCACATAGAATATTGTTTATATTAATTAATAAGAATATCCGAATTAGATAATATGTATTTATCGAATTTTAATTTAAAGTATTTTGCCAATACATTTATCTGTATTTATGCGGCATCAAGTGATGTAATATAAGGTAAAGCTAGGAGAGATCGCGCACAAAGAGATTCGTCGTGAAGGAGTAGCTTGCCCATGCAGCTACTCCAGGAAGTTGTACAGCGGTATTATTACAGTGTTTACATGACTGTGCACATTCATTGTTCCAAGCATCTTGGATAAAGTATTGCTATTTTGTTTTGTTTTTAAAAAGTAAGTGCTTGAAAATTCATAACTGTTAGGCAGAATTATTATAGAAAGTCAGTAGTACAAAATATTTTGAACTTAAACGATTTTTCATAAACTAATAACTTAGACTAAGTATGTGAGCACCAACAATTCATTTTAGAAGTGGTCATATTTAAATAAAAGGCTGCACAATCTCTCCTACCAAAATAGAAGAGTTTGCGCTTCTGCTACTCAGGAGAGATGGTGCTTTCCCCCATAAGTTTCAGTGCTAGGAGAGATTACGCAGCTTATTGATAAATTTGCATGAATTGCAAATTACGTGTAAAACATATGAATGAATCAATTTTAAAATAATTTCGGGAAAACACATAATTATCAAAACTAAATTTGGCAACAAATTAATTTGCAAAAAAATACTTTTACAGATAAAAATTTTATTAATAAATTAATAATACAGTTGTTATTAAATTAATTTTTTGTAATTATTTTTGTTAATAAATTAATAATATATTTCTTAATAAATTAATTAAATATTTATATATATTTTTTTAATTGATGAACAATTAGTTTGCTAATAAATTAATTTTGTTAAGTAAAATAAATTTTCTAATAACACCTACAATGTTTTGGAAAAGCTTTCACCCATTCCAAGTAGTGTAATGCCATCGAAATCAAAAGGAAACAGAGTGCAACTAATATTACTGATCCACAAAATATACATGAAAAAAGTCTTCAGAAGGATGCCGCTAAAAACAAAACAAAAAAAATAGCTGTAGATAAGGTGCTTCCAGAAAAAGTGGGATAAAAAAAAAAGGAGGATAAGTGCATTGTATGGCTGGAACTATTCCAGGAGACAACTTCGACCACTGACTGGATTCAATGTATTGGCTTGTGGCAGGTAATTGTACGAAAGCTGCATGATTTGCAACAATAAGTGCATCGATTGTGGATGACGACAACTTCGGTTAGCAAACAAAATACATTGAAACTGTGGAAATGAAAATGATGTAACTTTCAAGATAAACCTGTTATCTAGTAGATTAATGTTTTTTTGTAATCTTAGTAGGGCTTGCTTTTACTGATATTTCAATGTTCTTCTTAAATTAAAATTCTTTAACTGTTGTTAAAATTATTTCTTTTTTTATTAATTAAACATTAGGTTGAAATATTCACTCCTAATACAATAATATTCACTCACAAAAATCTTACAACAATGTCATTTAAGTGTAATTATTATTGTTAACAATTTAATTGTAGTTGTCTTTATTAACAATCTCTTCTACCCATGTGTGCAATCTCTCCTACCCTGTAATGAGAGATTGCACAAAATAGTTTCCTTGGTTTTATTACTGTTGTTCCATTAGATTGCTGCATAACAACAAAATAACAATGGAAATGCATAAAAAACAAATGAAGCCAAAATTATTTATGCATAGTTTAGCAAAAAAAAAAAAAAAATAATAATAATATTTTGATTTTTCATTATCATTCTTTTGAAATGTGCGCAGACTCTCCTCGCTTTACCTTACAAATAAAATTTTTAACCACATTACTTTTATACCATGTGGCGTCACATTAAAATTCTCCGGAATGAGAATCGTTTTAAATGTATCATTTTAAAATGTGACCTAATTTCCATTATTAAATGCATTTGTCATGCAATAATTTATTATTTTTAAATTTTTTTCTCTTTTAAGATTCATGGGTACATACATTATTTAATTTAAAAGTATGTACCCTCAATGAACTTGTAAAAAACTTATTATTTTTATTTAAATTTAATTTATCTTGTTGTTATGGGAACACACACAAAAGAAAACAATATGCTTGGAATTGAAGTCTCGCATAGATATATTTTTAATTTTTTACTGTTCGTCAATATTACCATTTGTTAATTTTAAATACGACGTAATGACTCTAATTTGCTGCTTTTAACGAATATTAATGAATTTATCCTTTTAAAGTTTTCTTACACTTTTTAATATTCATGTGAAAATAGTTTTGTTGTTAGAAAGGAAGTATTATTATTTGTGCTGCCTTAGAATTTACTACAAGCTGTAAAAATCCATCTCGAAATATGAAATAAAAGTGGTAAATATATTTTTAAATTTAAACTGTTTGGCAGAATTATTACTTGACCACTTGACCATATGACGTAATTTCCCGCATTTATTGCTTTTAATGCCTATTAATGAATTTATTATTTTAAAGATTTCTTTCACTTTTAATAGTCATAATAAATACAATTTTTATGATGTAATTTTTAATATTTTCCTGCTTTTAACGTGCAATCATTTAATTCTGAAGTTTTTCTGTTTTAAATGGTCACGTGTAAATAAATTTTTAATCATAAGGAAATATTATTCCTTGCACCTTTTCTACGATTGGCAACAATTTAAAATAATAACCTTTCTAAAATATGCAAAAAATATCTCTTGAAATGATGAAAATTTAATTAAACTAAATAAGAAAATATTTATTTAATATTAATATTATTATTAATATTTAATAAATTATTTTTTTAAATTTTCCTGAAAAACATAATTTCATCGCAATATTGTCTTAACTACCGTTTGAAATAAAAGATAATTTCAATTTTAATTTGAAAATGGCGAAAAAGAAGAAATCTAATAATCCCTATCATTATCCGTTTTCTCCCTTTAAAAAAGAAAAATGGAGTAATTTGGTTGCTATCACTAGAATCATTTAATTCAAATTAGAAAAAATAAATATATCTCGAAAACTAATTCAAATTTTGAAATTCTAGTACCAGTTTTGAGATCTGAGGATCAATAAGAATTTTGGTGTTAATTTCACCGCATAATATTCCATATTTTAAGACAAATAGCCGTGAAACATACGTTTAATCAATCGTTTCATAAATTCGTTTCATTAGGATTTTATATATATAGGGTAGATATAATGTGAATTTTAAAAAGTTGACTGTCTTACTTAAAATGAGACTAAAATAATTAAAAAGGCGTTACTAATTAAAAATATGCATTTTATTTCAAACTTCTTAGTACTTTCAAGCGTTCCAAGCTCATCATCATAGACTATTTTATTAATATTACTATAAAAATATAAATATTTATTATTATTATATATAATATTCTCTGATGATGAGCTTGGAACGCTTGAAAGTACTAAGAAAGTATATATATATATATATATATTCTCTGATGATGAGCTTGGAAAGCTTGAAAGTACTAAGAAATTTTAAATAAAATGTATATTTTTAACTTGTAACATCTTTTTCATTATTTTAGTCACCTTTTTAAGTAAGACAGTGAACTTTTTAAAGTTCACATTATATATTTTATGTTTGAATCAAGGTGAAAAATTGCGTTTCGTCGTATGATTTTATTTGAACTTTATATATTTACTGTTAAAAGTTGCACCTTTTACGCATATTTCAATTAAAATTTAACTACATTCAAGTTTTACCCAGTGTTTGTTTTCATAGGATCAACTTAAATGATAACTAAAAACAAGAAAGAAAAATCATGCGTTAAGCATAGAATATGAAACACTTTCCAACACTTCTTGAATGCTTTAACAAAACTTCGTTATTTAGGGAAATAAGATAACTAAGTACTAGGTAAAAAACGCATAAAATATTTTAAAAATTGATTTCAGGAGTTACCGTCCATAGTCAATAGTACCCTTATTACACGCCACTATTTAGCTAAAATGCAATTTAAAGTAAAACACTCTAAAACTTCTGAAATCACATTTCCAGATATTATCATTCATAGACGGTTATGTATCCAATTCTTTGCGTGACCCTGTATATAATTTTTTCCTATATTCTACAAACATTTCTTAGTAAACTAAATGCAGTTCAGCGTAAAAATGCATAACTCCTTTAAAAACCACCTTTAAGCAATTTACTCTCATACTCAGTAACACTTACGAATTATTTTTTGTAGCCCTGTATATGAACTGTATACTGTATACATACCGCATAGTATGCATAAATATAGTGAAACATAAAATCGCCTATCATAATTAAAAATGCATTTCCAGCAATCATCGCTTATGTACAGTACTTCGGACACAATATAATATCTGGAATATTTGCGTGTCCTTGTAAATGCTATGCACTTATTATTATGCATGAAACAACTTGTAGTAAACCTCAGCGAAGTATATCAATTTCATTATATATGAAATACTTTAACATAATTAAAATGCGCCGCAAACAACTCCCCCATATTATTATGTAACGAAATTATTTTGTGTGGCCCTGTAAATGAATAATAAGTATTCTTTGCACACATATTCTCCAGAATGCTTATTTTAGTGCACTTAATAAATGCATATCAATTATTTTATGCTTGAAAGCGTGTAAAATAATTAAAAATCATTTGAAACAATTTTTTCCCATTGGCCGTAATGTAACGAAATACTTTTGACTGTCCCTGTAAATGAACTAAGCATGCTACAAACTTCATTTGTAATAGGGATCGTGCTATGGGGAACCTTAATAACATCCAAAAATTTCAGGGCAATCCGAGTATATTTGCGAGAGGTAAAGCGCAGACAGACGGCCAGACAAACCGAAATCATAAACACTTTTCAACTTTGTTGGAAAGTGTTAAAAAAAATTCAAATAGGGTTTAATATCGATTAAATCATTACAACCAAAAATAAAACAACAAAATTATTTTTCCGATAGCCTAATTTTTTTAATATAAATTTAAAATATGAAATCTTTGCAGAACAACTGAGTTTTTAAAATCATATTTAGTATGTGTGATAATGAGTATTCTTATAATCAGTCCTTAGTTTTTTATGTAATAAGAAAAACTATGCTTGTTAATCTTTCTATCAGGTTCTGAGGAACATATACTATTAGAACTATGGTTATATATTATTTTCTTGCTTGTATATTGTCTGTGTACTGGGAATTTTAAAGTAACACTCTTTTCTTATCTGAAATTTAATCCGAACTAGTGAATTATACAGAGTAGGTGAAGGAATGTAGTTTATGAATAGAGTGGGGTCCCTGCTATTTAAATGCATACCTGAGACTTTCTTTTGAAAAATATCATTAGGATGCCAAAAATAAACAAAACATAAAAGCATAAAAGAAAAATACAATCGAAGCAAGGCAAAAATGACTATTCGTAAATACTGGTAGATATCTAAATAAAAAAAAATCCATCTAAATTGGCAACAATGGAGAAGCGAAAAAATTTTTTGCCTCAAGGGTCGAAAACTTTACTGTGCATTAAGTGGGATTACGTATTATTCAAACTGATATTTTTGCATTGGTCTTATGGGCGATGTTCAAGGGACTGGGAAAAAATCCGAGTATTAAATGGGATTGCGTTTTAACTGTGAGCGTATTAAGCGGATCCGACTGTATCTATATTTAAAATAATTAAAGTAACTATTCAAACTTTTTGGGGAGAGTTTACAATTCCTTAACGGTAGTTTTTATAAGTGATGCATAATTGTATTAGCAGCCTGTATAGTGTTAATTGTTCTGTATAGATAGTTATTTTTACATCGATATGGTTAAAATTTTGTCTTATGCAGGGAGTTCTGACAAAAAAGAATTATTATAGTCTCTTTTTCATGTTTATAGTGTTCAAAATACATACATAGTTACGTCTGAATTACTTAATAATTAACTAAATTTTCATAACTACAAACATACACATATTAAAATTTTATTAAAAACAATTAAAACATAATTAAAAAAATATATAAACATTTCGGCTATTTTCATAGCCCTCATCAGTAAACGAGCAGAGTCACAAAACAGCAAGAGCCACAGCAAACGAAAAAACAGTTAAAATCACGGTTTAAGTAGGATAGAATAATCAGCAGGAACCTGGGTTGCTTCGTTGATTGGCGATTCAGCTAAAACAGTTCTCCAACCCTCAAGGAAGACACGGCTGAAATATATGGGTCAGTTGGCTTCCACAATTCGTGCATTCTCAAAATCGGGGACATGATCGAACTCAAGCGCATGTGCAACCAATCTTGAATTCATAGTACCTTTATTAAAAGAATTTTTATGTTCCTTGAGTCTAGCATTCAGAGAGCGTCTAGTCTCACCAATGTAAATCAAGCCGCAACCTTTACAAGGAATTTTATAAACGACACTATTCAGTGTTAAACTTCGAATATTTATGTTTAAAACTACTGAAAAAATTACCAATGCGATTTAAAGGAACATGAGCTGTCCTAACATTAACATCTTTGAGTACGGCTGAAATTGTCTCCGAATTATTATTGTAATAAGGCAAAGATATAGTTCCTATAGGATTGATACGCTGGTAAGGAGTGGGTACTGGTCTGATTTGCTCGTAAGTTCCGAAATAACTCTAAGACACCAACGACGTGGATAGTCGTTGAGACGTAAATCATTCATTGTCTTACTAATTTCATTATCAAAACTAACTCTGTCACTGCAAAATCTCAAGGCTCGGTTGTACAAGGATCTGACGACTGCGATTTTATGTGAAATTGGGCTATTGGATTTAAAATTTAAATATTGCCCGGAGGAAGTACTTTTCCTATAAACAGAAGTTTTCAAAATAGGAATATTATTAACAATTTCTCTCTGAAGCAAAACATCAAGGAAAGGGCTGTTATTTTCAAACTCTATCGTGAACTGGATTGAAGAGGAAAAGGAATTCGTTTTGTTTAAAATCTCCACAAATTTATCTTCTTCAGCAATTATAAAAACATCATCTACATACCGCCTCCAAAACTTAATCTTATTACCCAAACCGAAAATATCTTTCTCCAAATACTGCATAACAATCTCTGCTACTCTTACGGACAGGGGCGAGCCCATTGCAGTTCCTTTTAACTGTTTATAAAATGTATCCTAAAAAACGAAACAATTTGATGTCAGACGAAATTCAATGAGTTTAATAGCAACGTCCATATCTAAATTAATAGCATTAGTAAAATCGGGCCACATGCTCTGAACAGCGAGGCAGGCTAGATTTATTGATATAGACGTGAACAAAGGTCCCACATCCAAAGATGCCATCACACATTTGTGAGGTATAACGAAACTCTTCAAATCATCTAGAAATTTAAATGAGGAATTAATACTGTAAGGAGAGGAGTCGGTCATTGGCTTGAGAATAACTGACAAAAATCTAGATAATTTATACAATGGGGAGTGGCCCAATGGAATTCAGGTACAATGATATTCAAAATGGAATTCAGGATCCCATGGTTGTCCCTTGATGATATGCTCAGATGTTATACAAAACAAGTATAAGAATAATATATAATTTTTTCAAAAAAATTAAAATGTCCGATTTTGAGATTTTAAAGGTCAGGTCAAAATGTTTGACCTTGAAATTAAAAATTCAAAAATTATGTACTTGTGATATATCATACGAAAGCCCAATTCAAACACTTTCCAATGATGCAAAAAGTAAGATTTGAGACAATTAGGGAACAAATTATGACTAAACTTGTATTGCATGAAATGCAAAAATTTACGCTTTTTCGTTCATCTGTAAAGCTAATTGTCTCAGAAACCAAATATGATAGAGATTTTTCATTGGGTATTTTTTCAGTTCTCTATGAACCTAACGGATGAGCTTAATATCATAAAATTCTGAGGAGGTCATGTAGAAAATTTCACTTTTTTTAATTGATTTGACATGGAGTGATCCAGAGGCATCTTTCACCTGCCTTTTGTGTAGTGAACTGCTTAAAAGGTCAGACTTTTTGCTCCTCTTATTATAAGTATTACAGCAAAAGTGATTCTGCATACAGTGAGAGATCTGTTAATTTGATATACGATGAAGTTGTTAAAGTCAAAGCTGTAGATTGCGAAACCAAATTTGCGTTTATTTCTCATTGAGCGTCCTTCTTTTCCTTACATGGCTTTACATGCTTTTCTGAAATATCTCCCATTTTCTATTGAAAACAAACTTTCCCCCTCAGTTTCAGTGTTTTCTGGTTCAGCTGACATATGTGGTTCAACAAGCTTAGATTCTAACGGTCTTCCAGGGTCGCTGATGTAAAGAGTCAGTATATAAAAAGGGGTAATTTTTGAAAGGCTATAAAATCGTTATTTTAAATCCTGCTTTAGCAACTGTAGCAGTTTTTCCAAAAGCAGGTGTTCACTCTTACGCATTTTGGCACTGTGCACTCTTGCACTATCGTCAGTAAATATAATTAAAACATCTGTAATGCCATCTATTGATATGCAAATACAAATCACTTAGGTGACAGGTAATCGAATAACAACCTAATCCATAAAACCTAAAATATGTAGGGGAGAGGGGAGCACATGTGAGCATGGATCACAATTGAACAGTACATATTTCACTCAGTTTATTTGAAATTAAAAAAATACCAATTGATGGTAGTACTGGTACCATCTTTTGGCTGAATTTTCAGAACAATAGGCCATTTTGATTTCTGGTAGTTGTAATTTGTTTGTTTTAGAAGGTGTGAAGTAAAAAAGTCTTCTAAGTTATTGAAGTAAAAATTCATTCAAGACATTTTTTAAAGAAGAATATCAGCATTGCATTCTATAGTGGCATTAATTAGGTAAGTCTACAAAAAGTTTTTTCTTTATTTCAATTAAAAATATATTTTTTAGGCTGAAGTTGGTAGATGGGGCACTTGTGAACAGTTCACAAGTGTATTTTTTAAGTCTATGAATGCATTTTTTTTAGTTTAAAATTTAATTACCCTTGTCAAATATTAAGCTATATATTCAATGTTTTTAGGATTGCTTCACAGTTTTAATTTACTGGAAGTTAGATAACAATTAAAAGTGACTCAAAAGGAGTAAGCATATTAGTTTTCAATTTTACGAATAATTTCTTGTATCTATGTTGAAACATTTATTGATTTATTCACACAACTAGAAAGAGGGCATCTAATTAGTTTTTATCACAGTTTTTATTCACAAAAAATTATTTTTGTCTTATTTATGCATGTGTTCACATGTGCTCCAGCTATGTTCCCAACTACTCCTCTACCGAGGCACATGTGAACAAATTTAGACAATTTTTAGAATGATGACAAATTAGAAATTCTTGATAAATGCATACAAAAGTTTGAGCAAAAGACCAAACAATTTCTAAATATTCATATAAATCAATTTTTGGTTCAATAGCTCATAACAATTTTGAAAAATAGTCAAAAACGTAAAAATTGTTCACATGTGCCCCCCCCCTCTCCCCTAAAGCAGCTTTCTAATCTTTATTATGATCCTGTTTTCAAAAATCATAAATATTGTAACGAGAAGGCCAAAATCAATTTTCTCTTCTAAATCATTAAAAATTTCACCAAAATACGCAACAAATTTTCTACCATAAAGTTATATCATTACATCATTTACAACTGTAGATAAATTCAAAACTCTGTTTTCGGATTAGATAAACGCTCTGCGTACTCTTGTACACCGCACACTCTTGCACCACCTTACCTTATTTACGCGAGTTAGAGGACGGAAAGGCGACCAGACAGACAAGCTAAATGCATAAACACTTTTCAACTATGTCGGAAAATGTTTAAAAGCAGAAAATTTTGTCATTTGTTAAAAGTATTTATTTAAGCAACATCAGTTTAATATGTTTGTAACGTCTGACTGAATTAATTTCATTTTTTAAAAAAGAAAATTGAAATAATTTCAACTTATGTTTTAATGATATAAAAAGTGCTTCAGTGTATTCCAATATTTGAATGTTGAGTTTCACTTTTCTTGACCTTTAACCCTTTTAGGTACAGATTGTTTTTGTCTATAAAAAATGCATTGATTGATACCAGAATATACGAACTTATTTCTTAGAAAATAAAAACTTGTTTTACTAAATGTTCATTATAAAACCAAAAATGTATTGAATTATTTTTGGTGCCGTTTGGCAGTTTGGAATTAAAATTATGTTGTCACATGGTAAAAGGGTGATTAATGTATCCATATGTTGCTTACAAAAGGACATAAATAAACTAATACTAACTTCGGAATTTTCTGATATGTTGTAACTTTTTATAAAACAGTTCAATAATTAGAAAATGAAACTAATAAATTAACTTTCTTACACTATGTCTCTTAATTTATTCTGCTTACCTACAGACATGGGATTATGAGATTACTATAATTTCTACAATTAGGAAAACTGCATTGATATGCAAAATATTTTGAAAAATACTTTTTATGTGGTTGTAATTACACTAATAGTAGAATATAAAGTAAAATGAACCAATTACATGTTACATACATAATAAATATTCTTATTTGATTAAAGACATTGTAATAGTCTTTCTTATGTAAACATTTCAAAATTCATAATCAAGTATATAATCTGTATATATTTTCATTTATATTTCAGGTACTGCAGATGTTTGTGATGATTATTCTGAACATACAGTGAAAGGACCTATTAAAGTATATCGTGTCCAAAGACTACATTTTTTTTCCCCTAATTGATGAATTCTAACTAAAATAAACTTTTTCAGTATGGATTTGTTATAGGTTTCTGAGATACGATCATTTTTTTTCATTAAATTATTGAATAGAATTTAGACAAAGATATATTAAGAGATATCAAATTGTTTAAATAATAACAATTACTCTTGTGAAAGTTTATGCAGGATATGTATTTTCTGCAGGTTTTTCTTAAGTGAAAGATCCTTTTTTAAAGCACGGAGGAAAAATTAAGATAATTTTATAGCAATACATCATTGTTAATATTTCAAACTTTATTTGGTAACGTCAGTGTTCCATAAAGAAAAAGTTCTTCAGCCAAATCCTTATTGGAATCCATATATCCATTACAGTAAATGGATCAGTTAATTAAATGCATCTATACTTTTGTTAAAAGGAAAAGTAATTTATCTTTTGCATCTGTATATATTTGCCGATAATTTTAAAAAATGTGCATAATACAACTACTGTTCATTTCTAGATTCATCTTTCTCTTGTAAGGTGTGTAACAGTTTCTGAAAAATGTTTTTTAAATGTCCATTTTTGTTATACTAAAGTGAAGTTGTTTTCTTGCGAGTCGTTTAAGGGGTCTGAGGACTCTTAAATTTGGAAAAAAAGGAAAAAAAAAGACCATTTTCAACATTTAACACCTTAAAATGTATTTGATTTTAAGACACAATTTTTATTGGAATTGAAAAATATAAGTATGCTCTTTGATTTCATGTATTTAAAAATTTGCAAGATGCAGAATTAGCATTTACAGGGTACTCCAAACTGTCAGATATTTGTTGAGCAGAAAATTGGCTTAACAGATTACGCGTAGGATTACAAAATACATTTTGCAACTAGAATGTAAATTTTGGTGCCTACTTATACTTTAGATTGTGATAATTAAACTGAACCTAAATAAATTTATATTTACAGCACTTTTATATTTTTAATACAAAGTTGTATTAAGCTAATGTAAAATTTAGAAAATTTCAATTGTATAATCACCCCCAAAAATATTTTTTTCAACAATAAAAAGGGTCTTAGGTTCAGTTTACACAGACTAATATGAAACATACGTTTCGAAAATTTCATGAAGAAATATTCAGAAGTTTTTGAGATATCGTGCGCGTTATGGACAAAAACGTCATTTCGAGAAAAATGATTTCAAAGTTTCGGAAACACCGCTTCAGCTATTGAGCGGGTATAATTCTAAAACCCATAACTTCCGTTCTAATGGGGATTTCAAAGAAAAAAATATAACAAAATGTTCATATAAGATAACAGTTTAACATCTAAAAAAATTAAAATTTGGAAAATTTTAAAGCTTTAAGAGTCCTGAGACCCCTTAACAAAAAAATTTCTCAAAAGCATAATTTATATAGACTACATCGTATCCATGCTAATCAGAAACCTTTCACTGTGAGATGGAGAGTAAAGGATTTTTACAAGGAACTAGTTTAAGTGATGAGGTGGGAATCTACGCCAAAGAGAAACCATTTGCTTGCGATAGGTGCAACAAAAGGTTTTCTAATAAATCTAATTTAAGGGTCCACCTGCGTGTTAATCACTTAAAGAGGTCATTCTCTTGTGAGTTGTGTAACAAAGGATTTGCTTACAAATTTCAATTAAATAACCATCTCCTCGTTCATTCTAAAGAGAAACTTTTCTTTTGTGAGGTGTGTAATAAAGGGTTTTTTAAAACATCCAATTTAATAACACACCTGCTCGTTCATACTAAAGAGAAAACTTTTTCTTGTAAGTTGTGTAACAAAGGGTTTGCTCAAAAATCTCAATTGAATATCCACCTGCGTTCTCATACTCGAGAGAAACCTTTCGCTTGTAATGTGTGTAACAAAGGATTTTCTCAAAAAAGTTCTTTAAATGTCCACCTGCGTGTTCATACTAAAGAGAAACCTTTCTCTTGTGAGGAGTGCAACAAACGGTTTGCTCGAAAATCTTGTTTAAGTAATCACCTGCGTGTTCATACTAATGAGAAACCTTTCATTTGTGAAGTGTGTAATAAAGGATTTTCTCATAAATGTGCTTTAAATGTCCACCAGCATGTTCATGCTAAAGAAAAACCTTTCCCTTGTGAGTTGTGTAACAAAATGTTTTCTACAAAACATTATTTAAGTGAACATTTGCGTGTTCATACTAAAGAAAAACCTTTTTCTTGTGAAGTCTGTAACAAAGGGTTTTCTCGAAAAGATGTTTTAAGTGCCCACCGGCGTGTGCATACTAAAGAGAAACCATTCTCTTGTGAAGTGTGTAACAAAGGGTTTTCTCAAAAAGCTGTATTAAATAGACACCTGCTTGTTCACACTGAAGAAAAACGTTTTTGTTGTGAGTTGTGTAACAAACGTTTTTCTCGTAAATATTCTTTAAATGTCCACATGCATGTTCATACTAAAGAAAAACCTTTCTCGTGTGAGGTGTGTAAAAAAAAGTTTTTTGAAAAATCTGATTTTAGTGAACATCTGCATGTCCATTAGGATGGTCATAAACTATATAGGAATTTTTTTTTAATCTTATCTTTTGGGAACCCCCCATAAATGTTGCCAATTAGCTAGAAAATGATATTGGCAAAGTTTCAGTTCAATTGAATAACATCAACGAGGTTGAATTCATGAAAATTTTTGGCTGAAAAATTTAGTTTTTCTGTCATTAGGTGAAAACCGTTTGTCTTAGAAACCTGATTCTTATCTTATTCCATTGAAAATGTTGTAGTCTTGATATTTTACTCTCATCAAAACTTATATTTAATGACATTTGGCATTTTGCAGGTCAGCTCGTGAACCATACTCTCAAACTCAACCTTTTTGAAAAATAAGTGAAAAATGACAAATGAATAATTTTTATTGCTTTTGATATTAGTTTATTAATATTTACGTTAAAAATCAAAAGAAATAAAAAAAAATTTGTAACTTTAAAAATATTTTACGAATTTCAGTTATATTTTCAGTTATCTAATTCCGTCCCTAAAAAGAATGAGTTTTTCTATTCGTAATGCAGTTGAAGCACATTGAAAACGAACCTCTGAATTTCTTTTTTTATTACAAGGCTGTTTTTGTTACCTTCTATCGTTATCTATTCTTAAAATCGAGGAAACATTCAGGAACACACCCCCCTCCTTTGTATGATGGCAGAAATACAATATTTCTTTAATTGCAACATGTCTCATCAAATCACCGGCAAGGATAAGTTACCAAGTAAATATCAAATTTTACGTATTTTGTTTATTAATACTCGCCAAGTGAAACTGAACACCAGAGAAGCTACTAGACTTAAAGTTTGTGGTTAACATGTAGGTGTACTATAATTTTATGTAGAAGTGTAATACGACTTCGCAAACAATTATTTCGAAAACAAGGAACTGAGCTCATCAAAAACAGATTTAAAAATTGTGATTTAAAGGGAGCTGTTGTTCACTGGGTGTGGGAAACTGCTTCCTCATTTTTTGAATAAAGAAAATGTAAAGAGGATAGCAGTTTTAATTAATTGTGGAGATGAAAACCAGTTAATAGGAGTTCCTCAGTTGAAAATAGTATCAGAATAACTCAGGCAAAAATTTTATTTTCAGCAGTTGAAGAGTGAGGTGAAGTTGAAAAATCCAGGCAGTGTGTTTTAAAACCACTGCAGTAAACACAGGTCACCTCAGATGAACCTGCATTTTTCTATAGCAGTTATTAAATGGAAAATCTCTCTGTATTTACCATGTTTCCACAGTAATTTAGAAATTATCCTAAAAGCTGTTTTTGATTGTAAAAGGGGCGCAACCATTGCCCCTCAGCCAGATATTTTTCAAAATTCAGATTGCGTAGTTTAATTTCAACTAGATTAAGTGTAAAAATGCTATTGAAGATGAAATACTAGATACAAAATACTTAATTCAGAAGAAATTTCAAGTTTTCTTACAGAACACTTCAAAAATGAAAAGCCCATGGATGATTGATTATGAAGAATTTATCTAGCTTTAATATTTATAGGATGTCTTCCTCCAAAAGATATTTTTTCAGAGCACCCGGAACTTTTAATCATGTCAGATGGATTGCACAGGCCATTTTTTCTCTCAAAATATATCTTTCCAGGGATCTTCTCACATTAACAAATTTAGAAAAAGAAGGTATTAGAAACATCTGCTTATTTATAATCAATATTTTTGTAAAAGCGTTGTTTAGCGCTGCCACTCCCACATAGGCTTCCAATCAAGACCTGAATTTAATAAAAACACTTGTTGACTACAGAAAATTGATAAATAGGTTGCAGACAAAGCACTCGCTAAAATGATAAACGGCCTTTGGTATCTTAACTCGGATCACGTTAAATTTTTATTTTTAGATGATACTTTGGAAAATAAAACTCAATGTAAGCATGGCTGTAAAATTAATGTAATTTGAAGAAGATAATGATGAAGATTATAGGAATATTCGAGCAACAATAGGGTTCAACGAAGTGGATTATTTATTCAACAAATAAGTCGATGTTTTTGTTTCATCTCAAACTTTAAAGAATTTTAACCAATTATTAAATACTGATCCCAATGTATGGTGTGAAAATATGCCTTATTTGAAAGCAA
This sequence comes from Maratus speciosus, assembly GCA_963932465.1. Lineage (NCBI taxonomy): Eukaryota > Metazoa > Arthropoda > Arachnida > Araneae > Salticidae > Maratus > Maratus speciosus. The sequence continues at coordinate 52,641,011 of OZ010799.1, read as the reverse complement.
AAATATAGTGAATGTTTTTAAGTTTGTCAGTGACACAGCTGAAATGAGAATAAAATTAATCCCAGATTTCAAGTCCTGTTTAACAAAAGACTTTTATCTCTCTATATCTAGACCTATCTCTAGATATAGAGAGACATCTAGATCTATAAAAAAAATAGTTTCTGCTAAAAGTTGTATCTGAATGTAGAATTTTTTTTAAAGATTTTTCAAAAGCCACCGTATCAAAAACATTACCACATTAACGTGGCAATTTTAAGGGATAATAATTTATTTTTTTATAATACTTCCTTTCTTGTAACACAACTTTAATAACAAAATGCATTTGAACATTATTTGATTTCCATTTTATACTTTCTTTACCATTTTTTTCTTTGATTTTTTTTTTAAATTATACCCTTTATTACGTATAAAATGAAAAGAAAAACAAAAACAAAAGGTAGAAAGCGGATAAAATGGAATGTTATGTTTTTTCGCATTTTCTTAAAATTCAATTTTTACGATTCGGATCAAGTCTGGTCCTGAAAATGCGCATATATTTAAATCTATACATTAAAAAAATGGTGTGTTGTTCTTCAAAGCAAAAACATTCTTTATAAAATGAGAACTGCATTACGTTTTTAGGTTTAATTGCATTCATTTCATGCAGGAGAACCAGTGGTCTTTTTTGCGAAAAATCGCGTTTTTTTCCAAACTTTGGCCTCAATGAGGCACGGGTTAACATTATCCAAATGAGCTGAAACTTTGCAAATATCATTTTCTAGCCAATTGGCAATTTTTTGGAACGTCCCCCCCAAAAAATTCGAAAATCGATTTCTTGTGACAACCCATTGTTCAACTTCCAGAGATTTGTTATGCACACCAGAATGAATATCGCAGCAATAAAAAATATGTAATATAAATATACTGTATAAATGGATACAATATATTACAATATTACATCTATGCTATGCATATTACGTAGTTATATGTCTCTAAATATTTCTGCTATTGCCTTTAATATAGCAAATATATAACATTTACTGCATGCACTTAAATGAAGAAGGCAAAAAAAATTAATAAATAAAATAAATATGCATATTACGTCATTATATGTCTCTAAATATTTCTGCTATTGTCTTTAATTTAGCAAATGTATAAAATTTACTACACGCACTTAAATGAAGAAGGCAAAAAAAAAAAAAAATGCATATTACATAGTTATATGTATCTAAATATTTCTGCTATTGACTTTAATATAGCAAATATATAAAATTTACTACCGGGTGTCCCAAAAAGGACTGACTGATTTTAAAATTCAATAACTTGCAAACGGTGACAGATATTTAAAAAATTCTTGCAGGAGGGTTATGCATAAGGTCAAAAGTTTTTTTACAGTGATTTTCAATTTTAGTTCGAATTACAAACAATAGATGGCGCTGCGATCAATAGACGCTGAATTCAGGCTCGATTTTTGGTACTTCGTCGCCCGGATAATACATTTCCATCTCCTTTTTCCGCATGAAACAAGAGAAAGGACCAAAAATCGAGCCTGTATTTAGCGACTATTGCTTACAGCGCCATCTATTGTTTGTAATTCGAACTAAAATCGAAAATCACTGTAATAAAACTTTTGGCCTTATGCATAACCCTCCTGCAAGAATTTTTTAAATATCTGTCACCGTTTTCAAGTTATTGAATTTTAAAATCAGTCAGTCCTTTTTGGGACACCCGGTACATGCGCTTAAATGAAGAAGGCAAAAAAAAAAATAAATAAATAATGGTTTAATCTAATTGATGTTTTTGGAACCATTGTTGATGCAGTGAATATGAACTGACCCAGATAATACGCAAGTGCACTGTAAAAAAATTAGGAAACATTACTCCAACCGGTAGGGCAGCAATTTAGCCCAACCCAACTGTTATGTTTTCGAATATTTTGGTCCGATATTCAGAAACGTTTCCGCATATTTCGGTCAGATACTCGGAATCATTTCTGCAGGGTTCGGAAATGTTTCGGCATGTTTCAGATATTTTAGTGTATATTTCGGACATGCTAGAATATATTTCATAAATGTTTCTGTGCATTTAGGAAACCTTCCTGAATATGTCATATTTTTTAATTTAAGAAAGTAATACTTTTTTTTAAAGAATTAATGTTATTCAATTGAATTGTATTGCATAATAATATTAGAGTTACTGTTAATCGTTTGTTGCACATACAAAGTTAAATAACTCGTTCGAAATATGTAATTTTGTCCATGAATTTGTGACAGATATTAGATTTTTGATTTATGAATAACAATGTGCTAGTATTAATAAGGTGCAGATAGCACTGTTTATATGTTTTTATCATCTTTTCATTTTGAACTTATGTTCCGATTCACAACTTTTGTAATATTGAAACGTATCGTTTATATGACAGAATAAATTCACAATTCCCCTGCTACTAATGTGTTTTATCCTCGTTGTTTATGAATTACATATTTGTAAAAAGATAGTATTGAAAATTTTATTTATAGATCTATGAATAATTCATTTTTTAGTGCGGTCTTGGGAGGTCCATCTTGTCAATAAATACATTATGAAATGTCTAATTTCTCGACGTGTAAATAGATGAATTTTTTATACCTTTAAATAATTATTTTTTATCATACAAAAAGATACACTATTTCGAAATAGTTATTGTTAAAAATTCCATGAAAAGGACAAAGGGAGGAACAGAAAAACAAAGAGAGCGCTGAGACAAGAGCCTGACTTTCATGAAAAAGAGAGGAACAGAACAACGATGAAAATTCTCAGAGAAAGGAAAGAATTCCATGAAAAGGACAAAGAGAGGAACAGAACAACGAAGAGAGCGCTGAGAGAAGATCGTGATTTTCATGAAAAAGAAATAGAGAAGAACAAAACAACGATGAAAATTCTCAGAGAAAGGAAAGAATTCCGTGAAAAGGACAAAGAGAGGAACAGAACAACGAAGAGAGCACTGAGACAAGAGCCTGACTTTCATGAAAAAGAGAGGAACAGAACAACGATGAAAATTCTCAGAGAAAGGAAAGAATTCCATGAAAAGGACAAAGAGAGGAACAGAACAACGAAGAGAGCGCTGAGAGAATATCGTGATTTTTAAGAAAAAGAAATAGCGAAGAACAAAACAACGATGAAAATTCTCAGAGAAAGGAAAGAATTCCGTGAAAAGGACAAAGAGAGGAACAGAACAACGATGATAGCAATGAGAGAAGATCCTGATTTTCATGAAATTGAAAAAGAGAGGAGTACGAGAATAAAAAGAAAGATGAGGCAAAATGAAACTTACAGAGAAAAAAAAAAGATTAAAGATAAAGAATGTAAGGGAATGTCTAGGGAAGATGTGGATTTTAGAAGAGCAGAAAAAACAAAGGATAGTGAAGCAAAATTTAGAAAAAGACAAGTTGATTTATTGCAGTTTCGAGAAATAGTACGTTATAATTTATGTAAGAGTGACAATTCATTTGACAAGAAGCAGACGAAGTTTATTGAAAATCGGAAATCCACACCAAATTATGTTTGTTGTTCTTGTGAAGGGCTGTTTTTCAAACATTCAGTAATCAATTTTGATAAAGATAAATTTTTAGATAAATGGGATATTTCTTTTTTTAATAAAATTGTTAATATTCAGTCTGATTTTATATGTAAAACATGTCAGAAATGTGTATCAAAAGGTAAAGTACCAAAATTAGCGACTTCTAATGGTCTAAAATTTCTTGAATTACTAACATGTGTAATTGCATTATCAGATCTCGAAGAACAAATGGTTGCATCATACATTAATTTCATGGAAATACGTCCTCTAAAAGTATACTCACTCAATCCCCAGTTAGGAATGAAAGGTAGTGTTGTGATACCTGTAGAAACAAGTAATATAAAATTTTGTTTTTAAAGTCAATTCCTACTTAGGTCATCAAAGAAAAATTTAATCTAATCCCTTAAGCTAATATTAGTTTTTGTTGCATTAAAATATCTCAATTTGTTGATTTTCTATAAGCAAGTAGGTTTAAAATGGAAGTCTACTCGAATTTAGTGAAATATTCGAGATATCGCCAAGTTGGCGTCCCTTTTGGCGACTCATTTTGGTCGCCAAATTTGGCGATATATCGCCAAGTTGGCGACAAATTTGGCGGTATTTGGCGACAGAACAGGGTCCCCCTTATAGAAATGAAGATGCGTTAAATGCTGTTCAATAACCAACGGCCGCCATTTTGTCTCCCATATAAAACTAAAATTAATTAATTAAAATTTAATGAATTAATATTTGAAAAATCTGTATTAACACCAATTGTCATCCAGTACAAGTTTAAAAAAATTTATTTCAACTTGATAGGATGAATAATAAGTATTTTTATTAACGATTGAAAAATTGAACAAGATATATAAATAAATATAGGGAGAGTGTGAACTAATAGTAGGAATTGAATAAATGATATATTACAATAAAATAAGTCACATTTTTTCCGTTCTAAAATACTGGTAGTCAAAATCATAGTATGTGACTTACACGACAAGTGCTCGTGGAAATGCCCATATGTTACACTCCAGTCATTATTTGTTTAAAACAATTCGGCCAGGTGTTCTATATGAAGCTCTTACCTATTTACAAAATACTCCATTGTATAAAAAATATGAAATAAAAATTGAAGGGAAGTTTTTGGAAAGATGTGAAGGAAAATTTGATGATCAAATAAGTTTTATTGTGGAAAATGATGATGTAAGTGTTGTTGAAAATGTAATATCACCTTCAATTTTAAATGAAAGTGTTGAAATAGAAGATTTCAATGGTGTAGAGTTTGACGAGAAATTTTAATTATGGGCAGAAATGAGCAACTTGATGATCATATCAAAATCATTGCTCCTGGTCCGGGAAAGAAACCTGTTCCTTGGCATTTGATTGACGATCTTGTCCTAGAATTTTTGGGGGACATGCGTTAAAGATTCCGGCGGAAGTTAAAATTTCATACAGTGACAGAGCTAAATTTGAATGTCGAAGAAGAGATCGTCGAGCATGTATTTTCAAATCGATTGTTGTATATGGCTAAGAAAAAGCTCGAAAAAAGTTGTCTTGCTAGCATTAATGTATCTTAAGAAAAACAAATATACTGAAGGTCTTTCAGTTTCCAATATTAGAGATCCGCTGTTTCTGATGAGTTTGATTAATTTTGATGCATGGTATAATGTTTTGAAGCAAATTAGGCAACTCCTAGTTTCTGTGAATCTAAAAAAAGAGAAATCTTAGCTATGATTAGACCAAATAGGGAAACCTACATTGTTTATGACTTCATCTGCTGGAGAGAAGATGTGGCCAGAACTTTTGAAAATATTATATAAATTTAGTTACGATCGAAACGTTTCAGATGAAGAAGCATATATGATGAGTGATATTGAAAAAAACCATGTTGATTCGTATGAACCCTGTGATATGCGCTCGTTATTTTGATTACAAAATGAATAGATTTATGAATTTGTTGAAAGGATTTTTGGGGAATTTTTCTGTTGAAGTTTAGTCGAGTAGAATTTCAAATGAGAGGCTCCTCACACGAGCATAAATTTTTATGGCTTAAAAATTCACTATTGTATGAAACCAGTAATCTCACATCTATAGAGTCATGCGTCGAATTCATAGATAAATTTATAACTTGTAAATATGATGCTAAAAATCTACTTATTTTTCTACAAAAACATAGACATTCACATACGTGAAAAAAGGGTAAACGAAGCAAAGAGAAATGGTCGGTTTAACTTTCCTATCCCAGCTATACCCAGGACGATGATATTGGAGCCTATTACTGAGGATGTTAAAACAAATGAATTAAAAGAGGGTTTTAGAAAATTCTCATTTTAATGAACAATCTGTACAAACAAGTAAAAATTTAATTTAAAAAATCAAAAAACCCGACTGCGTAAAAAGCTAACCAATTAATTATTTCTCATCAATGTGAAACTATTTTTTACATTACTTACCTATTTTTTTATTTACTTGTATTGATGACTTTTAAGTTGTGTTTAATTGTTAGTTCCTATCTATAAACACTGTTTTGATGAGGCCTATAGATGTCTATAACGGTTAGAGTTGCAGTAAAGCTAGAGATCCTAACTACACAACTTCCAGGTTGTGTAATATTTAAACGGAGCTTCTGACTGTAAAATAATCAATGAAACATTGTCTTCATTTTGAAAGACCTATCCAATGATATGCCACTCAACAGGGTGCGTAAAAAAAATTTTCGCCTCTACCGCCATTTTGTATTTTATGGCCACCATTTTGAATTTATAGAAACAAAACCTAACCTATAACCATCGGACGGTTAAGACGAATCGATAGAGACCTCATTCATTAAAATCCATCCAGCCGTTGGGATGTTTCGAGGGTATAAAGAAATCCAGATACGCGTGAAACACATAACCCTTCTTGGCAGTCGGGTAAAAAAGAACAATCCATTTCTTTTGAGTCTATCTTGAAAGAGCTTGAAATGACTGAAGAGAAGTACATTCTTTCCATACAATACTCCTTAAAGCGAACATAGGTTTTTTTGAAGAGAACTTCTTTAGAAGTTAGCATGAATCCTTACAATAAATCAATTTTGAATGTAACATGGACATACAATTTGTGTTGCAAGAATATGATGTTGCATCATATATTTTGAACTACATTTCTAAAGTAGATGCCGGTCTTTCTAAACTGTTGAGGAATGCAGCTTCAGATATAAAAAATGGTAATATTTTTTTTAAAGATAAGTTCAGAAAAATTGCTAATGTATTTCTCAATAGTAATGTAATGTCTGCTCCAAACGCTGCCTACCATGTGTTGTATTTACCTTTGTCGAAAAGTAGTCGCCAGTGTGTATTCATAAACTCGAGTCCCATTAAAGAACGAATTATGATGCTGAAACCGAAAAACGCGTTGCAAGATTTGCCAAATAATTGTACGGATATTTTTATTAAAGATAATCTATATAAATACAGTCAGCGTAGAAAGGATCTAGAAAATATTTGTTTAGCTGACTTTTGTTCTTTATACACTCATTGCCATAAAAATTTGCGCACCAAGAAATAATTGTGGGATCGTAACGAAACTTGGCATGAAGGTACATATCAGGCAGATATGCAAATGATTAGAAATGCAGCGTGATTGCGAATGCCACTAGAGGGCGTTGAACTTCGTCCTCTTTGGAGTATAAAACTGGTAAGCAGAACTTGTCTGAGTGTACCTTTTCTTTTGCAAAGGAAATGCTGAGATAGACATGCCGTTACGCAGCCATCGAAGACAATATGAGCAGCTGAAAGAGTTCGAGACGGGAAGAATCATCGGGATGATGGAAGCTGGGTGGTCAGCTCGGCGAGTAGCTCGTCAAGTAGGCCGTTCTGATTTTACTGTGAGGAGGTATTGGGACCAGTGGATTGAAGAGACATCATTTACACGGTGACCAGGCTCGGGATGCCCTCGACAGACCAGTCGTCGAGAAGACCGTCACATCATACGAAACGCACGCGTAGAGCCAACTGCCTCATTGGTCGCTATCCAGACACAGGCAGCACCTTCACTACGAATCCCTGTGTCTTCCCGAACCATCGCAAGACGCCTGGCTGAAGGAAATCTGGTATCGCGGCGCCCATTACGTGTGCTGCCAATGACACACACACACCGACGCTTCCGTTTGGAGTGGTGTCGCGCACGACGGGATTGGACTGCAACGGAATGGAACCAGGTCGTCTTCAGCGACGAGTCTAGATTCAATGTGAGCAGCGATGACAATAGTGTTCGTGTGTGGAGGCCCCGTGGTGAGCGCCTCAATCCTGCCTTCGCTTTACAGCGACACACTGCTCCCACAGCTGGTGTGCTGGTATGGGGTGCCATTGCTTACGATTCGCGGTCACCCCTAATATTGATCCGTGGCACAATGACAGTCCAGCGGTACGTCCAGGACATCCTTCAGCCACATGTGTTGCCACTCGTGCCAGGCCTTCCAGGAGCCATTTTTCAGCAAGACAATGCTCGGCCATACACTGCAAGGATGTCACAAGCCTGCCTCCGCCACATTACCACCCTTCCCTGGCCTGCTCGATCCCCAGATTTGTCACCAATCGAGCATATCTGGGATAATTTGGGACGGCAAGTTGGACACCCTACGAGTTTGGTTGAACTCGAGGCGCGTTTACAACGTTGTGGAACGAGATGTCTCAGGACATCATACGGAACGTGTATGCCTTAATGCCCGCTCTTTTCGCATCGTGCATTCGCGCTAGAGGGGTCCAACAGAGTACCAAAATTTCCGTTCATTTGTATTTTTTTTTTGCAATAAATGATCCTTTTTCTTTGATTTTCTACTCACTTACTTATATCACAGTAGTACTTACGCGTGTAAAATTTCGTTTCATTTGGACGTCTTTTTCTTGGTGCGCAAATTTTTATGGCAATGAGTATATATTAAGAAATGTGAAGATGCAGAGGGAAAAGATAAAAGCGGTGATGTAGTTGACAAATTAAATCAGAGAAAAGAGCTTTTGTCATTAGATACAAACGAAATAAAATATGCAAGATCCATAGAATTACTACAGGGAACAAATTATTTTGTTTTTGCCGTGGAGGAATCAATTTGAGGAAGTAGAAAAATCAGATTGTGAAAAAAGATATTTTGAACACCTGGAAGAAATTGAGAAAAATCGCAATAAGTTTTCCATAGGTGATGAAACTTTAGAAATGGCGATGAAAGCAGTTGAATATGAAATGGGGGATTTGAAGAGGAAATAAAAGAATTTGATAAAAATGCAGTGTCAAATGAACAAAAAATTTATATTTTCCAACAGACTGGGAAGGATGATAGACAAAAATCTGCACGTTATGTGTATCCTCAGAGAATATCTCAAAATGACATTTATGTTAATATGCAAAACTTGAATGCTGAGCAGCGTAAGTTTGTTTTATTTACTTTACATTGGATAAAGGCGAAATAAATTCCTCTAAAACATTTTTGAGTGGATCTGCAGGTGTAAGTAAAAGCACTGTTATCAAATGTTTGTACCAGATAATTACACATTACTTTGATAATACGCCGAGTGGAAATAAAGATAAATTAGTTGTATTATTGTGTGCACCATCAGGAAAAGCATCATTCTTAATAAATGCTGTAACTTTGAATACTGTGTTTGCTCTCCCTGTAACACAATTTGGTGGCAATATGCCAGAATTATCTCCTGATTTAGCTAATAGTATATAAGAGATAAATTATCCAATTTAAAATTGATTATCATAGATGAAATATCAATGGTAGGCAGTACAATGTTCAGTAGAGTTGACACAAGACTTTGACAGATAAAAGGTGTGAACTCATCCTTCGGTGGTGTTTCAGTTGTATGTGTAGGGGATTTAAATCAATTACCTCTTGTTATGGACACACTTATTTTTAAAAGTTCTAAAGTAAATGAATTCACTGATTTATTTGTTTTTAATCCTATCTGGGATGAATTTTATTTCTATGAACTGAGTAAAATTATGAGGCAAAAAAATGAAACTCAGTTTATCCGAGCATTGAATAATTTAGCAATTGGAAGAATGAGTGAAGAAGACATTCAGTTAATTAAATGTAGAGAAGTAATGGAAAAGGAAGTGCCAGATGATGCGATAAGATTATTTTCAGAACATATTGAAGTTGATTTATATAATGAAAGAAAATATGCAGAAAATATATAAAGAAAAATTTAATCATTTTTCGGTGAGCAATATATATCAGAAGCAAAAGATAAAATTTTGGGTAATGTTCACGAAAAAACGAAATTATCAATTGTGAAATCATTGAAAACAAAGAAAGCGTCAGAGCTGAATGGTTTATCTAACAATATACGTTTGAAAGTGGGCATACGGTATATGATAACAAATAACATAAATGTTAAGGATGGGCTTGTTAATGGAGCATGTGGTAGATTTACACATATAACATTTAAATCAAACACTGATGAACCTACGTTATTATAGATAAATTTTTGTTCAAATGATGTCGGATGCCATTTATCCATCAAATGGAAAATGAATTGAACGAAATGTGACACCGATACAAAAAGTTTGCTGCGTTTTGAATATATCAAATTAATTAAACTTTCAGGTTACCAGAGAGCATTTCCCCTAGCACCTGCAGAGGCAGTTACGATACATAAAAGTCAGGGTCAATCGTACGAAAAAAACTGTGTAGATTTTAACAGAATGAAAAGAGTAACTAGGCCTATGTTATATGTCGCTTTAAGTTGAGTTACCTCATTATCCGGTTTATATATTTTAGGTCAGTTCAAATGTCCAAAATTTAACTTACAAGAAAACTCAGTTTTTGCTGAAATGGATAGATTAAGGAAAAATAAACACATTGTTACATTATATTCTGATTTTGAATCTGTGTCTGGATTAAATATTATTTATTTGAATGCTTGCTCATTGGAAAAGAAGATTATGAATGTCACACATGATGAGTGGTATAACAATGCTGACATAATAATTTTAAGTGAAACCTTAACTACCCCAGTAAGTGAAGTCAGTATCCCAAATTTTTTTGAGATTTTACAGTCCGATGTTTGTGAAAACAATACGGGTTTAATTATTTAAACAAAACTTACAGACATAGTAGTAGAACAACATGTGATTCATAATGAAAAGGATTCCCATATTGAGGTTGTTGCTTTAAAGAGTGATTATTTAACAATAATATCAGGATACAAGTCTCCGAAATATCCCAAGTACCGCGTAAGGTGCTCAGAATTAGTGATTATTCTCACCAGTAAATTTTTATTGTAAATTTTACCTTATTTAATCCAAGCATTTTCCCGATTCAATGAGGTAAGAATTTCTGTTAAAAAAAACCTGTGATAAAAGATTAAAAATTCTGTAAAAGACGCTCGTCCTGAAGGAATTAATATTCATTATTAATTTAAATAGCTTGATAAAAAAAAATTATAATCATTATAATGCATTTTTTATGAAGTTTTGTTTATTATAAGTTAGATATTGCATTTAATGATAAGATAAAACTTCCTAGAATAAAAATTCATGTATTTTTTATTCTTTTCTACATGCAATTATTATAGTACAGTAATATCATGACGACCCCAGACTAACTAATATTAATATTTTGTACTAACCTACAATGAATCTCGAATTCAAATGTTAAAGGCACAAGAAAATTCTGACACCAGTACCACAAATATTGAAGATTGTGCTGAAAAGATGAGAAAGAAAATGAGAAAAAGACTATTGGCATCATCGATTGAATCTGAAGACATCTTTAAGAATGACACCAATCCACACCAACTGTATGAAGACCTAAATGCTCATTTACTATATCTTCAGATAATAACATGGTGTATGAAAACAAAAAACTAGGGTAAAGTTGAATTACAATTTTCTTTTTAATTATTTCTTTAATAAATCCTCTTTTTAAGATGATAAATACAGTGTTTAACATTTTTAATCCGGAAAATTTTGTCATCTGGACATTTAGGAACAGATGTTCTTTTTTTATTTTAGTAAAGGTCATAGATGGCCCCAACACACATACATGAAAGCGTTTCAAAAATTTTAAGAAAAAGAAGCTAATTATTTCATTTACCACATTTTTCCCTGTTTGAAAGTTGTAAGAACTTTCTGAGTTCGATATTTGAATACTATAGATCTATAAGTCTCTTTTTTAATATTTAGTTGTTTATATTTGAAATTGATGTTAAATTTTAACATTATTTTATCTGAAGTCACAATGTGCCCAAAACAATGTCAAATCACACTTTATTTTTTCCTCTTTTTTGTAGTTTTCAATTTATATCATAATTTGCTATAACAATGTATTATTTATTTGAATTACCTAATAGTAGCCTACTATCTTTAAATTGCTAAAATAATATAATAATAATTGATTCAGTAATATATTTATTTTTTTGAAATTTTAAAATAAATTGTTATAATATTAAGCTTGATACGTATAATTTATATTTTTTACAACACTAATTAGCCTTGTGTATAAGTTACCAATGCTAAATATATTAAAGTAATAGTAATTAAAAAATGTACAGTTTTTTTTTTTGTGTTATTGTTTTGTTGTTTCTCGAAAGTTAAGATCGTTGGTGGTTAAACAACACAAAATTCAATTTATTATTATTCTAAGTATTGAATTCTAAGTATTTCTATTCTAAGTAATCATTCACCACACATCCATGAGCTCATTTCAAAAATTTTAAGAAAAAGAAGCTAATTATTTAATTTACCACATTTTTTCCTGTTTGAAAGTTGTAAGAACTTCCTGAGTTCGATATATGAATACTATAGATCTATAAGTCTTTTTTAAATATTTAGTTGCATATATTTGAAATTGATATTAAATTTTAACATTATTTTATCTCAAGTCACAATGGCCATAATAATGCTAAATCACACTTTGTTTGTTGGTTTGTTTCTTTAAATTGTTAAAAGTTGATTCAATAATATATTTACTTTTTGAAATTTTAAAATAAATTGTAATAATATTCAGCTTGATATGTAATTTATATTTTTTCACAACACTAATTACCCTTGTGTATAAATTACCAATGTTAAATATATTAAAGTAATAGTAACAATTAAAATGTACAGTTTTTTCGTGCAATTGTTTTGTTGTTATTTTTCTTTATCCAAAGTTAAGATCGATGGTGCTAAAACAACACAAAATTCAATTTATTACTATTATTCTAAGTATTGAATTTGTGGCTGAATTCGATATTTCTAGGTGTTATAAGTATAATTTTTCATAATATTAACCTTATGTATCACTTTTAAGTTATAATAAAGTTTTTTATAAAATAATAAATAGTAACAATATTTGTTTTATTTCCATAATCGACGTGATCCTGATGATTCTGGAATAAAGAAGTTAAACTGTAATATACAGTATGCCCACTAAAGATCCTTGTCACACTCTTAACTTCGGAACGGCTGCTGCTATATTTATAAAAGTGGTGTCCAGGAATAGTAAAGTAGCCATGCGCTAGTGAATGAAACTGCCTACAGCGCCACCTGGTGGAAAACTGCGGAGTTAGTATTCCTATCTCGAAAACGGAAAGAGATATTGAAAAAAGTGATTTACAAAGTTGTAGAGCATCATCGATTTAGTACGAAAAGACACATTGTGGACAATAATGAGAAGAATGGAACGGCTCAAACATGCATTTTTTTTTTTTTTTTTGTCATTTCCTACACTGTGACGTGACTGCAATGCACATTTGTCCGAAAGATAATCATTTCTTCCGTTTAAGTTTCGTGAAATCACAGTGTAGGAAATCACGAAAAAACAAATGTGCATTTTAGCCATTCTATTCTTCACATTAATGTCCACAAGGTGTCTTTTCGAGCTAAATCGATGATGCTCTACAACTTTGTAAATCACTTTTTTCCCTATCTCTTTCCGTTTTCGAGATAGGAATACTAACTCCACTGTTTTCTACCAGGTGGCGCTGTAGGCGGTTTCATTCAGCAGCGCATGGCTACTTTACTATACCTAGACACCACTTTTATGAATATAGCAGTCAGCAGCCTTTCTGAAGTTAAGAGTGTGGCAAGGATCTTTAGTGGGCATACTGTATATTTTTAAGTTATTGAATTTCAGATTCGTTGACTAAAATTTTATAAACCTAAAGTAAAATTTTACGGAGTTTTGTGCTTTTATTTTTTTCTTTAGAATCCTTATTGAATGTTTCAACACTAGATCATGTGAATTCCAATCCATCTAACGAAGCCAAGTACTAGTTATTTCTTAACTATTATATACAGCAATACTTGTCTACAATACTACTGGAAAGGCCTGAAAATTGAAATTTTTAGTTAGTAGCCAAAAACAAGACTTTTATCTTAGTAGTAATTTATTTGAAAATCTTAATTATTGTTGATCTAAATTAAATGTAGTATAAGGTAGTTTTTTGTTTTTATATATTGCCTTAATATGTTATCATATCTATTGTAAAGGAAATATTTTCCATCATAAAAATAAATGATCTGCCCAGTATTTTTTGGTAAATTTCTGATAAAAGTCAAACATAATTGGTTGTAAATTACAAGCTTAAAGTTCTTTCACTTCGTTCAATAGGTTAGACTGACAGCACCCTCTAGCTCGCCTTCAAGAAATAGGAATCAGTTATGCAATATAAAAATTTGTCACAATTTCAATAATTAATTTAAAAGCAACTAATTCAAAATTCAAGAATTTTTCTAATGGAACATTCAAGTTATTTACCATCTAATCTTGACGGGTACTATCTAGTTTTAAATAATTAAATTCTAATAAAACAGCTATACTTGAAAAAAAAAAAAAACGAATGTCCAAAGATCAGTACTATCACAAACAAATCCAAGAATGACTCATATAATTGATGTAACTGTTCATGGATTATGGGAGCTGCTCATATAGTCTTAAAAAAAACTGAACAATTTAGATTATGAATTATTTAAAACATTTTTTAGAATAATTATCCATTCAAATTAATTATTGATGTCATTATCACCATAAAAAAATAAAAATATTTCAAAAATAAATACCTTGCAATAATATACTACTTTTAATTGCCAAAAAGTGTAAGACAAAAACTTTTTCAGCTCTGAGTTATATCCCAAACAAATAAATAAGAATTTAATTACATGAATGTAATTATTTGAAACACCACCATTCAAATTTTCACATACCATTTTTGGTTATATACATTAATTTTTTTTTTTACTTGGGTGTTTATTTAAACATAAAAATGGAGTAACTTGAGCCACAATTTCGTAAGTTAAATGATGCTGTACATAGGCGTAGTGTGACCAGAAATTTTGGGGGGGGGGGGGCAACAAGGCCGTGAAACTGCGCCCCTAGCGAATTTTCAATTTTGCGCCCCCCCCCCCCCAAAAAAAAAAAAAAAAAAAAAAAAAAAAAAAACTTTTTCTTTGTGATGGGTTAATATTGATAAAGTGCAGAAACATAAATAAATTCTATTGAATAAATATTTCGCGTTTATTTTGGAACTTTAAGAGGTTTAATTTTAATTTAAAAATTTAGAACAACTAAATAACATAATTGAAAATTGCACTCATTTCTTAGAGAGTTCATGATATTTTGCGACAGGAAAAAAATGATCAAGAGAGAAAAAGAAATTCCCCGGAAAATGATCGGCGGCCAAAAAATGAATAAAACCGTGGTTCGCAGCATAAATTTTGCGCCCGGGGCGACCGACCTCTCCTTTAACAACCTCTTTGCAAGACCCTGGGGAGGCACACTAGAGGTCTGCACGGACCGCAATTTCAAGGCTTGGACCAACTCGCCGTAAAAATTAAAACTTCCACCCGAGCCCGGCCCGTTTATATTTTCACAGTTTATGGCAAAGCCCGGCTCGTACAAAAATCAGTAAAAACATGCACGGCCCGTGGAAAAATCAATTAAATCAGGCCCGGTCCGGCCCGACTCAATTTCTCATAAAATTCCAATTTTTCTTAACATACAACTGCAGGGCTGCACTTGCTACTAAAATGCTACTGAAATCGACTATTTTAAGCATCCGGCGGCTATGCCGACTATTTTAGGCCAAAAAGTGACCATTTCAAGAAAACAGGTGACTTTTTTCGGATTTAAGCGACTATTTTTACTGAATATATTCGATCTTTTTCTTCAAAGCGCTTGTAAAGTCATCTTCCCAAACTCACTTTTTCAACGGTTGTTTGAGGAGATTCGCGATCTTTTCCGCGACGAATTCCAAAATTCGCGATTTTCCCCATAATCGATTGACGAAAATACCTCTTTCTTTCTGAGATCTTTTTATACTATCGTTGAAGGAGATTTTGCGATTTTTTCCGCGATTCTTTGCCAAATTTCACAAATTTTTCTACGACAGATTGACGAAATTTATTTCTTTTTCGCTACCACTTGTCCAAATTTGCGATACATATTTTCCGCGACCGATTGATGGTAGTTACTATTTGTTTCAGAGATCTTTCGACGAAATTACCGATTCTTTTCCAGATCGTTTGTCAAAATTCATGATTTCTTTTCACGACCGACTTACGAAATTCGTGATTTTTTGCGCGATCATTTCGTTAAATTCTCAAAATTTTTTAAGAACCAAATTTGCATTTTTTTGTCTGCGACCATTTGACAAAATTTGCGATTTTTTTTCTTGTGATCGTTAGACGAAATTCGCAACTTTTTGTCCATTTTTAGACGAAATTTGCAATAATATTTCCGCGACCGACTGACGATAATCGCCATTTGTTTCCGCGACCTTTGTTAAATTTCAAGATATTTTTTACTGTTGTTTGAGGAGATTTGCAATTCTTTCCGTGCTCGCGATTGACAAAAATAGTTATTTCTTTTCGCCATCTTTTTCTACGATCGTTGAAGGAGATTTCGCAATTTGTCTTTTCTTTTGTCGACCGACTGAGGAAGTTCTTGATTTTTCGCTCGATTTTTGATTAAATTCGCGGGTATTTTTTTTCCTGTCCACGACAGTTTGACAAAATTTTCGATTTTTTCCCATAATCCTTAGGCGAAATTTACAATTTTTTTTTTGCGACCGATGGAAAACTTTTTTTTCTACGACCAATTGTTGATATCTGCGATGTTTTTCGTTACCGATTGGCAAAATTCGCAGCTGTTTGAGAATTGATTTTGCGGAATTCCCGAAGAAAAAAAATCGTGGCTTTCACGAAAAAAAGAAAAAAATCGCTTAAAAATCATATGCCTGTGAAAGAAGTAAATTTAAAGATTCCATCCAAACGAATTTTCTTATTATGCGGGATTTTCCATTTTTGTGTGGGATTTACGATATCCCACACGTTATTTCTAACCCTGCCCCTCAAATAAAACTTTTCTTCCTTCTGTTCAAGAAACTCTTGAATTTGAAAGGCCTGATGGAAAATAGTATCGGGGGTAATCTGCAAGAAGTTTTTACTACTATGTTTCCTGGTGCTGTACATAATTTTTATTGTTGAAGAACCAAGCTAACTTACTTCATAACTGAAACATTAGGGCCTTATTTTCTGGATAACTTGCTTTCTCATTTGAAGAAATCACTCTATTCTTTATTCAGTGATTTGAGTGATTTCAGTGATTGATTGATAAACTGTGAAATAAGATCTGAACATTCATAAAGTCCCTTCAGTTGTTATAGATACATTTTTTCTTCCTTTTTTTTAAAGTGATGGGTATAGGACTATTTTGGCTACTATTTTTTTCGTTGGCGGCTACTAAATCTACTATTTTCAGTGTCATTAGGCAGTGGCAGCCCTGCAATTGAGATGCTTTTATGAAATAGAATAAAGTTTTTTTTTTCTAAAAAACTCCGATTTTTTTATAAAATAACATCAAAGTTGGACTTTTGATTTCCGAATTCGAAGACTGACAATTACAAGACGGATCCATTTAGTAATCCGCTTTAAATCAAGCTGCTTCGAATTAGGAAAAATGTTAGGAAAAGAAAGGACGCTACTCGATTCTTAAGCACCTGTCACTTAAACATCTGTAATTTTCAGGAAAATAGGAATAGAAATGAGTTTATGATGTGCCAAAAATAATCACATTTTTGTTTTTTCTGAAAACGTATTAATTTACTAAAACAAACAATTCTGTATATTCTTACCTTCTGTTCCATTTTCGTCCTTCTGAAGCCAGACTTGCATGAATTTAAAACCAGCATGTCGTACTCCGTGACATCTATTTTTATTGAGTTTTCTATAAAAAAAATTCCTACTTTTTTATCGCGCTTGTTTTTGCGTGGGTCATTCATTCCTGACCAGTTTAAAAAATAATAACAATACTTAACTACAAGCACATTCCCACACAAATGACCAGATTAGACCAAACCAAGTGTGTGTATGAGTGTGTGTGTGTGTGGGGGGGGGGGGGGTAGGTAAAGACGCTCCTACTATCTCACTTTGCACAAGAGGGAAACACGAGTTCAGAGGTCAAAGAAGTTCTTTGCGTGACCATGTTACTCACTGCAATTAAACTATGTGGGTGACTGGACACTATAAAAAATAGTATATAGCTTTGCAGGAAAAAATTTTCTTCTACCGATCAACTTACAACTACTGACCAAATATCAATGATTGGCTAGCACCGTATTGATGGTTGAGAACTAAAGCGTTTTTGTTTTTTGTGGAAGAGAGAGTGGGTGAAGTGCTACACACTAAAGAGGTTTAAATTTAATTGCATCTTTAAAAAAAAATTAAAAATTGAAAATCACTGCCATTTATCGTTTTCGTAAAAGTCTCAATAAGTCATAATCCTAAAATATGTGAATATAAATTTCACATTAATTTATCTGAAAATCCCATGTATAATACACTATCGCATATTCTTTTGAAACAGTGATTAATGAATGTTTTTAATAATTTGCACAATAAGTACTCCCATAGGATTAACATTAGCCTGAGCGTTAAGAGCCTACACTAGTTACGCGAAGAAACTGGATCACTAATGCTAAACGTATGGGAGCGTTCTTTTTAAATTGTCCCGCTTGCATATTAATAGTTTTAATTTTTTTTCCTTAGAAAAGCTGAGGTTAAATTCTAACCAGGTTAATGTTTACTTTTTCGATTTTGGTCGCAAATTATTTTTATAAAGTTACTTTCACTTTCAGTACCGGTTTCGAAACCCAAAAGTATAGCAATGCTAAAGATCAATCTAAACTATCCTAAGGAAAAAAAAAAAAAAAAAAAAACTCTTAAAGTATTAAAATGCAAGCGAGAAATTTGAAAAGAACACTCCCATAGGTTTAACATTAGCTTGCGAGTTTCCTTGTATTTCATATATATTTATACATTTTTGTATGAAACGACAACCAAAATCTTCATTTGGCGCCCCTTCGCCTTTGTTCTGGCACCTGGGGCACATCCTCTTTCTGCACCCCCCCCCCCCCCCCTAGTTTCGTCCCGGGCTATAATAGTCTTAAAAAAACATTAAAAAAGGGAGTTACTATTCTATCTTGCATATATTTCAACCCTTAGTCTTTAGCCGTTGACAGTTGCCCGACCTCGCGCCCTTTGAGGCCGGATCTGGAATGGATGTAAAAAAAGTAATTTTAGTAAAAGGCATGGGGACATTTTTCAGTTGTCACCTACCTAGAAGTTTCAAAAGGTCGAGAAATGTAATTTGGTAAGGTAAAAGCAGGAGCGTCTGCGGCTTTACTATTCATGGCGCCCTGGGTGCCAAAAAAAAGGGCGCCATGGCGCACTTTTTTGTTTATCTTGGGCAGTCACCCAAGCTCGCCTCGTCTCTCTAAGACTGGATCTAGTTGGTAGCAAAAACATTGCCCCAAAAGTAATGCAAAAAAAATGCACCAAAAGTAATGTAAAAAATAATTGCACCAAAAGGGACAGAGCAGTATTTTTCAATTTCCGCCTAGGGTGGCAAAATGCCTAGAAATGACAAAAAGAAGAGAAAAAATCATTTTGAGGGATAAAGGCAGGGACGACTTTATTAGCCATGGCGCCCTGTGCGAGATTTTTTACTGTACCACTGCAAATGCTATACTCTTTTTTTTCTTTTAAGTGGTTTTACTAAAGCATTTAACTTTTTTGCACTCCTTCCAGGGCCGAAACTAGCTATCTTTTCACTCGAGGCAAACATGGTTTTTGGCGCCCCCCTCTTCCTCCGCAAAGTAAATTTACAAAGAGAAATTTGCGAAAGTTTCAATTAGCGGACTTATTTTTAAATTTTAAATGCGTAACAGTAAAATAAGTAATATTGAAATATATAACCAGCTTTATCAAATATTTATTCACTAAAACCTGGGAAAAAATCGAAAGGAATCGGAAATAATTACGCTTTATACAGGTTTCTGTCTTAGCAGGCATAACTGTTGGTATTTTTTCTGTTGGGAACCATGTAGTTTTTTCATTTAAGACAAGATTCCATTGTATACACATTTTATTTTTCCTGATTTTACATGTTGTTGTAGCATTACAAATTATTACAATTGAGGCACTTTAATGTCATAGTGATATGAGTCACATCGTTTTAGGAACTAAAAAACCACGATTTACTATAGGCATAAAAATGAATTCCAGTATTGTAAAATATTTTCCTGTACTATCTACACCAGTTTTGTGTAATTATCACTTATACCACTCATCTTATTTATAGATTGATATGTCTAGATACTTCTCTGAACCTAGTGCTAATTTCCAAATTTATGTGTGACTCAAAACAACAACAACAAAATTATTAAGTTTTTACTTTGTGAATTTTCGACCGCTTAGTTTTTATTGTCCCAGCCAGTCACCTGATCTCACCATCTCTAAGTTCAGATATGGTGATATGCCTGTAAAAAAGTAATTATATATTAAAAAAAGAATGGGATTATTCATTTGCTGTCTTGTATATTGCAGGCGAATCTTTTTATCTATTTGACAATTTTAATGCAGATTACTCAGCTTTTCTTTTTGATTTTTCGGCTAGAAAATATTTTTTACACAAATTTCACACGCACATATATATATTGCATAAAACGGCAAACCAAATTTTCATCTGGCGCCCCCTTCGCGTGGCGCCCAGGGCACATGCCCCTCTCCCCCCTTAGTTTCGGCCCTGACTCCTTCTCTTGTTTGTTTTTATTGTCCCGGACAGTCGCTCGACCTCGCCCATAGCAAGGCGGGAAAAAAGAAAGTTCAATGCTGCTCAGGGAGAGATATTAAAAAAAAAATAGAACTACCTTCTTGGAATCTGTTTATCAGAAAAGTCAGAGTCAAACAAAATCTTCATTTGGCGCCCCCTTCGCCTTTCGTTCTGGCGTCCGGGGCATATGGCCCCTCTGCACTCCCCCTCCCAGGGAAATCGGTTGGCGTTTGGCAATTATCGGTGAGGGTCTGTTTCACACAGAAGATAGGGGTGGAGACTGACCTTGGAAAATGTTATTGATTCTCCTGACACAGGAAGGGATTTAAATGATAGAAGGCGTAAACATGGTACATTTGGAATTGTAGAACAGTTCTTTTTTCTAATTCATTTGCAGTCTTCTGTTATAGATGAATCTTTTTATGTATTTGTAAATTTTAATACCTTTGGTTCAGTTTTCTTTTTGGATTTTCCGGCTGTGAGACATTTTTATGCGAATTCGATATATATACATATATTATACAGTTTTGTATGTAAAGACAAAAACAATCTTCATTTGGCGCCCCCTAAGCTTTCTGTTCTGGCGCCCGGGGTACAGAAGGTTGACGCTACGCCTATGATGCTGTATAGTTACATATTGAATTTTTATGTGTCTAGGGTTTCTCTTGTAACAGATGGATAGTATAGTCTGCAGGACAAATTATCTTTACTTTCATTGAAATTTAGTTAAATGGTTCCTTCTTCATGTAATCTTGCCAGGGCTGTAATTTTTCTATTATACAGTAGAACCCCGACTTACATCCGCTCGACTTGCAATGCAAAATATGCAAAAAACACTGCAAAGTTACTACCTGTAATTTACTTACCTGCACATGACAGGCCCGAAACTAGCCTTTTTTGCACCCGGGGCAAACATGGATTTTGGCGTCCCCCCCCCCTTCTGCAAAGTATATTTACAAAGAGAATTTTACTAATTTTCTAATAGCTGACTTATTTTAAAATTTAAAATATGTGTAATTATAAAATATGTAATACTGAACTATGTAATCTACAATGGCGGATCCAAGGGGGAGATCACAGGGGTCATGACCCCCCTCTGAACACCAACAAAAGTATACTAAAGATCATTTAAAAAATGAAATATACAGTAGAGTCCCGCTTAACTGAGTTTCCGCTTTCACCGAGTTATTTTCTTCTGATGGACTGATGGCTTCCATTATTATGAAACAGCCGTTATAAATGAAGTGTTAGGTAAAGATGAAAGAGCAGTCATAAAAAGTTTGAATTCTGATTTTCTGGTCAGAATGGGAAAAAAAAATGGCCATATTGTTTTTTCCCAAAAAAATTATGGCCATTTTTTTTTCCCACTCTGACCAGAAAGTCAGTTCTAAGTTTTACGGCTGCTCTTTCATCTTCACCTAACATTTCATTTATAACGGTTGTTTCATAATAATGGACTATCAGAAGAAAATGATCTATTCCAGAGGTATAATCCTTCATTTGGCGTCTCTTCGTTCTGGTGCCCGGGGCAGGTGCCCCCTCTGCCCCCCCTTAGTTTCGGCCCTGGCACATGAAATATTCTAAACTGAATGAAATACAGAAAGATTAAGTATTGCAACACTCTAAGAACATAACAGCAATGGGATTTGCTTTACTCAACAGATCTAATGTGAATCTCAAGTGAAAATTTGCATTTTTTTTTTTTTTTTTTTTTTTTTTTTTGTAAATAATCTCTTGCATCACGACAAAAAGACAGAAACAAAAAACAATCTAAGCAGGCATAAAAATAAACAAATTTCCCCGTCCAAGAAAAGTCTTTACCATGCCGCACAGGTTGACCACATTTGGTGCAATTATTGTTTTCATAATTGACAAAAATCATGCCATGCCGATCATAGAGCAATTTTAAAAACAACATTTCAATGACATTAAATATTTAAGAAAGGTAATACTAATCTACAAATAAATTATTTGATGTTTGTCACTAAAATCCTAATTTCTGCTTATTTAAAATTTTCATAATAAATAAAGAACTTAAAGTAATATTTACTTATTAATTAAAAATTCTGTTAATGTAAGTTTACACATAAGTACTAAACCAACCGCGAACTCGGCTTGAAGTGGAATCCAACCCATTAGAAACAAGCTTTTTTGTCTAACAAGGAGAGGGCCAACCTTGTTAATTACAGATTTTGATTATTTTAATATATGTTGTAGGGTAGAGACGCCTTAGTGTCAGGTTCAACGGATTTTATCCAACGCTCCTTAGTTCTTGAGAAACTGGGGTGTCTAATAGTAGTACACAACTTAAATACTTACTTTGTAACAAAAAGGGTTGGTTGGTTGTAGCTCAGTTGGTACGGCATTTGCTGGCTGATCTGCAGGCCCGGGTTCGGTACCCGAGTGCGTTACGTTTGTTTTTCTCATTTTTTGTTTTGTAAATATACTTGTAATTATAATTTAATAATTTAAAATAAAAATTTTAATATTATACATTAATTATAATGTTAACAAACTTAAATTTCTCATTTTTTATTTTTAAACTATTATTTCTCATCCTTCAAAGAGGATTAAAAAGAAATTGGATCTATTATTGAATGATAGAAATTCCAAAATTGTGACAAAACCTGTTGTGGTGCCATCTAGTTATGATAAAATAAAAGAATATTCAAATAAAATAAAAATAAAAGCAGAAAGAAGATAATGGGGAAAGCAAAATAATTGAAAGTGCAAGCATACGTATTATAAATTTAAAAATCTTTAATATGCAAAAAATCGGTTGTGATTTATTTCTGATGCTAATTTTTAATGTAATTATGCTTGTTACTTTAAAAACAGAATAATAGTATTATCGCTTCCTTTGTTACAGCAATGCGTAAATGATATTTCTTTAAAATCACAAATTGACACAATTGCTCAATATCATTGCAGCGATAAAGAATATATGAAATACATTTTAAAAGTGATTTTTAAAAAAATTTACAGTTTTATGATGTTTTATACAACTATTTAGTTAAAAGTAAAAAATTAAATAGGTTAAAATTATAATTGATATACAATATTATAAATTTTAATTGACAATGAGATTATTAAGTTATACTTACAAATATATTTATAAAACAAAAAATGAGAAAAACAAGCGTAGCGTGTCCCGGTATCGAACCCGTGGCCGCGGATCAGCCGGCAAATGCCATACCAACTCAGCTACGACCAACCTATCCTTTTAGTTACAAAGTAAATATTTAAGTTGTGTACTACTATTAGACCCCCCCCCCCCCGGTTTCTCAAGAACTAAGGAGCGTTGAATAAAATCCGTTGAACCTGAGACTAAGGGGTCTCTACCCTACAACATATATTAAAATAATCAAAATCTGTGATTAACAAGGTTGGCCCTCTCCTTGTAAGTCAAACACTGCATTATATCCATTTGCCAGTTTAATATAATGTTTTAAAAAGCTGTTAAGAACCTGGCAAAATTGCCATCACTTATTACTTCAGGTGTAATGAGGAGAATGCAATAAACATTTATTAATTTGATGTAGTTTACTTAACTTCATATTTGTAAAATACAAAATTCTTGTGTTGATTTTTGTGTAATTGTTCTGTTGTAGATAGTTACAGTAAATTTTATAAATAAAACTGAAAAACAGAGGAGCCTGCTTCTATTAAAAAATTATAACTATGTAAATTATATCTAAAAGTTAGAGGCAATAGATTTCCGATATTAAAGAATATAATAGTAAATAAAATATGCAAACTTTAATGCTAATGGAATAGATTTGTGTTCCTTTTTTCTCCAACTCTACCCTTTTTACTTTCTTCTATCTTTACAAGAAGAAAGTATTGTATTCATGAAAATTTTCGAATTCCGGTTTTCGACGGATTTACACGTTTTGGGGGTCAGAGAACCCGAAAAACATGTTTTTATAAAATGTCTGTGTGTGGCACAAATTTTGTGGGCGCTCTATCTCAAGAACTAAAGCACGGAATTTAATAAAAATTCATATTCAGTTAGTCCGTGATACAAATTGATGCTGATTAGTTTTTGGTGCAAATCGTTCAACAGGTGGCGCTGCTATGCTGCATTTTTTACGATTTCCGAAATGGCTGTATCTCAAGAACTAATGCACGGATTTTCATGAAACTTCAGATTTAGTTAATCCTTGATATGACTTGATGCTGATTACATATTGGTGTAAATTTCTCAACAGGTGGCGCTGCTATGCTGCATTTTTTACGATTTCCGAAATGGCTGTATCTCAAGAACTAAAGCACAGATTTTCATGAAATTTCAGATTCAGTTAGTCCTTGATATGACTTGATGCTGATTACGTGTTGATGCAAATCGCACAATAGGTGGTGCTGCTATGCTGCATTATTCATGATTATCGTAATATCTCAAGAACTAATGCATGGATTTTCATCAAACCATGGAAGCATATGGTATATACTTCCATACATGTATGGAAGTATGTACATGGTCATGTATGTACATGACCATTCATATTTTAAAAATATTTCAGGAAATTCATATTTTTACCTTCTTTTTTCTGCATATTCTCTTGAAGGATGTCTATTTTCTTTACTTGTCAAACTATTTCTTAAATCTACACAATAGAATCTCTCCGCACAGCTTGGGACCAAAGGTTGTGAGGATTTCTGGCAATTGCTTCGTTTACATTTTTAAAACAGTAATTTGAATGCAATAATGCAATCAAAATTATAATGAATGCTTACAATAGGGTAAAATATTAAAATAATTAATTAAAGAAATAAACTAAAATGATAAAATGTAAGATAATTTTAAAGATGATTAAATTATTAAAAGTAAAGGCCAAGTAAATAATTAATAATTTATAATTAAATATATGTAATAAAGATGAGATATATTTATTTTGAATTATTCAATGAAACTCAGCTCGTAAAGGTATCCCAGTAATTTGCATAAAAGTCATAAAGTGAGGAAATTTTATTTCAGATTTAGCCAGTCTTAAGGGCCTACTTCAGTCATGCAAAAAGACCGTTCGTTAATGCTATTCCTATGGAAGAAATTTATAAAGATATCTCGGTCGCATTTCAATATTTTTACATGATTTTTTTTTTTTTTTTTTTTTTTTTTGCAGTGGCTAACAGAGGTCGATATGTAAAAAAGCCGTTTTTTACTTTCTCGATTTTCATTGGGGATTTTTTTCAAGAGGATGCTTTCATTTTAGGAACCGGTTCTGAAAATGAAAGTGTCCTGATTAAAAATACTTGTAAACGAAATTGAAAAGGTAGAAAACGTCCTCCATACAGATCGACCTCAGCTAGCCACTGCAAAAAAAATCATCTAAAAATAGTGAAATGCTACCGAGATATCTTTATAAATTTCTTCCATAGGAATAGCATCAGCGAACGGGTCTTTTCGTGTGACTGAAGTAGGTCCTTAATAGTAAAAAGATCGTGATTAACAGTGATATCAGCATATCTTTTTTATTTTTTTTTCAGAAATAAATTTAGACTTCCTTCATGAAAAATCATGAGTTCAGTCATACTATCGAGAATTACATATTAAAATACACATGTAAAACTAAAAATGTTTGTAATTTTGCCCCTACGTTTGAACAAAAAGTTTCATTGTTTACATCTGCAATGATTTGAGGATTTTAAGTTGTGTGGATTTTAGTGTTATGGAATTGAAAGAGTCTACTGTATTAAATTTGTAATTTTATGTGTTTAAATCGTAGAAAAATTGACAAACTGTGAATAATATTTTAACACTCAAAATAAATTAAGTAAACATTTTTGAAATATTTTGACAGTTAACAAAAAGCGACATTGTTCAAGAGAGTACACAGAAAAAAGAAGTCAAGACTATTAATTTCCTGGGGAGATATTTTTAAAATATTAACTTATTCTACCCTCATGTATTTAACATTAGCAAGGGGAATTTAAGATCTCATTGACCAACATGCTTAAGGTGCATTTAATAAAAATAGCATTGAGATTGCCAGTAATATAAATAATTTACTTTTTTAAAATAGAACATGTTAAGTAAATAATTTTTTTTACATACGCCACAACAATTTTTTTTTCTACTTAAACTAACCTTTTAGAAATGTTTAGTTACAATTATAGAGGATACTTCTAAGGTAAGTCCTCAACAAAAGTTATTTTAAAATGTTCAAATTTTTAGAAATGTGTTTATTTTTAAGAATTTCTTTTAATTAAAATTTTCAAATTTACTAAAAAAAACTACATTTTTCCTTGATTGAATCACTTTTCTTCTTAAAAACACACAATTATATGTCAATAAGACATTGTAAAATTCTCAAATAATAATTAAAAGAAGATGAAGTGTCACTGTGTCTTTTTAAATTAAATAAATCAACTGTCTAAAAAATCAGTTTTAATTTTATTTTGTTTTACAGTATGCATTAAATTACCAAAAAAAAAAAAAAAAAAAAAAAATCTCAAACATATTTTGGTTACATTGAGTATCAAACACAGCACCAAAATTTTGCTAACAAAGTGATTCAAATTATATTCAAGGATGGAGTAGCACAGTTGAAGTTTATTCCAACAGAGCTGTTGGAATAAACTTCAACTGTGCTACTCCAGCCTTGAATATAATTTAATCCAGTTGAAAAAAAAATATATATATATATATATATATTCGTTCCCTTCATTATGATTCAAATTAATTCCACTTTAGTGGAATTACTCTGTGTTTTAATTTCATTAATAGCAAAATGATTAAAGTTAGATAACGAATTATTACTAATTTTAAAAACAAGATATTAGGAAACATTTTATGGCTTGATATAGGTCAATCCATAAATTATTTCATGTTAAAATTTCTTAAAATCATACTTGAAAAGTAAAGCAGAATTAATTAGCCATACATAATATATTTTACTTAGAGAATTGTCTGTTTTTTGTTTTAATAATTTTAATTTTTTAACTCATGTTTAGAACACTTTTCATAAGGATTTTTTTTTTTTTTTTTTTTTAATTATTCTCTTGATGTACTAGTGCTCCAGTGTGATTTCTCTTTCTTCAAATTATCTTTAAATCGTTATAAACATCTAATTATACTGAAATTAAAAATGAATAATTTTTCATAAAATTCAGTGAGAAGCTGATCAGGTATTGCTATAGGGAAAAGAGAGGTCTCTTCCCCAATTAACCCATCGAATAACTTTTTTGAATTAACCTAATATTTCATAAAATCTGCAACACATAAACTACAATCGATTGAAATTATCTTACGGCAATAGAGAATAGCGTTATTAATCGAATGAGTATCGAAAAGTTTTTTGGTGTCAGCGCGTCTGTCGGAAATTTAATCAAAAAATGGCGTTACTTAGTTTCTTGCATAAATTTCTTGTTTAATGTTTTATCGCAACTTTCGTATGGTATTTTTACTATTTCCAATCTTAAAAGAATATTCCCGAGTTTGATTAACCTTACTTCTCTTTTAATCCCCAACTAAGCAGAGAAATATCAATAATTAAAAGAAAGTTTCGAATTACTGTACAGTTGAGTTAGGCCTAATGATAATCATTTAAGCAACATTTCGTTTGAATGTAACTTATGCAAATGTATGGTATTTATGTTTATCTATATAACATATTTTCTTATTACAGTTTTAATGCAGAATTTAACTATTTTAATGTCATTTTTGCAATATCTTAAACATGTCAATTCTACAATGAATCAAACATCAAACAATGAATTTTTTTATTTCTTGTAGTCCATATATATTTTAGAGATAGTTTCGGTGCTTAAATTATATTTTGTTAATTTTTTTTAAATAATTTTCTTAAGATGTAAATTATTTGCGTTCGTTGTTCAATTTCTTTTATTAGAATTGTAATATTGATATTTAATATCTGTTTTTTGTTTACCTAGTGTGAAATCATTTATTGTTAGTTAAAGCGTTCAAAAAGGATGTTATTTTAACAACCCAGCTTTCAGAATATAATGCGGACGCCAATTATCAACTTAAGATCTACAAAAAGAAGTCAATTAACCTCTTAAACACAAATAATTTATTTTACTGTTAAAGCTTTTTACCTTTTTCCATAAAATATTCAAAACATTAAAAAATAAAATTTCTAATTCACGTTACATCATATATAAAAAATATCACAAGAATAAAAGATGAGAGGATAATAAAAAATGAATAAACACGGACAATTAGATTTAACATCTATGCAACCTAAATGTATTTTAGAATGAAATTTACCTCGAAGATATGACAAATTGTACACAGTATAAGATCTTTCATAATAATTATATCCATTGTGAAGTACTTTAAAACCAGGGTTCTCTGATGTATATTTTGCTATATATCATGATGTATATCCAACATTTCTTTTCAAAATATCCTGAAGTTTAATAATTTTGTACGTTTAATATATATTTTAAAAATATTGTGTATGAAACTTTTTATATTTTCAGTCAAAACAAGTTAAAGGAATTTTATCTGTGTTATTGACTGTGCCGTTTTGTAGGTAAAGAACTTTTGCTCTGGGAGTGACGAAGAGAAAACTGCACCCGTGGTATAGTTTCAATTTTTTGCAACCCCCAACCTTCTCTTTGTGACGTGCGTAAAATTGAAAAGTGTTGAAACACAGAAATAAATTCTATTGAATACATATTTTGCGTTTATTTTGGAACTTTAAAAGGTTAAATTTTAAAAACTAAGTAATATAAGAGGAAATTGCACTTGTGTTTTGGCAAAGGAGATCTGTAAATTGGTTGTGAAAAAAAAATGTATCTAATAATACGGTATAGCAGATTGCAACCCTTTTTGGATTCCAAGAAGGAAGCCGCATGCTATTTTGAGAAAATATGTTTTTGTCACAAAAAAAATAATGTTCTGATACGTATACAAATATATATTTTTTTTTTTTTTTTTTTTTTTTTAAAGGAAAGAAAATAGGTTGGTAGTATAAATTTGGCAGCCCTTCCATCTCCTTGCCTGGGGTGACTGCCCCCTTCACGCCCTGCTTCGCATGGCCCTGTTTTTAAACCACCACTCCTCCCTCTAAATAATCTTTTTTCAAGATTTACGTTCCAATCTCTCTTTTTAAATTTAGAACCAATTACTTTGTGGGGCAATAATTTTTACTCAGTTTAAATATTGAAAGGTAAATGGTCTAATTTAGATACTAAGTAGCATTTTAAATCCTTGGTGGTTCGCTGGTCCAAGACCACAAAATTCAATTGGATCACTAATTTGAAGAATTTAGTGGCCCGCAGCACCAGTAACTTTTTTTTCCTCACTGACAGAAACACATAAATTTTCCTGGCCCTAACAAAACTTCAATCTGACACAAATCACACAATTTTATTTTATTTAAAAACATAAAATTAAATAAGTAAGTAATGAAAAAAATGTTTGCACTAAACCTTTCAGTCAGTTGAAATAAATAATTGGAAATAAAATATCTAATTAATAATTTTATAGTTCTAATTTATGTTCTGTTGTTTATTTAATGTTTAGCAAATTATAACTTTAGTTTTTATTATGAGGAAAATTTTGGATAACTACAAAGTAAGTTTGGATTATATTCTTGGTGTGTGTGTGTGTGGGGGGGGGGGGGGGACACTCAAAGGGTCAAATTGCTGAAATGACTTGATAGAATTTTATGTCATGGGCCAGTGAGGATGCCTGCGGACCAGTAAATTCTTATGGTCACAAGTCCTTGGGACTAGTGATTATTTTTTTTTATTCTAACGCTGCTAAGTTATTTATAACTTCATCAGAAAGAATGTTCTCAGGTTTTTGTTTTGTTCACTTTAAGTTCCACAACTGGTTTGGGAATGAAAAAGAAGATAAGCTAAAATTATATTCAATATTTTCAATAAAAACAAATTATTTTGTATTTAAAATTTTGTTGCATAAAATATAAAATTTTTGTAAAACTGGATAGTATATTCTGTAGTTTATATTTTGTGAATCAATGAATAGTACAGTAGACTCCCTTAAATCCGCGACCCTAAAATCTGCGAACGCCTAAAATCCACATATTTTTTCGGATGTAAACAATGAATTTTACAGTTAAGTTGCAGGAACAAAATTCAAGATGGCACCGAAATCAGTGACTACCACAATGTTTTTTTTACTAAATTTTTTGTTAATCATTCTCTTTTGGTTATTACAGCTGATTTATTACTAAATAAATTTACATTACTTTTGATTTTGATATAAATTAGCATATCTATATAAAAAATTCCAGGATTCGAAATGGAAAAATCCATGAACTGGAACACTATTTTAAAATTATTGTTTGCAAAAATTGTTTTTTAATTATAGACAAATTTATTTCTAAACATACAAAGCAGTATAAGAAAAGCATTCAAGACTCTAAATAACAATGAAAAAAGTTACAGAAAGCGCAATAAGCTATATATACTGATAACAGCATAATGACGTATCGATCTTACGATCGCTTTACCACTAGATGGTAGCATAGGAGTTTTGGAATCGAATTGAATCGATTTCATCGGTAATAATTTAATATATTTCTAAATTTTTATTTTACATAATTATTTTAATAATTACTTACGTTTAAACTAATAAATTACTTTATATTTTACTTATTTTAATGTTTCACTTTATTGTAAGCATTCATTATAATTTCCCTTGCTTAACTACCAATCAAATTAATGTTTCAAAAATGTCAACAAATCAATGACCAGAAATCCGCACACCCTCTGGTCCCAAGCTGTGCGGATTTGAGGGAGTCTACTGTATTTATGGGACATAACTGTGGGAATCACAGTGGTGTTGAGACAGTAGCTAGCAAGTTTGTTTACCTTATTGCATCATTTCATGCAGCATAAATACAAATGCATGTGTAAAATACTGCAGATTTATTTTGTACAAATTATTTTCAATAAATACTTATACAGTAGACTCCCTCAAATCCACACAGCTTGGGACCAGAGGTTGTGCGGATTTCTGGTCATTGATTTGTTTACATTTTTGAAAGATTATTTTGATTGGTAGTTAAGCAAGGGAAATTATAATGAATGCTTATAATAAAGTGAAACATTAAAATAAGTAAAATATAAAATAATGTATTACTTTAAACGTAAGTAATTAAAAAAATAATTATGTAAAATAAAAATTTAGAAAAATATTAAATTAATACAGATGAAATCGATTCAATTTGATTCCAAAAGTCCTATGCTGCCATCTAGTGGTAAAGTGATCGTAAGATCGATACGTCATCATATAGATATGCTAATTTATATCAAAATCAAAAGTAATGTAAATTTATTTAGTAATAAATCAGCTGTAATAACCAAAAGAGAATGATTAACAAAAAATTTAGTAAAAGAAACATTGTGGTAGTCGTTGA
This sequence comes from Maratus speciosus, assembly GCA_963932465.1. Lineage (NCBI taxonomy): Eukaryota > Metazoa > Arthropoda > Arachnida > Araneae > Salticidae > Maratus > Maratus speciosus. The sequence goes on along the minus strand of OZ010799.1, from coordinate 52,609,060 downwards.
TTTTGGCGCCATCTTCAATTTTGTTCCAGCAACTTAACTGTAAATTTCATTGTTTACATCTGAAAAATGCGCAGATTTTAGGCGTTCGCGGATTTAAGGGAGTCTACTGTATACATATTAATTAAAATCCATATATACTTATTAATTAAAATTTTCACTTTTTAAATAAAGTAAAAAATATCCATGAGGCTATTACTTTAAAAAAGAGAAAAGAATTCATGTATAACTCATATCTGTCCCTGAAAAGTTCTAAAACTTCATATAAAAATAAAGAGTACTTCTTAGTTATCCTGTCGACCAATTTCGCCAAATTATATAAATTGCCAAACCACTCGCCAAATTATACACATTGACATAATTTTTATTTTAAATAACGAAAAAACAAATAAATTAGCAAAACATTAATAAAAATAGAAATAAAACGTAAAATTAATTGTTTTATTGGCCATTATTGGCATTTAATCTTACAATTAATTAAATAATGGCAACCATTATTGGCATTTAATCTTACAATTTGGCGACAGTAATTTGGTCGACAGGATAACTAAGAAGTATCAAATAAAGTATAAGCATAAATTTTCTAAACACATTACCTTTCAATGGCACAGTAATGAATGTTATTCCCAAGCAGATAAAAATATTTTAGCCTTGAATAGTGTTGTAGTAGTGAAAACAAACAAACAGAGGGTATACATTATATAGTAAGAGAGTATATAATTACGTCATGCCTAGAGTACACACTATAGCTTTATTTGAGAAACGGAGGCTATATGAAGCTTCTTGAAAAAATTCCAGAAGGGCATATGCCGCCATATACCCTCCACTGCACCCCTGACCTCAAACCCAATTGGAGAATATGGTGCATTAGTTCATCTTCAATTTTGTTATGTACATGACAAAAAAATGCACTTAGACTATTATTTTGTTAGGCTGTCATGCTGAACGCAATGTGTTTTAGTTTTTAATTTGTATTAGGTCTAAAAGCATTTATAATTGTCAATAAATTGTTTCTTTTTAAATAAATAAACATATATATATATACTATATTGAATATTAGATATCTGCAAAAATATCTGATATTTTAAATGATATGATATTTACGAACCCTGCTTAAAACCAATTTTTTATCTTTAAAATATACCATAAAATATAATTTTTTTGCAAAACTAGATAGTAAATCCTCTTGTTAATATTTTGTGATTCAATGGAGAGTATTCATGTGATGTCACAGTGGGAATCACATCACAGTATGTAAAAGTAATAGTTAGCATGTTTATTTATCTTATTTCCTTTTATGGTTACCTTATGTCATTTGATGCAGCATAAATACAGATGCATGCGTAATGCATGTTAAATGTCTGCATAAAATACTGTAGATTTATTTTGTATGGATTATTATTGATAAATACTTATATACATATTAATTAAAATCCATATATACTTATTAATTAAAATTTTAATTTTATAAATAAAATTAAAAATATCCATGCATTGCTTTAAAAAGGGGAAAAGAGTTCATGTAACTCATACCTGCCCCTAAAAAGATATCAAACTTTATATAAAAATAAAATATAAGAATAAATTTTCTAGAAATTAGAAACTCTAAGTAAGATGTCGAGTGAGGCCTACATTTTTTTTTCTATGATATTATTTCATTTTTATGTATTATGGGGAAAAAAGGAGGGTGGGTCTGCATAAGCACTTTATTGCTGTGCTAATCAATAAAACAAAATAAAAGCTGTTTTTCTTTAAAAATGTAAAATTTAATTGAACCTGATATTTGTATTCTAGAAAAATTTTTACTTTATTCTTTTTATAAAGTTAATATGCATACAAAACAGGTTATTTTGCAATTATGTCAACAGAAAAAAAAAATGTAATTTTCTCAGAATAAATATCATATAGAGAGCTCAACTCTGTTACTTTCATCTGTAAAAAGTGGGGCCAGGATGACCCACGTGACAGTTGGCATTTGGCGATGAAAAGTTACTAGTAGTAACACTAGTCTTGTCGCTTTATCGCAGTTCTTGGCAGGAGTGCTGTACTTTTATGCTGTGATTCAGAAATTTGAGAGTTGACAGAAATACAAATCAGGTAAAAGAAATCTGAATGTACACCGGATATTTATCCTAATGTTTTCTTTATCATTCAAAGAATGGCTCATTAGTAATAAATAAATAACAGAAATTATGAAACTTTTATTTAGATAAATATGTATATATTTAATTAATAATTGAGCTGTTTTCAATCTTTGACATGGTTTTGTTTATATTTAATTTCATTAGATACTTTTTTTTTTTTTTTTTTTTTGTGAATACAAAGTAAAAAATAGGACAGAAAAAAATTAAAGAAATTAGTTAAGAAGTTTAACTTTGTGTGTTAGAAGGCCAAGGGGGAGGGGGGGGGGGAGATAAAGGTGAAATTTTGAGGGAAGTCAAATTTAGGTGAAGAATTATTTACCTTTTATTACTACAAAATTACAAATTTAACAAACAGGTCAATTTTTTTTTTTTGAAAATTAAAGAATTTTAAAGAATTTAATAATTATTTTAATTGGAAAATGCTGATATTACATAAAGGACATTTTAATTAAAAAAGAAATGTCAGCTTTAAACTTTCTGAATTCATGAAAATGTTTATTGTTTTTCTTTCCTAAAAAATACATCTATAACAACACATTCAATTAATTGAAATGTTTAACTGAATAATACAGTAACGATCATAACTCAAACTTACACACATAATTTTATTTACAAATTTTGCTTCATGGATGCAAGTTTATAAATAATAACTTAGTACACAACTATAACACACTTACAGGAATTATTTTACAATACAAATTGCATAAATACACACAAAGTAGTTAGAAATAGAAAAAGGGCAAAATACAAAATTTCGGTTTCTGAAATAATAGAATTAAAAAAAAAGTTATTTAGCTATGCTTAATTCATTTATAGTAGCGGTTGCCAACTTCTGAACCTCACGGAACACTAAATTCAAAATTTGAAATCACACGGACTACTAATGAGAATTTTTTAACAATAAAAATGTATTTGTACAATAATTATCACAGAATGTTTATTCTATTAAAATGAAATATACCTATATTCAAAGCTGGAGTAGCACAGTTGAAGTTTATTCCAACAGAGCGAAAAATGTCCAGACCAGGGATCGAAATGCTATAGTTATAGCTCGGATGAATGAAATAGCGCTGCAGTTCGCAGCCAAGTCCAACTAATAAGAGTGAATTATGTCAGCCAGGTATCGGTCCGGATAGCCTAACAGGTAAGGCATTGGCACGGCACGCCAAGTATCCTGGTCTGGACATTTTTCGCTCTGTTGGAATAAACTTCAACTGTGCTACTCCAGCTTTGAATATGGTATAATCCAGTTGGAAAAAATATTCGTTCCCTTCATTATGAAGTATACCTGTTCAATAAAATAAAATTATAAATGAGGGTGTCACTTTCTTGCTTACGCCATTGATACCACTATTTTTTAATAATAGTCACCGCCTTATTTAATCATAACAAAAAGCTTGAAAAGTTTGTTTAATTGTATCCAAATTATTAAGGCTGTTCTCAAATCCAAAAGGGCAACTTTATGACATAAGTTTTAATTCATTTTTGTTCGCAAATGCATGAAAATAGCAGGTGTTGTTCAGAAACTATGTAATCGAGCTGTTTTTTCCGGTTTTTTTGCAAATGCAATAGATTTTTCAAAAAATAGTGTCAAAGTGAGCGTTTTGAACCACTTTTTCACGCGAAAGAAAAATATCCACTCAAGAAAGGATGAAAAATATGTTTGTCACATGATCAAAATTACTTCTAACTCAATAGGCAATTTATGGACCAAAATATGGAAAATACAGTTCGATTCCAAATCACTTCCATGGTCAGGCTTTCCAATTTTATATCTTTCCATTAAAAAATGAATGTGTAAATGCGTAAAAACGTTTAGTGCTTGTTGAGCAGAGCAGTTGAGCCTTAACGTTAATTTCAATATTACAAAAAAATTGAAGCTTATTTAAGTTTTTATTTCATGCTGAGACCAGTAACGGGTTTTAATTGCTGTGACCCAATCATCAAAATATTTGTTTCGCACAAATATGTAGTTCAAAATTAAGCCAAAATTTTCGTTGTTTTTGCAGTCAATAATGAATATTCATATTTTCAGGAGAGGTCAAAATTAATACTTATCTGTGTTAAATATTATACAATACAACAAAAAAAGTGTATACTAAAAAATCTCTATTAATATAATTACCAATGCCCGCTATAATTTAAATTTTCAAAACTACACGTCTAAATTTTTACAAATACAAGAATTTTTTAGAGTATTATCATGTTACTATTAATAGTTTTAATATTTATACAGTACAATTATTAATTTAACATTAAATATCCAAATAATGTCCAAAATTTTCAGAGGAACACCAAAATTTTCTCAAGGATCACAGGTTGGCAACCTCCAATCTATATAACAATGAATCCTAACTATTCCACAAAAAAATCCGTTAATAAATAAAATTATAATCCACAAACTAGTTTTATTAAATGATATATTTAGATATGTTTAAATAAATAAAGAAAGAAAACAGAGTAGCTATATACGTATAAAAAAGCAGATTAACTATATAATACTGCACTTCAGTGCTAATTTTCATTTTTGGTCAATTAATGTCAGCTGTATTAATATATTAATTTATAAATATAGATTAGCATCAAGCTAAGTTACATTGGTTAAAAAGATAAATTGCATTAGAATATGCCCAGACTTGTATTTTAAGTTTATTATACAAGAAGGGGTTCTGCCCCCCCCCCCCATCCCCGCATGACGAAGCCACTGTTTTCTTCTTTCATTCGTAATTCTGCGAAATTTTGAATTTTAAATATTTTGTGTAAAATAATTAAAATACTAATTTCTTGATACTGGCATTATTAATAAGTTTGAGCGATTAATTAATTTTTGTTATAATTATTTTTTGCTAAAAGTTATGAGTGCATTAAATGTAGTTGCGTATCTTATTAGTATATTAAATTTAGATAATATTTAAAGACCTGTTAATACATTTAAAGCGTACTTTACAGGCATACTTTATTTAAAGCATAAATTTAATATAAAGCAAGATTAAAAAAAAAAAAAAAAAAACACATAAGTATTTAGGTTTTAAAGCGACGAAAACAAGTTTCTTTTGGCGAAAAAAATGTATCGCCAAACACCGTAATACGAAATGTTCTTAAAATTCAAATTAATCAAACTTACACTTTTAATATTTAAACTGATAACTTTAGATAATAGTAAATCCTATTATTACATACATTTATGTTATTAAAAGTAAAATATTTTGTATTTTCACCGTAACAATGTGAATAAATGATATCATAATTCCAATGATATCTTTTTAAGACCCTTTAAATATTAATAAAAATAAATAAATAATAAATACATAGCAATGGAAGGTAACAGAAGTTGTTTTGTTTGCTCTTTCTGTACATCCATAGACACAACAACTTGCTACAGTGATATTTTTGAATCGTAAACATGAAATTGTCAAATATCCTCCGTAGAAATCAATGCTATTGGTATGCGGACCGGGAAGCTTCTTGCCCCGAGTCACAAGATTTTATCTTGGCTGAAGAAAGTGTCGGGGAATTCTCCCTCTATTCTATGATTACTCTGAGGTAATTTTAGAGACAATTAAGTGTACGCCTGGTTAAAAAAAAAAATTCTGCAACTGAAAGTACATCAGAAAAAAAAAATAGCAAATAAATGAATCTCTGGATACCAATTATGATGTGGTATTTAAAAATATTCACAAATCACTCATAAATACTTTTTTTTTTTGGAGGGAGGATGTACTAAAATTTTAAAACATTCTTGATAAAGTATCATATTTTAGGAAAACATAAGTAAGGAGAAATGCATAAAGAAAAAAATTTTGATAATTTTAGGAAATGAAAATAGAATTTTATTATCCAATATTTATTTTAGACAATCTTACAGCCATTACTTTGAAAAACTGAAATCAAAATATTTATTTTTAAAATCGGGTCTCCTTCGACTATTAGTTAATATCAGAGAAAAACTTATGCTAGAGAACAAATAAGAGCAATTTGTTAAAGAAAAATTAAAGTGAAAGAAAGTTAGGTGTCAAATTTGACAGTTGAGCATAATTTTGTGGTCATAAAATGCAACAATTTAGTTGCATTTGATGACTACGACTTCTAATTTCTAACTCTGGCAATAATGAATGTTATTCGCAAGCAGGCAAATTTTTGTAGCCTTGAAAGCAAAGGAAGAATATGGTCCATTATCTGATCTTAAATTTTGTTACGTAAGTGAAAAAGAAAAATGCATTTACAATATTATTTTGTTAGATTGTCATGCTAAATGCAACATATTTTAGTTTCTGATTTATATTAGGTCTGAAAATATTTATAATTATCAATAAATTGATTTTCTTTAAAAATATGCATATATACGTATAAATATTGGATATGCATAAAAATACCAGATATTTTTAATGTTTACAAAAATATGATATTTACAAACCCTGCATAAAACAGGTTTTTTATTTAGTGAGTGCAGCGGTTCTTGAACTCGATAATTGTTTGAATTGAATCAAATTTTATTTAAGAAATAAGGAATTTACCATTACTTGGTATCCATTTCTCAAGTTATTCCCAATAAATATACACACAGTGTACAGTATATTATAAAAAATACACTGTAAAATACAGTGAGCACAGTAGAATATAACAAGGCATTGCAGAACTGTAGAAAATTACAAGTTTATAACATTTTAACAAACGTTTACGATAAACATACTCATATCTTTATTGGGTATTGAGAAAGCTTTAGAGGACATTAAATTGTGGGGGAAAATGAGGTTTGTGCATGTGAGCCATTTCTGTTTTTCTAGATTATTAGGACTAGTAAGTTAACCTGTCGTTTTTGAATCTCAAAATACAAGATTTTTTTTAGATCAGAAATTATTTTAGTCATGTATATTTGCTTTACACCCAGCAAAAATTAAAGAAAGAAAGAAGAATCAGCTACTTAATTATACAGGAATTCTAAAATGGATGGACTTTATTATTGCTGGGATCACAGTAACTCATGTATTATGTGTTTTGCATCCAACAACGAAGAAAAATCGATTCGATTGCTTTTGCTCCATTCTTTCCTTCAATCAGTTTAATAAAAATACCATTAAAAACCAAATACTTTATAATTATTGCTACAATATGTTTGAGTCAAATGATTATACAGTAGACTCCCTCAAATCCACAACCCTAAAATCCGCACATCATCGCAGATGTAAACAATGAAATTTTCAATTCAGATGTAGGGGTAAAATTACAGAATTTTTTAGCTTTATACCATTCTGTATGTATTTTAATATGTAATTCTCGATAATATGAATGAACTCGTTTTTTTATGAAAAAAGTATAAAGTTTTTTTTGAAAAAATCAAAATATTGCTGATATCAATGGTAATCACAATCTTTTTACCAAATATATTTATGTATAAATCAAGCTTTTTTGGTTATTCAGACTGGCTAAACCAGAAATAAAACTTCTTGAGTTTATGATTTTGGTGTGAATTAATAGAATACCTTTATGAGAAAAGTTTTATTGAATAATTCAACTTAAATGTATCTCAACTTTATTATGCATATTTAATTATATATTATTCATTATTTACGTCACTTTACTTTTAATATATATATATTTTTTAAATTGTCTTACTTTTTGTCATTCTTAGTTTATTACTTTACTTAATTATTTTAATATTTTATTATATTGCAAGTATTGCTTCACCAATTTCTGTTACAAAAATGCATTTTTTTTCTGCCTTTAAAAGAAATGATTTTGTTTGCAATGACTCGGGTGGTTTCATATTATCTCTTTTCTTATTTTATATTCCCAAACATTTTTTTATACTTGTGTATAGCCAAGCACAAATCTCACGAGTAGCCTTTTTTGGAAGAGATGTGTTTGTGGTCTGCAGATTGTACTTTTCCCAAAACACTCAAAATGCCATTTTTGAAAATGATTGCCAATCTGAAACTCTGAGATAAACCGTTATGGGACTTACTTTCAAAACTAAAGTGATTCTATTTGTACTTTAAAAATTACAATTTTGAAAGTGATCTCAAAATTTCTCCAAAGTTTTGTAATTATGATTGGTACTTATGTATTATCCGAAGAAGGTCAAATATAACTGTGTCAAGCATAATGTCAATTAAATTAATTAGAGTAATCCTTATATTTTTTTCTTTCTACATGGTAAACAAGGCAGCAATACTTTAGATGCTATGTTAAAGGCTATTGCAGAAATGTTACCACCGGAAAACAAAATAATTATTTAAATGTTGAATGTTATATTAAATTATTGTATCGTATTATGGATACTTACATTGGTATATTTTACTGCTATAAACTGCCAAGTTGATGATATGCATTTAGTAAATGTGTGCTAAATTATTGTTTTAGAATTAATATTATATTATGTATCATTTCTTATCCATATATTCCTCATTCCTTCTTATTTACTGTATATTTATCAATTATCAATTTTACTAAACTAATGTTACTTACCATTTTTACCAATTTAATAAACATATGTCAGTTTATTGTTTTGACCATTCGTGGCTACGATAAACAAGATTGGCAATTGGTGATCATTTTGGTAATCTGTCTCCTGGCCTGGATAATATGCAAGTAGTACTTTACAATCAAATTTCAATAAGGACATTTTCAGCACATTAACATACAAAAAAAATTGAAAATGGAAATAATAAAAATTACAAAAGTAAGCTTTGTTTTTAATAAATTTAGCATTTAAATATAGAAATTCAGTTAATAAAAAATAGTATATGAACGTTACTTATATTATGCAGACAAACTTTAATGTAAGTTATGAATACCAGGTAAAAAAAAAAAAAAATCCTGATTTTAAAGAATCAGATGTCAAAATATTTATATACAGGATGTAAAAAAGATGAATGAATACAAAACGAGATAAAAAAAATTTATAACCCTTCTGAAACAATACATCAAGCTAACGTAGCCACAAATAGCATTTCATCATGGAAATTTTTCCTTTTTTCACAGGTTATTTTATCTTTTTTTCTGTGGTCCACAAATACATCTGTTCTGCTTTTTTTCCTTCTTTTTCTTGCAAATTGCAATTTTTAGTTTTTTCTGTGTGTAAATTAGGAATACTGTTTTGTTTTTGTTTGAAAATATTGTTTTTTTTTTAATTAAAATGTATTTTTATAATGATATATTTTGAATGCCAGTAAATTAAGTCTGTGCAACTTTTTAAATTCAAATACAAACTTTTATTTAATAAAAATAATTATAACTCTTATTAAAAATTTTCCAACTTATAAGCTGTTTTATTTTTACATAAAAAAGATGCCTTATCAAAAAACTTGGCTGCATTGTTTTACAACTCATTTCTATCATTTGTTTTAGAGATATGGGAAGCTTTTAATTTATGATTGTGTAAAAGGAAAACATTTGCATTTATAGGGTAAGGTGCTCTATTATCGTTCCACAGTCACTTTTAGGCTTTTGGAAGTTGTAATTTTCAGTGAAAATCTACCAAATTTGGATTTTACATAGACTAACTACCCATGCACATAGAGACATAGGCAAATATCCTACAAAAAAAATTAACATTGCGAAAAATTGTTTTTTCAAAAGTATCTAAATAGTGCAGAAGAAAAAAAATGGTCCCAATTTCGTCCCCTAAAAAATCCAATATGCCGAGGCTTAACTTATAACTAAATCAAAATTTATTTCTAAATGAGTTCTAATTTAATTATTAAATTAGAACTTTATTATTAATTATTTTTAATTAAATTATCTAATTTAATTAAAAATTTCTAATTTAATTTACATTAAAGTAAGGCACAAAGAAATGTACTAATTATTAGTGGAAGAATAACATAACGAAACATTAGCCATGCAAACATGAGGAAAAAAGTCATGAAAAAGCATTCCTAATTTCGTCCCTGGGACGAAAATAAGAACTGCATACTATTATTAAGTATTTCATATTATACTTGCAACTATGTAGGCTAAATTAGACTAAAACATATATTATTTTTAATAATGCGGAAAAATTGGCATGAAACACTAATTAAAATAGATAAATTAAAAAAGTCACAGAGATCAAATTTTACACCATAGTGGGTTATTGGGTATAGTTACATTTTTTTAGTAGAACTGTAATTCTTTCACAAATGCCAATGAACCGCTGTGGAACACGAAAAACTCTTAAAATCCCAGAGAATAATAAATTACAAAATAATGCTAAAAGTTTGAATATGCTATTTTTAAAGAAAACTAGTATTATATATACTATATTCAGTTATTATAGAGGAAGTTTAGGTAATTTGGAATACCATATACAATTTGATTTCTAAGTCAACACAAAAAATTCCAGACGTAATAAAAATTTGTAAAGTAAAAACTTTGGCATTTTCTTAAATAATATTGAATGCATTTAAAGCAAAGATAAAAATACATATCAGTATTTAATTTTTTAAACGAATTTCACTTTTGCGGGTAATATGAACCAGTTGGGTAATATGGCATAAGGTATATAGTACCTATATAATGTATTAAAATTGCAAGAACCAAAATTCTTTAGTGAATAAACAGTAGTATACATTATTTACAAATTATTAAGTTCTTTGAAAAATAATTTTAATTTTTATAAAAACCACAAATAAAGTCAGCTGTTTTGGCCCTACCACAGTCCACATGGCTCCACTTTCTTCAGTTGGAAAATGCATTGGACTGTTGAAAATGCCTGTTAGTCAATTTCCATCATAAAATGGAAATGTGCTTTAGAAGTTTTGTTCAGCCCTGTACATGATCTGTAGAATTTATAAATATTAAGTAATATTTGTAAAGAATGTTAAATTTAAAAATGAATATTGCAATGGAAAACATTTTTAGCAGTTACTGTTAGATAGTATTGTAACTGAATTATGTTCTGTGCCCCTGCATATGAACGATGAAAACTATGTACCGGGTGTCCCAAAAATAACTGATTAATTTTAAAAGTCAATAACTTGCAAACGGCTACAGATATTTAAAAAATTCTTGCAGAAGAGTTGTGTATGATGTCAGAAGTTTTTTTACTGTGATTCATGATTTTAGTTCGAATTTCAAGCAATAGATGGCGTTAAGAGCAATATGTGCTCAGTCCAGACCCGATTTTTGGGTACTTCGGCATCCATTCAATACAATTTAATCTCCTTTTTTCACATGGAAGAACAGAGACGCCGAAAACTCGAGCCCGGATTTCGCGGTTATTGCTTGCAACGTCATCTATCGATACCATTTGTAACTAAAACTGAGAATCGCAGCATAAAAACTCCTGACATCTTACATAACACCTGCAAGAATTTTTTTAATATCTGTCACCGTTTGCAAGTTATTGAATTTTAAAATCCATCAGTTATTTTTGGGACACGTGGTACATTACATTCTTTAGCAAACACCTTGCAGTGCATCTCAGAGATATACATCAATTTCGATATGTTTGAAACAGTTTTAAACATGAATACAGTACACTCGTGTTCGAATTAATTTTTAGATTAGGTCGATTATCTCGAGAACTACTGGACAGATTTTAGTGAAATTAAGTATGTATATAAGTTGATAAATTGGGTTGTTATCTATACTCCTATTATAAAGAGGAAAAAATTGTTTATTTGTCGGAGGTAAGCTCTGGAACTACCGAACCGATTCCAAAAGTAATGGTATCAAAATGATGGTGTTAGCCCAATTTAGAACATAGGCTATATCTTATGTCGGTGCCACTACCCCAGAGGGGGTGTAGGAGCAAAAAACGTTCTAAAAATGCAATTTTAGCGTTACTGAAGGACCTAGAAATATGAAATTTTGAATATTAGTGACTTATAAGATATAAATGATGTCTAAGAACAGTTCTTAAACAATTCGAAATTTAAAAGGGGTGAAAATGCACAAAAAGCGTTCTAAATGGTAGTTTCTACACAATCTCAGGAAATACCAAACCGATTTAAAAAATATTGGTGTCAAAATGATGGTGACAAAGCGTGCTCCAAGATAGGCTATGCTTTATGTCGGTGCCACTACCCGAAAGGGGGTGTAGGAGCAAAAAACGTTCTAAAATGCGATTTTTGCGTTACTGAAGGGCCTAGAAATATGAAATTTTGAATATTAGTTACTTATAAGATATAAATGATGTCTAAAGAACAGTTCTTTAACAATTCGAAATTTAAAAGGGGTGAAAATGCACAAAAAGCGTTCTTAAAAAACATTCTAAATGGTAGTTTCTACACAATCTCAGGAAATACCAAACCGATTTAAAAAATATTGGTGTCAAAATGATGGTGACAACGCTTGCTCCAAGATAGGCTATGCTTTATGTCGGTGCCACTACCCGAAAGGGGGTGTAGGAGCAAAAAACGTTCTAAAAATGCGATTTTAGCGTTACTGAAGGACCTAGAAATATGAAATTTTGAATATTAGTTACTTATAAGATATAAATGATGTCTAAGAACAGTTCTTAAACAATTCGAAATTTAAAAGGGGTGAAAATGCACAAAAAGCGTTCTTAAAAACATTCTAAATGGTAGTTTCTACACAATCTCAGGAAATACCAAACCGATTTAAAAAATATTGGTGTCAAAATGATGGTGACAACGCTTGCTCCAAGATAGGCTATGCTTTATGTCGGTGCCACTACCCGAAAGGGGGTGTAGGAGCAAAAAACGTTCTAAAAATGGGATTTTAGCGTTACTGAAGGGCCTAGAAATATGAAATTTTGAATGTTAGTTACTTATAAGATATAAATGATGTCTAAGAACAGTTCTTAAACAATTCGAAATTTAAAAGGGGTGAAAATGCACAAAAAGCGTCCTAAAAAACGTTCTAAATGGTAGTTTCTACACAATCTCAGGAAATACCAAACCGATTTAAAAAATATTGGTGTCAAAATGATGGTGACAACGCTTGCTCCAAGATAGGCTATGCTTTATGTCGGTGCCACTACCCGAAAGGGGGTGTAGGAGCAAAAAACGTTCTAAAAATGCGATTTTAGCGTTACTGAAGGGCCTAGAAATATGAAATTTTGAATATTAATTACTTATAAGATATAAATGAAATCTAAGAAATTTCTTAAACAATTCGAAATTTAAAAGGGGTGAAAATGCACAAAAAGCGTTCTAAATAACGTTCTAAATGGTAGTTTCTACACAATCTCAGGAAATACCAAACCGATTTAAAAAATATTGGTGTCAAACTGATGGTGATAACGCTTGCTCTAAGATAGGGTATCTTTTATGTTGGTGCCACTACCCCAAAGGGGTCGCAGGAGCAAAAAACGTTCTAAAAATGCGATTTATGTGCTACTGAAGGGCCTAGAAATATGAAAGTTGAAATATTAGTTACTTATTAGATATAAAGGAATTTGAAGAACAGTTTTTAAAAAAATCAAAATTTAAAAGGTGTGAAAATGCGCGAAAAGCGTTCTAAAAACGTTCTACATGGTGGTTTCTACACAATCTCAGGAAATACCAAACCGATCTAAAAAATAATGGTGACAACCCTTGCTCCAACATAGGCTATGTTTTATGCCGGTGCCACTACCCCAAAGAGGGTGCAGAGAAAAACGTTCTAAATTGCGGTTTTTGCGTTAGGGAAGGGCCTAGAATCGTGAAATTTGGAATGGTAGTTAGTTACATGAAATAAATGATCTCTAAGGACATTTCCTAAAAAAATCGAAATTTAAAAGGAGGTCAAAATGCGCGAAAAGCGTTCTAAATAGCGATTTCTATGCAATCTCAGGAAGCACTGAACCGATTTCAAATATGATAGTGTAAAAATGATGGTGACAGATTTTGCTCCAAGATAGGCTATATTTTATATCTGTTTCCACTACCCCAGAGGAGATGCAGGAGCAAAATGCGCGAAAAGCGTTCTGAAAACGTTCTAAATGCTGAGTTGTCAGCAATATCTCAGGAAGAATCAAACTGATTTCAAACTTAACGGTAGGAAATTGAGGCTGATAGCCTCTGCTCTAACGTATATGCTATTTTATGTCGGTATCACTATCACCTAGACGTTTTAGGAGCAAAAAAGCGTTCTAAATTTCGATTTTTGTGATCGGTAGGTGCTAGCCACTTAAAATTAAACAAGGTACATATTTATTAGATATAAATGATCTTTAAGAACAGTTTCGAAAAAATTGAAAATTTAAAAAAGGGTGAAATGCGCGAAAAGCGTTCTAAAAACGTTCTAAATTGCGATTTCTACTCAATCTCAGGAAATACCAAAATTATTTCAAAAGTAATGGTTGCAAACTAATGGTGACAGTCCCTGCTATAACATAGGTTATATTTTATGTTGCTGTCACTACCATCTGAGGGTTGCAAAAGCAAAACATGTTCTAATTTAAGTTTTTTGCACAACTGAGGGGTCTAACACTTTGAAGTATGGCATGGTATTTACTTACAAGATACAACTGCTTTCTAAGAACAGTCGAAAAAAAATTCCAAATTTAAAAAGATGAAGAGAGCGAAAAGCGTTATAAATTACAATTTTTAAGCAAACTTATAAAATACCAAACCTATTAAAAAAATAATGATGACAAATTGTTGGTGATAGAACCATAGGCGTAGCGTCGGGGGGGGGCACGGGGGGGCGTGTGCTCCCCCAACCTTCTACACCCCGGGCGCCAGCACAGAAAGGGGCGCCAAATGAAGATTTTTTTTTGTCTTTACATACAAAAATATATATGTATTTACATTGAATTTGCATAAAAAAATCTTACAGCCGGAAAATCCAAAAGTAAAACTGAACTAAATGCATTGAAATTTACAATTATATAAAAAAGATTCATCTATAATAAAAGACTGCAAATGAATTGGAAAAAAGAGCTTTTGTCTTGAGCATTATTCTTTCTCCAATTCCAAGTATACCGAAAGGCGAAGGGGGCGCTAAATGAAGATTTTGTTTGACTCTAACTTTTCTGATGAAAAGACTCCTTGAAGACATTTTTTTTTCTTTCTCTCCCTGAGCAGTATTGAGCTTTCATTTTTCCTGTCTTGATATGGGCGAGATCGGGTGGCTGCCCGGGACAGGTTCGGATAGGTAAGGAGGCCTACCCATTGGCTTTAGCTCAACAAGCCCCACCCAGGCTGCCCGGGACAATAAAAACTAACGGGAGAATGAGTCAGGGCCGAAACTAAGGGGTGGAGAGTGGGCATTCGCCCTAGGCGCTACTCGAAGGGGGCGCCAGATGAAAATTTGTTTTACCGTTTTATACAATATATATATGTACGTGTGAAAGTTTGTGTAAAAAAATATATTTTAGCTGAAAAATCAAAAAGAAAAGCCGAGTAAAGTGCATTAAAATTGTCGAATAGATAAAAAGATTACCCTACAATATACAAGACAGTAAATGAATAACTCCATTCTTTTTCTTATAATTACATTTTTACATGCATATCACCATATCTGGCCTTTAATTGGGCGAGGTCAGGTGTCTGACTGGGACAATAAACACCAAGCAGTCGAAAATTCACAAAATGAAAAGTAAAAATTTAATAATTTTGTTGTTGTTGTTTTGAGTCACACATAAATTTGAAAATTAGCTTTGAAAATTAAATTTGAAAATTTGAGGAACGTATGTAGCCATACCTATCTATAAATAAGAAGAGTGATATAAGTGATAATTCCACAAAACTGGTGTAGATAGTACAGGAAGATATTTTACAATCTGGAATTCATTTTTATGCGTACAGTAAATCCTATTTTTTAGTTCCTGAAACAATGTGACTCATATCACTATGACATTAAAGTACCTCATTTGTAATAATTTGTAATGCTACAACAACAGTAAAATCTAGAAAAATGAAATGTCTATAATGCAACATTGTCTTAAATGAAAAAAAACTGCATGGTTCCAACAGAAATAATACCAACAGTTATATCTGCTAAGACGGAAACCTGTATAAAGCGGAATTGTTTCCGCTTCCTTTCGATTTTTTTCACAGGTTTTAATGAATAAATATTTGACAAAGCTGGTTATATATTTCAATATTATTACGTATTTTACTGTTACACATTTTAAATTTTAAAATAAGTCCTCTAATAGAAACTTTCGTAAATTTCTCTTTGTAAATTTACTTTGCGAAGGAAGGAGGGGGGTGCCAAAATCCATGTTTGCCCCGGGTGAAAATATAGCTAGTTTCGTCCCTGGAAGGAGTGCACAAAGTAAAATGCTTTAGTAAAACCCTTTAAAAGAAAAAAAAATTAGTATAGTATTTGCAGTGGTACAGTAAAAAATCTCCCACAGGGCGCCATGGCTAATAAAGTTGCCCCTGCCTTTATCCCCCAAATGATTTTTTCACTTCTTTTTGCCTCCTTGCCCTTAAACTTCCTCAGTCAGTCGACAAAAGAAAAGACGAATTTCGACAAAGGGCCGGGGGAAAATATCACGAATTTCGTCAAAAAATCTCTGAAACAAATACCGAATATCATTTTCGTCAATCGGTCATAGAAAAATTCACGAAATTTGACAAAGCATCTGTAAAGAAAATGGTGAATTCCGTAAATAGATCGGCGGAAAAAATGCGAATTTTGGTAATTCGTCGTCAAAAAAAAATCGCAAATCTCCTCAAAGGACCGTGGAAAAATATCTCTAATTTTATCAAAGGTTGCGGAAACAAATGGCGGTCACGAAAAAATCATCGCAAATTTCGTCAAAGAATTCACAAAATATTACGAATTTCGTCTAACGACCAAGAGAAAAAAAATTGCAAATTTCGTCAAATGGTCACGGACAAAAAGACGACAGGGATGATTCTGAGTAAAAAAAAAAAAAAAAAAAAAATGAAATTCACAGCAAATTTTTTGAAAGGTTACAGCAGAGGAGGAAAAGGGGGGGGGAAATCTCCCGGCCCCAATTATGCGTTTTTTCGGCTGTCCTTCAGCGAAATTCGCGTTTTCCGCGATCCTTCGACGAAATTTGTGTTTCTTTATCGCGATCCTTTCGCGAAATTCGCGCTTTTCCGCGATCTTTTGATAAATATTGCGTTTTCTGCGATCCCTTGGTGAAATGTGTGTGTTTTTCGCGATTCCCAGACGAAGCTGGCGTTTTTTCGTGATCCCTTGTAGAAATTGGCGACTTTTTTCTGTGAACGATTATTGAAATTGATTTTTTCGGCGACCATTTGCGAAATTAGCGATATTTTTTATGCCCGAATTTTAGGATTGATGACCGATTTTTTTCAAATTTTCGGAACCGAATGCCTTAAAATTTCGGAAAATGCAGAACAGAATCATTACCCCTGAAACGACGCGAATTTGGTCAAATAATCGCGTAAAAAATCGAGAATTTAAACAAATAATCAAGAATTTTGTAAGTCGGTTTAAAAAATAAAATCACAAATTTCAATAAACTATCGCGGAAAAGAATCCGAATTTCGTCAAATGATATCTGAAACAAACAGCGAGTACGATCAATCGGTCGCAGAAAAAATATATATCGCGAATTTCGACAAGTGGTGGCGGAGAATAAATTTCCCCTGTTTGTCGCAGAAAAAATCGCGAATTTTGTCAAAGTATCGCTGAAAAAAAGTCGTGAATTCCGTGAAACGATTGCCGGAAACAAAATCGCGAAATCTGGCAAAGGATCACGGAAAAAAAAAAGAGTTCCGTGATACGATCGCCCCCAAAAAATTGAGAAATTTGCAATAGGTCATACGAAAAATTGCGAAATATCCTTCTACGATCGTATCAAAAGATAGCGACTATTATCATTAATCGATTGAGGAAAAAATCGCGAATGTTTGCAATTTGTCACGGAAAAAATCGCGAATCTCCTCAAACAACTGTAAAACATATCTTGAATTTTACCAAAGGTTATGGAAACAAATGGCGATTTTCGTCATTCGGTCGCGGATAAATCATCGCAAATTTCGTCAAAAGAATGGACAAAAAATTGCGAATTTCGGCTAACGATCACAAAAAAATCGCAAATTTCGTCAAATGGTCGCGGGCAAAAAACGCAAATTTGGTAAAAAAAAAATGAGAATTTAACCAAATGATCGCGTAAGAAATCACGAATTTTACTCGGTCATGAAAGGAAAATCACGAATTTTGACAAACGATCTGGAAAAGAATCGGGAATTTCGCCAAAAGATCTCTGAAACAAATAGTAACTACCATCAAAGCTCTCGGAAAATATGTATCGCGAATTTGGACAAGTGGTGGCGGAAAAAAAATCGATTTCGTTAATCTGACGTAGAAAAATTTGCGACATTTGGCAAAGGATCGCGGAAAAAATCGCAAAATCTCCTTCAACGATTGTATAAAAAGATCTGTGAAAAAAAAAAATAAGTATTTTCGTCAACAGATTGGAGGGGGAGGGGGCGAAGTCGAGAATTTTGGAATTCGTCGAGGAAAAAATCGCGAATCTATTCAAACAACCGTTGAAAAAGTCTGTTTGGGAAGATGACTTTACAGGTGCTATGAAGAAGCAAGATCAAATATTTTCAGTAAAAACAGTCACTGAAATCCGGAAAAGGTCACCTTTTTTCTTGAAATAACGCTATTTAATGGTTTTCGGCCTAAAACAGTCGCCATAGCCGCCGGATGCTGAAAATAGTCGCTTTTAGTAGCAAGTGGTTGCCCTGCAATTGTATGTTAAGAAAAATCGGAATTTTTTTGAGAAATTGTGTCGAGCAGAACCGGGACTGATTTAATTGATTTTTTCACGGGCCAGGCTTGTTTTCACTGTTTTTTGTACGAGCCGGGGCTGGTCGTAAACTGTGAAAATATAAACGGGCCGGGCTCGGCCTGGGCCTTGGAATTGCGGTCCGTGCAGACCTCTAGTGTGCCTCCCCCCCCCCCCCCCAGGGCCGTGCAAAGAGCGGGCTAAAGAAGTGGTCTCCCCGGGCGCGAAATTTAGGCTGCAAACCACGGTTTTGCTAATTTATTCATTTTTCGGGGAATTTCTTTTTCTCTCTTGATCATTTTTTCTCCCTTTCGCTAAACATCATCCCTAGTAGCAAAATGTATATGGCCCTTGAATGGCCTCTTATCGAAGTACGATGACACGATAAGTGGCCGATTATCGCATTCTCATCGGAGAGGGATAAATTTCATCGGCAATTACTCAGAAATGTCTCATCGGCCTGAGATCAATGGATGATCGCAATCTGATGAATTTTAGAAAAATATATGATGAAACACCGAGGAGTACGATTTGATAACGATGAAAATGCGATGGCTTTTAGATGAGTTATCAAGCAAATTTTGATTAGAAAGCGATGAATTAGAGATTGGTTGGTTGGGTGTATAAATGAAAGCGATTTCAGAATATTTATTTTCGAAATATACATACATTAAAATTTTAAGCGTCAAAAATGTAAATACATTCTTTTAATTTATATTAGCTTTACTACAATCGTTTGAAACAAAATATTTAAACAAAAATATCCAAATTTTATTTTTATTTTTTGAAGGAGGGGGAGGGGTGAGCTGAGTTAGAAAGAGTTCCATATTTTTTTATTTCTGAACAAATACTACTCCTTCATTTAAATAATCCTATTAAATTCTATTATTTATCCTCTTCCTAAAGCCTTTTATTTTAAATCAAGTTTGCTTGTTTTCAACAAACTGATTTAAAAAAAAAAATCAAATGCATTTTTTAAGTATTAATATTCGACTAACAATTACCACTCTTATTGTTTATCATTATGTTTGATAGAAATATTTTAAAAGAATTTTATTAATTCTAAATTATTGTTCTGTTTTGATAAGTTTTTGCCCCTTAAATTTTTCATTATAAAATATGAAAGGTTATTTCTTTCATTTTATTAGACTTTAAAAGACAAAAAATGCAATTGGGCCTTTTTCTACCAAGGTACATGAATAATTCAGTAAGTTATACTATTGTATAAACACTCATAATTCAAAAGAGTATATATTTTTAATTAAGCATATTTATTGGAAAGGGGGGGGGGGGGTTGGTGGGATTCAGGTGTCTAATTAGGTAGAATTTCAGTCTGTTCGGAGATCCTTGACAAGAGGAGTACAAAAGCAAAGGGCATCACACCCTCCTTGTTTAAATAAAGACCATTTTTTATCACACGAACTGTCCAAACACATACCCATATTTGGCAATAAACCGTTTTTCCCCAAAATAAATACTTTGAACCAGAAAATTTATTTAATTAAATGTGCCTTGCCTCTATTTAGTAGTGATTTGAAATATACTTTATTTCATTAAATAAATTTCTGGTTTAAAGTGTTTTTCTTCTTTCACTACGTGGGAAGGTGGTAATAAGTATACTTATTACAATTTCTTTGTTAAATATTTGATAATTCATATCTGTAAAGTGCAAAAAAATAAAACTCTTGAAGAAGCACACTGTAATAACAGATTATATTTCTAAAACAAATGTATGAATTAGGTTCAGCTTTGCAAGTCCCATTTTTAAGTCAAATCAATTTCATTGAACCCCTTGAGAGGCAAGTGATTGCGTTCCTGTAATGTTGAATTCACACCGGGATCTTTGAAAAATTCCGTTTCAAAATAAAGAAAAGCAATTTTACAAGTTTTTTCCATCAAAGTTACAAAAATAAAATTTATTTAAAAGTTTCCGGTGCAAATCTCGATTAAACTTAGGTGGGATAAAATATATCCCATCGTTCCTCAAGGGGTTAATATTCACAACTTTCACACCTACGGTTAATTTCTTTTCTATTAGTCTTATGTCATGCTGATACTTCACGATTGTATTGTCTGTGAAAACCCTAACTGTAGGGAAGGTAGGGGATTTCCCCCTCTGAAATATTTGTATCTTAATATGATTTAAGAAAAATTGACAGAAAAACTATTTAAATTAATATTTTACTAATCATTGATCAATCTAATTGTCAAATGTATTTGAAAATAACTTTTTGAGATTTTCTTATAATTTTTTTCCCACAACACTGCTGTTATGATTTTTTTCATTCAAAACATTTACATAAATTTATATTTATTATGGAATTGAGCTTCATTAAGCAGCACAGGATCAACATTCTCTGGAAGTGTAGGAAAAAATATTTTCAACGCCTAGGCTTATGCATCCAGATGCATAGGTCACAATAGTTGAATGCGGACAAATCCACACAAAGTGGAATAAGCAAAGGCTTTAATGCTCGTGATATTTAAAATGTTTAACATTTAACTGATTTTGTTTATTAATCCATAAATTTCTGATTGAAACAAAATTTAAAATACTATTGTAGTAGTTATACAGACAAACCTCGTTAACATAAATCTCAAGGCAAATTAAAAGTTTTTTCCTCATGTTATCATCAATAGTTTATATTATTAATAAAACCGTTGTATTAATTTTGACAGGCATTGTAGGAAAAATTCATATTAAAAGTACACCAGGTTAATTCTGTACATGTTAATGAGGTTTGAATGTACTTTTTGTTGTTTAATAGCAACAGCCATCTCCTGTTACTTTCTGTTTAGATATTAGGGCAGATAACTGAAAAAATACATTATCTTAATTAGATTTTTTTTCAGTTTTATATCTCTATGCCTATATAAAATATCACATTAATGTTAGCTATTTTATCTTATTGTTTCTAAACTTGAAGTGTTGTTTTAAGAATCTACATATACTATCTGCATTTTTTAATTACTAAATGAATAAAATACCCTAATTTCTAGTGCATAATCTGCTGAGAAATTTTAATAAATAAGATTTGTTATTTCTATTTTTTACATATTATGCAACATATTTAAATAAACTTTATTGGTCTAAAACTTATTTGATTGGCTGCAAACTATGTACATCTGAAATTAGCGTACACAAAAAGTACTTAAATTCTGTTCAATTAACTTACTCATTTAATATAAATGTATTATTTGAAAGTTTTATTAAGGTTAAACAATGACAGAAAAAAAAAAAAAATGTTGTTGCTTCTTCCTGTAACCCTTCGTATAAATCGAAACAAAAATCTTCTAAGTTAAAAAAGTTTCTGAAGCAATTAATTGTCACAGATGATTCAAATGTTGCTTTGTACATTCACATCCCATAAAAAGTAGAAATAATAAAATATTTATTGAATATTCATGCATAAGAATTTAATGAGGACACCAGTTTCAAAACTCCTTATCTAAAAGTTAAAAAATAGAGTTTTCTCTGTCATTCCATTCTACTGGTACCGGTGGACATGAATCTGGAAAACAATACCATCTGCAAAACACTAGCTTTATTGTGTATTTCTGGCATTGTAAAATCTTGGTTTACAATGAAAACCAATGGACGCGATCAGAGGTTTTTCACGATTTCCCAAAATTTGATTTACTGGATAAGGCAAATTTTGAAACTCACATACTCAAATATAGCTAATAATTTCCAAATCAAACTTGAATTAACTCATTTGATATAAATTTAAGATTTATTTATTTTTAAATAACACATAACATACACATCAAAAGAAATTCAAAGTAAGTTTAAATATATAAGTGCATCAATTACACTGTTTTTATTTATAAATAATGTTCCAACAACAAACAAAACTAATGCGTTTAAAATAACTTTGGAAAAAAAATTCTCAAGAGAAATTGATCTTTATTTTGTATCTGGAGAATTACATGAAATATCTTGTTTTAGAAGTGTTCTGGTCAAAGTATCAAACTGGACGGAATGCCACCTTTTCTTAAGCGTAGGTAACATATTCCATTTTCTGCAGTGTAGAGGGGGATCTCATGAATGTCAGCAGATGTAAAATGCAGTTCACAAAGCTAGACAAAAAGAGAACAAAATAGTAAATTTTTATGCATAATCATGTGTATGTATATAGATATAAAAGTGTGGTTTATTTCAGTTAGCTTTATTAAGTACACTTGTTGTATTTTATTTCCATGGGAGAGATATGGGGTCATTCTAAAAAAAAAAAAAAAAAAAAAAAAAAAAGTCCATTTTGAAATTTTTAAGAAAGAAAAAATATCTTTTGAGATGGTTGAATACTAATTCAAAAATAGAAACTGAAGGTGGATCTATGATTTTGGCCCCAGCTTAGCATTTTTTTTTTTATTTATCTTGGATTTTTTGGGTCTGCACAATTTGAAATAATTGTAAAAATTTTGGTCCTTTAATGCCTACTGTTATTTAACATCTGTTAATTTTTCTATATACAAGCTAAAATTAACAAAGATAAAACTTTCCAATAGCAACCTGCAAATTTACAAAGAAAAAAAAATTAAGACTTCATATACAAAATTACACTTTGTTTCTACAAACAGTTTCAGCGTTATTAACCATTTTACAAAGAAGCAATTTTGGAGATTTTCTCCATATTGATATCAATATACCCTACAGATTTCACCCAAATTATTATTTCAAACAACAACAACAAAAAAAAACAACAGCTTTTTGCTATGAAGAAAAGGTGGTTTTACGATTTCATTGGATTTTCTATAATTTTCTTTAAAGGCAGTATACCATTCATTGTGTCGAAAAGTAGGTCTATTTCTTTTCTTTTTTTACATAGAAAGAATAAAGTAACATAAAAACTGAATTTACCCAGTTATTATTCATAGTTTGTAGTATAACAGATATTTTTATTATACAACAACAACTATTAAAACTGAGAGATATTGTCAGTTGCATATACAACATTTTTAGCTTGACATGTAAAATATACAGTTTAAATGGATCAACCAATCACGTTTTTTCTTTTTGGAAATAGCAGAATATTTTGTTGTAATATTAATATATTCTTTGAGCTACACTGAAGTTAGAGAAAAAAGGTTGGAAAAGATGACACTTTTTTTCTAAAAACAATTCCCTCCCCCCCCCCCTACCCCACACACACACACCCCAAAAAATTAAATTTCAATGAGCTCCTGTAAAATTTGTAAAAAGTTTACACCACCATCGTTATTTTATGTCACACAGACCTTTCGATTCGAGACAGATTGCAGACAGTTTGAAGCGAAAATTTTACATTTTTGGCTTTATTTTCAGTCACACAGATTAAAATTTTACAATATCTGTTTTATTTCAGGCCCCATGTGCAGAAACCAAACAAACAAACAAAAAAAATCTACAATTTTGTATAATTTTATTCTTGCAAACCCGAGGAGAAAAAAAAAAAAAAGCCAAATTTTCACAATTTGTGTTATAAAATTTAAAATATATTTCAAAATCAATATTTCTAAGTGGAAATAATGCCCTTCAGAGAAACACTTGAAAAAGCTAGCCCCCACCCCACCCCCAAATTGGCATTTATCTTTGCATTTTCTAAAACTTTAATTCAATCAAGAATTGATTAATTAAAAATATTCTTTAATTAAAAATCAAATAAATTACTTTTAATAAACTCTTGTTAAAATTATGTTCATTATTTTACTTAGATTAAATAATGATACAGTTGTGAAAGCATGAGAGAATTTGAAAAAAAATGACAGTGTATTTTTTCAAGTGGGCCTGCTCGCAAACCTTCCAATTGATAAGAATAAGTGATTTAAGATAATACTATGTCCAGTAATACTATTATGTAGAAAAGTATTACTCATCCTTGTTGAAATTATGACTTTAAAAGGGATAAAATATATTGAAGGGTTTCGGTAATTTTTGCTTTTTACAATTCTCCCTGAAAATTTTAATAATGAATTTTTCATATCTGTACCATGTTTGAAAATTGTCCGACCAATGTTGTAAACCGCATTTCAAAATTTCCAACTCATTTTTCATCAACTCATTTCCAACTCAACCAAAATTAGGTGTCCTTTTTTAATGACACCACCCTCGAAAGGGTTAAACGCTATATATGAAAACATAAGTTTTGGCCACTCCCCTTTCACCAATTTTTCTGTAGCTGTCATATTAGCATCTTTTTGTTTTCTATGGACTCTTAAAATATTATTTTTCATGTTTTCTCCAATGCTGAAGCTGGCATTACTTGCAATAAATCCATTTTTCTATACTAACTGCTTTAAACAATGCTTTCGCATTTTTTCCAATACCGAAGTTAGTCGTCACTAGCAACAAATCTACTTTTTCCTATTTTCTACTAAGCCATCTGCTTTAATCTATGTTTTCTCTTTCTGCCAATGCTGAAACCAGCCATCAACTGCAATAAATACAGTTTTCTCCCATTTTCTCTGCTAAATCATCTGCTTTTTGTCACATGAGTAGACCACTGACTCTTGCATATTTTTTGCCGATTGTTTGAAAACAAAAATGTCAGCTTCTTTTCCACTTCAGTTTGTAATATTCTGTATTACCATTCTTTTCTTTTTTTATTAAAAAACTTTCGATTTTTAAAGATTTTGCACATAAGAGGTTGAATAATTTTTAATTGAACTGCAGCATTGTGTTGGCTCATTTGAGGTAAAATATAACGATGTAAAATCTAATTTTTTTTTAAATACTTAAATCCATTTGCTTTTCATTCATAGTAGCCGTTGCCATTGACTTTCAAAGGTAATTGAACAATATACAACTTACCACAACTGGTTGTCTGATAAAGGTCAAAATTGGGAAATTTCATTAGCGGCCACTGGCCGGTAGAACTAGTTTTTTAAGTGGCCACTTTTTTATTTAAAAATACTAAACAGTAAAATTTCTATAAATATTCATCTAAAACTGAACAGCCCAAATAAATATGTTAATGTAAATATATTGGAACCCAAAAAAAGCAGAATCCTTGATGAAATGCAAGAAAATTTTATTCTCTCCTTGTAAAAAAGTGGCCGGAAGGTGGCCGCTGATAGACAATTTTTCACTGGCCACTTTTTCTCATTTACTGGCCCTGTGGCCGGTGGCTAGTGCTAATTTTGACCTTTATTGTCTGACTAGAACTTTATTTGATAACGAAATAAATGGTTACGTGACGCTGCTAGCAGGTACATAATTTTTGTTCCCATTCCGTGGTTTACTGAAGCTTTCCCCTTGCAGCAGCTGTTGCGAGCTACTCACCTACATTCCTTAATTGATTGCATATTCCCATGTCATGCATGCATCTGCAACGTGATCACAAAAAATTCATAGGGATAAATTGCTACATTTTTTCTTATTTAGAATTCATGCCTTGAAAGGGCTTTGTAACAGAACTTCGCTTGTAACTGCTGTTGAAAAGGCAATACCATTAAACAAAGTATTTATCACACAGAGCAATGCTTTTAGCATGAATTGTTAGGTCGGGACATGATGATTTTGATAACACTAACAGGTTGATATTACACATAATCACATTAAGCAGCATCTGCTGCAAAAAGTAGTTTCTTTAGCATAAACATAATTATAATTACCCTTAGATTTCTCTTAAAAATCACGATGCAAGGAAACACTGTTTGCATTCTCAGAGAGTGGTCTCATAGGAATTTCAAGAACATCCTAAGGATAAAAAAAAAAAAATTAATATAAAAAAATAAAATGTATTGCATTTCATTAAAGTACAGAGACACAAAAAAAAGCAATTGCATAAAATTTCTGGATTTCTTGATGTTTTTCAGGTGCAACGCTAAAAGTTAAGAATCATAAAATAGAATTCTTTTTTTAAAGATAAGGAATTTTAATGTACAAATAGTATTGACTCTAGGCTAATTTGGAAGGGCGTAAAGCACGGTGGACCTTTTCAAACTACTTTATGCACCCAGTGGTCCTTACTGCTCTTTTGGATGCACCCTTTTTATTTAATTTCATTGCAAAATACGTCAATCGGCTGCAATAAAAAAATTTGAATTTCACTAATTGGCTGAGGGGAAAAAAATAGCAAAATTCATCGAATATGGGAAAGGAATGCGAAATTTGTCAATTGGTCATAGAGAAGGGGAAAAATCAAGAAATTTGTCAACTCCATGCAAGAATATAACTGCAAAATCAATTAATTGTGATCGATTGATGGGGAAAAAATATCAAATTGTCTATCCACCTCAGAATAAAAAAAATCATGCAATTTTTCAATGCAACAGAGGAAAAACAGAGTAATTTTGTGAATCAGTCAGAAGACGAAACGGCAGGATTTATAAATCGGTCGAAAAATTTGATAATTGGTCAAGACAGGGCTTGAAATTAAATTTTTCTTAGGAAGAGAGTCTCCCTCCTAACATTTATAAATGGAGGTGGAGTTGAGCTGTTTAAGGGAGGAGGGGGGGGGAGGGAAAAAATCTTTAAAATTCACTGTTATTTTACATGCTATTTAAAGTAATACATTAACACGGACATGACAAAATACCATTGAAGCAATTTAAATCAACAATTCAGAATAATTAGTATGCAAAATTTTTTCAATAAGGAAGAAAATCAAGCTGTTATACAGTCTATTATTCAACTTTCAATCAAATGTCATGAGTTCTTACAATGGGGTTGTTAAATGTAGTTCAGAAATTAGTTTTTATTCGATTTTGTGCCCTGAATTTCCTTTCAGAAGGTAAAATTGTGACAGACAGCACAAGCTCAACATTTATAACTTTGGAAATTATTGAAAACGTATGATTATGCTCGCTTTAAAAAATTTCAGGAAACTTTGCAATATTTAACGTGCCTCCATTTTTAACTACTTGCATGAACAATGTATATTCGCTGATGGCATCATGAATACCCATTTCAGAATGAAATTGTTTTATTATATCCTTAACGAAATTATAGTCAAAACAGGACTCCCTGGCATTTTCTTTGATTAACAAACTGACTGTTGAAAAAACAGAATTTCGTCCAATCTATGGCTAAAAGTAACCGTTAAATTTGCAGTTGATTCAGAATAAAAAAAAAAAAAAAATCAAAATCTGAAATTTACAACAAATTTTCTGAAAGGTTACAGCAGATAGGTGAGGGGGGGAAGGGAGAGCAATCAATCCTCTTCTGGAGCTAATTATTTTTGTTGCAAGTTGAGTAAACTTTGTTTTTGGTTCGGGTCGATTTCAGGCTGAGCGTACATTCCTGCAAGTTGGGTTCAGGTTAAAACCAATTTTTCAAAAGTTAGTTCAGTCTATTATTTCAGATTAACCCCTAGGGGACGAGCGATCGGTATATGTGCCACTTAAAGTACTCAGAATCCTTCATTATTCTCACCAGTTATTTTTTAATGTAAAATTTACCTTATTTAATCAGAGCATTTTCGCGATTCAACTAAAGAAAATTTTCTGTTTTTAAAAACCGGTGGTAAAAGATTAAAATTAAGCCTCAAAGGGCTCTCATCACCAAGGGGTGAAAAACTATACCTATAATAATAAATAAATATTTGTATGTGTGTGTGTGTGCTGTTTTCTAAAGAAACCGCAACTTTTTTCTGCGAACCATTCACAAAATTTGCGTTTTTCCCCCCGATGACCTTTGATCAAATTTGCATTTTTTAAGAGGACCTTTGACTACTAAATTCAAGTTTTTGGCATCCTTCGAAAAAATGAGTTTTCGACATCCTTCGAAGAAATTTGAGTTTTCGACATCCTTCGAAGAAATGAGTTTTCGACATCCTTCGAAGAAACTTGAGTTTTCGACATCCTTCGAAGAAACTTGAGTTTTCGACATCCTTCGAAGAAATTTCAGTTTTCGACATCCTTCGAAGAAATTTGAGTTTTCGACATCCTTCGAAGAAATTTGAGTTTTCGACATCCTTCGAAGAAATTTGAGTTTTCGACATCCTTCGAAGAAATTTCAGTTTTCGACATCCTTCGAAGAAATTTCAGTTTTCGACATCCTTCGAAGAAATTTGAGTTTTCGACATCCTTCGAAGAAATTTGAGTTTTCGACATCCTTCGAAGAAATTTGAGTTTTCGACATCCTTCGAAGAAATTTGAGTTTTCGACATCCTTCGAAAAGATTTGAGTTTCCGCGATCCTTCGAAGAAATTCGAGTTTCCGTGATCCTTCGAAGAAATTTGAGTTTCCTCGATCCTCTGACAAAATTTGATTTTTTGCGATCCTTTGACAAAATTTGAGTTTTCGCGATCCTTTGACAAAATTTGAGTTTTCGCGATCCTTTGACAAAATTTGAGTTTTCGCAATCCTTTAATGATATTCATGTTTTTTCTATGATTCTGTGATGAAATTTGCATTTTATTCATGATGCTTTGATTAAAATGTTTTTTCTGCGAACAACTGACAAAATCAATTTTTTTGGTGACCATTTGTCGCTTTTTCAGTTATATATTTTTTATGTCTGAATTTCCAGACTGATGACTGATTTTTCATAATTTTTTTTAACTTAATGCCTTAAATTTTCTGAAAATTCGGATAAGAATCACCCCCCCCCCCCGCACCTGAATTCATTAATTGGCCATGAAAAATAACACAAAACTTGTCAATCGATCTTGGGGGAATACCCCACAAAATTTGTTGATCGGTCAAGGGAAAAAAAATTTAATTTCAACAACCTTTCATAGTAAAAAACTCGCAAATGTATAAATCGGTTGCGCAAAAATATCACTAATTTGCACTCATTTTTTAAATAATTTTTAGCATTTTTCTGTTGTTCAGAGGGGGAGGGGGTTCATTATCCACCTTCTTGGATCAGGGCTGAAACTAGCCTTTTTTGCACCCGGGGCAAACATGGATTTTGACGCACCTTCCCCCCTCTTCTGCAAAGTATATTTACGAAGAGAATTTTACTAATTTTCTAATATCCGACTTATTTTAAAATTTAAAATATGAAATCATAAAATATGTAATACTGAACTACGTAATCTACAATGGCAGATCCCAGGGTGGGGCGATGGCCAACAAAAATATTCTAAATAAACTTTGATCTCCTTCTTGGTGCGTTTCCAAACAAAAATCACATAATTGGCACGTTTTAGCGTTTTGTCTCCCAGATTTCCAAACTCTTGGAGACACCACGCAAAAGTGTGCCTTTTAAGATGGCGACAATCAAAATAAAGCAAAAATACATATTTTAAAACACAGAAAATACACAAATTTTGAAAAAAAAATCATACATTAACCGCTCGTTAATAATTTTACTACCTGTACAAGAAAAATGTAGTACACACACCTACTTTTAAATACAAAACAACCCTTTTTCAGTTAAAAAGTATATATAATATTAAGCTTTGACAGAAATTAATCATTTTTTCCCTTTAATACATAATTAAATAACATTAAAATTCAAAAAGAATTTAAAATTATTTCATTTTTTAAATAATGTTTAGCATTATTCTGTTGTTCAAGTGATAGGGGGGGGGGGGGGGGGTCATGCCCATGACCCACCTCTTGGATCCACCATTGTTTACCAGGCATAAAAAAAAATGCAGTACCTGCTACTGAGTTGCAGAGTACCCAAATGAAACTGCACTTTGATCCCCTTCTCGGTGCATTTCCAAAAAAATCGCCAAATTGCCCGTTTTTGCATTTTGTCTCCTAGAATCAAAAACTCTAGGAGACATCATGCAAAAGCATGCATTTAAAGATGGCAACAATAAAAATAAAGCAAAAATACATATTTTAAAACACAGAAAATACACAAATTTTGAAAAAAAAAAATCATACATTATCCGCTTGTTAATAATTTTACTACCTGTACAAGAAAAACATAGTACACACACCTACTTTTAAATACAAAACAACCCTTTTTCAGTTTAAAAAGTATATATAATATTAAGCTTTGACAGAAATTAATCATTTTTTCCCTTTAATACATAATTAAATAACATTAAAATTCAAAAAGAATTTAAAATTATTTCATTTTTTAAATAATGTTTAGCATTATTCTGTTGTTCAGGTGATAGGGGGGGGGGGGGTCATTCTCATGACCCACCTCTTGGATCCACCATTGTTTACCAGGCATAAAAAAAAAAATGCAGTACCTGCTACTGAGTTGCAGAGTACCCAAATGAAACTGCACTTTGATCCCCTTCTCGGTGCATTTCCAAAAAAATCGCCAAATTGCCCGTTTTTGCTTTTTGTCTCCTAGAATCAAAAACTCTAGGAGACATCATGCAAAAGCATGCATTTAAAGATGGCAACAATAAAAATAAAGCAAAAATACATATTTTAAAACACAGAAAATACACAAATTTTGAAAAAAAAATTCATACATTATCCGCTTGTTAATAATTTTACTACCTGTACAAGAAAAACATAGTACACACACCTACTTTTAAATACAAAACAACCCTTTTTCAGTTTAAAAAGTATATATAATATTAAGCTTTGACAGAAATTAATCATTTTTTCCCTTTAATACATAATTAAATAACATTAAAATTCAAAAAGAATTTAAAATTATTTCATTTTTTAAATAATGTTTAGCATTATTCTGTTGTTCAGGTGATAGGGGGGGGGGGGGGTCATGCTCATGACCCACCTCTTGGATCCACCATTGTTTACCAGGCATAAAAAAAAATGCAGTACCTGCTACTGAGTTGCAGAGTACCCAAATGAAACTGCACTTTGATCCCCTTCTCGGTGCATTTCCAAAAAAATCGCCAAATTGCCCGTTTTTGCATTTTGTCTCCTAGAATCAAAAACTCTAGGAGACATCATGCAAAAGCATGCATTTAAAGATGGCAACAATAAAAATAAAGCAAAAATACATATTTTAAAACACAGAAAATACACAAATTTTGAAAAAAAAAAATCATACATTATCCGCTTGTTAATAATTTTACTACCTGTACAAGAAAAACATAGTAAACACACCTACTTTTAAATACAAAACAACCCTTTTTCAGTTTAAAAAGTATATATAATATTAAGCTTTGACAGAAATTAATCATTTTTTCCCTTTAATACATAATTAAATACATTAAAATTCAAAAAGAATTTAAAATTATTTCATTTTTTAAATAATGTTTAGCATTATTCTGTTGTTCAGGTGATAGGGGGGGGGGGGGGTCATGCTCATGACCCACCTCTTGGATCCACCATTGTTTACCAGGCATAAAAAAAAATGCAATACCTGCTACTGAGTTGCAGAGTACCCAAATGAAACTGCACTTTGATCCCCTTCTCGGTGCATTTCCAAAAAAATCGCCAAATTGCCCGTTTTTGCATTTTGTCTCCTAGAATCAAAAACTCTAGGAGACATCATGCAAAAGCATGCATTTAAAGATGGCAACAATAAAAATAAAGCAAAAATACATATTTTAAAACACAGAAAATACACAAATTTTGAAAAAAAAAATCATACATTATCCGCTTGTTAATAATTTTACTACCTGTACAAGAAAAACATAGTACACACACCTACATTTAAATACAAAACAACCCTTTTTCAGTTTAAAAAGTATATATAATATTAAGCTTTGACAGAAATTAATCATTTTTTCCCTTTAATACATAATTAAATAACATTAAAATTCAAAAAGAATTTAAAATTATTTCATTTTTTAAATAATGTTTAGCATTATTCTGTTGTTCAGGTGATAGGGGGGGGGGGGGGTCATGCTCATGACCCACCTCTTGGATCCACCATTGTTTACCAGGCATAAAAAAAAATGCAATACCTGCTACTGAGTTGCAGAGTACCCAAATGAAACTGCACTTTGATCCCCTTCTCGGTGCATTTCCAAAAAAATCGCCAAATTGCCCGTTTTTGCATTTTGTCTCCTAGAATCAAAAACTCTAGGAGACATCATGCAAAAGCATGCATTTAAAGATGGCAACAATAAAAATAAAGCAAAAATACATATTTTAAAACACAGAAAATACACAAATTTTGAAAAAAAAATCATACATTATCCGCTTGTTAATAATTTTACTACCTGTACAAGAAAAACATAGTACACACACCTACTTTTAAATACAAAACAACCCTTTTTCAGTTTAAAAAGTATATATAATATTAAGCTTTGACAGAAATTAATCATTTTTTCCCTTTAATACATAATTATATAACATTAAAATTCAAAAAGAATTTAAAATTTCATTTTTTAAATAATGTTTAGCATTATTCTGTTGTTCAGGTGATGGTGGTGGTGGTGGTGGGGGGGTGTCATGCTCATGACCCACCTCTTGGATCCACCATTGTTTACCAGGCATTAAAAAAAAAATTCAGTACCTGCTACCGTTCTGCTACTGAGTGGCAGAGTACCCAAATGAAACTGCACTTTGATCCCCCTCTCGGTGCATTTCCGAAAAAAAATTGCCAAATTGGCCCGTTTTTGCGTTTTGTCTCTTAGAATCCCAAACTCTAGGAGACATCATGCAAAAGCATGCATTTAAAGATGGCAACAATAAAAATAAAGCAAAAATACATATTTTAAAACACAGAAAATACACAAATTTTGAAAAAAAAAATCATACATTATCCGCTTGTTAATAATTTTACTACCTGTACAAGAAAAACATAGTACACACACCTACATTTAAATACAAAACAACCCTTTTTCAGTTTAAAAAGTATATATAATATTAAGCTTTGACAGAAATTAATCATTTTTTCCCTTTAATACATAATTAAATAACATTAAAATTCAAAAAGAATTTAAAATTATTTCATTTTTTAAATAATGTTTAGCATTATTCTGTTGTTCAGGTGATAGGGGGGGGGGGGGGGGGTCATGCTCATGACCCACCTCTTGGATCCACCATTGTTTACCAGGCATAAAAAAAAATGCAATACCTGCTACTGAGTTGCAGAGTACCCAAATGAAACTGCACTTTGATCCCCTTCTCGGTGCATTTCCAAAAAAATCGCCAAATTGCCCGTTTTTGCATTTTGTCTCCTAGAATCAAAAACTCTAGGAGACATCATGCAAAAGCATGCATTTAAAGATGGCAACAATAAAAATAAAGCAAAAATACATATTTTAAAACACAGAAAATACACAAATTTTGAAAAAAAAAATCATACATTATCCGCTTGTTAATAATTTTACTACCTGTACAAGAAAAACATAGTACACACACCTACTTTTAAATACAAAACAACCCTTTTTCAGTTTAAAAAGTATATATAATATTAAGCTTTGACAGAAATTAATCATTTTTTCCCTTTAATACATAATTATATAACATTAAAATTCAAAAAGAATTTAAAATTTCATTTTTTAAATAATGTTTAGCATTATTCTGTTGTTCAGGTGATGGTGGTGGTGGTGGTGGGGGGGTGTCATGCTCATGACCCACCTCTTGGATCCACCATTGTTTACCAGGCATTAAAAAAAAAATTCAGTACCTGCTACCGTTCTGCTACTGAGTGGCAGAGTACCCAAATGAAACTGCACTTTGATCCCCCTCTCGGTGCATTTCCGAAAAAAAATTGCCAAATTGGCCCGTTTTTGCGTTTTGTCTCTTAGAATCCCAAACTCTAGGAGACATCATGCAAAAGCATGCATTTAAAGATGGCAACAATAAAAATAAAGCAAAGCAAAAATACATATTTTAAAACACAGAAAATACACAAATTTTGAAAAAAAAAAAAATCCTACATTATCCGCCTGGTAATCATTTTATTTTCTGTACAAGAAAAATGTATACACACCTACTTTTAAATACAAAACAACACTTTTTTAGTTAAAAAATATATACAGTAAACTCCCTCAAATCCGCACAGCTTGGGACCAGAGGTTGTGCGGATTTTATAATTTTGCAGATTTCTGGTTATTGTTTTGGTTACATTTTTTAAACAGTAATTTGAATGTAGCTAATGATGTAATCGAAATTATATGAATGCTTGCAATATAGCAAAATATTAAAATAGTAAAGTATTAAACTAAAATAATAAACAGTAAGATAATTTTAAAAATGATTAATATTTTTAAATAAAAATAAAGTTAAATTATTAAAAATTAAATAATTAACGTATAATTAAATATGCATAATAAAGATGAATTATTGAATGAAACTTTCCTCTTAAAGGTACCATGTTAATAATTTCACATAAAAATCATAAAGTAAGGAACTTGTATTTAAGGTTTAGTCAGATTTAATATGCAAAAAAGTTTGATTGATACATATATATATTTAGTAAAAAGATTGTGATTATTACCAATGATATTGGCAATATCTTGATTTTTACCAGAAATAAATTTATACTTATTTCATGAAAAACCATGAGTTCAGTCATATTATCTATAATTACATATTAAAATACATGCAGAATAATTATATAAAACTAAAAAATTCTGTAATTGTGTTCTGGCATCTGAACTAAAACTTTCATTGTTTACATCTGTAATGATGTGTGGATTTTACGTTTGCAGATTTGAGGGAGTCTACTGTATATATTAAGCTTTGACTGCAATTAATCATTTTTTTTTTCCTTTAATACATAGTAATTAAATAACATTAAAATTCAAAAAGAATATAAAATATATTTCATTTTTTAAATAATTTTTAGCATTTTTCTATTGTTCAAGGGGGGGGGGGTTACCCCCCCTCTTGGATTAGGGCCTAAACTAGCCTTTTTGCACCCGGGGCAAGCATGGATTCCCCCCCCCCCCCTTCTGCAAAGTATATTTAGAAAGAGAATTTTACTAATTTTCTAATATTAGACTTACTTTAAAATTTAAAATATGTAATACTGAACTACGTAATCTACAATGGCAGATACAAGGGGGAGATGACTGGCGTCAGAGGGGGGGGGGGGTCATGAACACCAACAAAAATATTCTACTTTAATCCCCTTCTTGGTGTATTTCAAAAAAAAAAAAAAAAAAATCCCCAAATTGGCATGTTTTTGCGTTTTTTCTCCCAGATCTTCAAACTCTAGGAGACACCACACAAAAGTATGCATTTAAAGATGGCGACAATCAAAATAAAGCAAAAATACATATTTTAAAACACAAAAAATACACAAATTTTGAAAAAAAAAAAAAAAAAAAATCATTATCCGCCCTGTAATAATTTTATTTTCTGTACAAGAAAAATGTACAGTTCGTACTACAAACACCTACTTTTAAATACAAAACAACCCTTTTTCAGTTAAAAATATATATATATATATTAAGCTTTGACTTGACAGCAAATTATTCCTTTTTTTCTTTTAATACATAATTAAATAACATTAAAATTCAAAACTAGTTAAAAATATATTTCATTTTTTAAATAATTTTTTGCATTTTTCTGTTGTTCAGGGGGGGGGGGTGTCATTATCCCCCCCTCTTGGATCCGCCATTGTTTACCAGGCATAAAAAAATGCAGTGCCTGGTGCCGTTCTGCTACTGAGTTAGAGTACCCAAATTAAACTGCACTTTGATCCCCTTCTTGGTGTTTTCCCAAAAAAATCACCAAATCGGCACGTTTTTGTGTTTTGTCTCCCAGAATTTCCAAACTCTAGGAGACATCACGCAAAAACGTTCACTTTAAGATGGCGACAATAAAAATAAAGCAAAAATACATATTTTAAAACACAGGAAATACAAAAATTTTTTTAAAAAAAATCACACATTATGAGTCTTGTAATAATTTTACTTTCTGTACAAGAAAAATGTACACACGCCTACTTTTAACAATTTCGAGGGCAGCGTCCTTAAAAAAGGCCACCTAAATTTAACTCCCAAACTGACAAATGGCACCAAAAATATTTAATTAAAATTTTCCTATTATAATGTACGTGAAAATAAGCAAGTTCGTATTTTCTAATAAATTCGTTTTTAAATTCCGGTGTCAGTCCATTATTGCATCGGTTTATGAACAGAATTACTCTGCACTGGTAAAGGTTATATACTACAAAACAACCATTTTTTAGTTTAAAAAGTATATGTATATTAAGCTTTGACAGCAATTAATCATTTTTTTCTTTTAATACTTAAATAACATTAAAATTTTAAAAAAATTAAAAATTCTTTCATTTTTTAAATAAATTTTAGCATTTTTATGTTGTTCAGGGAGAAGGGGGTCATCACCCTCTCTTGGATCAGGAACGAAACTAAACATTTTTGCACCGGGTGCAAACATGGAACGGGAGGGGCAACCCCCTTCCCCCCCTCTTCTGCAAAGTATATTTAGAAAGATAATTTTACTAATTTTCTAATATCCGACTTATTTTAAAATTAAAAATATGAAATCATAAAATATGTAATACTGAACTACGTAATCTAGAATGGCGGATCCAAGGGGGAGGTGACAGAGGTCATGCCCCCCCCCCCTTGAAAACCAACAAAAATATTTTAACTAACTTTGATCCCCGCCCCCCTTCTTGGTGCATTTCCAAACCAAATCACAAAATCGGCATGTTTTTGCGTTTTGTCTCCCAGATTACCAAACTCTAGGAGACAATACGCAAAAGTGTGCATTTTAAAATGTCGACAATCAAAATAAAGCAGAAATACACATTTTAAAACACAGAAAATACACAAATTTTGAAAAAAAAAAAATCATACATTATCTGCTCGTTAATAATTTTACTACCTGTACAAGAAAAACATAGTACACACACCTACTTTTAAATACAAAACAACCCTTATTTTCAGTTTAAAAAGTATATATAATATTAAGCTTTGACAGAAATTAATCATTTTTCCCTTTAATACATAATTAAATAACATTAAAATTCATAAAGAATTTAAAATTTCATTTTTTAAATAATGTTTAGCATTATTCTGTAGTTCAGGTGATGGTGGTGGGGGGTGTCATGCTCAAGACCCACCTCTTGGATCCACCATTGTTTACCAGGCATAAAAAAAAAAATGCAGTACCTGCTACCGTTCTGCTACTGTGTGGCAGAGTACCCAAATGAAACTGCACTTTGATCCCCTTCTCGGTGCGTTTCCAAAAAAATCGCCAAATTGGCCCGTTTTTGCGTTTTGTCTCTTAGAATCCCAAACTCTAGGAGACATCATGCAAAAGCATGCATTTAAAGATGGCAACAATAAAAATAAAGCAAAAATACATATTTTAAAACACAGAAAATACCCAAATTTTGAAAAAAAAAAAAATCCTACATTATCCGCCTGGTAATCATTTTATTTTCTGTACAAGAAAAATGTATACAGACCTACTTTTAAATACAAAACAACACTTTTTTAGTTAAAAAATATATACAGTAGACTCCCTCAAATCCGCACAGCTTGGGACCAGAGGTTGTGCGGATTTTATAATTTTGCAGGTTTCTGGTTATTGTTTTGTTTACATTTTTTAAACAGTAATTTGAATGTAGCTAATGATGTAATCGAAATTATATGAATACTTGCAATATAGCAAAATATTAAAATAGCAAAGTATTAAACTAAAATAATAAACAGTAAGATAATTTTAAAAATGGTTAATATTTTTAAATAAAAATAAAAGTTAAATTATTAAAAATTAAATAATTAATGTATAATTAAATATGCATAATAAAGATGGATTATTGAATGAAACTTTCGGCAGATTCCCAAAACAGCCGAGACACCCCATTTGGCGACTTTTCTGACAAGCGCCAACTACCCCACATGCGCCAATCTAAAATGCGGCAACCTGAAAACTAACGTGATTGGTCCACTTTCCTGAATGCTTCCAGACTGTTTTTTACTACGTCATCACCCTGGAATCATGGGAAATAGAACATTTATAAATAACGACGTATTAGAAAACACAGGAAAGCTGATTTTTATGAGATTCAAAATAAAACAAACGATTTCAACATAAGTTTATTGAAAATGTGAATTTTTTAAAGTACCTTTCCAAATCAGAGTAACGATATAATGATTAAAATTTTCATTTCTCAACAACTTTTAGAAAAAATCATGGGGTCATTTAATATTGAAAGTACGTGCTTATATTATAGTAAACATAGAACAATTCATTTCTAATTTAAAGAAGTATGAACGCTTCGCGTTCATAAAAAAATAATATTTATCACTGAATACAGCAACCTAGTTCTGCAGCAATCTGAAAAACGCAGGAAACTCGTTAAAGCGGCAATCAGCATACATGTATGAACGCTTCGCGTTCATTTACCGAAAAAAAACATCACTGTCACCAGCAGTTCTCGGTGTGCAGC
Source organism: Maratus speciosus (assembly GCA_963932465.1). NCBI lineage: Eukaryota > Metazoa > Arthropoda > Arachnida > Araneae > Salticidae > Maratus > Maratus speciosus. The sequence continues at coordinate 52,570,158 of OZ010799.1, read as the reverse complement.
AATCTCAAAATTCAGCAGTTCTCGCTAGCAGCAATCTCAAAATTCAGCAGTTTTCAATGCGTAGCAATATCAAAATTCAGCACTTCACGTTGCGTAGCAATATCAAAATGTACAAAACTCGTAAGGTCAGCATACATGAGAAATATACAATAAATGGCTAATATAAAACACTATAATAAAAAATACATAAAATTATTAACATAAACAAACATCTCCTTTCTTGAAAACCAACTCTATAAAATGTTGAATTGCCATAATTTCGTAAATTTCTAGTCGTCGATAAACTTCATTTAACTTTCCAGCAAAAAAAAAAAAAAAAAAAAAAAAAAAAAAAAAAATGAACAAATACTCACAATTTCAAACTAAATTACACAGGTACTTTAACTTTCAAATTTTACAACTAAAAACAGCAAAATATATTAACAATAACATACTCTAGCCTTACCCTCATTTATTTTTATTCATCTGTCTTCTACACCTCGTCACGCAACTCGTACAATAATTAGAAAACATGCGGAGTTGAGTTGTCAAAGGCAGGCGTAGCCATCCAATACACAAGAAATCAACCCATCCCATTCAACCAATCCAAATTCAAGATAACAACTGAAGGCGTGGAAAGAATTTACGAAACGAACTGGTAACAACAAAGATCCATTTATCGCCTCGCCAAATTGAACGATGCCAAGTGTCTCGGCTGTTTTGCGATTCAGCCAAACTTTCCTCTTAAAGGTACCATGTTAATAATTTCACATAAAAATCATAAAGTAAGGAAGTTGTATTTAAGGTTTAGTCAGATTTAATATGCAAAAAAGTTTGATTGATACATATATATATTTAGTAAAAAGATTGTGATTATTACCAATGATATTGGCAATATCTTGATTTTTACCAGAAATAAATTTATACTAATTTCATGAAAAACCATGAGTTCAGTCATATTATCTATAATTACATATTAAAATACATGCAGAATAATTATATAAAACTAAAAAATTCTGTAATTGTGTTCTGGCATCTGAACTAAAACTTTCATTGTTTACATCTGTAATGATGTGTGGGTTTAGGGTTTGCAGATTTGAGGGAGTCTACTGTATATATTAAGCTTTGACTGCAATTAATCATTTTTTTTTCCTTTAATACATAGTAATTAAATAACATTAAAATTCAAAAAGAATATAAAATATATTTCATTTTTTAAATAATTTTTAGCATTTTTCTATTGTTCAAGGGGGGGAGAGATTACCCCTCTCTTGGATCAGGGCCGAAACTAGCCTTTTTTGCACCCATGGCAAACATGGATTTTGCCCATTTTTTGCTTCTGCAAAGTATATTTAGAAAGAGAATTTTACTAATTTTCTAATATTAGACTTACTTTAAAATTTAAAATATGTAATCATAAAATATGTAATACTGAACTACGTAATCTACAATGGCAGATACAAGGGGGAGATGACTGGTGTCAGAGGGGGGGGGGGTCATGAACACCAACAAAAATATTCTACTTTAATCCCCTTCTTGGTGTGTTAAAAAAAAAAAAATACCCAAATTGGCATGTTTTTGCGTTTTGTCTCCCAGATTTTCAAACTCTAGGAGACACCACACGAAAGTATGCATTTTAAGATGGCGACAATCAAAATAAAGCAAAAATACATACTTTAAAACACAGAAAATACACAAATTTTGAAAAAAAAAAATCATTAACCGCCCTGTAATAATTTTATTTTCTGTACAAGAAAAATGTACAGTTTGTACCACAAACACCTACTTTTAAATACAAAACAACCCTTTTTCAGTTAAATATATATATATATATATATTAAGCTTTGACTTGACAGCAATTAATCCTTTTTTTCTTTTAATACATAATTAAATAACAAAATTCAAAACTAGTTAAAAATATATTTCATTTTTTAAATAATTTTTTGCATTTTTCTGTTGTTCAGGGGAGTGTCATTATTCCCCCCTCTTGGATCCGCCATTGTTTACCAGGCATAAAAAAATGCAGTGCCTGGTGCCGTTCTGCTACTGAGTTAGAGTACCCAAATTAAACTGCACTTTGATCCCCTTCTTGGTGTTTTCCCAAAAAAATCACCAAATCGGCACGTTTTTGCGTTTTGTCTCCCAGAATTTCCAAACTCTAGGAGACATCACGCAAAAACGTTCACTTTAAGATGGCGACAAAAATAAAGCAAAAATACATATTTTTAAACACAGGAAATACAAAAATTAAAAAAAAAAAAATCACACATTATGAGTCTTGTAATAATTTTACTTTCTGTACAAGAAAAATGTACACACGCATATTTTTAACAATTTCGAGGGCGGCGTCCTTAAAAAAGGACACCTAAATTTAATTACAAAACTGACAAATGGCACCAAGAATATTTAATTAAAATTTTCCTATTATAATGTACGTGAAAATAAGCAAGTTCGTATTTTCTAATAAATTTGTTTATAAATTCCAGTGTCAGTCCATTATTGCATCGGTTTATGAACAGAATTACTCTGCACCGGTAAAGGTTATATACTACAAAACAACCATTTTTTAGTTTAAAAAGTATATATATATTAAGCTTTGACAGCAATTAATCATTTTTTTCCTTTAATACTTAATTAAATAACATTAAAATTTAAAAAAAATTAAAAATTATTTCATTTTTTAAATAAATTTTAGCATTTTTATGTTGTTCAGGGGGAGGGGGGTGGTCACCCCCTCTTGGATCAGGAACGAAACTAGACATTTTTGCACCGGGTGCAAACATGGAACGGGAGGGCAACCCCCTTCCCCCCCTCTTCTGCAAAGTATATTTAGAAAGATAATTTTACTAATTTTCTAATATCCGACTTATTTTAAAATTAAAAATATGAAATCATAAAATATGTAATACTGAACTACGTAATCTAGAATGGCGGATCCAAGGGGGAGGTGACAGAGGTCATGACCCCCCCCCCCCTTGAAAACCAACAAAAATATTTTAACTAAACTTTGATCCCCCCCTTCTTGGTGCATTTCCAAACCAAATCACAAAATCGGCATGTTTTTGCGTTTTGACTCCCAGATTACCAAACTCTAGGAGACAACACGCAAAAGTGTGCATTTTAAAATGGCGACAATCAAAATAAAGCAAAAATACACATTTTAAAACACAGAAAATAGACAAATTAAAAAAAAAATCATACATTATCTGCACTGTAATAATTTTACTTTCTGTATAAGAAAAATGTACACACACCTACTTTTAAGTATACAAAATAACCCTTTTTCAGTTTTAAATATATATATATATATTAAGCTTTGACAGCAATTAATCATTTTTTTCCTTTAACACAAAAATCTTAAAATATTTATAATCAGCACTAAGTATTTGACTATTTTGATATTTGCAAACCCTGCCAAAATTTTTTTTATCTTAAGTGATAGAGTATTTTATGAACTTTTTTGGATTTTAATATCATCCCCCCCTCCCTCCTCTGCCTGTTTCTTTTTGAAAATCGCAGCTGTAGGGGTTATTTTGGGTGTTATTGAAAAAAAGGTGTTAAAAGGGGGTTTTGTTTTTCTTAAATCCTGACATAATAATATTAAAGCATTTTGGTTGCCAGAATGATTGGTACTTTTTTTTTTTTTTTTGCTTATTTTAAAATATTTTTTCTCTTTATACGATCAGAAAATGTAAAAGGATTTATACATACAGCAACCAGAAACAACATATACATACAGACTTGCCAATCTCCGAGACCCAAAAATAGGATTTTATTTCAGAATTCGGGTTTTTATTTTTTCCAGTAAAAACATTATTTTAAAAATGTAATCACGTTCTGTACCAGTTTAATTACAAAACAATAATGAAGAACTTCATTATTATTCGAGACAAATTACCGATATGATAATAAAAATTTCAAGCTATTAAAAAATGTGTATGAAACTCAAGGGCACAGGAAAACGTGGAAAATCAGAAATATTGTCAAGTCTATAATATTTTCACAACATTTATTTGTGAAAAAAGTAATAACATCAGAAAGAATGAAATAGGTACTTACATATTTCCGAGAAAAGGTATTTTTTCACCTTCCAAGGAGCTCTCGCTGTAGCAATGGCGTCCGCTTCCTCCTTCCTCGCTGGAGAGTTCATCAAAACAACAACACCGACTTCATCCGGGACTTCGCGCAGCCTTCGTCTTTCAACCAATCAGATTTGCGCTTCCAGAAAAACGTTGATTTCGCCCATTTTTCACCGTGATTGGATATTGGGCAGTTATCTGTTGTTGGTGAGTTACCAATCAGCACGTTTTCATCGGCAAATGAGCTCATAGTGTTAGCTTTAGTTGATGAAATATAGCCTCATCAAAACCGGTTCTCATAGGTTGCTCGCAATGATATACGTGCATTATTTCTCGAGCAACTTTCGAGGAATTGATGAAAGGCCTAGCAAAATGCGACCAGTCGCTGCTACTAGGGATGAACTCTCTAACAAATAAGTGCAATTTTCTTTTATGTTATTTACTTGTTCTGAATTCCTAAATTAAAATTAAACCTTTTAAATAAGTTCCAAAAGAAACGCGAAATATTTATTCGATAGAATTTATGTTTCTGCACTTTATCAATTTTATTACACCAATCACAAAAAGAAAGAATTTTTTTATTTGAGGGGGGGGGGGGGAGCGGGAGGCGCAAAATTGAAAATTCGCTCGGGGCGCCGTTTTTACTTCGCACGACCTTGGTGCCCCCCCAAAATTTCTGGTCACGCTACGCCTATGGATAGAACCTGCTCAAACATAAGCTATATATTATGCCCAAACACAATATGCTTTATATGCTCAAACATAACCTATATTTGTTTGTGACACTACCACTAGAGGGTTTCTGGAACTAAAAACTTTCTAAATTGCGATTTCTGTGGTACCGAAAAGTCTAGAATCTTTAAATATGGCATGGTAGTTACTTATAAAATATAAATGCCCTCGAGGACTGTCGAAAATAAATTCGAATTAAAAGGGGATGAAGCGAAGGGGAGGTGCGAAAAGCATTCTAAAAAAGTCCTAAATTACGTTTTCTATGCAATTTCAGGTAATATAAACCGATTATAAAAGTAATACTTGCGAATCAATGGTAACAGTTTCTGATCCTACACAGGCTATATTTCATGCCGATGATTCTACCACCTGGGGTTCACAGGAACAACAAACGTTCTAAAAAAGGCCTTATAAGTTTTCTAAAATACGTTTCTGTAGAAATTAGGAAATAACAAACCGATTTCGAAATTAATGATGACAATTCCTATTTCTACATAGCCCTTTATTTTGAGAGAGGTGGTAGGACTTGGAATTTGACATGATGGTTAATTTTAAGATGTAAGAAGATGGTTTCTAAAAAATTCAAAACTTCAAATGAATACTGAAATCAGCGTATTAATTGAGCATAAAAGTTTTTAAATATTTTCTAAATTATCATTTATATAGTTTTATTTCGTTTTATTATCTTAAGTCTGATTTCTGCCTAATGCAGTGTAATAATGATGTTTAATCAAACTGTGTTTTAAATAGTAATTTTCGAATTATTCCTAAAAGTAATAAGTACCTTTTAATAAAAAAAAAACCTTTTAATAAAATAAAATACTACCTTTTAATAAAATAAAAATTTAGTTAGTACCTTTTAATAAAAATTAGACATATAAATATCACTTATATCACGCATATTTCAAATATTACGCGAGCAAAGCCGCGGGGTTTGCTAGTAGGTTGATAAAAAATAAACTTTCAGCTGTTAGAATGCGCACCCATAATCGTGCGTAAGAATCATCAGCGTCGGAAAGTATAAAACAGAGCTTATAATATTGAACCAAAAAATGGGTTAATAAGAGATATGGTCCCCTTAACAATTATACAATATACATCTCTCATAACGTGAACACATACTAGAAATCCGGCAGTTTATGGGTTCCTGTAGCAGTTAGTCTCACTCCTCCAGAAATTCTATTTTCAGGCATTGGATGGTTCCGGGAGGTGGGAAGCGAGTTCCAGTTTTCTTCCCAAGAGCGTCCCAGCCATGCTCTATATGGTTTAGACCTGGAGATCTGGCTGGCCAATCCATCAAGCTAATATCCTCACATTCCAGAAATTCGACGACCAGATGAGATCTATCTGAGCATACGTTGTAGTCCATTAAAATGAAGTCAGGACCAACCGCATCTCTGAAAAGACGAACACAGAGTATCAAGATATCATCCTTATGTGTCACATCAATCATAGAGCCTTTTCAAAACACTGGGGGGGGGGGGGGTTGTACATGCAACATAATGAATGCCCAGACCATCGCATCTCCGCTGCCATAGTGGTCCTTTTCTCGAAAGTTGGAAGGCAGGTAGCGGATCTCTGATTTTCTCTAGATGAAAGTATGTCGAGAATTTATATTTAGGCTGAACAGAGACTCATCATTTAAAGGATAGTACCCCACTGATCCAAAGCCAATGATCTCTGGACCATGCTAAACGAGTTCTCGTTAGTGCAGAAGTGAGTGGGACACGAGAAGTAAATCTTATTGCAAATAGTCCTTTATCATGTAGCCTTTTGCAAACAGTAATTCTTGAAACTCTACTGCCTGTGGCCACATAGAGGTCACGAGAGAGCTGAGAAGCTGTTGCACTCTGGTTATCCCTTGCTGTCGTGAACAAATTTCAATCTTCGATAGCCATCGTGGCTCTTAAATGACCTTTCCCAGACTTTATCTCCACGGATCTAGTGTCCTTAAACTGTTTCCATAAATTGGATATGATGCTGGGCGTTACATTGAAGTCTCTAGGAATCTGCACTTGAGACTGCCCTGTTTCCAGTCTCCGTGCGATTTGCCACCTCATTCCATCTTCCAAACATTAGTGGTTACTCATTTTTACTATTTTCTTTTGAATTTCACCAAACGTTGCGACAAAATAGCAAGGTATTCAGCGGTGTCTGCGAACGAACAAAACGCGAAAATTGTCACGCTCGCTTATAAAGCCTATTCCTCAACCCACTCTGTCTATATACACATGTACGCTTACGTATTTTTCACTAAAGAGTTGCATCTTTGTTTGGAATCATTATTTTTACCTTTCGTTCAATACTTTTCGTGAAATTCGATAAAATATGCAAATTCTCTTAATTTTAAACATGAGTGTACATCGCAAACGACTTTTCCAACATAGATCATAATGTAGACTGTCTTGAAAATAAACGAAGAAAGATAAGCATACCACATTCTAAAGTATCTTGTAATGTATATATATATATATATATATATAAGCTCAGAAAAATCAAAAGTAAAACTAAAAGTAAAATATAAAAATAAAAATAAAATCCATGCGATAAGCGCTACAGCTGCATATAACCACACAGATTATATATAGCACATTATGTTTTAAATGCGTTTGTCGGACCCAGAATCCTGCACCATAAATAAACTAAGTATAACCATAAAACATCCAAGAAATTTAAACAGATATAACCTGAACAAGAAAAAAACAACAAAAGGCTGTGGCCTCTTCAGCGGTGGGCATTTTAGAAAGCACAGCAATGTTTCAAATTAATTACAATTTACAACAAACTATTATTCAGTAGTGGCAGTGGGTTTCGGCCAGAGTGTCGCAAAGCATAAATCAAATGCATAAAAACAATTGAAAGCATATAGCGAACACTCCCCCACCGGACCCGACGCCACAATAAACAGTGATCTCGAAGATACAACTGATTCAGAACGTATGTGTAATGTATACTGAAACAATAAAATTATTTTACCCAAATCCGAGCAACACAGCCACAAAAAACAATAACTAAATTCCAGTGATCCATAATCTGTCCATAAACGTTCCATGTCTGTTGCCACACAATTGCAGACATCCTTGTAAAACCGTCCAAAAAAGGCTTTAGGTTATACAAATCATTAACTGTCAATCGCATAGCAACTCCTCAAAAATGAAGACTGTCTGTAAAACTAGTATATTTATTAATGAAATTCAAAGGTATATTGTTTTTATAATACAAAATGCTGGTTAAATTAAAAAGTTCTTTAAAAAATAAATTTTTATTCGAACAGAGTTTATAGTAGCGAAAAATCTGACCTATTATGATATTGACGTAAACGCGTTTATGGATATTTGAACTCCAATTAACTAAATGGTTAACTTCAAAATTAAAGTTATCCCGTTTATTATAAATTGATATGTGTATACCGTTTGAAATGTTTATTTTCAAATCAAGATAATCAGCAGCACTATTATTTTCATTTGTTTTTTTCAAAACCAGCATATCAGGATAAATGTTACATGATATCCCCAAAAAATCGCGATCACAGTTCAAAATTATCAAATCATCGATATATCTAAAAGCCAGAAAATTAACATCTTTATTGACACTACAAAATTGAAATTCATAATAAAATAAAAATAAGTTAGCTGCCGTTGAAGAATAACTTGTTCCCATTCCTATTCCATTATTCTGTAAATATATATTTGAACCTGTATAAACATAGTTGTTATATAAACAAAAATTACATAATAATTTAAATAAATTAAAATCTAAATCTGTGTCAGCTATAATTAAATCGACAACCTTTAAAAGGACATTATTTAACCCTGCAACTTATATACTTTGATAACTTATATCTAAATAAAATTGTTACCAGACACAATGAAATTTTTCCAGTTAAAAATGTGTCTATTATTTCAACTTACAAATATACAAATACCTTGGGTAATAAATTATTTAATTATAGAGAAGTTGCACAGGATTTGGACTCTTACTTGAATTTGTCTTGAGAATGTGGGAATTTTCAGAAATCATCCTTTTACGATAAAAATGCAAAGCATATAGTTACAGGTGACCTTGGTTTTATATCCAACGATGAATTGAAACAATTAATGAAATACGGTACTAAATTTAGATTAAACAAGAAGATTAATTTAAAAAAATCTTTCAATCTATTCAAATCTGAATTACATATGTTTATACTCAATTTAAGTTACAAATTCAATAAACCTATCCCCCTTTTCAATGAATGGAAATTTAAAATATTGGATGATTTTAAATCATTTCAAATAAAATATATGAATGATTCTTCTAATTACACTTACCATAGAATAAATGCAAATTTAGAGAAGGAAATATCGAAATTAAAAAATACCTTTGTTTTTTGTTCAGTCGATAAAGCATCTAACAATTTTGCAGTTATTTGAAAAAGCTATTATGCTAATATGATATTTACTGAGCTTAACAATAATGTCACCTACAGTTTGTATAAATCTACTATTCAGACACTGATTAAGAAACATCTGGCCTTTTCAAAAAAGGTTAATATTCCTCTGCCTAAAGTAAAAAATTTGTCATTTCCTTTTCTTTTCGTAACACCTAAATTTCATAAGATACCAATTAAGTACAGATTTATTTGTAGTAATGTAAACAGCATTGGAAACGGATTTAATCGCAAATTTGAGGAAATGTTAAAAAAGATTTTAAATATACTAAAATTTAAGTATAAAGATAGTAATATGTATTGGATTATTTTGAACAGTTATGAGATCAGGAATGAACTAATTAAAGATGATATACAAAGTGTCCAGACATATGATTTTGAGAATCTTTTCACAAACATTCCTTTTGCAGGGTTAAATAATGTCCTTTTAAAGGTTGTCGATTTAATTATAGCTGACACAGATTTAGATTTTAATTTATTTAAATTATTATGTAATTTTTGTTTATATAACAACTATGTTTATACAAGTTCAAATATATATTTACAGAATAATGGAATAGGAATGGGAACAAGTTATTCTTCAACGGCAGCTAACTTATTTTTATTTTATTATGAATTTCAATTTTGTAGTGTCAATAAAGATGTTAATTTTCTGGCTTTTAGATATATCGATGATTTGATAATTTTGAACTGTGATCGCGATTTTTTGGGGATATCATGTAACATTTATCCTGATATGCTGGTTTTGAAAAAAACAAATGAAAATAATAGTGCTGCTGATTATCTTGATTTGAAAATAAACATTTCAAACGGTATACACATATCAATTTATAATAAACGGGATAACTTTAATTTTGAAGTTAACCATTTAGTTAATTGGAGTTCAAATATCCATAAACGCGTTTACGTCAATATCATAATAGGTCAGATTTTTCGCTACTATAAACTCTGTTCGAATAAAAATTTATTTTTTAAAGAACTTTTTAATTTAACCAGCATTTTGTATTATAAAAACAATATACCTTTGAATTTCATTAATAAATATACTAGTTTTACAGACAGTCTTCATTTTTGAGGAGTTGCTATGCGATTGACAGTTAATGATTTGTATAACCTAAAGCCTTTTTTGGACGGTTTTACAAGGATGTCTGCAATTGTGTGGCAACAGACATGGAACGTTTATGGACAGATTATAGATCACTGGAATTTAGTTATTGTTTTTTGTGGCTGTGTTGCTCGGATTTGGGTAAAATAATTTTATTGTTTCAGTATACATTACACATACGTTCTGAATCAGTTGTATCTTCGAGATCACTGTTTATTGTGGCGTCGGGTCCGGTGGGGAGTGTTCGCTATATGCTTTCAATTGTTTTTATGCATTTGATTTATGCTTTGCGACACTCTGGCCGAAACCCACTGCCACTACTGAATAATAGTTTGTTGTAAATTGTAATTAATCTGAAACATTGCTGTGCTTTCTAAAATGCCCACCGCTGAAGAGGCCACAGCCTTTTGTTGTTTTTTTCTTGTTCAGGTTATATCTGTTTAAATTTCTTGGATGTTTTATGGTTATACTTAGTTTATTTATGGTGCAGGATTCTGGGTCCGACAAACGCATTTAAAACATAATGTGCTATATATAATCTGTGTGGTTATATGCAGCTGTAGCGCTTATCGCATGGATTTTATTTTTATTTTTATATTTTAGTTTTAGTTTTACTTTTGATTTTTCTGAGCTTATATTTGGCATTTCGATTATAAAGCAGCTATAGCGCTATTTCGAGTTGCATTTGTTATTGTGTTTGGTTCGGGGCTGGTTTTCTTGTATCCATAATTGTTATCTTACCTTACATTTTGCAACGAGTATACTCGCTCGAAAAAATTATTTAAAAATATTTTTCATCAATTTGCATTAATTATGGGATTAAACAAGTGTACAGATAAAAGATGAAAAACTTGCCCGAATGGGGATTTGTCTGAAAACATTTATGCCAAAAGTACAATTAATTTGAATTATATTTTTTGAAAAATTACTCACATTATATATTTGTTAACATGCTTGGTTTGAAATCAGAAATATGTGGGTGAGACTTCTGATGTACTACATAAGCGAATCAATAATCATAGATCATTGTCTGAAAGAAATGTGGCTGGTTCATCTTTCGAAATAAAGCATTTCCATTTTCATGGTTTTAAAAATGTCAGAATACAAATTTTAGAGCAGGTTTTTGATCACGCTTTTAGATTGCGTAGTGAAAGTTTTTATATTTTGCGTACAAAATCATTATATCCACATGGGTTGAATACTAAAATTTGCTATCATACAGAGGGTTCAATATGTATTTATAATCTCTTTTCATCAGTTTACAAACCTTCATTTTCTTACAATAGAGGGAAAAGGGGGAATCACTCAAATAAAGCACTGTTTGTCAAATATAAAAATATAAATCCAGCCATAGTATTGCATGACTTATACAATCTTTTTAATAAAAATTACAATATTAAAGAAATTAAAACTATTTTATTCAGTCTAAAATTTAAACTTTTACGAAGATTGCAGCAGAAGATTAAAGAGTTTACTAGTGATAACACACAGTTTAAGGATTTATTAACGGACTTTTTATTATATAAAATAGGTAAATATCAAGAGTTTAAAACTGATAAAATATACTTCGTTTGTACATTTCTGCAAAAGAGTTTTGATAACTTATATCTAAATAAAATTGTTACCAGACACAATGAAATTTTTCCAGTTAAAAATGTGTCTATTATTTCAACTTACAAATATACAAATACCTTGGGTAATAAATTATTTAATTATAGAGAAGTTGCACAGGATTTGGACTCTTACTTGAATTTGTCTTGAGAATGTGGGAATTTTCAGAAATCATCCTTTTACGATAAAAATGCAAAGCATATAGTTACAGGTGACCTTGGTTTTATATCCAACGATGAATTGAAACAATTAATGAAATACGGTACTAAATTTAGATTAAACAAGAAGATTAATTTAAAAAAATCTTTCAATCTATTCAAATCTGAATTACATATGTTTATACTCAATTTAAGTTACAAATTCAATAAACCTATCCCCCTTTTCAATGAATGGAAATTTAAAATATTGGATGATTTTAAATCATTTCAAATAAAATATATGAATGATTCTTCTAATTACACTTACCATAGAATAAATGCAAATTTAGAGAAGGAAATATCGAAATTAAAAAATACCTTTGTTTTTTGTTCAGTCGATAAAGCATCTAACAATTTTGCAGTTATTTGAAAAAGCTATTATGCTAATATGATATTTACTGAGCTTAACAATAATGTCACCTACAGTTTGTATAAATCTACTATTCAGACACTGATTAAGAAACATCTGGCCTTTTCAAAAAAGGTTAATATTCCTCTGCCTAAAGTAAAAAATTTGTCATTTCCTTTTCTTTTCGTAACACCTAAATTTCATAAGATACCAATTAAGTACAGATTTATTTGTAGTAATGTAAACAGCATTGGAAACGGATTTAATCGCAAATTTGAGGAAATGTTAAAAAAGATTTTAAATATACTAAAATTTAAGTATAAAGATAGTAATATGTATTGGATTATTTTGAACAGTTATGAGATCAGGAATGAACTAATTAAAGATGATATACAAAGTGTCCAGACATATGATTTTGAGAATCTTTTCACAAACATTCCTATTGCAGGGTTAAATAATGTCCTTTTAAAGGTTGTCGATTTAATTATAGCTGACACAGATTTAGATTTTAATTTATTTAAATTATTATGTAATTTTTGTTTATATAACAACTATGTTTATACAGGTTCAAATATATATTTACAGAATAATGGAATAGGAATGGGAACAAGTTATTCTTCAACGGCAGCTAACTTATTTTTATTTTATTATGAATTTCAATTTTGTAGTGTCAATAAAGATGTTAATTTTCTGGCTTTTAGATATATCGATGATTTGATAATTTTGAACTGTGATCGCGATTTTTTGGGGATATCATGTAATATTTATCCTGATATGCTGGTTTTGAAAAAAACAAATGAAAATAATAGTGCTGCTGATTATCTTGATTTGAAAATAAACATTTCAAACGGTATACACATATCAATTTATAATAAACGGGATAACTTTAATTTTGAAGTTAACCATTTAGTTAATTGGAGTTCAAATATCCATAAACGCGTTTACGTCAATATCATAATAGGTCAGATTTTTCGCTACTATAAACTCTGTTCGAATAAAAATTTATTTTTTAAAGAACTTTTTAATTTAACCAGCATTTTGTATTATAAAAACAATATACCTTTGAATTTCATTAATAAATATACTAGTTTTACAGACAGTCTTCATTTTTGAGGAGTTGCTATGCGATTGACAGTTAATGATTTGTATAACCTAAAGTCTTTTTTGGACGGTTTTACAAGGATGTCTGCAATTGTGTGGCAACAGACATGGAACGTTTATGGACAGATTATGGATCACTGGAATTTAGTTATTGTTTTTGTGGCTGTGTTGCTCGGATTTGGGTAAAATAATTTTATTGTTTCAGTATACATTACACATACGTTCTGAATCAGTTGTATCTTCGAGATCACTGTTTATTGTGGCGTCGGGTCCGGTGGGATTTGGGTTTTTTTCTTGTTCAGGTTATATCTGTTTAAATTTCTTGGATGTTTTATGGTTATACTTAGTTTATTTATGGTGCAGGATTCTGGGTCCGACAAACGCATTTAAAACATAATGTGCTATATATATATATATATATATATATATATATATATATATATATACATGCATACATACATATACATATTTCTACGTGTTTGAAATTGTGCAATATCATTAAAAACACAGCAAATGATTTTTCTCTGTTGGCCGTAATAAAACGGAATTGTTTGAATGTCCCTGTAATGGAACTATAAATGCACTTCATTTTCAATACTGAACTTGCCATAGTAAATCTCAATAACATATATCAATTTCATGACAATCCGACTATATTCACGCAAGTTAGATCATGGACAGACAGACAAATGAAATCCATATACACTTTTCAAGTATTTTGGAAAAGTGTTAAAAATGAGAGCACAGCGCACACCGACAATGTTTTATCGTCGTTCTGTGGAAATTGGCACGAATCTGCATCGTATTTAATGACTCGGAGATGTGTATTTGTCCGATTTAAAATTATACATTTACTATCTGACTAACCAACAATTGCCCAGGGCCGCGAAAAAATCGCTAAAAACTAAAAAAAAAAATTCAACAAAAAACCGTGAACATTTTTAATAAGTACACCAATTTCAAATAGACTTTATTGAAAATAAAACAAGATTTAGTATTTTGGACTAAATGATTGAAGCCAAATTATTTTTACTACTGTGTAAAAATCGCAGTGCATCATGAAAAAATGCTAAACATTGAATAAATAATCGCTAAAATGTATTTCAAAACTTGCAAAAACAAAAGTTACTATATTAGGCTTATAGATTAAAACAGAATTTCCTTTAAGAATGTCAAAAAATCATGAAATCCAAAAAATCTCTAAAAATTTCATAAAAAAATCCGCGAAAATCCAAAAATCACTCTCTAAATTCTGAATAAACTTTTTTTAAGAGAACAAAATTTACTATATAGACTGAGAAATAGAAATTGGTGCATTTTACTAATGTGGAAAAATCGCCGCGAAACAAGTGAAAACTGCTTAAAGTTTTGCTGAGGATAAAATGTACTACACATACTGAAATATTGTAAGCGAAATCCTATTACAACGGCTTTAAAATCAGTGCGTAAGGCGGAAAATGCAACAAAATCTCATTGAAAATTGCGGAAAATAAAATTTACTGTAGGCCAAATGTTTGAAACTTAATTCCTTTTACGAATGTCAAAAATCATCGAGTAACTCAAGTAATTCTAAAAAAAATCGCACCGAAAATAAAATAGAAAATTGTAAAAACTTCAAAAATCTCGGAGGACAAATTTTTCTAAATTAAGCTAAAAGTTTGACACAACAAAAGTTTTAATCCCTTTTACGAATTTCAAAAAATCGTTGTGGAACACGAAAAAACGTTTAAAGTCACATTATAATTCGCTAAAAATAAAATGTACTATATTAGGCTAAATGTTTGATATCAATACTATTTACGAATATGAAAAACTCGCAGCGGATCGCAAAAAAAACCCGGTAAAAATAGCTAAACATTTAAAAGTAGCAGCACACAAAATTTACACCGAAGAGCCGTTGCATTATGACCAACCACCATCTATAATAACGAGCATACCAAGAAGCAAAACCACGGCGCGTGCGCGGATTATGTCGGAGTATATAAAGCGCCCATGCATTGTATTTCAAAACATAGCGTGATTAGCGACATAATGGGAAAACAGCAGATTTATCAAACTTTGATAAAGGTCAAATCGTTATAGCTCGGCGACTGGAAACGTCGAAATCGGAAACGGCAGGTTTGGTGGGCTGTTCACACGCAGTCCTTGTAAACACGTATCGAAAGTGGTGTATGGATGGTGAAACGACAAGTCTCTGACCAGCAGTGCGGCGCCAGCAGTATCCTGCGCCTGTGTGCAAAACTTCAGTAGGCGCCCTATCTCCCGCCCCCTCAGAAAATAAAACATTATAAAACAAAATTCTATGAATAAATGCGTAACTGCCATCCTTATGGAGTTTTACACAGGTCAAATAAAGTTTTTTGAACCAGAAAATTTCTTTAATGAAATGTGTCTTGTTTCTAAAGGGTTCATATTTTATTTCATTTATTAAATAAGATTTCTGGTTCCAAACATGTTTAAATTATTTGAAAAATAAGGAAAAATGGCAGCTATGCAAATAAAATTCGTAAAGCTTGTGAAAATGGAAACTGCTGTTCCAGAATCCCGCGTAAAGGTAAAATTTCATTATCCCGGAGAAAATAATGCAATACAATAACAACAGATTGCATCTATATTAATTTTTAAAAAGACGTTTATCTTTACTCTGCATGTGTTGGCGATGGCTAAGATAATCTACTGCGCATAGATGTCTGAAAATTTCGATAGGGATAGATGATGGCAGATCCAAATGAAACTGAGGCTAAGATTTTTCATTTTTTGATAATTAGCCGAAATGTTAATTAAAAGCCATAATAATCATCGCAAATTGACGAGCTCTCTTTCTTCAAAGTAATCATGCCTGTGTGTTTCCCCAGACGTTAAGCAGCTCTGCACACCTACGAAAGCGATGTGCTTTGGATATCATTTTGCGTTTTTAAAAAAGTGAGAGCATGGTGCGAATTTTATTTTATTTATGTTTCATCAAGAATTTTTAGTCAAAATTGAATGTTTTATATATCTAAATGCCAGAAATTAAATACAAATTCACGGTTCGCTTGAAAAATCAGACCGGAGCCTGGGTACACCCCCAGTGTACGCTAACGAAGGCAGTGAAGCGTTCAACACGAGCTTCATTTAGATGGATTTTCATTTAAAAATAAAAACAATCATGCAAATTCCAGGTTGTACGTTGCCGAAGGCAGCTCTGCTGACAATATTAGGTTCGTTTGGAAAGACTTTCGTTCAATTATAAAATCAAAATAATATGCTGCTGAAGACATTGCCCCCCCCCCCCCCCCATCTCTAGGTTCGTTTGGAAAAAATATAAAATCATTCGATATTTGATTTTATGCATATTTAAGGTTATTACCATTGGCTTGGGCAATGCTGGGCGGTCGTTTAGTAGTACATATGGTGACCAGGAATTTAAAACTCTTTTTTCATAAATATATTTTTTTCAGCCATCATTATAGCTCCTACTCCTAACTTATTTGTGTCTAAATTGAACGTTTTTGCCATTGTAGTCTCTGCAGCGTCTAAGGTTATATGTAATGCTAATAAGTGCTCATATTTCAAAACTTTCAATTTTATGTTCTGAATTGAAATTAAGGATCGACCGAAACAGGTTTTTAAGGCCAAATCCGGAGCTGAATTTCGGTCATGCTTCCTACTTTTCGAAAAATAAAACGAAAAAATATAAAAAATTAAATGATTAATACATACATAAATATACACAATTATTAATTAATTATACGTGTGGGCCAAGTTTACTCTTTGTGCCTCTAATCAAAACTTTATTTTCAGATAAAATAAAATATAATTAATTCATCCACGACACAGAAAGATTTTCTAATTATACGATTTTCTAATAATATAAAGATTTTCTAATAATATATAAAACTGTATATTATGCACTACCACTACAGTGAGATAATAGTGCTGCATGCTTTCAGTCATGTGAATTATAGCGCCTTTTATTGTTTGCAACTACATGGGGTGCGCCTGTGTTTATAAAGGTTGGACAGGTCTCCGTCTAAATTACTTATTAGATGACTCAGAAGTAGAATAAAATGAAATGATTTCTTTAAAAAAAGAATTGAATATTTATAAGAAAGTTTGCAAAACATAATTCAGATGTCAAGAAAATCTAATGCATTTTAGTATAATTAAAATAAGAATTTTTTTAAGTATTTGCTCCTCAAATGAAATTTTTGGCGCCTTTACTACTTCGGCGCCTGTGTGCGCCGCACACTTTGCACACTGGGTCGGCGCGCCCCTGTGCGGCGCATTGATTCCAGAGGAGAGCGGAGATTGTTACGCATTATTTGTCGTGATCGAAGAGCTGCAACAGCTGAAATCACCAACACCTACAATAGCGACCCAGGCAGTGTTTCTCAACACACAGTGCCGCTTGTATTATTGTATATGGGCCTACGCAGCCGGCGACCAAAGAACGTTTTTTGCGCTGACAGCACGTCATCGCCAGCAGCGCCTGCAACGGGCCCATGAACATCGGAATTGGACCATAGAAGAATGGAAGAAAGTTGCATGGGCCGACGAATCACGTTTTCTGGTCCATCACATTCGCACGCGAATACACCGATTTCCAACGAAAACCCTGGCTCCAGGAGGCACAGTTGATCGGAGACAAGCCTACGGTGGCTATATTATCATATGGGCGATGTTTTGATGGATCATATTAGGATTTATAATCCCCATAGTACAATCTCTGATGCCTGTGCACTACCTGAACATCATTGTAGATCAGGTGCACTCATTCATGACAACAATGTTTCCAGCGGGGTACTGCATTTACCAACAGGATATTGCACACTGTCATACGGGTCAAATCGTCAGGGAGTGGTTCGAGGAGCATTCTAGGGAGTTTCAAATCATGTGCGGGCCTCCAAATTCACCTGACATAAATCCAATAGAGCATTTGTGGTTCGATATGGAAATCCCAATTCGTGCTACCACGGTACCATCTGGCAATGTGCGAGACTTGCAGGACCAGATGTTGGTAATTTTTAGGGTAAAAAGTTGTCCTACACCGTATAAACAGGTGATCATAATATAATGGCTCTTCGGTGTACTATAATAGGCTAAAAAGTTTGAAACAAATTTATTTTATCGAATATAAAAAAATCGCCACTGAACGTGAAGAAAAGCTAAATATCACGTTGAGAATCGCATTATAAATCACTAAATATTCAAAAATCGCAGAGAACAAAATGTACTATAGGGAAGTAAAACATTGTAAGCATAATTCTTTCTGGAATCTAGATATCGGCGCAGAACGTGAAAAATCTATAAAACGTGCTAAAAATTGAATTAAAAGTTTCTAAAAATTAAAAGATCTCAACATTTAAAAATAAAGGACAAATTTTACTATAATAGACTAAAAGTTTAAACAGATTTCTTTTTACCAGTGTAAAAAAAAATCACAGGAAAATGCACAAAATTCTAAAATCACATAAAATGTTCTGCAAAAGCTGTACGATTTCCTAATTAACTTTATTAAAATAAAAACAAAATTTATTATGATGGGTTACAATAAGGAAACCTGAAGTTTTTACTAATGTGGAAAAATCTCCTCAAAATGTAAAAAAACACACTAAAAATTGCATAAAGAATAAATCCAAAAACAGGCTTCGAGGTGCATAACACAAAATCAAGATCTACCTTCCTGGACTATTTCGTAGCTCTGCATTCATCTCTTCAGAAAACAGCACCCACCTACTTACACACAAATATCTTTACTTTTGCTCTAGATTAGAACTATGTACTAGATTTTTGGTTGGGTTACCCAAATACGACCCGGTTTTAATATAAAGAAATTCCTCTCCCTATTGACACACAAACTTTCTTCCTATATATTTTCACCATTTAGAAAAGTAATTTTATGCAAGTTTTTAATTATAGCAGAGTAAAATACATTGCAAACCTTTTTTCCATAGACCATTATATAACAACAATCATTTGAATGTGCCTGTAAATAAATTAAAAGTGATATACATAGAATATTTTATAGAAAGCATCTTGTAGCGCACTTCAATGATGCATATTATTTTCAACATATTTGAAGTAGTGTAACATCATTAAATTCATATGTAAGTGATTTTTACCCGTAGACAATTATGTAACGGTATTCGTTTGAGTGCCACTGTAAACGAACTATAAATGCTACACACATCATTTTCAGTACCGAACATACCATAGTAAATTTAAATAATTAATAACTATGACGTGCTTTTCCGAGTATGTTTTTTGCGAGTTACGGCACAGACAAACTGAATGCATAAACGCTTGCAAAAAATCTGCGTTTTTGTTTAAAATGTTTATTTATGCAACATCAGTATAGATGTACGCAATATCTGACTGAATTAGTTTTATTTCTTAAAAATGAAAAGTGTAATAATTTCAACTTATGTTTTAATGACATAGCTTGTGTTTCAGTGTAATGTGATTTAAATGTCGTTTCACTTTTCTTGACCTTTAACCCTTTCAGGCGCAGATTATTTCTGTTTGTAACATAATGAACTGAAGGATTGATACCAGAATTTACAAACTAATTTCTTAGAAATTAAAAACTTGTTTTACTAAATTTTCATTAGGAATTTTCTAATATTTTTCTAATATACTTTTTTATAAAACACTTCAATAATTAGAAAATTAACCTCATAAATTATTTTAAAATTATCACATTTTCAAGCTATCTTACACTATTTCTCTTAACTTCTTGTGCTCCTCCACAAACATGGGATTGTGAGATTGCTGTAATTTCTACAATTTGCAAAATTGCATTAACATGTAAAATATTTTTACACAGTTATTAAATGAATTTCTAACAGCTTTCTAAAAATAATTTGTATGTGATTGTAGTTAAGCTAATAGTAAAATATAAAGTAAAATGTACCAATTACATATAACATATTTAATAAATATTCTTATTTGATTAATGATATTGTAATAGTCTTTCTTATGTAAACATTTGAAAATTCATAAGTTATATAATCTGTATATAATTTCATTTATATTGCAGATGTCTGGGAAGACTATTCTGAACATGCAGTGAAAGGAGTTATGAAAGTATATTGTTTTCAATGACTACATTTTTTCTAATTGGTGAATTCTAACTTAAATAAACTTATTCAGTAAGGATCCTTTATAAGTTTCCGAGATAGGGCATAATATCATAATTCTCTTCATTTTAACATGCAAATTACTAGACAGAATTTAGACAACGAAATATTAAAAGATATCAAGTTGTTGCAGTACAAAAAAGTACTATCGAGAAAATCAATATATATGTATTTTCTGCAAGTTTCTCTCTCTTAGTGAAAGATTCTTAAAGCATGGAGAAAAAATTAAGATAACTTTATAGCACTACATCATTGTTAATATTTCAAACTTTATTTGATAACTTCAATGGTCTATAATGAAAAAGTACTAAAGCCAAATCCTTATTGGAATGCGTTCATCCATAAGAGTAAATGGCTCATTTTATTAAATGCAGCTATACTTTTGTTAAAAAGAAAAGTAAGTTATATTTTATATACATATATATTTGTCGATAATTTTTTAAAAATCTACATAATACAACTACTATTAATTTCCATTCTATTAATTAATATTAACTAGATTAGGTCTTTAGAAAACCTTCCATACGTCACTTTTATAAATTATCCCTTTTCTCAAATAAACGCTATCTTTAAAAATGTAGTTCAACTTTGAACCAAAAATATAATTCGACAGTTTTGCAGTAAAACATCTGCAAAGAAATTTATTTTTGATATGCAACATTGTAGCGGAAGTACGGTAAAATATTTCACTTGTGGGTTCTCCACAGATTTTTTGACACATCTGTTTTAAATACCATTTTCTTTCATCATCTTTCTATTGTAAGGTATGTAACAAAGAGTTTCTGTAAAATGTTTTTTAAATGTCCATTTTTGTTATTCTAAAGGGAAGCTGTTTTCTTGTGAGATATTTAACAAAAGATTATCTCAAAGGCATTATTTTTACAGATTACAACATGTCCATACTAATAATATACCTTTCAGTGTGAGATGGGTAGTAAAGGATTTTTACAACAAACTATTTTAAGTGATGAGGTGGGAATCATCATCAAAGAAAAACCATTCGCTTGCGATGTGTGCAACAAAAGTTTTTCTCATAAATCTAATTTAAATGCTCACCTACGTGTTAATCACATAGAGAAGTTCTTCTCTTGTGAGTTGTGTAACAAAGGATTTGCTTTCAAATTTCAATTAAATAACCACCTTCGTGTTCACGCTAAAGAGAAACCTTTCTCTTGTGAGATGTGTAACAAAGGGTTTTCTCAAAAATCTGATTTGAATAGACACCTGCGCATTCATACTAAAGAAAAACCTTTTTCCTGTAGTGTGTGTAGCAAAAGCTTTGCTCAAAAATCTCAATTAAATATACACATGCGTGTTCATACTGAAGAGAAACCTTTCGCTTGTGAGGTGTGTAACAAAAGATTTTCTCAAAAATGTTCTTTAAATGCCCATCTGCAGGTTCATACTACAGAGAAACCTTTCTTTTGCGAGGTGTGCAACAAAAAGTTTTCTCAAAAATCTCATTTAAATGAACACCTGCGTGTTCATACTAAAGGGAAACCTTTTTCTTGTGAAGTGTGCAACAAAGGGTTTGCTCGAAAATCTTATTTAAATATCCACCTTCGTGTTCATACTAAAGAGAAACCGTTTTCTTGTGAGGTCTGTAACAAAGGGTTTTCTACAAAATCCTATTTAAAAAAACATATTCTCGTTCATACTAAAGAAAAAACTCGTCTGTGAGGCCTGTAACAAAAGTTTTTTTTCAGAAATCTGATGTAAATATCCACCTGCTCCTTCATACCAACGAGAAACTTATCTTTTGTGTCGTGTGTACCGAAGGATTTTCCCAGAAATCCAATTTAAGTACCTACATGCTCGTTCAAACTAAAGAGAAACCTTTTTCTTGTGGGACTTGTAACAAAGAATTTTCTCAGAAACATCATTTGAATGCCCACCTACGAATTCATACTAACGAGAAACCTTTCTCTTGTGAGATGTGTAACAAAGCTTTTCGCAAAAATCTAATTTAAATGTCCACCTGCTTATTCATACTGAAACAAAAACCTTGCTGAGGTGTGTAACAAATGTGTTTCTCAAAAATCTGATTCGAATCTGCACCGGTGTGTTTGTTCATACTAAAGAAAAACACTTTTCTTGAGAAGTGTATATCAGAGGGTTTTTGGAAATTATTTAAAAGTCCACCTGCGAATTAATACGAGGGCCAATACTTAAGTTTTTAGAATCTGGCAGCGAAAAAGCAGGTGCTTTCAGCGCAGACGATTTTTATTACAATTCGAACAGTTACATGATTGTCTGCATTAACAGAACATCAAAAGCCGTGATTCTGTTTACAATATATGTTGATAATAGTTCTACATAATTATGGATTTATGTCGACGAGACTTCCAAGGCACGATTTTTATGACTTTCGACAAGGTTTGACACAAACAATTTAGCGATAGAATGAAACCAATATTTGTAACGAAGCACCATCTAAGGCCACGGTTTAAAACTTTTAAATAATTCCCTAGTGGTCGTAAGAATCTCAGTGACGATGTTCGGTAAGGATGACGAGGAAGTGCTGTAGCTCAGAAAAACATTGATGCTGTGAGAAAACTAATAGCTTCTGATCGTCATGTGACATATGAGGAAATAGAAACATCTTTGCACATTTCAAGGACCCAGGTGCATTCAATTTTACATGATTATTTGAAAGTGAAAAAGGTTTCTTCCCAATGGATCCCCCACAATTTTACTCAAGCTGAAAAGGACGCTCATGTTTGGTGCCAGAAAAATCTTAAAAAATTCAAACTCCAATGCCTTAAAACTTATGTACGATATCGTAACGTGTGACGAAACCTGGGTTTCTTCCTACGAACCCGAAACAAAAAAACAGTCGACTGTTTAAGTGTTTCCAGATGACCCTAGACCGACAAAAGTTGTTCATGCAAGGAGTGCTTCGTAAAAAAAATATTGCTGCGTCTTTGGTATAATTGGCCATATTGCAACCGTTCCTTTGGACGATAGTAAAACAGTCAAT
Organism: Maratus speciosus; assembly: GCA_963932465.1. Classification (NCBI taxonomy): domain Eukaryota; kingdom Metazoa; phylum Arthropoda; class Arachnida; order Araneae; family Salticidae; genus Maratus; species Maratus speciosus. The sequence continues at coordinate 52,546,475 of OZ010799.1, read as the reverse complement.
GCCCCTTGGTATACCACAGTTTCTTTGACGAAAGCAGTTGCAGAACTAAAAAAAAAAAAATCAAAACGACATAGCAATCTGCATGAGGACAACGGCAGCTCACAAACCTCTTCGCTTATTATGGATTATTTGAAACATGAAAATTTCGAATTCATGACTCATTGCCCTTATTCACCAGATTTAGCATCTAATGATTACTTTTTTCATTAATAAAAAATAAAATGTGTGGTCAACGTTTTAACAACTCGGAAGAAGGCATTGAAGCTTAGAAACGCTGCGGTTCTGTTATGCCACTTTCAGGGTTCCATAAATGTTTTGATGATTAATTTATCCAAATGCAAAAATTAATCGATGCTGCATGAAAATATTTTAAGAGGCAATAAAATACAGTGAAACCCCCCTGAAAGACCATCTCTCATAAAGACCATTTATTTATAGTCTATCATTTTTGGCTATAGGCTTAATGTTAATCTTCCTCCATTAAAGGACCACTATTTCCCGTCTCCCTCCGTGAAAGACCACTTTTCAACTTTTCAGTCGAAGAATAGGATTACTTTCCTTTGGATGAGGAAATCTAGAAATTCCACTTCTCTCCGGAAAACTCGCTCAACTAAGTTTACTTCCTTAGACCTGGCGAATCAAGGTCATCTCTACCCCTCCCCCCAAATGCAGCTAAAATTGATTATGACCCTAAATGACATGAAAATGAGGAAGCTCGAGTGCTACGATGATTTATCTGAAGGCTGAAAAAATCGTATTATAGGAAATCTCGACGAAGATAAAACTAAAATTTTTACATTAAAAAATAAATTCTATACTAATTGACTACATGAACGATACTACAATCGAGATTTTTAAAAATTTACTTTCAGAGCTCATTCTAATTCTGACGGCGAGCTTCTGCCAGTTAAAGCTTCTATTTCATGTCAAGTTGAAATCAGTAGATTGATAGAAAGTTCGATACCTGATTCTAAAATAAATAATTTGTTTAAAGAGATCAAAGAATATTTAGAAACAATCCTTGTTAGTGAGAAATTGTTAAAATCAAAGCAAACTACAATTAATTCCTTCTTTAATGCTGTATAAACATGAAATATAATAAAATAATTCAATAATATTTTTTTCTAGTATGTATTTCATGAAACTTTGCTTTACCCATCCCCTCATTCAGAGACCACCTCTCTGAAAGACCAATTTTTTATGGTCTAATGGGTGGTCTCCTTAGAGAGGTTTCACTGTACATATTTTTTGGAAAAATAATTTCTTGCATTACTTACTAAAAACATAAGTACTACCCCTCTTAACTAAAAGAAATCTTTCTCATCTGAAACAAACATATGTTTGGAACATTAGATATGCTGCAACAAAAATCTAATTATATAATAATAATGTTTAATTAGAAGGCAATACAGTAGAAGTTCTTTATAATGCAAACCTAAAAACGTAAGGTTGTGTATTATATAAAATTTTGTGTTATGTAGTCACATTTCATTCATCATTAAACTTGTCTTGTAAGCATGTCTAAAACATATAAAAATTGTAGAGTATATTTACATTGCATTCCTGGGTACTAGGAGTAAGGCAGATTGTACATTTTTGCATAATATTAACATTACATTAACATAACATTTTACATATGACTTTTAATATAATTACATATGACTTTTACATATAACATTTACTTTATGAATATGGTCCAAATATGCCTGGACCCAATCATTATTTCATGATCCATCTCTAGTGCCAAAACAAAATTCTTTTCAAATTTTCCTCTGTGACCACCAGTTGTCTTGCATTACTTAATTTCTTTGCCTATTTTGTTTTTACTAGTAATAGTATTTATCTGTAACCGTATTATTTTACATATACCAAGTTTATCAGCGAAAAAAAACATTCCAGAGCCATTCCACCTGATCTCCAGCAAGATATGTCAATTGACCAGGTACATTTTCAAAATATTACAGTAGTTATAACTAAATGATGCACAAACCTTACCCGAAATTTCTCTGGTTACAGCACTTTAAAGTTCACGATAAATTGACAGTATTAAGGAAAACAGAAAAACGCTTCATTTTGAAATGAACAAACACAGTATCAAAAATATTCAACATATTGAGTTAATTTATTTTTTACAAATGGTTCTTAAACTGAATTTCACTTTATCATATTTTTAAAAATATATTGACTTTTTTAATTAATTAAAATATTCGATTTAAGCACAAAAATTGTAGTTATCGCTAATTTTCTGATTTTTTTCCACAATGAAAATTTTATTATGCTAAATATTGATGACAATCTAAAGACCTTTAATGTTGTTTCACAGCAAATTTTATTTTAAAATTTAAGAGGTTAACAACTTCTGCAATTCACTTTGAAATTATGCAGATTTTTGTAAAATCGATATTATTAAAATGCAATTTTTTTTTAAACGCCATTTAAAAAAAAATCTGATTATATTCTCAATTGATGCCTTACTAGCATCTAATAAATACCTTACAAGCAAATCATGTATTTTTGTTCAAACGATTATATATACAGTCGAACCTCGATTAACCAAAGTAATTGGGACCGACCATTTTTCGGAAAATCAAAATTTTCGGATAATGGAGAATGCTTCAATTTTAAGATTAAGGAGAAATGTATGCAATATTTCTTATTATTGTAACAAGTGCTTAATAAAAATAAAGCAATAGAAACAAGAATAAATTACCTGAATTTTATTTTTTAAATTTAGCACCTTTTACATATATCACAAAGGTTTGAAAAAATGTTTTGTTTGTCGGAGTTTAGACTGCGTTTGCTTTGAAACTCTGTCACGGAGTTTTTTAATATTATTAGTTGAGAGGTATCAGTCTTTCTGCTGCTTCAGCCATGCCAAACCTTTTTCAAAACATTCAAAAGCTTCAGAATTGCTAATTTGTTCGTTTCTTCGCTCCACTCCGCAGCTTGTGGGAGCTCAAGTTAAATTCAAAGTAACTCTAAGAAAGGGGATCGAAAATATTTATGTGTACTCTTAGTTCGGAAAGGACCACTTGCACACAAGGAATATGATAGTTACAGGAAAAAAACTAAAAAGCTTTCAAAATGGATTTTGCACACAAGGAATGTGATATTTAATAAAAAGGCTATAAAAATAGATTTCGGTTAACCGAAAGTTTCGGATAAAAGAGGTTCTACTGTATATATATATATGTCGTAGGCTAATTGAGAAATCCGGCTCTTTGCAAACAGCCTAGGCTTTTTGCAAAGAGCCGGGCTAATTGGAGAATCTATCTCCCTTTTTCCAATTAGCCTGATATTTTTCAGGCTTATTGCAAAGAGCCTAGAAAGCGTTAGGCTAATTGAAAAATGACCACTTATTATCCGATCAGGGTGATATTTTTAGCTCACAGGCTATCAAAGCCTGAGAGCTTATGGGCCTGCCAATTCTGTATGTACGTGTGTACGTACGTATGTACGTAACACGATAACTCTTGATAGAAATACCCGATTTGCTTCAATTTTTTTTCTAGGTTCATTCTGATAAGGTGCTTCCCTGATTAGTTTTTGGGGTTCATTGGTTAAGGATAAAGGGGTAAAAGGCGGCTAGTCCCCCCCCCCCCCTTAATTTATATAAATGGGTTTTTCATGCAGAAATATTCGATCTGCTCCAAATTTCGTATACCCGTTTATTATGTTAAGGAGCTTCCCTGATTAGATTTGAAGGTTCATTAGTTAAGTATAAAGGGAGGAAAGGGGGCCTAGACACCCCTCCCCTTTAATTTAGATAAATGGGTTTTTCATACAGAATTATTCGATTTGCTTCAAATTTGATATACCAGTTTATTACGATATGGTTTCCTTCACTTGATTTGGAGGTTCATTGGTTAAGTATAAAAGGGGGGGAAATTGCCCCTCCCCTTAATTTAGGTAAATGGGTTTTCATGCAGAATTATCTGATTTAGTTTAATTTTTTTTCAACCGGATCCGAACTTGAAGGTTCCATTTGAAGTCAACCCGAAAACCGACCACAACCAGGTTTCGGATTGAGTTCAATCAAAGCCTTCTGAAGACTATCAAGCCAGACACGATTTCATTCCCCCACATATGTGACGTCACGACCCGGGGCTGGCGCCAATGCCGAGCATTTGAAACTTGTGTCTGGTTGTTTAGAATTAAAATGTAACGTATGCACGTGCTGTTTACTTAAAAGAATAGAACATATTCTTTTGAAGGTAAGTTTTATTTTCAAATTAACTACTTATATTTTAATAGTACTAGTTCTATGTTTTGTGTTCAGAATATCTTTTATTTTTAACTTCTTTAAAATAAATTAACTATTAAATACCAGTATCGTATTGTCAATAATTCCGTGTGCGTGTCTCCAAAACAAAACGATATAATTGTACTTCTGTTTCATTTCAAAAACAGCAGTAATTTAAAGTGGCAAAAGTCACTAAATCGTATCGAGACTTAATCATTACCTGTCTCTCGTAATTTGCTAAAAATTGGTGCTTGAATGGTGTGAATCGGTGAATTATCTCAAAAGTTATTAATTAATAAAGTTTTCATTGTTTAATTATATTCTTTATAAATATATAAAAATAGCTTCATTTTAATATGTGCTAGAGCTAGACAGATCTGTTGGGGCCAACACATTTCTCCTTATAATTTGGAAGCTATATGGCCAATTCAGTTTAAAATTTTAATGTCCTATGCGACTTATTTTTCTACCTCAACTATTATATTTTCAAGTGGAAAATTTAGTTAGGTCTTTTAATTTAAACAAATTAATTTAAAAAAAAACTTTAAAATCATTATTACTCGGGAATTTATCACTGAAAACTGATGAAATTTTGTCTATAGTACAGTATAAATATTATTGTTTAAATTTTACATTTTGGTAACAGCTATTTGCAACATTACCTTTCTTGCTATTCAAAAATTTCGGTTAAAACTTCTCAATTTTATTTACTCGGAAATATTGGCACCAGACAGCTGAAACTTATGTCAGACTGGGTTCTTTGGGTACTAATTATGCTCAAAAATGTTCAGCCAAAAGTCTCAGTTACAAGCCTAATTATTTAGTAATTTCTAACTTGTCCCACCTTCCTCCCTTTTTAATATGTTCTGTTTTCTCTCATTAAAGTGACTTTTAATAAACGTCTATTTATTAGAAAACATTTGTCGTGTGAATAATAACTAATTATTTTGTATGCAGAATTGATTGGGATTTAATTTAATACAAAATTTATGTATTTTTCTTTGACATACAGTTTGACAATATTTGCAAGAGAAATATACTACATTTTTTTTTCTTTTTTTAAATAGCGGTGCGAATAGAATAGGAAAATACTCGCCGGTGGCAGCCCTGTATACTTACCAATTTATTGTTGTGTTTTAATTTTAAACTCTTAATATCTTGATAAAAATTCCTTTTATAATATTTGTTACATAAACCATGCTTATACGTGAAAACTGGAGATATGGGGATAATGTGTTTGAATCTCTATTTTTGCAACCACTGTAAACAATTAATTCATAAGATTTGCAAGGCTTGTCAGCGCCCTTATGCAAAACAGATGTTGGCGAGCCCCCCCCCCCCCCCTAACCTCTTCGAAAAAACTGTGTGTGTTTTTATATACATTTTAATGTTTAATTAAAGATAACAATAAATAAAATAATTTTTCTATAATTATAAATTTAATTTTCGATCTAGTCATGGCCCTTTATACTTTTCATCTCATATATTGATTATTTTAAGCTTAAAACATGTGACAATCATTTAAACAGCCCACACAACATTATTTTTGGAAATTAAATATTTTCGAGGAAGGATTTGGGTTTCTCTATGTTTTTTAACAGTTAAATCTCAAATATCCGAGGAAAATGAACATAAGTTAGGAAAATTGTAATTTGGATTGATGAAAAGTGTTTTCTTTCTTCTTTTTTTTCCCTCTGTCATGTTTCAGTACACTTTAAAAAAATCTATTGCTTGTACCTTGCATAATATGTTAAACTAACACAAAATTAAAATAACAATAATAATTTTCCATTTCATGACCTTGTTTTGTTTTATTATGAGAGTTTTATGTTTCTCAATTCTAATGGATTTTATGTGAAAATTACCCATTTCTGATAAGTAAAGTTTGCAGTAGGTACGAAAAATTTATCTGTATGAATATTTAATTTCATATATGCTTTAATTTTACTATTTATTTATACTAAATTTGTTATGTGAAGGTTTCAAATCACTAAATATTTAATAGAATATTTCCTGTATAATTTCAGGCCACAATAAATAATAAAAATAGAACACAAGTTGAATTTGTTTTATTTGACATTCACTTTGCTTTCACTTTAACTTAATTTTAAATGTGGGTTTTGATTGCACACTTATTAGTATTTATTTATTTTTGAAAGTGAAATAATTGAAAGCAAAATAATTCAATTGATATGCGTTTAAACTGAAAATTTATATATGTATATGTATATTAATGTCTTCTTTTTGAATATATAGAAAGTAGATAATTGATATTGTTTCTAAATTTCAAAGTAGAATAAATATAATAAAAACTGTTCACTAAAATAAATGTAATACTTGGTGGGTTTTTTTCCTTATTAACGATCCAATTTTCTTTTATGTACTCTTAACTTTAATACTGAGGCACATTTTCATTGACACAGTGATATTATTTCATAAATATAGTATTTTTATTTTTACTGTTGACGAATAATCGAAATTGACTGAAAAGCGCTTAATTAGCGTCTTTAAACTACAAGTACGTATATAATTTTTTACCGTATGCTGCGATAATTAAGTTGGAATGCAGAGGAAAGTATTGATATGTTTTAAATAAGTCTGTGCTCTTCTCTGCTGGCGTAAGCCCCGCGAAGTGACCGTCACGAAACCTTGTGTTTGGCTTGTAGTCTTTAGGCGGCTTTGGTTCAATTAGAACTTTCAGGTTCAGATCGGGTTGCCGGAGGACGGAGATTATTTTGTCTGGCTTGTATCGGGTTATAGTTCTTTGGAATATTTTTGTCGGTTAAGATTTGTTTCGGGACCGGTTTCAGGTTGACTTCGAGTGGAATTTTTAGGTTCTGGTAGCGTTGCGTGTCCACGGAAACTAATTTGTCTTGTTCGGATCCAGTTATGGATCTTTGGAATATTTTTGTCGTTTATCAGATTTGGTTCAAGTTTTCGCGTTTTTTCAAATGTAACTCTCACTTTCGGGTCGGGTTGCATGTAGACTGAAATTATTTTGTCTTGCTCGGATCGGGGTACGGTCTGCTGTAATTTATTTTTCGGGTTTGGATAGGGTTATTCGTTAATAAACCTAATAAAAAGAAAATTGCCCAGTTAAACTGATGGCATTGAGCTCACAGGCTATTCACACTAATTGTATATTATACTCTTATTTCAAAGAATAATGCCCCTCGAAAAATAAATGAAGGTATTAGTCCCCGTTGCCTCCCTTTCTATTTAACCAAAGAACCCCCAAATCTAATCAGGGAAGCTACTTAACATAATAAACTGGTATACCAAATTGGAAGCAAATCAGATAATTCTGCATGAAACAACCATTTCACTAAAATAAGGGGGGGGGGGGGGTATTAGCTCCCCCATTTCTTCCTTTATCCTGAACCAATGAACTTTCAAATCTAATCAAAAAAGCTCCTTATTAGAATGAACCTAGAAAAAAAATTAAACTAAATTAGATAATTCTGCATGAAAACACATTTATCTAAATTAAGGGGAGGGGCAATTGCCCCCCTTTCCCCCCTTTTATACTTAAGCAATGAACCTCCAAATCAAATGAAGGAAGCCATATCGTAATAAATTGGTATATCAAATTTGAAGCAAATCGAATAATTCTGTATGAAAAACCCATTTATCTAAATTAAGGGGACACTAGCCCCTGTCCCTCCTTTATACTTAACCAATAAATTTCCAAATCTAATCAAGGCAGCTCCTTAACATAATAAACCGGTATACGAAATTTGGAGCAAATCGAATAACTCTGCATGAGAAAACCATTTATCTAAATTAAGGGGGGTCTAGCCCCCCTTTCCTCCCTTTATACTTAACTAATGAACCTCCAAATCTAATCAAGGCAGCTCCTTAACATAATAAACCGGTATACGAAATTTGGAGCAAATCGAATAACTCTGCATGAGAAACCCATTTATCTAAATTAAGGGGGGGGGGGATATAGCACCCCTTTATACTTAACTAATGAACCTCCAAATCTAATCAGGGAAGCTCCTTAACATAATAAACCGGTATAGGAAATTTGGAGCAAATCGAATAACTCTGCATGAAAAACCCATTTATCTAAATTAAGGAGGGGTCTAGCCCCCCTTTCCTCCCTTTATACTTAACTAATGAACCTCCAAATCTAATCAGGGAAGCTCCTTAACATAATAAACCGGTATACCAAATTTGGAGCCAATCGAATAATTTTGCATTAAAAACCCATTTACCTAAATTAAGTGGGGAGCTAGCTCCCCCTTTCCTCCCTTTATACTTAACTAATGAACCTCCAAATCTAATCAAGCCATCTACTTAACATAATAAACCAATATACCAAATTTGAGCTAATCGAATAATTCTACATGAAAAACGCATTTATCTAAATTAAGGGGAAAGGCAATTGCCTCCCTTTCCCCCCTTTATACATAATAATGATCTTCCAAATGTAATCAGGGAAGCTGCTTAACATAATTAACCGGTATGCCAAATTTATAGCAAATCGCATATTTCTGCATGAAAAACCCATTTATCTAAATTACGGGGGGATAGCCCCCTTTCCTCCCTTTATATGTAACTAATGAACCTCCAAATCTAATCAAGGCAGCTCCTTAACTTAATAAACCGGTATACCAAATTTGGAGCAAATCGAATAATTCATCATGAAAAACCGATTTATCTAAATTAAGGGGAGTAGCCCCCCTTTATACTTAAATAATGAGTTTCCAAATCTAATCAGAAAAGCTCCTTAACACAATAAGCCGGTATACCGAATTTGGAGCAAATCGAATATTTCTGCATGAAAAACCCATTTATATAAATTAAGGGGGGGGACTAGCCCCCCTTTATCCTTAACCAATGAACCCCAAAAAATAATCAGGGAAGCACCTTATCAGAATGAACCTAGGAAAAAAAAAATTGAAGCAAATCGGATATTTCTATCATGAGTTATCGCGTTACGTACATACGTACGTACACACGTACATGCAGAATCGGCGGTCACATAAGCTCTCAGGCTTTGATATCCTGTGAGCTAAAAATATCACCCTGATCGGATAATAAGTGGTCATTTTTCAATTAGCCTAACGCTTTCTAGGCTCTTTGCAATAAGCCTGAAAAATATCAGGCTAATTGGAAAAAGGGAGATGGATTCTCCAATTAGCCCGGCTCTTTGCAAAGAGCCTAGGCTGTTTGCAAAGAGCCGGATTTCTCAATTAGCCTACGACATATGTATATATATATATATGCACATCATAATCATTGCACCTAAATGTAAGCAAATCTTCAAATATTGCTATTTAAAAAAGATGATAATTAAAAACCTTATTTTTAAAAAATCTAAAAATTTGTACATTTTTCCTCCTGTTAGTGGTCAATAAATAGATTGCTGTTGAAGAATGTGTTTTTCCTTGGTAGAAAATATATGAAACATATATTCACGTTATTTCTACTAAAATATGTTTTGATGCTCTATGATGGCTATGTTTGGATATTTTCTATGATGTGTATACTTAATCGAAATTTTTGATTAGGATCTTCATTGAGGTTAAAAATACCTAATTATTGATCCTGACTAATTGCAATGTACTTTACCTGTAACGTTTAGAATCTTGATAATTTTCTTATTTAAGACTTTGTCTGCCGGGTCCGAAACATGTTTGGAGTAAAGGTCTGTCTGGTCTGTCCCTGTGTGCTCGGTCCGAACAACTTTTGGAGCACGTCTATAAATTTCCAGGGACCCTCCCCACCACCACCACTAGCCTACGCTGTTCCTATTTTAGGGTGGAACTCAATATCGCCTATCCTTTTGTGTTATGAGGTTGTTTCAAGCAAAACTTTTACATTTTTTTAATTTTTACGATGAAACTTCTCACCGTTCGATGTAAGAGCTTTAAAGTCATTATTTTTTATTAATTATGAGTAGATTTCATTTGTTTTCGATTATCTGTAGGAATTTTCATTTATAAGAATTATGTATGAAGAGAAAAAGTAGGTGTCACCTGGAGACGGATTTTGAAAAATAGTGCAGCATCCAACATGTCAAAAAAAAATCCATATGAATAAACTTTTCTTTTTTTGTTAAACTTTCTTTAACAATTATTATTTTACAATCTACCATTTTACTAAGTATGGAAATGTAGAAAGTTTTTAGTAAAAATGTTTTATTCAGAATTGTTTAAACAAATCTACGGTTATTTCAAGCGGAAACTTCTGCTCACCGAGCTAGTAATCAAAAGGTGATCATTTTCCTCGTTTAAAGTGAACTGTTTTAGAACAACATTCTATTCTTGCAACTATATTCAAACATTAAATTTTATATTTTCTGTTGTTGTCTGTGGAAGGGAACAGTAAAGTTCTGTTTTTCAAAGTTATCGTACTGAGTCGTTATCATCATCCCAAACATGGTTAAAAGCTATAAGCCTGTTCCGGCCTTAATCCATCTCTTTCGTGGTCTTCCTCTGTCTCTTTTTCTCCTTGGATTATAATTCAAGGCTGCTTTTGGTATGCAATCGGAATCTATCTTTTCTAAGTGGTCCTTCCATTTCCTTCTGTAATTTTCAATTTTATTCAATATTAGCATAACCTCAAGTTCTCTTCTGATGTAATCAGTCCTTATTTTGTCCATTGTCGAACAATCATACTGAATCTTTATAGTTTTTAAATTAGTGCTTTATTTCAGCTTGTATACCTGACATCAGTTTAAAATTTATAAATTTTAAATTAGGATGGTATTCAATCATGTCTGACTTTCATAGTTCAAAGTATATTAAGAGACACAAGAAATTTGTGTAGAAAATTAAATCTCTTTTTAGGCTGTGTAGTGTTGTGATTCAGCTGATGAAATTAAAAGCGTTGATGGAAGTTCTGTTTTTGTAAATAGAGATAACAATTTATATTCTAATAGAATCTATAGAATTTTATAAAAGGAAATTTTTAGAACATGAAAATGAATATTATGAAGAAATGCTTGAATGTGATGAATATTATGAAGAAATGCCTGTTAGTGATGAAACCTTTATTCTAAAAATTGAGACAGTGAATACCTTAAATGAGAGTATTAAAACTCCTGCTGTTGAAATTTATTACTAAAACAACTTTAAAAAAATAAATCAGATTGAAGAGAACGTTATGTGAAGAGAAAAAATAACGGAATTTGAAAAAACATTCGTGCCATCAAAGTTAGAAGATGCGTATGGTGTCAATATTGCACTTTCTTCAGCAGAATATCTTTTCTAACTGTCTCTAAGGGTTTCCACTGCACTTCATAGATGTAAATTTAAAGAAAAGGCGCAATAACTAACGTTCTTGCCAGAAAATTATTGTAAAAAAAGTACAGGAAAAACTACCCGTGTATCAAAATATCCGTCAGATAAATCCCGAAAAATTAAAAAAGAAAAAGGAGTTTATGCAGAAACTGATTCAGATATTGGACATCCTTTATCAACAGAGGCACTAAATATTGCATTGTCCTACAACTTAAGAGGATAACAAAGACTGCAATAAAGATACTCCAAACAAAATTGGTGTTATTTGTATTAAAAATGATGATGCTGAGAAAATGAAAAAAGAGTAGGTGGTTTTATGACACGGTCTATTAAAAGACATATAACTTAATAGACCGGGGAACCGGCAGCACAGATACGTGGTTCGTACGGATACCGATATTTCTCCAGGAAAACTACCAGTATCTTTTCTATAGAAAAAGAAATCTAGGTTAAACGCGCAAAATTTCGACTTCTTTAAAGAAGAGATTTTCTATAAGATAATACTGCTGCCGGAAAATTTTCTGGTCTGCAAAATTCAAGGATGCGTACGAACCATGAGACAACCACCTCATCGAGTTGGAGGCTGAAATTCCAGAATTAGCTAAAACTCGATTCCCATATTAAAACTCAATCGGTCTGCCAAGTCCTATCTTGGTGGAAAACTCCTAAAAACCCGATTTTACCGGTTGACTCGTAGGTTTTGTGTTTTCCTGCTCCCAGTCCGCCATGCTTTCATACCTTTGGGTGCAGAAAAACGCAATGGTAAACCTACGAGTCGATCGCTAAAATTAGGTTTTTAGGTGTTTTCCACCAAGATATGACTTGGCAGACCGATTGCGTTTTAATATGGGAATAGAGTTTTAGCTAATTCTGGAATTTCAGCCTCCAACTCGATGAGGTGGTTGTCTGTGCTGCCAGCTCCCGGTCTATAATGAAAAAAGAAAATATCTCTCTGTGAAAATAAGGGTATCAAAATTTTATTCATCACTTTCAAACTTTTTCAAAATTCAGCCAATACAAGAAGTATGCTTTTGTATTTACTGAAATAATTTGAAATTAATATGACTAGCTCTTAAACATCTAACACGCATTCAAATTAAAGAAGATGATCTGATGGTGAAACGCTTTTGCCGAAAAAAAAAATGAAAATTGTTGGCTCGAAGAGTGTGGTGTGTCTTTTGATTTGAATGAAGAGGTAGGGGCTGTATATGCTATATGGGTAGGTGGCAACTTAATAAAAAAAATCGATATCTGTTAAAAACTTTCTAGAAGATGTAAGGTACTGGTTGAGAAAAGACGCTTCTCATTATCACAAATCCAAAAAGAATGAATTATTGAGGTAAAATTACCTTTAAAACATCTGCGCTCGTGATGCCTTTCGATTTTTCTATAAACTGGTTTGTAACACTTCCAGATGAAATACAAACCTATCACTGGCGAAATAGTACTCAAATATCGTTACTTACATGTATAACATATTTTTAGGAAGAGGTGAAAAGTTTTATTGTAATTTCTGGTGATACAGCTCATGCTTTTTGTTCCATAGAAAATGCAAAAAAAGAAATACTTAAGTTCCTGGAGCAATGAGATGTCCTCCTCGGAAGATTTGAGATTTTGCATTTCAGTCGTCAAAAAGTGCAATTTCCTCCCGGAACTCTATAATGTCCCCTTCGAAGTCACAGAAATCCCAGCCGGAGAAAAGTGTCTGAATTTAACGCTAGTTTTACTGATTGAAAACACTGGAATCAATTGTGAATGGAGCTACAGCACATTTTCAAATTATTAATTTTATGAACTGTCTAAAAATCATGAAGTTGTGGTAGAGAAGTGTATTTTTTCAGCTACTAGTCATGATAAAAGTGCATGGGATGCTATAGATGGATTATGTAAACATTAACACAACTAAATTTAATCTCTAAAATGAACCAATAAGAGTCATTCGTGATTCTATCTTATTTGTTGCTGTATTATCTTCTCTAGTAAAATATAGAATTCTGTTTCTTCAGGACAGGAAAATTACTCAAGCCTATAGAGCTAATAAAGAGAAAGAATATGCTAACGTAAAATCTGTTATCGGTATAAAATCCAAATAGTGCTACAGAAAATTGAATTGTATATTATTAATGAACTTGGCCCCCGTCTGAGATTTTGGAGAAGATACTTGGATGATGTTTACATAGTAGCCAGTGATAGCGACCTGGATGACATTTTCTCGACAGCCAACTTAATAGCAGAACCTTTAAAATTTACTCTCGAGCTTGAAGTTAATGGTAAGTTACCTTTTTTGGATATCCTTGTTCAAAGGAAAAATGACATTAATTTTCAGTTAATCTCAACTTCAGTTTATAGAAAACCAACTTCAACGGGTCAGTATACGCATTTTGATTCAAATTGTCCGATTAGCCACAAAATCTCTATTATTAAAACATTAGCATTTAGAGCCGTAAAGTATTGCAGTAGCGTTGAAATCCTTGAAATTGAAAGAAATAAAATATACGAAGATCTTAAGAATAACGGTTATCCAAAAAATCTAATCAGAAAAATTTTCAAGAAAACTTTGGAGTTCATGAATTCAACCCCTCCTCCCTTTGCAGCGGTTTAAACCTCATTTTTTTGTTTCTTTACCATATTATGATAATGTGTCAGAAAAAGTTTCATCTGTACTTAAATCTTTTGACATTGGGGTTTCTTTTAAACCAGTAAATAAATTAAGTTCTTTTTTAAATAGCCATAACGTAATTATGACGTAAAAAATTCAACCAGTGTGGTTTACATGATTCCATGCAGTAACTGTGATAACGTGTATATAGGTGAAACTAGCAGATCGTTGGATATCAGACTTAAAGAACATGTCGGCACCTTTAAAAATGGAAGATTGAACTCTAAATTAGTACAACATGTGTATGAAACAGACCACACCCCAGCCTTCGAAAATGCTTTAATTTTGAAGAGAAATTGCAACACTTATCATTACAGATTGTTCATGGAGAGCTGGTTTACAAAATTGTACCCTTATACACTCAACGAATCCGGTGCGATCCCGATGGAATATTTTTTATTTTTTAAATGATTAACTTTGAGTTTGACTATGTCCAGGACATGTTTCGATATTCTGCTGTAGCTGATTGTGTACTGATGAGGCTGTGTGTTTGCACAGCGAAACGTCTTTTGTATTTTAGTTTTTAATTAAATGTTTTTATATATTTTTTAATTTAAGTGTAGTTAAGTCTGTTTAATGTATGAAAATTAATTTAAAGATTTTAATTCAGACGTTAAAATGTATGTGTATCTTAAAAATCCAAATATTATTGGCTAGTTAAAAATAATGAAGGTTATATGTGCAGGGCTCCCAAATGGTCCGCCAACTGAATACCAATAAATTTTAACAGAAAATTTTATGGTAGTTTTGCGCTAGAATTAACTTTCAAAGGTGATTCCGGGGCGGTTTGTGAGAAAAATCTAAAAATAAAATTTTTCTAAAATAATATTGGTATTCAGTTGGCGGACCATTTGGGAGCCCTGTATGTGATGAACAATCAAAATTGAGTTGACAAAACTTAAAAATCCTGCCAGATGACAAAAACAATATTCAATGTATGTTTTTCAAATAGGAGAATTCATTGGATGCATTTATGAAAATAATTGGTGGGTAGGAGCTCAGCACCCTATAAAGCATTTTAAGCCTTCCCACCCTTGAGAAAGAATCCAATGTGACCAAATGAATTCCTGTTCCAAAAATCCAAATGAAAATCTGTTCAAAAAGCGAACTTAGTTTTGGTGCCTTTTTACAGATTTGCGCAAGTACTAAATTATAGTATTTGTGTAAAAATGCAAATAAGAGCTTGAACATTCGCGCATTCTATCTGCACATATGAAACTAAGATTATGTTTAATTTTACACAAGTTATACACTCGAATTTTTCATTCTGCATCCTATTCTTGTTTTAGCATAAAATGAAGTTATTACAAACAGTTTAATAAGAAACATAGTGCTATATGAATAAGTATAAATCTATCTTTAAATGTAAATACTTTGATCATATATATCAGCGTGTGTATTTGTGAGTACTTGTGTCACAGATGGAGAGAGAAAAAATATATAACCGGCCCTTACATTCTCTTGACCCCCCCCCCCTCCCCTATTATTTACTTCTACCTACAGCCCTGTCTGCCCGTCTTCACAGTTTTGATGATAAGTAGTTGAAATTGATTCAATAAACTCAGTGCCTAATTCTTCTATTAGGTACTTCTGCATATCAATAAATTATTAAAAAAAAGCATTTAATGCACTCTAGGTTAATTTAACACCTTTATGGTTATGAACTGAAATGACTTATTCAATCCTAATGCACAGAAATAATAAAGTGGCTATATTTTATACAATTTTAAATTTAAGCAAGTGGTAAGCTATAACTTAACGGCAACAACTATGTACCGATATTGTATTTTTTGTTCCATAAATATTTTATGTTATAAAATCAGTGCAATAAGAAAGAGCGTAAATTTCTGGTCTTTTGAGAAAAATATATACAACATGTTGTTTTCAAAAATTTATAAAATTGCCGAAGCAAAAAAAAAGAACACGATTTGCTCATAAGGTATTTATTAGAAACTAACAAAGCACCAATTGAGCATATTATCATTTTTTTAATAGCGATTTTAAAAAATTGCTTTTCAAAAGTAGCGATTTTACAAAAATTTGCATAATTTAGAATAGATTTGCAAACGTTGTATGCATCTTAAGCTTAAAATAAAATTTGTATTGAAAATACTATTAAAGGTCTTCAGATTGCCATCAGTGTTTAGCTTTAAAATATCTTTTTATTATAAAAGCTAATCACAAAATCACCAGTAACTACAATTTTTGTACTACAAAAACTATTTTGTATTAGTTAAAAAAGACAATATATTATTTAAAACTATGATAAAGTAATATTCAGTTTAATAACTAATTGTAAAAAATAAATTAATTGAATATGTTGTGTATTTTTGGTACGATGTTCATTTAAAAATGAAGCGTTTTTCTGATTTTCTGAAAACTGTCAATTTTATCAGGAACTTTAAAGTTCTGTAACCAGAGAAACAAAGATTTGGGGGGAAAATACTTTTGAGTAAATTTTGTGCATCACTTACAAGGAAGGTCACGGGCATACTCCGAAAAATCTGAAAAAATTTGTAGAATATTCTTCTCGTGAGGATAGATATATTTGTAAAAAAAAAAAAAAAATCGGCGGAAACTCGATAGAGTGTCCGTAAAAAAAATAATGATAGTTTTGTCATTTGGCGATTTTTCACCGGTTGGTGATGGAATAAAATTTCAAAAAAGACTTTTTTTTGTCAAATACTCTTTAAGGTAAAAATGTTTCATGTTGAACTTGTTTAAATAAATTTAATTTAGATAACTGTAGTTTTGTCTGCTTTAGTTTGTTTTAATCCTAATTTTGTCATATATATATATTTATAATGAAAGTTAAACATGGAATTTTATGAATTAAAACAAAATTTAAATTAATTAAAATTGTTTTAATCTCAAAACTAATCCAATTAAACATTGTCGATTCAACTTTATTGCTATGGAAACAAAAACTTCTCCGATATTGAAATGGAAAACTGCAGCACTCTTCATCTGGCCTATATTTTGGAATACGCTTAATATATGAAAATATATTTTTCAATATGAAAATATTTTTTATATATGAAATTATTTTTACAGTGGTAAACTTAAATAACTGCAGCAACAAGCAACATAGACATCTAATATAAAAAATATATGTATTGAACTCTCTCATTGTTTAAGTTTAAATTCATTAAATATTATTTACACGCATTCTCAAAATCAATTAACAAGCAATTTTGAGATGCATTAAAATCGTTTACTTTTAGCGAGGAAAGGTGCTGCTTGCTAAATCGCTTGACGCTTTCGTCTTTTCGCGCCAAATACTCGAAAGTATTTTATTTCTTTACAGTCTTTCGACTGTAATTCTGCCGTTAAATTTGACCGAGTCTTTATTACGTACATAAGTAGTTTAATTGGGGTTTTTTTCCAAAATATTCTGAGTATGCCCGGTACTGAGACCTTCCTTGTTAGTAGTATCTACTGTAATTTTTTGATAAATGGTCGTTTACTGACACATATCAGTACTGCCTGTCTGATCTGAGGTGAAATAGCTCTCCATTTACAGAAGAAAAAAATATTCTCAATTAACCGTTTATATACCAATTTCAAACATTATTTTACATTTTAAATCTCCGTAATATATACAGGTCTGTTTCTATAAAACATACTTGATGTAACATTTAAAAATATTATAGACTCCACAATTAAAAAAACATATTAAAAAGTTCATCTCAATAATGTTTTCATTCATACTAGAACGTCTTCAGTTTGGTTGACTGAAAGTCCTTCGTTTCTCCTATTTATCTTGATTTGAAATTAGCTGATTTCCCCCCTTCCCCTTTCTTCCCTCCCTTTTTCTTCTTTAAGTATCTTCATACATCGAGAACCAATAAGCGCGTGCGTCATATCGTTACAGAGTTTTTCTTTAGAAATTTGGATCTCTATGACTTCACACAGTAGGGCATTATGCATATTTTCGTAGTTTGCGATTTTCCCTTTCTGTGAAGTTTCTGTTTGTAGGGGAGGGGGGGGGGGTTATAAGGTTCTTTTTTGCTGGAGCTGTAGTTTCTTTATTCAATCTTATGTCTGTGATATGTTCTTTCATCATTTTTTCTTTTAGTCATTCCTATGTAATTTATTTTTTCGTTTTTTCTATTTATGCAATGGATTTTATAAATATTCTTGTTTGCGTTTTGTATCTCTCAACGTGAGCACAATTGAGAATAAAGTAGAAAACAGACAAAAATGAATAAGAAAATAAAGAACATTTTTGAACAAAACAAATGTTTAAAAAAGAAATAGAAATTAGCAGCTTTCTATAAGAAAATCGAAAGGATATGAAAATATCAAGATAATAAAATTAAACCTAATAAATTCGCCCAAGTGTTTATGTGAAAATTAGATTAATAAAGGCACATATCAAAAGTTTATAATTATGAATAATGAGCCTGCTTAAAAGCGAGCTGTTTTTTTTTCTTTATTGCTTTAAGAATATATTTTAATGCATGAAAAATTATTGCTGATCATAATTAGTCTATAAAAATTTTCTCTACTGTAAAAACGTATATTTTAGACTATTTATTAGAACGGAGAGTTAATTGAAATCTAAGATTATTCATTTAATTTTATTCATGGATAATCATTGCTGTTCCTCTCCTAAAAATCTAGTGTGCTTTTTTGATGCATCAAAGAAAATAATGTTTCGCTACTTTCCTGCGTTCGATTTTTTTTTTCCCCCAGATGAAATTGTTTTTGCAGCAGTATGTATTTTTTATGTATTGTGATTAAAATTTTTTCCAGTTTGCTTTTATATTTTCAGTTAATTATTTAATTCAAAATAAGACGATATTTTTGGAGTTTCAAATGATGATTTTATACATCTTTAAAGATAAGGAAAAATGTATTGCATTTACTTTTTCGTGTATATTCAAATCTAGTCTATGATGTGCACCCTGATATTTAATTACCGCACTTCAGGAAAAAATACAAAAAAAGTATTTGAGCAGACTTTATTCTATTAAAATCTAACGCTTAATAATAAAATTGTTAAAATTATTCATAATGTTTCATGATTTTGAGAATTTTATACAAAATTTGTCGCTAAACAATTGTTCCCAATGGTTCATAATCCTATGGTCATAGGACATGCAATTCCGAAATAGTCATATATGATGTTCAAATGATTTTAAATTTTGAATAGAACACTATAAGGCATACACTAAGTATGTTTTATTCTAACAGTGTAGTAGATATCTCTTTGATAAGAGTCTTCAATGCTTATAGATACCTGTAGATTATGGATTTATTTTTGAAGTCTTGAAAACCGATGTTTTTGGAAAGGCAAAAAAAAAAAAAAAAAAAAAAAAAAAATCTTCATTATTTAGAGAAAAAGGGATAAAACATTTCTCTTTTCTGCGTTTGACTATTCTCAATTCTGTAAAAATTGAATAAATGTATAATATTATTGATTATAAAAGTCGCATCTTTAATTATGTAATCTTCTGTAAATATAAGTGCTGCTTTTAATATGAATTTTCATATAATTTAATGAAAAAATTCTCAAGATACTCATTCTCAAGTATTTTTTACACTTCTTTATTTTAATTATTATTTTGTATGATGTTTTAAAATGTTTTTTCTCCTTAAAAATTGTTTTATATTGTTTAAATTGCTATTTTATGGCTTTCGTCGATATGTAGTTTGTATAGTAATATGTTCTTAAAAAATATCATAACACTACATTTTATAGACTTTTATCCTTCAGTTATTTGTTTTTTCTTTTTAATTTTTTTTTTATTGTTTAGATTTAAACAAAATTACTAATTAGTTTTCTAATAACATAATAAATATTTATATATACTATAAAAAATTTCCATGGCTGTTTCTATTTTGTTATTAAATTTTTCAGAAATACTTTTGTCTACATTCTAACATATGCAAAGATTTCAGACTTTCAACATCTTCGTTTCAGATTAACATAATCGCGTTTCTAATAATTCATTTTAAATGTCTAAGGTGTGTGACATTTAAAATCAAGTTAGCAGATTAAAAAGTTCTTCCGATTTGTACTGGTAGAAAAAGGTTACACTGGTATTCCTAGTTTTTTTAAAGAATTCAACTAATTTTATTCAAACATATAAAGCTAAAATGCATGGAACACGATTATATACGATTTGTTCTCAGTTTTCCTCTGTTTGAATAAGAATGTAGCGAAATTAGTCATTTGTATCGAAGTTGACTGAATTTATAGTTTTTTTTTTGTTGTTGTTAAACTTGGGGATATTTTGCTGAACTTGGCTAATATTTAACACTCGTGGATAGGAATATGTAGCCTTAATCAGATGGAAGTAGGAAAGTAAAACTATAGCACTTACCCTTGAATACAGCTATAAAACGCTTATGAATCAAGATGTATAAGAGATAAGAAGAATTGAGTAGATCTATACTATACAGTCCCTCCATGATTTGCCCATTTCTGTAGTGGCAAAGTGAGACAGTACAATCTAGCAGAGTTCGTACACATTTTTATAAATAAAAATCACCGACGAAAACAAAAAAAATTAAGGGCCTACAAATTGAATAAACAACAATTATAATGAGTATGTTTTAATAAAGGATTTCATTTTTGTTAATACAAGTTTTAAACATTGAATGACTGGTGTATTACAGCATATGGCAGTAGAAATTTAGAATACTACAATATTTCAAAAATAGAAGTTCAGCAGAAAAAAAAAAGAAAATTTAAAGACTTTATACTTGGGGCGCAGGAGGAAAATAAAAGGAAGTGTGTGTGTGTGGGGGGGGGGGGGGGGGGAGATATACAAAATTTTGAAAGGGGGAATTAAAATAATTATTTAACTATACTGCCACTATAAAGTATAATTAAGCGTGGAGAAAAAATATATGATAAATTATTTATTGTTGCAATAAAGTAACAGATGGATCAGAATTTTTTCTTTTAAACAACGATTGCTAACATTTTAAACTTTGCCAGCTCAGGCGGCAAAGCAGATTTTTTCAACGGGAGGGGGGAGGGGAGGTGTTATTAGATGACATATTATTTATTTACCTGACTAAAGATTTACAAATAGCTAAAAAAATAAACCGAGAAGTTTTAAATACTTTAAATTTTGTGTGCTTCGTAAAAAGGAGGAGGGGAGAATTTTTTATAATTCATTACTTATTGTTACAGTAAAGAGACAAATAGAGCAGAATAAGTTCTTAAAAAATGAAAGAGTTCTAGAGATTTTAAACATTGGGTACTGTAGGAGGGGGGCATAAGGGGGAAGCGAAATTTTGGAATGGGAAACTTAGATGAAATTTTAATGAAATCAATGGGATGGAATTGCTTGTTAATGAAATTTATGACAGATTATTTATAGTTGCTATAAAGTAAAAAATAGAGCCAGAGGTGGATTACCCATTAGGCTGAAGCCTAGGGGCCTTGAAGGAAAGGGGCCACTGTGCTAAGATTTTTTTTTCGAGGGTTTTTTTCCCATTGAGCTGTGCAGTATTCTTTGTTTCACGCATTTATTGAATCTTGAAAATTATTAATTGATATAGATTGTAGTCCAAACGCTACTCCACTTTTAATTTCTTCTCTATTCATAAGAAGAAAATATTGAATTCTTGAAATTTTTCGGCTTTCAGTTCCGGAAAGACTTGCACAGAAGAGACTAATAGCCACGGTGGTCTAGGTTCAGATTTTGACAGCACCTCTACGTATGATATCTATCTTTTAAAGAAGCTTTTAAATTTTGATCAAGCTTTTGTCTAATCATAACTCCTTACATTTTAGCACCATGGTCAGTCACCTGACTTCATCTCAACCCCTCCCACCTTTAAAACTAGACCGAAATTTACATGTTTCGGGATATCCTAAATATGATTTGATTGCATTTGAAAAAAAAAATCTGCGTGTTAAAATTGCGTGAATGCTACTATACATAAGTATTGCATAAAATACCAAAAAATTAGACCGCTGACGATAGAACTTCCAACTGCAAAAAGTATAAATACAGACTTTAGGTATGGCATTTGTTTTAAAAGGGCCAGTATAATACATATTAAAATACGAAATTTTATATTTTATATGTTCCCTGAAGGGGTAGTACTGGTCCTAGGTGATATTTCAAGACATACGTTTTTCGATATTTCAGGACACATTTACTAAGCATACTTCATTTTTTGCGAACGTTTGCAGAAATTCATGATTTTTTCGCAATCCTTTGCCGAAGTTCGCGAATTATTTCTGCGATCGATTGTGAAATTCGCGATTTGCTTCCGCGACTGTTTGCCGAAATTCGCGATTTTTTCCTCGATCGTGTGCCGAAATTCGCGTTTTTTCCCCACGATCGTTTGCCGAGATTCGCGATTTTTCTCCGCGATTGTTTCCTGAAATTCATAATTTTTTTCCATGACTGTTTGGCAAAATTCGCGTTTTTTCAGCCATCGTTTGATGAAATTCGTGATTTTTTCTTCGCTCATTTGCCGAAATTCACAATTTTTTCTGCGGCCGATTGCCGAAATTTTTGATTTTTTCTGAATCGTTTGCCGAAATTAACTTTTTTCCGCGATCATTTGACGAAATTCACGTTTTTATTCTTCGATAATTTCCCGAAATTCGTGATTGCATTCCGCGATCAATTGCGGAAATTCGCGATATTTATCCGCGATCTTTTGTTGAAATTCGCGATCGTTTACTAGGTTTCGCGTTTTTTTCTTCGATCGTTTGCTGAAATTCGAAATTTTTTCCCGCAATTCTTTGCCAAAATTCGCTTTTTTTCTTCGATCGTTTGCCGAAATTCGCGATATTTTTCCGCAATTATTTACTGAAATTCGCGATTTGTCTCCGCGATTGTTTGCTGAAATTCGCGATTTTTTTCCCGGATTGTTTGAGGAAATTCGCGATTTTCTTTCACAATCGTTTCACGAAATTCGTGATTAATTTCTGCACTTGTTCGGCGAAATTTGCGATTTTTTACGCGACCTTTTGACGAAATCGAATGCTTTTCCGCAATCGTTCGATGAAATTCGCGATTAATTTCTGCAATTGTTTGACGAAATTAGCAAATTTTCCGTGATCGATTGATAAAATTCGTGCCTTTTTTACCCGACCTCTTGGCGAAATTCGCAAGTATTTCCGTAGTTGTTTGACGAAAGTCCTGATTTTCTGCTAGAATTATTGGCCGTAATCAGCGATTTTATTCATGGATCGTCTGACAAAATTCTCGGTCGTTTACCTGGTGTGTTTATATCGTCAACGCAATTTTTTTTCGACTACGCGGAAATCGCTGAACAACCGATTATCGAAATTCGTGATGATTTTCATTCCTGTCCGTCTGACAAATTCCCGATTTTTTTCCCTGTGACCACTTGACGAAATTTATCAATTTTTTTACCATCAGATGACAAAATATCTTACTATTTTCTAGCTCATATTTTTTTTTTCTCTCTTACGCACTTTTTAATTCCTAAATACTGATTTTGTGGAATTTTGCAAAAATAATTGATTCGCGGGATTGAGCAGATATATATGTATATATATTCGCGCAAAAATTATGTCTGTTATTGCTATAGTACAAACTCGCGAAATTTCAGGACAGGTTACCATATTTTAGGACGTTTTTTCATTTTTCAGGAATTTTAGGAATTTCAAGACAAGTACGGCCCCTGGCTCCCTGTGTCCTAAAAGAACGTCGTCCTCCATCTAAGAAGAGAATTTAGAAAAAAATCGCAATCTTTTACGACTAAAACTTACCAAATCATAATATTTTGAATTTCATGAAATTTCAATGTTTTCCGTGTACCTGTACTAATACTTTCCATTCTAGTGGTACAAAACACTGAAATTACGTAAAATTCTTAATTTGGTAAGTTTTGGTTGTAAAGGAATAGTTTGTTTTATTTTAATTTTTTTGTTTTGTTCCTCTTAGACAATAACATTTTTCTAAATATAATCTATAAGACCCAGGGACTGTATCAAAATTAAATTTAGAATTTTATGAGGTAAAACAAATACCATATATAAAAATTTTACATAATCTCTATACTTGTTGTAATTGGAAGTACGTTTCCTTCATCAGTGGTTTATGAGATAATTGAGCAGACATGTATTTTGAGTTATCTGGTTTATATGGATTTGAATGAGAGGAGGGGGCCCGCAAAAATGTCAAGCCTAGGGGCCCGAGTAGTGTGGTTAATCTGCTTCTGTTTTTAGCTGTGTTTTCCATTTGCCACAAATAAGATGAAAGAGTAAAATTCAGTTTTCATACTAAAATTGTCTAATGTGAGCACCATTAGTCATTAGATATGCAAGTGATGGTCGATTCTCAAAAATTTACTAATCGAAAAAAAATTATCATCATAAAAAACTCAATCGATACAGTCTTCGATTACTTCCCAGAATCTATACAATCGATCATGAAAATCATTGATTTTACATGCTTATAAAGTAGTTTTTAGTCAATACATGACAACTAAAAACAAATGGAATAAAACACATACTAAGCAATCAATGCAAATTTAACATTGAGGTGCATCATGGCTTTGTGAAAAGGTCCTATTTTACAAAGTTCATCTGAAACTAAATGAAACGTTGTAAAAAAGGTAGAAACAGGAAAATTGTTTGCTTCTATTTTATTTCATTTTCTCTTGTATTCAATTTCAATTGATGGAGGTGCTCCTAATATGTAGGCTTCAAAAAGTTGTATTTAAATTGTTTTTAATACTCTTAATACAATTTGTTTTGTATATACCTTATCAGTTTTTAAGCCTTCTGAAAGACACATTAATCCCTAAATTTTCGGAATGTGTCCCTAAAATTCCAAAAATTTCTGAAAGAGATATTAATCCATTTAATCCCATCTGCTTTAGTGGTTATTGAAAATTAACCTATCATTCATTGTAAATGCCTTATTTTTAAAAAAAACTTTAATATTACCGTCAACCGGGTCTACTTTGTTCCTTGTGGGGTTACTTTGGTTCATCTCATAAAAAAAGTTTTTATTCATTGTACTGAAGAAACAATACAAGATTATTTGGAGTTTTTTCCCTTGAAAAATATTTTATACCCTACTATAGGATAATTGAATAGTTTGGGGGTAATTTAAATTTCTTTAGTGGCAACACTGGATGTGTTTATAAACAACTGCTTTCGTGTGTAAATTTTAACTCTCCAAACTTTCTATAGTGAAACAATCTGGATAAGAGCTACAAATAAGGTAAGTGTCAAAACATTATCTTTAGTAACCTGTAACTCTTATGTGTGGTCATAGTTTTTCCTTTAACTTTTTATTTTGACAGGAAATGTTTGCATTTTTATAAAGCTAGCATGAAAACTAGTATTTCGGGGCTGTTTTGTGCCAGGCCTTTTTTGGTCCGAAAATAGCCCCAATTACTTAGAAATGCCTTTATACAACTAAATCTCTTAAAACATGTTTTAAGTAACATTTTTTTTTCAAATGTTACTGTAGCAAAATGTTACATTAATTGTTTTTGTTCCAATTGCTGAGGATAACATGACGAAAACTGTTTCTCGTTTCTTTAATATGAACAATTGGTTTATTGTGTTTAAATAATAATAATAAAAACATTTGTTTATAGAGTTTGCAGTGTTAATTTCTTATCAAATACTATTGCAAGGAGGTTTCAATAAAAATGTATTCATTTACATATGAAATGTATTCATTTTATATGAAACTAAGTGAATGGTCCAAAGAAGCCCCTCAGCAGGGCTACATTGTTCCAAAACTTTAAAAATACTTAAAAAATAAAAAATTTCATCTTTAAAACCATACAGTTTACTTCATTGTTTCTTGTTAATTGTTTACAACTCCATTTCGACGTTGAAAAATCATATATAATATTTTTTAATAATGAAATGTAAGTGGAACCAGGAAAAAGTGGGCCAAAGTAGCCACGGTTGACGGTACCCCATCTTCGTTATAGTATTTTATCCTTTGAATGTTATGTGCCATCCTAAATTTTAATAGATTCCAATTAATTCTAAATGATTAATATCTTTAAATTATGTTCCATATAAATTTATTTAATGAAGTGTGCATATTAATGTTCCTTTAAAAAGCTGTAAAAATCACGAGTATAGTAGTAATAAGTGTCACGGATTTTTCATAACTTATCGAACTTTATTTCATGTACGCGTAGGTCCAGTAAAATAATTGTACTACAGATGCCAGCAGAACAAGATAATCTTGTTCACAATTATATTATATATTATATATCATTACAATATTTTTTATAATTTTAAAATTAATTAATACTAGTTTTGGAATAAGTAATTTTTTACAATATTAAGTTTTGCATTTTTTATAATTTAGTTTTTTCTTTTCTAATTTTTACTCTCTTCTATCTTTACAAGAAGAAAGTATTGGACTCATGAAAATTTTCGAATTCCGGTTTTCGATGGATTTACACGTTTTAGGGGTTGTATTTGAAAATATCTGTCTGTGAGTGACACATATTTTGTGGGCGCTCTATCTCAAGAACTAATGAGATTTGAGGGATAAAATGAAAATTTATATTCAGTTAGTCCCTGATATAAAATGCTGCTGATTAGTTTTTGGTGCAAATCGCTCAACAGGTGGCGCTGCTATTCTGCATTTTTGTGATTTCCGAAAAAGTCCTATCTCAAAGAACTAATGCTTTGATTTTCAACAAACTTCAGATTATGGTATACCTTGATATGAATTACTGCTGTTTATGTTTTGATGCAATTCACTCAACAGGTGGCGCTGCTATGCTGCATTTTTCAGAATTTCCACTATAGCTCTATCTCAATAACTAATGCTTGGATTTTCAATAAACTTCAGATTCAGGTATACTTTGATATGAATTGGTGCTATATTGATGTAATTTCTTGTATTATTTAAATGATTTAATTGACGTGATTTATATAGAAGAAAGTTTTGTGATGGCCACAACATACTAGTTTTTTCTTGCATTTAGTATTATTATTCTATATTTTTTTAGTACTCATTTCATTTATTATTTATTTATTTATATATTTCATATTCTTTAACTGTGGCTTTATTCAATTTGCTCAGAATTCTCCTTTTATTCTGTATGATTGGGCCATGCTCTTGTATGATTGGCTGATGCCTGCTATTTTCTTATTGGCCGTACCTTCAACCTGTCTCTCTCCCTTACCTTTTACCTCTCAGTTTTGCTCCTGCTTACAAAATAGAAACAGGTACTTTTTTCACCTGATAAAATGAAGTTCTTTTTAAAGTCCTTGTGCATTTCTAAATTTGCGGTGTTTTAAGAAGTGCTTTTTGACTTTATCATATAGCACCAGGTTTTTTTTAATCATTAATTATTCAAGTTTAGGAAAATTTTTCCTTTTTTTCATTTTAGTAAGAAAAAAGGCGAGATTTTCTGATACGTTCACGGACGTATTTTTTAAGTAAAAGCTTTAAATTTGAAGGGATAACTATGTAAGTAATTTTAAATCGAATAGTGATTTTCAGCTGCCGATAAATGTATTACAGCTTTAGTTATAATCAGTATAAATAATGATTTAATAAACACGTGTAAACTATATTTTAATTTTAAAGAAATTTCCCTTTAAATAAAAAAAGCTATTTTTCCTATGTTAAATTGAGATAGTTCTAATGATACATTTGTTTAATGATTTTGTCAAATAGCTACATATAAAGTTTGTTAAGAATTAGCAAAGTTGAGTTAAGTTTATAAAAGCAAAATGTTTGCTAATAGATTCGAAAATAATAATATCGTTCAAGTGAAATTATGAAATAGTGAAGGCCATGCATTCTTAAAGTTAAGGAAACAATTTAATATTATTAATTTAATTTTAAAAGTTTACAAATAATAATGTTCCAGAAACTGAAAGTCCAGAAAATGGTTTGTAGTGTGTACACTAGCATAGTTTTGTTTACAGCTTTTTTTTCTGCTGGCGAATTCTTACTGCATGGTAAAAAAGAAAAAGCATAAATTATTTTCTTTTTACATAGCGGAACCAGTTGTAAACATTCAAAAGAAGAACGTCTTTATCTTTAGACTTGGTCAACGCCGCTAGCTTTTGTGAAGTAACAGCTCCGACGCGAAGGCCACAAACTGATCTCCTATATAAATCTGGGGAAATAAATGTGAAAATATCAATTCACGGGATTATTTGAAAAATTCTTGCTGTTGCAGCATTTTCGGAGGGGATTTTGTTTTGTGAAATTATCCAACGGAGGCATTTTCGAGAAGGATTTTCGCGATCCGATATATCAGTTCGCGGCGTTTAGAAGGTTAATTAAATTTGTTAAATATATTTTTATATTTATAAAGATTAAATGTTTTGAATTGCGGAGAAGTCAGGTGTCTAAAAGAAGAGTGACTGATTTTTTTTAGCTTTAGATTTTTAAAATTTTGCGTACATTGAAATACACTGCTATTTATACTTACTATATGGGTAATATTAATTTTGTTATATCACTTTTGACATCTTACTTTTTAAATTACATTATTTAACATAATTATATGTTTATCACAGTGTGTTGTGGCCCACCTAACATAGAAAATATGTATATACGACACAGGAAGAAAAACAGGAAAGAATAATATGGCTACGTTTCATGCGTACAACCCGCCTTGGAAATTCATAGCTTCTACCTCTTATAATTATGCAAATACAGTAGAACCTCGATTATCCGAAGTAATTGGGACCGACCGTCTTTCGGATAATCGAGAATGCTTCAATTTTAAGATTAAGGACAAATGTATACGCTTTTTTTTATTGTGGTAAAAAGTAATTAATAAAAATAAAACAATAGCAAAATATAAACCAGAATGAATTACCTGAATTTTAATTTTGAAATTAAGTACCTTTTACATAGTTCACAAGAGTTTGAAACAAAATTTTGTTTGTCGCAGTTTTCGTTGCCATAGCTTTGCAACTGTATCACGAAGTACTGATTCTTGATAGAGTAAACAACTTCGACAATTATCTTTCACATATATCGCTGACTAATACCAGTGAGAAGCAGAACAATAGTTTGGCACACTGTCGAATTCTTTTCTCATTGCTTACTCCCCCACAATATTTTTAATTAATCTTCCAGTGAACGAAAAAAACACCTGCTAGAGCACATTCATACATTCCGGTTCTCCCACCTCCTACTGTGTTCTAGTCCAATCCGCAGCTTACGGGAGCTCAAGTTAAATTTAAAGGAATTCTAAGAAAGGGGATCCCAAATATTTATTTGTACTTGTTCGGGAAGGACCACTTGCACACAAGGAATGTGATAGTAAAAAAAAAAAGCTTTAAAAAGGGATTTCGGTTAAAAGAGTTTCGGATAAAAGAGACTATACTGTATGTTAATTTTCCGAAATATTTTTTTTTTGGTAAAATGTTAAGATGTAATTACTTATTCACTGTCATCACCAAATAACAAATAGGGCAAATATATTTAACAAATTGAAGAGTATTAAAAGTTAGATAGGCACTTTATTGCTGCCACCAGTTTTCCCCAAGTGATATACTAATAACTGATAGAGAAGGAAAATGTTTTTCTCCAAGCGAAAAAACTTGTTAAGGAACTGTGCGAACTTTTATCCACTGAGAGAGAATGAACAAATTTATTTTATTATCTCATAAAAGTTGAAACCATTACAAAATGATTTTTTTGGCCGATCTAGAATAGATATAGAGAAGTCAGCGGTTTAAAGGTATGCGTACATTTTCAGAAAAAACTGTAAGTATACGAGCGTTTGCTCTTCAATTTTCACGGGCCTTATTTGATGAAAAACGGTCTGATCCACGAAAAAACGGCGGTACAACCCCATATATTTTCCTCCGCTAGGGTATAACCCTTCATTTTAGTCGTATTTCGAAAAATAATGTCACTTAACCGCGAACGTAACATATTTTTTAACCCGCCAAAAAAGCGATTCTGTGATGATTATCTGACGTGCTACGGAACAGTAAGTAAAGTGTTATTGTGTTTTGAAATGCATTATATCTTTGCCCCGTAAAATTACGGGCTGCACAAAATGATGGACATGAATTTTTTTTTACGGGGTATGACTGAAATCTCTGCTGCCGGCCTCTGCCCTGATTTTGCAGGGATATTTTTAGGTACTTAGAAAATTGATGGCAATCCACATATTCTTGCAGTTCTAGCCCATCTGTTAGCAAAAATACGGTACGATCCCATATATTTTCCTCCGCTAGGAGGAAAATGTCACAAAAAGATGGGCATTGATTTTTTTTTGGGGGGGGGGAGGGGGGAGGGGTATGACTGGAATCTCTGCTGCAGGCCTCTACATGTAATTTTACAAGGATATTTTTAACAGTGTAGCAAAGTCGCAGGGTGCGTAGCAAAGCAAAATGAATGCTATTTGATTAGTGATGATTGTCAATGTAGGTGGAAAACTGCTTATTAATATTCATATTCTGTATACCATTAATTTTGCAGTGGAGTATTCCATTTCTTAGCGTACTTTTAAATTGCTGGTAGGTCATCTACACGTGTTTTAGAGAAACATAAAAAATAATTTTAAAAAGGTTTAATTTGATTAAAGATTAAAATCTGACAAATTTTTTTTATCAGATACTTCAGTAATTTTCTCTTTCAACTGTCGGTTTTATGGAAATTCACTTTATAAAAATTCTCGTATGACCAACATTAGAAGATAAAGAGTGTTAATGGTGATTTATTAAAAAAATACTTGGCTTTCTTTTGCCCATTTTAAAGTAAATCGGAACAAAAATGCTCTATGAACATTATAAACGTACAACATAAGTCAACAATTACACCTCGAAATACATAATAGTTATATTCTTACTAAAACACTGCATTACAGACTTTACAAAATAAAAAATTCTTTTAACACGAAACAGTGCTTCTAGATTAAAATACGATTTACAAAAGCTGAAACATACACTACAGCTTTCTTGAGATGAACATGACAGATGAAAAGAACGGTATGTTAAAGTTTAGTAATGGATAGAATGGTGCCTGTTTAAATTAGATTTATGAGAAAATCTTTTGTCACACACTTGACAAGAATAAGGTTTCTCTTTAGTATGAACTCGCAGGTGCTTTTTTAAATGAGATTTTTCAGAAAATCCTTGGTTACACACCTCGCAGGAGAAAGGTTTCTCTTTAGTATGAATCCGCTGGTGGACAGTTAAATGAGATTTATGTGAAAACTCTTTGCTACATACTTCACAAGCAAAAGGTTTTTCGCCAGTATGAAAACGCTGGTGGGCATTTAAATGAGATTTTCGAGAAAATTTTTTGTTACACACAACACAAGAGAAAGACTTCTCTTTATCATGAATCCGTAGATGTCTATTTAAATTAGATTTGTTGGAAAATCCCTTATTACACACCTCACAAATGAAAGGTTTTTCATTAGTGTGAACACGTAGATGAATATGTAAATTAGATTTTCGAGAAAATTTTTTATTGCACACCTCACAAGAGTAAGGTTTGTCTTTAGTATGAACACTTAAGTGGACATTTAAATCGGATTTTCGATAAAAACTTCCGTTGCACTCTTCACAAGAGAATGACTTCTCTTTAATATGAAAACGCAGGTGAGTTTTTAAATGAGATTTTTGAGAAAATCTTTTGTTACACACCTCACAAGTGAAAGGTTTCTCTTTAGTATGAACACGTGAATGGACATTTAAATCATATGTTTGAAAAAAACTTGCGTTGCACTCTTTGCAACTGAAACGTTTCTCTTTAGTATGAGTACGCAGGCCATTACTTATATCAATTTTTTTGTAAAATCCTTTACTACCCATCTCACACGAATAATAGAAATGAACACATAAATTTTTAGAAACTGTTTGTTACACACTGCATGGAAGGAAGATGATGAAAGAAGACTGATTCCATTTAATGCTGGCTCGCAAAAAGTGTCATATTGCAAATGTCACATGCGAAAAGTTTTTCCTTACCATCAGTATGATTGTGCATAAAAAAACTAGAATTCAGTGCAGAGTCTTTATTGCAAAATTTATCAATTAAAGTTTTGGTTAAAAATGAGATTTTTAAAAATATTTTTTATTTTATATCTCAAATGTAGATGAGCTTTTTAATGAATATAAATACGATTTGCCTTTTACAGTATAATAAGGAGTGTTTTTTAAAGTGATATACAGAAGGGTTTTTAAATTTTAAATCCAGAAATGGGGAGTAAATGCATTATATATATATATATATATATATATATAAAGCTCAAATATGTGCCTGTGCATTTGATTTTTGATTTATTTTCCTTTTTAGGGGAAATATAGTTGCATTTAATGTACCGAGTCATTTATTGTAATGGATACTATATATTAGAAACATATATTTCTTTCTCAATAAGGATTTGCCTTCAGAAGTTTCTTTTTTTTATAGAGCACTAAATTTATCAAATAAAGTTTGAATTATTAACAAAGATTTAATATCATAATATTATTTAAATTCTTTACTGGTGCTTTAAGAAGGAATCTTTCACTTAAGAGAAAACACAATGAAAATATAGATTATGCATGAATTTTTATCAGTAGCTGCATTACTTATATACTTACAGTAATTTTTATTCAACAACTTGTTATCTTTTAATAAATCGTCTAAATTCTGTCTTGTAGTTTGCATGTGAAGATAGAGAAAATCTTACTACTGCACACAGAAATTTAAAATGATCCTTACTGAACAAGTCTTTTTAATGGGAGAAATCATTAAATAGAAGGAAATACAGGCGTAATACATCATCTATTTTCATAAACCCTTTGATTGTATGTTGAGAGTAAACTTCACAAAAAACTGCACCTGAAATATAAATTAAAATGTATATATACCAGATAATTGTTTAAGAGTTTTCAAAAGTTTATATAAGAAAATCTACTAGAATGTCATAAATAGTATAAGAATATTTAATAAATACATAATAAATATTTATTACATTCTGCTTTAATTTCTTTAATGCACAACTACTGTCATAAGCAAAGTATTGTTACAAGTTGTTGGAAGAACATTGAAGTATGTTTAGATCTTCATTTCTTATAGTTCTTTTAACCACTTCACCGGCGGCAGGTATGGGGAAACAGTGCTTTTACCCCCGACTTATCCCGGGGCAGCCGGTGAAGTGGTATAGTGGAAAAACAAAAGGTACTAAAGTTTTATCTGCCGGTGAGATACGATGTTATTACGTCATTCCATCATTTACACATGACAGAAAAAGTCATCTGCCGTTCAAAGATTCTTATCTGCCGAATCCACGAAGTTTGAATACCATTGTCACGGCGAGTTTCGTAACTCGATTGAAGTGACGTAATGAAAACGGAATGACGTCATAGCCAGCTCTGAAAAGGAGTTTGAAAAATAAACTCAAGCTAGATGGAGTGTTAATGAAAAGAGATTAACGAAATAAAATAACTGCTTTGAGTTGAAGTTGAAAAAGAAAGGTTAGATTCAAGATATGAATAATAAAGTATTTAAATAGTGTATAAGTGAACAAGGAAGGTTTATTTTAGGCCAACAGTTTTGCTTAAATATTTTGGACAAAAATACCAATTTTTCCGCTTTTCTTGAATTTGGGTTCTGTATTTCTCTATTTAGATTGTAGAAGTTCAAATGCGTACAACATGCAAACGCTTTTGTTCTTAAAAGTTGTCGTATACATGATTTTTAAATTTGTTAGTTTTGTCTGTCTCACTATTTAGACAATTTTATTTCATTACTTTATTATTATAGAATAGGAGCATCAATGAATTTTCAGTACTTCAACATGGGGCTACTTGAACCCCCCCAAAAAAGAACTTGAACTTGAACCCGAAAAACTTGAAAGTCTTTCCTTTGAAATTTGTATAACATATATAAGCTAAGGGTGTGGGGTGGCTCAAGGCGCTGGTATAAAAATAATTTTGTACTGGGCATTGAAGTACTGAACAATTTACTCTTATTTACCTAACTCTTTTACTTTTAAAATTTCACGATTTTTCAGATAGAATCGGCACCATTATATAATACAAAGCATTTTATAGCATTAGATCAGAAAAACTATATAACTGCTATACTATATAACAATAAACTATATAACTTATAAGCTATTCTATTCTGTATATTTTATCACATTTTAAAAATTAATAATAAACTTTATTATTAATCTATATTAAAAAGTGCATAGATTTGCAAGAGTAATAAGTGTATTTCAGTATAAAACTGTATGTTCTTTTTTCTCCTGAAAATGAAATTCACTTCTATTATAATAAACTATCAAATACCGCGGCTTTGCTCGCGTAATAGTTGAAATACGCCAAGTGATATTTGTATGTCTAATTTTTATTAGAAGAAATTATACTTTTAAGAATAATTATAAAATTACTAATTAAGCCACAGTTTGACTAAACTTTATTATTACACTGCATTAGGCAGAAATAAGACTTGAATTAATAAGAACTAAAACTAATTGAAAATAAATGGTAATTTAGAAAGCATTTTCAACATTTCATACGCTTATTTCAGTATTCATTTGAAGTTTTGAATTTTTTAAAAACCGTTCTTAGTACGCATTTACATTCTAAAATTAACCATCATGTCAAATTCCAAGCTTCTTGGCGCCCCACCAGTGGCTGAGAGGTTCTGCTCTCGAAACTGGTAGACGGGAGGTGCTGGGTTCGAACCCAATCGCGCCCGTCGGCCTAATCGTTTCGGAGTTTTCGTGGTTTTCTTCGAAACCTTAGATTTCCATACGTAAATACGGGTTATGTTCCCTTAGAAAGACACCCACGGAGGGCACTCCCCCTGGGGCCTATATCCCTCGAGTAGATAATCAGCCGTCAAAAATCAACTCAACCCAAGCTACTTGGCTCTCGGTCTACCACCTCTCTAGTGATAGTGGCACTAACATAAAATGCCTATGTTGAAACAGACTGTGTACTTGCTTTGGGCGGGGCTAGTGGAGGTAAAGCCAATTGGTAGGGCCCCCGCATGGCCGACTCTGTTGAAATAGACTGTTACCATTAATTTTCCAACATTAATTTTGAAATCCGTCTGGTATTTTCTAATTTTCCATAGAAAAGGTAATCTAGAAAGTTTTTAAAGACTTTTTTAGAACATTCATTGTTTCTGCCAACCCTAGGTGGTAGTAGCACTGGCATAAAATAAATCCTGTGTCGGATCACAGATTGTCACCATTGATTCACAACCATTACTTTTGCAATCGGTTTATTATTTCCTGAGATCGCATAGAAATCGTAATTTAGGATTTTTAGTACGCTTTTCGATCTTTCCCTTCTCTTCACCTTTTTAAAATTTCGAATTTATTTTCGAGAGTTCTTTGAGGGCATTTATATTTTATAAGTAGCAACCATGCCATATTTAAAGTTTCTAACATTTTCAGTATCACAGTAATCGCAATTTAGAACGTTTTCTGCTCTTGCAACTCCCAGGTGGTAGTGACACCGACATGAAATAGAGCCTATGTTGGAGCAAGGGCTGTCACCATCATTTTGACAACATTATTTTTGAAATAGGTGTGGTAATTCCTGAGATTGGGTAAAAATCGCCATTTAGAACGTTTTTTTAGAACTCTTTTCGCGCCCTTTTAAATTTCGAATTTTTTAAGAAATGATCTTCGAGATCATTTATATCTAGTAAGTAACTACCATGCCAAATTTCATGTATCTGGGCCCTTCAGTAACACAAAAATCGCTATTTAATTTTTTTTTGTTCCTGCACCCCCTTTGTGGGTAGCGGCACCGACATAAAATATAGCCTATGTTGGAGCAAGGGCTGTCACCATTCTTTTGACACCATTAACTTTTAAACCGGTTAGGAACTTCCTGAGATTGCGTAGAAATCGCAATTTAGAAAGTTTTTTGCTCCTGCACCCCCTTTGGGGTAGTGGCACCGACATAAAAAATAGCCTATGTTAGAGCAAGGGCTATCACCATCATTTCGACAACATTATTTTTGAAATCGGTGTCGTACTTCCTGAGACTGCGTAAAAATCGCCATTTAGAATTTTCTCGCATTTCATCCCTTTTCAATTTCGAATTTTTTAAGAAATGTCCTTAGAGATCATTTATATCTTATAAGTAACTACCAATCCAAATTTCATGTTTCTAGGCCCTTCAGTAATACAAAAATCGCATTTTTAGAACGTTATTTGCTCCTGCAGCCCCTTTGGGGGTAGTGGCATCCACTTAATATATAGCCTATGTTCGAACGTGAACTAACACCGTCATTTCGATACTGTTACTTTTGAAATCGGTTCGGTAGTTACAAACAAACCTACAAACAAACACTTTTTACTTCTTTATAATATTAAGTAAGTATAGCCATATTTAAAGTTTCTAGCCTCTTCAGTAACACAGGAATCGCAATTTAGAAAGTTTTCTGCTAATGCAACTCCCAGGTGATAGTGTCACCGACATGAAATAAAGCGTATGTTAGAGTAAAAGTGAATTAATTAATTTCCAACCATTACTTTTGAAATCGCTTCGGGACTTCCTGAGATTGTGTAAAAAGCGCAATTTAAAACGTTTTTAAAAACGCTCTTAGCGAATTTTCACCCCTTTTTAAATCTCAATTTTTTTAGGACATGTTCTTAGAGACCACAGATCGGCTATATCTAATAAGTAACTACCATGCCAAATTTCATGTATCTAGGCCCTTCAGTAACAGAAAATTGTAATTTAGAACGTTTTTTGCTCCTTCTCCCCCTTTGTGTTAGTGGCACCAACATAAAATATAGCCTATCTTGAAGCAAATTGCTGTCACCATCATTTTCACACCATTATCTTTTAATTCGGTTAGGTACTTCCTGAGATTGCGTAGAAATCGCAATTTAGAACGTTTTTTTCTCCTGCACCCCGTTTGGGGTAGTGGCACCGACATAAAAAAAAATAGCCTATGTTGGAGCAAGGTCTGTCACCATCATTTTGACACCATTATTTTTTTAATCGGTTTGGTACTTCCTGAGATTGGGTAAAAATCGCCATTTAGAACGTTTTTTAGAACTCTTATCGCGCATTTTCACCCCTTTTAAAATTCGATTTTTTTAAGAAATGTTCTTAGAGATAATTTATATCTAATAAGTAACAAGTAACTACCATGCCAAATTTCATATATCTGGGCCCTTCAATAACACAAAACTCCATTTTTAGAATGTTTTTTACTCCTGCTCCTGCGCTTGCTATTTTATGTCGGTGCCACTACCGTCATTTTGACACCATTATTTTTGAAATCGGTTTGGTACTTCCTGAGATTGTGTAAAAATCTCCATTTAGAACGTTTTTTAGAACTCTTTTCGCGCATTTTCACCTCTTTTAAAATTCGAATTTTAAAAGAAATGTCTTAGAGATCATTTATATCTTATAAGTAACTATCATTCCAAATTTCATGTTTCTTTGTCCTTCAGTAACACAAAAATCAAAAATTTTTAGAACTTTTTTTGCTCTTGCACCCCTATGGGGTAGTGGCATTGACTTAAGATATAGCCTATGTTCGAACGTGGACTAACACCGTCATTTCGATAGCATTACTTTTGAAATCGGTTCGATAGTTCCATCCTACATACAAACAATTTTTACTTCTTTACAATATTAGTATAGATAGATGAAAAAAATGTAGACGACCTTTTCATGCAACAAATGGCATAAAGGAAATCTAAGATACTGTAATTTAATCTTCATTTATTTACTGCAAGCCATTATTTGAACTTTTATAATTTAACTCTAATTTATTTTACTTTCATTTGAACAAAGTATTACAATAATGTAGAGATTCATACAAATTTAGGTTATATAAATTATTGCTCATTTAAAATGACATGTACATTATTAATTTCTTCTATCTTTACAAGAAGAAAGTATTTGATTCGGGAAATTTTTCGGACGGATTTATGCGTTTTAGGGCTCAGAGATCGCGAAAAACATGTTTTTACAAAATGCCTGTCTGTGTGTGACACAAATTTTGTGGGCGTTCTATCTCAAGAACTAAAGAACGGAATTTAATAAAGCTTTAGATTCAGTTATTCCCTAATATAAATTAGTGTAAATCAGGGTTGGCAAGTTTCTTCCAAAGTGGAAAAACCCGCGGAAAAAACAGTGGAAAAAACCGGCCGGAAGAAATAGGTTTATTCCAAGTGAAAGAAACTGTTATTCTTTAAGAAATGAACCATGTAATTTTCATCTTTGTAAAATACAATAAATGCTCAAAAAATTCTTATTGAAAACCTTAATAAAATTTAATTATGCATCAACTTAGTAATTACATCAGTTTTACAGACAAGATCACTCATCTGGCTGAGACTTTTGTATCATTGGTTATATATATATATATATATATATATATATATATATATATATATATCTAAAATGCATAAAATCAATTAAAATTTCTCAATTTCAATTTAATCAGCATATTTTTTATTAATTAAACTTCTTTAACTGTTAGTAAATAGTACTGCTAGATCATTTACTTACTGTTGATTGAATGAAACTCATTTAAATAAAGGAGAATGCTTTTAATTTACATGCATTTTATTAATGAAACTAATTTGCAATAATCACTGCATTAAACAATTTCATCAAAATCCTCATTTTTCTTACTACAGTGCAACATAGTATAACAGAACAAAAGTTTTTTAGCAGTTGGATGCTGCAATCAGTTTCTCAACTTAGAATGCATAAAAGCAAAAGATGAAAAAATTCTTTCAAGTCCTGCAGAACTTGCAGGAGAGCTTAAGAGCCTTTCAATATACACGTAGAGTTCATTGGGTATGTCACTACACTTGCTAACACCCTTTCACCAGGTAATTAGGTTTAACATCTTCCTGACCGAGTCTTGAAAGTACGTCTTCGGATATGGAGCACTTTCAGTTTCAAAAAGTATCACAGCAGGCAACAGATCTTTGTTTTTTTTCTTCGATCCAATTCCTTGCTTTCTCTTTTTGTTCATGGCTTAATCTTTCTCCTTTGTAACTTGGATGCATAAGATAGGCAAACATATGGTGGGGCAGAATTGCTTTGTTAAACCTATCTGTTATGACTTGAACATGAGGTTTAAGTTGAGGATTTTGTACAAATGCAAGCCATTCATGCGGAAATTGGCTGCATCTGTTTTATAAGGTCATTAGCTTGTTTATGTAAATTGAAATTTCTAATGACATCTGTAATTGTTTTATCAATGTCGTCAAAATGTTCATTTACAATGGTTAAATAAGCTGCATGATTTGTTAAATATGACTGAAGACATGTCAACTGGCTGATCCATCGAGTTTCACAAGGCAGTTGTGACTTGACAGAACCAGAACACTTCTTTAACCATGCACTAGGAGCGTAGTGATTCCTAAAATATTTTTGTTTTTTACAATATGAGACATGATAGTTCGTGGAGTGATATCTAGTAGAAGTAGCTTCAAATAATGGGCTGAACATCCATGGGAAATTAGATTAAACTCTTCTATTTTTTCAAGTTCTTTGTGCATTTTAACCATACAATTAGCGTTATCAGTAACAACACTTTGGACTTTGCATTCATATTTGTCGCTTGCTGTACTTATGATCTGTTTACTTAAATCAAACAGATACACTGCTGTTTTAGGGTCGCTACCACTATCAACATCATCTACAAAATATGATTTCCCTTCCGTATACAAAGATGTTACAGTAAGTGGTTCATTGTGCACATTGCTCCATCCATTAACAGCTAAAGTTGTAGTTTTTCCTTTCAGATTTTTAATCATTTGATTCTGCAGTTCATTGTGAATGTCATCTCCAGCAAGAGCTTTTCTGGTTGGTGGGTTGTACCCTGGTCTAAGTTTAGATATTAATCTTTTAAAATGATCACTTTCCACATGTGAAAATGGTACATTACAGGCATAAAAAAACATACCTATTAATTATCTAGTTCCTTTTTTTCATTGTCATTTGTAGAGCAACAAAAACTGTCAATTGAACTCTGTACTTTTCTTCTTTTTGCCACACTTTCAACTTCAGGTTCAGGAACTGATGGGATAATTATTAGCTCTTCCAATTGATCTTCCTCCTTTTGGAAAGCAGCATTATCAGCAACATTATTAACAGGGTTACTTATAAGTTGTTGACATGATTTAACATGAGCATGCATTCTACATGCTTTTGTGCTTTGCACATGTCCACAGGTCTTATATTTAGCTTTTAGTGTGCCATTTTCTTCTATCTCTTGAAATTTTACCCAAATAGGGTCTCTTGTTCTACCTCCCTTATTCATTTTTGAACACAGGATGTTAAATGTCTAACAAGACAAGAATGATAAAATTGCACAAACAAAACTACCAGAAAATTTTCTGATTTTTACTTCAGAAACTGTAGCACAATACTGACTGAATGACCAGAACAACAACCTAAGATTAACTGCAACTTCAGATCCTTTATCTTCACCTGATTTCCTGTTGTACTGGCAATGCAAACTTCCAAGAAATGGCCTGTTCTTTTATTTTACTCCCTTTAGATATCAGCACAGGTATGCCATTGTCAGAGACACTATCAATGGGTGCCTATGACACACTGAATACTTTTTAGCCTCATGGGACTAGATCTTAACAATAGGAGAGAATTCCATGTGTGTATCAGATAAGGTGCAAAAGAAAGGGGGATAGTAACAGGCATGAAAGTGGGAAATGGGAAAAAAGGTAGAATTTTTTTTTTCCAGCTATGCAATAAGGTGACACTTCTATAATTTAGATGTATTTCAACAGTTATTCATACAATAAAATGAATTACAACTGTATATATGATTGTTATTTTTTTTTTGTAACTTAGAAAGTATTAAAAGAAAAAAATAAATAAATAACAAATGTCTAAATTCATTAAATCAAAAAAGAAAATTGGAAACAGTTTGCTATAAGCATAAATCCATCCAAATGTGTCCAATGAACTTATGTGAAGTACACAGATTAATTTTTCAAAATAAATGTATTATTTTGAATGTTTAAGACTTGAAAGAAAAAAAAAATCTATGCTAAATATATGCATAAGCAGGCCAAATAGATCTTTACTCCAGAAATACATTTCCAAAAATGGATCACTGAAATTACCCAAAAGTGCTTTAGAAATGGAATAAAATATTCTATTCCAAAAGAACCTTATGGAAACTTCCTTTCCCTAGTTAAAGAACTTAATTTAGATGACTTTCAGAGGTTTATAATAAAAGCTTGCCTTTGATTTGATAGAGATAAAACGTCTAATTATTAAGCTTTCTAACCCCGCCCCCCCCCCCCATTGCTTCGAATATTTTCTTTGCATTTTTGCATCAATTCAGAGAATGTCCAAATTTGCTTTTAAAAAGGTGGAATTCCTCCTTTAGGAGGAACTCTTTCATGCCTGTAGTAATATGAGATAGTATCTATGAAAAAAGTTTTAGAACAGTTTAGATCTTTTAAAATAAGCATTAAATATGCATAAATAATTTCCAATTTATGTAACATGTTGCAGAATAGAGTATTTAAAATAATACAATTAAAAAAAAATAAAGATTTGGAAGATTTTTTTTTTCCAGAAATGTCATGAATAATGAAAAAGGACCCCCCACCTACCCCTAATGTTGTAAAAACCATCCCCTGTAAATACCTGCTGAGGCTGAAGTTTGTTTTTAAAAAATAACTTATTTATCCAAAAATAATATTTTTAATATTAAGTTTTTCATTTCAGATTTCATATAATAATTATATTTTCAGATTAGATTAATTCTTTTATATAGTTCATATATTTTCATTTTGAGCATGTTTTGTGTTCTGTTGGTTTCTTCCATTTCTTCCAGTTTCTTCTGGTTTTTTCCAGTTTTTTCCACTGTCCTGGAAGAAACCAATTTCTTCTGGAAGAAACCCATCCCTGGTGTAAATCGGCCAGCAGGTGGCGCTGCTATGCTGCATTATTCACGATTTCCACAATAGCTATATCTCAAGAAATAAAGCACGGATTTTCAGAAAAGTTCTTATTCAGTTAGTCTTTTATATAATTTGGTGCTGCTAACTTTTTGGTGTAAATCGCCCAATACGTGGCGCTGTTATGATGCACTATTCATGATTATCACAATAGCTCTATCTCAGAAACTAATGCACGAATTTTCATCAAACTTTAGATTCAGTTAGTCCTTATTATAAATAGATCCTGATAAGTTTTAGGTGTAAATTGCTCAACAATTGCCACTACTATCCAGAACTTTTCACGATTTCCGCTTATCGCTATCTCAAAAACTAATTCACAGACTTTCATCAAACTTCAAATTCAATTAGAAGTTCACGTAAGTTGTTGCTGGTTAGATTTTGGTGTAAATCACCTAAACGGTGGCGCTGCTGTGCTGCATTTATCAGGAAGTATTAACATGTATGAGATAGAAGAAAGTTTTGGGATTGTCACATCCAACTAGTTTATTTTTTTTTAGATTTTGATAGTAATGTTAAATAAAGAATTGATTAATCAATCAATATCTGGATTATGCCTTTTAATTGAAGAAAAATTGCTTAAAAGATGAACGGCAACAAATGCACGTCATATCAACATGAAACACATCAGTGTACTAGCGAACGCGTGCACAAGCTGCGCCAGGAAAGGGAAGGTTGCCAAGCACAACCAGAATTGGCGAGGTATCGCTCAAATTTAACACTCCTTCCCGATATCAAGGCCAATTTTGATTAACACATAAAAAATTACAAAAAAATCATATACAATAAAAAAAAACATGTAAACAGTCACTTTTCACTTTGAACTATATTTTTAGCTAGTCCAAGTCCATCACATAATTTTATAAACAAAATGCTAGACAGAGGTTTTGTGAAGATATCGGCAGTTTGTTCTGCTGATGGAACATATTCTAATTTTAAAATACTTTGCTTAACTTTCTCTCTAATGGAGTGAAACCGCACATCAATGTGCTTAGATCTACGATGGTGCTGGGGATTTTGAGCAAGTTTTATAGCACTTTGATTGTCGACGTACAAAATGGGAGTGCCATCATATCCTATTAACTCTTTGAACAGCAACTTGAGCCAAACAAGCTCATTAGCTGCTTCACTAGCAGCAACATACTCAGCTTCAGTAGATGAAATTGCAACAGAATGTTGCAATCGAGACCACCAAGTTATTGCAGCATATGAATGAATCGAAACCATACCAGATGTTGAGCGTCTGGTCTTTTCATCACCAGCATGGTCTGCATTAATAAAAACTGAAAATTCTGTTTATACTTGCGACTTGTATAGGAGACCAACATTGCTTGTGCCTCGTAAATATCTGTAAATTCTTTTTACATGTTTCCAGTCTTCTTTTGTTGGTTTGCACAAAGCTCTTGAAACCAAGGCTACAGCAAATGCTATATCTGGCCTAGTAGCAACTGCAAGATATTGTAAATAACCTACTGCTTCTCTGTAGGGAACATCAGCCATAGATGAATCTCCTTCCTGAGATTTAGCCACATCACAAGGTGTAGACAGTGGTTTTGAATTTTCAAGCCTAAATCTTTGCAGTATCTTTTCGGTATACAAACATTGAGAAATAAAGATGTCACCATTATCTCTATGGTTAATTTGGACTCCTAAGAAAGAACCAAGAGGACCATCAGTAATTTTGAACTCTTCTTTCAGGTTACTAATTAACTTCTCTATTTCTGAAATACTTGATATAAGGCCACTATCAGTATAGGTGAGTCGTTTCTCTTTGTAAACAGACAAGGATCAGCATGTGATTGCTGAAATTTCAATTTCTGAATTGCTTGAACAAAACGTCGATTCCAGCAGCATGGAGCTTGCTTCAAGCCATAAAGAGAGCGAACTAATCTGCACACACGGCCAGAATCATCATCAAAGCCTTCTGGCTGTTTCATGTAGAGCTCTTTGTCGAAAAAAGCCATAGAGGAATGCTAT
Source organism: Maratus speciosus (assembly GCA_963932465.1). Lineage (NCBI taxonomy): Eukaryota > Metazoa > Arthropoda > Arachnida > Araneae > Salticidae > Maratus > Maratus speciosus. Next base: position 52,502,488 of record OZ010799.1, on the reverse strand, counting down.
TTTCACATCAAATTGGTGTAGGTACAGATTTTGCGAAGCAACAACACTGAAAACTGTGCGCAAAGTGTCGAATCTAGCTACTGGTGCAAATAAATCATCATAATCATAACCAGCTTTTTGCGAGAATCCTCTTGCTACAAGTCGAGCTTTAGCTTTACAGGGAGAGCCATCAGTATTTGTTTTTATTCTGTAGACCCACTTGTTGTCAAGTATCCGTTTATTTTCTGGAGGTTCTGTAAGTTTCCAAGTTCCATTTTCTTCATGAGACTGCAGTTCTTCTGTCATGGCTTCTTTCCACAGCTTAGATTCAGGTGACTTCACTGCTTCATCGTAACAGGTAGGAGTTTCAATTCCAGTAAGTGTGCTTACAAAAAGTACATAATTTTCTGAGAGAAATTGCGGCTTCTTATGTTCTCGTTCAGGGTATTGTCTTCCAGGGTCAGGTTCTTCTTCTTGGCATTCATCTTCATCACTCTTTTGGATACTTCCATTTTCTTCTTCTGAGTGCACTTTACTAGAAGTGGTGACTTCAACACTCAACTGCTCATATGGGAATTCATCACAAAATGTAATATTGCAGCTTCTTTCCACTTTATTTTTAGAAGGTATAAAAACTCTATATCCATCATGAGCTTCATATCCAGCAACCAGACCTTCTACAGACTTTTTATCCCACTTTTCGCGTCTTCTTTGGTTCATGTACATAGCATTTTGTACCAAATATTCTTAGACGTTTCATGTTGAAGTTTTCTAACTTTCCATGCCTCAATTCATATGGAGTTCTGTCTTCTACTGGAGTTGGACCCGTGTGATTTAACACATAGACAGCAGTATTACATGCTTCAGCCCATAACTTCTTTGGCAATTCCTTTTGATGAACCATAGCTCTTGCAGCTTCCACAATGATGCGGATCTCTCTTTCAGCAGCTCCGTTCTGTTCAGGCGTCTCAACCATTGCCAAACGCAGATCAATACCACGATCACTTAAAATCTTTTTCACACAATGGTTGTCAAATTCTTAGCCAGAGTCGCAACGTATCTGTTTAACTGTATGTCCAGCAGTCTTTGCTTTATTAAGGAAAGTATACAATTTGGCACTTCACTCTTTCCTTTCAGGAAAAATACTCTTCGAAATTTTGTATAATCATCTTTCAGAACTAGCATAAAACGTGAACCACCAACTGAGTCTTCTTCCATTGGACCAGCAAGGTCAACATTGATTTGTTCAGCAGGCTCTGTTGGTCTAACAGGTCTTGAGTGGAACGGCTTTCTTTGGGATTTGCCGTATACACATCCTACACAAAATTCAGAGTTCTCACTAGATAAAGAAACGCCCTGTCTTTTAAGAAACTTAATACAGTGTTTCTTGTTCTGATGTGCCATTCTTTCATGCATCACTTGGAGAGTATCACTAGTACTTGAAATAAGAACAGTTGCTGGTTTTGGGGGATTTTTAGCATGCATTTCCATCACAAATAGACCATTTTCTGATTTTTGAGCAACTGCAATGGTTTGATTACCATTTTTCACCAAACAAAATTTGTTTTTAAATACAACATTTAATCCTTTACTTAGAGCATGAGAAATGGAAAACAACTGATATTTTAATTTAGGTACATACCAGACATCTGTTAGGTGATTTTCCTGCCCTTTACCAGCCACACGAGTTTTCACATTAATTTGTCCAGAACTATAGGCAATAAGTTTCTGACCTCCTGCAGCATTGACTACTTCTGGGACAGCAAATTTCTTGAAACTTTCAAATACAGAAGAGTCAAATGTCATATGCTGAGATGCTCCTGAATCAGCAATCCAGCTTTTGTCATCCTGTGAAATTGTACATGGCATGGCTACACCAGATGAGGAAGGAAGTGTCTTGTTTTTATTTTGAGGACAATTTATTCGTTCGTGTCCAGAAAATCCACACTGAAAACAAGTAATATTTACATTCAAAGGTTTCTTACTGTGCCATTTCTTCGGTTTTAAATTACTTCCACTTGAATATTTGGTAATTGCATCATCTCTTCCATAACTTGGCAACAGCGCTTGCCGACTGGATTGAATTTGCAGGGCTGTACTTTCACATTGTTGTTGCTCTATTTGTTGCTCAAAAGCACATAATCTTTCAGTTAATAGTTCGATCGATCGATCTTTCAACGGAATTCAATCCCATACAGTCTTAAATGCAATGTATTCTTGAGGTAGCATCGAAATAATTCGAAAGAGTAACATTGCTCCGGGAACTTCACAATTTAAAATACGTTGCAATTCATCGTTTGCTTCAATAAAAATATTTTGACTTCTACTTATAAAGGATGCAATATTCTCACCTTGTTTCCATTCCAGATGAAAGAAATCAGTCCATAAACGATCGAGTCTATGCGTCGATGATTTATCATAAATCGCGACGAGCTTTTCATATGCATCTTTTGCTGTTGAACACGTTTTAATGTAATAAAAGTTCATGTCATCAAGTGCCTGGGAAATAAATAAAAGTGCCTTTGCATCGGCCAATTCAAACTTCTTTTTCGCTTCTGCTAAAGCGGCACCATCATTGTATCCATTCGTCATTTCCGGCAAAGTCATTTCTCCTGTCACATGACTCAGCAAATCGTGCGTTTTTAATAATAATGACATGGACATTTTCCATCTAGTCCAGTCTTTTGCCGATTCCAATTTTTCAATAGTGAACTTAAAGTCCATTGGTGCTATTTTTAAATTTCAATTCGGAGTACACAACGCGAGACGAAAAGAAATGGCGCGACGCTTAAATTCGATGGCTTAAAGTTCAAATAAATACGGTATATTTCGCAGAGGAAACGTTGCTGGAGGCCATAACCTTTTGAGATTTTAATAGTAATGTTAAATAAAGAATTGATTAATCAATCAATATCTGGATTATGCTTTTTAATTGAAGAAAAATTGCTTAAAAAATGGACGGCAACAAATACACGTCATATCAACATGAACTACATCAGTGTACTGGCGAACGCGTGCACAAGCTACGCACTAGCGTCTCCGTATAGCTCCGCTCCCTATGGTGATCGTAGTGACTGGATTCAACTAAGTTCAATCGAAGCTAGATTTGGCGGAGTATTGCTAGTTTGGCGAAGTGTTGCTAGTTTCGCGAAGCATAAATGTTATAGTGAAAACAGTTTACTAGAAATTTTGATGATTCTTATTATATATTCCGATTTCGGAAATTTCAACTTGTGGATTCCAAAGGGTTTCGCCTCCCTACCCCCCCCCCCCCCCCCCGTCATGGAAAAATAACATTTTTGATAATGTGTCTTCTAATTGTCATAAATACTTGCATTTTGTAGGCAGGCACATTCTGAATAGAATCATACTTAAATTTGAAAAATTCTAAAAAAATATATATACCTTTGTTTCAGAATTAAAACAGTCATAGACACTAGAAATTTTGAATGAACAAATAACCTTAATAGTGATGCAAAAATACTCCAATTGAAATTTTAATGAGTGGGGTCCAAAGAATGTTTTCCCCCTCCCCTGATAAAAAAAGTACCACTTTTGTTTATGACCCTTCAAATTTTCTTAGCATATATACTATTAAGGATTTACCTGCATACAAAATTTAAAATACCTTTGATTATTCGAAGTCATACCACCAAAACTTTTTTTTTTAATCAAGGAGGGGGGGGGGGGGGGTAGATTATCTTCTCTTAAAGTTTTCAATAAAGTAACACTTAAACAGGATTACTATTCAAAATGTACCTGCCTGCAAAATTCAGGTATCAATGTCAATCTAAAGAATAAAATTGCATTTTTGGGGAGGAGGGGGAGGGGGGTTGATATCCAAGAGCCTAAAATGCAGGCATGAAAGTGGGAAATAGGAAAAAAGGAGGAAAATCTTTTCGGTCCATATGATGGTGCCAAACTTTTAAAATTTAGACATATTTTAACAGTTATTTATGGGATAAAATGAAATGTAATTGTACGTTGTTATTTTCTTTTCATACCTTAGAAAGCATTAAAGACAAATTTAAACTTTTAAATCAAAAGTGTTGCATAAATAGAAAAAAATATTCTATTCCAAAAAGAACATTATGAAACTTCCTTTTTCTTTTAAAGTCTAAAAAACTTTCACTCTGGAGAGATACTTTAATCAAATTTATTTACACGACTTTCATATGATTATAATATAAACTTCCCTTTGATTTGATAGATCTTTTGCACAGCAATTCAGAGAAAAAAAAAACAAAAAAAACGTCAAGGATTTTAGTTAGACAAAATGTCTGATTATTAAATTTTCAAGATCCCCCACCTTATATGCTTCCAATATTTTCTTTGCATTTTTTGCATCAATCCAGAAAGTGACCAAAATTAATTTTAAAAAGGTGGAATTCCACCTTTAGGAGGAACACTTTCATGCCTGAAAATGGTATCATTTTTTAGAAGTGTTTACTGTACCCTAATAGAAGAAATATGCGATTTTACTGAATTTTTACTTGTAGGTACCACGGTTCACATAATATTTTGAGAAAATTTTAGGAAAGAATTTTTCTAGTGTTTAATAATGCACAAGAAATTAAAATCCTATCTTCCAACCTACAAAGAACATGCCGCATACAATTGTTTTTGCTGTTTATCTAAAAACATGCTAATTTGCCCTGTTTTAAAAAGATTACCCAATTACGGCAGATTAAATTATAACAGTTTAATTATTTTTAACACAATCAACTGATTGATAAATAAATAATGAGAGTAGAATTGTAGTAGAACCAATTGAGTGAAAATTTGTCCATGACAGAAATTGAACCTTTAACTTTAATTGTCAATGGTCTTCTAATTAAGCTGTCTGGATAACACCAAAGCTTACACAGTATTCACTCAGACAGCCAATGGTAATTACAGAGTGAATTAAAAAGCAGAAAAACCAACGTTTAAAAATGCACAAATAATACATGAAAAGCAGCAAACAGCTGTTTCGAATCTACTAGCGAGATTCTTCTTCAATGCAAGATAGGGAAAAAGGAACAACGTGCTAAAAAAAGCAAGGCTGCCTTGTTTTTTTTTAGCACGCTGTTCCTTTTTCCTATCTTGCACTGAAGAAGAATCTCGCTAGTAGATTCAAAACAGCTGTTTGCTGCTTTTCATGTATTATTTGTGCATTTTTAAACGTTGGTTTTTCTGCTTTTTAATATTGTTGCACAAAGGCTTTATTTGCTATTTTTATACAGAGTGAATGTTGTGTTAGCTGGGATGTCATCCAGATAGCTTAATTGGAAGTGCATTAACAATTAAAGGCAAAGATTCTGGGTTTGATTCTTGTACTGGGGGCATTTTCACTCAGTTGGAAAAATTGATTGATGCTTATATGATATTATCATGATCAGACATGAATTTCTTTAATAAAGTTGCTATTTATTTCCATTTGACTGAGAGATTTGTCGTTGCCAAAGGCCACATCCACTACTGTCACAACAGTGGATGGCTGTTTTTATGATTAAGAAAAATCAATTACATATCTGAAAATCACCTTGTATAAAATGTTTAAGTAAAAAAAGTTGCTGTGTCTTGGACTTTTATAACATTGGAATGGACAATTCTTACTTTGGGATCGAGGCTAAAAAAATTTGTCTGCTTGGAAATAATGTTCAGAACCATGCCTTTGAAAAGCAATGCATTTAAAAAAAAAATCTGTGCTTATATTTTATCTTTTAGCTGTATTTATGCTGCATCAAATGATGAAATTTGCAAACAAACACACTAGCTGCAATTTTTTGCAATGTGATACACACTGTAACATCACATGAATATTGACCATCAGAAAATAGTTTTAAATGACACACAATTTTCACTTTTAATGTTTATGCACATAACTTAATTATTTTAATTTCCTTTTCTTTTTTAATATTCACATGTACATATATGTTTCAACTGAAAATGATTGTAAATTATATTTGTTGCAACAATAGGTAAAAATGGGAAATTTTCAAAAGGAGAATTAAATCTCTATTATAAAATAATGAAAATTTGAATTAAAAAAACTAAAGAAATTAAACAAATTTAATAAATGATTGCACACTACAAAATAGTCAAGTATGTGCCTGTGAAAGATAGTTAAACTGCTATGCAGAGCCGTCCTTGGCGAAAGCGAGGCCGGGTGCAAGAACTTTTGCGAGGCCCATCCAGGGCTATAGCTAGAAGTGAATAATAGGGGGTGCTCAAGAAAATGTAGGGGAGGCTCATATATTTTTTCTTTCTCTGACACATGCACGCACATACAAACACACATATATATGATCAAAGTATTATAAAGAAAGATAAATTAGTGCATATTCATATTGTAGGCACAATGTTTCTTATTAAACTGTTTATAATAACTTAATTTTATGCTAAAAAAGGAAAAGGCTGCAGAATGAAAAATTTCCAGTGTATAACTAGTGCATAATTATTAGGGATGGGCATTATTTAACGTATTAGGATAAAAAACCCTGTTACTATGCTGGAACCTAATATTGAATTATTATGTTACCGAAAAGTCCTTGTTAATTAAATAACATATGGTTTTAAATGGCAGCGTCTTTATCCATTTGCCTTAATCAAAAATTCAATTTCGTGCTTTTAAAATAGAACAATATTAACAAAAAAGTCCTCGATCGTTTCTTTTCAGACGTGCGCCCCCAGTTTGGCCCTTCTTCACCCTCTAGTTATGGGCAACTCTGTTAGGTATGTTGTGTTAAAAATTTATTTTGTATTTCACCAAACCCTAATGCATGAATAGTAATGACTTGTAGCACTAATTAAACGCTTTTTTGGCTTGGTGCCTGGTGCTGGTTCATCAGCATCATCACATACTCTCACCAATTCTGATGGCACAAATTAGAGCATAAACGAAACATTGGCACAAATAGTAAATCAGGAAAACATCTGAAATTTTCTAAGAAAAAAGCTCATGCTTGACATGTTTTGTATTCATGAATCATAGATATTGTCTTCATTTAGCATTTCCATAACAAAAAGTCAAATTTGACTTATAAAATCCATGAAAGTTTTGTCTAATCTTTGATCTGAGCAATTTCTTTTCAACTAAAAATATATTTTAGTGCTTTTTTTTTTGAGGGGGGGGGGGGTTGCTTCTAATTTTCAATGAGTGATTTTTGTTGAATTTTGCAATATATTTCATTTATGAAAAAAGCATTGATTCCTCCCCCCCCCCCTCCTTTAAAAAAAATGCGGCGAAACAGGAGTTCAGATTCATTAAATTTATAAAAAGTACCTTTTTGCAATATTTAAATAAAATACATTTATTTATAATTTTATCTCTTAAATATTTTAATTCCCGATTTTGAATAGGAAATCTATTTCCAAAAATAACAAAACATTGTTTAGCTACTAAAACTTCAATTGATTTCAACTGAGAGCAGCTGAAACTAACCGCAGATTCCTTAATTCATTCTGAATCACGCCATCAGTAAATGTAGTTCTTGACATATAAAAAGTTCTTTTATCACCTAATAAGCTTTTGAATAAAGAAAGATATAGAGCATCTTTGCAGTTATTTATCTGTTAAAATTTTCTGCGGTCAATATATCATTTGCTTATTCCGAAATATTTGGTACAACAGTCTTTTAAATCAAAAAATACGCTGCAGGATAAATTTATCTAAATAGGTAATTTTTTCTGAGTGAAATGACATTTGACTAAGAGTTTTTATTTACTCTTCATGTGTTTGTAAAGAATGGAGCGTTTTGTGTTGGCGGTTTATTTGAATATTTAAAGGGTTTTTACTATGTACTCATGGAGTTTATTTTTTTAGGGGATAGGGTGGGGGCGAGGGGGATTCCGGCACTATAAATTTTGTTTTTTGGCAAAGTTTTCTTTATTATTTTTGTTTTGTCATTTTTTTAATGAATGAATTTTTTAATGAAAAAAAGAAAGAATATAGCCTCCTATAATTTGTGAGAAAATTTAATTTTAGTACAGTTGTAATTAATTTGAAAAGCATACTTGTACAAACGAAATTTGTTTGGATGAATTGCATTTGATTAAAAGTATATAAATAATATTTTTGTGTTCTTGTAAAATTAGCTTTGAATATGCGTTGATAGATATGGCTGCTATGAAGTCAGGAATCAAATTTCTATTTTTTAATACTTTCCAACGTAGTTGAAAAGTGTTTATGAATTCAGATTGTCAGTCCGTCTGTCTGTCCTTTCTTTAACTCATGTAAATATTAGGCCGACTGCCATGAAATGGATATATCTTATTTGGGTTTAGTATAGCATGTTCGGTATTGTAAAAAAAGTGTGTATTGCATATTTGGTTCATTTACAGGGCCACTCAAAAGAATTCCGTTACATTACGGTACATGGGGGAAAATCGCTTGCTGTGTATTTTAATGATATTACAGTATTTAAAACATATTGAAATTGATATAAATCACTGAGGTGTACTACAAGGTTCTTACTATAGAATAGGGTGTGCATAGAACTTATCGTTTATTTACAGGAACACACAAAAGTATTTGGATATCGAAGAAAATGAACAATAATTGAACTTTTGAAGCCACGAACGATAATTGCTAGGAAGAGCGTTTTCAATTGTGGTATGCGTTTTTAAATTTAGCTATTTTTTAAGTATTGCTTGGTGTGTATCAATTCCAGATCATATACAAGGTCGAACAACAGTTCTCAACAACATTCGTTTATTGGTTGAAATTGCTGAGTGGAAATTTTAAAATGTATTATGCGTTTAACTGAACTAACTTTTTGCATACTATGTAGTATACATACATATCTGAAGATCTTATACAGGGCTGAAAAAAAACCATATATTTTAATTACTCTTCATGGTAATGGCAGAAATCGTGTTTTCAAATACATTATGTGTTTTCCAAATTTTTCATTAAAACGTCATCTTCCACTTTTGTCAATTGTGATGTTTTGTTATGGTATTCTGAATGTGTTGGAAAGTGCTTCATAATCTATGCTGTATGCATGATTCTTTTTTTTCAGGGGGGGGGGGGGTGGGGATTAGAAATCGTGTTGTTAAAACTGTGTTAATTATTATACAGGGTATCTCCAATAACTAATTTCTAAACCGTTAGTTTTAAAGGTATATTTGTTCTGCATCAATTGTTTGCAATTGCAATTTGTTCTGAATCACATAAAAATCGATTTACATTACAATAATTACTTTTCAAGTAGATGAGAAATTACAAATGTTATACAATGGCCTCTGTCCTATAAGTTTTATTTAGAAAACTTTTTTCCATGTTCTAACAAGTAAAACAGCAAAAATGTATTCTTTTATGGTCAAAACTTACTGAGTTATGATACTTAGAATTTTATGAATTTTCAATGTTTTAATCACCATAAATGGAAAAACACGTTTTTAGTGTCAGAAATCGCTAAAAATGCATGAAATTCAAAGTATCATGACTAGGTGAGTTTTTGTCTTGCAAAGATTACGTTTTTAATCACAAACTAATTTTGATTCATCTCAATAGAAATTAGTATTTATAAGTATGTCAAAAAATTATTCCAAACATTTTGTTTAAAAGCCTTCTTATTAAAACATCCGTTGACCGGATATGCACGATACCGGATACGCACGTTCCATAATCTCAACTGAACGTTTTACATTTTATAAATAAGAGTGTCCATACATATAAATTTTATTATGAAATAAATAATTCAAAACAAAATTAATAATAAATATTTAGCTATTTTGTATTAAATAATTTTGGGGGTGCAAGGCCCTGTGCAGCTGCATCTGTCACACAGTCCTAAGGACGGCTCTGTTGCTATGAATAGTGTTTGATCTTATAAAGTTTAACTTTCCAACTTTAATACTAAATAGCTCTTAAAAGAATATTTCGATTTTTAAAATGTCTAGTTGAACATATTTATCATGCATTTCTCTATAAACCTACCAGTTTTCATATTTCTATATACAATAGTTTTTAACACTTTGCAACAAAGTTGAAAAGTGTTTATGACTTCAGTTTGTCTGGTCGTCTGAAAATCATGAATTAATATTTTTATGCTTTTTTTTAAATTTTGACAAATTTCTTTAGCTATATATCTTGAAAAAAAAAAAAAAAATGATGGCTGGAAAACAAAATATTTGTAAATATAATTTTACTTTATAATTTTGTTTTCATTTTTTTTTCTTGAAATATAAAATTGAGAATTTATGTATTCTTTTAAAATGTAAATTCTTTTTAAAAAAGTTATTTTGTAAATTTCGGAAATTTGGTTCAAAACTGCAAGCTTTAACATTTTCTAAAAAAACTTCAGCCTATACCAAAAAATGGAAAAAAACAGTTTGATTACATAGATTAATTTAAGTCTATATTTTTATTTACAGAAAGTTACTTCTTTTGGTCTTCATTCTCATCGTGTACAAAAGATTCGGGTCACGCACTAGCAGAAGATGCTAAAAAATAAACCTTTTTTAATAAAACGAGCCTGCTTTTCATTACCTTTTCTTTTCTACGCCCTCCTGCTCCTGTTTCTATAATAATTTCGCACTTTTTCCTTTTCTGGCATTTTGGTAATGTAACTTTTAAATTAATATTGTTTAATACAGAAAAGGCAGAATAAATAATTTGTACGATTCTCAATAAGATGTTACGTGTCAAAGGGGCCGGTGTCAGCATCGGCAGCATTGTCACATAGTCGGCAGAGTTCAGTATAAAATTATCATAAAACTGTCAAAGTCAAAATGGCCTTTCGCACAGAAGACAAGATAAATAGGGGTTTAGCTCTGCCAGTTACATCTTCCACGGTCTAATTTGAGCTTTACTAGCTTCTCACCGTTTACTCAGAAAAAGAATAAAGAAAGCAGACATGGTCTGCATATAAAAATTCAGTGTTCTTGAATTGTTGCTTAAACACAAAGTAGGCCCCTTCCCACACAAAGCACTCCCCAGTCTGTGCCTGGCTATGAAAAAGGGTAAGAGTTTAAAAAAAAAAACAGTATAGAATATTTTTTATCGGTGCTCTTTTGCACTCCCTTACATCGGTTGGCATGTTGGCGCCCTCTTCAGCTGGGCATGCCATGCAGTTGCATACTTCGCACACCCCTTCGGCTGGCCCTGTAGCCCACACTTGGCTAATGTTTCTACTTAGCTAATGTGCCTGCCGGTTCTGTATGTATGTATGTAATGCGTTAACTCTTAATAGAAACATCAGATTTGCTTCAATTTTTTTTTCTATGTTCATTCTAATAAGGCGCTTCCCTGATTAGTTTTGGGAGTTCATTGGTTAAGTATAAAGGGGGGAAAGGGGGCAAGTTTCCCCTTCTCCTTAATTTAGATAAATGGGTTTTCATGCAGAATTATTCGATTTGCTCAAAAGTTGGTATACCGGTTTATTATGTTAAGGAGCTGCCTTGAATAGATTTGGAGGTTCATTAATTAAGTATAAAGGGGGGAAAGGGGGCTAGACCCCCCCCTTAATTTAGATGAATGGGTTTTTCATGCAGAATTATTTGATTTGCTTCAAATTTGATATACCGGTTTATTCTGATATGGCGTTTCCTTCATTAGATTTGGAGGTTCATTGGTTAAGTATAAAAGGGGGAAAGTCCTGCCCCCTTAATTTAGATAAATGGGTTTTGATGCAGAATTATGCAATTTACTTTATTTTTTCTTTCTAGGTTCATTCTGATAAGGAGCTTTCCTGATTAGATTTGAAGGTTCATTGGTTAAGCATAAAGGGGGAAATGAGGGAGCTAATACCCCTCCCCCCTTAATTTAGCGAAATTGTTTTTTCATGCAGAATTATCCGAATTGCTTCAAATTTGGTATACCAGTTTATTATGTTAAGGAGCTTTCCTGATTAGATTTGGAGACTGATTGGTTAAGTATAAAGGGGGAAAACGGGGGCTAAACCCCTTCATTTATTTTCTGAGGAGCATTATTCTTTGAAATAAGAGTTTAACCAGACTTAGATAAAATGTAAAACCGTCTGCAAACTCAAATAATTTCTTAAAAATTTTCTGCAGAAAAACGCCACGCCCCTCCTAAATCCTATATTGGCGCTAACAGCAAAAGTGAAAAAGTCCTCTTTCCAATCCCTCACATTACATTTCATGCTCTCAAGCCCCCTCCCCCCCCCCCTCCAGTTTTCTGAATTAGACTTTATTGAAAAGAGGATAATATTTACTAAGATATTAAAACCGAATTATCATTTCGAATGTAAAAAAGTCACTGGAAATCGCAGAGAAATGCTAAACAAGCGCATAAACATTCGCTAAAATTTCCAACTAAATAAACTTTATTTAAAAGAGATCAACATTTAACATTTACTTTTCAACACAACATTTATTTTTAATCTGTTAAATTAATCTGCAAAGCGTAAAATAATCTGCAGCACCTGCTTCGGTGCTGCACTGTTTCTGCTACCGGCCCTGGCCAAAAAAAAAAGCATTGTACCTGCCGTTCCGGCATAAGCCCCGCACTTCCAATATTTTTAAGTTTTAAAACTATATATATGCCACGGCATTTCTTCCATGGTACATGGCAAATAATTTCTAGATAGCTTTTTTTATCTGCAGACCTTCTCACAAGTCTGCGACGGGCCTCGCACAGATTCTCCACCTGGGGTCTTAATAATTTTTTTTTATGAAAAATTTGTAAAAACAAAACAAAAAAAAAAACCCATCAGAACTGTCTGCAAACTTTAAAAATTTTCTGCGAATGGCGTTCGCGTGTACGTCTATATTATCTGACTCTGAGTATAACATACAATTAGTGTGACTAGCCTGTGAGCTCAGTGCCATCAGTTTAACTGGGCACACTTCTTTTTATTTCATTCTGCGATGAAATGTAGAAGCGGAGCGCAATGTTATTTTTTTAAATCCAAGAACATTCATCTTGTGAATTCTAGGAGGCAAGATGCCTTAGATTGGTTTGTTTCATCGTACTTTTAGTGTATCAGCTTATAAAAAATGTACTTTACCAACAACTAAAGAAATGGTTAACACTACCCTGCCCTACTTTAGGCAGCTCATGGATAGACCACAGCACCTTCAAAGCTGATCATCATACGTCGTGCCAGCATAAGTGAAATGCGATAATAGACAACTACTTACTTCTGTTTATTTTTTTATGAATTGTGATAATTTCATAATCAGGATAGAATTTCAGTAGAAAGATCACTACTAAGCTGTACAATATTTTTTACTAGGCCACCTTAAAATAATATGTTGGAAAAAACATGATTAAGTAACACTATAAAATGTAAACAGAAGGTTTATTTGATAGTCTCTAAATTTCATTTAATAATAGCTTTTAATGCATAAGTAATTTATATTTTGTATTCTTTTAATTCCCATATTTTAACAGATTTAACACAATGCAACCACCTGTATTTAGAATTAGTATAGCAACATAACAAAAATCAATTTCTGTTAAGAGGTTTCTATTTTTTACAGAGAAAACAATACTAGCTTATTTCATATGCAAGCAAAAGATAGCTTAAGTTTGTTTTATGCAATTAAAAAAGTAATAACAATAATAATAATTAACACCTCCAAGTGAAATAAATATATTGTAATATACCTTAAATATTTGTTAGATATAATAAGTTATCAAAATTAAAAAAAAAATAGAAGTTTTTATTTACAACATACAGATGTTTAACACAATAAAAGGCTACAAAAGATTAATGCAAAATAATTTAATTTTAATGTTAATATAGTACAAACAATTTACTTTTAACATTAATGCACAACAATTTAAATTTGAAAATTGATGCTATACAATTTACTATTGACACTAATGCAAAATAAATAAATAAAGTTGAGTACTGATGCTATACAATGTACATTAAACTGCTTCAAAACAAATGAAAATTTACCATTTCTCATGTTTTTAAGCAAATCATAAACTGTTTCAGCAAACCTTTGTAAACAATAACATTTAATCTGATGCTACACAACTTACAACTGACACTAATGCAAAACAATTTAAATCTGAATAGGTATCGATGCTATACAATTTACACTGCTCAAAACAATTAAAGGATATTTGAAGTTTTATATAAAATAAAGATATAAACGAAATTTTTTTTTGCCGAAAATAGAAGAAGAGAATCACAAATGCAAATTTTTCTGGTTTTCAAACTGTGGAGTATGCAAATTTTGAGTTCGACGTCAAAAACGTCGCTTCAGCGAATGAAATTTGACTTTCAACTGGATAAAAGAGAATGAAGACAAGGATGATCGGCATTCAGTGATTGCTTTGTTTCGATGAGTACGATGTCTCAGCGAAGTCATTTGACAGATTCAGAAGCTTTGAGAATTGTTGGTAGGTTAGAAGGGGGCCAAACTCAAGCCGAAGTAGCGCAAGCCATTGGAGTGTCACAAAGTGTCATTTCCAGGATCTGGATCTGTTTTTTGGAGAGTGGATGTGCAGGCCGAAGACCAGGGCAAGGTCGTAGACGGGCAACAACGCCCAATGAAGATCGGTATTTAGCGTTAACAGCTCGGAGACCATGAACGCTACTCTTCTCCAACAACACCTTCGCTCGGCTACAGGCACCACGATTTCAACTCAGACTGTCCAAAACCGGCTCCATGCTGTAGGTCTGTATGCTCGCCGACCGATGGTATGTGTTAGATTAACATCAAGGCATCGTCGCGACTGCAGGGAGGGGGCAACCGAGCATGTCAACTGGAGGAGAAATGAATGGAGCAATATTCTGTTTTCTGACGAGTCCTGTTTTTCTGTGCATCCGGATAATAGGCATATTTTCATCTGGACGGACTGTGGCAGTAGGAATAATCCTGCGTTCGTGCACGAAAGTGTCAGATTTGGCGGTGGAGGAGTGTTGGTGTATGGTGGCATCTCCATTGACGGCGCACTGACCTCTACATCATTCGAGATGGAGCTCTGACTGGTCGCCGATATAGGGATGAGATCCTCAGACCTATTGTAGTCCCTTATGCTGCAGCAATCGGAGATAACTTCATTTTAATGGACGATAACTGCAGGCCACATCGTGGAAACCTGGTGGAGGATTTCCTTTTCGAGGAAGGAATCGTTCGAATGGAATGGCCAGCGTGTTCTCCAGACATGAATCCAATCGAGCATGTTTGGGACGCTCTAGGAAGACGAGTTTCTGGCCGCCAACAACCCCCACAAACTCTCCAAGAACTGGAAAGAGATCTTCTGGAAGAGTGGAGCAGAATACCCCAACTCGTCATTAATAGCCTCATTGAGTCCATGCCTAAAGGTGTTCAACGTTGCTGGCCGCCCGTGGAAACCATACCCCCTACTGAAAATGATTTTCTTTGAAGAAAACACCTTTTTTTATTCTTTTTTTCTCATATGCACAAATTGTGTTTTTTTCCTTTAGTACACAAATGCGCAATAAAATGCATTTTTTTCTGCAAAACATGTGTAATTTATTCTCATATAACCTACTATGTCTGTCGACCATGTATCAATCAGCTAAACAGTTTACCAGATACAAAATCCACCTAAAACTGCAATATCCTTTAATTGTTTTGAGCAGTGTACTATTAACACCAATGCAAAAAAAAAAAATGAATATTTATGCCATACAATTTATATTAAACAGCTTCAAAGCAAATGAAAAATCACCATTTCTTCTCATGTTTTTAAACAAATCTTAACATTTTGAGCAAACACTTATAAACAATAACATTTTAATTTGATGCTAAATAATTTACGGGACTTGTTAATTACCCGTCGACCAAATTACAGTCGCCAAATTGTAAGATTAAAGGCCAATAATGGTTGCCATTAAATAATTAATTGTAAGATTAAATGGCAATAATGGCCAATAAAACCATTAATTCGACGTTTTATTTGTATTTTTATTAATGTTTTACTAATTTATTTGTTATTTCGTTATTTAAAATAAAAATTATGTCAATGTGTATAATTTGGCAAGTGGTTTGCCGATTTATATAATTTGGCAAAATTGGTCGACGGGATAACTAACAAGTACCCAATTTACTATTAACACTAATGCAAAAAACTATTTAAATTTCAATACTGATATGCCATACAATGTACATTAAACTGCTTCAAAACAAATGAAAATTTGTCATTTCTTGTGCTTTTAAACAAATCATAAATTTTTCAGCAAACCTTTGTAAACAATAACATTTAATCTGATGCTACATAATTTACTATTGGCATTAATGCAAAACAATTTAAATCTGAATAGGTATTGATGCTACACAATTTACTATTAACACTAATGCAAAAAAACAATTTAAATTTGAATACTATTTGCCCTACAATTTACATTAAACTGCTTCAAAACAAATGAAAATTCACCATTACTTTTCATGTTTTTCAACAAATCCTAAATTTTCTTTTTCAGCAAACATTTGTAAACAATAACATTTTAATATGACACGACAGAATTTACTATTGACACTAATGCAAAACAATTTAAATTTGAATACTGATGCTACACAAATTACTATTAACACTAATGCAAAAAAACAATTTAAATTTGAATACTATTTGCCCTACAATTTCCATTAAACTGCTTCAAAACAAATGAAAATTCACCATTACTTTTCATGTTTTTCAACAAACCCTAACTTTTTTTTTTCAGCAAACATTTGTAAACAACATTTTAATATGATGCTACACAATTTACTATTAACACTAATGCAAAACAATTTAAATTTGAATACTGATGCTACACAAATTACTATTAACACTAATGCAGAAAAACAATTTAAATTTGAATACTATTTGCCCTACAATTTACATTAAACTGCTTCAAAACAAATGAAAATTCACCGTTATTTTTCATGTTTTTAAACAAATCCTAACTTTTCTTTTTCAGCAAACATTAGTAAACAACATTTTAATATGATGCTACACAATTTACTATTAACACTAATGCAAATCAATTTAAATTTGAATACTGATGCTACACAAATTACTTATTAACACTAATACAAAAAACAATTTAAATTTGAATACTGATGCCATACAATTTATATTACACTGCTTCAAAACAAATGAAAATTCACCATTACTTTTCATGTTTAAACAAATCCTAACTTTTTTTTTTCAGCAAACATTTGTAAACAACATTTTAATATGATGCTACACAATTTACTATTAACACTAATGCAAAACAATTTAAATTTGAATACTGATGCTACACAAATTACTATTAACACTAATGCAAAAAACAATTTAAATTTGAATACTGATGCCATAAAATTTATATTACACTGCTTCAAAACAAATGAAAATTTACCATTTCTCATGTTTTTAAACAAATCATAACTTTTTCAGCAAACCTTTGTAAACAATAACATTTAATCTGATGCTACATAATTTACTATTGGCATTAATGCAAAACAATTTAAATCTGAATAGGTGCTGATGCTACACAATTTACTATTAACACTAATGCAAAAAAACAATTTAAATTTGAATACTATTTGCCCTACAATTTACATTAAACTGCTTCAAAACAAATGAAAATTCACCATTATTTTTGATGTTTTTAAACAAATCCCAACTTTTTTTTTTCAGCAAACATTTGTAAACAACATTTTAATATGATGCTACACAATTTACTATTAACACTAATGCAAAACAATTTAAATTTGAATACTGATGCTACACAAATTACTATTAACACTAAGGCCCCACCAGTGGCTGAGAGGTTCTGCTCTCGAAGCTGGTAGACGGGAGGTTCTGGGTTCGAACCCAATCGCGCCCGTCGGCCTAATCGTTCGGAGTTTTCGTGGTTTTCTTCGAACCGTGGATTTCCATGCGTTAATACGGATTAGGTTCCCTTAGAAAGACCTCCACGGAAGCCACTCCCCCCAGGGCCCATATCCCTCGTGTAGATAATTGGACGTCAACAATCAACCCAACCCTATTAACACTAATGCAAAAAACAATTTAAATTTGAATACTGATGCCATACAATTTATATTACACTGCTTCAAAACAAATGAAAATTCACCATTACTTTTCATGTTTTTCAACAAATCCTAACTTTTTTTTTCAGCAAACATTTGTAAACAACATTTTAATATGATGCTACACAATTTACTATTAACACTAATGCAAAACAATTTAAATTTGAATACTGATGCTACACAAATTACTATTAACACTAATGCAAAAACAATTTAAATTTGAATACTGATGCCATACAATTTATATTACACTGCTTCAAAACAAATGAAAATTTACCATTTCTCATGTTTTTAAACAAATCATAACTTTTTCAGCAAACTTTTGTAAACAATAACATTTAATCTGATGCTACACAATTTACTATTGGCATTAATGCAAAACAATTTAAATCTGAATAGGTATTGATGCTACACAATTTACTATTAACACTAATGCAAAAAAAAACAATTTAAATTTGAATACTATTTGCCCTACAATTTACATTAAACTGCTTCAAAACAAATGAAAATTCACCATTATTTTTCATGTTTTTAAACAAATCCTAACTTTTCTTTTTCAGCAAACATTGTAAACAACATTTTAATATGATGCTACACAATTTACTATTAACACTAATGCAAAACAATTTAAATTTGAATACTGATGCTACACAAATTACTATTAACACTAACGCAAAAAAAAAAAATTAAATTTGAATACTATTTGCTCTACAATTTACATTACACTGCTTCAAAACAAATGAAAATTCACCATTACTTTTCATGTTTTTCAACAAATCCTAACTTTTTTTTTTCAGCAAACATTTGTAAACAACATTTTAATATGATGCTACACAATTTACTATTAACACTAATGCAAAACAATTTAAATTTGAATACTGATGCTACACAAATTACTATTAACACTAATGCAAAAAAACAATTTAAATTTGAATACTATTTGCCCTACAATTTACATTAAACTGCTTCAAAACAAATGAAAATTCACCATTATTTTTCATGTTTTTAAACAAATCCTAACTTTTCTTTTTCAGCAAACATTTGTAAACACCATTTTAATATGATGCTACACAATTTACTATTAACACTAATGCAAAACAATTTAAATTTGAACACTGATGCTACACAAATTACTATTAACACTAAGGCCCCACCAGTGGCTGAGAGGTTCTGCTCTCGAAGCTGGTAGACGGGAGGTGCTGGGTTCGAACCCAATCGCGCCCGTCGGCCTAATCGTTCGGAGTTTTCATGGTTTTCTTCGAACCGTGGATTTCCATGCGTTAATACGGATTAGGTTCCCTTAGAAAGACCTCCACGGAAGGCACTCCCCCCAGGGCCCATATCCCTCGTGTAGATAATTGGACGTCAACAATCAACTCAACCCTATTAACACTAATGCAAAAAACAATTTAAATTTGAATACTGATGCCATACAATTTATATTACACTGCTTCAAAACAAATGAAAATTCACCATTAATTTTCATGTTTTTCAACAAATCCTAACTTTTTTTTTCAGCAAACATTTGTAAACAACCTTTTAATATGATGCTACACAATTTACTATTAACACTAATGCAAAACAATTTAAATTTTTATACTGATGCTACACAAATTACTATTAACACTAATGCAAAAAACAATTTAAATTTGAATACTGATGCCATACAATTTATATTACACTGCTTCAAAACAAATGAAAATTTACCATTTCTCATGTTTTTAAATTAAATTTGAATACTGATGCCATACAATTTATATTACACTGCTTCAAAACAAATGAAAATTTACCATTTCTCATGTTTTTAAACTTTTTCAGCAAACTTTTGTAAACAATAACATTTAATCTGATGCTACACAATTTACTATTGGCATTAATGCAAAACAATTTAAATCTAAATAGGTATTGATGCTACACAATTTACTATTAACACTAATGCAAAAAAAGCAATTTAAATTTGAATACTATTTGCCCTACAATTTACATTAAACTGCTTCAAAACAAATGAAAATTCACCATTACTTTTCATGTTTTTCAACAAATTCTAACTTTTCTTTTTCAGCAAACATTTGTAAACAATAACATTTTAATATGACACCACACAATTTACTATTGACACTAATGCAAAACAATTTAAATTTGAATACTGATGCTACACAAATTACTATTAACACTAATGCAAAAAAACAATTTAAATTTGAATACTGATGCCATACAATTTATATTACACTGCTTCAAAACAAATGAAAATTCACCATTACTTTTCATGTTTTTCAACAAATCCTAACTTTTTTTTTTCAGCAAACATTTGTAAACCACATTTTAATATGATGGTACACAATTTACTATTAACACTAATGCAAAACAATTTAAATTTGAATACTGATGCTACACAAATTACTATTAACACTAATGCAAAAAAAAATTTAAATTTGAATACTATTTGCCCTACAATTTACATTAAACTGCTTTAAAACAAATGAAAATTTATCATTACTTTTCATGTTTTTAAACAAATCCTAACTTTTCTTTTTCAGCAAACATTTGTAAACAACATTTTAATATGATGCTACACAATTTACTATTAACACTAATGCAAAAC
This sequence comes from Maratus speciosus, assembly GCA_963932465.1. Lineage (NCBI taxonomy): Eukaryota > Metazoa > Arthropoda > Arachnida > Araneae > Salticidae > Maratus > Maratus speciosus. The sequence goes on along the minus strand of OZ010799.1, from coordinate 52,481,973 downwards.
AATTTAAATTTGAATACTGATGCTACACAAATTACTATTAACACTAATGCAAAAAACAATTTAAATTTGAATACTGATGCCATACAATTTATATTACACTGCTTCAAAACAAATGAAAATTTACCATTTCTCATGTTTTTAAACAAGTCATAACTTTTTCAGCAAATCTTTGTAAACAATAACATTTAATCTGATGCTACACAATTTTCTATTGGCACTAATGCAAAACAATTTAAATCTGAATAGGTATTGATGCTACACAATTTACTATTAACACTAATGCAAAAAAAAAAATTAAATTTGAATACTTATGCCATACAATTTACATTAAAAATGCTTCAAAACAAATGAAAATTCACCATTACTTTTCATGTTTTTAAACAAATCCTAACTTTTTCAGCAAATATTTGTAAACAATAGCATTTTAATATGATGCTACACAATTTACTATTAACCCTAATAATGTAAAACAATTTAAATTTGAATATTGATGCTACACAAATTACTATTAACACTAATGCAAAAAACAATTTAAATTTGAATACTGATGCCATACAATTTACATTAAACTGCTTCAAAACAAATGAAAATTCACCATTACTTCTCATGGTTTTAAACAATTCCTAACTTTTTCTTTTTCAGCAAACATTTGTAAACAATAACATTTTAATATGACACGACACAATTTACTATTGACACTAATGCAAAACAGTTTAAATTTGAATACTGATGCTACACAATTTAGATTTTACTCTTAATACTAGTGAAAAAAAAAAAAAATTATTTGAATATTGATGCTGCACAATTTACTATTAACACTAATGCAAAAAACAATTTAAATTTGAATTATTGATACTACACAATGACAATTTACTATTAACACTAATGTGAAACAATTTAAATTCGAATACTGATGCTATACAATTTACATTACACTACTTGAATATAAATTAAATTCACGATTATTTCTCATGCTTTTAAACAAAATCAGATATATTTCTTTTCAGCATTAAACACTTGCAAACAAATAAATTTAACATGATGATATACAATTTATGATTTACGTTGATACTGATACTAACACTATCTAAATCCGAGTCGGTAAATTTTTTTTTTCAGGGAGGGGGGGGGGGGGGAAATGTTTTTGCAATATAAACCGTTTTTTTTTTTTAAACTGGTTCTTAAAAAACAATAACTTTTACATATTGTACCATGCATATTTGCTGATAAAAATAAAAATTGTTGGATACATAAATTGATTTAAAAATAATTTATATTAAATAATTACACCCAGTTACATAGAAAATTGAAATCACTTATAATTTAAACATTTATTTGTAGTAGCTATATCTTTTGTTCAAAAAATAAATTGCTCTAGAATAATTTTAAATAACAGTAGCAAACAAACCTGTTGCAGATAAATGTTTGTTACTGAAACAACAAGTATAATTAGCTACACAGAAAACAATACACAAAAATATGGAACACTATAATATGAGAAGAAATAAATAAATTGGGATTAGTAATGACATGAAGGAAAGAAATAAATATAATAAGCAGCAAGATTAATATGAGATAAATATGATGCATGAGAAACACTTTAAATATGTAGTACATTATTTTACAAAGAAAGCTTATGCTTCTTTCCCTTTTTGATACTGGGTAAACAACGTTGGGGTGCTATTTTTTTATTTACTGGTTCAGCTGCTTTTTTTACTGTAACAGGAAGAAACTTTTGATGACTATCCTTAGACACATTATTTTTCAGCAAACTTATATTAGTTTTTAAAGATTTTAGATCATCTAATGGCAAATTTCCAGATTCGCATGTCACAATAAGGCTCTGCAGATCAGAAATCACAGAAGCCTTTACCTCTTTGATTTCTGATTGAACATCAGACTGTGCCAGTGTTTGACTTATTGCCAGAAGTTCATCCGTTTTGTGTTGCTCTGTTTGATCTATGTCTATTACTAGACTGTCACTTGCATGAGGAATATTTTCACTTTCTTTTCCAAATACGTAAGTTTTGCAAATGAAATGTATATGTTTGCACATAATGAATCGGATGGCATAGTCATGGCATGTACATGTAAATTGATGAATGCATACATTGCATTTATCACAACGTACGTCACAAGAACATTCTTTCACATATGAAACAGTATATGTGTTCAGTAATGTTTTGGATGGTTTGCTAGCATACACAATCCATAAAAGTCTAGGTGTTAGTTCATGCACCATGTTTTCAGATAGTTCTTGACTTGTTTCATGCCGTTTTCTGATTTCAGCTTTCTTCGTTGTTAACTTTCCCCGTTCTAGAGTTACAGCTCGTCCAATTAATTTTTTTGAGATTGCATTCAATATTACGTCTAATGACTTATCCAACCTTTTAATAATTTTTCCACAAGCCTCTTCATATTTAATTTCTCGGTGCCACCTTTCTGCTTCATATTTGTATTTATTTGAGCATTTTGACGATAGCAATAAGCCCATTGTTTGGCTCGATTCATGTAATTGGCACTAAAGTACGGACCAAACACTTTTGTGTCTTCACAATTTAATAATTTAGTGACAAATACTTGAGAGTCTCTTTCAAATGTTAATATATCTGTTTCTTGCCATATATTTTGCAATTCAATTTTAACTTTTTCTCGAACATCTTTATTTTTAATTTTTGAGTTTGAGTTAATGTTCCATGCTCGTCTTATATGCCATGCACATATCAATTGGTATTCAACTTCTCCAAAAACTGATTTATAAGCATTATAGAATGCAGGCGCATCATCCGACATGAACACTTTAGGTTTTAAAGTAGGCATTTGCATTTTAATTGCTGAAAAAAAGGGGAAAAAAGTCTCTGCTGCTATTCTTGTAGAACACAATATAGCAACTGGAAAACCCTCCAGGTTGCTATCCTTGACCATTAGTGTGGTTAACTGAAACCCGTATTGATTCATTCCATGGGTGGAATCAATCATTAAAACATCTTTTCCATACAGTTGTAAAATTTTCAGCTGTGCACTATTCATGATACCTAGGAGAAATTCATCCTTTGTGATTGACGGAAAATCTGTTAAAACCTCACCAACTGGTTTGTATAAAAGAACAGGATTTTCGGCTTCATTCAACATTTGATTTACTCTAACATCTACAGATATAGCATCATCTTTATGAAATACACACTCGTCATCAGTCTGAAAATCTCTACAAATGTTATGCAAATCTTTTCTCGTTGTATATGCAAATCGCTTAGTGGGAGAAAATTTTTTTCTTATGTTTCCTAAAATAGTTGATTTTGGAATTCCCAATTGCAAACTTCCAGCTAAATTTTGTTTTTCTGTAGTAGTTAAAGGCATTCTGCCAACTTCACATTTGTGGCCAAGGTGAACACTTTGAAATTGTACATTGATTTCAATTGCTTCATCATGCATTTCTTTATATAATGTGATATGGGCTGGGCATGCGAATCCTACCTTTTGAGTACCAAGAGATTTTAAGCTTCTTTCTCTCGATGCTTCTGGAATATATTCCCACTCCGGTGACAGTAATAATACGAAGCAATTCTATCATCTGGTAGCAATTTGTCCTGACGGTGTTTTATGAAAGATGCTCGAGTCTCACGTTCCATATTAGTTTCCCAATCATCGAATTCGCTGACACTGTGAAATATCAATGTTTGAAAAGATAATTTCACATCTGTATGATCTGCCTGGATATGAGTATGCAGACCTCTAACAGAGTGGCATAAATATCTACAAATGGAACATTGATTCCGTTTTCTTTTCTGGAGGTCGATGTTTTCATTCGGATGAAATCTTCTTATGTGCCGATATAAATTTTTCTTTTCTGTGAACACGCGATCACAATGTGAGCAGGAAATTATCGCTACATTATCCGCCACCTTCGCTCAAAAATACAACATCTAACACAAACGCCAAACAAGCTTTTCAATGACAGCGCGAGCGAGCGCTTGTGGTTCGTCTGAAATATAGCAACCTCAAAAATAACTAGCGCCAATTCCTCAGCCAAGAGGTAGGAGAAAAATCACCATAGGGAGCGGAGCTATACGGAGACGCCAGTCAAGCAACGCCAGGAAAGGGAAGGTCGCCAAGCACAACCAGAATTGGCGAGGTATCGCTCAAATTTAACAATTTTTAATTACATGCCTTGCATATTTACATACATAATGCTCATATCATAATCATAAATAAGCTTAAAACTAAAGGATTAATCATTTAATGAAATGAAAGACTTTTTTTATCAGCTTCAGTTGCAAAGAAAAATATATATATATATATATATATATATAGTTAAACTGAAAATTTATTTATTAATATTTTCTATGTTAAGCTATAGAGATGCTACTAAACAATGTACGCTTTAAAAGTAATAAAAACATAATAACCTTAAAGCATAGTATAAATATTTAGGCATGACTTAGTTTAATTAATATCACTGGAATTAATTACTGAAACTTTGAATAATGCAAGTATTACATCTATTTTTTGTTGTGATTTCCCTCTCTTTCAGCATCAGTACAGAAAGTTTTGCAATGATCTTTTCCTTCTGGAAACTAAAGCTTGCATTTCTTCTCCACATTTTTCTATTTATGATACTTACATATTATCCGGGACAGGTAGATAGATTGCCAAAAAAAATTGTCAATTGCCAATTTTGTTTATTGTTGTCAATCATATCCAAAATGGTAATTTAAAGTACAGTCATGGAAAAAAAAGTGAACACCCCATACTAACTCCTCAACAAATTATCGTAGAAGAAAGTTACTGGTACCGAACGACTGGAAATAATGTCTACTTTTAAATGACGTATAAAACTTGCTTAGGGGGCCATCTACATATTAAAATGAATCCAAACTTCCTTTTCTTCAATGGCAATACCTAATTTTAACAAAATATTTCAAATTTTCTGTTCAAACTATACCTAGACACCAAATTTCAAGTCATTTGAATGATAAGTTTTCGAATTATAAACATTCAAAATTTAGTGCTTCTAATGTTAAATTACATTTTCATATTTTTATTTATATCTCCTGAAATTATACACATAATGTGCTAATTTTTAGTGTAGCACTAATACTAATATACCCAAATACAAATATGTTGAATCTGCAATTTTTATAATTTTATGATATGAAATATGAAAGTAATATTCGAAAAAATTATGAATTGCAACCTACAATTTTTTTGATGGATTTAGATTTACTAAGTCCTGCTTTATGGAAATCCAAAATTTCACATTTTTCTTCCAAGTAGTTTTCAAATTATGCTTAAAAAACGGCAAAAAGACGGTTTAAGGGACCGTTTATGATAGAAGTGACTAGTTATTTTGAAATTTTTTCTGCTATCCTATAATGTAGTAGTCTTCAATGACTGCTTCAGTGACGCTTAAGATACCTTGATCAAGAAGGAGGCTCGCTCGGTCAACAATCGAGTACCGAATTTCAATTTGGATACAGCCCCTAAAATACGCTCATTTTAAAATAATTAATTTCTCAAATTCTAATTTCTTAATAATTATTATGTAGATGGCCCCCTAAGCAAATTTTATATATATCATTTAAAAGTAGATTTTATTACCAATCCTGTGGTACCAGTAACTTTCTTCTACGATAACTTTTTGCAGAGTCAGTAAGGGGTGTTTACTTTTTTTTTTTCCGTACATTTAATAAATATATAAAATTAGTAAATGTTATAAATAATGTAAAAGCAAACTAAAATAATACAAAACAGTAATTTGGTACACATATATTAAAATACATATCAGGAAATCGGCGGCTTTTGGCAATAAACTATATTAAAGATGATAGTACAGTAGACTCTCTTAAATCCGCGACCCTAAAATCTGCGAACGCCTAAAATCCGCGCATTTTTTCAGATGTAAACAATGAAATTTATAGTTAAGTTGCAGGAAGAAAATTCAAGATGGCGCCAAAATCAGCGACTACCGCAATTTTTTTTTTACTAAATTTTTTATTAATCATTCTCTTTTGGTTATTACAACTGATTTATTACTAAATAAATTTACTTTACTTTTGATTTTGATATAAATTAACATATCTATGATGACGTATCGATCTTACGATCGCTTTACCACTAGATTGCAGCATAGGACTTTTGGAATCGAATTGAATCCATTTCATTGGTAATAATTTAATATTTTTCTAAATTTTTATTTTACATAATTATTTTAATAATTACTTTCGTTTAAACTAATAAATTATTTTAATATTTCACTTATTTTAATGTTTCACTTTATTGTAAGCATTCATTATAATTTCCCTTGCTTAACTACCAATCAAATTAACGTTTCAAAAATGTAAACAAATCAATGACCAGAAATCTGCAAAATTCAAAAATCCGCACAACCTCTGGTCCCAAGCTGTGCGGATTTGAGGGAGTCTACTGTATTATTTCCAGCTATTTATTGTGTCCATCAGAATGAATATAATGTAAATATAATGTAATATAAATAGTTTATCAATGGATGTATTGAATTACATCTACGCTAAATATATTATATAGATATATGTCTATAAATACTTTCGGTAGGGCGTTTAATATAGCAACAATATAAAATTTACTATACATACTTAAGGGAAGAAAGCAAAAGAAAAATAATAAAAGAAATAAATAAGGGTTATTGTGTTTAATGTTTTTGACACCATTGTTGGTGCTGTGATTTTGGCCTGGATAATACACAAGTACCTCATTTATCTTTTTATCCTTAACCCTTAAATGCCTGACTTTTCAAAAATCATTGTAATAATGTTTTTCGGCTTTCATTTTTTAAATAAATCATGGGAAAAATACTTTAAAAAATGATATTTTGTTTTAAGTATAGTTTACGTCTAAAAAACAGTTTGTTACTAATCGGCAATACTGGTGTTTAATTGAAAAAATAATTTCCCTTGATAAAATTCTATAATATTAAACACACAAGAATTTTAGGAACTATAATAAGAAATAAATTTTACTTGCTCACTGCAGGTAAAAATAAGGTATTTCGCAAGCTCCCAAACAAAACAAAAAGAACAAGTAGCAACAATTGAAAAAATAAATCTATCTTTATTCTTAAACAGCACAAGTGTTGTCATCTACATGTTGAAAATCGATTTCATAATATTTTCAGAATGTATTTTGTTGGCAACATTAGGCATTATAGCTTCAATATTATTCGAATAATATTTTAGAGCCTAAATTGGGTATGTTGCCGAAAAGCAACACCAGGCATTTAAGGGTTAAGTAATAAAAATTGATGATATTTTTTAGGTAGATATCCTTAGAAATACTACATATTGCAGTCGTTACCATTGTGCGACTTTAGAAAATTTCCTTCATAACTTTTCATCATATGACTTCAGGAACCCCAAAACACCCCCACCTAATAGTTTATATATATATACAGTAGAACCTCGATCCATCGTTTTTCAAGGGGTATGTGAAAAAAAACGATGGATGCGGGAAAACGATGAATACGGGTTAACGTCAAAACACGAAAAAACCAACCTTTATGCATTTCTAGTACATGCATTGTATACAGTATACTAATAAATACTAATTTGTTACTTGCCAAACTGTGAAAGAAATAAATCGAAGTTTCAAAAATTGATATTTATTTTTAAAAAGCAGTCATTTTATGTTGGGTTTTTCGTTCATTTTTTAAGTTAAACAACAAATTTTCACGATGTACAACATTTTTCTGGAAATTTTCTGTAATTTCATGTGGATATATAAAAGTTCCTGCACTTTCAAATGCCATAATTACATGAGACAGACTTGGCACTGGTGTAGACTCAGCTTCATCATTATTTTCATTTTTTGCATCATCACACATTTCTTCTATGCCTAGGACACCGCATGTCGCAAAATTTTGATCTATGGAAATATAATCCCTAAATTTCAGTAATCCTTGCCCCCCCCCCCCCCCTCCCCCTAAAACAATACAGACGAGTTACTTTAGGATAAAAGGAGTAATTCCAGTTTGTATGTCTATGGATCCCCTTGACCTTCAATTTCATTTCGGTGGGGAGAAAAAATTTACAACAATGAATGCGGGAAAAGACTTTTTGAAGAACGATGTATGCGGGTTTTGTTAACATTATTTAAATATAATTTGTGCAGGGACCATAGAAAAAAAAAACGATGAATGCGGGAAAACGATAGATGCGAGAACGATAGATCGGGGTTTCACTGCATATATATATGTGTGTGTGTGTGTGCATGTGTATTTACTTAATTTTGTCCACACGATAAAAGTCGCAATTATGCACGGATTGTCTTCAAGCTCACCAAAAATAATGAGATGGCTAATATCTCGGCGGGGATTTCAAATAGGCAAAATCAGCCCTAGGGGGTGGAAATAGGGAGGTGTTTTGTGATAACCCTGCAAAACCCCATAACTTCCATAATCGAGCCTCATGCTAATTGGCATATTTTAGTGAGGTTGGTTTAGCTAAAAACTATCTTATTGTTGTAACCTTTTATGTGGGTCCAATTACAAAAAAAAATCTAATTAGTGATAAAAAGTGGAAAAAGTGAAAATAAAATATCGTATTAGCATGATTCTGATAAAAACAGCTCTTACAGAATAAAAGGAAATTAAAAACTCGTGAAAGTGGCCAGATAAAATTACTAAACTCGGTTAATCTCTAACCTTGATTAAGTTTTTATTGGTGAAATTAGTTCTTGACTTTGAAATCTACCTGCGCCTGCAGGCCGAGCCGGCAGGGATTTTTTTTCTTTTATGTCCCTAAAATTTAATTCACCAATTCTAATCTTTATTGGAAATATATGTAGCATTCTTTTATTCAAACAACTTAGTTACCACATTATGTATTTTCTGCCTGTTAATGTGATCTTTTTTTAAAAGTTTTTATTCACATATACACAGAAAAGAATTTTGAAAATATTAATATGTAGCAAATTGCACTTTTCACTGAATATTCTGCTAGGGAAAAAATCATCAACACTACAAATAATACGGAGAGATAGGAACAATAGATAGCACCACCTACAGATAGTAATAATTTTAGAAACCCAATTTAATTTTAGCCTAACCATAGGCACTAATGAAATTTTGTTTTTGTTTGGAACTCTAGTTCTACTGCTAAAGACTTCTGAATAGGTGAATTTTAATTACAATAGTCCTGTACATAAAGTTCAAGAGCTATTGCCACAGGTGAAAGATAAGGTAAATTTAGGCAGAGGGCAATTCCACAGAAAACTATCAATTTTTTTTTGGGGGGGGGGTGGGGGGGGGAGGGGATAAAATTTATAATATGTTTAATTTTAAGGTATGATTGGAAAACTTGATATTTTTATATTCTATAATAAAATCCTAATAAAAAGGCATTGTAAATTTCTGTTTACAAATTATGTTAAGTACCATTATTGTCTTTGTAAAGTCATAATGTTACGTCAGTTACACGTGTAAATGCCATTTTTTTCTTTTTTATTATTCAGAAATTAATTAAACAAGTTATACTGTTATAATTTGGCATTACTTGGTGTTCTTCAGAACATTAAATCACTTTTTTTAACGGGATAGTTTTGATAATCTTTACACTTCAATGAAGGCAGAAAAGATGCTTGTATATTTTATGTTACGTCAGCTACAGAATTTTGATTTGCAATTTTAGGGACTAAAAGAGAGATTGAAATAATCTGCAGGTATTTGGGTATTAAGTCCTTTGTAAGAAATATTTCAAATTGTAAAAAATTGTTCTAGCTTTATTAGTAAATTTTCTACATAGTTTTGAAAACAAAATTCGATGATAAAATGTTACGTCAGTTACGAGGAAATTGCTCAAAAGTCAGTAGAAAGGAATTTAGAGTCCCAATTCAAGCACACATCACGGAAACTGTGGGGATGCAAACACCAACTCAAGACTTTTTGACACTTTTTTTTATGCACACAGTATGCTACACCAGTAAAGATCATCATCCGACTCACAAGGAATGTTTCCTTAAAGCATATAAAATATATCTTACACTAATGTAAAAAATAATACTAAATTATCTATACATACACTAAAAGATCATTTAAATGTAGCAACAAAACCTCGATAGATTTTTATGAATGAATTGAAGTTTTACTGCCAAAGTTAATTTTCTGTACAATTTCAGAAACATTATAGTCTTGCGATTTCTGATTTAAAAAAAAAAATAGTGAAATACCTGTTACCACTTTTGAACATAGTTTAAAAGGGCTTATGAATTGGGTTAGTCTGTCTGTGCACTAACTCAAGTAAATATACTTGGATTGCCATACATTCAGGGTTGCAAAAAAGCCGGCTAAAATTAAAAAAAGCCAGGCCGGTGGCTTTTATTGATTTTAACCGGCTTTTTTTTGGCCAAAATTGGCTTTTTTGGACATAATTGGCTTTTATACAATGAAGCATTGTAATTATAATCTACACATTTTAAAGTGTTTTTAATTAGTTTTAATGACATTTAATTGATTTAGAGTTTAATCAGTAACCCAATTTCTCAATAATGAGGACATTAATACTGGAATAAAACTTAGATGGTTTTGCTAGTGATTTGTAGCCAGAATTGCAAATATGTCAGCTAAATTTAAAAAGGGCCATACCAACTGCCAATTTTTTCATTTTTATTGCTTTATATAAAATTAAAGAGGACAATAGTTACATGTTTTATTACTTAATTTTAAGAGCTATTAATATTACAAGTCTTATTTTATTTCTAGTAAACATTTAAAATTATATACAGTCATTAATAAAAACACCATTTCTCACTATTAAAAACATTATGAATAGCATATGCATAAATATGCTTAGCAACAAACTTTTCAAAATTTTATTTAAAGATTTTTTTTTTCCTTGTTTAAATGCTCTATTTTTTATACACTTATGTACCTTGTACCACTCACCTCAAATATTACATCCTTTCAAATTTCTCTTTTAACATATTATAACTTATCTCTCCATATGGACACAAAGAATGTTTCTTTTTTTTTATGTGCTTCATTTTGTCATAATTAAATATAATCTTTAAAATGTATAGTATATGTGGAGCTATGTAATATAGAATTTCAAAACACCAGTTTGGAGCCTAACTTACATTCTTTTCAATGTTTATCTTTTTTTTTTTTTTTTCCAGACATAATGCCTTCACAGTTGCCTTCTAGAAGTTATAAAGACTTATTTATTTGAGAAAATTTAATAGAAATCTATAACTTCTTTTAGTAGAAAATATTTATAAGTGTATTAAAAATTAATTGATCCAAATTTAAAACAAATTAACTGAAAACAAACTTTAAAAAATAAAAGCCGGCTTTTTTTAAGTGGTTAAAACCAAAAATAGCCGGCCGGCTTTTTTTGGCCTGGCTAAAAGCCGGCAACCCTGCATACATTTGATATATATTAATGAGGATTACCATAGCATATAAGGTATTGAGAATGAAGTGCGTAGTACAGTAGACTCCCTCAAATCCGCACTGCTTGGGACCAGAGGTTGTGCAGATTTTAGAATTTTGCGGGTTTCTGGTCATTGATTTGTTTACATTTTTTTAAACAGTAATTTGAATGTAATAATCAAATCAAAATTGTAATGAATGTTTACAATATACTAAAACATTAAAATAATTAAGTAAACTAATAGTTTTAAAAATGATTAAGTTATTAAAAGTAAAGGTCTGTAAATAATTAATAGTGCATAATTAAATATGTATAATAAAAGATGAGATACATTTGTCTTGAACTTTTGAATGAAACTTGCCTCATGAAGGTATGCTACTAACTCACATCAAAATCATAAAATAAGGTAGTTTTATTTCAGGTTTAGTCAGACTTAATAACTAAAAAAACTTGTTTAATACATAAATATAATTGATAAAAAAGATTGTGACTACCAAAGGTATCAACAATACTTTGAATTTTTTCAGAAATAAATTTTACTTCCTTCATGCAAAACTATGAGTTCGGTCATATTAATGAGAATTATGTTTAAAATATGTACAGAATGTTATAAAAATAAAAAAAGTCTAGTTTTGACCCTACATCTGAACTGAAAGTTTCATAGTTTACATCTGTGATGACGTGCGGATTTTAGGGTTGCGGATTTGAGGGAGTCTACTGTATTTATAGTTCATTTACATGGGCAGTCAAAAGAATTTCGTTCCATTACGGTCTGTAGAGAAAAATCGTTTGCAGTGTATTTTAATGATGTTACACTATGTCAAACATATTGAAATTGATATATATCTTAAAGTACACTACAAGACGCTTATTATGAAACATGGTGTGCATAGAATTCATTGTTCATTTAGAGGGACACACAAAAGAATTCAGTTACAGTAAGTACGGTCTATTAACAATAATTTCTAGAAATGTGTTTTAAGTTGTAGTATGTCTCTTAAATTAACTAATTATTTGAACATTTTGTGTTACATTACGGTCTGTAGAGAAAAATCGTTTGCTGTGTATTTTAATGATGTTACACTATTTCATACATATTGAAATTGATATATATCTTAAAGTACACTACAAAACACTTATTATAAAACATGGTGTGCCTAGCATGCATTGTTCATTTAGAGTCGACACACAAAAAAATTCAGTTACAGTAAGTGTGGTTTATTAACAATAATTGCTAGAAATGTGTTTTAAGTTGTGGTATGCCTCTTAAATTAACTAATTTTTTGAACATTACTAGGAGTGTATAAATTCTATGGATCATATACAGGGCATCATAAAAGATTTTGATTACATTTCTGTTTATTGATGGAAATTGGTGAAGGGTAATTTACAACTGTGATATGTATTTCCTAACTGATCTAAATTTTAGCATATGAGGTAGTATAGTACATGCCAATCTATAGCTCGTATACTGGGCTGCACAAAAAAATTGGAATGCTTTTTGACAACTGATGATAATTACCAAAATTGTGTTTTAAAATATGTTATACATTTCCGAATTGTTTATTTAGACATCTTCCACTAATTAAACGGTGAAGCTTTGTTAAAATAATCTGAAAGTATTGGAAAGTGTTTTATTATCTATGCTTCATGCATGATTTTTACTTCCTTCTATCTTTACAAGAAGAAAGTAATGGATTCGTGAAAATTTTCGAATTCCGGTTTTCGACGGATTTACACTAAGTCGGCCAGCAGGTGGCACTGCTATGCTACATTATTCATGTTTTCCACAATGGCTATATCTCAAGAACTAAAGCATGGATTTTCAGAAAACTTCAGATTCAGTTAGTCCTTGATATAATTTGGTGCTGATAACTTTTGGTGTAAATCGCACAATAAGTGGCACTGCTATGCTACATTATTCATGATTATCGCAATACAGTAGACTCCCTTAAATCCGCGAATGCCTAAAATCCTCGTAATTTTTCAGATGTAAACAATGAAATTTACAGTTAAGTTGCAGGAACAAAATTCAAGATGGCGCCGAAATCAGCGACTATCGCAATGTTTTTTTTACTAAATTTTTTGTTAATCATTCTCTTTTGGTTATTACAGCTGATTTATTACTAAATAAATTTACATTACTTTTGATTTTGATATAAATTAGCATATCTATATGATGGCGTATCGATCTTACGATCGCTTTACCACTAGATGGCAGCATAGGACTTTTGGAATCGAATTGAATCGATTTCATCAGTAATAATTTAATATTTTTCTAAATTTTTATCGTACATAATTATTTTAATTATTACGTTTAAACGAATAAATTATTTTAGTATTATACTTATTTTAATGTTTCACTTTATTGTAAGCATTCATTATAATTTCCCTTGCTTAACTACCAATCAAATTAATATTTCAAAAATGTAAACAAATCAATGACCAGAAATCCGCAAAATTCTAAAATCCGCACAACCTCTGGTCCCAAGCTGTGTGGATTTGAGGGAGTGTACTGTATGTCAAGAACTAACACATGAATTTTAATCAAACTTCATATTCAGTTAGTCCCTGATAGCAACTAGTGTTTGGTGTAAATCGCCCAACAGGTGGCGCTACTATGCTGCATTTTTCAGGATTTTTGCAATAGCTCTATCTCAAAAACTAATGCACGGATTTTCATCAAACTTCAAATTCAATTAGAAGTTGACCTAGGTTGTTGCTGATTAGATTTTGGTGTAAATCACCTAACCGGTGACGCTGCTATGCTGCATTTTTCAGGAAGCATTAACATGTATGATATGGAAGAAAGTTTCGGGATTGCCACAGCCGACTAGTTTTATCTTGTGATTGTAACAATTTAAATTTCGACAATGCTTTTAACAGTGTATTTTGTAATTTAATATAATATAATAGTAAAACATGAGTACTATACATTCATCAGTAACAGTTTTTTTTCTATATACAGTAGACTCCCTCAAATCCGCAAAGCTTGGGACCAGAGGTTGTGCAGATTTTAGAATTTTGCGGATTTCTGGTCATTGATTTGTTTACATTTTTGAAAAATTAATTTGATTGGTAGTTAAAAAAGGGAAATTATAATGAATGCTTACAATAAAGTGAAACATTAAAATAAGTAAAATATTAAAATAATTTATTAGTTTAAAAGTAAGTAATTATTAAAATAATTATGTAAAATAAAAATTTAGAAAAATATTAAATTATTAGCGATGAAATCGATTCAATTCGATTCTAAAAGTCATATGCCGCCATTTAGTGATAGCAAGGAGAACAGTGCTAATGCTGTTATCAGTATATATAGCTTATTGCGCCCACTGTAACTTTTTTCATTGTTATTTAGAGTCTTGAATGTTTTTCTTATGCTGCTTTGTATGTTTAGAAATAAATTTGTCTATAATTAAAAAAAAATTCCGCGAAAAATAATTTTAAAATAGCGTTTTGGTTTGTGGATTTTTCCATTTCGAACCCTAGAATTTTTGATATAGGTATGCTAATTTATATCAAAATCAAAAGTAATGTAAATTTATTTAGTAATAAATCGGCTGTAATAGTCAAAAGAGAATGATTAACAAAAAATTTAGTAAAAAAAACAAACTTTGCGGTAGTCGCTGATTTCGGCGCCATCTTGAATTTTGTTCCTGCAACTTATCTGTAAATTTCATTGTTTACATCTGAAAAATACGCGGATTTTAGGCGTTCGCGGATTTTAGGGTGGCGGATTTTAGGGAGTCTACTTTATTCTGGAGAAAAAAAACGAAATTGATGAATTTGCAAAACAAATGAAATTAATTCTATATCATAAATAATTAAAACAATGAGAAAATGTGAAGCATGTTAATATATACATGGAAAATGAGGAAGTTATTGGTGTGAAATATCTAAATATTTCTGTCACTTTTTTACAGATCAATCCGTTTTCTTAATTTATTAATTTGTATACTAACACTCCAATGGAAGTTTTTGCAATCATATCCATTTGTAATGATCAATATCAATCAAGAACAATTGCCGCACAGCATTATGTTACCAAATATGAAATTTTTATTAAATTATTATTATTTTCATGAATTACTCCATCACTTTTATGATTTTTCAATACAGACACTAATTCGTTTCCACCCCAACATTAAAAAAATAGTATGTATATACATACAACATATATATGAATATATACTTGATTAAAAAAAAAAAAAAATGTATGCACTTATGGAAACCTTCTTTTTTAGATGCATCATTTTTCTTGTTTCATTACTTTGAATTTTCTGTGGCAGAAAAGTGACATATAGTGTAATACAGCAGCTTTGTAGCAAGACACATCTACGACAGACCTATTAATGCAATAATACACAAAGTGAATTTTTTTTTTTTTTACTTGTGTCACTTTTCTTGCAGGTAAGCGATATAAAATATTATTTTACTTAATGCAACAGTATTTAATTATTTTATAAATTATTATATAAATTATAAACTATTTAATTATTTTATAAACAGTTTATAACAGTAATATTGCATTAAAACGGCAATAAGAAAATACATTTAATAGATAAATATAATAACTACAAACAAATTACCTTCTAACGAAATGTGGCTCAAATGGTGACCTTTAAGCCTAACTCAACTACATAATAACTGGCAACATAATTTAAATCGTTATATTTGATTTCTATAGTAGGAATTAAAAAAGATATGAAACAAGTCTGACATAAAACATTTTTAACAAAGAAATTTGTAAAAATACCATGTAAAAGTTTTCATGTAACATCCAGATAGAAAATTAAAGCCATTTAGCGATTCAATTTCGTTAGGCAGTATACCCGAACATCTTCGATTCATATAAGATTAATTGCTTTTCATGCTGCCATCTATCGGCATAAGAAAATTTAAACAATCTGTGGTTTGCGTGTTGCACGTTTGTCGTTTACTTCTCACAAAGACCAGAGCACCCCATTTAAAAAAAATTTATTAAAAAAATTCATAATTTAAATTGAGAGTATAATTAGATAAGAATTGCAAAGAGATGTGAAGAAAGAGAAATCATACTGAAACTTTTAAGGCAAACATGATGAGGCAGAAAATCTTTAGGAAAAGTTCCCCTTAAAGTATGCTTTTGACATTTTTTTTTTAAGTTATCCTAACTTTCATTAAAAATTAAATTTATTAAAACATAGTACACACAAGTATCCAACTAAAACAATTTATGGATAATACATGGATCCTACATTACTTATGAAATTACGATTTTAAATAATTTTGTAATGTTAAGAATCCACCTATAGTGTGTCATGAAATGTCTCCTAAGAACTCATTACAAATATCACAATTCGTGACTTATTAAATAGAATCTTTCACAGTTATGGAAACTAAAACGCAGAACAATATCAACACTATCTCTAAACTAGAAGAAATTTCAATCACTTTGGATTAGTTGAATTTTGGCTCAGTGTTAAATTTTTAATGTAACCAAGATATAGGTAATCAAAATATTTTTGTGTAATCTTATGCTTACCCAGGGGCCTCGGGCGTCAAGGGCCTCCCAAATCCATACATTAATTTATAAAATATTTACTTTTTTTTCCAATTGCAGCTCTGAGAATTTTCAAGTACAAAACACAAATTTCATTTTAAAAGATTAACTAAACTCTCTGAAAAACAAATATCATTTTTAACACACAGAACTCAATTCTTTCGCAAAGCTAACCTCAACCGCTATTAAATAATAAATAATATTTTGATTTTAATAGCAATGAACTTAAATCATATCTAAACTTTAGTGGTTTAAAATAATCAGTTCTAACTGTCATGAGCTAAATTTTCTTCTGTATTCAAAGTCTTTTCTTTTAACTTTGAGTAAATAAGAAAAACAAACCCAAAACTGACATCTTTTTAGATTTATTGAAAAAACACTTTTCACTTGTGAAGTTGAATGTATTCGATTTGATATTAAGTTGTGTGTAGTACAACTTAAAAAGATGTAAAAGAAACTAACTTGATAAATTTGACACTCTTTCCATAAGTCTTAAAGTATTATAACAAGTTGCTAAAGTTATATAAAAGAGTTTTCCGTACAAAAAAAGTAGTTTTATTAATTAAGGTACAAAATTTAGAATTGACGGAGTTAAGAATTTTCTTCTATTTAAAACCTAAGGGGCGAAAATATTGTTTATGCATTACACATATGATTCACCATCAGTTCTATTTGAATAATATTGCAACGATTCGAATGGGACCCCCTAATTTATCTTTTTCCAGGGCCCCAATAAGTCATGATCAGGGCCTGCTTTAGAAGGGAATAAATAAAAGCAATTTGTTTAATTTAAAGGGTTTGTGATACATACCGTTTTAACTGTTTGTTTTATTTGGATATTTTAAAACATTGTTTTCTGAAATGAACTGATTTGATCAAGCAAAAATTCAAGTAACGCCCTCGGGGACATATGTGAGGACATTTAGTTTTTTATAAAAAATGACAATTTTTTATAAAAAACAAACAGCCAAACCATAAAATTTTTACAACTCTTGTTGAAAAATTCTGTAGTGAAAAATTTATTATCAAATTTTTGTTCTTTTTATTATTGACAGTAATTATAATTATAAAAAACTAAATGTTCACGTATGTGGCCAAGGGAGTGAAGAGGATAAACTTTTAAGTATGCATTTGTTTATTAACACTTGGTTCACAGAAAAATTTTCCCTTCCTTTATCTTTTTATTATAAGAAAGGGTTTGCTCCATTTTGTTTAAATCTTCTGTAATACAGTTGGCTCTCTGTTTAACGACTTTCACGAATCCTCGAAAAATCGTCCTTAAACGAATTTGTGGAAAAATAATATTTGAAAAACATTTCCCTTCACAGTTTACAGGCTTAGGACTATCAATACATATCTCAATATAGTGGCGTGTTTAGAAATGTTTTATTTATTTATTTAAATTTATTTTGTGTTTCCTTTCTTTCTTTTGTTTTTATTGATACAGATAGACTACATATTTTTACTGCACAAATACAAATTGCATTAATTATACTGCATACAGGAACAACAATACAGCATACAATGTTGCTTAAAGTACAATAAAAATATTTATAATACATTTAATTAAACAAATTAAGTTTTTAAAAAATCAAAAAGTGTAGATTGTTTCAATGGTGGTCTAGTTTTAAGTACTCTTGCTTCAAGCTTTTCAAAAAGGTTGAATAGTCATCTTCCATATTTGATGAAACAATGTACTGGCGAAGGATATCCAGGGCAGAATTCACATCTGAGTAAGAAGGAGGTGGTGTCTTGCTTTCTGTATCATCAGCTTCATCACCATCTTCTGCATCTGCAGTTGCATTTTTATTTGTGATGGCTTCATAAATTTGATCTAAACTTCTGAAGTCAGTCGTTAAAACGTCTTCTTCACAGGGCTAAAGTTCATTACATCCTTCTCCTTTATCTATACTCATCTGAATTGCAAGAAAATAACTTGTTTTCCTATCAGAGGAAGTTCCCTCATTTAACATGTTTAAAAGGATCGGGGGAAAAAAATCGTCGTTAAGTAGAAACAATTTCGTCTTTAGATAGAGATTTTTTTTACTTAAAGGATCAGGGACCGCAAAATATTGTCCTTAAATAGAGATCGTCGTTAAGTAGAGCGACGTTAAACAGAGAGTCGACTGTATTTGTAAGTATGATTCTTTTACCTTCTATCTGTATTATAATACAGATACTGTATTATAATACAGTAGACTCCCCCAAATCTGAACATCATCACAGATGTAAACAATGAAATTTTAATTCAGATGTAAGATCAAAATTACAGATTTTTTTATTTTGTTATTTATTTTCAAGCTTTTTCATGAAGGAAGTATAAATTTCTTTCTGAAAAAATTCATATTACTGATATCTTTGGTAATCACAATTCTTTTACCAAATATATTTATGTATTAATAAAGCGTTTTTGGTTTTTATACCTGGCTAAACCTGAAATAAAGTTTCTTTATTTTATTATTCTGATGTGAATTAGTACAGTACCTGTAAGAGGAAACTTGCATTGAAAAATTCCAGAAAAATGTGTTTTCATTGTGCATATTTAATTGTACATTATTAATTATTTACTTGGCATTTACTTTTAATAATTTAATCATTTTTAAAATCATCCTTTTTTTTTTTTTTTTTTTTTTTTTTGTTTATTGCTTATATATTTTAATATTCTGTTATTTTTAAGCATTCATTATAATTTTGATTGCATTATAACATTCAAATTATGTTTCTATAATGTAAACAAAGCAATGACCAGAAATCTGCAAAATTCTAAAATCCACACAATTTCTGGTCCCAAGCAGTGTGGATTTGAGGGAGTCTACTGTATTCACATTTGAGTGTTGAAGAATAAAAAATTTAAGTTCAAACATTCTATTTGCAATCGATTTGAAACCAACAAAATAATTTTTAAGAGTTTGTAATCTGTTCAGAATCCAAACACAGCAAAACAAGAGAAAAAGAAATAAAGAAACACACATATATATATATAGATTTTATTTCAACACTCCAGTTTTTACAATTTTTAGTAAATTTCATGCTGCAGTCATAAAATAATTTACATCCGTACTTAAAAAATTTTCAATTATTCAATGAAATGAAGAAACTTTTTATTTTTCCTTTTATATTTCCTATAATTGTTATACACCTTTGATTACAATTACAAAAAATCAATGAGTAAATAATTATATTAATAAATAATTTTATCTACATATTTCACGTATGTGCCTTAGTGGGTAAAGACTTATAACTATAGTATATAATTTTTTACATTAAAGATCTAGAGAAATATAATCTGATGAAACAGAATAGTAAAAATTATTTTAAAAAAGCAAAGAATTTGAGCTAACCCTCCACCAATTTTTAAAATAAGAATATTGAGTGTTATTAAATATTTAATGTTGCACTACGTATTTACTTTTTATTGTTGAAGAAATAAAAAGCTTTGATCTCAAAATGCAGTTGCATATTCCTGTTTATATTTATTAGGCATCAATAACTCTAAATTTATTTTTTAAATTTAAATTTAAATCTCCAATCCAATTAAATCTCCTTTTATGTTTCCTTAATGAAACTTTACTGAATGCAGTACAGAACCATTTATCCGGAATGCTTGGGGTCAGATGTATTCCGGATAACTGATTTTTCCGGTTAACTGGTTGTGCATGAAAGCAGCATCCATTTGATAAGTTTTGTGGAATATATGTGGTTGTGGCATTATTTCTGATATTAAATTATTAGATTACTTGGATTAAAAATCAATGCAAGAAAGATCAAAAGTTAACCAGAGTTTAAAAAAGGTAAATTATGGGAATCCCTTAGGAACAAAAATTCTTCTGTTTCCTCTGCATAAAAATTAAAACATCTAAAATAGAACTAAATATACTTTCTTTTCAAATACTAGATGTTTTCATCAAATTATACAATTATTTTAAGCAAAGTCTATGTCAAACTGACAGTATATGACACCTTTTTCTGCAAAGATTCTGAAATCAGTCTATCAGAAATACCATTCCAGATAACTGGTTTTCCGGTTAACTGGTTTCCGGATAAATGGTTCCATACTGTAATGCATTTTGATAGTTTTTACTTCAGCATAAAATATAATTAAGACTAATATTACTGCTTTCTATAAAATAACTGTTTTTGTAAGACTTATTAGAATTTGTACAATATGTTACTGTATACAAAATTATGTAATAAAATTATCTTACTTTCATTGAAAATTACTTCGATACTTTCTTCTTAGTATAAACTTTCCAGGGCAGTGGTTTTGCTATAACCCTTTATGTCAGCTATATTCATTTTTTTTCTATAACTAAAATTTCTGCCATACATTTTAATTTAATAGTTCTTTGATCAGTCTGCTTTAATAAATGGTATTTCACATACTCCTGAATAATTATCAAAATTAATTGAGTCAATTTTAGCACATACAATGTTATTGTAACCGCTAAGGCTGTATTTTAATTTCTCAAACATTTTGGAAAATGTTGAAGTGTATAAAATTTGTATTTCTGCAAATTATATTTGTTTTCAGGCTCATTATTTTTGGCAGTAGTCATGGTTAATTTATATGTTGCACTTTAATATAACTTCTTATATAAGTATGTAACAAAAGCTACTTAAAAATGTAAAAAAAATTGTAGAATTATACCTGTAAATTTTTCTTACATTTTTTTTTAAATTGAAAATTTTCAATTTTACTATGAAAATAGCATTTTCATTGGTTAAATCATTTTTCTTCATGAAAACACTCAATAATATGTCAATAAGATACTGTAAAACACTCAAATAATAATAGTAATAATAAAAAAGTACTTCAAATGTTATAGAGTTCACTTAAATTAAACAAATTGACTGACTAAAAAATTGGTTTTAATAATTTTTCTTCTTAAACTATGGTTTCAATTACACAAAAGTTATTTTGGATGTATATTTGTTGTTTTGAGTATCGAGCACTGCACCAGAATTATAAGTGACTTAATTAATTTCAGTATAGTGATGTCACTCTGTGTTTTAATTTCAACAACAGTGCAACGATTTTATTTGGATAAAAAATTATTAATAAATTTAATAAATAGCTTTAAGGGAAATGTTATGGCACAATTGTTCGCTCCTTAAAATATTTCACTTCAAGATTTCTTAAAATCATAGTTAAAAATTAATGAAGAATTAATTTATTTTACTGGACAAATGTCTGTTTTATGTTTGGATAATTTTTATTTTAAACGAAAGATAGGCAAACTAAAAAAAAAAAAAAATAATCCAAAGAATATTTCCTGTTTAAGAGACAGTTTTCTTAAAGGCTTTTTAGTTTTCTATGTCTACTTATGATATGATGTAAGCTTCAGCATGCTTTCTCTTACTTTGAATATCTTTAAAATTGCAATAATTATTTAATTATATTGAACTTGAAAATCACCAATTTACCCAAAATTCTTGGCGAGACTGGTCAAGCTTTTTGAGGGGGAAATGACAGGCCTTTTCTGTACCTAACGCAATACAGTCAAGAATCCATAATCCACAATTTTCTATAATTCACATTGCTTAATGAATGTAAACAGTTAAACAAGTTTACAAATTTTTGATCCCAAACTGATTTTTTAAAAGAAATATTGGAAAAATTTAAATATAAAAGTAAATATAATCAATTTTTTAATAAAAGAATTTGAAAAACGCATTTTTTGAAATGGCATATTAAATTAATTGTATTTCATATTTTTCTTTTTATATTATAACTGAATATGGAATTAAAATACTATCCAGAAATAAGAAAATGACATATAATCCATAATACTCCATAATCCGTAATATTCTATAATCTGCACAACCTTTGGTCCTTACTTGTGCGGATTAAAGAACTTTGGATGTATTAGTACATATAATGGGTAACTCACTATGTGAATCTCAAGATCTGTTGTTCGTGAAGTGCCTACACGGCAGTGTTGAATCAGGGTTTTCTTGATTATACCAAGATCAAGATATATCAAGATGGTAAAGATATATCAAGTCAAGGTTATATCAAGATGGCCTTGGTTGAATTCAGAGGGTGGCCCGGAGAAGGATATCCCCCCCCCCCTCTCTTGGAGCAACAAAAAAGTCTCCCGGATAAAAATGAGTGAATTCAACACTGTTTCACAGGGAATATTGTATGCATGCAACCCACGAAATGCATGTTGATGAAATTATTTTATGGCAATAGAGAGCAGTATGGAACACTATTAATCGAACATGTATCGAAAAGGGATTTGATATCATCGCGTCTACCGAAAATTTCATCGTAAAATGGCAGCATATGGCTGGTTCCATAAATTCGTGTTTGAGTGTTTTATCGCCACTTTCACATGGTATTTTTACTATTTCAATTCTTAAAAGGATATTTTTGAATCTAATTTGCTTTACTTCTCTTTTAATTCCCAACATGGCAAAGAAATTTTAATTATTAAAAGAAATTTGTAAGTTTTTGTGTAGTTGATATAGGCCTAATGATTATCATTTAAGCAATGTTTCATTTGAAGGTAAATTATTTAAAGTTATGGAATTTATGCATATCTATTTAATGTATTTCTTTAATACTGCTTTTATGCAAGATTTGTCCATTTTAATGTCATTTTGCAGTAATTTAAATGTGTTCTTTTTTTTTTCACTCTGTAAATACTATTTTAGAGAGTAATTTCAATGCTTAAGTTACATTTTATTATTATTATTACCATTATCATTAAGATGTAAATTATTTGCATTCATTGCTCAATTTCTTTTAATAGAATTTTTATAATGAAATTTAATACCTATTTTTTGATTAAATTCATATAGATTTAAACTATGAATATCTGAAAGTCTTTCCTTATTTCAGACTGAAATTTATCTATAAGAGCTAACATACTTATACATATTTAAATTTTCCATAATACGTTTATCAATTATTAAGTACCTTAAAACCAGGGTTCGGTGATAGATATTTTTTGCTGTGTATCATGATATATGTCCTATATTTGTTTTCAAAGTATCATAAAGTGTGACATTTTCATATATTTAATATTTATTTTCAAAATATTGTGCATGATATTTTTCGTATTTTCAGTCAATATAAGTCTGAATGAATTTTTGGCTGAATCCTAGAACAAGCGGTTACATTGAATTTGATGAAGCAATAAATCACTTCTTCTTGCTGTATAACTTTGTTATGTACATAGTGGCTATGCCTAATTTAATTTTTTTTTTTTTTTTTTTTTCTGATCGTTGGATTTCTTAAAATTAGTATTTTGTTGAGACGCGGTCTTTTTTGCATATTTTGAAATATAACCTTCAAAATTAATCTCTGTTAAGTGAAGACAAAAATTAAAAAATAAAAGTAAGTGAATTTTTATTTATTTTATATTGTAAATCTAGAGATTTCTGTGTCAAATTTGTGTATTAGATTGCAATTATAGAAATTTTAATATATTGAGCTAGACAATTAAAACTGGAATTATTGACAAATTTAAAATTAGAATTATTGACAAATTTAAAACCAGATTTTTATTATGAATCTAAAACCAGAGTTATTGACAAATTTAAAACCCAAGTTATTGACAAATTTAAAACTTCAATTTGGAATTGAATTTCCTTTACAAATGTTAAAAAATATGTTGTGGAACACAAAAAATGGTAAAAATATTGAAAATCAAGAAAGAAAAATTTATTTATATTAGGCTAACTGTTTTAAATCAAAATCCTCTTATGATTAATGATTATGATGAATCCTCTTAAAAATTTTCCACAGAATAAAATAAAATAAACAGGATGGAATGATTTTAGTAGTAAGTTCATGAAAAATCAACCATTTTTGCATTCAATGCTTATTTTGCCAATGAAATTTTTGTTGTAACTGTCTAATAAGGAATCGTCCAGTGCAACACAAGCAATGTGAGTAGGGACAACTTTGTTTTTCATGTTGCCATATTTTGGATTGGCAGGTGTCATAAAAATTATCAAGTTAGATGTTTTGCTTTTTTTGTTGTTGTTGTTTATTCTGTAGAATTTTTCAAGTGTTATTGGCTGTGTCATTTTTAGAGATGGAAAATAGAGTTACTTTTGTTTAACAGATTGAATCGTTCAACACTTGCACAGGTTTCAACAACTTGTTATTTTCATAACGTATAACTAATCACTGTGTATGCTATCAGCAGAAGTTTTAATTGGAAGTCCTTTAAACAAGATGTTTGAAATAATTTTGGGATGTAAGTATAGATGCTGTTTTCTGCTGGGATGAATCCACACCATTAAAATCAGCTTGTGGTTAGAAACTTATTGCTACTTTTCAGTTAGCCGGGCACCAGTGTTGTATATGCATACATATATTGTACAAATATACATATATATCCACATATATGTATATGTATACATATGTCTATATGCATGTATGAAAGGATAAAAACCCTTTAAAATTCCAAATTAAATTTCAAAAATTTAAATTAAAATCCGAAGTCTCTTTCTTCCAACTTTAAATCTATTTCTAAAACCAGTTTCTCCCCTTGTAACTTTGTTTCCCAGCAATACATCTTATTACTTTCAGATATCATTTTCGGATGATCTTTAAGAGTAAAAATGCTGACGTTCGGAATATTCTCATTCAGTTGTGGTTAGCCAATTCCCGGGCCGGCCAAGCCCAGGTCTGGCATCTGAGCCTGGACAACCAATCAAAAGCTAATCAACCAATTAAAGAAATGTTCCACCCAAATTTACAACTATTTAATCGAAGCATTTTTATCTAACAGCTTTTTAATCGACAACCAAATTCGTAAATCTCTTTAATTCAACTCTTCCAAGACAGATGAAATCATTTCAGATTTCTCCCCATAATAGCTACTCAATGCATTATTAAAATTATGAACAAAGATGGCTGACATTGTTTCCTAGCTTCTTAATAACTTACAAACACAACAGATCTCTTGTTTATTGTGCCATATTGGTAATCTATAGGATCCTGTTCCGAATAATATTTAAGTACCGTAATTTCCAGTAGATAAGGTGCACCGTTGTATAGGCCGCACCAATAAAAATCAAGAGATGAAAATTCAATTTTCATCAGATAAGCCGCACAGACAAAAATCCATAATCTATTTACATTAAAGGATTTTGTTAATTTAATGCACAGCGAACAGAAATGCATTCTTTAAATATATTTAAAGAAAAGAAATATTTTTAATAAATAAATAAATATAACTTGCCAATATTTATTTATACTTACGACGATGTAATTAATTTTTTTATGTTGAATTAAGTCGCTTCGTATTTAGGTATGCCCTAGCAGGGCCAAAACTAGCCTGTTTTTGCATTTGAAACAAACATAGTTTTTGGTGCCCCCCTCCCCCCCCCCCCCCCCCCCCCCAGTCTCTTCATACACAATGGAAGTTATCGACTGCAGATACCCTATGCAAAAAAGAAAAAAAAAAAATCCTTAAAAAAAAAATAATCATAATTAAAATGCTAGCAAGAAATATATAAACAACGCTCTTCTAGGATTAACATTAGCTTGAGCATTAAGAGCCTACATTAGTCTCGTGAAGAAACTGGAAAACTAATGTTAAGCCTATGAGAGCGTTCTTTTTAAAATTTCTCACTTGCATATTAATAGTTTTAAATGATTTTTACTTTCACAAATTTGAAAAGAATGACCGTACCCTATTCTTAAATTATGCTTACGATTAGAATGTGGAATCGTTGGTACCATGCCCTTTTTGGGTCCATTTTTGAAACACTGCATCTATATTTATTACAAAAAAGTAAAATGGTTTTCTTTTTAATGCAATGAATCGTATTTCGCATATCCCTGCCATCAACTTTACAATAACATCATTCATCTTTTGGTCACTAAATCACATCTTTGAGAGTTTTTTTGGAAGATTTGTTGCTTTTATAAGAAAACGGGAAAATGCTGTCCAATTTCTAATTTCTCGGTGTGTGAATTCTAACACTTGCAAGTTTTATGCATTTACGAATGAAAATGTCTTTGTGAATTTATCAGAAAGTGGGAAGTTTAAATTTCAGAACCTTTAATTCGGTTTTTTAGTCTTTCTGGTATTTTGATGGTCCTGATTTTCCATGTTTCACTATAATAGCAACATTTAACATTGCTCTCAAATCACTCACTACTATCTTTTATATTCATTAAGTCACTTATACTTTTTTTAATGCATGAAATTTCTAGGTATTCTTATAAAGGTGGTTCTCAAATCCCCTACTCAACAACGTGAAGCTTTCTTACACATTTTGTGACTCATTTTTGAATGTAAAACGATATAATCGGCAGGACTGACTATTGAAACGGTTTGGAATCAAAATTTTTCCTTTTTTTGATAAATAATTTATTGAGTTATAAGTGATTTTGATAATGTGATAACAGTTTTTCTCCTGTCACGCTTGCAGAAATTCAGTTCAAAATGCCTATTTTGACAGTATTTTCTGAAAGATCTTTTGCCTTAACCAAAAAAATGAAAAACGTCTTTCGACTATATGGTTTTTGAATAGCAACACCTGCCAATTGTATACGTTTTTTAACTAAAATGAATTAAAATATGTGCCAGAAAGTGGCTTCTTTGGATTAGAGAACAGCCTTAAGATAAAAAAGAATAGTTTTTTTTATTTTTTATATATCGGTAATACAGAATCTGTTAGAAAATTATGTCAAAGTTAGTTGTTTAAACTGATTTTAATCAGGGAAAGGTCATCATCGAGAATCTCATCATATAATGTATTTATGGGAAGACAAGAAATGCTATTCGATTTCAAAGAATTTGACTAATAATGTCAAATTTCATATTTTTACTTACAAAAATGATTTCGCAAATGTGTCAGAAAGTTTCGCATTCTCTAACAACGCAAAATATTTTATTAACCTTAAAGTTACATTACTAAACTTTAAAATATTTTATTGAGCATTTAACGTAAATAGCAATGAAAATATGTTTCTATCGCAATTCAAAATAAGAAACTTCATTCTAGAAATTTAATCTATGTTTGCACCTAATATTCAAAACAAATAAAAAGAAACCGCTTTATGCCATTTAATATGCATGACTACTTTACTTAATTGTAAACGCAATTGAAAATTGACATGAGAAACCGAAGATTAACAGGCGATATTTTGTTATGAAACCATTTGTCCGAAAGGAAGAAAGAAAATTGCCATTTCTCAGTTTGTGAGTTTCAATTGTCTGTGACTTTTAAAGTTTTTTTTTTAAATGAAATTTATGAGAAAACTGGTAAATTTGCTTTTTGCTAAGAAAAAAAGTCGTTCACAAAAAACTGTAGCCCTTCTGTTTCTAGAAATTGTTTTGTTTCATACTTCTTATTTCAGTCATTTTACTGTTCTCGCAAATGCCTTTTTACTTGTTATATACTTTTGTTCTTTTAACAGCATGGTTTCTTACAAAGTGCTTATCTTAAATATTTTTCACTTAAGTTACTAACGGAAATTTTTCCTTCATTCATAGAATTCTTTGGCAATTTGTGCTTGCTCTAAGCAAAAATAGAGAGAAAAGCAGCTGAACAGAATTCTTCACTTCATTAGCATTTGGAATTGCAATAACTGAGTGCATAAAAAACAGAAGGTAGATTTGCTTATTTTTATCCTTTTTCTAAACATTTTTTCAGTTTTATATAATTATTTTTATGTAAAAATGCACATTCCACTTTTACTTCTGATTATCCGTACAGTATTCTGATACTTTATTTAAATATATATTTGATTATTCATATTTATTTAACATATCATTTATGTACTTTATTTTAATTGTTGTACCTTTTCAGCTAACTCTTTCGTCATGACAATTAGAAGTAAATATATAGAATATAATTAAACTTCTTACATTCG
Organism: Maratus speciosus; assembly: GCA_963932465.1. Lineage (NCBI taxonomy): Eukaryota > Metazoa > Arthropoda > Arachnida > Araneae > Salticidae > Maratus > Maratus speciosus. The sequence continues at coordinate 52,453,181 of OZ010799.1, read as the reverse complement.
ATATACAATGTTATAAAAGGTAGAAGAGTAAATGACTTAATTTTCAAGATTAAGAAGCTATGTGAATATGCTAATTTAGCAAACATTTGTTTAATTTATATTTTCTTAAAGCAAAAATATGTGAAATTTGTATAGTTATTTTTTCTAAAAAGTACTGACTGATTTTAAATTTCAATAACTCGCAAACAGTGACAGATATTTAAAAATTTCTTGCAGTAGGGTTATGCATGATCTCAGGAGTTTTTTTACCGTGATTCTCAAATTTATTTCGAATTACAATACAAACAATAGATGGCACTGCAAGCAATAAGAGCTAAATTCAAGCTTGATTTTTCGGCCTTTCTCTTCTCTCATGTAAAAAAAGTAGATTAAAATGTTTTGAGTGGGTCCCGAAGTACCAAAATCAGGTCTGGATTTAGCACATATTGCTCGCAGCGCCATCTATTGTTTGTAATTCGAACTAAATTCAAGAATCACAGTAAAAAAACTCCTGGCATTATACATAACGCTCCTGTTAGGATTTTTTTAAATATCTGTCACTGTTTGCGTTGAATTTTAAAATCAGTCATTCCTCTTTAGGACACCCGGTATATAACATTACAAAAATCCTGATTTTTTTTCTTGTCACGAAAAAAATAAGTCCTTCTCTGAGAAATTTGCAAAATGTATCACAGAATCCTCTATTCTAAAGAAAAATAAATAATGCTTCTGTTGCCATAATTGAATTTATTGTAACTGGGGAACTTTGTTTGCTCTGGCCATTCTCCAAACACAGGAAAAACTAACTACTTTAGATCATTTAAAAATAAAATACAAAAATAAGTACCGTATATACTCGCGTATAAGTCGAGGAATTTCTGACAATTTTCGGTAAGCAAATTTGGGGGGGTCGACTTATACGCAAGTCAGTTAAAAAAAGCAAAAACAAAAACTTTGAATGCTGCAAAATTATGGCTTTTTATGTGTATGAATAAAAAAATACTACATAAAATGTACAAATAATAATAATTTATCATTTAAAAAAAAATTCAGTGATTTGTTTTTGTTTATACTTACTACCTTTTCGCACTGGCAAGTGAAATCTTTGGTTTGATTTTGGGAAAAATTGAAGTAAAAAGTTAGGGGTCGACTTATGCGTGGGTTTTTGATTTTTTCCAGAATTTTCATTCGAAAGTTAGGGGGTCGACTTATACGCGAGTATATACGGTAATTTTGTTAAACTTTCATTTTCTGTGCTAACCCTCAGGTATATGACAAATTTTAAAAAATACGTATTACAGTAGAACATCTTTATAAGGCAAACCTAAAAACGCAACGTTGTGTGTTATATAGAATTTTGAGTTATATGGATCTCATTTCACACATCATTAAAGTTACCTTGCAAACATGTCCAAATACAGTAGACTCCCTTAAATCCGCGACCCTAAAATCCGTGTATTTTTTTCAGTTTTAAACAATGAAATTTACACTTAAGTTGCAGGAACAAAATTCAAGATGGTGCCTAAATCAGTGACTACCGCAATGTTTATTTTACTAAATTTTTTGTTAATCATTTTCTTTTGGCTGTTACAGCTGATTTATAACTAAATAAATTTACATTATTAATAAGATAATAATCTGTGGTCCACATAGTGCTAAGAATGAATAATGACGTATCGATTTTACGATCGCTTTACCACTAGATGGCAGCATAGGACTTTTGGAATGGAATTAAATCGATTTCATCAGTAACAATTTAATATTTTTCTAAATTTTTATTTTACATAATTATTTTAATAATTACTTACTTTTAAACTAATAAATTATTTTAATGTTTCACTTTATTGTAAGCATTCATTATAATTTCTCTTGCTTAACTACCAGTCAAATTAAGGTTTCAAAAATGTAAACAAATCAATGACCAGAAATCTGCAAAATTCTAAAATCCACACAACCTCTGGTCCCAAGCTGTGCTGATTTGAGAGTCTACTGTATAACTGAAACATATCAAAATACATTAGAGTAGCTTTATACTGCAATCCTTGTCACCAGGAGTTTTCTAAATTGTAAATGTTTACATTATATAGATCATTCCACGTTGTTAAATTTACTTTATAAACATGGTCCAAACATAACTGGAACAAATCATTCATTATACACTGGAAATCTGCAAAATTCTAAAATCCACACAAGGCCTTATCCCAAGTTTTGCTGATTTCTGGGAGTCTACTGTATTACTCATTTTAAAAAACACATTTTCAAAACTTTTTATTGTAATAAGAGCTATTTTTTCATAAAAAAGCTCTGAATGAAGAAGACAAAGATGAAATACTGTATTAATTTTAGCTCTCTAGAGATTAGCAATTTTTGTACAATGTGAGAATTCATGTACTTCTTAACTGCAAAATTCATTGTTTACACCTGAGAAGTTGCATTTAAAGATCTTCTACTGTATTTATTTTTTTTTAAATGCCAAATGTTCAAAAGTCATTATCCTTGCTTATAACTACAGCTGTCCATGTTGTTCGTAAAGTTAAATAAATTAATAATAAACACATTCCACCAACTACAGCTCATATTCAAAATATTAGAATAATTACATTTTTTTTACAAATTGAAAATATCGTTTGGTAATTTAATGTCTTTTAATGCAAATATGCAAACAATATTTTTATTAAGAACTTATTGTTGATTAAACTTATTTATTATCTTCAAATTAATATAATTTTTGAAGAGATTAATTGAAAAAAAATTATTTTGAAAAGTCAAAATATTACAATATTTATTCAAGTGGTTCAAAATATTAGAATATTTCACATTAATTCTCCTTTAATTATCACCAATTCATAACTGGTGGCATCATTGATTAAATTCGGATGATTTTATTTAAAATCAGTATTCTTTTTGCAGTTTGTTTGCTTTTTCGTCATAAAATGGGTTGTGTGAGTCATATTCCTGAATCTATTAAACTTCGTATGGTTGATTTGTACGGCACAGTAAAAATCAATATTATATAGCGAATTATTTACATTGTTCGCAATCGAGCGTTAGTAAAATACTAACACAATATTTAAAAAAAAAATGGAAATTTTCAAAATAATCGCTGAAATGGCAGCCGAAAACCAAAAACATTTGCTAGAGATGACAGGAAACTGAAGCATATAGTTAAGAAAAACCGGCTGAATCCCAAAACGGCCGAGACACTTGGCATCGTTCAATTTGGCGAGGCAAAAATGGATCTTTGTTGTTACCAGTTCGTTTCGTAAATTCTTTCCACGCCTACAGTTGTGTGATCTTGAATTTGGATTGGTTGATTTCTTGTGTATTGGATGGCTACGCCAACCTTTGACAACTCAACTCCGCATGTTTTGTAATTTGTGTACAACGAGGTGTAGAAGAAAGACGTTTTGTAATTGTAAAATTAAATAACGGTAAGGCAAGAGTTTGTTATTGTTAATATTTTTTGCTGTTTTTAGTTGTAAAATTTGAAAGTTAAAGTACCTGTGTAATTTAGTTTGAAATTGTGAGTATTTGTTCATTTTTTTTGCTGGAAAATTAAAAGAAGTTTATCGACGACTAGAAATTTACGAAATTATGGCAATTCAACATTTTATAGAGTTGGTTTTCAAGAAAGGAGATGTTTGTTAAGGTATGTTAATAATTTTATGTATTTTTTATTATAGTGTTTTATATTAGCCGTTTATTGTATATTACTCATGTATGCTGACCTTACGAGTTTTGTACATTTTGATATTGCTACGCAGCATGAAGTGCTGAATTTTGATATTGCTACGCATTGAGAACTACTGAATGTTGATATTGCTATGCAGCAAGAACTGCTGAATTTTGAGATTGCTAGGTAGCGAGAACTGCTGAACTTTGAGATTGCTACACACCGAAAACTGCTGGTGACAGTGATTTTTTTTTTTTTTTTTCGGTTAATGAACGCGAATAAAAATACATGTTCACTGATTGCCGCTTTAATGAGTTTCCTGCGTTTTTCAGATTGCTGCAGAACTAGGTTGCTGTATTCAGTGATATATATTATTTTTTTATGAACGCGAAGCGTTCATACTTCTTTATATTAGAAATGAATTGTTCAATGTTTACTATAATATAGGCACGTACTTACAATATTAAATGACCCCATGATTTTTTCTGAGAGAAATGAAAATTTTAATCATTATATCGTTACTCTTATTTGGAAAGGTACTTTAAAAATTTCACATTTTCAATAAACTTACGTTGAAATCGTTTGTTTTATTTTGAATCTCATAAAAATCAGCTTTCCTGTGTTTTCTAATACGCCGTTATTTATAAATGTTGTATTTCCCATGATTCCAGGGTGATGACGTAGTAAAAACAGTCTGGAAGCATTCAGGAAAGTGGACCAATCACGTTAGTTTTCAGGTTGCCACATTTTAGATTGGCGTATGTGGCTTATTTATCGCTTGTCAGAAAAGTCGCCAAATGTGGTGTCTCGGCTGTTTTGGGAATGTGCCGAAAAACCATTTTAAAAGTGTGTGATTCTTGCACCGAAAATGGAAAGAAGAAGGAGTTGAAGTTTCTATATCGACAACATTAAGACATCTCCATAAATTTAAGTTTGAATCTCGTCTACCGAAAACGAAACCTCTCATGACGGCAAAGCACATTTACAGTAAAGGTTTACGAAACCTCTCATGACTGCAAAGCACATTTACAGTAAAGGTTTACGAAACCTCTCATGACTGCAAAGCACATTTACAGTAAAGGTTTCCATTACAACGCTCTTTAGTTGATATATAATGTGCATGATCTGCCTGGTTTAAATTTCTTTTAGTCTGAAATTTGATTTTCATTTGAAATATTCTTTTAGTCGTTTACACTTTTTCAAACAGGACCTGATACCCAATATAAAAAAAAAGGCACTTGTGGAACAAACACCTTCCTGGTTCACTTGCCCCATTTTTATGGGGCAAGTGGACCCGTGGGAAAGATAAGATGAAATATGCATTTTTTTTTTTTTTTTTTTAGATATTAAAATGTAATTTTGGACATTTCTGTCTGATAGAGGGAACCTAACTGAACACATTTACAAAAGTTCAGACTTTAATTCAAATGAATATTAGCCTTTTGAAGCTGAATTGCCAAAATCTCCTGAGTCCCATTGTAAAATCATGGCCCAGTTGTTTCTCGTAACCTTATTTAATTTCTTGTCATTTAAAGAAAAAATCTTAGTGAGAAAAAAATTGTTTGCGTTGCAAGTAAGAATACATAAAAAAATCTCTTTCAGAAATGATATATAATTGAACTTGATTAATATGAGAAGTTATAGATTTAAAAACAATCCTCAAATTTATTGTATGTTGCTTGTAATCGTGAAAATAATAAAAAAAAATCTTAAAAGAATTATACATAAGAAAATTATTTACTGCTACAATAGACTATCCACAACCCTAAAATCCGCACATCATCGCAAATGTAAACAGTGAAAATTTCAGTTTAGACATAATGGGAAAAAATTAGACTTTTTTATTTTTTATATCATTCCATATACATTTTAAAATGTAATTCTTGTTCACATGATTGAACTCATGCCTTTTCTTTAAGGAAGTATAAATTTATTTCTGGAAAAAAAATATGGTATTGCTGGATACTGGTGATTACAATTTTTTTACTAGTTGTATTTTGGTTATTAAGTCTGCCTAAACCTGGAATAAAGCTTCCTAATTTTGTGATTTTGATTTAAATTAGTAGTGTATCTTTATGAGGCAACTTTCAGTGAATAAATAAAAAAAAGTTATGCAAATCTTTATTGTGCATATTTAATGATGCATTATTAATTATTTACTTGATCTATTTACTTTTTTAACTATTTAACTTTTAAGATTTATTACTATTTACTCTTTTAATAATTTAACCATTTTTAAAATTTGCTTAATTTTTATTACTTTACTTTATTACTTCATTTTTTATTTAGTTATTTTAATATTTTACTCTACTATAAGCATTCATTGTAGTTTCGATTACAGCCTTGCATTCAAATATTGTTTAAAAATATAAACAAAGCGACGACAGGAATTCCTCAAAATTCTAAAACCTGCACAACCTCTGTCCCAAGCTGTGCGGATTTGAGGGCGTCTACTGTATTAGCTGACCTGATGATCTCAGTGCAAAAATTAACCCTTTGTTATTACCCCTTTGTAAATTAACCCCAACAACTCAAAATATTTACTCAGATTTTAGAATACATTATTCAGGGTTCGCACAGACTCCTTAGACTCCTTGGAAACTCCTTAGAAATGAAAACATTCCCAAGTAGTACTTAGAACTACTTAGATAAGCAAACCACTCCTTAGAAACTCCTTGAATTGTATTACGGCTTCGGATGCAAGCGATGTTGCTGCCGAGGGGAAAAAATCGTGATTGTAAAACACACGGTAAATCCTTTATGCACGTCATTCTTCTGAAGCACAGCATTGATTGGTTAGGATAATCTTAATAGCAGGACTCCCACTAGGTCCGTTTTTCGATTATTAGGTCCGTAAAGTCCATTTTTCGATACTGTTAACCGACCTTTATTTTAAATTTTATCGATGTCTGGCATTTAGCCAAGAATCTCGGAAAAATCGCGCTTTTTGCGAATATGGACCAAAAAATACCGTCAAATTTCGTCAATCGATTGCGGAAAAAATTCGTAAATTTTGTCAAAGAATCGTGAAAAAACGCGAATTTCTCCAGCAGATCACGGAAAAACTCGAATTTCTTCAAAAGATCATGAAAAAGATGCGAATTTCTTAAAAGACAGCGAAAAAACACGAAATTACTCAATGGGTAACGAAAAAAAAACGCGAATTTCGTTAAAAGATCGAGAAAAACGGCGGATTTTCCCAAAAGATCGCGAAAAAAATGCGAATTTCCTCAAAAGATCGCGCAAAACACTCAAATTTCCTCAAAAGATCGCGAAAAACACACAAATTTCCTATAAAGATCCGAAAAACACGATAATTTCCTCAAAGGATCGCAAAAAACACGATAATTTCCTCAAAGGATCGCGAAAAACACGCGAATTTCGTCAAAGGATCTCAAAAAACACGCCAATTTCCTCAAAAGATCGCGAAAAACACGCCAATTTCTTCAGAGGATCTCGAAAAACATGCGAATTTCCTCAAATGATCACGAAAAACACACTAATTTCGTCAAAAGATCGCGAAATACACGCGATTTTCGTCAAAGGATCGCGAAAAAACGTCAAACGATTGAAATAAAATGCGAATTCCATTAAAAGATCGCGAAAAAAATGCTAATTTCCCCCCAGAACATCACGAAAAAAAACGTGAATTTTCCCAGAAGATCGCGAATTTCTGCAAAAAAACTTTGCGAATTTAATCATAAGATCGCGAAAAAAATGCGAATTTCGTCAGAGTTTCACCTTCAAAGAAAGTGATTACAACTGTTCTAAAAGAATAAATTCAAAGCTTGTTATATTTTTTCTTGTATGTTGCATTTAGCATTCCTTTTTTTTTTTTTTTTTTTTTTTTTTTTTACCTTTTAAAATTTTCTTTAAGATGTATCATGTTTGTGATATGCATAATAGGTGTTTGGGGTTTGACTAATCTGTATTTATATGACCATTTGTCACTGCATAAAAAAGTTGATTGTCTATTTTGTATTTAAACTTACGAAATCAGTAAGCAGTATATTGTGAATACTGTGCAATTTCAGCACTAACAATTAGATTCTAATAGAGTAACATTTGTTTTTGAAATGTTTTCCTCTCCAAATTGGGCATTAAAAATTGGAGTGTGCATACGACATAACAATCAGCACATAAAAACAACAACAACAAAAATGGCAAATCCTTAAAATTTTTTGGACTCCTTGGATTTTTTCGGTACTCCTTGAATGTTTTCTTCCCAACTCTGTATGAACCCTGATTATTTTAAGCCTGTTAAAAATAACAAAATTTAGAACATAAAACTGAAAATTTTTTTTGACTAAGAAGTACTTTTTCATACTTATAATTAACAGAAAGTTATATACATCTCATAAATATTGTCCATTTTCTAATACAAAATTGTAAAGTATACAAAATTACCTATCAAAAAATTTATTTTCAGACGTCTCCAGATTTTTTAATTTGACAAAATTTACAAAGTTAATTTTAGCAATATCAACGTGAAACTGCTCAAATGATTAAAAAAAAGAAAATAGGCATGAAAAATTAACGCAGTTTCGCCTTCTGTTGAGAATTTGATGATCAGTTTATATTAACTGCTGTGTTGGGAAAAAAGAAGCAATAAATAAAATCCCTTTTTAAGGCTTACTGTGTAAGTAACAATGACTTTTTGGTCTGTTACAGATATACAATGCAATGATACAAAGGTTAATGTCATAAAGTTACATAAATTATTCAGTCTTTCCTTTGTGAGTCATTTTCTTTAGCCGGGTCTTTTAATTAAACAAAATGAAATACCAAAGTTAAAAAACTCTAAAGAACTAGTAATTCCAAGGGACATCATAACGTACTGTAATTATCGTAACTGGTCACTTTCTTTTTTCCTGAAAAAACTCCTCTAACATCACAACATCCATTGCAGTTTTCAAGTTATTCATTTCACTCATCCTTTTAATTTTAACATTGCCATAAGAGACACTAAAAGACTGGTTAGTATTACTCAAAGTCTTAACAAAGGTGTTCTTCCTATTCACAGTTCAGTTTTTAATCTTTGAAAGGTACAGTAATAGAACTTTCTTTTTCTCCCCTTTCTTTTCATTCTTTCAAGGCCTCAGGACATTCCTTTTTCTCTTGTTTGTGTGTGTGGGGTGTTCCTTAAAGGTTGAAATTATGTCTGCTGAAACTGGTGAATTACTGAAATTTTTATAGGCAGTTGTAATGTAGAAATATTATCAATGAGAGAGAATATTGGTCGATAGGATAGGGATTATTTCCTAATAGACCAGGAGCTAACAGCACAGACAATCACCTCATCGAGTTCACGGATGAAATTGTAGGATTAGTTAAATCTTGATTCGCATATTAAAACGCAATCGGTCTGCCAAGTCATATCTTGGTGGCAAGCACCTGAAAACCCGATTTTAGCAGCTGACTCGTAGGTTTACCGTTGTGTTTTCCTGCTCCCAGTCCTCTATATTTTTATACCTTTTGGTGCAGCAAAACACATTGGTAAATCTACAAGTCAGCCACTAAAATCGGGTTTTCAGGTGTTTTCCACCAAGATATGACTTGGCAGACCGATTGCGTTTTAATATGCGAATCAAGATTTAACTAATCTTAGAATTTCATCCGTGAACTCGATGAGATGATTGTCTATGCTGCCGGCTCCTGGTCTATAATTCTACCCTCCATTTCATGGACAATCACATTGAAACAAAAGATGTTTTGCTCATATTAGCCATGATCCTGCTTTTGTAACTTGTAAACAATTTTAGAATCTTAATATAATTTAAATAATGAACCATTTTTAAATTGCAAATCGCTTGTTTTAATTATGCCCGCGTTTTAGTCATGTTTGTATTAAAAGAGTTCGACTGAACATTAACTTTATAGATTTGTTTCAAAATGTGCCAGCTTCTAATTGCATTTGTATCATCATCATTGCCCTAGAAAACAAAGAGCAGGACAATGACAGCAAATGAAAATAATGATGCTTGTCATTTGTTTGAAATGTAATTAAAATATTTGTAAATTTAAAAGTATAACATCCCAATAATATTATAAATAAATTTCAAATTTTAATTATAATTTTAAGTTGTATTTTAATAATTTATCATAAATTAATGCATTTATTAAATCATTGTGTATTACATCTGTAAATAAATTATGTTAAAATCTAAAAACATACTGTGAAATATTGACTATAAGCTCTTATATTTCTTAAGTATTTTCTATAAAATCCACCCTTCTCCGCTTTGGGAAATCTCCGATTCCTTCCGTGTACCAACACAAGCACAAAAAATTTAATATCTTAAGAATCTTAAAAAATTGTTGCCTTATTTGTTTTGTTCTATTGATGATAAGTAAATAATTAAATTACAACCCTTTCCCATTCCAACAAATTTTATGCATTCACATTTCCTTCCCCTTTAGCACAGAAGGTTTAAAACTTTTATTAATGTAATATACTCTATATGTTACATTCTGTAGTAACAATCAAGAAATATTCTACTTATTTAAAGTATCCCTGTATCGTCAAAATGTGTCCTTCCCTTCCCCTTTTCCCCCAGTAAAATTTCTTCTGTCTTATACACTATATGGCCAAAGGTGACCAGCCACTTGCGATTTTAGACGTTTTGTTAAATATCTAGAAAACTACATGAGGAATTATCCTGAAACTCCAGGGGTGTAAACAGAATAGTACAGGTCATATATTTCCGGAAAGATTTTCTTCCAGAAACCCCATAGGAGACCGTCAACAAATTGAAAAAGAACGAATATCTTTTGGATAAAGTCCTTTCCCTTCTTTGATTTCCTTGAGCATACAAAGTTTAAAATCTTTTTTAAAAAATCTTCTGTATTTGTTGCTCTCTAGTAAAAATAAACAAATAAATCAATCATTTAAATTACTCTCCTCTCCTCCCAAAGTTTGAATTTACAATCTGTCCTCCTCCCACAATCAGTTTTAACCCTTTAATACAATTTTTTTAATTCTGCCCTATTTCTTATTTTATTGTAAAGTTTTAATCTTAGTAAAAAACATCTAATCTCCCAATGAAATATTCCTATCAACCTTTTCTCCCCCCCCCCAAAAAAAAAAAAATTCTAAACATGACGATTGACAACATGATTAGACAAACCAAAAATTTTCTCTTTCTTGTTTGGCTGGTTTGCCCCAGAAAATCCCTTGAATATCCCTTTTATAATATGTTCTCTAAAATAACTTTTCCATCCCCTTTAACAAACAAGAAAGAAATTTCATGTATTCAGCATACATTATCAAGCACTTTTCAACATATTCAGAATACTGTAATAAAACTTCAATGTTTAATAAGATAAAAGATGATTTCTAAGAAAAGAGTTTTGAAAACACAAGCTGTATGCCTCTTTAGATTTATATATACACTACATAGTATGCAAAAATTTAATTGAGTTAGGAAATACGTAGCACAGTTGAAAATTTAGTTTATGTAAATAAGCGAAAATGCACTCAACTGCATTGTCAATGCATCGCCATCAAAACTACATATAGAAGCAAAGTTTCAGCTCAATCGGATAATTGGAATCGTTTAAAATTAACTTGCAATTTTTAATCTCAATTTTTTGTATCCCTGTGGCAACAGTATAATGTCTATGTTCCGTAACTTATAAAGTAATATTGTATTGTCATTGAAATCATACATGTATTCAAAGTTTCAGCTCAATCGAATAATTAAAAGTGGTTTAAAATTAACTTGAAAGATTTGGACTAAACATACATACATACACTGCAAGTTAATATAAAGCTAGTTTATTAATAAAAACTTAATGATTTGCAAACTTTTGCAGGAATTTTCTTCAGTTTCCAATACTTAAGGAATTGCCCTTTGATTTTAAAAAATGCCTATTGCTGAATAATGTGTTAAGAGTCAAGATATATTTTGTAAACAACAATGTGGATCGTCCAGAATCATAACCTCTGAGAAAAGCGGTAGCGGGTTTAATGGCACATATTTTCAAACAACATTAGGTTAATTCTTACCTTCACAAGCCTGTGACATATCTCCAGCAAACTCGTGCTTTTAAATAAGACAAAATAGTCACGGCATGCTTTCGAACTTACAGGAAACTAGTGCAATTATTGCAACTCCATCAAACCAACTGTGGAACTGTAGTTTTTTTATGGTTGAAATTAATCGACACCTTGGATTTTTTTTTTTTTTTTACAACACTCATACAGATCTCGACAATAGAGACCTTCAGCTACCAGTATACACGGTCTTGTAAAATTCCTAGATAATCAGAAAAATTTATTTTGTCTATCTAGATCAGCAAAACACTCCACTGTGTAACGTGTGGATATTACGTGCTTGCAGATTTTAGGTTTACAGATTTGAGGGATTGTACTGTATTTTTACAAAGCTGTTAGAATGCAAAACTATGTTCAGATCTATGATTTTTATATTTTCACAAACATAATTTCTGATGTATTGTATTCTACCTTTAAAAAATGCAATTAAACAAGCGGGTAAGTGTAAACGAAGATCGTACAAAGGGTTACATTTAATTTTCCTTTCAAAACACTTTGTCTTTAATTAATAAGAACATAGATAGCAGCACCATTAAATAATATTATAATGATTACATGAGGAAGCTATTTTTTTAATCAAATTAAAAATAAATGCGGCATGATTTTCAGATAATTGTATCAGCACAATTTTGTATATCTGGAAAACATATTTAATTACGTTATTTTATTTTAGCTAAAAAAACGAAATTCATAAACTGGCAAAAGAATATGAACATTCTTTTGATTAAAACGGAACAGATGTCATAAATTCCCAGGGCCGCCATCTTGGAATTTTTCTTGGCGTGAAAACCCCTTTTCCGCCAAGTAGTAAATATCGCCAAGCACCGATTTATATGCATGTTAGGCTTAACGAAAATAAAATGTAAATAATAAACAAACTCGCTAAACTGGCAATCAGTAATCGTTGTATGAGCGCTCCGCGTTCATTAACCGAAAAAAAAATCACTGGATTCAGCACTTCTCGCTGTGTTGCAATCTCAAAATTCAGCAGTTCTCGCTTTGTAGCAATCTTAAAATGTACAAAACTCGTAAGGCAAAATATACATAAAAACAAAACTCGCTAAACTGGCAATCAGTAATTGTTGCATGAGCGCTCCGCGCTCATTAACCGAAAAAACATCACTGGATTCAGTAGTTCTCGCTGTGTAGCAATCTCTAAATTCAGCAGTTCTCGCTCTGTAGCAATCTCAAAATGTACAAAACTCATAAGACAACAAAACATACATAAAATTATCCACTTACCTTAACAGACAATCTCGTTCCATGAAGCAGAACTTTACACAAATTGTGACTTCCCAGGTTAAAAAAAAAAGAAATGTTCTTCAAAAATGTTCATCCAAATTATATATCAATCCATTAAAACACACTTTATATATATATATATATATATATATATATATATATCCTCCTCTTTCACTTAAAATGCGCTGAGATTTCTTGACAATATTACTAACACTAGGCAAACACGCTACACAAGCCATATTCAATCAACTGAATGAGCATCAAAACACGATCTCCCCAAAAAACGGGGTTAACCAGAACATGGTTGCCATATCCACAAACGCCGCCAACATCGCCAAGAAATCCAAAATAGCGGCCACGTAACATATAGCATCTTAGCCATTAAAACCATCGGATAATGAAATGCAGTCCAAGGAAAAAAATCGAAAGTGACGTGTCAGCGCTAATTAATTTAGTACGAAAATTATTTAATTTAAAGAGCAAACGATATTAAAAAATAATAGCCGTTTAAATATTAAAAATAAAAAAAAAATATTTAAATAAAAGTCAAAATTCCGAGATTTCAAAAAATTAGTGGAATGTTAATTTAAATTTAAAACTTCTTAAAACAAAAAAATATTTAAACGAAATTTAAAATTCTGAATTTCTGAAAAATATAGTGGATTCGCAAGCAAAATTTAAAATTTCGAGTTTCTCATAACAGAACAAATTGTTTAAATAAAATTTAAAATTTGCAATTTTTCGAAAAAATAATTTTTGAATTAAAAAAAATATATGTACAATATTTTTCAACAACTTTTGGTGTTAAAATGGCAAAAACATGTACAAAAAAATCTAGAAAAATGGATTTATTAGATAAAGAAATCTATTTCGCGGAAATTTTTTCAAACTCTGAGCCGAGCTTCGAACCTGGAAACTTTTGAATACCAGGCAAATGTGCTACAATTGAGCCAGCTAGCCTGCACAAAAAAGATGGAAGTTAAGGTTCTTTTTTTAAATCTAAATGCCAGAAATGGTCGGATGCCATTAAAATAATTCATTTAATTAAAATAATATAAGACTTTTTCAAAATTTTGTGATTTGTCGTATGATCAGAGGTAATCAGCTAAAAGTATGCAAATTTTCAAGTTTCGAACGTATACAGTTTCCGACAACGAACTCTGTGGCAGACAGAGAAATGAGAAGAATAAGGTTCTGTCAGATGGATGAAGCCTTAAAAAGAAAACGCGTAATATCTTTTAAAACTGTCACATTTCCAAAATTTTGAAACATTATTTAAGAGACTGGTGAATCTTCAATAAAGATGTAAAATTAAACCAACCTTTTTTACATATAAATCGGCAAAAATTTTACTTCGCATTTTTTAAATGGTGATCCCTTTCTCTAATAAAAACTAATCGAAGTATTTTACATATTAGTAGCTCTAATTTCTAATAAATAAAAATGACAGTATCATTCCAGATAATCCAATCTTCATATAAATAAAATATTTTATCTTTGAAAAATCCAATAATTTGTATGGAATACTGGTAAAATAACTCATGCCCATCATACCTTTTTAATTTTACTTTTTTTTAATCAAAAATGACATAAATCTATAAGAAATAAAAATTAAAATATAGTTTGGCCTGTCCCTAACAGCTATGTAACAATATTTTGGATATGATTGTAGTTGTACTAATTGTAGAAATAAAGGTAAAATACACCAAAAAATAGATTCAGTATTTAATAATCATTTTCATTTATTATTGAAATTGAAATAGCTTATTTTCTATAAACATTTGAAAATTCATAAACAGTTCTGTGGTATGTATACACTTTTATTTATATTTCAGGTGCAGATGCTTGTGAAATCTATTCTGAACATACAGTGAAGGGATATATGAAAATAAATCACGCCCCCAGTCCATGTATTTTTCCTTATAATGAATTCCCTGATGAACAAAACTTGTTCCGTAAGAATCTTTTTAAGTTTGTGTTAGTGCGAATTAACATGATTTTCTCCATTTTGACATGCAAGTTACAGTGTATAATTTAGACATTTATTAAGATATCAAATTTTGTTGATGAAATAAAAGAAATATACTTCAGAGAAAAGTTAATTTATGATATATACTTTCAGTGTGTTTTTCTGTTAAGTGAAAGATTCCTTCTTAAAGCACCAATAAAAAATTTAAATAATTTCATAACACTGCATTTTTGTCAATGTTTTAAGCTTTATTTGATAACTTAAGTCGTCTTCTCTAGATAAAAAGTTCTGCTGACACATCTTTATTTTGATGTCTAATATACATTCATTAAAGTAGCAGACTCAATCCATTAAATGCAGCTGTATTTCTAATAATAAGAAACGTAAATTAAATGTGTATTTCTGTATATATTTTTTAAAATGTTCATAATACAATTACTGTTCATTTATAAATTTAGATTTTAGAAAATCCTCCTATTCATCCCTTAAACAAACACTTTTCATTTTATAGCAAAAACAAGGTAGCTCATATTTATGTTTATTAATAATCTCTTCTACATATCAGATATAAAATTAAGGATATCTTTAAAAATTAATTTTGACTTTGAATCAAAAACGTAATTTGAAAATTTTGCACTAAAGCATTTGTACAGAAATTTACCTTTAATATGCACGTTATACAGGTGATAAACAAAAACATTTCACGTGTAGGATCTGCAATAAGAGACTTTCTAGCAAACGAACATTAAAAGGGGTTTTCGTTCATCACCTTTTGTTAAACAAACGGTTTCTCAAAAATGTTATTAAAATGTCCATCTAAGTTATTCTAAAGGGTAGCTTTTTTGTGAAGTATTAAAAATATTTCTCTTGAAAATGTCAATGATATAGACACCATCGGCTTCATGCTATTCAGAAATCTTTCACTTGTGAGATGGCTAGTAAAGGATTTTCTCACAAAAATAATTATTGTAATTAACTATGAATTCATACCACAGAGAACCATTCACATTTAATGTGTGTAAAATGTTTTCTCATAAAGCTGCTTCAAATGTTGACATGCCTGTTCATGAAAAAGAGAAATCTTTTATTTGTGAGGTGTGTCGAAAAGGGTTTTCAAAAAAATGTCATTTAAATAACCACAGGCTAGTTCATACTAATGAGAAACCTTTCTCTTGTGAAGTGTGTAACAAAGGGTTTTCTACAAAATATAAATTAATTGCTCACCTGCGTGTTCATACTAAAGAGAAACCTTTCGCTTGTGAAGTGTGTAATAAAGAATTTTCTACAAAAGCTCAATTAATTGTCCACGTGCGTGTTCATACTAAAGAGAAACCTTTCGCTTGTGAAGTATGTAATAAAGAATTTTCTACAAAAGGTCAATTTATTGTCCACGTGCGTGTTCATACTAAAGAGAAACCTTTCTCTTGTGAGGTGTGTAACAAAGGATTTTCAGATAAATCTAATTTAAATTCTCACATGCTCATTCATACTAATGAGAGACCTTTCTCTTGTAAGGTGTGTAACAAAGGATTTTCTCGAAGATATAATTTAAATGCCCACCTGCGTGTACATACTAAAGAGAAATCCTTTTCTTGTGAGTTGTGTAACAAAGAGTTTTCTCGGAAAACGCATTTAAAACGCCACCTGCTGGTTCATACTGAAGAGAAACCTTTTTGTTGTGAGGTATGTAACAAAGGGTTTTCTCAAAAAACTCATTTAAATGACCACCTGCTAATTCATACTAAAGAAAAACCTTTTTCTTGTGAGGTGTGCAACAAAGGGTTTTCCTTAAAACGTAATTTAAATAACCATCTGCTCGTTCATACTAAAGAGAAACCTTTCTCTTGTGAAGTGTGTAACAAACGATTTTCTCATAAATCTGATTTGAAGGTCCACCTGCGTGTGCATACTAAAGAGAAACCTTTCTCTTGTGAGGTGTGTAACAAAGGGTTTTCTCTGAAATCTCAATTAAATAACCACCTGTGCTTTCATATTAAATAGAAAATTTTGTGGTATAAGATGTGTGACAAAGGATTTTCCGGAAAGTCTTCTTTAAATGTCGGCATGCATGTGCAAAGAAAAGAGAAACCTTTCTCTTGTGAGGTGTTTAACAAAGATTTTTTTATAAACCTAATTTAAATAAGCATCACCATATCCACTGCAAAATGTGAGAGTTATTTAACATATTTCACATACAGTTAATTCTACCTATCTTGTTTATGATTGAAGAAGGCCTTAGAATGCATTTCAGCTTTTATATGTCTAACTTAAATTTAAACATGTCTAGTCATGTTAAAAAACTTTTTAATTTGTTAAGTCTGTAATGCAGTATTTTCCTTAAATATACATCTAGGTGTTTCTTTCATGTAACTAGTTATTCATGATGATGGGACTTTGATATAGAAATTATTCTCAGATCTGTTTTAAAATTTGCAAAAGAAAAACAAGTCTTTTGTTTATAAAGATATTGTTAGCATTTAATATCATCTAATGTTCATATAAGCATTCCTTCAATGCTAAACTTCTCTAAAGTCCACGAGCTGGTGGTGAAAATGACAAATATTGATAAAAGTTAAAACATTTTTTAAGTTATTTCTGTTGCTTATCTGAAATAAGTATGGGTGACTTGTCATTGTTCACGTTTAGGAAAAGTACGTTTAGCAATGGCACACCCAATTGGAAAACTAAATGAATGTTACCCCAATTATGAATGTTAGTAAAAAAAGTAGTTTTCCAACTACTTTGAAAATCATCACCAATCAAGGTAGTATTCATTAGTATTCATTTGATTTTGCAACAGACTATGCACCATTGCTAAGCATATTTTCAACACAGCTGCGGAGTCGGAGTCAGACTCATT
The DNA here is from genome assembly GCA_963932465.1 of Maratus speciosus. Classification (NCBI taxonomy): domain Eukaryota; kingdom Metazoa; phylum Arthropoda; class Arachnida; order Araneae; family Salticidae; genus Maratus; species Maratus speciosus. Next base: position 52,435,402 of record OZ010799.1, on the reverse strand, counting down.
TTTGAGCGAAAGAGTCGAGGTCGGATCTGTTAAAATTCCCGGAGTCGGAGTCGTCCATTTTGCCCACCAACTCTGCAGCCCTAATTTTCAAACTACCGGGTAACCTACCAGGTCATTCAAATCCTCTTCACCCTCGAACAGCAGTAAGATTTTATAAAAAAAAATAAATTATTGTTTTAGTTAGCAATTTTGACATAATAGGTACTTCTACAACAAAATATTTGTATTTTTTTATGCAGAAAGTTTCCAAAAATTTTAGTTGCACATATGTGTGCTAGAGATGAGACGGGCTCACCCGCTGCCATCGAAATACTCAAGGCCGGAGGACACGAGTGTGACGTCATCCCTAATCGACCGAATTCTAGTGTTGAAATTCACACTGACAAAATTTTGAATAGCATTTTTCTTTTATTTTATTCGTGGAATATCTACCATCTTATAAAACAATAATAACTATTTAAACTTACTGGTGAGAATTTGAGAACCCCAAATAAATAATCAGCCAGATGCGGCAACACTGTGGTATTCCACATCTGGCTGAATTTTTATTTAGGTATTCCGAATTCTCACCAGTAAGTTTAAATAGTTATTACTGTTTTATAAGATGATAGATATTCCACAAATGAAATAAAATTGCTATTCAAAATTTTCCGGTGTGAATCCCAACACTAGTAAGAAGTCGGTCGATTAGTGATGACGTCACACTCGTGTCCTCTGGCCTTGAGTATTTCGTTGGTAGCGACTCACCACCAGTCTTTTTTCACGAATCTTCAGGCTCAGAATAATTTTTTTTACAAACTGATAATTTTATTTATTCTTATGTAGAAAAATAAAATAACTTTTTTTTTAATAAAAATTACTTATTCCGTTTCAAGTCATTGAAATACTATTTTGATCAGAATGAACGTAAAGCAGAAATGCTGTCTTCTTTTTCTTCTTTTAGTATTATAATTTTATTTTAAAAGAAAATGTCTGATATATGTATATTTATGTCTGGCATTGAAGACGATCTGTTGATATGGCGCCGGTCGTAATATGACGCCATTAGGATATTTTATTAATTGCAACTTTTTTTCTGTCATCTAAAACGAAATTAAACTTCTCTTTTGATTTTACTCAACGAGCATTAGCTTAAGATTTTCAAATTATTCTATTGGATACGAGTCATATTAACTCTATGTAAAAATAACATTAGGGATTCTATACCTTTTTCGTCATAAACTCTGCTCCTGCTGCAGCCCTGCTCTTCACATGCACAGAGTCACTTTAAATCATTATATGGTAAATATAATTGACATGGATTGCTATTCGATAGAAAGCGATCGAACAGTGTTTATTCTTTTCCTATAAAAGCATAGGGTTTTTGAGATAATGATGTCAAATTTTTAATTTGATTTTCAGGGACACGTGAATTACGAATATTGTTTTGAAGAAGGAATCGATTGTAATTTAAGATGTACACCTTTTATAATAAATAGAAAAACGTTCGATTGTTCTTCATATAAATGATGTAATTTCTGCAAAGCGCATGCATTTTGTTAATGTGTCCATTAGATTTGCTTGTTTGGGGAGAAATATATGATAATCCCTTTAAGGAGGTATATATTTTATACACTAAACATCTGTTTCGATGACATTGAATGAAATTTCCATAAAATTAATTGTGTGATGTGATTAATAGTTATTTTCATGCAAGAAGTATTTAAAAAATGAGATACTGCATTTAGAACAATTTGTAAACATTACCGTCAATACTTTGGGTCACTTTTTCCTGGTTCCACTCACATTTTCATTATTAAAAAAAATTTATATGTGATTTTTGAACGTCGAAATGGAGTTGTAAACAATTAACATGAAACAATGAAGCAAATTGTATGGTTTTAAAAAAAGAATTTTTTTATTTTTTAAATATTTTTAAAGTTTTGGAACAAAGTAGCCCCTGCTGGGGGCTTCTTTAGTCCATTCACTTAATTTCATATAAAATATCACTTAATTTCATATAAAAAAAGAATACGTTTCATATGTAAATAAATACATTTTTATTGAAATCCCCTTGCAATACCATTTCCTAATAAATTAACACTGCAAACTCGATAAACAAATGTTTTTTACATTTAAACACAAGAAACCAATAGTTAATATTAAAGAAACGAGAAACAGTTTTCGTCATTCATATCTTCAGCAACTGGAACAAAAACAATTAATATAAACATTTTGCTACAGTAACATTTGAAAAAAATGTTACTTAAAACATGTTTTAAAAGATTTGGTTGCATAAAAGACATTTCTAAGTAATTTGGGCTATTTTCGGACCAAAAAAGGCCTGGCACAATGTAGCCCCGAAATACTAGTTTTCATGTTAGCTTTATGAAAATGTAAACATTTTCTGTCAAAATAAAAAGTTAAAGGAAAAACTATGATCACACGTGGGTTACAGGTTACTAAAAGTAATATTTTGACACTTATCTTATTTGTAGCTCTTAACCAGATTGTTTCACTGTAGAAATAGGGATTTGTTTGGGCCAAAAAAATTAGTTCAAATTTTCACCACCAGGGAGCTTTTTGAATGAATTACACATTTTTAAAAGTTTTTACGCTTTATTTTTCTCAAATTAATTAAGACAAATATACAGACCGCCCTCCGAAAAAAAAATAAAGCGCAAAAACTTAAAAACATTATTGGTGTTCGAATTGAACGGACAGTACAAACTCTGAAAAAAAAAATTCGCCTACAACAGCCGCCTTTTTTTCACAAAGCTCAGGCCTAGGACAGTGGCTAAATGTAATTTATTTTAAAACGCCCTCTCGTGGCGAAATTTTGAACTAAAATTATTTTCGCTCATTCATTCATTCATTATGTCCGACACAAAATTTCACAACTTTTTGACCAATAGATTCGTATTTAGACAACTTTAAAGTAGGGTCGTTTAATTATGGACACCCTGTATATAATTGTTCAAAAATGTAGTTTTTTCTCATCTGAAAAGATATTCTAGACTTTTCTTAAAAAATTAGGCCAAACCAAACCACACTCCAAAATAATTAAAGTGAACGCGACCCAGAATGGAAAAAAATAGCATAAAATCGAAGTGTGGATTGAGTCAAGTAAAGTCTAGTTAATAGAACCGATGCAGAATTATTACCTTCTGGCGGGATACCCTGTATACATTTCTGCTTTCTCCTCATTTCTTAAATATCTGAACATTCTGATAAATGAAAGAAACATGTTAGTGAATTTCAGTTAAAGACAGTTTTTAGTTTTAAAAGTGTTGTTATTCACAAAAATTGATAAAATTACTGAGAAACTTAAAATTTACTTACGAAATTTTGAAAATATTAAAAACAAGTTATTTATTAATCAAACAAAAATGTACATTTGAGTGATAAGATTTATGTTACTAGTTTTAAATAAGTTAAATAAAATTCAATAACATTTGCAAGAAAAAGAAATAATGCTATTCCCATGCTCTTAAAAGACTGTAAAAACTAAACTAAAGCTGTGGCGTTACTATCCATTAACAATCAAGGCCTACAGTGCCCAACTCTATTTTCTTCACCATGAGCCCTGAGGTGCCAATGTCCCGGTCAGGTGGTCAGCCTAACGCGGGACACTCAGTATTTAATTCCTGAGCAAACTTTGTGCTCATTTTATTGACCAAAAGGGATGAAATTCTGCGTGAATCTTGTTTAGCCTGAACTTAACCCCTTACTTTTCGCTCACATCAATATCACGGGCTGAGGTGTTGTTCGTTATTTCTCGTACCCGTCATATTTCCGGGCTGGAGATTTAATTGCTGGAAAAAACTTCTAAAACCAGAGCAATTTAACTGGCATTTCGGCGTGAAGTCTTTAAATATTGCCGTTTGGGATTGGTCTTGGCTATTGGCGTTGACTGTAATGTTGGGCTTTGTATTGCATGTTTCGAAATATATAACACTCAAAAAATTATTAATAATCAAAATTTAATGTATATATATTATTTCAAATATTATTTATAAAAATTTCTGTGATGATGATCATAAATAAAGATCTTATTCGCATTAATTTGTATTGTGTAAAACAAACATTAAGACAGAATTCTCGCATGATGGCCTTTCTACAAATATGAATTTGTTTTATAACATCTTTTTTTCGCCTTAAAAAAACTAATTGCATATTTTATTTATAAACGTTATAATTATTCAATTTCTGTAATAAAAGAAATAGAAACTATTTTGATGGTTTTTCCAAATATTAAGCGACCGTGAAGCGGTTAAAAGATTCTAGTGACATTTAAATTAATCAAAAACGAAATTCAACAAATAAATAACAAGTTTTACGATCCGTATTTCTGAAAACATCTTAAAGGGCTGCTCTGATATCCTCAACGACCGTATAAATATGTGTTATACAGTGTGAGAATTTAACGCTGAAATGCTCTTTGCCATATACATTTCTCAAAAGTTGGTTTTCACCATAAGAAAGCTAAAATAAAAAACCAGCATACTACATTAAAAAATATTTTGATAAGTTTAAAGTACTTTTGACAAGACACTTTTATTCAAATTAATTACCTTTTTCAAAACACTTAAAATTTAGGCAGATAATGATTACAAATATCATACGTTCACATTAGACTTTTTTGGTGAAAACTAAATTTTGAGAGATGTATTATATAATGAGCAAAGAAGGGCTAAAATTCTCTTTATTATAAAGTGGAATTTCGCAGTACATGAGAACAGCAGAAAACGATCATTTTTATGACAGCGAATACCAACTATTGAAAAATAAATTACAGTACGTTTGAATTATATGCATAGCTGCCAATTATTACGCTGTTTCCTTTCCACGAAAGTTTAATGGCAAATTATACCTGCAATTAAATAAGCTAAAATTTCTTTTAAATTTCAGTAATAACAGGAAGCATAAAAGTTGGCAGCTTTGTATTTATACATTTTACAGTGACATTTTAAAGAACAACATTTGATGGATGCTGAAATGAAAATATTTAATGTGCTTGATCCAAGTTAAAATGTGACACTGAAAATTATATATGGTTCAGATTTCTTCTAAACATAAGTCATTGAGAAAAATCCCAAGGATAGTCATTTACAAGATTTCAACTTTTTTTTTTTATTCCATTGGAGAATGTTATATTGTTTTCTTTTTTACTGTCCTAGGAACCTGTTCCACCACAAAAATTTGAATCCTTCAGATTATTTGGAAAATCAAATAAAAATTTAGACTGATAAAGAATACTAGATTAATTTTAACACAATTTTTCTAATTGGTAAATAAATCATATTAGATACAAATTTCCAATAGGGCGAAAAATGTCCGGACCAAGATTCGAGCCAGGAATCTCCTGGCTGAAGCCGCCAGTGCTCTGCCATCTGAGTTATCCCGGACGAATCTGGCGGAACTTTTTCACCCAGCTAACCTTAATGACTATAGCATTTGGTCTGAAACATGGTTCAGCTCAACAGAATAAATCTCAGGTAATGGAACTCCAGAAATTGTAATTTCGTATCCAGCGATTTCTGGAGTTCCATTACCTGAGATTTATTCTGTTGAGCTGAACCAGGTTTCAGACCAAATGCTATAGTCATTAAGGTTAGCTGGGTGAAAAAGTTCCGCCAGATTCGTCCGGGATAGCTCAGATGGCAGAGCACTGGCGGCTTCAGCCAGGAGATTCCTGGTTCGAATCCTGGTCCGGACATTTTTCGCCTAGTTGGAAATTTACATCTAATATGATAAAGAATAATTTCAGTCTATGAAACAAATAGGTGTTCTGCAATTTCCCCTCCCTCATGTTCAGCAATTTTAATCCTTCTGAGACGTTTCCCAAATCAATCCTTATCATTTCTTCATACTTGTCTCTTATACAACTGGTACTAACTACACGGCATGCAGCTTTTCAGTTCTCTTTCTGCAGAGCGAAGAGTTGGACACATATCAAAATTACACATAAATACAAAGAGATATAAATTTTTATTTTTTTTAAGGAATTTGCTTATTGTTGTCAAGGTCTGTATTAGACATTAAAACAAATCAGTACAATACAATAAAAATAGACATGACTTCGACAGATATTTTTTCCAATAAAAATATCCAATACTAATAGTAAAATATTATTTGTATTCTATCCTCTCACTTTCATAAACTTCCTTATTTTCAAAAGGATTATCCACCACACAACCAATATTAATTGTTAATATTGTTGTAACTAATAAATACACATTTATAGTTAGTATAAGCAATTCATTATAACATATGGACGTAATCGCTCACTCTGAAAGAAAAGTGATACAACTTCAAATAATTCATTTTGTGTATTACTGCACAAATAGGTCTGACCTAGTGCGTCTTGCTGCAAGAAAAGCGTGATAAGTGTAACCATCTAGAAGACTGTCAGATTATGCAATGTGACACTTTTCCACAACAGGAAAAGAACAGAGGTTAGTACGGTTGATAAATATACCCAATCCTCCATATTTTTTCTATGTCTTGATTCTTAATCTTTTTACAGCTGTATTCAGAGATAAGCGTTATAGTTTTATCTGTTTCAGTTAACACGTTGAATGCCACGTCAATCACCGGTAATTGAGAATGATCTTTCCGTTTAGGCCGCGTCAGTCATCGGTGACGGATACTTATAGATTCTGTAACGGGAGTCTTACTTCGTGGCCTAAACGGAAAGACAGACAAAATAGACTTGGCATTCAACATGTTAAAGAAAGTCTATCTTGTATTTCCTACCCTGTGAAATCTAGTATTTTTATGTTGTGTCATTTTTGTCTCAGCACACTTCTGTCGCAGCTTTTGACTCTTACAGAAATTTCAGTGAATACCGCCATACTTGATACTAATATTAATTTCCCCCCATTGTTATTCACATGTAAAGGAATCGAATGTTTTTAATTTTCAAATGAATGTTGCACATCATCGATTATAGTCGTTCGGTATTTCATGATCACTTTTGCGTAACTGTCGTATGTCATCTTAAAATTGGTTTAAAAAAGGAAATTAAACAAAAATAAAGATGCTTTACTTTAATATGAATGCGAATAAAAATAACTGCAAGACATACATTTTCAAACAAAAAAAAATTGATAAGTTTAGAGCACTTTTGTCAGAGCAATAATTTTTACATGTGTGGAAATGTCAAAATCAATTACCTTTTTCCATATACTTCAAATTTTGTGAGATAGCAAATGTTGTTCGTTGATATTGTAGTTCTCATTGTAAAAGTTGAAATATGCATTATATATTAAGTAATCTACAGTTAAAATTCTCTTTAGCATGGCGCAGAATTTACAATAGATAAGGAGTACAAAAGACGATCATATGGTCCATGCTATGATGGTGAAATCCAGGGATCTAGCTGACTTTTAATGAACGTTATCAATATGGCTAATCAAAGATAAAAAAACAGTAGCCAAATGAAAAAAAAAATGTTAGCAAAATAAATTCGTCGTGAAAAACTCAAAAATCGATCTTTAATCCCTTAATCTACCTTTCTTCCAATATATTCTAAACTAACCTGTTTTCTGTGATATCTTATACATCAGTTATTCATCTAATAGTAGGAGAGCTGTTGAACATTTTTGAGTAGGTATTTGAGGCACCCTGAAAATTTGTGCAACACTTCTTTTGTAATGCCTGAATACAAAATCGAATGTCTGGCTGAAGGATCGTGGCCCAAAAACTGTGCCAGACACGTGTCAAGTGCCATTTGGCAGTTGACACGTGTCTAGCAGTTTTTGTGCCGACTAAAGTGTCTGTCGTTTTCAAAATATTTTTTTCTAAGCATAAATATTATTCTGCCTGAATCTCAGCGTGCCTCAAATACCTTTTTTGGGTAGTCAAAAAATGGCACTTGACACGTGTCTGGCACAGTTTTTGGGCCGACTAAAGTGTCTGTCGTTTTCAAAATATTTTTTTCGAAGTATAAATATTATTCTGTCTCAATCTCAGCGTGCCTCAAATACCTTTTTTGTGGGTAGTCAAAAAATGGCACTTGACACGTGTCTGGCACAGTTTTTGGGCCACGATCCTTCAGCCAGACATTCGATTTTGTATTCAGCCATTACAAAAAAAGTGTTGCACAAATTTTCAGGGTGCCTCAAATACCTTCCCTAAAATGTTTAACAGCTCTTGGACTATAAATTCGACTATTCAGTACAGAAACTATCAAAAATAAATTCATTTTAATGTCTTGTGCAATCAAAAAATAAATAAAATTCCAAACCCGATTTAACTCATCTTATGAAATAAAACTTTACAACCCAAGTTAACTCAGGATTTTTTTAGATATTACATTCAATGAATTCTGAAAGACTTAAAATATAAACAACAAAATATATATCACACCCTTTACAGAGCAAACGAGAGAGGTCCAAATACCGGCTAGCCAGTATTCAGACCGCTCTAGGTAGCCGATTCGGTATTCGGGCCACTGATATATTTAAGTTAAAATCGGTATTAATTATTCATATAATATAATATACCGATAATGTGCGCACGGCATTTGAGAGCTAAATATGTCTAGAAAATAACTTATCATCAATTCAAGCCAATATGCGATCAGTATATATTTTTTAAAAATGAGAAACACATATCTGAAAAACTTTTGATGTACCAGATTACGTGGTTTCGACACTTTTGCATTTACTGTTTGTAAATGAGACAGACTTCAGCGACGTACTGTTCGTAACTTTCTTCGGTCAATTAAAGTTACAAACTCTACCTATTGCCGCCAGGATGCGCTGCGCTCAGTTCTCAGAACATTTAGTGGCTGGTATTTGGATCATCTCTATTATTACTGCATGAAAAATCAACTTTCCAATAACTTTTCTTCATGAATCATAATTTTTTTTATTTAGAGAAGAACTTTAAATTAAAAAAAAATCAAACACATGTTTGAAATAAATGTCTAAAAAACAATGCAATTTGTTTATTTCTAACTGCTGGTACATAAATGTAATGATAACACTAATTATACAGTCTAATAAATGGAGTACTAGTAAATGTAAAATTATAAGCAGGATGACAATGCGAAAGGGTTGCTGATAGAGATTTCCTAAAACATTTAGAATAATCAGTGGAAAACTGTAAAAATCACTTTTAATACCGATTTTGAAAAAAATAAAAGCAGGATTTAGCACATACAGAATAATTAATTTGTCCAGTTTCAATTTTTGATTTTTTTTTCAACCTCGCTTTCGCTAGAGTGTCTTTCACTCGGGACGTGGCCGGGGACCTATGAACCTTGCTTCCGCAAAAGAGTCGGAATAGAGTAGAAGGATAAAGGGCTGCGGACGAAAAGAGGCCGCTCGCCGCGGCGGTTAAACTTTTAGGTACCTAAAGGGTTAAACTTTTTAGTAAATTTATGCTGTTGTTATATGGGCATTCTCACAATCTTTTGACTTTCATGTTCCTGAATAATAATTTTTATTTTAATACACTCTTTTGTGTTTTTTTTCATATACTGGGGAACATCCCATTGCATGATTGCACAACAATATTAACGATATAAATAAGTTTTGGACGATGTTGGGGGTCCAAACACCTGGAAAACTCCTATACCGTCCCGTGTCCCTGATGCTGATTTTTAAGTTTGGAGCTGTCTGGATAAAATTGTTTCAATAAAAATAATTCGATGTAATTTTTTTCTGAAACTGGAACTAATGTTTTATATAAATATGTAGCTAAAAATTAACCAAAGGTCTTCAAAAAAGTTCAAAGTGCGTCTTAATTAAAGACATTTTTTTCGAAGCCAGACGATGTAAATGCGGGCTGACGTAAGTCGGGGTACTACTGTACATGATTTAATATAATTAGAACATAGAGAATTAGTAAAAGTGTGATAGTATTTTAAATTTCTTGTTTGACCTCGAGTAACTTCTTAAGGAGATGCTGGTGAAGCAGGATTCTCCGTTATAAAGAGCAAAAACTTGGGTAAACATATGGAGAATATCGCTTTACAAAGTTTTATTACCTAATTCATTTTTAAACATTTGCTTTGTACCATAATAAAACTGAGATTTTAAAGGACTACATATTTAAATCTTTTTCTTCTCTCTTTTTTTTTTTTTCTTTTAGACACTTTGAAAAAGTCAAAATTTGAAACACTTATTGAAGTAAAAACTTTAAATTTTCGTAAGCACTTCAGCATTGAGTGTCGTTCTAATTCATTTTCAAACATTTGTTTTTTACAATAATAAAACTAAGATTTTAAAGATCTACATATTCAAGAAAATCCTTTTTTTTTCTGAATTTTAAGCACTTTAAAAAATTCAAAAATTGAAACCCTTACTCATTAAAGTAAAACTTTAAATATTATTGATTTAAAACAAAATACTTAAAATTCGAAGATAATATTGCAAGCACTTCAACATTGTGATAGTAATAATGAAATTTTAGAAAATCCGTTAAGTAATGAGTCTTTCTAATTTTAAATAGGTTAAATAGAGTTTTCCCTAGACTGTTTCAGATGAGTGCTGCGCCTTGCCTTTCCCACTTTTTAAAAAATAGCACTCTTCTTACACCCCATGCAAAAATAGCCCACTTTTGACCTCCTCAAACAAAAACATTGTGCCTTTTGTATTAAATTTCTTTCATAGTGAAAACTAACTCACTGTTGTGTCTTGAAAATACTAACCCGTTTTTTAGATATTAAAAATGCCTTAAAAAAAACTGTCGTTTCAAACTAAAATGTAGCTTTAGATTTAAAAAATTGCTCTTTAGAATCTAAACAAGTTGGAAATTGCTCGTCAAACGTGGCAAATGAGGTGCGTTCGTACTATAACTAGTTTTATAATTATTTTTTGCACCCCATATTGTACTGAATGTGTATTTATTTGCAATTCATAAGTGCATAGTCTGTAACATCATTAAAATGCACTTGCAATAATTTTTTCCCATTCCCCTTAATGTAACGGAAAACTTTTGACTGTCCCTGTAATTAAGCTATACATCCGATTTTCATGAAATTTGAAACGGCTCGACAAAAGTTTGCAGCAATTATATATTTAAAATTTCAGCCCATTCGGAAAGCTGTAACATCATTAAAATGCACTTGCAATAATTTTTCCCATTGGCTTTAATGTAAAGAAAAACTTTTGACTGTCCCTGTAATTAAACTATACATCCGATTTTCATAAAATTTGAAATGGCTCGACAAAATGTCGCAATAATTATATGTTTAAAATTTGAGACCATTCGGAAAGCTTTAACATCATTAAAATGCACGTGCAATAATTACATTGGCCGTAATGTAAAGAAAAACTTTTGACTGTCCCTGTAATTTAACTATGCATCCGATTTTCATAAAATTTGAAGTGGCTCGACAAAATTTTACAACAATCATATATTTAAAATTTCAGACCATTCGGTTGGGTAGTTTTTGCTCTATTATATGCGGACGGACGGACAGACAGACGGACTGAACGACGACTATAGGTGCTACGTATTTATATAATTACGAACGCACCTATAAAGGCTCTAATGTATCTAGAAAGTACCCTTTCTAATCTAAAAAATTCACTTTTCTCAACAGTAAGCATCCTGCCTTTATTTAAACCTGATAAAATTCTGGATTAACACGGGATTTACATAAATCGACAAGGAAAGTTAGTGTAAATAATAATTCAACATTTTTTTATTATTGGGAAAGTGTTGTTATTCCGTAACGCTGTTCTCAACTGCTCTGCTCAACAAGTGCAAAACGTTTTGACACATTTACAAATTCATTTTTTGACGGAAAGATATATAATTGGGAAGTCTGACCATGGAAGTGATTTGTAATCGAACTGTGTTTTCCGTTTTTTGATCAATAAATTACTTTTTGAGTTATAAGCGATCTTGATCACGTGACAAATATGTGTTTCGCCCTTTCTTGAGTGGTTATTCCACTTTCGCGTGGAAAATCGGTTCAAAACGTTCACTTTGACACTATTTTCTGAAAGATCTATTGCGTTTGAAATAAAAACGGAACAAACAGCTCGATGGCATGGTTTCTGAATAACAACACCTGCTAGTTTCATGCATTTCCGAACAAAAATAAATTAAAACTTATGTCAGAAAATTACCATCTTGGATTTGAGAACAGCCTTACTAGTCAAAAATAACGTTTGTCTTTCTTAGTGAATTACAATTTTACATTAATAATAAACTGATTGCTAAAAAATTTTGCTATGTTGTTGTTTTATATAATGCATGGAAAATATAAAATGTAAAAATATGGTACAAAATAATTTTAAAATGCAATTTAAACCAGTACCTGGTATGAAAGGAATATATTTTGCTTGCGTTTATTAGAACAAACACAAATTAGGAATCACAATTTTTCACAATATATTAGCCAGAATAATCACAATAAGTTAGCATAAAATAAGTTAGTACAATAGACTCCCTTAAATCTGCAAACGCCTTAAAATCCGCACATCATTGCAGATGTAAACAATGAAACTATCAGTTCAAATTTAGGGGCAAAATTACAGAATTTTTTAGTTTTATAGCATTCCATATGTATTTTATAGGGATGCACCGAATAGTGATTTTGGCTGAATACCGAATATTCGGCCTGCCGAATAGTAACTATTCGGCTGCGAACAGTAACTATTCGGCCGAATACCGAATATTCGGCTTGTCGAATACTTTTATATTTCAAAGTTTAAAGGCATTAAAGTGTTAAATTTTAAACAATTTTACATAATATTTAAATAGGAACTTTTATTCTAATAAAAAAGAGCTTTTTTTCAAATAAACTTTGGGCTGAAAAAAATCTGCTTTGAGTTATTTAAGAAGAGGATAGTTATAAAAAATTTTAAATTAATAAAATTTAAAATTTCATGGCTTCTTCTGAGAATTAAAACAAATAAATAAAATTTTCTTAAATTCTAAAACAAACATTTTAAAATCAAAGACAAATTGTGAAAAAAATTGGGAGAAAAATTGTTGAGGATCATATATTATTTGTTTGTCAGGAAGAGACTAAAGTAAAAGTAAATAAATAGTACAATCTATTCAAATTTTATATGGTGGCAACTCAGCAAGAACTGTTCTACTCCCTTTGATTAAGCAAGGAAGTCTTTAAATGCATCCTAGATCGGTTTCTGGAGTGGGCAATTCAGAGATTGTAACCGTTGTTCTTAAAATCTTAGCAAGAAACAGATTATTTACTGGACAATGTTCAGGAACATGCATTTGTACATAATTAATTCCTATGAAAATCCTCGTGATTGGTTAAGTTTCTTAAATAATACTTAACAAACAGCAAATAAAAACACAAAAACATTGATAATGATACATTGAAATAATAAATAATGTAAAAACATTCTCTTTTATTTAAATATGATTCTGTTTCTAATTATTCTGAATATCTTTATAAGTTGACTGTTAAACGTAGAAGTTGCATAAGGTTTTTAAAAATATGTTTTAAAAGTTTTTTTTAAGTATTCGGTTCGCCAAATATTTCGATATTTGGCCAAACCGAATATTCAGCAGGCCGAAAAGTTTGATATTTGGCCAAACGGAATATTCGGTAACATGGCTGAATACCGAATACTCAGTGCATCCCTAGTATTTTAATATGTAATTCTCGATAATATGACTGAACTTGTGGTTTTTCATGAAGGAAGCATAAATTTATTTCTGAAAAAAATCAAGATATTGCTGATATGCCTGGTAATCACAATCATTTACCAAATATTAATCAAGCTTTTTTGGTTTTTAAGACTGGCTAAACCTAAAATAAAACTTCCTTACTTTATGATTTTTATGTGAATTAATTAATAGGTTACCTTTATGAGGAAAATTTCATTGAATGATTAAAGGAAAATATATCTCATATTTATTATGTATAGTTAATTATACATTAATTATTTACTTGACTTTGACTTTTAATAATTTAATAATTTTTTATGTTATCTTACTTTTTATCATTTTACTTTAATACTTTACTTAATTATTTTAATATTTTATTATATTGCAAGCATTGATTATAATTTTGATTGCAGTATTGCATTGAAATTATTTCGTAATATCAACTGTTCTTTAGGATAATGTAAATATTTATTTTTTTTTAGCATTCAGGGTTACTTTCAGGATCATGGTAAAATAATCTGTCCTTTAGGATAATGTAAATATTTATTTTTTGCATTCAGGATTACTTTCAGGGTCATGGATGTAAACAAAGCAATGACCAACAAATCCGCAAAATTCTAAAATCCGCACAACCTCTGGTCCCAGGCTGTGTGGATTTGAGAGAGTCTACTGTATATAAAATTTTGCTTGTACATTCTTTTATTCTCATTGATTAATGAATATATATAGAGAAGTGAAAGTTGAAAAAAAAAATTCCCAATAGAATAAAGATATCAAAGGTTTCATCATGTTTTGAACCTTTGCTTCACATGTCAACTTTCCACCATCTGAATTACCTAGACAAACTGACTTAATTCACTCAGATGTAAAAGTGAAAGGCATCCTGAAAATATGGTGTATTGTACATTATGAAAACATGTTACACATGTCAAAAGCATTACTAAGTATTTTCTATCAGTTACAAGGCACAGTTTGCAGAATTGGCAGGGCCAGCGCAGTGTTGCGCGGAGCTGTGGAAAAGCTGTTTGTGGAGCCCAACTTATGCTGCAATACTGGACTAATAAAATTTATTTTTAAATTATATATAGCATAGAAAAGTATATAAAAAGGTAATAAAATATATGAAAAATACTTCTAGTTTTACATTTAATGTGCATAATTATTTTTAATTTCGTAAAATCATCTGTCCTTTAGGATATTGTAAATACTACTTGTTTTTTTTTTTTTTTTTTTTTTTTTTTTTTTTTTTTTTTCATTCAGGGTTATTTTCAAGATCATCAAATCTATATAATCACCGACAATTATGTGGACTTCGTCCATGAGAAATAAAGTTAATACAGTAATCCCTTAACATTCGCGAGGGTTAGGTTCGCGAAAACCTCCGGGAATGTCATAATCACGAATGTTGAGACTGTCTTCCCGTGCTATAAAAGGAGGTTAGGTTTTACGATTTTTTTAAATTGAAAAAAGCAATTGAAACGTAAAAACATATTTATTAAGCATTAAAATGTACATGCTGAAAATAAATTTGAATAATTATAAACCTATTGTACAAAGTTTAGTTGCTAGTTCCTAGTTGATGGCTGAAAAAAGTTATTGATATAAGAGATTTTTATGAATTTCCATATAAGGGAAAGTTGAGGCATCGATTTCTCTTTAAATTTAAGACTTCTCACCAGTGAAGGATCGCATTCTATTACTTTCTCAACAGTTGATTGTTGTTGAAGCTTTAAAATTTCCCATACAATTTTTGCAGAAAAATTTTCACTTGCAATAATAATTTTGAATTTTAGAAAATTTAGGATATTTTTATTTTAGCATCAATTCATGTTTTGTGATTCTCTGAATTACTGATGTATATTTTGCTTCAGTACAAGGGCTGAAATTCTCGAAACTTAGGGTATATAGTACAATGCAGAGGTCCAGTGTCTAATAGTTTACGGAATTGGTAAAACAAAGCGAGTTTACATTGTAAAACAATATTATTTACGAAATAAAATTCGCGAATAACCAAGTTAAGTATTCGCGAATGTTGAAATGGTCTTCATTTTTTTATTTCGCGAATAATCAAAACTCGTGAATGATAAATCCTCGAATGTTAAGGGATTACTGTACTCACTTTTCTCTCACAAATAAATATTAAAAAAAAATCTACAGCAAAAATATTTTTTTACACAGAGGAAACGTTATTTCGAATTGTACAAAAAAGACTCATGACCCCTAATAAGACTCCATTTCGTTGTGGGCCCTGTTCACAAGTCATTGCGTAATTGCCTAATGGTTGCGCCGGCCCTGAG
This sequence comes from Maratus speciosus, assembly GCA_963932465.1. NCBI lineage: Eukaryota > Metazoa > Arthropoda > Arachnida > Araneae > Salticidae > Maratus > Maratus speciosus. The sequence goes on along the minus strand of OZ010799.1, from coordinate 52,419,518 downwards.
AATTGGTTATATCAACATGTCAGTGAATTGTATGTGGACAATTTGACCGGGTAACTCAGGCGTAGAGAATTGATGTATGACATCGAAGCCCCTGATTTGAATATTGGTCTGCATCTTTTTGACACTGGTGGGTATTTTTTATTCAACTTTGACATACAACTCACTCTTAAGTAATTTAAATTTATGATTGAACTTTAATGGATACGTATTTTACTCATTTGTTTCTTTCAGAAAAAATTAGACACAACTATGGAAAAAAATACATCAATATTTCTATAATTTAGCTTATTTCACACAGGATAAATAGGGCAACATGAGTAGTGGCATATTCATTTAAATGACGAGTCTAAAAAAAGAAGCCATTATAGCATACATTATAAAAGAAAAATTCTATTTACACGTCAAACTGTAATGCTTTTAATATAAATCTCATACTCAGGTGCAGGGGTTGAATTGACACCACCAATTTCAATAGAATTTGAAGTTTTAGTTAGCTTTAAGCTAAGAATTATAAAAATACTAGAATATACTATGAAGTAAAAAATTTTACCTTATCTGACTAACACAGTCAGGTGGGGTAAAATAGTTATAAAAACAGCCCATTTTCCACTGTAACTTAATTTGCAAGAAAATTATTAACTGAATAAATGAATTTCACTCACAAAATTTGAAGAACTATTTCACAAAAAAACATGCAAATTCGTACTAATAATGCTATTTTAAAACATTGTCAATTAACTTTCATTTTTTCGTTCATTGCATTTAAAAAATATCAATAGTCTTCATTTTTTTATTAAAAAAAACTGTCAGACTGCAATTCCTAATAAATTTGTTAGCTACTAGTAAAAAAGAACACACATTATAAGATTGAAAAATCAAATCTAAACAGTAAACATTCACTCGTGATGCCACTTGAAAGAATATATTTTTTAGCAATAACAATTGAGTCATTCTGAAGAGTGATCCACGACTGTGAACAAAAAATTAAAACAGCACGAATATAAAAATTCTAACAATATTGCAATTAATACACACCTTCGCTTGCCTTAAATTGGCATTTTTAAAGAAAGTTTTAATGCATGGAGCTCCTTCAGATCGCTATATTGCCAATGAACAGCATGGTCGCACTTAGCGCTATGCTGTTATATGTATAATGCAAACACAATTGATAACATGCAGAATAAAACACAATTTCAACAGAAAGTTCATTTGATTTTATTAATTACCGATAGCTGGCGCCAAAATAATAATTATATAATTTAAATTTTTAAAAGTTTATATCAGATCAAATCCTGATTTTTTAAAAAACATGCATAAAGAGACTTGTAATAAATTTTGATCATTAAAAATCATCTTTTATCACATAAGTTAATTGCAACTATTAATTGCAATAACAGATTTTGTTTCTCAAATTCTTTTATTAAAATACAAATTTATTTTCCTATAAAATACTAAAATACAAAATTTTATTTAAATTGATATAATATTGCATTGATATATATACAGTAAAACCAACCTAAAGCACCCACGTTCCGTTCCAATAAAAATTGGTCGCTCCGAGAGGTGGTCTCTTAATGGAGGTTATGTTTAAATATAGATTTTAATTGTTGAAAAAAGTTATCAATTAATGTTATTAAATTTTTCATATTAGGAAAAAACATGAAAATTTAACAAAACAAAAGTTAATTACTGCAGAGTTTAAAAAATTAATACATTGACGTTTGCTTTGATTTTACGGCTTCACCTTTCATAACATTTATTTCCAAGTCCTTTCGAAGTTCAGTAAATAAATGCAAATTTTTTTGGGCAGGAACAAAAAATGACGATTTCATTAATTTATCTATTTCTTTGAGAATTTCCTGGCAGAATAGGGCAGGGGAATTTATTGACCGTCATCCTTAATTTGTCATCAGAGTTAAATTCATTGCCTAAAAAGGCACAAAGGGATTTAAACACTTAAAAGTTACCGGAATAAATAAAAATTCTAAACTCAGTTTAGAAGTTTAACGAATAATGCGCTCTCCGGAATTATTTTTGTAATAAAACCTTCTTCAAGCGACCAGGAGAAAACGGAATTTGTTTCATTTTCTTCAAAGAAAATGGTCGCTCATGGAGGGAGTTCAACTGGGATGGTCTCTGAATAGAGGTAAAATTAGTATTGAGCCTATGGGAATAAATTTATTTCCATGAAAAAATGGTCGTTCACGAAAGTGGTCGCGCAGGGAGGTTTCACTGTATATATATGCGTGTGTAGTACACGACATTATATATTCCTGATATTTTAATTACATTTTGTAAGAAATAGTCATTTTTTTCCCAATGTCTTCAGAATTGTAAGGACTTTTTAAAAGAAAATTTCTTTTTTTTGTTTTAACTACCGATAGATGGCGCCAACAAAATATAAATGTTCACAACTAATGCAATTTCTTTTTTCAACACCAGGCTACATCGCGGACTCGCCTTGCGAACATACGCTTTGCGAACAATTACCTCCATGTTTTAATATTTTAAAGTTCAAGACGAATGAATCATTTGTTTACTTTCACGGAGGGAGAGATTGGGCTGCCAATCTAATTTCAACTGCAGTTATCTCAGAATATATACATAATTGAATGTAAGTCATCTCTCAAATGTTAATTTATTTTAAATAATCTTTCTAAAAATGTAACATCTACGAAGTTTTATTCGAAAAAATAATTTTGAATAAAAACGGCCGAATGGAATATGCAGGTGATTAATGCACGGGCCTCCGGTCCCTCGGCCCACCAATTTCAGGGGCCCACAAATTTGTGTGTCTTTTCTCACAATCTAAGTTTTTCCACAGTTTACATTTTATGTTTTGGTCCCTGACGTAAAAACAAAGTTTTATTGTAATAAAAAACCTCCATATTTAATTTTTCTGTAAAAGTCCTTTTCAATTTGATAGTACCTATAACTTTCAAAACTTGCCGTATCCAGAACATCAAATTTGGGGAAAATGCCAAAAACTGCATACTGTGTCTATTGGTTTCAATATAAACGAGGATTTTACAATGTCAGAATTATAGTTTAAAATTATTATTAGACTGTTAGAGAAAACAAAGTTTTTATGATTTTGGATAAGGCGAGTTTTGAAAAAGACATCCCCATTTATTCTGTAACATAAACTGTAGATCATAGATGTTTGTGAATTATACAAATGCTTATTTGAGAAAGTGGACGATAATTCATTTTCTTGATTATTCTTGTAAGTTAAATTGTTTTTGTAAATTTGAAACTTTCACCCAAACAACTTTGTCAACTCATCAAATAAGACTACTTTTTTTTTTTACTGAAAGTGTCGCTGGGAATGGGGAGGTAGACAGGGGGGGGGGCAACTTTTTAACAGGCCATGGGCCGAACTTCAGCTTGATCGGACTCTGTGAATATGAAAAAGCGAAGTGTTTATCGCGATACGAATGAGTTCACTCCGGAAGTGTTATACACTTAGCACTATTATATGTATGACATTAAATCTCTTTACGACGAACATGATTATTACATGAAAATTCCCGAAACTCTTTGAAGGAGTTCTCACGATTTCGCTTGCACATCTAAGTTTGTATGTGATTGAATCTGATTTAAGACATATTAATTTCCTCGTAGCAAAAGGCAAAGGAGAAACATTTTAGATATTGAATTTCATAAAGTTTTAAGTTTCAAACTTATGAATCTTGAACCCTCTTATAGAATTGCGAATTCCATTAATCACATTGACGATGTCAATCAATTTTAGAAAAAATGCAAGTTTCATTATAACGAAAATAATTAGATATAATTAAAATAAACATATATATATTAAAAACATAAAAAGCACAAGCATTTTTTTTATTGATTTAAAATAATTAGCAAGTGGTAAAGTGCTGGGCGTCAATAAACAGTTAAAAAAAAACTTTGAAGAGGTGATAATCAGAAAAGTGTAGTGCTTCCTACTCTAGTACAGTAGCCTCCCGCTTAACCGGCCTAAACGGGATCGATGGTTAACCGGTTAAGAGAAAAAACGGTTGAACCGGAGAAGTAAAAAAATTTAAATAAGTAACTGCATATTTTATTAATTAAATGCGTAGGATGCATTTAGTTTTTAAATTGGTGTAGTTTTAAAAATGTACATATTTTCTATATTTTGTGAAATGAATACTAGTAGTAATTACTTAATTGAAATAAAAATTATCACTAGTAACAAATAATGAACAATATTTAATACAAATTAAATTGTTGAAAATCTTGTCACATACCTTTATAAGAAGTTGAAATTATTCTACATTATGTAAATTTGAGTTAATTAACCATAAAGAAATGAAAACCGAAATTTTCTTTTCTGAATTTTGCCTGATGTTGGGAAAAAAAGTCGACCGGTTAAAACGGAGTTCCGGTTAAGAGAAAGTCTACTGTATTTCATTTCAGAGCCTCTGCACCAACAAGGAAAATATAATAGAAATTACAGAGTAAGCATAAATTTTGCAAACTTTCACAGTTTTCCTACAATTTATAAAACACGTTTGAGAATGAATAAAACAAACCTGGTTTTTATAGATATTTGAGTGTTGCAAAACTGGATACAGAATAAAATAGATGTGGCAGGGACATTTAATTTCATTTTACTTGAATTGTTGTACAAGTTATTTTGCACTCATTTGTATGAATGAGATTACGTCTATGCAAGTCATTTTTTACAGAAAATTCATTGTTGAATACTTAACAAATGAAAGGTTTCTTATTGACACGCATGCAAATATGTACATTCAACTTAAGCTTGTCAAAATATTCTTTGTTGCTTATCTTACAAGTGAAAGCTTTCAAATTCGTGTACGAACAAAGCTTAATTTTCAAGTTAATTTTGGAAAAAATGTTTTTCTGCCTACCTCATGACTGAAAAGTTTCACATTTGTATTTCGAAAACAATATTTATTTAAGTTACCCTAGTCAGAAAATTCTTTATTGCATATCTCACAACAAAAAGACTTCTCATATGTAACCATACGAAGTTAGGTTTCAAGATACATTTTTGAAGTAATGTTTTGTTTCATACCTCACAATAAAAAGGCTTCTTATTTGTATGAATATGAAATTGGCTATTCAAGTTACTTTTCCGGGAATATATTTTGCTGCATACCGACCTCACAATTAAAAGTTTTCACATTCAGATTCATACAAAGGTGTTTATTTAAGCTATTTTTACGAGAAAATTTCTTGTTGCATGTCTCACAACTGAAAGGTTTCTCATTTGTATGGATGAGAAGATGTCTATGTAAGTTAGCTTTATTAGAAAAATCTTTCTTGCATACCTCACAACTGAAAGGTTTCTCATTATTATGCACGTGAAGGTGATCATTCAAGCTTCTTTTCTGAGAAAATGTTTTGTTGCATATCTCACAACTGAAAGGTTTCTCATTTAAATGGATAAGAAGGTGTGTATTCAAGTTACTTTTCTGAGAAAATTTCTTGTTGCATATTTCACAAATGAAAGGTTTCTCATTTGAATGCACGAGAAGGTGTCTATTTAAATTAATTTTACGAGAAAATGTTTTCTTGCATGCCTCACAACTGAAAGGTTTCTCATTAGTATGCACGCGAAGGTGAACATTCAAGCTACTTTTATGAGAAAATTTTTTGTTGCATATCTCACAAGTCAAAGGTTTTTCATTTGAATGGTTGAGAGAATGTGTATTCAAGTTACTTTTGCAATAAAATTTTTTGTTGCAAATTTCACAACTGAAAGTTTTCTCATTTGTATGCATGAGAAAGTGAGTTTTCAAGTTACTTTTTTGAGAAAATGTTTTCTTGCATACTTCACAACTGAAAGGTTTCTCATTAGTATGCATGTGAAGGTGTTTAATTAAGCTACTTTTCTGAGACAATGTCTTGTTGCATATATCACAACTGAAACGTTTCTCGTTTATAGGCATGTTAAGGTGTCTATTAAAATTACATTTCAGAGAAAAAAAAATTTCTTGAATATCTCACAGCTGAAATGTTTTTCATTTGTATGCATGCGAAGGTGTGTCCTATGGCTACTCTTCTGAAATTGCACAAGAATGTGTGAACTAAAGTTATTCATATCTGTAAATATTTTGTTATGGATCTCAAAAATAATGTTTTAAGTCATGCGTAACACGTTGGCTATTTAAGACACACTTACACAACTTTACAGATAAAAGAATACTTATTATGAAGATTTTGATTCAAATTATCTTTGAAATTTATTATTATTACGTTTTTCACAATGACAAGAATGCACCTTGGTCCCTTACCAACTCTCATGAGAAAATCCTTGATGTTATTCCTCATAATTAGTTCTATGCCAATGTGAAACTACTAACTTCATAATACCTCCCACAGAAAAATTTGTTTTACTTCAGATGAAAGATATACACTGACTATTGCGATGGACAGTAGCTACAGAAGAAATAAAAAAAAATAAATGCTTCAAGTGAGTGAAACATAATAGGTAAAAATTAAGTGTTGTTACTTGTGCATATACAGATATAGATCAATTATAGATAATTTCATTATAGATCATACTTGTAGATCAATTTTATTGTTTGTATTTCACTTTTTTCCTATGCAGAACTCTTCTTCTGATGCCATTTATAGTGTATTTATCATCATCTGCCTACTTTTTTTCTGAAAATGACTTACCTATAATGAAAGAAAATACATGAATGCAAACAGTTTAAAAATTTAATGACACCTAATTAATAATATTGATTTATTACATTATTGTGATTATCAATTTGAACAATTTAATAATAATTGAAACAAAAAAAATCAGTATCGAAAAGTCATTTTTTTAAACATTTGTAAACTGCAAGGAAATTATAAATATTTTTTAATTCGACAAGACAGGATCAATCAAATTATTGAAATTATTAGAGAATAAAGATTAGTAAAGACTGTAGTACACAATGCAATGATAACAACTTCATAAATATATAATGATGTTAAAAGGTTATACGTTTCGAGAAAGTTAACCTTTTTCTTTATACAGATAGGTATGATGCATTATGAAAGTGGAAAATAGATTGCTTAATCAGAGTTTCAAAGAGCATGCAGACTTTTCCACTTTTAAGTTCTTTACCAGGTATGTGATATTTCAAGAATTATTTATTTATTGCAGAGTTCTGCAAAATTAATTTGTTAATAGGTGGGGGAAAAAACTTGAACTTTATCAATCGGCCAGAGAAAAAGATCTTGATTTTCAATAAACAGCTACGAAAAAAGAAATCTAATTCCATCAATCGGTTGAAAAAAAAACACTATTTTTGTCAAAGATTGTGCAAAATTTCATAAATTTTTCAAACAATCATGCAAAAATGTTTCAATTTTGCCAAGCAATAGTGGAAAATTTTTATAAAATTCAATCAGCCACAAATCTCCTGAATTGTTTACGAAATTTGCAAATTTTTTGTTCTATAGGAATATGGAAATTTTCGCTAATGATTTTCTGCCATCAAAAATTTTCATTAATGGCTTTCTGTCTTTCTGATTGGTATAACTAAATCCAACGGTTAATCAATCCAACACTGGACATAATTTTAAAATGAGAAGCCTTTTAATATATAAACTCGTGTTTGTAAAAATTGCAACACCATGAAGGAATTCATCAGAATTAAATATAATTTAATCCACAAACGACTGATATTCGTACAAACAAATCATTACAGTTTCAAGAATAAAGAAGAATATTAAGTGTCCGAAATCACTATTTGGTGTAGATCAGGGTCGGCGAACATTTTTACATCCGCGTGCCCAATGTTTTTCAAAAAAGATGTTACTTGGACATGTCGTGCCAATAATAAAAAATAATTTAGTGGATCAAAATTATTTATTTCATAATTATGTCAAAATATCTGGATTTTTTGTTTACTGGTGTTTATTTATTGTTTATTAAAAATATTGGGTAACTTGCTTACAATAAATGGTCTAACATATTTTATAAAGTAATAAAATGGTGAATGCGATTTCGGTTATGCCAAATATTAATACGGGGTTCAACTTAGTTACTTTTAACAGGATGCAAGCTGAATTCGACTCATCTGTCAAGAGGTTTCTAATATTTAAGATTTTCGTATCATTCATTTCCGAAAAAAGCCCCGCAGGAATAAATAGAGGGAATAATTGTGAAAATTGTAAATTTTATATAGAATCGTTATAGTTTCATCATTATTAATTTTACTTATAATGCCTGATATTTTTCTGTTTGATATTCTACAAACCTTCTCTTAATTTGATAACTTATTGGGCCCATATTGAAATAGTTTAGAAATTCAATTAGTTGGTTATTTTCAAGAAAAATAAGGAAAGAAAAGCCCAGCTTTTATAAATTTGCATGTTTTAACTTCAATCTATTTTGTTTTAGGATCTCAAGAAACGCCGTGCCAAAAATATTCTATAACGTGCCAACTTTGGCATGCGTGTCATAGGTTCGCCGTACCTGGAGTAGATACTACACGCTGCAATAAGTGCTGCTATACGACGTGGCATGAAGTCAAACAGATTTTTAAGATCTGTCTAGGGAAGAGCATTCCATATTGTTTGCTAGCATATCCAAAGTGCATCTGTAGAAGCTGTAGGATGAGGAACACGAGCGAGGCGCCGACCAACGAAATTCCACATATATTCGACATATCCGGCGGACATGCAGATTACGGAACAAGTTCTATGTGTTCTGGTGACAAGAAGTCTTGAACATTCTTTGCAACATGTGAGCAGGAGTTGTTCAAAGATAGCTCCAGGAATGTCTTGAAGAAAAGGAAAGATTTTGGGCTCCAGCACTTCACTAATACACCTATTTCTGTTCAGATTGGCCACACTTTGTAACAGCTGCGATCGTCCATGATACGCAATCGCATCCCAGACCATAACTCCGGGTGTTCTTCCAATATGACGTTCGATAATGCAATCCGGAAAGTAGTGTTCACCTGCACCGAAAGTAGTGTAATACGAATGCGCCCATCCTGGTATCCAAATAGTACAAATTGATCCCATGGCACAAATTAAAGCGGGATTCGTCAAGAAAAACTACTTGTTTCCAATCTGCACGCCAGTCTCTATGTTCATGAGCCCATTGCAGCTGCAGGAGGCATCGATGTTTTTATTTGAGGGGAATCCTATATAAAGAAGTTCTTCCACACAGTCTACGGTGTTTCAGACGTCGACGAATTGACGAAGCAGACAGTGAAACATCTGTAGCGGTTGACCAATGTGCTGCCAATTCTCTAGATGAAGCTGTACGGTCCGTCAGAGTCATGCGTACTCGTTGTCTATAATCGCTCGTTGACGTCACATTTTGGGGTCCACTCCCAGATTTCTAAGCTGTCCAATTTTTGTCCGTCCACTGCTTCCAAACTCGCATGACTGTGCTGCTGTTACGCTGCGCAAGCGCTGCTATTGCGCGATAGGAAAATCCTCCTTCACGTAGGTTGATGGCTCTGCCCTATTCAAACTACAACAGTTGTTGAAAGGTCGCCGTCTTTCGTCGAAGAGGGATAGGTACGTCTCACATAAGGTTTAAAACTACGAGGGTGGTTCAATAATTATAGTCTCGAGAGAGTATAAAATATTTTTAGTGCGATGTTTGATGTGGAATATTAAGGCCTAATGTCTTAGATGCCTATATGCTCAATTTCAGAATCATAGCTGCTATATTAACATGTTTCATTTTAGATGTGAGAGGTGGCACCTAGAATGAAAGGTGGGGGGGGGGGGGAGGATTGGCGGGGAAAGACTTGTTTGGAGCTTATGGGGCCAGACCTGAAGTAGTTTTGTGATAGATTTGTGACAGTGGACGAGACGTGACTATTGTCATTTGAACTCGAGATCATAGTGATGTAGCTACGTCTCATCCACTGTCATAAATCTATCAGAGGCCTGGCCCCATAAGCTCCAAACCAGCCTTTCCTCCCTAACCACCCCCCTTTCAAGCTAGGTGCCACCTCTCGCACCTAAACCGAAAATAAATATGTTAATATAGCAGCTACGGTTCTGAAATTGAGCATATAGGCATCTAAGACATTAGGCTTCAATATTCCACATCAACCATTGCAGTACAAATATTTTATACACACTCGGGTCAGTAATTACTGAACCACCCTTGTAGCAGATAACCATAGACTATTTACAACGTTCCGATACAGCTCTCTATTTATATGCTTTCAGTAGCAGTCCAGAGGGCACTGCTCAGCCCACGCTTGCGTGATGACTCTTAAATTTGAATCATTTGCATAACACACCATACTTTGTATTTGTTGAAAAGTTCAACTCAATCCCGTCGTTCCTTCAAGGTGCTGCATTATTCACAAACAAGAGTATATATATTTTTTATATCATGTCTAAAATTTCAGATTTAAATTTAGGCCTTCAATTGCCATTATGGTGATATTGTTCACTGATTGGGTCCAGATTACATGACATTTTATCGTATACAGATGAAATTTTCAAATGCAAATAAAGCAATGGTTTAGCATCCGTGCAATTTAGAAATCTGCAAAGCTCATGGTACAGATTCTCAAGAAGTACATAATATAATCTTCATGATGGCAGTAAACAGAATGCGGCAGTATTAGTGCAACAAAAACTAGTTGAATCATAATTACTTCACAAAATTTAAAAATTGCCGTAAAATTCAGACTAAATGAATGTAAGCCCTCCTGAAATTCAAACCTTGGATCATATATATTTCTGATATCAACATCCCTTTTTCTGTAAGCATACAAGACACACAACGATTAACGAGGTAGCATTCGAAAAATTTTTAAACAGTGTTTTAATTTCTGACATTTTGTTAATGTTTTTCTTAAAAACTACAGTTACTTAACCCATTTATGCCTAGCGTCCCATTTTTGGGATGTTTCAAATTTTAATGCATTTGTATAATTTTCTTCTTCTTTATAACATGAAAATTGCATGAAATCATTATTTATAAATGTCTTTATCTATAACCGAGAGATGACAGCACAAGGTGGATATTTATTTGCTTAAATTAAGGCTTTTTTCGGTGTTTATAGATTTTTAATTTTTCAAGAGGGCGAAATGTAAAAAGTAAGTTTATTTGTATTTTTTCTATCATGGACCCAAAATCGCAAGTTATAATCTTAGTTTGCGGACTTTTTTGAAATACGTATTTTTTTAAATTGCGAAATTAAATGTTCAAGACTATTTTTTATGCATTTTTGTAATGTACAAAATATAGGATTCTAGGCACAAATGGGCACATATTTTTGTTAGAAATTTAGAAGACAGTTATTGATGCAATCTCCTTTCGAAGATAATTATGAAATAAATTGTTATTAAGTCTGCAATACGTTTATTCTTATTTTATTATTAATAATAGTTATAACGTTATTAGTCTCTGCAAAGAAATAAATATATATATATATTTTTTGTAGTTCATTAAAATACTTATAATAGTGCATAATATACAATTTAAAAACATTTTAAATATAAATATAGGCAAAATATATAATTATGCATATTATTCTACTAGAAATACTCATATTTAGTTCTTTTACATTTTATCAAATAAATACAAAAAAAATTAAGCTTAATTTTTTTTAGTATTTTTCCAGTTCATTTTGCAACATTTTAAAGTGATTTTACCAAAAAATTTGAGAAAACAGAAATTCAGGCACAAATGGGTTAAATATGAATGAAAAAATGTATCAGCTAATTATCTCAAAGAAGTCAGTACGAAAGCCTCAGATGGGTTCACAGATAGGAATTAAAAAAGAGAAACAGCAATAAAAAGGTACTGAAGGAAAATTGGAAATTATCTAAAATAAGCAGTCATAAAATATAGACATAAAAAGTAGAATATTTTAATGATACCAAAAAAGACAGAAAATGAAGAGGAAATTAAAACTAGGTGATATATTTAACAATAATAATAAGAAAGAAAATGAAGATAAAAGTTAGTTAAAAGTAAATTCTGATTGCAATGGAGAAATACAATAAAGCAGCATTTCTCAAACTTTTTTCTTGTGGCTTGGTTCACAATTATATCCCCTCACGATTGCACAATAAAATATATTACCCTTCTCACCACTTTTAAAGACAATAACATCTATTCTATAAGTCATTTAAATCTATTAGTAAAATAAAACAATTTAAAGAACACATATAAAGTTCAAATATTTTAATAAAAAAGCATTTAGTCTCACAGAAATAAAACAGAATGATGCAAATCAATTAATAAGATGTGTCACACTGATCCCATCCAGGCATTGGGCCCGGGCCAGGGCATACTGCCTGGTAAATGAACAAAACATAGAAGAAAATCCTTTTTTATGGAAAATTTTATTAGATATTTTACATATAATATCTTATTTTAAGACCGTCACCCTTAACAACACGAAAAGCGTATTTATATGAAAAATATCAATCATGTATTAAAATATTTTTTTTAATTTAATAAAAGCAATAATTTTATAATAGCTGCATGCACTAGGTGTTGACAGCCTAAAAATATCCCTCAGTTTTCACTATCAACAGCAGCTTTTTTTTTTATCCTGATTATTTCCATGTTTAAACCTGGATCTAATTCGATTACATCTTTAAGTTTGGGTGTTATTTATATCATTTTAACCCTCTAATTCCTATGGTAGCATTTCTGCTATCATAAGTTCAGCTTTAATTTTGATCATGAAATTGCATAAATAATGTATATTTTCAGTCATTACAGCAATAATTGCACCTTTAAGTAATATTAGTTGTGCATTTTGAATTCAGATGGAGCACTAAATAAGAAAAAAAAATAGTTTGAAGCAATATGTCTAACAAAAGTTTTAAAACGGCATTTACAGTGGTACGTTTTTACTCGATTTTTCAAATGTTTTATTGAAATAAAACTAAATACATATGATATATAGGTTTAAAAAGAGTTATTTCTATTCTCTGCACAAAAAAGTTCAATGCAAATTTGTTTTTTAATGGTAAAATGAGTAATTAAAATCAAGGTAGCAGATCTGCTACCACGGACATTAATGATCATGAGCACATGGTAGCTTTTTCCTACCATATCATTTTCAAAGGAAATTTGTACTTCTTACAGTTAGATTTGTACTTAAGATACTTGTTTTTAGTTTTAATTTATATTGTCATGTTATTAAATCTGAAATAAATTAGTTGAAATTTATAGTTTGCATATACAATAAAATGAAATTATTTTTGTGTTTACATTTTTGAACAAAATATTGAAATTCCTTTCTAATATAAAAATAGAGAAAATTATGAAGTAAATCCAAATTAATATTTCAAACTTTATATTTCTAAGTACAAATATAACCATAAATTCTAAGTATAAAAGTTTTTTGTTGAGCCGTATCACTCAAGTATATTATGCATTTAGTATGCTTCTTCAGTGTGATATATATTACGCCTCATCCCACACAGATCCACTACACTGTAGTTTACTATATTTTCAATTAATTGCTGTGTTTATTCTCTGTAAAAAAGAATTTCTGCATTTTCAATTTTTGTCAACAAAAAATAGAAAATCTTACAGAAAATGGCCGTTATTTTGTTGTATTTTTTAAATTAAAAATCAACTATAATTTATTTAGATTCAAGATTGCATTTTTTTGCCTCGGCGATATTTTAATACGCCTGTATGTGAAATTTTACGATTCAAGCTTCTTAATTGTGTATATTTTTAGAAAGATAGACAGAGTTACAAAATTTATTTTTATATGTATTAGAGACACATACCACAGATGTCATCAGGAAAAAAATACCGTAATTTCCGGCCTATAATCCGCGGATTATCTGTACAAAAACCTCCGAATTTTTAAGTGCCTATTATCTGCTGAAATTTTTTTTAGCAAAAGTTCACGTCAGACAGCCAGTTTCTACCGGCAGTCATAAAATAAAAATATAAACAGTTATCACACGATTGTCTGCTATCGACCGTTCGCGGGGTTACTCGTGACTGGTTCACATATATGACATATACGTGCTAGTGGGAGTGTTTTCCGATTTTTATGGGTTTTTTTAGCGTTTTCGCAACATGTTTCTATGAAGAAGAAAGCGTTTCTCATCTCTTTCAAAAATTGCAATCATAATCATTTATGAAATAGTGTATCGTTTTTATATTGAAAGTTATAATAATGTCTAAGAGAAAACGTGTTATTTAACACTGCAGAGTTTAAACTGAATATTATTAAAAAAGCGGAAGATGATTTAAAAACAGCAATTATTATAGAATTATCTGTATTCACAAGACATTTTACGTTCAGGTTTAAGATTCAATGAAAAAAATTATTTGCATTTTTTAATTTGTAACTATTTAATTTTTCTTTCAATTATTTTATTACAATTATCATTTAAATAGAGCAACTAAATAAATAGGGAGGTGGTTTATTAGTAGTACTTTGGAATGTTGAAAACAATGAGTAAACCTCGAATAGTCCATGCGGATTATCTGCTGAAATTTTTTTTATAAGGGCTATGTTTTTTTTTTTTTTTTTTCCACTGGCTACTACATTAGTGCAATATATATAATTGCACATAAAGTAAAATGAGGTTTTTTTTATTATTATTACTGTGCAAACTTGAATAAATGGATATATATATATACAATGGGAGAGAGAGATAAACAAAGAAAGAAATTCCTTTAGGTCATAATACCACGTGTAAAATCATAATTATTTTCACAAGATGAAATACAGTGAAACTTCTTTTAAAGGCCACGCCTATTCAAGGGCCACCTCTATTAAGGGCCAATATTTTTAGGAAGAAAATTTTTCCTTTAGACATAAAGTTAAATTTACTTCTATTAGGGATTGCACCTACCCCTTATAAAGGCCATTTTTTCATATGCGCCTTAAATCCTAAACCATAAGATTAGAGTTCGGAGAACAACTGCATTTGCTACAAAGAAGGCAGGAGTATAGCGGGAGTATTTGGTAGCACAATGAAGGATCACAAACTTTTCCACAAGTAAGACAAACAGATGTTCCTCACAATTTGTTTGACTTTTCAACCGGTAGGGGTTGGGTTGGAGGGAAAACTTGACCCTTTGTTGTGGGCACACAAAGGATAGCAGGTTATCTAGAAAAACTGATTCCACATTTAGTAAAACTGTGAATGCATATTGAAGCACAATTTTTACAGAAATTTTGTGCTCAGGCTTATGTAAAATTTAAAATTATGGCACCTAAATCAAGCCAAAGAGAACATTTGGATTTGAATGACAAAATCAAAGTTCTTAATTGTCATGATCAAAGAATATCTGCAAGAAAATTAGCTTCACAGTTTAATTGCAGCAAGAATCAAATAAGCAATATTGTTAAAAACAAAGAGAACTTACTGAAAGAATATGCAGATTTTAAAAATCGTGGTATAAAAAGAAAGAGAAATAAAAAATTTGGTCACCTCTATTCAAGGGCCACCCCTCATACGGGCCAATTTTCAATGGAACAGCAGATGGCCCTTAAAGAGAGGTTTCACTGTACTTTTTAAATATGGAAAATCCTTCATATTTCATCTTAATCTGCCCATGGTAGCATATATGCTACCATACAGAAATCCTTTAAAATATAATAAAATCTCATTTCTGTCATATTTTTGCTTTATTTGACCCACAACAGCATAAATAAGACAAAAGAAAAATAATTCTTTCCATAGTAATTTCTTGTAGTGGGAATTAGAGAATTAATTGTTTATTTTTTGATGAAGAGTTAATTTTGTTATGGGGTATCAGGGCTGGCACAACCATCGAGCAAACAGGTTGACTGACCAGAGCCCTACATCTTTCCGAACAATTGGAAATATTTGCTTCTTTGGAAAATTATAATAACTTTTCTCTTATTTTGATCATTTAAAGGTGCTGGTCGCTCAGCTTCGGAATTCTCCTCCGTAATGTTAAGTCTACGAACTTTTGATGCATTCGTATATTGAAAATATCTCCTCGGGAAATTCATATTTTTAACATCTTTTTTCTGTGTACTCTTCCTAAAGGATGTCTCTTTTTTTCTTAGTTTTCAAAATATTTCTAAAATCTATGCTGAATTTAATATTTTATGGGCTAAAACCAGGCGAACTGTAAGTAAGACTTTAACACTGTATATAAATTAAGCCTATATTTTAGAAATATTTTGAGAACTATGAAAAAAAGAGACATCTTTTAGGAAGTGTACACAAAAGATAGAAGTTAAAAATATGAATTTCCTGAGGAGATATTTAAAATATACGAATGCATCCAATGCCCGTAGACTTTACATTAGTGAGGAGAAATCGGAAGCTGAGTGACCAGCCCCTTAAGTTAACAATTTAAAAACTTTGTTCTAGGAAAAGTTAGTGTAAACTAAAGTTTATAGTTGTCAAGTACATACAGATACTCTAGCATTTCACATTTTAAAAGATAATATATATATATATATATATATATATATATATATATATACACATATACATATATATATATATATACACACATATACATATATATATATATATATATACACACATATACATATATATATATATATACACACATATACATATATATATATATACACACATATACATATATATATATATATATATATATATATATATATATATATATAATTTAGAGGAAGTTTATGTTATTTAAAATAGCAAAATTGGTATAAATAGTCAAATTTTATAGCAACCTGTGGGTTAAATAATGCAATCTAAAAAAGCAAGTACCAAAGAAATACATAGTTTAAAAAGCCCAGTTCGGTAACACAGTATTTTAAATGCAGAGGGAGAAAGAACAGCAACAGGTTCAAGGAATTCACTAATAAATTTAACACCTATTTGACATAACATTATAAATTAAATTTAAAAGAGAATCATTTGCCATATAAAATTCACTATAAAAATTATAGAATAAAATTAATATTTTCAATATACTGTGTACTTTACATTTAAAAGTATGGTTTCCTAAATATAGACTTCAGTTACCACCAATTCAGATGTTACTGCCGCATTTTTTTAATTAGATGATTGATTAAATATATAGAAAATCTATATGTAAAAGAACACCAAATTCACCTGAAAATGTTAATTAAAACATGAATACATCAAATGATTCATAGTTTTATTACTAAAATAGGTGTAAAAAACAATTAAAAGGTTTTAAGACATTAAAACCAGTATACAGATTTTAAATATAAAAGAATTCGCCGGAGTCGCGAGCGCTTTCGACCAAACCCTGGCCATCATCAAGGGTGAAGTGAGAAGAAATCAGCCATTCATATATTCTTTTATATTTAGCATATGTATATTGGTTTTAATGTCTTAAAATCTTTAATTTTACACCTATTTTAGTAATAAATCTGTGAATCATTTGATGTATTCATGTTTTAATTAAGATGATTGATTGCCTTATTTTCTTTACCTTAGAGTGTTTTAAACATTTAAACTTTGTGAGCTAGACACAGGAGAAGAAAGTTAAAAAGCAGTTTTTTTTTTTTTTTTTTTTTTTTTTTTTGCGGCGGAAGGGAAGTTTATTAGATGACTGAATATTTACCTAACCAAAGGATTACAAATAGGACGAAAAAAGCAATTTAACAGTTTTTCAAAGACTTTAACTTTTGTGTAATTGGGAAGAGAAGGGGAGGTAGAGCAAAGAGGAAATATCAATTTTAGCTGGGGTAAATTATATGAACACTTATTTATTGTTACAATAAAGTAAGAACAGAAAAAATAAACAAAAATATCTATTCAAATAAAAGAAAGTTTTGCTTTGTGTGTGTGTGCGTTTGTGCAATGGCTAGCAAAATCTATAACACGTACGAGGCTGAAAATTTTTTCCAAAGTGTCTCCTGATGCACCTGAGACTCAGAATATTCAATCTGTAATAATTAGCTTAGTTATTAATGGAAAGAATCGAAAGGTATTCATACTTCAACTAAAGCATAGATTTTTAGCAAACCGCAGAAAATTTCTTTTCAAAACTCAAAGAGAGGGGTAGAGTTTGCTGGAAAGAAAGGTTGTTAAGGGTGATAAATGTAGTGGGCATTTTTAAAGAGGGCCTTATTTTAAAATCTACTGGACCTAAAATCTCGAATATTGCACAGCCAAACGCAAAAAAGAAAAATCCCCCTTTCAGAAATTTAAGAAACTATTCTGATACTCCCGCAAAAAGTTGAAAAATATATTAAAAGTCAATTTATAAAACTTCTTTTTATTTCCATTGACATAAAAATCATAAAATGCAGATGGTTGTAACCTTTCCCGGAGCCCAGACAGCTGTCGCCAAGAGAAGTAAGATTTTTTGCTGGTCTATAAAATGTTTATAAGTATTGCATTTAGAGGTTTATCATGGAAGACGGTAGTATTCCGAGTGACGCAGCCTTAAGCCTAAAATCGTATCGTATCGTATCGTAGAATTCGTAGATGGCGGAACTCATATATACAGCTAACTCGACATCAAAGAAAATGCGAAAAGCCGCCTGTTAATAACTCATCAAATATAGGTCCTATTGTTCTGATTTTTTTAAAACAGTCTTATATCTGCAGTCTAATCCTATTCTGAATTTTTTACAATTCTACGTGCAGTATATTTTCAGATCTGTAAACCCATTTTGAAAGCAATTTCGATGGTGTAAGTTTGTCTTTTTTTTTTTCTCCGAAACGGTCTAGATTTTTTAAAAAACATTAATATATAAAATGAATCTGTTTTTGACGAAGTGGATAAGACTAACCTAGTATCTAGGAAAACTCTTAATTTTTATATAATCCGCATGAAAAAATGGACTTCTTAGGATCGCGGATTACATGTTATTCTATGGGCTAGCAGACAGAACGTTGCACATCGGTTTAGCGCGGTTTAGGTCACAGTTAAAAATCTGAATATTGGCAATAAATCTTTTTTTAAACTACGAAAACAGTTTATTATGTGCTTTAAAATACTTAGACTGATTTTTTTTAAATGGAGCAGTATTTTGTAATTATAGGTATTTTATTTCATTGTTATTAATAGTAAGTAAACATTTTTTAAGGAGAAAATATTTCACATTTAAAAAAAAATTCTCGTATCGAAATTCGATATTTATCGAAAATTCTTCTCGTATCGAAATAAAATTTCATCGCGTTCGCCATAAGACTTCGCCATGTATCACTACGCGTACGCGAAGTTGACTGAAGAAATAAGAAATATCAAAGATCTTGAAATGGTATTCCAAGGGGAGAAAGTGAGTACAATTTCTAATTATCCAGACAGCATTCTTTGCAACCGATCCTTTCTAATTAGTATAATGTTCTGAATTGTTTTTATTTTCAACAATACTTATAACTGTTTTCCTTACAAAATAACGTTCATGTGTGGCATAGGTATTTCTTGTGATATGTGAGTGTAATACATATAGATTACTAATTTAATTTTGAGTTTCCTTTTAAAGAAATCAAACAAAATCTTTCATTTTTAAAGAACGCACAATTTAAATAAAAGGTTTGACGAAATCAAAATTAAGATTTCCAATCCCGTTTTTAAAATGACATCTTTCGTTTATTTTTTTTTATTTTTTTTTTATACAACTCTTTTCAGCTTCAAAAATTAAAGCATCGTAGTATTTTATTTTTATAAAATTTAACCTAAAGGGGAAAAAAATTCTTGCCGTTTACTCTGTAACAAAAGAAAAACAGAAAAAAAAACAAAAAAAAAACACCTGAAGCATTTCTTTTAGGCTAATTGATTACAGCCATGGGTGCAAGACCTTCAGTCTTGGACATATTTTTGACTGATAGTAAATTCTACTTTATATACTTAAATTATCACGATTAGCTCAAAATGAACCATTTTATCCTGACTGGTTGTTTTGAGCTCCTAAAAGTAAAAATTTTCATCATTTTTCCTTATTTAGTAATTAAAGTTTATAGATAAATAAGATAAAACAGCTTTTTTGCAAAAGTAAGATACTTGTTTTTATTTAATTTTAAAGTTAATATGCTTAAAAAAAAAGCTTTAAATAATTTACTTTTAAAAAATATAAAAGTAGCCAGCTCCCTTATATGGTATTTGTGGTAATGAAGTATAATTGTAAATAAGAACAATTCAGAACATGTTACTATTTAGAAAAGATTGGTTTTACAAAATTTCATTAGCAGCTGCATTGTAGCTGTCATGATAATTAGACTTTGTATAAACTAATAAAGTGATTACTCAGTAACCATTTCAATTAATATATTAATCTGACTCGCATCTTAAATTAAATATTAAGTTTTTATTCTGCTTTCATTAAACCAGTCACTATTCTGTAACATTCCGCATATTCCGACTACAAAAACTGTTTTTATCAATTCCACCTGTATACTGGAGGGTTGCCGTGCCACTTACAGAGTAGCGCGTTTATCGCCTCGTTGTGCAATAGCATTTGAAAGATCACCACACTAAAGGCTCGTTTACACGGAGCTAGTTTACTAGCTACAAGCCGGCGGGAAAAGAAGCGAGCGAGTCAGCTAGCGAGATAGTGGTCGTTTACACACGAACTTGTTTACTCGCTCAGTAGCCAACTCGCTATTGTATCACTTGCTGCGTTCTAAAGCTTTCTTTTATGTTTTGTTTTCTGTAAACAGTGTTTGTTTTTATATTAAGTGCAGAGTTTTCCTGCTTTTTTTTTCTTTTGTGTGTGTGTTCGTGGAAAAATGAAGTGGAACGCAAATGATATTGCTGATTTTTTAAAATGTATATCAAGAGTACACTGTGTTATGGAACATAAAACACACAGATTACTGCAATACGAAATTAAAAGATGAAATTTGAATTTTATATTCTAATGCTCATTTATAAAATTTCATTAATTTTTAAGGTTTTAAGACCCGTGTCCATTATTGTAACGCTTCATTTGTCTATTTTCAGTAATGGACACCCCATGAAATCACTGTTAACTAGTTTGTTGTGGCCATCACAAAACTTTCTTCTATATAAATCATATCAATTAAATCATTTAAATAGTACAAGAAATTACATCAATTTAGCACCATTTCATATCTGAATTTGAAGTTTGATGAAAATTCGTGCATTACTTCTTGAGATAGAGCTGTAGGGGAAATTCTGAAAAATGCAGCGTAGCAGCGCCACCTGTTGGGCGATTTACACCAAAAACTAATCAGCACCAATTTATATTAGGGACTACTTGAATATAAATTTCTATTAAATTCCGTGCATTAGTTCTTGAGATAGAGCGCCCACAAAATTTGTGTCACATACAGACACACATTTTGTAAAAACATGTTTTTCGGAATCCCTGACCTCTAAAACGTGTAAATCCGTCGAAAACCGAAAGTCGAAAATTTTTACGAATCCAATACTTTCTTCTTGTAAAGATAGAAGAAAGTAAAACTGCAATTTCAATGATGTTTAATAGGGCATAAAATCTTTTAACTGAAAATCTAATTAATCACATTTAATTTTTAAATTGCACTTACTGGAATATTAACTGTGAAAAATAGTGGAAAATATACGAATCTATGCACTGATACAAAACTTTTTTTTTCCAATTATTGCCCTTTAAATACCCTCTACAGTCTCAATAATTTGATAACTGCAATTCCCCGACATTAGTATTTTAAAATATCTACCTAAAATAATTATAACATTCACCTTGTGATAATTATGGTAGTTATTTCAAACAGTGAATAATTCTCAAAAATATTTTATTTATTGGTATCCTATTTGTTAATTTTGTTCGAAAAAATCTATTTTGTTTCATTCACGCCGGCACGAACTACTCCAGTCGATATTGTTTACATATGCAGAACCACGAAACCACTGAATACTCGCAGCGATTTCACTAGCAACACCGTTTACACACAGCTAGTTTACTAGCCAGGTAGCTAACACGCCAGCGAGTAGCGAGAAAAGTAGCCGAGCTTTCAACTTTTTTCCCACTCGCTGAGCTGCCAGATAGTTCGCTAGCGAACGTGTTTACACGGGGCGAGTTTACTAGCAGCTAGTGAATTCGCCGGCTTGTAGCTAGTAAACTCGCTCCGTGTAAACGACCCTTAACATAAAAAAGTAGCAATAAAAGAAAAACAAAATTAATCAGTTGATTGTAAAAAACCCGCTCCATTCTCGGTCGGCGGAGGAACATCACAAGAAAAAAAAAACCTCGCGAAATTTGACAGTATGTCAGGGGGGGGGGGGGGAATCCAAAACTTCATGAAAATAGTTGTAACTTTTCTAATAAATATGTTACACATAACATATGGTAGTAATAATCAGTATATCTGATGAAAATGCAAGTTATTTTTTAAAATAAACTATTTAATGATGTTTTTTATCCCTATTACTGTATTTGGTTAATAGTAGTTCAAGAGCCGTAATTTTATATTGTAAAATCCTTAAAAGCACTCTGCAAGCAGTCCTTGTTCAATCACAAAAGCCTGCCACTAAAAAATTTTAATGCAGAAGATGTAATGTATTTCTCAGATATAAACAATGAATTTTTCAGTTAAGAAGCACATGAATTTTACAAATATTGCTATTTCTTGGAACACTAAATATGATACATTATCACCTTTAA
Source organism: Maratus speciosus (assembly GCA_963932465.1). NCBI lineage: Eukaryota > Metazoa > Arthropoda > Arachnida > Araneae > Salticidae > Maratus > Maratus speciosus. The sequence continues at coordinate 52,397,010 of OZ010799.1, read as the reverse complement.
CACATTATTTTGGAGTAATGAAAACATTGTTATTATATTAAAATTTTTTGTAAATGAGTGTTATAATCAGAGCAGCTCATGACAGGTTTTTCTTGCAGCACTAAAATGCATGCTTTCCAAAAGTTTTTTTGTTGTTGGTTTTTGTTTTTTTGTTTTTTTTTAAATTATAAATTTTTGCCTTATTTAATGGAAGAATATTCTGCTAAAAATAAGGCAAAGATTTCATTATTAAAAATAGTGAAAAAGAATAAATTGGCCAGCCATGCATTTAGTGTTCCCAAAACTCTCAGTCATGAGTTACCACTGTTTATAATGATTTTGCCCAGGCATATTTGGATGTTATATTTCAAGGTAATATCTTTAAGGTAATTTAATAATGTGTGATCTATACCTATTATGTAAAATTGCATAATTTGCACATTTTCTGGTTCCAAGGAATGTAATTTAAAGCATGTATACGAAGTAAATTTAATGATGTATGAAATATGATCTACATAATGCAAAATTCTATAATACGCACAACTTCTCATACCAAAGGTGTGCATTATAAAGATCTTCCACTGTATTCATATGTAGTTCACACATCAAAAACCTTAAAGATTTAGTATCTGTAAGAGGACATTATTACAACTTTATATTTTTTTCATTCTGTAGCACAAATTACTCAGCTTAGAATTTGCCAATCAAAACATTGCCATCTTGATTTTTTTCCACTGTCTTTATTTACCTCAGAAGTGATTAAGATTTTTTTATATTGTAAATCCTAAAGGTTATAATAGCAAAAAAGCATCTTTAAGCCCTTGGGAATGAGCGACCGGTATACTTGGCCACTTAAGGTGTTCAGAATCCTTCATTATTCTCACCACTTATTTTTAATTGTAAAGTTTACCTTCTTTAATGGGAGCATTTCTGTGATTCAATTACAGAAAATTTTCTGTTTTTAAAAACCTGTAGTTAAAGGTTAAAAATTAACCAAAGGGCTCTTGTCGCGAAGGGATTCAACATCTTGAATTACAGCGAATTTTAATAACACTTGGCTTTAATTGCCAGTACTCTTCCAATTGAGCTATCTGTACGACAGCCCAGCCAACACAATATTCGCTCAGAACAACTATTATCATGACATCAATTGATTGTGTGAAAAATAATTAAAAGTGTACATGATTATATATTTTATTATTAAGCAACAGACTTTGCAGATCCGATTTTCTAAAAAGTTTTTAAAGATTGAAATCTCTAGGCTGGAGTGGGAAAGTGGTAATTTTGAGGAATAGGGGGATAATTTATATAAAAGAATTTTCTGTATAAAAATAAAGATTAAAATTTTTTTAATGTTGGGGAGTAGGGGGAGGGAGAAGAGGTGAAATGTACAGTCGTGGAAAAAAAAAGTAAACACCCTCTACTAACTCCTTAACAAATTATTATCGTAGACAAAAGTTATTGGTACCGAACGATTGGAAATAAAGTCTATTTTTAAATGATGCATATAAAATTTGCTTAGGGGGCCATCTACATATTAAAACAAATCCAAACTTCATTTTTTTCAATGGCAATACCCAATTTTAACGAGATATTTCAAATCTTCGGTTCAAACTATGCCTAGGCACCAAATTTCAAGTAATTTGAATAATAAGTTTTTGAAATATAAACATTCAAAATTTAGCGCTTCTAATGTTAAATTATATTTTCATATTTTTATTCATATCTCCTGAAATTATGCTCCTAATGTGCTAATTTTTTGTGTAGCAGTAATACTAACATACCCAAACATAAATACGTTGAATTTGCAATTTTTATAATTTTATGATATGAATTATGAAATTAATATTCAAAAAAATTATGAAATGTAACCTAAAATTTTTTTGATGGATTTAGATTTATTAAGTCCTGCTTTATGGAAATCCAAAATTTCAAATTTTTTTCCAAATAGTTTTCAAATTATGCTTAAAAAACGGCAAAATTATGGTTTAAGGGGCCGTCTATGATAGAAGTGACTAGATATTTTGAAATGTCTTACGCTGTCCTGTAATCTAGCAAACTTCATTGACTGCTTGAGTGACGCTTAAGGTGCCTTGATCAAGAAGGGGGCTCTCTCGGTTAACAATCGAGTACCGAACTTCAATTTGGATACAGCCCTTAAAATAAGCTTGTTTTAAAATAATTAATTTCTCGGGAACTTATAGTACGAATTGCATAAAAATTTGTTTTTAGGCTAATTAAATTGTGTAGAATTCATTTATGCTGTAAAAATTGTGTACTGCTATTGAAAAAAACAAAGTTATGGTTCGTTTTAATATGTAGATAACCCCTTAAGCAAATTTTATATACATCATTTAAAAGTAGACTTTGTTTCCAATCGTTCGGTACCAGTAACTTTCTTCTACGGTAATTTGTTGAGGAGTTAGTAGGGGGTGTTTACTTTTTTTTTTCCATGACTGTACATTAGGGAAGTTAGAGCTTATTTATTTATTTATGTTAGTGAGCAACAAATGTTGCAGATTTTTTTTTTTTTCAAACTAATTTTTGAAAGATCTTATTATTTAGGCAAGCTGGAGAGGTGGGTGCAAAAGCAGAAGTGGAATCTTCGGAGCTCAGGGGATTATTTTATATGATTTATTATTATTGTTAATAAAGAATTTTAAATAGGGATGGTGAAAGATTATTTTATATAAAATTAAAGAATGTTTAATTTTTTTTGCACTAGGAATGAGAAAAGGGAGAAGCAGAAATTTGTAGTTTTGGATTTAATATAAATGTATGGAATTACTTTTATAAGTGAGCGATGATTGTTATATATATATATAAAGGTTTAAAGAGTAATATTTCTTGCTATTTTTCTTAACAAAGTAATTTTTTTATATAGTAAAATTTAACATAGCTTTTTATATCTCTGAAGCAAACCAACAGAAATACCCTCTAAACATGCATGTTGTACATTACTTCCATATCTTACCAAAGAGTTCTTATAAAAATCTCATTGCACGATGCTCTTTAAAATTGAAGTATGGTCATCCTTTTTTGCGGGGAGGGAGGGGGGAGAGATTGAAGGTGAATTAAAATCCTGACTATGAATTCTTTGTATTGGTCTTTAATTTTTTTGTGTGTGTTTATTGTTTTATTTATTTTTTTCAATAACCTCAAAAAAGTAATGATATCAATGCAAAAACCCTTAACGGGTTAAAAGTTTGTGACGCAGCACTTTATCTTATGCTCTAAGAATTTTAAATATGGAACTTAAAAATAATGATATCAAATTTTGAGTGACGCTATGCTATTAATTATAATCTCTCTATTTATTTATTTCATCTTTTTATTTTTTTTATAATCGCATGTGCAAAAAATTATGTTCAATTTAAAAAAATGTATAAAGTTTATTCATTGATGCTTTAACATTTACACCTCTCATAAATTCCAAGTATGAGTTTTTAAAAGATATGATATCAAAATTTTAGTGACGCTTTGATGTGGCTTTTAAACGATTCGTTTTAAAATTAAATTTAAATTATTTTTGTTTTGGCTAAGATATATTCACACATCTAAATAATAGTTTTAATTTTCCCAATATACTTTAAATATGTCACTTTCACTGAATTTATATAATGCATTTAAATGTATTTATTTGAATAAATTTATTTATCCTTTGTCCAATGCTATTAAAAATTTAAAATAAGATTTGCGTAAATAATTTTTTTGCGTCACTGTATCCAAACTAAGGGAAATGTATTCAAATGGATACTGCGTCACAAAAGCTGCGTCACAAACTTTTAACCCGTTAAGGGTTTTTGCATTGATAATTAATACCCCTGCGTGTAGTTGTTTACGCTGATTACAAATATGAATTTTCGGTAAATTATTCAAGGTAGAACTCTAATTATCCAATTAAAAATCCGATTTTTAATGAAAGGATTTATTTTGAATTCCATTTCCTTCTCCCGGACGACATTTATAGCATGAGCAAGTGAAAAAAAAAGATCATTTTTGGACTGGGTTTTTTTTTGTGGTGGTGTAATGTTGTTACAAATAGTGCATTTACAGATTTTAAAGGTATGCATCTATTAATATTTTTCATTCTTGTTTCTGAATATTTAATTTTTTTAAAAAATTGATTCAGTACTTTTTATTTTATCCAAAAAGGCACATTATTTAAATCTAAGCTTCCTCCACTAATTATCTTTATTTTACTTGTGATTTTTTGGATTGATTTTAAAATTTCAGATATTTGATAACATTTAAAAATTTTAATGAAGGAGACAGAGTTGAATTTTGGGAGAAGGGAGGGGAGGGAAGAAATTTTTCGTACAGTTTTGTACAAAAGCGTTTGTCCACTAATTATTATTTTATGTCCGATTTTTGGATAGATTTTAATTATTCGAGGTATTTGATAACACTTAAAAATTTTTAAAGAAAGTGGAAGATTTGAATTTCGTTGGAGGGAGCGAAATTTTTTCTTTTAAACCATAGCGTTTTCTACAATAAGTATACCTTATATGTTGTTTTTGTATGGAGATCTCCGATAAATATTATTTATTAAATAATAAAATTTCAAAGAAGGGATGGGTAAATTCCAGGGGCATGAGAGTGGATCCGCGAAAGGGCAATTTTTCACACTTTTCAGTTACCCTCATGTAAATCAGAAAGCCCTTGGATCACTCTTTAATACAGTAGACAACCTCAAATCCATACATCTTGGGGCCAGAGGTTATAGTCCAAGCAATAGGGAATTTTACCTAGCAAAATTAATGGTAGTTCTGGAAATCGGCTTACTTTATGTTTTTTGGATCGCTGAATCCGAATTTTTTAACTTACCACCAAAATTTCCCCCGGCAACTTCCCCCCCCCCCCCCCCAAATTTTGGTTAAAAGCTCCCCAAAAAGGTTTTTATTAAAAAAATCAATTATTTTATTGTTTTAGGGGAAAAGTATCTAGAAATTCAGAAAGTAGACAAAATTTGCAACAAATTAGATATATGACATTATGACTTAGGAAGAAGGGGAAGGGGGGACTGCCTCGGAACATGCGCGCGGTGCTGCGTGGACTAAGTTGCGCAATTCCACTTAATCACTCACACGTTTACATTCGCCCTCCCATCTCCCCTACGAACTTTCCTTATAAGGTTTACTTTAAGTTTTTTGGGTCGCTGAATCCGAATTTTTAACTTACCCCAAAATTTCCCCCCCCCCAAACAAACCCCCAAAATTGTTGTTATTAACTTAAATTTTTTTATTGTTTTTGAGGAAAAGCATTACAAAATTCAGAAACTAGACAAAATTTGCAACAAATAGGATATATGACATTATGACGTAGGATAAACGGGAAGAGAGGGGGCTGCCTCGGAACATTCCCCGCGCGCTTTTCTCAAAAACCAAATTTTTTCAGAAAATCAATTTTTTGGGGGATTGCCGGGTGAAATTTTGGTGGGAAGTTACAAATCCGGATTCAGCGACCCAAAAAACATAAAGTGAGTCGAAATCCAGAACTAGTATTAATTTTTCCAGGTAAAATCCCCTATTGCCTGGACTTCATAACTTAGTGCACGTAGCGCCGCTGTGCATGTTCAGAGGCAGGCCTCCCCCTCCCCGTTCATCCTACGTCATAATCTCATGTATCCTATTTGTTGCAAATTTTGTCTAGTTTCTGAATTTCGCAATGCTCTTCCCCTAAAACAATAAGAAATTTAAGTTAAAAACAACTATTTGGGGGGGGGGCATTTTTGGGGGGAAGCTAAGAATTCGGATTCAGCGACCCAAAAAAACTTAAAGTAAACCTTATAGAGAAAGTTCGGAGGGGAGATGGGAGGGTGAATGTAAACGTGTGAGTGGTTAAGTGGAATTGCGCAACTTAGTTCACGCAGCACCTCGCGCATGTTCCGACGCAGATCCCCCCTTCCCCTTCATCCTAAGTCATAATGTCATATATCTAATTTGTTGCAAATTTTGTCTACTTTTTGAAATTCTAGATACTTTTCCCTAAAACAATAAAAAAATTGATTTTTTTAATAAAACCTTTTTTGGGGGCATTTTGCCAAAATTTGAGGGGGTTGCCGGGGGAAATTTTGGTGGGAAGTTAAAAATTCGGATTCAGCGACCCAAAAAACATATAGTAAGCCTTTTTCCAGAACTACCATGAATTTTGCTAGGTAGAGCCGCTATACGGTCTTTATTGCCTGGACTATTATGCACATTTTAGAATTTTGCTGATTTCTGGTCATTGATTTGTTTACATTTTTTTAAACAGTAATTTGAATGTAATAACACAATAGAAATTATAATGAATGCTTACAATACAATAAAATATTAAAATAATTAATTAAAATGATAAACTAAAATAATAAAAATTAAGATGATTTCAAAAATGATTAAATTACTATAAGTAAATGTCAAGTAAATAATTAATAATGTATAATTAAATATGCATGATAAAGATGGGATACATTTTGTCTAATTATTCAATGAAACTTGCCTCATAAAGGTAACCTACTAATTCGCATAAAAATCATAAAATAAGGAACTTTAATTTCACATTTAGCCAGTCTTAATAACCTAAAAAATTTGATTAATACATAAATATATTTGATAAAAAGATTGTGATTACCAGTGATAGTAGCAATATCTTCAATTTTTTCAGAAATAAATTTATACTTCCTTCACGAAAAAGAATGAGTTCATTAATATTCATGAGAATTACAAATTAAAAGACATTACAGTTAAAAGAATTGATATAAAAATAAAAAAGTTTAATTTTGTCCCTACATCTGAACTCAAAGTTTCATTGAATGATGTGCAGATTTTAGGCGTTTGTGGGTTTTAGGGTTTCAGATTTGACGGAGTCTACTGTATTATGAACATTTCTTCACCTTTCACCCCAATTTGCCACCAACCCTGGGGAAATTTTCTTATTCTGCTCATAATTAAGCCACAGCAAGATTCAACCTCACTTGAAGGCTTTACTGAAGTAGAAACTCTTTTGGGTATTTGTTTGATGGGGTCTATTTTGATCCCAGAGAATTAGGGGGCATTATCCTACCTAGGGGGGAGAGTGGAAATGGATTTTTTCATGTGATATTTCATTTTAAAGCTTTTGGCCTGTACATTACACCTACCCCTCTCTTAACTCATTTTTTCACCACTAGAGGGCGTTTGCAAGTTTTAATTTATTCATAACTACCGCATAATACAACTTTCCAAAAATTATGAAAAAAATTTACATAACAAATTTCAACAATTAGCAGTTTCTCCCCCATTTTCACACAGTGTGCAGGCATATATTTCAGAAAAAATCGAGTTAATGATATAAAATCATACAAATTTAAAGTTCATTTAAGAATATTATCATGGGCCCGGCAATGCTGAACGAGTCAGCTAGTTTTAAATATTTTAAACTTAATGGGCTCGGGTGGGCAAGCAGGAGAAGCAGAATATTTTTGCGGGGGGAGGGAGAGTTTATTAGATGACTTATTTATTTATACTTTACTAAAGATTAAGAAATAAGACAAGAATATTGAATTAAAAGGATTTCAACTCTTTAAATTTTGTATGCTAGATAGGAGGGAGGGAAAATTTCAAATTCAATGAAGGTGAGAAAAAAAATTTATGATCAAGTATTTATTGCTACAATAAAGTAACAGATAGAGAAGAACAAGTAAAAAAAAAAAAAAAAACAAGTTTTAAAGATTTTAAACTTTGGGAGTTGAAAGAGCAAAAGAGGTATAAAAATATTGGGGAAGGAGAGGAACTTTATTAAATGAATTGTTATTTATTTACTTTACTAAAAATTACAGATAGGGCAAAAATATTCACTTATCACTTGTTTTGTTATAGACTACTTAAGAAGACTTTATTTATAAATGTTAATATTCTCTAAAGTTACTTAGATGCATTATTTATTCAAATAAACAAATATTGGAAATAAATTGCAGTTCAATTAACTTTATTTCACTTACTTGTAATGTCTCAGAACAAAGTAGATGAATGAAAAATAAATGTATATTGTTTCTTTTGACATAAAAAAATGAGATAAAACAGAAAAGGACCAAAGAATGAATAAGAACAAATAAATCTACCATCTGCATTTTAAGCACTTACTTGTCTCAAACATGTAAAAATGTAAATGAAAAATGGCAAATGTAAATGAAGTGAAGAATCTTGTTCAGCTGTTCTTCTCTATATTTTTGGACGGTGGCAGTGCAACTTATCAAAAACTTCTGAGAATGGAACAAAAATTTCAGTTACCAATGGAGATGAAAAACATTTAAAATAAGTACTTTGTATGAAATCATGATTTTTTTTTAATGTTATATTTTAAAACTATAAAGGTATTTTACAAAAAGAGTGGTCAAAAAACTAAAATATGAAGTATGAAAAATAAATTTTTAGGAACAGCTCGACTACAGTTGTCTACTAATGATTCTTTTCAACAAAAAGCAAATTTATCATTTTTCCGACAAGTTTCTATAGAAAAGTTTTAAAAGTAACAGAAGAATATAAACTCACAAACTGAGATAATTTCCTCCCAAATGGTATCTTTCTACTCTAAAAAAAGTAACTAATGCTGTCACTGCCGCATAGTTTACCGCCCTCATCCTGATTATGTTATAATACTACCGCCGGTAAATATTAAGTTCGGTCATCTATGTCACGCGTACCCGCACCGGAGCTAATCCAATCACTGGTGCCGCCTTCCCTCTCCTTCCCCTTTCACTTAGGTGGATTGACCTTGCATTGAGCGTCTGTATGCTTACGCGTTTGTTTTTGCTACTATTTATACCATTACATTCTCTTGGAGAGCAAATTTTGTACGATTTTGTGTTTGCTCAAATAACTCTTGCCACTTGCAGAGTGATTTGTCATTTAGTCTTGATATCTCTTCTGATCTTGTTTAACATCTTAACGCTATGTGAACCTACTCGAAATTGAGAAACTGATATAGCTAGTACAGTTGGAGAAGTTTACTTGTCAACAATAACCCAACAAACACATGATTTCGGGCCGCATGGCGTTTTCATTGCTGCCAGGGTGAGTTAAGGCCATTTGTAGCCAAACAATTCTGTGCCGTAAGTGAAGCGCCGCTAATTACGGCAGCTATCACCAAACAGATTATGGATCGGAAGCGAGAAAACAGTTGCGTTTATTTTACCGGTCAATCATTGAGGGAATTTCCGGCAAGCTTCTAATGTCCACTGATCGTTTAGACAGTAGAGGGCTAATATTACCTAACCGGCATATTTATTTAAAGAGAGGAAATTTATTTTTTCTTCATTTCTTTTAAATTAATCTTAATTACTTTAAATGTGGGTTTTAGTAAAAATATAAATACGTTATGAGATTTATGTTTAAAGAAGTATAATAGATTAAATATTTTTATTTAGTTTTAACATATTTTTACAAAATGTAAAATAATATTTCCAAACTAATCTTCTATAACTTTGAATGGATATATTTTTTATCGTCATACTGAAAAAAATCAATGTAAAACAAAATACTATAAGATTTAAAGTTCTGAATTCAGTGTAAAGGTAAAAAAAGATAAAATCCCTTGCCTCTATTAAATTCCTAATGATTTATGCATATTTATTTGCTTTATTATCATTATTTCACTAATAAAAGTTATAGTTAAAGCCGTATATATTTTTTCATATGCATAAAAATAGTTAATTCAATGCCAGACACGTGAAAACTAATGTTAAGTAAAACGGAAGAATTACAGAACAAATTTAGATAAAAAAAATAACAATAAATAAATAAAATATCAGTTACAAGTGCTATTTGCTTAATAATAATAAATAAATAAATAAGTTTGACTGTATATTTCTGCGAGAACGAAACACATATGAAAGTGTTTGTTTTTCTCAAATTCGTATTGGATACTTTTTGACACATTTTTAAAAATAACTTTTTTCACCAAACGCATAAAATTAGCAAGCCCTCTTAATAAAAAACTGTGTAATGGAATTATTAATTTATACTACTGGATATACTACTGGAATTAGTATTTCCCCATATTCAATTATTTTCTCCTAGGTAAAGACTAAAGTTCTGTCAGAAAATGACTTCGAAGTTGGCGTTTAAACGAAATATCCGGATGTGACAGCGCATAAAAGTGGAAAAAATGAAATAATAAATTCATGTATAGTGACAAAATGAAACAATGAAAAAAAAAACTTTTCGATGACAAATCGTTTCTATAATTATTCTTTCATGTATCATATTTTTACGTTTAAAAATGACTTACAAAATATGTCAGAAAGTTTCACGTTTATTTAAAGAAATATATATATATATATATATATATATATATATATATATATCATATACACATATACAGGGTGTCCAGCGAATAAGACCCTGATTTCAAAATTAAATATCTCACAAACAAAGATCAATAGAATTATGCGGTAAACGGTTTCTTTATTAGCTAAGTCGTAAAAATGTTATACAGAAGTTTAGAAAATTTAGTTGCAAAAACCGTTAACAGATGGCGCTGTACTCGATATGCCTGTAACTTGTTCTTCGAAGTCCAGAGCGATCAGTTCAAGGAACTTCACTCATTTTGAGGAGTCGATGCTGAATCGGCTCACTTGATTGATGAGTCGACATAGTGAATTGACTCTCGACTCACTTGCGCAAAAGGAAAAGCAACTGATCTGGTAAAACTTGCTGGATCTGTTAGTATGAATATTCAAATGTGCGATGCAGGCGTGTCAGTTAATGTTTTATTATTTAAATTACCGTTAAATAAAGTTTATTTATTAGTCCAATAATAAGATAGTTATCTTTCAGTTTTATGTATTTCAACTCTTTATTAACGCTTAACTGTTAGCGGTCTCACAGACAACTACATTTTTCAATTTTCACAATTAAACTCGTAATTTCCATTGAATACCATGAAATTTTGTTTCATTTAGAGCCCTAAAACTATTGCTAGAGATTCTGAATATGAGAAGTTCAATTATAATAGTCCTGTACTTAATGTTTAGTACAGAAACAGTACCCTGTGAGTTAATAGACTTTCATTCATCTTTTAAGCTTTTCACCACCGTGAACTCATATATCTGTTCACTAAACTGTAGGTTTCGCTGCTATTTTAAGAGTTAATCGCGCCTTTTATTCATCTTTTAATCGAATGGTTTCACAAGAGCTCACAGTTGTAATGTGGTAATTTTCTGTCACAGTAGTTAACCCGGGAGAACTCGCTGCATGAGATTTTCTCTCACAGTCGTACTTTTTCTAAGACTCTTATTTAAACCATTTTTCATTTTAATTAAAATTTAAAAATGTTATTTCAATTATTTTACCTATTTGTGAGTAAAAGTATTAAGCAAAGCAAAAAAAAAATTATATTAAGCGAATGTAAAATAAAAGAAAAGCAATTGGGCACCGTGAGAGAAATTCTCACTAGCGAGTTCTCCCGGGTTAAAGGTTAAATGAACTTTTTCAGATGAATTGTCATGTATAAAATTCATTATCACATTTAGGACCATGGATGTCTTATTCAGGTTATAGCTGCCGTAAATGCGACAAAAATTACCTAAACGCGACAATGATATATTATGGTTTTATACTAGAGATAATTATTAAATTTATACAAAACAAGTTAGTTTTGAACTAAAGGTACAGTATTCAGTAATTTGTTGCTTAATAAAATATATATTTATATAAATATAATAAAATGCCAAATATACCCTAAATGCGACAAAACTATGGGCAATCGCGTCTCATTTAGGCACAATGACCTTACAATGCTATTTTAATTCCGTTTTTTAAATAAAAATGTTCGCAGGTAATATTAAATGGATATAATTTACATATATTTTTTAAAAGTTTAGCCAATCGATTTTTTTAATGTCCCTTATTTAAACCCAGATATGTAATATATTTTCGGAATCCTATAGCTACCACGCCCCCCCCCCCTTTTTTTCGTAAACAGCTAGGCTGTGTGTGTGTCTCTATGGATGTATCTCAATACTATATGGTTATATATTATCATGGTTTTCAAAATAAAATTTTAAAAGGGAGTAAATCAAAAACTATAAACATGAGAAAACAAGAACATTTTTAAACTTAGTCTCATCCCCCCCCTCCTCGGGGCGGGCGGGGGACTCATTATTGAATTCATTTGTATTCGGAAACGCGTAAAATTGACAGGTGTTCTTATTCAGGAACTATGTAATCGAATGGCGTTTTCCATTTTTTGACAAAATATCTTTCAAAAAATGCTGTCAAAGTTTGAGTTTTTAATCGAATTTCCGTACATGTTAGCACAGAAAGAGAAAAACTTGCCGTTATGTGACAAAAATCGCACTTTACGTATTTTTTTTATATAAATTTAAGCAATTTATTTATGTTAAAAAAATGGAAAAAGCTATTTGATTTCAAATCGCCTCAATAGTCATACCTGTCAAATTTATAACTTGATAGTTAAAAATGCTGCCTCTGAGCCCCATAAAGTAAAATTTGTGTGTAACGGAAAAATACGATCTTCTCCAAAACTATGTGACCGAGGATAATCGCTATAATTTTCTAGCAAAGATTGAATACACTACTATGGCCCCTAATTTTTTTTCATCATTTTAGTTTCAGTACATTCGAAAATAGGTTGGATGGGGGGGGGGGGGGGGGCGCTAACCGAGCGCACACGCACACACACACACACACAAAAAAATCCGTTTCCCGTTTTGTTTTCAGCGAAGAAAATTTAAACTTTTAAATTTTGATACATATAAAAAATAGCTCCTCAAAACCTTCCACTCCCAGTTAAAAAGAAGGTAATTTTTTAGGCATGGAGGGGGGGGGTTACGGGATTAAACAAGAATATTTCTATATTTTACAGTTTGGCTTAGAAGTGTTCACCGACCAGCCCGTGGGCAGGGCTAGGACCAATTTTTCGCAGCACTGGGGTCGGACAGGGCTTTACTTCTTTTCTGAAGGCTTGGGGAGGGCCTAGGTATTGCTCTTTCCGGGCAAGGCTAGGGCCTTTCTTTTTTCTGAAAGATCGCGCCGAGCCGAACTTAATTTTTCAGTACTGATCCGGGATTGGCTTCTTTCTTCCAAGGTTTGCAAGGGGCGACATTTTAAGTGCCGGCCCAGCCCGTACGAAAATTATTGTATTGGCCTGGTCTGGTCCGTGCAAAAATAAGTAAAATTTGGCCCGACACAAGACTTTTTGCAAAAAATGCATATATTTTTAAATTGCAATTATACTTGTTGCCATATTACTGTACAATTAAACTTTAAAATTTATTCTTTTTAAAGAATAGCCATTTCTAGGCAATAAAATTAAAATACAATAAAACATGTGAAAAAGAACCTGTGTATGACGGAATGCTGTCTTAAACTAAAAAATGTGTTGATACATGAAAAATGAATATAATAATATGTGAGGAAAAGTATATAATACATTTAAACCTGCACAGAAGGAAACTTGTCTATAACGTATATTTTTTCATTCCTAAGCAATTTCGTCTTCGACGATTTTACTAAATAGAATTTTTCATATTATTAAATCTCCAATGAATAGAATATGGATTAACGATATTAAATTTAACTGAAACATTTACATGCAAATAGAGATTCATTAAAAACATAAATATCGCAGCACAGGTCTCTTCTTTAAAAATGAAGATTATAAAAATGAAAATAAAAGCTAAAATAAGTATTTTTGGTCAGAACTCCTCGTAACGAACAATTTTTAACCATATTGACGTAAAAAATTTATGCTTTCTAGAAATTTAGTGGACCGGACGGCCTCATTCCGATATTTTAACTTTTTTCCTGGCCGATCAGTTTTATACCGAGACGGGCCATTACTTTTTTTGTACGGGTCGAACTTTTAAATTTTATATAGAGGTGGGCCGAATTTTTTTCTAAGGGCGGGCCGGACTAGGTCTTATAAATTTGGGCCTTTGCAGACTTTTGGTTTGACTGTTCCCAGCTCCTATCCAACAAAGTCTAATATAAAAAACTTCTTTTATGTAAAATTAAAACCAAAATAATTCAAGCATTCACTCAAAAATTTTCTTATCCGCGATGCGAAAAATAGAATTGCGTCATCTTTACAACCAACCAATGTTACTTCCGCAAGTGAGTGGAGAATCGAGTCACTATGTTGGCTCATCAATCAAGTGAGTCGACTCAGCATTGGCTCCTCAAAATGAGTTGAAGTGCCTCGAACTGATCGCTTTGGACTTCGAAGCACAATTTATAGGCATATCGAGTACAGCACCATCTGTTAACGGTTTTTGAAACTAAATTTTAAACTTCTGTATAACATTTTTACGACTCAGCTAATAAAGAAACCGTTTACCGTATAATTCTATTGATATTTGTTTGCGAGATATTTAATTTGAAATCAGGGTCTTATTCGCTGGACACCCTGTACATTAAATAAATCAAAATTGCATAAAAGTGGGTTATTAAACTTTGAAAAATAAATTATCAGTAGTATTTAAATGTTTTTTTTTTTCCTCCAGTGAATTAAGTATATAACTTTCATAAAAATATTTTATCGATACATATATGTGTATATTTTACTTAAATCAGAGTGACATGGCTCTTATTTATTTCAAAAGGATTACATATATGGATTACATATAATGATTATATACATTTTACAATTTCAGATACCCACTAAATATAATTCTATAAAAAATCGTATCCCCTTTTTTCTAATCGATTAGTAGGTAAAGGATAAAGGGGAAAAATAACAGAGAAAGAGTTTAAATTATTTGAAATTCGAAAGTGTTATCGTTAAATTCGGAAAAGTCGCTTTAAAATAGGAATCATTATGCACAGAAATTAAGAAGATGAATACCACTATAAGATGTTTTTCAAGTCTCTCTACCGCGTTTTTAAGGGACGGAGGGAATGATCTGTTTCGGGGGACTGTTTAAGGTCACAACCAATGACATATAGGGGGTCAAGATTTCGCTGTGTCATGATTTGAAATCACTTGTCACTGTTGTTTGACGAGGACTGGACGACTGTTTGTTTATTTCGACCTCTGACACTGTTTGTACAAGATCTATTTAGTGGATGTCTACGGTGGGAATAGAATTTAAAATATTGTAAGTCTGAATATTTTGTTTGCCTATTCATT
Source organism: Maratus speciosus (assembly GCA_963932465.1). Lineage (NCBI taxonomy): Eukaryota > Metazoa > Arthropoda > Arachnida > Araneae > Salticidae > Maratus > Maratus speciosus. Next base: position 52,381,920 of record OZ010799.1, on the reverse strand, counting down.
AAATCAGTTTAATTCGAAATGTATCTATACTATTATATTATACTCATTTTTATAAAAGAATTATATAAATAAGTATGTAAAGTTAAATGTTAACATTATTAGTTGTTATTTTATAAATGAATACGACGTAAAATGTTAGAATTTGCTATTTAACTCTGATTTTTAAAGGTATTTTTGTTTAAGCAAATGCAGAATAATATCTGTTTTTTATTTATTATTCTTTGAAAATTTTCATTTAGTGGTTTCATTGAATGTATTCTATTTTAAGAATTTTTTCCCTATTATTGAGGCTGTATAAAGTAATTTTTAAAATTGTGAATTATTTATATCACTTTCATAATTCCTCTAGTTTATTTAAAATAAATTGATTTAATGTCATACAGTACAGAACCATTTATCCGGAATGCTTGGGGTCAGATGTATTCAGGATAACTGTTTTTTTTTTGGTTAACTGGTTGTGCATTAAAGCAGCATCCATTTGATAAGTTTTGTGGAATATGTGTGGTTGTGGCATTATTTCTGATTTTAGATTATTAGATTACTTGGATTAAAAATGAATGCAAGAAAGATCAAAGGTTAACCAGAGTTTAAAAGAAGGTAATTTATGGGAATCCCTTAGGAACAAAAATTCTTCTGCTTATCTGCATAAAAAATTTAAACATCTAAAATACAACTAAATATGTTTACTTTTCAAATACTAGATGTTGTCATCAAATTATACAATAGTTTCAAGCAAAGCCTATGTAAACTGGCAGTGTATGACGCCTTTTTCTGCAAAGATTCTGAAATCAGTCTATCAGAAACATCATTCCAGATAACTGGTTTTCCGGTTAACTGGTTTCCGGATAAATTGTTCCATACTGTAATTGTTTTTTTAGATGTGACTTTGAAAAGAAAGATTTTTTTTTTCTTTTCCTCTGATATCGGATTATAATTTGTCCTGAGAGAAAATGTCATCAAATTAAACAACTGAATAATTTTATTACAATATAAGAAAAAATTAGAGCGAGAAGAAACTCTCAAATATTTAAGATATTTTGAAATATCTGAAAATAATTTTCAGAGAAAAAGGTTGAAATACATATTTTAACCTATTTTTTAAATTATAATTGTTATAATTTTAAAATATGATTATTCAACTTTAATAGGAAAATCTAATGTTATCCAATATTAAACAATATTAAAAAAATTATGAGAACTATAAATTACTATTTTTTAAAAAATGTCATTCGAGACATATATAAACATAAAACGGCATTTTTTATTTCTTTATTTTTTAATAATACTTATGTGAAAATTTGTGTTTGTTAAATGAAAATGGTTCAGAAATATTTCACTTGTTCCTCTGTTCTGATTGAATAAGGTTTTAATGAATGGGCATCAAATTTTCGCAACAAACTTACCAATAAGTGAAAAAAAATCACAAACACATTTAATTTTAATAGAACATACATAACATACGTTTATATTATATACATTATTTAGACACAAATTCAAAAATTGTTCTATAAAGAATACTTGTTGGCAGATTGTTTAAGTGATAAAGTCTTTTTGCATGAAAAATAATATAATGATAATCATTTAGGTTAACTTAAAAAAAAGGATAATTTACTTATCTTGAACTTTTTCGAAAATGTTTCACAGGCAATGCTTGGCATAGCGAATTAATTAATTAGTTTATATTTTCAATTAATAATTTTAAATATATAGGAAATGAAACTATTTGAAAATTATATTACATATAAAATTGAATAAATAAAGATATTAATAAATTCACTATGTCAAGTACAGTAAACTCTCGATTATCCGCGGAATTGGGTGGCGCGACTATCGCGGATAATCCACAAAATTTTGAAAAAAGGGAACAAATCAACACAAATATGTACTTGAACAATTTATACACATAATAAGTAACACAAGCATACATTTTACAGTTTCAACGCTCAATGGGTAACAATGTAACATAAAGATACTTATTACTTCAGGAATAATAAAATTATTCATTACTTACAAACTTGTAGGTTTATTTCTTTAGAAAATCCGTCAAAAGTGTCTGTTTTTTTGTACTGAAACACTTCTTCACTAACTGTGCATTCACACACTCCCTAACTGTGCATTCTCCAATTCCATATTGCAAGCTTATTTGTTTTCTTGTAGCACCATTTTCAATTTTTTAATCAGTTCTAATTTATCTTGAATCGTTAACACAACTCTTTTTTTTTTGTGACATTTTTCAAATACGTATTGAAAATGCAAAACTATAAAATTTAAATACAAACGCGAACTTCTGTAAGACATGTGTTCACAGCTCAGCTAAAACAAGCAAACTTGTGTGCATTATGAAAAACGGGAGAAACAAAATCATAACAGGGGGGCGGGGGTGACTTTCAGTACCCGTACATTGTTTATCAACAGGTGTCTGGCCTTGCGACATCCTCAAGATTAGCTGCACCTGCTTTGTGCACGTGATTGTTCCACGTTTTCAAATGGAAATCATATTTAGTAAAAAGGATCGAAAACTCATCCTACATCGCAGAAATAAGTTTCTTCTCAAAGATAAAAAAAAAAAAAAAAGAAATTTAGACTCGCGAATAATCGGGAGTTTACTGTATTGTGTTTTGGAATTTAAAAAAAAAATTAAGATAAGTAAATTTATACTTTTTTTCAAAGTGTACTAAAGGATTATTAATATATTAGTTTTTCATGTAAAAACACTTTATCGTTTAAACATTTTTTCAACAAGTATTTTTTATACAACAAATTTTGAATATATGCTTAAATAATATTTATGGCAGGCTTTTGGGTAGTTTACGTTTAAAAAAATTACAAAAGGCTGTTTTGTGGGCAGCTTTGGGTAGTTTACGTTTAAAAAAAATTACAAAAGTCTTTTTTGTGGGCAGCTTTGGACTAGAATTAATTCTTGCAAACACAAATGGTGGACTAGGGCGAACTTCTGGCTATCCATTATTTTTATTGGCCATTAAAAGAATAAAAACGGCCAGTTTGAGGCTATCCAGAATTATTGGTGAAAAGTTAATGGCATGATTGTGGGCAACTTCTTGTATTTACAACCAATTATCTTGTGGCCATATTATGTCTGGCGTGACACTTTTTTGATGGAGCCGTAACGACCAATGATAGCGGGCCTCAATCAAACACTTGGGGCCGTGAGCGGTCCAGAAGTTCTGTGTTTGTTGGGAAAATATTTTGATTTGATCTTACGCTTCCTTAATTATTTCTGAAAAACTCTTAAGATTTCATCACATCCTGTCTTACTGCTGACCATGACGGAACAACTGCATTTTCATTATTATGGTTCGTGCTATACGAGTGATTTTCTACTGCCTAGTTTTGAAATGCAATAATTCCCAGTTATAGAGCGTCATCATTAATCTTCCGACATAATGTTACGACTAGTACGACATACATTGTGACAGGGCTCAAAATGTACTGGAGCAAACCGGAACGATGTTCTGGTTCGTGAAATTGTGACAAATATTGTTCCGGTTCGTGGAATTGTTAAAAAACATTATTACAGTTTCATACATATAGCTTATTATGCTCTATGTAACGTTTTTTTTTTCTAAATATTTAGAATCTTGAATGCATTTTTACTTTCTTCTATCTCCAATAGAAGAAAGTATTGTAATCGAAATTTTTTTCGACTTCCGGTTTTCGACGGATTTACATATTTTAGGGGTCGGAGATCCCAAAAACATGTTTATAGAAAATGTCTGTCTGTCCGTGTGTCCGTCTGTCTGTCGCCATTGTACCATCAAAAAGTGTATGAAGTTATGCATAGAATAGAACCAAATTTTTATTTTAAGTTTTTGGCTATAACAAGCAGATCCCCCCTGAATTTGGAAAACATTCGCCGGTAGGGGGCGCTGTAATAGCCATTTTTGTACGATTTTGAATATTGTACCATCCAAAAGTATATGAAGTTTTGCATAGAATTGAACCAAATTTTTATTTTAAGTTTTTGGATATGGCAGGTAGGTCCTCCCTAAATTTGGTAAAAATTCGCCGGTAGGGGGCGCTGTAATAGCGATTTTGAATATTGTACCATCTAAAAGTATACGAAGTTATGCATAGAATTGAACCAAATTTTTATTTTAAGTTTTTGGATATGGCAGGTAGGTCCTCCCTCAACTTGAGAAAAATTCGCCAGTAGGGGGCGCTGTAATAGCGATTTTGAATATTGTACCATCTAAAAGTATATGAAGTTACGCATAGAATTGAACCAAATTTTTATTTTAAGTTTTTGGCTTTGGCAAGCAGATCCTCCCTGAATTTGGAAAACATTCGCCGGTAGGGGGCGCTGTAACAGCGATTTTGAATATTGTACCATCAAAAAGTGTATGAAGTTATGCATAGAATTAAACCAAATTTTTATTTTAAGTTTATGGCTATGGCAAGCAGGACCTCCCTGAATTTGGAAAAAATTCGCCACTAGGGGGTGCTGTAATAGCGATTATGCATACTGTACCATCGAAAAGTGTATGAAGTTATGCATAGAATTGAACCAAATTTTTATTTTAAGTTCTTGGCTATGGCAAGCAGGTACTTCCTTAATTTGGAAAAAAATTCGCCGGTAGAGGGCACTTTAATAGCGATTTTTGTGCCATTTTGAATATTGTACCATCGAAAATTGTATGAAGTTATGCATAGACAGGGTTCCTACGCAATTCTGATAAAAAAATTCCCTGACTTTTCCAGGTTTTCCCCGACTTTATTTTAAAATTTCCCTGACTTTTCTCAGTAAAAATTCGGCCTACATATTGTTGTAAAACCCTCCACAATGGACTTTCAATTTAGATAAATGCTAAAAAAAAAGTATGTGCTGTATGAATTTCCGATTTTTTAATTATTTTTCATATTGTTATATAGTTTGCACAAATTTCATATAAAATTTTTTGATTGGATGAATAATTAATTCAAAATTTCTTCATTTACGACGATAATAGAAATTCCGATGGAAGCAGTACATAAAAAATTCCCTGACTTTTCCCTGACCTTTTCAAATATTTAAAAAATTCCCTGACATTTCCCTGACTTTTTGCCTAAATTTTCGAATTCCCTGTTTTCCAGGTTTTCCCTGACCCGTAGGAACCCTGATAGAATTGAGCCAAATTTTTTGTGTTTCTTTTTGGTCATGGCATGAAGGTCCTCCCTGAATTTGGTAAAATTCCGCTGGAAGGGGGCGCTATAATTACGATGTCTGTACCATTTCCTTTATTGTGCAATCGAAAAGTATATAAAATTATGCATACAATTTAACCAAATTTTTTGTGCATGTTTTTGGCTTTGGCCAACAGGTCCTCCTTGATTTTGGAAATATCGCGCGGTAAAGGGTCTCTGTGATAGCGATTTTTGTATACTTTTCTAGATTTTTCGTAGTTCTATTGTCCATCGGCGGCTCGTGCAAAGGCGGGAACTCACTTCCTCCTAAGCCGGCTATTCGCAAACATATGATAACAACAGTATAAGGAAAAACTATTAATTTTAACAAATATCATGATATAGATTAACTCGTTTTTAGTTCATTTAATTGACTGAAGCAGGAATTTAAGACGAAAATCAAAGTTGGTATAGTAATGAACTAATAATATTGAAGTATTAACATGTGTAACTAGTTTTTGAAATATTAAGATGTATAAGATAGAAGAAAGTTTTGGGATTGGCACATCCAACTAGTTTTAAATTGTTTTTTCTACGGTTAAATATAAATTTGCTATACAGTAAAGTCCCATTTATCCGAGTTAATATGGACCAAGCTTACCTCGGATAATCAAAAAACTAGTATAAACCGGATTGACACAAATCGCCACTCACTAAGGAGATGATACATAAATTTTCACCTATTCATTCATTTTTATGGTACTAGTAACATTTTTTTATGTACATTTTGTACATCTCCGTTACTTTTAATAAATACGGGGAATGAAATTGTTTATTTGAAAAAGCCCTTAAAAGTTTTTTGTTTGTTAAATGCCAATTTTGCTGCAGTATTATGCTACTGCATAGTTACCAATTTCTAAGATTATTTTTTTCTTACCTCTAAAACTTACCAGTGAATTTTTCCTAATTCAATCGCCGAAATCTAACAATTGTCAACGATGAAATAGGGTAAAAATTTGTATTCAATTTTAAAGGTAACAAAACCGTACAAATTGGCAGCTATATGATTCTATTACTGTCATGAAAATTGCAGGTGTAGCCTCTTCTGTCTGCTCAAAATATTAAATAGTTTTTTCAATCGAACTTATACCTTTGGAATGGATCATTTTCTTGCGATGGACTGATGGTTTCCATTATTATGAAACAGCCGTTATAAATGAAGTGTTAGGTGTAGATGAAAGAGCAGCAGTAAAAAGTTAGAACTCTGATTTTCTGGTCAGAATGGGAAAAAAATGGCCATAATTTTTTTCTCAAAAAAAAAATTATGGCCATTTATTTTTATGGCCAAATGGTATTTTAATTATGGCCAAAATTATAACAATCGAAAGAAAATAACTCGGTTAAAGCGGAAACTCGGTTAAACGGGAGTTGGATAATCGGGACTTTACTGCACTTAAAAAAAAAAAAAAAAAATAGTCGACAATAATTATGAAATAGTGTTCCGGTTCGTGGATTTTTCCATTTCGAGCCCTGCATTGAGAGAATGTAACAATAAGCCGGTCAGGATTCTAAGGCTTGGGCATATCGAATAACGATTGAAGCGGGTAAAGTTTTCAAATGAAACGAGTTTTCACTGCAGTGTAATGTGTACAACCTATATATCACTCTCTGAATGCGATCAGAACATATCATGATGACTTCATCTATAGAGATCTACATAAAAAAAAAAGTGGAATTATGAGCTCCATCTTTTTAATTTTTTCTTTTTAACCCTTAAATGCCTGATTTTTCAAAAATCATTTTAATAATGTTTTTCGGCTTTCATTTTTTAAGTAAATCATGGGAAAAATACTTAATAAAATCATATTTTGTTTTAAGTATGGTTTGCGGCTAAAAAACTGTTTGTTACTAATCGGCAATACTGGTGTTTAATTGAAAAAATAATTTTCCTCCATAAAATTCAATAATATTAAACACACAAGAATTTTAGGAACTATGATAGGAAATAAATTTTACTTGCTCACTGCAGACTAAAATAGGGTATTTCGCAAGCTTTCAAACAAAACCAAAAGAACATGTAATAACAATTGAAAAAATAAATCTTATCTTTATTCTTAAGCAGCACAAGTGTTGCCATCTGCATGTTGAAAATCGATTTAATAATATTTTCAGAATGTATTTTATTGGCAACATTAGACATTATAGCTTCAAAATTATTCTAATAGTATTTTAGAAGCCTAAATCGGGTATGTTGCTGAAAAGCAACACCCGTCATTTATGGGTTAAAATAAATTCTAGAAGCATCGGCAGTCAACATGCCTGGGATTTTCATCTATGTAAGTTAATTATATATTATTTTTACAGTTTACAATATGCAAGTTGATTTCTTATTATTTACGGAGATAATTTATTTTGTTATTGTTATTATTTATAAGAAAAATAATTTAATGTCTCAGAATAAAATGAAAGAAATAAAGTAATTTAGTGGATTTTATAAAGAAGTATAGCTATGAACAGATTAAGGTATTTAGAATAATAAATAAAAGAATACGCTGGATTAAATGCATGGGATAAAAAGACATAGGCGTAACCAGGGGGGGGGGGCTGGGTGCCCGGGCACCCCCCCCCCCCGCTCGTGCAGGCTTGGGCGCAGTTATTTAAAATAAATCGAAATCTACAAAACAAAAAATAAGTGAAAGCAGAGCTCAATTAGTTTAGCGAATTAGTTTAGTTCAGAAAACTAACAGCCTAAGTTTTGATCTGTGATTAAAAAAAAAAAAGAATTCCACGTTCTTTTTTCAAATTACAGTACAGCGCCGATTATCGAAACTCCAATTAACCGAATTTCCAATTATCCAGCCTATTTCTCTCATTTTTTTTTTTTTAAACTGAACTTCCAATGATCCGGACAACCTATTTCTTTCAAAATAATAATAATAATAATAATAACTGAACTTCAAAACACCCCGTTTCTCTCATTTCCCTCCTTCAGAACAGATTTAGCATGCGAAATCGAATCCCAGTTTATCGTATCGTTGGGAGCAGTAACAACGAAAAAGAAATTGAAGAAAATGAAAAAGAATGATCTGAAAATCACCCAGGTCCATCATATAACGAAGCCTTTGAATGTGTGGAAACAGATATGAAATGGCTTGAACGGTAGAAGAATGCTGATCTTATTCAACTAACGTATTTAAGAATAATTCGAGATATGGCAGCATTGAAAAGACCGTCTCCTATGAAGAAAGCAACAATCGAAAGCTTTTTTGCTTAATCTCTATATCTGTAATTATAATCTCTGGAGTTCGCAAGATGATAAAAAAAGAAAAAGAAAATTTTGAATGATAAAAAAGTAAACAAAATTAAAAAGACAAAAAATAAATAAATAAATAAACACGCCAGCACTAACTGGTGACTGGTGCTGGCAGTCCGACGCCTGGATTAAGTGTGACGGTTTTAGTATAGTCAGGAACATCCCTTAAATTGTCTGTCCATTTATCCGAACTAGGGTCGGTCCCGACTTGTTCGGATAATCGGCGCTCTACTCTATGTTCTTTATCTTTTTTAAAACTGGAATAGTTAAAAGAATCTTTATTAGTCATAGTAAGTCAAAAAGGATGTTTTATAATCCCACTTTGACGTCTTTTTTTTTTTTTTTTTTTTTTTTTTTTTTTTTTTTTTTAACACTGTTCTTTCTATTGCATGTTTTTGAAATTTCATGAGAAATTAACGCAAGTTCTTGACGAGGATAGAAACAGAAATTATTCGTCTCTTTGATTTCGCAGTCTAAAGTCTAGAAAGAAGCAAAAAAATTTGAAAGGGAATGCAGATGTGAAACAGTAATTGCAAAATGCGATTAGCCGGGGGAAGGTGGGGGTGCACTGCACACAGACCCTGCCTCCTTTGAAAATGAGAAATAATAGCGCAGGAAATTAAAATTAATCTGGAGTTGGTTGATTGGTTGAATTTCGTGTTTCGCGACCATATTTTGACATTCGTAAAAGGAATATGGTTGCAGTCTTTCAAATCAATATAGTAATTTTATTCCTCTAAAAATTTTTATGCGGTTTTTGGAGTTTCTTCTCGTTTTGCGGAGTCCTTTTGAAACTAGGAAAAGGACACGGTTTCAATCTTTTAGCCCAGTGCAGTAAATTTTGACGAAATCGCGATTTTATTCTGCTGTCATTTCATGATATCTACAATTTCCCCCAAAATCATTTGACGAAATTCACGTCTTTCTACGCGATTTTTTGTCGAAATCTGCACTTTTCACCACTAACCTTTGACAAAATTCGTGTTTTCTTTACACGATCTTTTGACGAAATTCGCATTTTCTTTCTGCGATGCTTTGAAGAAATTCTTGTTTTCACCGGGATCCTTTGACGATATTTTTTTTTTTTTTTTTTTTTTTTGGCGACCTATTCACGAAACTCATTTTTTTTTCAGGGGTCATTTGTCGAAATTTGCGATAGTTTTGCGCGACCGAGCGGGAAAATTCTCGATATCTTTCCGTACCAATTATCAGAATCCTCTACTCTTTTCCGCGACTTTTTGACAAAATTTGCAATATTTTCACGTCAAACATTTATCGAAATTCGTGATTTTTTTTGCGCAATCTTTGACGTCAAAGACTTTGATCGCAAAGATCTTTGACGAAATTTGCGATTTCTTTCTACACTCTTTTATCGAAATTTGCGATATTTTCCACAATCGTTTGAAGAAATTCTCAAATTTTTCGGGACCGAGTCATGAATTGATTTTCAGAAGTTCCAGAAAAGAAATAAAAATCGCGGACTTGATGAAAAAAATGTAAAATACCCACTGAAGAATCACAGATCTGTGAAAGAATTTTGATGGTGGAAATACTGCAAGCATTTTTATTATGCGGGAATTTCCTTTTCTGTGCACAAATCGCGCGATCCCGCTCGTTATTTCAAACCCTGTCCCTCAAAGAAAACTTCATTACTAGTGGAGTTTCGCTGGTTGCTTTTTTTTTAAACGAACATAGAATTATAGAAATCTAGGGGGGGGGTTGGGGGGGGGGGGCAGCCTTCGGTAACGTACCCCCGATCAAGCTATGACCACTTCCGTCTCGAAATAAACAAACCCTGAATTATCGCGATTTTTTTTTTTGAGCCAAATTAAATTTTCTGCTTTCTTATAAGAACTGATTTGACATTCTTCCTTCAAAAGAAGTCAAAAAATCTCCCCAAAGTTCAAAAAACCCGCTAAAAGTCGCAAAAAATTCGGAAAAGATTAAAAAACAGCAGGAACGAAATTAACTACAGTAGAGCGCCGATTATCCGAACAAGTTGGGACCGACCCTAGTTCGGATAAGCAAAAGTTCGGATAAATGGAAAGACAATTTAAGGGGTGTTCCTGACTATACAAAAACCTTCATACTTCATTCAGACTTAGGACTGGCAGCACTAGTTAGTGCTGGCGTATTTTATTTATTTTTATTTAATTATTCATTTTACTTTTTTTATCATTTAAAATTTTCTTTTTCTCTCTTTATCATTTTCTGAACTCCAGAGATTATAATTTAAGCAAAAAAGCTTTCAATTGTTGCTTGCTTCAAAGAAGACATTCTTTTCAATGCTGCCATATTTCGAATTCTTCTTAAATACGTTAGTTGAATAGGATCAGCGTTCTTCTGCCGTTCAAGTCATTTCATAAGCCGTTTCCAAACATTCAAAGGCTTCGTTATATGATGGATTTGAGTCATTTTCTGAGCATTCGTTTTCATTTTCTTTCATTTCACCCCCTTTCCCCAAGCTTTTTATTCTCTTGTTACGACTCCCAACGATGCACTAATCGGGGATTCGATTTCGCTTTCTATATCCGAAGGGGAAAAAAGGAGAGAAATAGGGTGTTTGGATAACGGGAAGTTCGGTTTAAAAATTTTTTTGAGAGAAATTGGCTGTTCGGATAATTGGAAGTTCGGTTAGTTGGAGTTCGGATAATCGGCACTTTACTGTAATTTGGTAAAATATTTAAACCGGATTCTTTTAAGGAACGCGAAAAAAAACCCCTCTAAAAATAACATTAAAAAATTGTTACAAAATGAAAAATCGCTGTAAGAATCTCGAAAAAACTTTATTTAAAAGAAGACAAAGTTTACTGGATAAAATATATAAATCGGATTATTTTTTACTAATTTGAAAAAATAAATAACATTAAAAGTTAATTGAAAAATTCCAGAAATTGTCTTCGATATGCATGACTTTAGGCAAACAGGCACTTTCTGTCAAATCTTGTGGCTGTGAGGACAGTATTGTTTTTTCAGAGTTCAGCGCACGCGTGTACACACACACACCCAGAGACAGACAAGCACCTATCTTTATTATTACAGTAGAATCATGATAATATAATTTTTATTATCTTGACAAAAATTAGTGCATACAGTAGACGCTCGATTTTGCGAAGCTCTTTTTTAAGAATTCATTGCTTTTACGAATTGATGTACTGGTCCCGACCACCATCCAATTGAACTAACGTTATTCACATTTACGAACTTTCGATTTTACGAACACATTATATGAGTCCACTCGAGTTCGTAAAATAGAACGTCTATTGTATTAGCATGACCTGCTTTTCCTAATACGTTGGACATATTCTGGGGTAAAAACATGAATTATTAATGAATATTGTAATTATTTATATTATAATAATTATTTATATGCACTTTCCACCAAAATTTTTGAGCCCCCCTCCCTCCCGGATGTAACGCGCGCCACCCGTTTTAAAACAAATAGACTCTACCGGCAGTCACGTGACCGTTTTCCGTGAGCTTTGCCGAATGAGAAATGCTGTGAGTTGGAGAGTGTTCTGTTACAGCGTTGACTGGAATTCTGTTCTGTTTTGAGTTGTGCTAACATGTAGAAAGTTATTCGCGCTTTTATTATTTTGTGTCTATGTGTTATGTGCCGTTCTACTTGTGATGTGCCGTCTTATCAAGATTAAATAAAAAATATTTTAAAAGCTACCCCGAGAATGTGATATTTTGAAATTATGTGAAATTTCTGTGTGATTTGAAACTGAGCTAGCCTGACAATTGGCTACCCAACTCGGGCCACGAATTCGAAGAAGAATATCCACATCCAAATTTTTCAAAAGTGTTCGCAATATTATTTCATCATTTTTCAAGTCAAGTGATATAGTAATATATTTTTATTCAAGAAGTGTGGTTTTCAACTAGCAGAGAAAAAAAAAATGGCACGACCGGTCGTTGCGTATAAAAATATGTTTCTATAATTCTACAGAATAATTCGTCGTCGTAAGCTTGTGAGGTATGTTCGCCATGGTCTATAGATTAATTTTTGTTTCGTTACCTTTGCCATTTTCATGCATCAGCTTTACACGATGTGATATGTGTTGTTATTTTCGAAAGCTATTCTGCAAATTGTTTTGTTTGCGACAAAGAAAAATGCTGCGATATGAGTGTTTTTTAAAAAACCTTTCACTTCATTTGTTCTTAGAACGGTGCCTACAGTGTTTGTGCCTATAGTGGTTTATTCTACAAGATTTGTTTGTTCTACAAAATATTTTTACCAAGTAAGCGTTTTAAATAGAATGGATCCATAATATTTTTATTAAAAAAGAATGCATTCTTCAGATTCTTGACTTCGTAACATTGTTCATGTTCTAAAAATTCTAAATATTTTTGACATTATTAAATTTTGGTTCATTCTATTATTTTCCTGTCATGTTTGTATTGCATATTTCCCCTTCCCACCTCCCTCACCCATTATTCTGAAATTTTACTTTGATTCTGTTCATGTGTCTTTAATTTTTACTTTGCTTTAAGTAAAATATTTTGATTCAAAAAAAAAAAAAAAAAGAAAGAAAGAAAAGAGAGTGAGTGAGAGCGGAAGCGAAAGAAGTATTTATTCATTTACGTTTTCGTTGATTTTTTTTTTCTTTTCTTTTTAAAAGAGGAAATAAACTGTTGTCAGTCAAATTAGAAGTTGGTAAAATGATTCATAATTTTATCGCAACTCTTATAAAGATATGTGCTTATTTTTATTATTTTTTTTATTGGTTTCGTAAGAGAAATGATTGCTATTTTTATTTAAGTGTTTGTTATTATTTAAATGCTAAACGTAAGTATTTAATTTTGAGTTGCTGATTTACTGATGAAAAAGCCTTGAATGTGATTCATTTCCAAAACGGAATGAGTAAGTTTTTGTATCTATTATTTGTTTATAAAAGAAACTTTATTTTCTTTTGAAGTTATATTGAATGAAACCGATATTAAGAAGCGTTAGTAATATAATAATAATATTGGTTGTAATTTTAATTATTCAATTATGTGTTTTATATTATTTAGAATATTGTTTGAAAGTGTTAACTATTCAGTAAATGGTTTTATATTGGTTAAAATATTGTTTTGATTAAATGTCGCGTTATGACAATCCAGTTTATTTATACCTGCAGGGATTTAAAGTTTGTTTTGTTTTGTATTTAAGAGTTTTGCTAATGTTAAACCTTACTGTTTTGCTTTATTAAAGTCTTGTTTATATGAGTTGTAACGGCAAAGCTCACACGTTTGGGGAATAATTTAAACGAATTTTCGGCATTTGTGGGGTACTTGTTTTGTTGTTTTGCTAAAGTTTAAAATGTCTGAACTTAATAAAGCTCGCAAAGAGGATTTATATCAGGTTGCGTTAGAAATGAATTTAGATGTTCAATCATCTATGACAGTTGTCACATTGCGTGAAAAAATTAAATCCTCCCCCTCGTACGAAGTTGATTTTGTAAATTCATTAGTCAGAAACCAAATTTCGACTCGCGAGGAAGAACAACGCAGACGGGACTTAGAGGAAAAACAAAAAGCAGCTGAGTTAGAACAGCGCAAATTAGAATTAGAAGAAAAGCATAGAGCGGAAGAGTTAGAGTTAAAAAAGCCTGAGATGAATTTTGAGCTTGAGAAGCTCAAGTTACAGGCTCAGAGCCAAAGTGCTTCCAGTGGAGCGGTAGGTGGTAACGCAGCAGGGGTAATGTCTCACCCGGAGAGTAAGATAGATATCCAAAAGCTGTTGCCTATATTCAAGCCAGAAACTGATGATGTAACTTTGTTTTTGGTGCTCCTGGAACGTCAATTAAAGCTCTCGAAGGTACCAGAGCATCTTTGGGTTTCGTATTTACTCAGTGTTGTACCATCTTCTATCTCTACGCTTATCGCTCGTGAATCAGAAGAAAACGCTTCAAATTTTTCACATGTTAAAGATTTACTTCTAAAAAGGTTTAAAATTAGTGCCGAAAAGTTTAGACAGCTGTTCTTTACGCATCGCAAGTCCAAGGAAATTACTTGGCGAGATTATTATTTTGAACTTCGAGCTTATTTTGAAAACTGGCTTAAAGAATTAACTGTAACGTCTTTTGAAGCTCTTCAGGATCTTATCATAGCTGATCAAATGAAAAGGCGCGTGCCTGTTGAATGCAAACAACATATGTTAGACGATTGGGAAAATTTAAATTCGCCAGTCGACCTTGCCGAAAAATTAGATGCGTATGACATTATTAGATCTACGTTTCCTAAAAGGGATCCGGTTGTACCCCAAGATAAAAAAGAGTTTTCTCGTCGAGAAAATAATTGGAAGCAGAGTAAGCCTCCAAAAGAAGACAGATCTTCCCCTAAGTTTGCTAATCGGCGCATAGAATCCGATATTGTTTGCTATGGTTGTGGTAAATTGGGATTTATAAAGAAGAAATGTCCAGATTGTTCCCCTACGGTTAAAAAACAAACTGTTCAAGCACATCGTCTTGAGCTATATAGTTTAAATACATCAGCAGTTTCAGCTCCAAATGTGCCTATCACGATCTGCAATAAGAAGGTGCTAGTCTGTGCAGATACGGGAGCGAATCGTTCTATTGCGGGAGAACGTATGTATCAATTATTTTCAAAAACTGGTGTTGCATTGAACCCTCATACTCATGAAGTAACGTTAGCTGACGGAATTACAGTAGTTAGAAACACTTTGTCTGCCACTGTACCCGTAGAGATTGAAGGCCGAGTCTTCGAAACGGAGTTCATAGTATTACCAGATGCCAAGGGTAATAGAACTCTTTTAGGTATGGATTTCTTACATAATGCTAACATGGTGTTAGATACTGCCAACAAAACATGGTATTTCAGTGATAAACCTCAGGAAAAGTTTTATTTTGTGGATGAATATGAAGAAGACAATAATACGTCAGCTGGTGCGGTCGAAGTCAATCCGTACGCTTTACGTGAAGATGAAGGTAAAAATCTAAATTCCGATGAAAGGGACAAACTTAATGATCTTCTGAAAAGGTATGAAAAATGTTTTCAACCAGGGGGAGAGGCAACCCCGTTTGTAGAGCATCGCATCAACACAGGTGATAGTGCTCCTGTTGCTGTACCACCTTATCGGATGACTCCTGCTAAGAAAGCAATTCTTAAGAAGGAAATAGATAATCTTCTAGCTCAAGGTATCATAGAAGAATGTGAATCACCTTATGCTTCGCCGGTGGTTCTCGTAACAAAGCCGGATGGCAGTATAAGATTATGCATAGATTATAGGAAATTAAATGCAGTTACAGTAGCAGATAAATATCCATTACCTCGAATGGACGACCTTTTACATGAAGCCAAGCATACTTCTTACATGTCAACTTTAGATCTTCGTTCTGGGTATCATCAAGTTCGAGTCTACCCGCCAGATCAAGATAAAACTGCATTTGTCTGCCCTTTTGGAACTTATCGTTTTTTAAAGATGCCTTTTGGACTCAAAAATGCTCCTGCCACGTTTCAAAGATTGATAGATCAATTTAGAAGTGGTCTTAAAGATGTCCTTGCTTTATCGTATTTAGACGACATCATCGTTTTGTCAGAAACGTTTGAGAAACATCTCTCAGATCTTACAGCTGTATTCGAGAGACTCATTGAACTTAAGTTAGATGCCAAACGTGAAAAATGTCATTTCTCTTGTGAGAAAGTCAAGTACTTAGGACACTGGATAACCCCAAATGGTCTAGAAGTAGATTCAGACAAGGTCTCGGCAATTAAAGCGATACCTCCACCCAAAAATGTTAAAGAGATCCAGTCTTTCCTACAAACCTGTTCTTGGTACCGAAGATTTATATCAAATTTTGCTGATATCTCAAGACCCCTTAGCAATCTTACGAAAAAGAAAGCAACCTGGAAATGGGGAAAAGAAGAGCAAGTAGCCTTTGAAACTCTAAAAGAGTGTCTCATGACATCTCCAGTGCTGAAGCAAGCTGATGGGACCAAACCATTTATTCTGCGAACTGACGCTAGTAACTACGCTCTTGGTGCTGTACTTTTACAGGGTACTGACAAGGCCTCTGAGCACCCCATAGAATATGCTAGCCGTCTTCTTACAAGTGCAGAGAGGAATTATTCCACTACAGAACGCGAGGCTTTGGCTGTTGTCTGGGCCTTAGAAAAATTTCGCGGCTATGTGGAAGGCCAAGAAGTGGTTGTAGCAACGGACACCAACCTTTAAAATGGCTTTTGAGCCTTAAGTCACCATCGGGGAGATTAGCCCGTTGGGCACTACAGTTACAATCGTTCTTATTGAAAATAGAATATGAACCTGGAAAATCTAATGTTGTGGCTGACATGCTGTCACGCCCTGTGTGTAATCATCAATCTGCTTTCTGTGAGACATGCAATTTTGTCAGCATAGACATGCCAACAAGAAGTCCAAAAGATATCAGAGAAGCACAGTTGCAAGATGAAAACCTTAAAAAGATTCTAGATTGTTTTGAAGACGAACAGAAAAGCGAAGATTTCGCAAATTGGACTGATAGAGGATTCCTGATGAATCAAGGTGTGCTTTATAGGTATGCTCCCGAATCAGATGCCGAAGAAGCGCAACTGGTCGTTCCAGTACAAGAAAGACAAAATATTTTGAAACTTCATCATGACGACCCCTCAGCCGGACATTATGGTGAAGCAGGAACTTATCAGAGAATTGCTAAAAGATATTATTGGACAGGCATGAGAGCATACATTTCTGAATATGTGAAGCAGTGCCCAGAGTGCGCCCGTTATAAAGCAACAAATCAAAAACCGGCCGGTTTATTACGTACACCTGCTTATGCTCAGCGGTTTGAGACCCTCAGCATTGATCTCTTTGGACCATTGCCTCCTAGTAAAGATGGGCATCGATGGATTTTTATAGTAGAAGATTGTGCCACTAAATGGGTCGAACTATTTGCCTTAACAACTGCTACTGCACAAGAATGTGCGACTACCCTGATTGAAGAGATCTTCCTTCGTTATGGTATCCCAAGAAGACTCATAAGTGATAACGGCCCTCAGTTTGTGAGCGCTGTTCTACAACAAGTTTGTTACATTCTTGGAATAGACCAATCATTGACACCTTTGTACCATCCTCAGGCCAATCCAGTCGAACGCAAAAATCGAGACTTGAAACCTCGAATAGCAATCCTTGTTGGAGATGAACACAGTTCCTGGATTGATAAACTTCCTTTTATTAGATTTGCTATGAACTCTGCCAAATCTGACACAACTGGCCAAACTGCCGCCTATCTGCAATTTGGTCGAGAATTAAGAACAATCGATGATGTGGTAAACGATTTTAGAGCTGTTGTGGAAAATGACAATTTTGTTCCGGAAATAACCCCATATCTTAAACGTCTTGCGAATATTTCAAAAAGTGTGAAAGAGCGTGTTGAAATGAAACAAGATCAGCGGAAGAAATATTACGATAAAAATCGTAGACGAGTGTATTTCACACCTGGTGATAAAGTATGGGTTAACCTACATCCTGTGAGCAAAGCAAGTAAAAATAAAACAGCCAAATTTATGCCTAAGAGAGATGGGCCATACATAGTTTTGACTCAAAAGTCACTAGTGACATATGACATTGCTAGCCTGGACAATCCTACTGAGCGAATTGGGTCTTACCATGTTTCCGCTTTGTCACCATTTCAAGAAACTGAAACTATTCCAGTTGCACCCTTAAGGAAAAGAGGAAGACCCAGAAAGCATCCTGTTTCCTCTCCGAGACGTAAATCGGAAACAGAGGGGGAGGATGTAACGCGCGCCACCCGTTTTAAAACAAATAGACTCTACCGGCAGTCACGTGACCGTTTTCCGTGAGCTTTGCCGAATGAGAAATGCTGTGAGTTGGAGAGTGTTCTGTTACAGCGTTGACTGGAATTCTGTTCTGTTTTGAGTTGTGCTAACATGTAGAAAGTTATTCGCGCTTTTATTATTTTGTGTCTATGTGTTATGTGCCGTTCTACTTGTGATGTGCCGTCTTATCAAGATTAAATAAAAAATATTTTAAAAGCTACCCCGAGAATGTGATATTTTGAAATTATGTGAAATTTCTGTGTGATTTGAAACTGAGCTAGCCTGACATATTATAATAATTATTTATATGCACTTTCCACCAAAATTTTTGAGCCCCCCTCCCTCCCCCCCCCCCGTGATCCCTAAGAAGTCATGGAGTCACATTATGAAAAACTTTCGTGGGTATGTACTGGTGTACAGCACGTATTATCTGAGATTTATCATCTGCCAAAATTTCATCTACAAGACTTTGACATAGATAATGTTAGGTCTCATGCAATGTCCCTGTGCCTATAGAAGTTTCCAGCATGATTAGAGGCCTTTTTCAATGTTTATAAGAAGTTAGGGTGCCAAAAGGTTTTACACTTGTGCCTACACTTAGTCACTGTCTTATTTCACTGCTGCAAGGAGATTTACATATCTTTTTTTTTACCATTAGATTTAGTTTTGAGGTTTTGAACCCCTTCTCACACTCCCTCACGCAAACAAAAATCGCGTTTGAGCCTTTTTTAAAAGAAATACCACACAATTATGAATTCTAAGAAGAAAACCTGTCTAAAACGGAAATTCGACCGGTTTGATGGGGTTCCGTTTTAGTATGTTTTACTATATAAGATATTGTTTGTATCCAACATATTCAAGTTAAAAAGTCTGGGCACCCCCCCGTTCAAAAGGCTGGTTACGCCTATGAAAGATAAAAGATATTATTAAAGATAGGTAAAAAAGGCAGATATTATAAGAATTTGGAATAGTTTGACTACGATAAAAGGACGAAAAATTATTTTTTAGGTACACACACACACACACACATATATATATACATATATATATATATATATATATATATATATATATATATATATATATATATATACATATGTATCCATATATATGTTGGGATGCACCGAATATTCGGTATTCGGCTATGTTACCGAATATTTGGTTTGGTTAAATATCAAACTATTGGGTATGCCGAATATCGAAATATTCGGCCGAACCGAATACTTAATAAAAACTTTTAAAAACCTTATACAACTTCTACGTTTAAAAGTCAACTTATAAAGATATTCAAAATAATTAGAAACAGAATCATATTTAAATTAAAGAAAATGCTTTTATTTATTTGGTGTTTGTTAAGTACTATTTAAGAAAATTAACCAATCACGAGGATTTTCATAGGAATTAATTATGTACAAATGCAAGTTCCGGAACATTGTCCAGTAAATAATCTGTTTCTTGCTAAGATTTTAAAGACCAATGTTTCAATCTCTGAAAATGATCGCCCACTCCAGACACCGATCTAGGATGCATTTAAAAACTTCCTTGCTTAATCAAAGGGAGTAGAACAGTTATTCTTTCTGAGTTGCCACCATATAAAATTTGAACAGACTGTATTATTTATTTACATTTACTTTAGTATCTTCCTGACAAACCAATCATATATGATCCTGTACAATTTTTCTTCCAGTTTTTTCACAATTTCTCTTTGATTTTAAAATGTTTGTTTCAGAATTTAAGAAAATTGTATTCATTTGTTTTAATTCACAAAAGAAGCCATGAAATTTAAAATTTTATTAATTAAAAAAGTTTTATAACTATCCCCCCCCCCCCTCCCTCTCAGTAGCAGAAAATTCTCCAAGTGTTTGTGACAGATATTTCAGGGACAAGAAATAATCTGCAAGCAGCGCCATCGCTAAGACTTTTTATTGGTGGGGGAAAGAACCTTAAATTGCCAAGTCAAATTTCAGTAATTGCCCACTCGTTTTATAATTTTGCCAACTTACCACAGTTAGAAAATGTATATAGTTCTTATTTGTTAAAAGTTTAATAATATTCCCAATTAGTTCTGTAACTTTTACCAAGTCTATCAGAAATAAAAAATATATTATAGTTTTTATTAAAGTTTTAAACAAATTTGCCAACTAAGTTTGTAAATTTGTCAAGTGTAATAACATTCGCGAATGTCTTGGGGGGGAGGCTCCCCCCGTCTCCCCTCCCTTAGCGAGGCCCCTGTCTGCAGGTAAGATATTTTTACAACTGAAGCATTAATTAATCAAACAATCACTTACCTGTAGAGTTTTTATGCATTTTATAAATTTTTATTAATAATAATCTTAAGTTTTTGTATTAAATAATAAAGAACTAAACATAATATAAAGCAAAATAAAGGTTTAAAGAAAAAGAATCGGCAAAAGAGAAAAGAAAATCTGCGACTATCATCTCGAACATTCTGCTACTGGGCTATTGTTTTCTTAAATAACTCAAGCAAGATTTTTTTCAGCATAAAGTTTACTTGAAAAAAGCTCTTGTTTATCAAAATGAAAGTTTTTGTTTTAAATATTATGTAAAATGGTTTTAAAATTTAACATTTTAATGTCTTTAAACTTTGAAACATAAAAATATTCGACGAGCTGAATACTCGGTATTCAGCCTAATAGTTACTATTCGGTATTCAACCTAATAATTACTATTTGGCTAGCCAAATATTCGGTTCACCTGTAGGCCGAATATTCAGTATTCGGCCAAAATAATTGTTTGGTGCATCCCTAATATATGTATATATATATATACAGTCCACTCCCTCTAATCCGTGAATCTATAATCTGCACTATATTTCAGATGTAAACGAACAGTTAAAATCTTTTCTCAAAAGCAACATAATGTACACTTTGACCGTAATAAAAATTGTCTGACCTAATGAATTTATTAAGACATTTTTTAAGCATTTCTGCATTTATTAGAAGGAAATGTTTCGTGTATCTTGTAAATAACCATAAGACTGCTATATTCTGAACACATTCGCTGGTTATATAAACCATAACATTGCTTTCAAAGAGGGGTTAGCTCTTGAGAATAAATATCATCTTAGTTTTTTAGAAAAACAAACTTTTGTTACTGATCAAGAAATTCTGACTCTTAATAGGTTTCAAAATTAGACAGCTTAGCATAAATTAAAAACCTATAAAGAAAACCACTCTCATTGGAATGTTTGATAGATTTAAAAGTAAGTAGAAATGTTTTCTATTACTTTTGTATTACTATATCATTAAAATGTAATTGTAATATTGAATATAGTTTTTACATATAAAAAAAATAATTTTCTTTCATTTGTGCCATTTATTTACTGTGTGATTTACTATATTTGTTGATATATTACAAATATTAGAATGTAAACAAAAACAAAGAAATGATCTATAATCTGCAAAACACTTGGTCCCATCCCGTGCAGATTAGAGGGAGTGTACTGTATATGTAACACTGCTACACAGCTAACCGAAAAGTACCATAAAACTTTTTACGATCCATTGTTAAATACACATCCGCTAAAAAAATATATTTTACTATGCTTCTACATCAGCAAAATAATATGCTGCTCGACAAAAGTCTTTCCTCTTTTCCCACCAGTTGGAAAAAACTGGGTATGCCAAACTGTACAATACCATTGTTGTATCTGGCAATGAAATATTACTCTAATACAAGTGGCAACAGTTTAAAAAAATACAAAAAAAAAAAAACAATGTTTATTCGAATGGTTGAATGTAAATAAGTTCAAAGTCGTATTATTCTTTCTATGTTTATAAATGTTGTGTCCGCGTCCTAATAAATATTGTTTGTGCATCCCATCTTCAAATGTTTTTCCTGCCACCTCATAAACCCGGTCACCACATTGGCAACGAGGTGAAGTTTTTTATTTGATATTTCTCCAGACTGAACTTTCAAATTATGATAGATTCTGAATAGATTCACTATGGATGCGCAGCAGTTTAAAGATTTTATGACAGCCTTTTCAACTCAGCAACAACAGTTTTTTGAAAGATTTATGCCTGTTCAATCCTCATATTCTTCAATGCGGAATTCAGCTACTGAAACAAGTCAGATAAATCCAATTTATTACAACCTTTTGAATGTTTTGATTCTAAGAAAGAAGCATTTACATATTATATACAGCGTTTTGAAAATTATCTAAAAATGAAAAATATTTTTTCTAATAAATAACACTGTGCACAAATGCTTTTAAATTCTAACAGAGCAACTAATTACAATATGTTGTCGGCATTGGTATCTCCTAAAATACCGTCAGAATTAACTTACACAGAGCTAGTAAAGGCTTTCGAAGAACACCTTTGTCCAAAGAAAAATGTTATTATGTCGCAAAATAAGTTTTTTTCAACATATAAGGGTGAAAACCAAACAATTCCAGATTATATTGCTACACTTAGACACGATATAATTAACTGTGAATTTATTTCTCCTTGTGATTGTAAAGTATCTATTGCTGATATATTTTTACGTGCTCAATCTATTCGTGGCATTTACGATGCTTCTATTCGCAAGCAACTTTTACAGTCAGACGTTAGTACATTTGATGATATAGCCAAAAAAGCTATAGCTTTGGAAGTTTCCAGAAATGATAACCATGAATTATCGAAAAATTCAAATATTATAACCAGTATTGGTGAATCTAGTGCAAGTGAAATTAAAAAGGTTTCGAAATATCGACATTCCAGGTGTGACTCAAATAATTCATCATCTTTTCAACGCTCTAATTCGAGACCGAAAAATAGTTTTAATCGATGATCAAGTTCACGATCGCGAATTGATTACGAAAAACTGGGCATAAACAATTTATGTCTTCGATGCGGTAAAAATAATCATACTGCAAAAACATGCAGGTTGGATCGCAATTCTCTTAAATGCAGTGCATGTAAAATAACAGGTCATCTTGCAAAAGTCTGTATTCACACATTGTTAGGCGGAAAAGGAAAAACTAGCACAGATAAAGTAAATACAGCAAACTATATTACGAAAAGGAAATATTTTCTCAGTACGATGTGAATAAAATAATAGATGTTTTCAAAATAAAAAGGCCAAAGCTAAAGACCTCGAAAAATATTTTGCTACAGTGAGCATTGAGGGCCATAACGTACCGCTTGCAGTGGATTCAGGTGCAGGATTTACTTTTATTCCCCAAGATAAGTTCTACAAAATGAAAATTCCAGTTCAACTTCAAGATTCAACTATTGCTTTCCGATCATACACTGGTGATGTTTTACTACCAGATGGAAAAGTTACAATAAATGTAGAATATCGGGGAAGATCCTCACGTGAAGAACTTTATATCGTCCCGGAAAATTTCGATGCTTTGTTAGGTCCAGGGGCGTAGCTACCGTGGAGCAGTTGGAGCAAACTGCTCCAGGCGCACAAATCCTAAGGGTGCAAAATTAGAAAGAGCAAAATAAAAATTTGTAAAAATATTTGCATATTTTTTCATTATTAATCAGATATTATAGATAAATCTTGTTACAAGTGGCATATTCCCATGATATTTTACTTTATTTAACCTCACTATTGTGTTTTTACTACTGAGTATTTGTATCTTACTTTCTACAGTGTTTAACTTCAGCTATTTACAACATGTTTTTATACACAGTTAAAAGAAATTACTTCTATTTACGAAGTTTTAATTTTAATTCATACTGTACTGCAGCCTTAATTTTTTTTCTGAAACTTTTTCGTAGACGACAGTTGAAGATTTTCAAATTAAACTAATCAAAACTTATTTACAGGGCTCTCATTGGTCACTTTATTGGCTACCACCATTTCCAAACAATAATCTTCCTGGTGCATTTATCTTGAAAATGTTTTAGAAATTTATCTGATGTTTACTGTACGGAAATAATGGTAGCCAAAGAAGTCACCGCTGAGAAACGTACATTTACGATGTAACAGCAATGCCTTAGCTATTTAGTTAATTTAAGATTTAAAAAAAAACACAATAGTTTAACAAGTTGAAGAAAATCATTGGCCATTTTACAAAAAAAAAAAAAAAAGAAAACCAAGAAAATGAAACTTTGAAGTTTTGTTTTGGGGAAACTAAATATTCATAAATGCAGATTACAAAAGAATAATAAGAACAAGATTTACGCATAATCCATATCAGTCCATGGTGACAAAATTTAGATGGAGGTGGGGTGGGGGGTAAGCGGCAAATTAAATTTTGTGCGTATTGTTTTCGAGATTTTGAAAATATGGCAAATTTCGAATGCAGAATTGATAAGCATTTTCCTTCAAAACGAGAGAAAAACTCCATGTTCCTTAGGACCTGATTATCGCCTATGCAAATTTACACCACTTTTTTCTAAAAGTATTTTTCAGCATTAAACCTTATTTAATCGCAGAATTTTGGGATTAAATAGGGCAAAACATATTTTTTGAAAATATTAATGCGAGTGCTTAGGTATAAGGCTCTGCCCTATTAATTAATAATTTAATTGTGATATAAGAGAAAATGTCGCAGAATGGTTGATAAGAAGTTTAGATACCAAAACATTCGGCCAAATTCTTCGAAAATTAATGACAGATTTGTAACGTTTCTGCCGACATCATCAAAAATACACCAAATCGTGCTCTGGTAATCTGAAAACGAGAGTAAATTCTAACATACACGAATACCTATTGAATCATTATAAAAATTGTGAGAATTGATTCAAAGTATTTGAAAATGTAAAATATACCATTATTTTCATTTATTTTTATTGTGATTACAATACTTTCCTATTTCCTTCCTTGCATTGCATGTGTATGGAATGTAAAAACTGGAATCTTTATATATAAGGGTGTGCCGATCGCCACTGCGCTAAAATGTTTCGCAAGGCGAGAAAACTAAAGATCGAAATGGCCAAATTGCAAGAGTTTTTTTTTTGTTGTTGTTGTTGCTTCGGCGAAACCCTCAATGATGTTATTGTATGATTATACCTTTTCCGTGTAACTCATTATTTGTGTTTTGATATTCTTAGTGTTTTACAACAAATCTATTACTAACATTATTTGAATTTGGCCAGTTTTTCTTTAGCAAATAGCCAAATTACTCAGATTAGTCAAAAGCCAGTGAGAACCCAGGTGTCAACTTTTATCGTTGTTCATTGGCTAATTTTCTAAACCATTAGCTGTAGAATTATATTTCCAATAGTAAAAAAAATTCAAAGTTATTTTTTATCCCCTTAAAAGTAATTTATGTCAAAATAGTTATTTTTTAAAAGTTGCGAGCTTTACGCTTTTATTCCGTTCCTCAGCTCTATACGTTAATTGTCTGAGCGAAGCGAAGGCTAATACTCAGCGAAATATTACTGTCCGGACACATTACTACTACGATGGATATTAACGCCATGTCCTACTAAAAAAAAAGCCTAATAAAAACCTTTCGTCAAGCATAACTCAAAAAATATTTGTCGGATTTCGTTTCTGATTGCACCAGAAGGTACCTATGAGGGTCGCCTACTGAATGCACCTACTATGAAAAATAAGTTCCAAACCGTTTAAAAATTATATAGAAAAAACTGATAAAAAAGCACAATTTATCAGCATACGTCACAGAAATTTGGTGTGCGTCACTTTCACCGGTTGATGTTTTCGTAGACAACTGGTTTGAACACATGGAGCAAAAAAAAAAAAAAAAAAAAAAAAAAAACGCATTAATATTGAATAGATCAGTTTCAACCACGTGATCACAAACCTTGCAACAACCCGTGGCAACCAGTTTTGGTGGGCAAACAAATAATAATACAGTACTCCCTACCACGGTGACCGTTTTTAGCCTGTTGTATAAAATCTGGCCTGTTGTATGACATACAATTGTGGATGATTAAAAATAAAGACATGAGTGTTTATTGCTCCGGGAGGTTATCTTTCTCTGGATGTCTGTCTGTCTATCATACAGCATGCAATTTTCTTTTAAAGGATGATATTATTATGCAGTAAAACCTCCATAACGGACACACCCGATTAGTGGACACCTCTATTTAGGGGGCATTTTTTCGATTACCAACCCTTAAATAACTGTACATTTTTTACTCTCAGTAGCGGACACCTCCAAATAGAGGACAAATTCTGCCCTCCCGAGGTGTTCGCTATTCAGAGGTTTTACTGATAAAACCTCCATAGCGGACACACCCGGTTAGCGGATACCTCTATTTAGCGGACATTTTTTCGATTACCAACACTTAAATAACTGTACATGTTTTACTCTCAGTAGCGGTCACCTCTAAATAGAGGACAAATTCTGCATTCTCGGGGTGTCCGTTATTCAGAGGTTTTACTGTATATAATATTGATAGTTATTTTACAGGGCCACACAAAAGAATAAGAATATATGAAATGAATATAAACTAAATTCGGGATTGGTAGATCGCTGATGGTAATGTAATTTTAGGATGTTGTTACAGTCATCCGCAGAATGTTTTTAGAGTTTTGTTCATCTAACGAAACCCTACCTGTCTCACTCATTTGTCTGTCTCTGTGTCCGTCTGTCACAGAGCCCATTCTCAGAAACTATACATGTCGGAGACTTGAAAATTTCCATACTTATAGCTGAACACCACACATCAAACGGCAAATAATAAGATTTTGAAAAAGTCTAATATTTAACCCTCTGGGCTCTAACTTGTGTATTTTAAGCACTTTTTCTAACTCAGCCCCTAATTTAATTAAGTTGGAGCCATGAAATTTTGCATACTTATAGCTGAACATCTCACATCAAACGACAAATAATAAAATTTTGAAAAAGGTTTAATATTTAACCCTCTGCGCTCTAACTTGTATATTTAAAGCAATTTTTCTAACTCAGCCCCTAATTAAGTTGGAGACATGAAAGTTTGCATACTTATAGCTGAACACTTGCGATAACACTATAAATCATAAAATTTTGAAAAAGTCATATTTAAGCCTCGGGTCTCTAACTTCTGTATTTTAAGCAATTTTTCTAACTCAGCCCCTAATTAAGTTGGAGACATGACATTTTGCATACTTATAGCTGAACACCTCACATCAAACGACAAATAATAAAATTTTGAAAAAGTCTAATATTTAACCCTCTGGGCTCTAACTTGTGTATTTTAAACAAATTTTCTAACTCAGCCCCTAATTAAGTTGGAGACATGAAATTTTGCATACTTATAGCTGAAATCCTCACATCAAACGACAAATAATAAAATTTTGAAAAAGGTCTAATATTTAACCCTCTGGGCTCTAACTTGTGTATTTTAAGCAATTTTTCTAACTCAGCCACTAATTAAGTTGGAGACATGAAATTTTGCATACTTATAGCTGAAATCCTCACATCAAACGAAAAATGATAAAATTTTGAAAAAATCTAATATTTAACCCTCTGGGCTCTAACTTGTGTATTTTAAGCAATTTTTCTAACTCAGCACCTAATTTAATTAAGTTGGAGACATGACATTTCGCATACTTATATCTGAACACCTCACATCAAACGACAAATAATAAAATTTTGAAAAAATCTAATATTTAAACCTCTGGGCCCTAACTTGTGTATTTTAAACAATTTTTCTAACTCAGCCACTAATTAAGTTGGAGACATGAAAGTTTGTATACTTATAGCTGAACACTTGCGATAACAAGATAAATCATAAAATTTTGAAAAAGTCATATTTAACCCTCTGGGCCCTAACTTGTGTATTTTAAGCAATTTTTCTAACTCAGCCCCTAATTAAGTTGGAGACATGAAATTTTGCATACTTATAGCTGAAATCCTCACATCAAACGACAAATAATAAAATTTTGAAAAAGGTTTAATATTTAACCCTCTGCGCTCTAACTTGTATATTTAAAGCAATTTTTCTAACTCAGCCCCTAATTAAGTTGGAGACATGAAATTTTGCATACTTATAGCTGAACTCCTCACATCAAACGGCAAATAATAAAATTTTGAAAAAGTCTAATATTTAACCCTCTGGGATCTAACATGTGTATTTTAAGCAATTTTTCTAACTCAGCCCCTAATTATGTTGGAGACATGAAAATTTGCATACTTATAGCTGAACACCTCACATCAAACGACAAATAATAAAATGTTGAACAAATCTAATATTTAACGTCTAATATTTTGTCTCGCGCAATTTTTAAATTTAAACTGTTTTGCAATACTATTTTTTGTTCATTTTGCATAATAAGTGTAATGTGACGCAATTTCTTCTATTTCAGACTTCTAACGCATGTTAATGAATTTATTTTACAATATCCTTTCTCTTTCAAAATTCACATGTAAATATAGTTTTAATGGCGTAATTTCCAATAAGTGCCTGCTTTTTATACCTAATTATTTAATTCTAATTTGAAGGGTTTTTTTCTGTTTATAATAGTAACGTGTAAATAATTTTTTTTGAAGCAAACATTATTGTTTGCGCGGTTTATACAGTTGGCAACAGTTTAAATTAATACCATTTTCTAAAATATGTAAAAAAATATCAGTCAAGATGCTGAATATTTGAATTTAAAATAGTAATAAAACCTCAAAAAATGAGTCAAATTAAAAAAAATTAATGAAATATGCACACCGGGATTTTCTATTGAATAAAATGATCTAAAAATGATTAAATTCACATGTATAGCTTTTGGTCCTATAACTTTTTTTTAATGGAACGATTTTGTCCAACTTTAGCATTAAATATCTCTTAAAATAATTCTTCGATTTGAAAACTGTATGCATTAGCGTGTTGATCAAACATTTCGCTATAATACCACCGATTTTCATATTTTTTGTATGCAATAGTTTTCTTAATATTAACGAAGAGAGACCTCCGGTCACAAAAAATTCAAAACCGGCGGCGGCGGCAGTGACAGCGTTAGTTACTTTTTTTAGAATAGAGAGATATATAAAAATGAAAACTTGTCTATCTGTCTGTTTGTAATTCTATAAAAATCCATAATTTGGAAGCCAAAATTGTGAAAAGATACGTACACGTGTATTCAAACATGGCCAAGGCAACTAAAGTAATCCGGAATCGAAATAATTTATAGTTAATTTTTAATTAATAAAAAA
Source organism: Maratus speciosus (assembly GCA_963932465.1). Classification (NCBI taxonomy): domain Eukaryota; kingdom Metazoa; phylum Arthropoda; class Arachnida; order Araneae; family Salticidae; genus Maratus; species Maratus speciosus. Next base: position 52,352,644 of record OZ010799.1, on the reverse strand, counting down.
CCACCAATTTAACAGCAATTTCTTATCAAATTTAAACATTTTTCGTTATAGCAGTTGCCAACAATTACAAAACACAATAAAATTATTACTACAACAATTAATTTTCTACTGCAAGATTTCCACGTGAAAAATGAAAATGAAATAAATAGTTTGACGAATTTTTAAAAAAGGTGAATATTACGTCATAACTTTTCTATTGCAAGATATTCACGTGAAATATGAAAATGAAATAAATGGTTTGACGAATTTAAATGAAAGTGAATATAACTTCATAATTTTTCTATTTCAAGGTTTCCACGTGAAAGAGGAAAATATTACGTCATATTGGAAATATAAAGGACGTGGTGGATATAGTATAACGTCATATGAGTGTGAAAAATGTATTGAAGCATGATAAAAACCCGATTAGGGAAATATTGGCCTATTTTAACATTATTGCTCCAATTATAAATTGAAATAAGTTCATTTATAGCTGTATTCTTTTGCGTCTGTTATATACATTTATACATTTTTATATAGCGTTTTCATATGATTCATTCATACAACTTTTCGACTGCTTTTTTTAATGTTTGTTTTGTGTTGTATGTTAAATTTTGAAATTGAATTTTCAGAACAAACATCCTTCAAATTCTGGGCAACGCCGGCACTTTAGTTTGTAACAGATAAATGGCTTTTGTATCTGTACATCTAATGCTAATATTATAAAGTATATAATATTATTAATGCTTGTTCGTTTGTGAGGTGTTATCTCTGAAACTACATAGCCAACTTAAAAAAATGTTGGTGGCCATCTCTGCTCCGAAAAAAAGACTATTTCATGTCAGTGCAAGAACCTACATCGCTGCAGAAGCAAAAATGTTCTAAAATTGCGATTTCTGTGATATTGATTGGGTTAGAAACTTTAAATTTGGTGCGGTAGTTACTTTTAAGATGTAAATACTCGTAATGAACGCTCTCTAAAAGGATCAATTTGACGGATAAACGTAAAAATTTCTAGAAAGGTTCTAAACTATGATTTATTTGGAATACTGAAATTTTTGGGATACTGTTGGGGTTAGAAACTAGAACTTTGGCATGGTAGTAATTAATAAGATGTAAATGCTCGTTTTAGAACGAATTCTAAAAAATAGAAAGACTAAACAAAGCGGAAAAAGATCTAAAGATGATCTAAGTAACGAAGTACATGGAATTGTTAGGAATATAATCATGAAAATTGACATGGCTGTATTTATCATGACGTAAATTCTCGCAATAGAACAATTTCTAAAAATGTCGCTATATAAAACAGTGCAAAAACAAAAAACTTTCAAAAAGTTTCCATTTCTGTGTTACTGCTGAGCCCAAAATCTTGAAATTTTGCTTCGGGTTAGTTTTAAAATATACAATTGTCTCTATGAATGGTTTCTAAAAAATTTAAAATTTAAAAAGATGAAATTAACGAAAAGCGATCTCAATTACCATTAATTTGGAATTCTTAGGTACAGCAACTTTAAATATTTCATAATGCTGCATTTCCTCCGCAAAACATGCAATTTAAATGCAACAAAACAGATAGATACCCACCTAGCATTAAATAAATTGTGTAAATATTAAACAAATACCTGTATGAAACAGTGAGTAGGTTGCCCGAAAGTACTTGTTAAAGTGTTCCTTCTCTAGGCTTTTCTCTCTCTCGCCAAGGCCGCTAACAGAGGAAAGTGCCGTTTTAAATGTGATATGAATTTTTTATCCGATTCATTTTTCTAGACATTCTATCATAAGGTCATTATCTCAATTATCATTAGTAGCTTTTTTATATATTAACTTATTCTGGTGAAATTTTATAATCGGGATCATATTGGCGTATGTTAGCTTGCATGATTTCCTGAATAAATATGTATGGATTTGTAAATGACTTTAAATGACACTTTGACAGCTCAAAAGTTATGAAGACGATATATTCAGATCTTGTGTCATACTTTATGTTGTAATCATTGCCAATTTCATTTATTTAATACATGCTAAATACAGCTCAACTTGTGCAGAATATGTTTGAAAACAAAACAATACAGCGTATGTAGTGGCCAGCATACACTCATCATTTAAATCCGATCGAGCATATCTAAAACACACTCTAACGAAGCATTGCATGCCATTGTTGATGTATTCGGCACTTTGATACTATATTAGAGTTTGAGGAGAGAATTCTTTAAATGATATCGACAACCTCATTGCATCTGTGGAAAACAGATATTGTACAATATTAACTATTCCGGGGGAGCACACACCATATAAAGTATAGTCCATTCTTTTTAAACATCATATATTTGTCATTTAAAGTTACTCAAATTGGTGCGGAGCGTCTGATTATGCTCTTGACATCATTTAATACAGTTAAAATTCCGATATAAGTAATTTAGTGTTTCATTTTCTATTTTACTTTTAATATATTGCGTACTTTCAATTTTATATCCATGCATGGCTGTCTTGAATGGTTTGATTTCCCATTTTTTTAAACAGTGTATACGAATTTATACATAAGATTTTGTAATTCTACGATTCGTTTATTTTCACCATTTCAGTTTATCGTAGTATATGGACAATTAAAGATAACATCTCATTTTCTTTGCTTCCACATGTTATTATTAAATCTATGTTCTCTGTAATATCGCTCAGACTAATCCCTCTGAGGGAAGTCCTAGTTTTAGAAATACCTACTCCGTACTTTAACAGGTAAAACAATACATTTTTTTTTTGTACGACCAAAACTTCCCGAGTTATGTTACTTTTTGAATTTTAGTATTTTCTGGCACTAAAAACAGAAAAACGTGTTTCATCAAAGTGTAAAAAAAAAAAAAAAAAAATCTTGAAATAGTGTTTTTTTTTTTAGTATTCTACGATTCGAAACCCTTGAAATGAAAAACAGATATTAAGAGCGGCAGATTGTACTGGCCCATTGGCGCATTTAAAACAAAAACCCCACCCTATTCACAGAACATATTGGTAGGTATTTCGTACTTACAGAATAATTTATTTTGTTATTCATTATTTATTTTTAATTATTTATATTTAACTAAATTCAACTAAAAGTAAGTAAGACTTTCAAATAAAAGTAAGATTTTAAATCGAATTAAGAATAGTATATAAATTTTAAACTTCAAAATGAAAATGAGCAGAACTTTTTGTGTGACAATTGTGAGTGAGAGTTTACTTGCTCCAGGGCGCTGAATATGTAGCTACGCCACTGGTTAGGTCGTGTATGGATTCGACGTCTCGGAATTAGCCTTCAACAAATTGATTCAAAAGAGCCAGACAACTTAAATACCTCACAAGTAAAAACTGTAGAAAGCCTCGAAGATGTTGTTTCTATGTATCCAGAAAGTAGGATGTATTCCAGGTGTCAAAGTTTCATTAAAACTCCGTGAAAATAGTAAGCCAGTTTGCCATAAGGAAAGAAGACAAGAGTACCGTATGCTCTTCGTGAAGAAGTTGAAAGGGAATTAGATTCACTTGAATCTCAAGGAATAATCTCGAAGATAGCTACGAGTGATTGGAGATCGCCTCTGGTAGTAATTCCAAAAGCTGATGGTGGTGTACGACTCTGCATCAATTACAAGGTTGGTGTAAATGAAAGACTTGTAAGGGCTAATTATCCAATTCAACGAATAGACGAAATTCAAAATATTTTTGTCGACTAAATCTGTTTAAAGCTTATCTCCACGTTCCAGGTGATGAAGAAAGCAGTATTATTCAAACTATAACCACACATCGAGGAGCTTATCGCATGCATAGATTGTCGTTTGGAATAAAGACCGCTCCTAGCGAGTTCAATCGAATTCTAGATCAGATCCTCCGAGATTTACCAAAAACCTTAAAGTATTTTGATGATATATTATTGTGCATGGAAGAACGAAAGAAGAGTGTAGAAGAAATCTAGAATTATGTCTTCAAAAGTTAAAAAAATATGATCTGCATTTAAATCGTACCAAATGCTTGTTGTTTCAAGAGAAAATCGAATATTTAGGTCATGTTATTGAATTTAATAAAATTTCAAAAAGTCCTGAAAAGGTAAGGGCGATTAACGATATGCCAAGACAGTCAAATGTGGAAGAACTACGGAGATTCTTAGGAATGGTAACTTATTATTCTCGTTTTTTGCCAGATAATTCAACAGTCACATATCCTCTTCGACAGCTTCTTCGGAAAAACTTCAGATTCCGATGGACAGCAGCATGTGAAGCAGCCTTCATCAAATTGAAAAGTGAAATTTCTAGTGAATGCTTAAATTTTCTTATACCTATATTCTAGTGAATGTTTTCTTGTTCCATATGATCCTAACTTACCAATTACTCTTACATGTGATGCTAGTCCTGTAGGAGTAGCTGGTGTTCTATCACATATAATAGAAGACCAAGAACGACCCATTGCATTCGCATCAAGATCTTTAACAGCAGCGGAAGAAAATTACTCACAGCTTGATCGAGAAGCTCTAGCCATTGTGTTTTCAGTAAATCACTTTTTCAATTATTTATTCAGAAGATATTTTAAGTTAGCTACTGATAATCGACCTGTAACAAGAATATTCCACCCACACGTAAAATTACCTCCTATCACTTCAGGACGGTTGCTGAGATATGCTACATTTTTATCCGCATTCGATTATAAAGTGGTTTTCAAAAAGGGTAGCGATAATGTAGAAGCAGACTCTTGTCTAGAGCTCCAGTTGTTCAAAAAGAAGTATCAAGTGATATGGTTATTAAGAGTGAAATAAATTGCATTTGCATGTCATCTGTAAATGTGATTTCAACAGAATTGCTGAATTTCAAAACTATACGAAAGGCAACAGATGCAGATGAAGAATTATCAAAAATAAAGAAAGAAATTGAAGAAAATCCAAATCGTTCGCATGAATTTACACTTGAAGAAGGAATTTTGTTTAAAGCACAAAGAATAATTATTCCAAAAGCACTTCAGAAACCAGTTTTAGAAGAATTACACAAAACACACATTGGAATTACTAAAATGAAACAGTTAGCATGCCATTATGTTCACTGGAAAGGTACAGATAGAGATATTGAACATCTGTCAAGAACTTGTGAAGTGTGTGCTGAAATTAAGAGAAATCCTTCAAAAGTACCAGTACATCCCTCGGACAAGCCAGAGGAAAATTGGGACCATATACACATTGATTACGCAGGACCTTTTCAAGAACATTTTTTTCTTATCGTAGAAGACGCAAAATCTAAATGAGCTGAAGTAAAAATATGCCGCAATGATCCTACTTCTATTTCTACAATTGAACTATTATCTGACATTTTTGCATTTCATGGTTTTCCAAGGGTCATAGTCTCAAATAACGCAAAAATTTTTGTAAGTGACGAATTCCAGTTATATTGTGCTAAAAATGGAATTTTTCACAAACTAACTGCTCCAGGTCATCCAGCCACAAACAGATTAGCTGAACGAAGTGTGCAAATGCTCAAAAATCGTCTAAAAGCAATGTCTTCTGAACCATTATCAATGCATGCAAAGGTAAGACAAATACTATTCAGATACAGAGTAACTCCACTGTCCAGTAATCAAACACCAGCAGAACTGTATTTGAAATGAAATATACGAATTCAACTTGATGCCTTACGTCCAATGAAACATATTCAAAACAATGATTACCCAATTAAATGCAAAAATTTAAGTGTGAGAGATTGAGTACAAGCGAGATGCTATGCCAGAAATAGAGAATTGTGGAAGTTAGGTACTGTACTTCAAAAATTTGGTAAATTGCATTATCAAGTACAATTAGATAATGGACACATATTCAAGCATCATATTAATCAACTGAGAAAAACTGAGATTCCAAAAAAGACTGTCACATTCACCACAAATTCAAAAAACGATGAGTATAAGTATCCAATTAATGAAAAGGAATCTTCTCAACCCCTATGAATAGCACTACCTCGAAACTATTTCCAACAACCCGATGCAAATGTGCAGAGACCAACACCAATTGGATATGATGTTCAGCTACGACGATCCACTCATCAACGTAAACCTCCATCATACTTGCAAGACTTTGTTGTACATTAACAAACATTATAACTGTTGTGTTCGTTCCATTTTAAGCGTGGGAGAATTGTTGTATCTGGCAACGAAATATTACTCTAATACAAGTGGCAACAGTTTGAAAAAATAGAAAAAAAAAACAAAAAAACAGACAATAATGTTTATTCGAATCGTTGAGCGTAAATAAGTTCAAAGTCATATTATTCTTTCTATGTTTATAAATGTTGTGTCCGCATCCTAATAAATATTGTTTGTGCATCCCATCTTCAAATGTTTTTCCTGACGCCTCATAAACCCGGTCACCACAACCATAAAAGCAAGTTATAACTAAAATTTGACAATTCTTTTACTTTTGATATTTGGAAAAGTAGCTATGGTTACAATAAATCTGGATTGTTACATATAACAGTTTATCACCACATTTTTTTTTTTTTTTCACAGGATAACTTTTACTTTTTCTGCTCACCAGAAACACATCTGTTCCATGAAAATAATTAAAAAATGGGCTTTAAAGTTCAGTACATATTAAAATTTTAGTAAATGAAAGTCTCAAAGTCTGTGCAATGAACACAAATAATTTACATGGCAAAGAAGTAAGTAAAAAAAATAACAAAATCAAAATGTAATTTATGCATAGAAAATATCTTTACAATATATACCTACTGATTACAAAAAAATTGAAAAACAATTAGAATTGAACGTTTTGAATCAACGTTTTAAAATTATTAAAGTAATGACACTAAGCAGACATATGTTGCATTAAAACAAAAACAAAAACAAAAAAAAATAAAATACATTTAATAGATAAATATAAACATTATGTCTTTAAATAAATTACCTTCAAACGAAATATTGATTAAGCAATGATCATAAGCCCTAGCTCAACAACACAGTAACTGTCAGCTTTCTTCAAATTATTATATTTCCCTGCTACGTTGCTAATCCAAAGAGAAATAATAAACAATAGAATATTTTTAACAGTGGAAATAGTAAAAATACGGGTGTGAAAGTTGCGATCAAAGAAAATTATATAAGGAACGAGGCAACGCCATTTTCCGATTAGACGGGATACCAAAAACTTTTCGATCCATGTTCGATTAATAGTAGAGATCCTACATTAGAAATACCCTATAATAGTACTCCATGCTGCCATCTATCGTCGTACAAAAATTTTAACAAGCTATGTTATGTGTGTTGCAGATTAAATGATATACTACTACTACTATATCTATGGAAATATCAGATTAGATAAAGATGAGGTCTTTTCTGTTTTCCAAAAGTCTGTGCAATTGGTAATAATAAAATAGTTTAGATATTTGAAGAAATAGAAATCATGCTGGAACTTAGATGCATTGAACAAACTGAAAATCTGTATAAAAAGTGTTCCTTAACTAAAAAGTATCCTTTTGATATATATATTATCTCAATTTTCTTTAAAAATTTAAATTATTAAAACATACCATAAAATGTTCTTTAAGCCATTCAGAACCATTGGTGCATATATGCAGCTTCAAAACGTGCATACGGAATTTGTTTTCGGTACCAGTATTAAAGAAAAGAAAAATTTGCTTTTCTTACTTGGAGCATTTTCTTGATAATTTAAGTAAAATTAGCTTTTTTAATATAACTGGTACACACCGAATAAATTTATCTAAGAGACTTCGGTCCCGAAGGGGTTAATAGCTTATTTGAAAAATAACTCATGTCTTAACTATAATCGTTCAGAGTTACTAAAATTAAAGTGATATTGTGGTTAATATTAAATATTAACACTAAACTATAGTTGAATTTTGCCACAGTGTTCGATTCCCAATGTAATCAATACATAATAATAATAAAAAAAAATGTAATTTAATGCTTAATTTAAAATGTAAGAAAACAATTTTTATGCAGTCGATTTGTTTCATTCAAGAGGACTTTGTACTATTGAAATATTTTTTTTATTTGAATGTTTTACAATATCTTATTCACACATTATTGTGCGATTAAAAAAAAAAAAAAAAAAAAAAAAAAAGTCTCCAAAAATGCTATTTTAGTGAGTAACAATTTCAAAATTAATTAAAAAAAAAGAATTGAAAAAATTCTGAAACCACACCCCTAAAATTTTGGACATTCTGGAATAACTTTTGTTGGGTACTTTTCTTAGAAGTGTGATCTGAGTAAGGATTACTTTAAAGATCAAGTTTTGAAAAAGTTACTTTGAGCAAAAATCAATAGAATGTCAAGACATATGTAAAATATGACTATTTACTTAACATTAAAAAAGAAAAAATAAATAAAGAAAAAAGTATTACAGATCATTTTTAGAGACATGTACAGAATAAATAGCAATTTTAGCATAATTTTAATTATTGTATCTTTTAAGCACTTTGTAAGAATGAACTAGAGATGTCAAAATTTATTTTGAGCAAAAAGTTGGAAAATTGACATTTTGATAATTTTTTCAGTAAAATGAGGGGTACTGAGTTACCTTAATAATGAATTGTATTTTGACGTTTAGCTATGCCTTTGTTTTTTAATACTTGGCATGTAGAATTTATTCTCCTCTGATTTTTTTTTTTTTTTTTTTTTTTTTTTTTTTTTTTTTTTTTAAGCTAGTAATTATTTTTTAATCTTCAATAATATTTGTAAGCAGCTGCTGTTGAAGCTTTTACCCTCTGTCTTTATTACTGATGTTCAGATTGGATGGCTGAAGAATATCAATTTTTATGTTTGAATATCCAAGTTCCAGTCAGCTGGAAGAAGAGAAAATAATTCTTGACAACCTGCGATCTGCCCAGAATACAAATGCAAACTTAATAAGATAAAAAAATATTTACAGTCTGGTAGAAGTTGTGGCAAGATATTATTGTAATATATAAATAATTGAAACTTTAAAATTTCTATTTCAATAACATTCTGTAAAATTCATTGTGTTGTGCATTAGAATTATGAATTCATCTTTTCCTAAAAGAATTTTTTTTTTCAACATTCCAGTTTTCACAGTTATTAGTAAATCTAGTGTAGCAATCATAGAATAATTTATATTTGTACTTACATAACATTTAAAAATAACATCTAGTGAAATTTTCCAGCTTTTAACACATTATCATTTAATACTAATTTGAAGTTTCTCTTTCTGCTTTTAATTGTCACGTGAAAATATTTTTTTAATTGAAAGTAAAATATTACTATTCTTTGCACTGTGTTTACAATTGGCAACAATTTATAGTAATAAAAAATATGAAAAAGAAAATCTTGAAATGATGAAAATTTAAATAAAGAATTGCAAAAAATATTAAAAAAGTTAATAAAAAAAAATGCAGTTTGCACACCAGAAGTTTGTATTGTACATCCTTCGAAAAAATGATTTAATTCCGGTGCATTTTTTTTTTCTTGTAAAATTTTAAAATGAAATTATTTTGACCAACTTCAACATTAAATATCTCTTAAAATAATTCTTCATTTTAAAAACTGTCTGTTTCAGCGTATTTATCAAACATTTCTCTATAAAACTACCAATTTTCATTTTTTAGTATGCGGTAGATGTCTTAATATTAACAAAGGTAGACCTCTGGTCACAAAAAATGTCTTTACTACGGTGTTAACAACATTGGTTGCATTTTTTTTACAATAGAGAGCATAAAGTGCTGCAATCATAGAATAATATGCATTTGTACTTACATAACATTTTCCAATAATATCCACTGAAACGAAAACCTTTTCATATACTTCTTAAAGTAATTCTTCAATTTAACGAGTAAAAATTAAATTTAAAAAATCAAAAAACCTGACTGCATAAAAAGCGAACTAATTAATTATTTCTCATCAATATGAAATTATTTTTTATATTACTTACCTATTTTTTTTATTTACTTGTATTGATGACTTTTAAGTTGTATTTAACTGTTGGTTCCTATCTATAAACACTGTTTTGATAAGGCCTATAGATGTCTATGAAGGTTAGAGTTGCAGTAAAGCTAGAGATCCTATCTACACAACTTCCAAATATTTAAACGGAGATTCTGACTGTAAAATACTCAATGAAACATCATCTTCATTTTGAAAAACCTATCCAATGATATGCCACTCAATATGGTGCGTAAAAAAAAAAAAAAAAAATTTCGTCTCTACCACCATTTTTAATTTATAAAAACAACACCTACCTAATAACCTTTGGATGATTAAGACAAATTGTTTAAGACATCATTCATTAAAATCCATCCAGTCGTTGGGATGTTTTGAGGGTATAAAGAAATCCAGATACACGTCAAACACATAAACTGTCTGCTTCAGTGTGATTATCAAACATTTCTCTATAATACTACCAATTTTCATCTTTTAGTATGCAGTAGATTTCTTAATATTAGCAAAGAAAAACCTCCGTCACATTTTTTTTTTTTTTTTTTTTTTACTGCAGTGGTGGCAGCATTAGTTACATTTTTTTAGAACAGAGAGATTCCAGTTTTCTCCATTTTATTAAATCTCGTGCAGCAATCATAGAAAAATATACATTTGTACTTACATAACATTTTCAAATAATATCCACTAAAACAAAAAACTTTTTATTTTTCCTTTTGCATTTCTATAATTATCATTCACCTTTGATCATATTAGCAAAAAATGTATAAATAAAAAATTACAAGAATAAATGTTTTTATTTGCATATTTTATGTCCATGAGAGGTGAAAACTTATAAATACATTTTCTATTTACAAGATCTATTTTCTAGAGCAGGCTCGGCGAACCTTTTCACGTGCACGTGCCAAAAATTCACAAAAAAATATCTATCAACAGTATGACGTGCCAAACATACAAGTATACAAAAATAATTTTGAAGAGTACGATGTTTATACGAAACACTGGTTTTAAAATCAGTTGCTGCCATGTCTTAATAATTAAAAAATATTAAAAATCAGAATGCGATTTTTCTGTACATTGGAATCAGCCATTAAATAAATGAATATTTAATTAGTAATTAGGATTCATTTATGCGGTAGGTACTGTAATAAGAGGGAAAATACGAGTTTTTGTTTAATTAATTTTTAACTTATTATCGATGAAACATCTTGGTTATAATTTTCTAAGTTGCATTAAATGATGTACTAATAATGTATTGATGAGATTTTGCTGTTGCACGTTCGATGAAAAATGCTTTATATCTGATTCGAATTTCGTTATTTTTACAAATATACATAGCTAAATTGGATCCATTTGCAATTTTATTGCAGTGACTGTCAAATGAAATTCATTTGAAAATTACATCTTCTGCATGTCGAAAACGCTGCATAGCATGACAGGAAAAGAAAATTATTCTGATATGTTAATTGATGGAAAAAAATAATTGCATTATTTCTGATCTGATGTATGGATATTGGTTATAACAGAAATAAAAAATGGATATTGCATGTATAATGCGATTGCCAAATTAAATTTTTTTGTGTGCCAAAAAAATTTGTTTACGTGCCAACTTTGGCACGCGTGCCATAGGTTCGCCAACCCTGATCTAGAGTAATAAAATCTGCAGATGAAATAGAATTTTGATATTTTGAATTGTATGTAAAAAAAAAAAAAAAAATGGAATTAAAGCATTAGCCATTGATATCCCTTTAAGTTTGCCAAATCTAGCCCAGTAGAAATTATCATGCAAATATACAGGAACATTGATACTTTTTTTAGCTTATTTTTTATAAGTTTTTTATTGATTAATTATGAAATTGACAATAAGAGGTTGCTCCATGCTGGAGCTCCATTCTAGAGACGGACACACAATGTTAAAATTTACTGCACAAAGTACAAGAAAAACAAAGTGGGCAATGATCTGGAATTGCACAAAAACAAATTTGAACTTCAATTGGACTGTTCTTCTACAGCTTTGCAATGTAGGTTTTTATGAAACAGTTTGAAATTTTTGTTATAAAAATTCTATTTACTTGAATATTGAAATTCGAAATTAATTGCTTTTTGCTAAAACCAATATGTACCTTACTATTTATGTTTTGTAGTTGGTGAGATCGCCAAATATAAAAGTATGTTGAAATGAGTAAAAGTGTTTGATGGTCACAATTTTTTTTCTAAATTTAAATATTTATTGCTGTTTGAAAAACTTACATAAGTGTATCAATATACATAATCAAAATGATTATTTATTTATTCTTGCATACTTTAAAGGTATTAATTAATATTTATTAGATTTTTAAATGTATTTATGAAAATATTATAGACCTATTTCTGTTTCTTTTCAGCTTTAAATTTAACCAACTGGAATGTCATTCTTTTAATAATACAGTAGAAGATCTTTATAACGCAAACCTAAAAACGCAAGGTTGTGCGTTATATGGATCACATCATTAAATTCACCTTGTAAACATGGCCAAATATGTCTGAAACACATCCAAATACATTAGAATATCTTTATACTGCATTCCTTGTTATCAAGAGTTATCCAAATTATAAATTTTTGCATAATATAGGTCAGACATTGTGAAATTTACTTTATAAACATGATCCAAATATAACTGACACAACCATCTCTTATATTAGACATTTTCAAAAATGTTTATTGTAATAATAGCATTTTTTCAGTAAAAAGGTCTTAAATTAGAAGATAAAGTTGAACTAATGTATCAAATATAGTCCTCTAGAGAGTAGCAATATTTTACAATGTGAAAGTGCAGGTGCTTTTTAACTGCAAAAATCATTGTTTACATCTGAAAAGTTGTGTGTTATATGGAGAATTGCGTTATATAGAATTGCGTTATAAAGATCTTCTACTGTAATTAAAAGAAAAAAAAAACACACACACATTTGATAAGCTTAAAAATTTTAATTTACAATTTACTTGGTAAGTAGACTGTTCCTCAAACACGTTATTAAGGTTCCGCTGCACTGAATCTCCCTGATCGCGAAATCCCATGTTAGCCTATGGGAAAACTTTCAAGCGCAATTACTCATTACCTAATATAATTATTAAAATACCGTTTTCAGCAACAGAACGTAGACGTCAGATGCCGATGATGTGCGTTTTTAAAAATTATCTCCGTAAATTTTAAGTACATAAAAAATCTCTTTAAACTTTGAAATTTCCATTTGACTAAATTTTATCATCATCTTAAAAATACTTAAAATTTATGTAGACAATTTTTAAAAACGGCATCTAACGTCTTATTTCTGATGGTGAAAACAGTATTTTAATAATTATACTATTAGGTAATGAGTAATCGCACTTGAAAGTTTTCCCATAGGCTACCATGGGATTTTGCGATCGGGGAGTTTCAGTGCAGCGGCCATTATTTTTAAATATACTATCTCTTAGATAAATCAACACATTGAATTTTCGAATTCTTAATCGTATTTCTTTTAATTCCCTTATAAAAATTTATTTAAAAAACACTACTAGTTACTATTATTTTTCCTTTTATTTATTTATTTTTAGATGAAAAATAACAAGTGTAAATTGAAACATACAATATTTTGAAATATTTATTTTCTGCTGTAGAAGAAATAGAAATTATTGATCTGAAAATGTACCTCATATCCTTATTAATGATTATTAGGAATCAGTAAGAATAAATTTAGTTTTATGAAATTTCCTTTTCCATTTCTTTAATGAACTTTTGTAAATATTGTACTTTTCAGGTTTTTATTTTAGTATGAAATAAATTTTCTATTGCTAAACACAGTTGCAAAACTTGAATAGCTACAAAAATTGATAAAGAAAATTCAAAATTAGTACTTGGGAAAATTAATTTTCTTAAGTGCTTATTTTATAATAATTTTAAAATATGTAATACACAAACAACATTTCTAAATATGTACAATAAAAATATTATGATTTTTGACGTCGCTAAAATGTTTAAAAAATTGTGTAGACCTCCATTAAAAAATACCAATAACAGCAGCAGATTTTGTGAATTTACTGTGGAATTTATTATTTTAATGCTTTTTTAAAGCTCTGTACGATACACTGGGTTCAGTGCAAAAAAGTACATAAGAAGGTTGAATTTTATAAATTAATCTTTTAATCGAAATTAACGTGAAAATATAATAGAACTTTTTATTTCTTCGCATTGTTGATCGAATAATCTGGAATGGGAACTCTTTGCGAAATGGTGTATGTTCCTCTTCAGGCCATGTAGTTGACCCCAACTGTGATGTTTTCTCTCTGAATATGATTTAATGTAGCAGCTTTCGTTAAAAATAGTCATTGATTTTGTTATTAAAGGTATTGTAGTATATAACTATCTTAACATCTAATTTACTGTAATCATTTCAAATATTAATATAGTCTTTTGAAATAAGTGTATTTAGGCCTAACTCTTCAAAATAAGGATCATGAATTGTCTAACTTTAATCTTTTTTATACTGCTCGAAAATTAATTTTTTTTCTTTTAAATAAAATCTTATTGTATTAGTAAAATTTTAAGCTCATGAAATTACATATTATATAAACATGTAAATGAATTTTTAAAAAGTATATTAAATATAATTCACAGTGTTGAATTCAGTTATTTTCTCAGGGAGATATTCCCGAAGCTTCGGGGTAGAATTTGAACTTTTTCACCATTAATAATTATAAAATGCCAAATTTCATTGAGACGTGTGGGGTGCATTTTGATGCTCCAGGGAAAAAGTCCCCCCAGAATTCATCGCCGAATTTATCCCCTCTTGAATTCATCACTGGATATGCACATTAGGGTGGAACTTAAGTATAGGGTAAAAAAAAAACTTTTTTATTTTAATGTGTAATAGTGAAAACTTTTATCCTTTTTGGATGTCTAAACTTTTGGCTGAAAAGGTTTTTTTAAAATTAAGTTGTTTTCCGGTTCCTCGAGGAGGTCAAAGTTTTGAAATTTCAGTATAAAGTAACTGAAAGTAAACAACGCAGCTGTTAGCTCATATCTACTTTTATTTCGCAAATACTATCCAGAAGTCACCACGAGGAGGTGGTTAAATATCGACTTCCACCCTCTTTACCTCCCTTTGTTATGAATTAGTTAAATTGGATATTCAACCTACTGTCTTTTTAGGCAAACTTTGTCATTACATTGTGGGAATTCAACTTTCTCAAGATTAAGCCGTCTTTTGCTTAATATTTAAAGCCGGTTGACGCAGCTCGCGGGACAATTTTGACACACGTTTCCACTGTTTGAGTATGACAAGGAAAATCTAAAATTCAGGTGTATCCCCTGTTTGTACTTTTTTTAAGTTCTTCATCCGATCAGACCGTCAAGATAGGATTAATGTTTTTATAATCTATAATTTCAATATGTTCGCATTTTTTCAAGTCGCTTTCCTACTGGTCCAGAAAATCCTTTTGTACCCATAGTTTTTCAGCAAGATGTTGAAATAAGTATCTAAGATAAAAGTTCACTTGCATGTAATAATCAAATTATCCATTATAAAGTTTTTAGGGTATTGCTTCTGATGTTTCAACAACTCCAGATTTGCATCCTTCATTAAAGGCGTTTCTGTTTCACCTAATAACTCTCAAACTTGAAATGTCTGTATTATTATTTTGAAAATACACCAAAATTGCAGTGGCTATATTAATATAAGAAGATGTCAATGAAATATGACAAATATATTTTTATCCTGGTTTTTGAACTGAGACCAGATGTTCGTCTTTAATGATTCTTTATACTTTTTTCCCTCTGTTTCAGTTATCATAGCGTTATCCTTTCTGCCATAAAAATACTAACCTTCTAAAATTAACTCATTTCGTCTTTCCTGTTCTTTCAAATTCTTCCTTTTCTTTTCTCTTTGTCGTCTTCAAGTCCTTCTTTCACTTACCTTTTCTTTATTATCATCAGAAATACCCATATCTTCTAAGGTGCCATTTGCAATAATATTTGCAGTTCTGTCTAATACTCTGGTTCTTTCACCGTGTTGATTATCAAATTCAGGTTTAGAAAAACAACCGATTGAACTATTTCCTTCCGAACTGTTTTTTACACTTGATGATCATTCAATCAAAACATCATTTTTTTGTTTTAAAATAACTTTTTTCCTTGATATTTCCATTTCCAGTCTTGCTAAACATTTTTTGTAGTTTTTATATCTATTGATTCTATTGTCATCACCCCATTTCTCTTTGGTCTTTGAGAAAGTGACGTTCTTGTTCTGATACACAATAATATTTAGTGCTTTTACACAAAGAAATGTTTTTTACAGGATTACCTAACATTTTGCAATTTTATATTGGATGTGGGATTATTCTTTCTAATCTTAATATTTTTCTTCAAATTTTGACATTTCTCACACTAGTCTCTAATCATTTTTTATGATTTGTGTATCAGAAACCGTTGGAATTGAAGGTCTCAGCAATACACTTTTAATTGTATCATCAACAGCTTTAGATATTTTAGAAATAGTGTGTACCAGATTCCAGCTGTCAGATTTTAAGTTAAATTGAACCCAAAAATAATGTTTCATAACTTCTTCATATGTTCGTCAAAGATGACAGTCTAATGTTAATTGTTTTGGTTCACGAAATACAGGACACTTCAACAATTATCTAGATTTAGGTACGTTAACAGACCTTGTCACTTTTGACACCGAATGTTTATCGAAAAATAATTAAAGAAACTGTTAACACCCGTTAAATCGGACTAACTTGTTATGTGTCACAGCCAAATAAATCAGAGACAATGAAAGCTGACGCCCACGACGCTGGCTTCTACAAAAGTCAAATAAAGTGGGGCTAACTTTTCTAAGGCACTCAAACTAAATTATTCTCTTTATTACAGGACATTAACACTTAATTAATTTAATTTTGCAAAATATAAATTTAACAATAAGCTTAAAAAACTTTTCATGCAATTATTGGCTTTTTTTTGTTTTTTTATGGAAAATCAGGCACTTTGAGGAACGGGAAAATATCATTTTAAAATTTAAAGAAAAATATTTTCTTTTTATGGAGTTAAAAAGGAAAAAAATAATCACTATTAGAATATAAAATTCGAAACTTCGTTTTTTAGTTCCACCCTAATGCACATACATTATATTGGAAGGATTTAAGTGATTTTTCAGATTACCAAAAGAAAAAGGTGGAATTTTAGAATTTCTAACTGTGATTTCTTAGTTATTACACTGTTTCTGAAATCTTTTCATTTTCAAGAAATATTAAGGGGATAGGATACTAGCTGCATTTTCATAGATAGTCTTGGTTACAGACATCAGGGTTATTTTTTGCTTTTATATTTTTTTTGACTTGGGGTGTAAAAAATTCATTTTAAAAAATGTATTAAAAATTGAGATTTTTTTTTCAAATTAAGTCAGACTTTTACAATTTTCTTTTCCTTTGTTAAGGTATGAAATGGCTGCAAGAATTATATATATTTTTTTTTTTACTTTGATAACATTATAATTACTAATTAAAGAAATAATAAAAAATACAAATAAATATTTTTATTAGCCGTAGCACGAATAATAAATTAAAAAAAATACCATGGCATCTCATTTTGCAATTATACCTTATAAAATAACTGCAATTGCATATTTAAATATACTATCTCTTATTGTTAGATAAATCAACACATTGGATTTTCGAATTCTTAATAGTGTTTCTTTTAATTCTCTTATAAAAATTCATTTAAAAAATACTATTATTGATTATTATTTTTCCTTTTATTTATTTATTTTTATATATCAAAACTTATCAACATGTATACCTATGTTAATGAAGCAAATCTTATTCCTTCATTCTCCAATATTTCTCCATATTTCTCCAATTTCTTGCTATATTGATTTGCCTTATCCTTATCTTATAAATATTTCCTCAGATTTTTAAATAATTTTTTTCCCACAAAAAAATTTGTGAAAGGAAGGTGGGCGGGGATTTGGGAGTGTAAAATAAAATAAAATTGCTTAAAAGTGGGAAGGGGCTTACTTTCGAGGGGAAGGCTTACAATCAGGATTTTACGGTATAATAGTTGTCTTAAATATTGATATTTATTTGTAAACAGCAGTGTTTTCTTCTCACTTTTTTTATTTCACATCAAAATGCTATGTGGTAAAAACAAAATACTCTCAAAGTGACTTTTGAAAATGAATATTTTTCAAAGAGTTAATGTTTATATTTTTTGAAATACAAAGAAAATAAGATCACAAAGAAAATGAGAAGAAAAGATGGAAAGACAACATAAAAAAGAGTTCTTATTGTCCTTACAGCACTTGAAAATTTTATAATGGTTTTGAAGCTGCATAAAAATTTCATACAAAAGTATTGGTATCTAGTCTTAAAAAACATGAACCAAAACTGTCCACATGTTCATGTTCTGAGCAAGAATTTTGTAGATTTAATTAAAAAAAAACTTGTCAACTTAATGTTTTGAAATTTTTAAAAGCTGACATAATTCTATCGTACTAACAATGTGTTAAAATATTGACATTTAGTTGTTTTTAATACAGAAAAATGTATTTTTTCTGGGCTGTTAAAAGAGACCTGCAGTCACAATATTCTTTAACAAGTATATTTTTGAAGCCAAATGCCACTATTGTAGAAAAAAAATGTGTATGCTTTAAGTTTTTTTTTTTTTTTTTTTTTTTTTTGTTAATCTGTGGCTGAAACTAAGTCGATGTGAGCTTCAACATAAAAAAGAAAAAACTGTGAAAGCAAACTTTTTTCAGATATTTAATAACAATATATTTTCAAAATAACTGTTGCATATTAAGTATAAAGGTCTGAAATTTAAAAATATATATTCTATTTTTCTGTACTTCCTAAAGTTTTGCAGATGTAATGCTTCGAAAAAAAGCTGAAATGAAAGGCCACTCCTGCTTTTCTGGTTCTCATCTGCTTTTGTGCTCAGTAAATAGAATTTTGGACACACCCTGCTACATTTTTAGCAGCATCCGCCTTTTAATTTTGTTTTTTAAATAATATTTTGTCTCATTATCAAAAATGGAAAATCTGAGCCTTAGATGCATTAGGAGCTGCCTTGAACTGTACTCTTCTAAATTTTCAGACCTCTAAATGTGGTATATTTTCATAGTCATTACACACATATACACAGACAAACTCTTTTCTATTATTAGTAACTATGTTTTTAAGAGTATCAAGTAAAAAATAAATAATCATTCTTTTACCTACAGAAATGTTATAGGCTCATAGCGTTTATTTCTTTTTATGAAACATCGAATATTCTTGTTACTCTAAAGTAGGGGTGCACAACCTTTTTAAGAGAAGGGCCACTTACAAAAATGTCCGGGTTGTCGAGGGCCACTTACAAAAATGTCCGGGTTGTCGAGGGCCACATCAATAACACGGAGAGAACTCTATTTCGAGGAGGTGATCTGTGGCCTATAATCAGATAAAAAATGTGGTTTCAGAGGGGGTGGGGGGTAGGGAGTTTTACCCCTCTATGTTCTTCTACCAAATCAACATATCCAATTCAGTTGGTAAGGATAAATCAACATTGTATACGTTTGTATATATAACAGATATAGCAAGGATTATTTTCAAGAAGTGATAATATTATTAAAAGTTATAAAAAACAAACATAGGCATGAAAGTGGCTAGGGCCGAAAAAAAATGTGAACTTTATGAAGGAAGGAGAGACGAAGAGCCGATCAACGAAATTTGAGATTTTTCCGCACCTGGTCGACGAAATTCGCTATTTTTTCGCGCCCGATCCATGAAATTCGATATTTTATCGCACGTATTCGACAAAATTCGCGATATTTTCGTGCCCTACTAACGAAATGCGCGAGTTTTTGAAGCCCGATCAAAAAAACTCTGGATTTTTCCGTGATCGATCGACGAAATCTGCAATTTTTCGCCCCGTGATCGACGAAACTCGCAATTTTTCCGCTCCCGATCGACGAAATTTGCGCTGCTTAACTGACTCTGACGAAATTCGCAATTTTTTCTCGCGATAAACTGTCCAAACTCACGATTATTTCTCAAACGATCAACGAAATTTTCAATTTTTTCGCGCATCATCGATAAAGATTCGCAATTTTTCCGTGTTCGATCAACGAAATTTGCAATTTTTCGGATCTCGATAGACAAAATTCGCGATCTTTTCGTGCCTGACTAATAAAATTCGCGATTTTTTCGTGCTCAATCAACGAAATTCGCAATTTTTCAGAGCCCGATCGACAAAACTCGCGATTTTTCCGTACACGATCGACTAAATTTGCGATTTTTTCCGCGGCTAATCGACGAAATTTGCGATTTTTCCGCAACCGATCAACGAAATTCGCGTTTATTTCTCACGATAAACAGGCGATTTTTCCGCAGCCGATCAACAAAATTTGCAATTTTTCCTCGCATCATCAACAAAAATGATGAATTTAACGTGCCCAACCAACGAAATTTGCGATTTTTCCGCGCCTAATCGACAAAATTCCCGATTTCTCCATGCCCGACCAACGAAATTCGCGATTTTTCCGAACCCGGCCGTCAAAACTCGCGATTTTTCAGCGCCCGATCGGCAAAATTCTCGATTCTTTCCGCACCTCATCGACTAAATTCGCGATTTTTGCTTGCCCGATCAACGAAATTCTCGATTCTTAACTGACTGATTAAATTTTTAATTTTCCCGCAGAAAACTGACGAAATTCACGATTTTTTCCTGCGACCTCTGAACAAAGCTTGCAATTTTTTCCAGTTATAAATTGACGAAACTCGCGGGCCACACGTTAGCCCATCGCGGGTATGCTTTGATTAGATTTGGAGGTTCATTAATTAAGTATGAGGAAAAAGGGGTTAGACCCCCCCCCTCCCCCATAATTTAGATAAATGGGTTTTTCATCAGGGCACCACTTGAGGGTGGCTGGGGGTGGGCAATAGCCCCCCCCCTCCAAGGAATTACATTTTTCAGAAAATTTTTCAATCATCAATTGTCATCAGACTCAAACAAAAAAATTAAAAAATTGCTGAACCGCTAAAATAATTTATCAGATTTTGTTGCAATAAAAACATATGCATTAAATAAATGCTTTATGCATAGAAATTAGAAATTAATAATTATTGAAAAAATTTCCTATTTGAACTTTCTTAAGCTGAGACATATATCATACTTTGGCTAATTTTAAAAATACATAAAAGACATTTTCTTTAATCAATTGCTCCTCAGCTGTGTACTACTTGATCATAGGAAAACTAGTCCCCTCATGACTAGAAATTCAAGGGTGGATTTTTTTCAGATAATTTTTCTTTTTTTTTGTGGGGGGATTGAAGGGGCGAATATAATTCAAGTTATTAATTATCCGACTTTTTTGGATTATTAGTGTCACATAACATATATTTACTGCAGTCATTGCAATTTTATCAAATTACTTAATTATTTTCTTTGTGAAATCATATTATATAGGGTACACTCTCAAAATTTTTCGACGTGTAGGAATGGAGTCTGCGCGCACCCGACAAAACAATTTCTTCAACCCAAAAACCGACAGACTTCCACATATTCAAAAGTAAAAGAAAATTACTCCATATTTTAACATGTTTATAATAAAGTAGTCTATAATTTTATCCCTTATGTACAGAAATGAACTCAAGGGTTATTACTATGGGCCACCATTAATAGTCAAATCTATAGTTTTTTATTTGAAAAATATTCAGGACTTCCTTGTTAAAAATTAGGTCGTCCCGACTCCGACCTAAAGAGATAAAGCACAATCCATAAAAACTTAAAGTGTACCTCACTCGCAAAGAAGATAATACGTCAACCTATCCTGACGCAGGACTGTAATTTCATGTAAATATGAAAACCGCTAACCCGACCCGAAATGAAAGAAAATGAATCCATAGTTAAAATAATTATTGTAAAAGAAAACTACAATTATATCTTTAATATAAACTTTACCTTTTATGTAGAAAAATGAATATATACATATATATAGTCTTTATTAATGTTCAAATATGTAGCTTTTTCATCTGAAAAATATTCAGGATTTCTTTGAAAATATTAATACGAATCCACCTCAAAATAGTGAAAACGCATTCCGAAACAATTAACGCTTTTCCTTACATTTACTTGCAGAAAACCACTAATGAAAATTTTCTTATCGGCATAGATCACAAAAGTTCAAAATTTCGTGACCTATTCATGACATTTGTGGGCCGATTATTTCATGACTGATTCAATTTCATGATTATTTTTTCGCGATCATCTGACGAAATTTGTGATTTTTTTTCCGTGATGGTTTCACGGAATTCACGCTTTTTTTTTTCTAAAACCGTTATCGAAATTTTTTTTTCCTTGCGACCATTTGTCGAAATTCACAATATTTTTCCACGACCAACTGACGAAATTCCATATTTGTTTCCGCGATCTTTTGACAAAATTCAGATTCTTTTTCACGATCATTTGCTGAAATTGTTGTTATTTTTTTCTACCATCGGCTAATAATTGAAATTTTTTGCGCGACAGTTTACACTAAATTTAGTATCCTATTTCATGATCGTTTGATGAAATTCCCGTCGATTGTTTGACTAAATTTTCGTGATTTTTTGTGCAATCTTTTGACGAAATTCGCGATTTTTTCCTCATTCCTTTTACAAAATTCGAGATTTTAGTTTATACAATCATTTGACGAAATCTGCATTTCTTTTCGCGATCTCTGATGAAATTGGCAATACTTTCCATGGTCGTTTGGAGAAACTAGCGATTTTTTCCACGACGCTTTGGGAATTTTTTTTTTCAAAATTTGCAAAATTCGTAATTTTATTCTGTGACCCACTGACGAATTGATTTTAAGGAATTCAACAGAAAAAAAAATCGTGGACTTTCACGAAAATAAAGAAATTCGCGCAATTCACATGTCCTGGAGGAAGCTAAGGAGACAAAATCACACAGAGTTTTTTTTTTTTACAGTGTGGGATTTTCCCAATTTCAATGAGATTTGTGCAGTTTTGCTCGTTGTGCAATTCTGCACGTTCCCTGTTCCTCAAAGAAAAAATTTCCTTGTCCTTCGCCAGGAAACTCTTGAAATAGCACCCCTGTAGTAAAGCCGGAAAAAAAGAAGTTGAACTAGAAAAAGTTCCATTTTAGACAGGTCTCTGTCTTAGCAACTATAATTGTATGATGTTTTTTCATCGAAGTTTGATTTTTTTCCTCTTTGAGAAAGAATTCTGTTATAGATAGGTTTCATTTTCGCAAGTTTTAATCTAATACATGTCTTTTCTGAGCTATACTATTGAGTGGATGGTTTAGCAGTCTTTGAGAATACCTGTAAAAATGAAACCTATAATAGAATACTGTCTAAAAAAAAAATTCCTATTCAATATATCGAAATTTTACCTTTTAAGACGAAAACCTGTTTAAAACGAAATATTTCATTGATTCTTGAGTTTCCATATTCAAAGTTTTTACTGTTTTTGTAAGCATGATTCAGTTTACGTTTCTCGTTCGTAGGGGGGGGGGGGAGTAGACGCTTGGATCCGACCCTTAGCTATATAACTTCCCTGAAAAAATCTTTGCCCCCTCCCCAAGAATGTTCTGAAATGGCACCCTTGTTTTTCACGCAGAGTTATTCGATTTACTCCAAATTTGTTATACCGGTTTATTATGTTAAGAAGCTGCCTTGATTAAATTTGGAGATTTATTTATTAAGTATAAAGGGGGTGGGGGCTAGTCCCCCCCCCCTAATTCAGGTAAATGAATTTTTCATGCAGAATTATTCAATTTGCTTCAAATTTGATATACCAGTTTATTCCGATATGGCGCTTCGTTTATTAGATTTGGAGGTTCATTGGTTAAATATAAAAGGGGGTGCAAATCCCCTACCGTTAATTTTGATAAATGGATTTTCATGCAGCATTATCCAATTTACTTTAATTTTTTTCTTTCTATGTTCATTCTGATAAGGAGCTTTCCTGGTTAGATTTGGAGGTTCATTAGTTAAGTATAAAGGGGGGAAGGGGATCAGACGCCCCCTTACTGAATGAAATGGTTTTTTCATGCAGAATTATCTGATTTGCTTTAAATTTGGTATACCGGTTTACTATTATGTTAAGGAGCTTCCCTGATTAGATTTGGAGGTTCATTGGTTACGTTTAAAGTGGGGGGGGGCTGAACGGGGGCTAATCCCCTTTCATTTATTTTTTGTGGGCATTATTCTTTGAAATAAGAGTATAATATACAATTAGTGTGAATAGCCTGTGAGCTCAATGCCATCAGTTTAACTGGGCACTTTTCTTTTTATTAAAAATTTGATGCACTTCAAAAGAATGCTAGTCTAAAAAGTATCTGTGGTTTTTATTCCCTATCACGTGTCTGACATTTAAAATGAAGTTTTCAAAGGAGTTATCCAATTAATGAAATAATAATTAATTTCTAAGTTTTTAATTAAAGATGAAGATTTTGTCATTTCATACAAAAATGTACATATATATGAAATACAAAGAAACTCGCAAGCTAATGTTAAACCTATTCTTTTCAAATTTCTCGCTTGCATTTTAATATTTTAAAATGATTTTTTTTCTTTGGATAGTTTATATTGATCTTTAGCATTGCTATACTTTTAGGTTTCGAAACTGGTACTGAAAGGGAAAGTAACTTTATAAAAATAATCTGCAACCAAAATCGAAAAAGTAAACACCAACCCGGTTAGAATTCAACGTCAGCATTTCTAAGCAAAAAAAAAATATATATATATATATATATCAAAGCTATTAATATGCAAGCGAAAAAATTTAAAAAGAACGCTCCCATATGTTTTACATTAGTGTTCCAGTTTCTTCGTGTGGCTAGTGTAGACTCTTAAGGGTGTTCTCAAATCCGAAAGGGCAACTTTCTGACATAAGTTTTAATTTATTTTTGTTTGAAAATGCATGAAACTAGCTGGTGTTGTTGTTCAGAAACTATGTAATTGATCTGTTTTTTCCTCTTTTTTTTTGCAAACGCAGTAGATCTTTTAGGAAATAGTGCCAAAGGGGGCGTTTTGAACCGAATTTCTGCATGAAGGAAGAAACAGCACTCAAGAGCAGGCGAAAACGTGTTTGTCACGTGATCAAATTTGCTTATAACTAAATAGGTAATTGATTGATCAAAAAATGGAAAAAACAGTTCAATTCCAAATCGCTTCCATGGTCAGACTTTCCAATTTTATACCTTTTTGTTAAAAAATGAATTTGTAAATGTGTCAGAATGCTTTGTGCTAGTTGAGCAGAGCAGTTAGGAACAGCCTTAACGTTCAAGCTAATGTTAATATGGGAGCATTGTTTACACATTTCTTGTTCTAATTTTAACTAAATGATTTTTACTTTTTTTTGCATAGCGTACCTGAGGTGTCGTTAACTTTTATTGTGCGTGAGGAGATGGGGGAGGGCAAAATCCATGTTTTCCCCAGGCGCAAAAAAGGCTAGTTTCGGCACTCAACGTGTGATTGATATTAAAGTTGTAGTTATTGGGCAAATTATTAAAAACATTTATTAGTCACTGTTTTAAAAAGGATATGTGATTGTGTATTATACATGGGATTTTCAGATAAATTAATGTGAAATTTGTATTCAATTTTAAGATTGTGATTTATTGAGACTTTTACAAAAACGATAAATGACTGTGATTTTCATTTTCATTTTTTTTTTTTTTTTTTTTTTTTTTAAAGATGCAATCAAATTTAAACACCTTTAGTATGTAGCATTTCACCCACTCTCTCTTCCCCCAAAACAAAAATGCTTTAGTTCTCAACCATTAATACGGTGCCGGCCAATGATTGATATTTGGTCAGTAGTTGTAACTTGATCGGTAGATGAAAATGTTTCTCTAACTGCAAAGCTGGTGTCCAGTCACCCAAGTAGTTTAATTGCAGTGAGTAACATGGTCACACAAAGAACTTCTTTGACCTCTGAACTTGTGTTTCCCTCTTGTACAAAGTGAGATAATAAGAGCGTCTCTACCTAACAGTGGTGTAGTCGTAAAAAAAAAAACAGAGGGCATACGTTCTAAGCAGGGGGTATACACTCAAGGCAGAGTGTATACCCTACAATGTATATACTATAACTTTTTTGAGAAACAGAGGGTATACAGTGTTCCTTAAAAAATCCAGAGGGTATACGGTGTATACCCTCCACTACATTCCTGCTACCTAACCCCTCCCCACATTCCTACACACACTTGGTTTGATCTGATCTGTGTCCTGATTCTGCCCTTCTCGGAACGGGTTACTTTCTCGTAATGCGCCGAAGAAGTGATATTTTCCAATTCTGCCCCTAATGTGTTGGAATTATTTCCCATTCACCGGGGTTGCTTCGTCGTAATTCATCACGACTGCTATCAACAGCCGGAAAGCATTACTTGTGTCGGTTTAAGATGGCGTTTATATATGCATCTCTTGTAAATGAGGATAGATAGACCTAATTTTTGTATATTCGCATTGTACTATTGTTATTATTATTATTCAGTTTTGTTAGGTTCATTACTAGAAATAGTTTTACCTTAAATTAAATGTAAATTAATTGTGGGTGAAGCATAGTTTTTCAATTATTTGGCTAATACAGCTTGTATTTTAAAACTTATATTTAAAAAAAAGAATCTTTATGCTAAAATATATTTTTGAGATTAAAACTTATTGCACTAATCCAAAAGTGCAATTACAAATAATTTTTGCTTAAATAATCCCTTGATTTTGATCTAAACAATAAAAAATATATAATAATGTATATATACATAATGTATAATATATAATGTTATAATATATAATGTAACATAATTATGAGTGAAACTTAATTTTCCAATTATTTGGCTGATAGAGCTTGTCTTTTAAAGCTTATATTCAAAATAATAATAATAATAATAATCCTAAATAATACATTTGAGAAGATTAAAACTTATTGTACTAATCCAAAAATGTAATTACAAATACTTTTTGTATGAATAATTTCTTGATTTTACTCTAAATAATAATAAATATTATATCATTGTAAATGTAAGATAATCACGACTGAAGCATAATTTTTGAATTATATTTGACTGATATAGCTCGTATTTTAAAGCTCGTATTAAAAAAAAAAAAAACCTTTATGCTGAATTATATTTTTGAGAAGATTAAAACTTGTTGTAATCCAAAAGTATAATTACAAATAGTTTTTGCTTAAATCCGTTTATTTTATTCTAATAATAAAAATTAAAATATAAATGTAAAATAATTATGAGAAAGCATAAAGTTTCAATTAATTGGCCTAGAGATTTACCATAGCTTGTATTTTAAAACTTGTATACATAAAAAAAAAGCTTGTATTAAAAAAGTTAGTATAATAAAATATAATTACATTAAAAAAAAACTTCATGGTAATATATATTTTTGAGAAGATTAAAACTTGTTGTATTAATTAAAGAGAGTATTTACAAATAGTTTTTGTTTAAATAATTCCTTGATTTTACTTTAAATAACAATAAAAATTATATAATTGTAAAATAATTATGAGTATGCATTATTTTTCAATTATTTGGCTGATATAGCTTGTATTTTAAACCTTGTAAAAAAAAAAAGAAAAAGAAAGCTTGTATTGAAAAAGTTAGTTTAATAAAGCGTACTCACATAAAAAAAAAGACTTTATGATAAATTTATATTTGAATTAATACAGTAAGTTTTAATCTTCACAAAAGAGTAATTACAAATTGTTTTTGTTTAAATAATCCCTCGATTTTAATCTAAATATTAATAAAAAATTATATACCGTATATACTCGCGCATAAGTCGAGCCCCCCTCCCAACTCTTAAGCAAAATTTTGAAAAAAAATTGAATTTTCGTGTATAAGTCGAACCACATTTCTGGTAGCATGTTGAAAAATGATTTGTAATCGAGGATAGAAAAATTTAATAAATTTTCATTAAATTAGTAATTTTGTTACGTTTCTAATCAGATTTTTTTAAATTCAACGTTTTAAACCTGTATAATTATGTATAACCGAAGAAGCTTAAACTATTTTGAAACCTATTCACATCAATTCAATGATACTTAAAAAGATAAAATTCTTTCAAAAATCCATTCAGGCATTATTTACAAGGGTAAACAACTTCTTAGACTGCTATAATATAGTACTTCTTTGTATTGTAGGACTTTTAAGAAAGATATCTAGAAGCATTCTCAAGTTGGACTCTTTTTAAAAAGGGGATTAAAATTCTGAAAGGAATATATTGAAGGGTTTTTTGTCACAAGAGAAAATGGGTTCAAAACAATTACAGGGACATTGAGCTTTGTTTGTCAGTCACTTGGAAATGACCATTGTCCGCTTTTATCTCTCATGTAATTACTTAAAAGACTGAAAAAAACAATCGCAGTAGTCTGTGATTTTTTTTTTTACTTTCTTGTGTATAAATCGGTCCCCCATTTTCAACTCCCAAATTTTGTCTAAAATTCTTCGACTTATACACGAGTATATACGGTAATTG
This sequence comes from Maratus speciosus, assembly GCA_963932465.1. NCBI lineage: Eukaryota > Metazoa > Arthropoda > Arachnida > Araneae > Salticidae > Maratus > Maratus speciosus. Next base: position 52,324,279 of record OZ010799.1, on the reverse strand, counting down.
TGAATGTAAAATAATTATTATGCGTGAAACACAATTTTTACATTATTTGGCCGATATAGCTTGTATTTTAAAGCTTATATATATATATATATAAAAAAAAAAAAAAAAAAAGTTCATGCTAATATATTTTTTAGAAGATTAAAAATTGTACTAATTTAAAAGTGTAATTGCAAATAGTTTTTGTTTAAATAATCCCTTAATTTTACTCTAAGTAATATTAAAAATTATATAATTGTATCTTAAAACTTCGTAAAGATTATTTATAACTCACCACCTGTTAAAACTTTACACACTGTTTATAGCGATATTATATAATTCACTTTATATTAATCTATAAAAAATCAATATATAATCATAGTGCCAATTAAAGGTCTCTTTTTAAAGTGGTCGCACGTAAACACACATGTTCGAGTTTCAGATAAATAAAGAGACCACATGTGTCCTTGGAAGCGATTGGTCGAAATTCTACAGAGGGTCTAGTCGAAACTCGTTAACCTTGTAATTGAGAGGTCAAACGCTGCTCCCCTATTCCGTTTGGGGCAGAATTGGAAATTGTTGAACATCGGTATGGATTACGTGAACGGGAGGTTTCCTACTCGGTTTGTTCCGTTAAGTGCAGAATCAGGACACAGGCGAGATTCTATTCCGAATTTTCCGAAAAATGAAGCATTCGGTTCTGAAAATTTTAAAAAATCAGACATCCGCTCGTGAACACTCGCGAAAAAAGAGGGATTTTGGCCATTTGAGATGCTAGCTAAACTTACGCCAATGTAATCTCCCAAAATTCTACGCCGTTGGCTCCGGGCCCAGCGATCGACTCGCGAAGCTGATGTAGGACGAACAGCCTAATAAATGAGTTCGATTCGCATAAAGGTTCCCGTGTCACTTTCTCATCCCATCATAGCCCTCATCTAGGACCATACCACTGGAAGCATTACTTTATATTATTGCATATATAATATATGCATATATATACTTTTGGCTAATAATAGATAAATTTGGATAATGATTTTCAAATTTGTCTAACGTTTTGGCTAATAGTCTTAATTTCTTAGCGCGGTCCCTGATTATTGTTATTATTATTTGAAATTTGTTATTCCGACGCCAAATTTTCAATGAATCTTGTAAGTAAAGCATATAAAAAAAAAAAAAAAAAAAAAAAAAAAAAATTAAGTTACTAATTTTTAAAAATATTTATTTTTGTAAACCCCAAAGACAATTTAAAATTTTTTTTTCTGTAGTATTAAGAAGAATATTATAAATTACAGAACATGCAAAAAGAATATTATATCTTTCAGAGAATATATCAGTGTTTAAACATGAGTAATATTTAAAGTTTTTAAACTAAAATTCACCTTTTTAAATCAAAATTTACTTTAAAAAAATTAAAATTCATGTATTTTTTATCTATTTATTTAATTTAAGAAATAATATTTGAAAAGAAGTACATATTTATAAGTTTATATTTCAACAAAAAAGTTAATAAAAAATATTTATAAATAATATTGAAGTAATATTTTGTGTTTTGGACCACTCGAACAGATATTAAAAATAAAGTTTTCGGATAGGTTTTACTGATTGATCTTTATATATATATATATATATATATATATATATATATAATTCGACATATTTTTGGAATATTTCTTAAAAAGATCTTCGTTGTTAGCTATATTTCGTATTTTACCATTCAACGTTTAATTTTTAAATTATTAAAGTTTGCTCTTGCACAACCCGAAATCGAAATTTTCTAAACAAATTAGCCTTTAATTTGTCAGTTTCTAATGAAATTTGTAACAATTTTCAAAGATTGACTGGCAGAGCCTTTAATGCATGTCATTTGCACTTTCTTAATATATATAATATAAACATTTGTTTTATTGATCTCCAATTTAGCAGATCATATAATTCTCATGTTTAAATAACTGCTAACCATTTAATAGATTAATCCTATATGAAAACAGAAAAAAGGTAAAAGTATTTAATAATGTGTGTCTGTTTTTATTTCTTTGTGGTACTTATTTCATTTAATTTATTAACTAAGCATTTTGACTCAAAGTAAATTTATTTGATTTTAAAAATATGGAAAATTGTGGTAGCTATCTATATATTTCTGTTTACTCGAACTATTCGAGAGGCATAATTTTTATTTTTTTATTATTCATTATTTCATTATTTTTCATCATTTTTATCATTATTATTTTTTAAAGTTATTTTTCTAATAAATTTCCATGAAATATTTCTTTTGTAGTCATACAGGCGCGTACAGTACTTCGCGTACTAACTTTATGAATTATAATTTTTCTTTATAATTATAATTTTAACAAATTCAATTATTATTATTTTTTTTAATTGTCTAATTTTAAAATTTTGAAATGTTAGTTTGTTTTTCTTTTTTTCGCGAGCCGAAAATATATATTTTCTAATATAACACAATTAATAGAATCAGTAGTAACTTATGTAAGAAATATATTACAATATCTACAGATAAAAAATCAGATTTTCTGTAAGGAATTAACTATTTTGTATAAAAACTTTTTATCTTTATTAAATGTAAAAATGTGTAATGCATAATTAATTTTGATAACTATTGAAGATTGAAAAATACATATACGATTGTAATGTAAATATGATTGCATATAAAAAAAACTTTTGACTGAGCAAATGAGATTTAAGGATATTTTAACATATTTAATTGACTATAAATTATAAGGAAATTTTTCTCTTGCCATAAAAATGTATAAAACAACAGTGAAGGCCTTAAATATATTTTATGTGCGCCTCAAATTTTCATGAATATGATTAATGATTGTGTGTCACAGCACAATAAATGTCTAAATTTACACACATCATATATTAATAATACAAATACCATTTGTTTATATGTGTAAAATGGTGTGTAAATTATGAAAATACACATGTAATTTGTAAATGTGAAAGTATATATTTTGATGATAACTGTAAATGTGTAAAACTTATCTGATAACTCCTGAAATACATCCTTTAATGTGTAAATTGCACGGCAATACACATTTCTGTGTAATATTCTTACACATATGTCTGCGTAATATTCTGTTTTTACACAAAATTTGTATCACACCTAATAAATACAAAATATGTTCTTGAAAAATAAAAAAGGGTTATCGGGGAAAGAAAGTTTTTTCTTTGTCAATTTGTCATTTTTTTATATTAATTTCCTGTAGAAAAAAACAGCTTGTAAAATAACTGTTTTTTAAGACATTTCTGGAAAACAAAAAAATGAAAATATGAATTATTAATTATATCATGGGTTTTGCATAAATTTTTGTATTTATTTTATATTCCGAAAATGTTAAATTTATTTAAAAAGTCTGAAAGAAGTACCAGAAATTATTTTTAAGAGTTACGTAAAATAGTTAAATACTCTCAGAAAAAAAATGTTATTGAAAGTGTACAAGGGTTTTTATTTATTATAATAAAGCAACTGTTTATTACAAAACTCTCCGCCCCGCCCGTGGATATTTTACAAATACTACTCCCGTGGCTCACACACAAACAAATCATTGCTTTGTCCCACCTGTATATCATTTTCTGCCGTTTTCTGTTTTAAGATTTATTTAATAAACCACCCCAGATTTCCCAGATATATGAGATTTTTTTAAAATTGAAAACTAATAGATTTTTTACAGCAATTTTTTTAGATTCCCCACTATAACACCAAAAAGCATTTAAACAAGAAAAATATCAGTTATATACTCAAATAAAGTTTTGAAATTTAATAGCGATACTTTCGTATTAGCCGGCACAGATTTTGCTACCTACAGCAGTTTTTCTAAATATAATAGTTTTAGTAGCTTAAACGCGTGGTTTGATTACATGTCTATTAAATTTGCGTTATATGTATATTTTATACATATTTATTTATATGCAAGTTTTTAATTTCGTTGTGAAATATTAGCCGGAAATAAACGCTGAATTATTTTTATTGTTTGAAGTGGAAGCGTTTTACTCTTTTGTAATTGGACTGCACGCAATAGATAAAAATTTTTAAAAAATGCTTAAAAATTGTTTTTGAAGCTATAAACAGTAAATTGGGGTATAATTTTAAAAAAATTGCATTTGAAGGAACATATCTTCTACTATTCGACGGTGTGAAAATTTGAATTGTGCAATGTTTAGAAGTTAAATAAAAATCACATTAAAGTGAAATTTATTGATCAGGTGTTACCACCGTCAAATTGAAATTAATAGATTTATAAAGATATTTCGATATGCCAGTAAATTAATTAATGAATATAGATTAATTTGCAATGACTAAAAAAAATCAATCAGATCCAAATTCCATAAATGCATCAAAACAGTCCCGATTACCAGATATCTCATCATTTTCAAATATTTTTAAAATTCACATTTTCATCAAAATGTGGCTTCACAACATAGTAGGCGTTTGAACACACAAGTGACGTGACTTGCAGTGACGTCACAAAAACTTAAAAATTTGTCAGAAACGTATTTCTCACATTGAATAACATATTTTGAAGTGTATTTGCTATTTTTTAATGTCTCTAAGCAAATCACATTTTAGTTACAATGTGATGAGACACTGGCGCAGCGAAGGGGGGATTTTCAGGCTTAAAACCCCTCCCAGAGCTACAAAAATTAACTACAACTCACAACTGCCACTTATATGAATCACTAGTTAAGCAAATTAACCGTTTTTATGAATCAAAATTAAAGTTAATTTTAAAAATTTTGCCTTATTTGGAATCCGTGATTTTGCTAAATTAAATTCTATTCAACAAAGCGATTCAATTAAATGGTGAATATTGCATTTAAAACTGTGAAAGCGTATATTACATAAAGGGGCAGTAATCAGATGTTTTAGACTAAGAGAATGATAATTTCCTGCCGTGTAGACGCTTTAAGATTTATACAATGTACTGTTTTTTAATTGCATTTCTGTCTTTGCTCCGTCCAAATCGATAATGGACTATGACTTCCAGACAAAAACATACGCTTTATAGGTCTCTTTCAGTTTCAAACTTCTTGTTAGAGGTCTGTACGGGCCGAAATTTCCGCACCCGAGCGCGTACCGACCTGTAGACGATTTTTTTGCCCGACCCGGTATTAAAAGTGAAAATTTCGACCCGAGTCTGGTCCAACCCGTACAAAAAACTTATTGGCCCGGCTAGATATAAAATCTAAAAGTTTAGCCTGGCCATACAAAAACTTAACTAGCCCTGCCCTGCCAACTGAATTTCTACAAAATACGCATTTTTACGCCTGTACGGTTAAAAATTGTCGTACGAGGAGTTCTGACAAAAAAAAATTATTTTAGTTTTTTTCATGTTTGTATTCTTCATTTTTTAAAAAGTGTCCTGCGCTGCAATATTTATTTTGTTAATGAGTCTCTATTTGTATGTAACTAACTCGGTTATTATAAATATCTTTAATCCGTAAACCATGGCTTGGACACTTAAAAATCTGAAAAATGCTATTTCCAGGGGTGATTCTAGGTTAAAAAAAAAGAAAGAAATTCGTAGCAAATTTTCAGAAAGGTTACAGCAGAGGGAGGAAATCCCCTCCCGGCATTAATTATGCATTTTTTCCGAGATCCATTGACGAAATTTGCCCTTTTTTACGAAGCTTGCGTTTTTTTCGTGATCCTTTGATGAAATTTGCGTTTTTTCCTTTTTGTAATCCTTCGACGGAATTTGCGTTTTTCGCGATCCATTGATGAAATTTGCGTTTTTTTCGCGATCCATTGGCGAAATTTGCGTTTTTCGCGATTTTTTGACGACATTTGGGGTGTTTTATTCGCGATCTTTTGACGATATTTGCGGGGTTTTTTTTCGCGATCCGCTGACGAAATTTGCGTTTTCCCAGCGATTTATTGACAAAATTTGCATTTTTTCGTGATTCTGAAAAAATTTGTATTTTTCGCGATCCATTTACGAAATTTGCAGTTCGTTTTCACGATTCTTTGACGAAATTTGCGTTTTTTTTTTCGCAATCATTTTGCGAAATTGCGTTTTTCGCTACCCATTGATAAAATTACCGTTTTTTCGCGATCTTTTTACGAAATTTGCGTTTTTTCCGCAATTTATTTACAAAATTTGCGTTTTTTCGTGACACTTTGACGAAATTTGCATTTTTTGCAATCCATTTACGAAATTTGGTGTTTGTTTTCGGATTCTTTGACGAAATTTGCGTTTTTTTCACGAATTGTAGACGACGTCACAGGCTATATTTAATTTTATTACCTAGAAATTGCTATCGTCTATAACATTTATTGCCTAGAAAATGATAATTCTTTAAAAGAATAAATTGAAAATTTTAATTTTAGAACAATGGAAATTTAAAAATATACGCAAGTTTTGCAAAAATTGTTGGACCAGCGTAAATTGTATTATTTTTGCAGGGATATATAATAATGTCAACTACATTCTAAAATTCGTAACTGTTTGGACACGGATGATGATAAATTTCATCAATTCTCGAGATATTGTTACATCTGACACAAAGCAAGGTAAATCTATTGAAAAGTTTGCTAAAATTGTTTCATTAATTTTTAAGTTGGGAACAAGAAATCGGGATTGTCTTGGAGTGAAACCCTATGTGTATTTTTTGACTAAACGATGGATTCCTGATTTTCCGTACAAACATTTTTTTTCTACACTGTGTTCTTCCATGTCTTAAAGTTTGACTCATCATTTTTTAAACATTTTATATAAGTCTAACATAGTAGTTTTGTTATTTCATTGGCGCATTTTATGTTTTGTAACTCTAATATTGTAAACGCTGTTTAAATGAATCATAACCAACGTAACAATTGATTCGAAAACCGAGAAAAAAAAGCATCATGATTTTATCATTAACTAGACTTATTCAATTAACCGGCGATCACCATTATCAGCATCTCAACCCCCCCCCCCCCCCCCCCTAGAGCCGAATTCTGGCTGCGCCACTGGATGAGATGTGATGAAACTGAGTGCTGGCAATTTGGTCATAGATGTAATGTGACCATTGTGACTTGCAGTGACGTCACTGCCAGTATGCATGCTATACGGGTAATGATAATAAATATACCTAAGACAGGTAATCTAATTAAAAATCTTACTCAAACGTTTAATTTTAAAGATTACGGTTCTTCTTTTCTAATTCTAAATAAACTTTGGATGTATATATTAACATATGCACTTTGACGCTGTGTGATCAGATGTACACATTTATTATTATGTGTCCATTCGTGTAAGTCCAAATATTTTTATACATTTACATACTTGTCTGGTTTATCAAGAGATAACAAATTACACATTTGATTTCAGAAGACAGATGCACATAAAAACAGGTAAATTTTTGTTCAAAATGTGTAAATTTTATGACAAGTATGTACTTTTAAAAACTTACACATATATCTGTATACATGTAACGATGTTTAAATTAGAATAACTCACCGATTCGTGTAAATCCAGGCTTTTTCTACATTTACATACTTGTTTGAGTTTTTCAAGCGATAAGAAATTACAGACTTATTTTCATAATTTGAATACCCGTAAAAACAGGTAAATTTCTGAAAAAAAATGTGTCAATTTTATGATAGATGTGTAATTTTAGAAATTTACCCATATACACGATTAAAATTAGATAATTTACACATTCACTTTTAGAGTGAGGTCGCACTTTAAAAGTCTTCGGCCCAGTAGCAGAAACAGTGCAGCACGGAAGCGGGCGCTGCAGATTATTTTAAACCTTGCAGATTAATCCACCAACTTAAAAATAAATGCTGGGCTTAAAAAATAGCTGAAATTTGTTTTAAGTCTCTAGATTTATGGTATTTGTTGTATCCTTATATTATTTATATTCTTTATAAATGGAAATTTTGCTTACTTTAAGTGTTTCTGTTGTTTCTTATGATAGTAGGCTTATTGGGTCGCAGATAAATTTTTGTTTGCTGCAGACTGACGCAGAAAATTCTGCATCTGGGGTCTTCGGGAAGCATGATATCCGTGGGCTAAAAATTGAGTACGACTGTCCTTGATGCTTTACATGGAAGTGTCATCGAAATACCTTATTGCACGTGTCATGTAATCTTTGTTTAACATTCTATTGATGACTGTATGTATGTAATGTGAAGTTTGAACATTCGAAAGGAGAAACCTATTAGTCCATGCTAAGTTTAAAAGTTTATTTTATTTGTTATTATTATTATTATTATTATTATTATGGTTTTACAGTACGATTCTGTAAAAAGATAAACCCTCTTATATATTTTTTTTCTGTGCATATCAACCGTTTCTAAAACGAAAATTTGTGAAATGTTAAAGCAGAAGCAGAAATAAATATTGTTTATTTTTTTTTAAACAGATCCTGGATTTCAAAGTTCCTCGTCTTCTCACGCAGTGGATAATGGCATGACGATTAACAAAGGTGGAAATTCGTCGCTTTTCAACACAGTTGATCATGACATAATAATCAAGGATTCTGAAAGTTCATTATCTATTAACACGGTTTTTAATGGCATGATGATTAACGATGTAGAAAGTTCGTCTTTTAATACAGCTGATAATAACATAACGTCTGAAGATACAGAAAATTCGTCGGTATTTAATACAATTAATCATGGCATGACCATTAAATATTCTGAAAGTCTGAAAAAACCTGAAAGTACTACCACCCAACATATAAGTCTAGATTGTAGTGATCCTACATATGGTGTAAAATCTGCAAGTATTAATAATGAACCGTATCAACCCAAAGAGCTTCACAAAATACAAAAATGTCAAGGAAAATCAATATCGTCTTTTTTTAAAAAACAGATCCTGAAGTTCAAAGTTCAACGCCTTCTCACGCAATGGATCCTGGCATGACGATTGACGATGCTGGAAATTCGTCGATTTTTACCCCAGTTGACCACGACATGACGATTAACGATGTTGAAAGTTCGTCGTCTTTTAATACAATTGATAATGATATGACGACTGAAGATACAGGAAATTCGTCGTTTTTCAACGCAATAAATCATAACCCGACTGTTAAAGGTGTTGAAAGTCTAGAAATACCTGAAAATTCTACCATCGGACACATAAATATAGATAGTGGTGAGCCTGCATATGGTGTAAAATCTGCAAGTATTAATAATAGACCATATCAGCCCAGAGTTTCACAAAGTACAAAAATGTCAAAGAAAATCAATAATGTCTTTCTTCAAAACAGATTCTCAAGTTCAAAGTTCAAAGCCTTCTAACATAGTGGATCATGGCACGACAATTAACGATACCTGAAATTCATCGCCTTTTACCCCAATTAACCATGACATGACGATTAACGATGTTTAAATTTCGTCGTCTTTTAACACAGTTTATAATGACATGACGACTGAAGAAACAGGATGTTCGTCGTTTTTAACACAATTAATCATGACCTGACTATTAAGGGAGTTGAAAGTCTAGAAATACCTGAAAATTCTACCATCGAACACATAAGTATAGATAATGGTGATCCAGCATATGGTGTAAAATCTGCAAGTATTAATAATGGACCATATCAGGCCAGAGTCTTACAAAGTACAAAAATGTCAAGGAAAATCTCTAAACTTTAGGGATTCTTGGTATTCGAACTTTCCATGGCTTGAATACAGTATAATCAAAGATTCAGCCTTCTGTTATTGTTGCAGATTATTTTGCCATGAAAAATTCGGCCGAGGTATAGAAAATTTTAGAATTTAGGGGTTTCAAATTGGAGAAAAGCTTTAGAGAAGTTTCATAAACACGAAAACTCAGACATGCATATAAGGTCAATGCAATTTTGGAACAAAAAAAAGCTTAATGGTAACACTATTTGTGACACGTTATCAACTGCCCATACTATGCAAGTCGAACAAAGTGGAAATTATTTAAAGTTTGTAGTAGAACTCTTATTTCTATGGAAACAATGTGTGGCTTTTAGAGGACATGTTGAAACGAAGTCCTCTGTAAATAAAGGTAAATTTTTAGAGCTTCTCCAATTGAGAGCAAAAGATTTAGGAAAAATGATAAAGTCTAAAGTCAATTCCTATAAAAGTGGACAAATACAAAACGAAATTCTGGGTATAGTGAAAAGTACGATCATTAATAACATCGTAAATGAGATAAACGCTACTTGTGCTTTTTCTTTAATTTGTGACGAAACCACAGACAGTAGCACGAAAGAACAATTGAGCGATACGAACACGATACCCATAAAAGACTTCAGATGGTTACCTAATAAAAGAAAGATTTTTAGGATTTATTGATGTCGAAGAAACGACGGGGGAAAACTTGCACCGTACGATAAAGAACTATCTTGAAGCAATCGGTGTAAATTTAAATAAATTGTGGGGACAAGCATATGACGGAGCTTCCAATATGAGTGGCAAGTTTAATGGAGTAGCAGTAAAATTCAAGGAAGAACCAAGAGCTCTATATACCCATTGCCATGCCCATCTTTTAGATTTGGCCGTGATGCGATTATGCGAAGAAATAAAAGAACTGCGAAACGCACTTAGTGTAGTAAATTCATTATATAATTTGATTAGTGCATCATCAAAGAGATCTTCACTTTTTAGAAAACTTTGTGGCTTATCTAAAACGCGTTGGGCCGTTCGTCACCGGGCGTTATTAGCCGTAATTGAAAATTTCCCCGAAATAATAGACGCATTAGACAAAATATCAGAAGATTAAAGAAATACGAAAGTAACTGGGGAAGCAGACGGTTTGCAGAAACTGATTTTGAATTTATTTTTTGTCTCAAATTTTTGTATCGTATTCTGAGTCTCTATCTAAGGAATTGCAAACTGAAAAATTGGATATTTTAACTTTACTTTCAAAAGTAGAAGCAGTTATACATTGCTTCTCCTCTGAAAGAAATGAGGAACATTTTAAGCGCATTTGAGATACTACAGAGGAAATTTGTGAAAAAATATCTGCTAATGGCTATGGCATAAGAAAACCATGCATCCAAAGTAAAAGAAAGTTGCCAAAGAAACTCGATAGTGGCAATTCGGAAAGTGCATTTTTTCATGTTTCAGCTGAGGAAATGTACAGAATTAATATATATTTTCAAGGACTAGACACCATTCTTCAAAATTTACAGTGAACTGCGATTTTCAGAAAACGATTATAGCAAAGTTACACAGATTTACTTCTTAACTTGAAAGATCACGTGAATGAAACAGTTGCAAATGACATTCAAGAATTCTATAAACTAAAATCGAATATTGTAGCTCAACTTCGTTTTTATCGAAACTACGCTCAGCTGAATTTTGCTCATTCGACTGCCACGTTAATAGACTTTGGTAGCTCATGCATTAAGAATAATCTATCTATCAACGCGCCCTCTGTTTTAGAATTAGTTGAAATATCTTTATCATGGCCAATAACAACAGCAAACGCAGAACGCGCTTTCTCTGCTCTCCGGCGTTTAAAAACTTACCTCAAAAATACGATGGGACAAGAAAGACTGAATGCTTTAGCTTTAATGAATATAGAACAGGATATCACTGCGAAGTTAATGAAGCCAAAAGAACATGACGACCTTGTCGAGAAATTTGCATCTTCAGCCGAAAGAAGACTTATTCTTTATTGATATGTAGAAGCGTTTTTGTATTATAAAGACCTATAATTAATTTCATTTTTCTAATATTTAAAATTAATAATCAACATAGAAAATTTAATAAATAGAATTTTGTCACGGAAAACTATGATGACTGTTTCCGTGACAAAATTATGTTTATTAAGTTTTCTATCCCAGTTTAAATAACGCTAAAGAAATATGCTTAGAATTATTATTTAAGGAAATATGAGAAAGCGACATTGTAGGTACTTCTAAATAACACAATTAAAATCCCCTATTTTTTACTACTATTCAGGTATGTTTAATGTAGTTATTTAAAATTTTTATGTAATTTGTGCAATAGACTCCCGATTATCCAATATTCTCGAAACCAGTAGTATGTCGGATAATAAAGATGACATTATAAGATGCATTTGTTAATTGTACAAACATTATTGTAATAAAAAGTACTATCAATAAAGCGAATAATTATTATCATAAAGTAAAATAAATTAAAATAAGCCAATTTATTAAGAAAATTATTTAATTACATAGCTTTTTATTTTATTTTATTAATTTATTTTTATAATTAAAAATAAAAAAATATCCGATTAAACAAAACCAATAATGATACATTTTACAAGTGAAGGAGCGAAAAGATGAAATCTTTTTTTGCAGCAAAAGAATTAGATTATTTCTGTGTAAGTTGAAAAACAACTTCTTAAAACAACATAAAATTACAGAAATGCGCGAAGCCTTTCAAAAGAACTTGGTCTTCTTTCATCGTAAAAAATTCGTGCTTTTACTTCGAAAGCAGGAGCAAGACCCGTCTTACTGATGAAAGAAGTTCTTTAAATTCTTTCGAAAGGGCTCTTGCATTTCTGTAATTTTATGGAATTTTTAAGAAGTTGTTTTTCATCTTAATTTATCACACCAGCTTATTTTATTTTTAACACGTTAAGCGCCACGTCAGCCACCGGTGACTGACTCTGAACTTTCCGTTTAGAACGCGTCATTCACCGATGACTGACGGTCTAAAATGTGATATAAAACTAATATATATTGGTTTAAGTGACTACTGAATATTTATTTAAAATTCACTTGCCTTTTATTTATTACAGGATTACACTTTCTTAAAAATTACTTAAAACATTGTACATTTTTTCAGCTTCAGTGTCAGTCACCGTGGCACTCAACGTGTTACCAGTCAAGTGTGTTTGTTGTTAGGAATTCTTCAACCCGCCGCATTTCAGAATACAGTAGACTCCCTTAAATCCGCGACCCTAAAATCCACGAACGCCTAAAATCCGCATATTTTTCAGATGTAAACAATGAAATTTACAGTTAAGTTGCAGGAACAAAATTCAAGATGGCGCCGAAATCAGCTACTACCGCAATGCTTTTTTTTACTAAATTTTTTTGTTAATCATTCTCTTTTGGTTATTACAGCTGATTTATTACTAAATAAATTTACATTGCCTTTGATTTTGATATAAATTAGCATATCTATATGATGACGTATCGATCTTACGATCGCTTTACCACTAGATGGCAGCATAGGACTTTTGGAATCGAATTGAATCGATTTCGTCGGTAATAATTTAATATTTTTCCAATTTTTTATTTTACATAATTATTTTAATAATTACTTATGTTTAAACTAATAAATTATTTCAATATTTTACTTATTTTAATGTTTCACTTTATTGTAAGCATTCATTATAATTTCAATTGCTTAACTACCAATCAAATTAATGTTTCAGAAATGTAAACAAATCAATGACCAGAAATTCGCGAAATTCTAAAATCCGCACAACCTCTGGTCCCAAGCAGTGTGGATTTGAGGGAGTCTACTGTACTTTTTATCTGTTTGAAATGATTAATGCGATAATATTTTATTTAATAAAATTTAAAATATATTGAAAAAATTTTAATGTATATAAAACACTTATTTGCAGTTTTATCACATTTAAAGCGTTGTATAATTGATTATAAGCGAACATACATATATATTATTTTTCGGCAAGTTTGAAATACAGCAACAAACTCTCTTAGATATACCCATGCAAATCGTATCGTTAATTTATTTAGATGTCGATAAACCAGTGAGTCATTTAATAGATGTCGGATAATCGAGAATCTACTGTACCATGAATATGTTTTAAGAAAAGTGTTTCCAGTGTGATATTTGCTTCAAAATCCTTGTAAACTGCGATGAAAAATATTATTATCTTTTTTTGTTGTTGTTATTAAAAACAAGTCTAATATCCTGATGATAAAACAATTTTATTTTTATAAGATGGATTAATATATCCATTATCACAGAGATTAAAAAATGAAACATTATTAGATTTAAATTTGTTAAATTAAAAGTAACTAATATTAACCTCATTGTAATCCCTGATGATTTTAGGAAGACATTTTTCCTATAATATTCTTAGATCAAGATGAAATGCTCTGTGAAATTCCATTTGAAAATAACAAACAATATTACTAAAAATGTCTTTCAAGCGTTGGTCATCATAAATAGTCAATAAAAAAAAATGCTGATGATAGTAATAATGACAAATCATAACTTAAAGGAGTTTTTCAAATTCTCTGTTCAACAACGCGAAATCTTCTGACGCATTTTCTGACTCATTTTTAACTGTAAAGGCGTAAAATTGACAGGCCTGACTATTGAGGCGATTTGGAATCGAATAGCGTTTTCCATTTTTGATAAATAAATTACTTTTCGAGTTATAAGCTATTTTTATCACGTGAAGGCAAGTTTTCCCTCTTTCCAGTGCTTTGCGTCTTGAAAGTCGATTCAAAACGACAACTTTGGCAGTATTTTCTCAAAGATCTTTTGCCTTTAACAAAAAATGGAAAATGCCATTCGATTACATAGTTTCTGAATAAGAACACCTGCCAATTTTATGTGTTTCCGAAAAGAAATTAATTCAACAATGTGTCGGAAAGTAATTCCTTTGGATCTGAGAACAGCCTTGATAAATTACAGAGAAATAAGAGGGTCATCCAGAAAATAAGTAGCCCCACCAGTGGCCGAGAGTTTCTGCTCTCGAAGCTGGTAGACGGGAGGTGCTGGATTCGAAACCAGTCGCGCCCGTTGGCCTAATCGTTTGGAGTTTTTGTGGTTTTCTTCGAACCGTGGATTTTCATGTGTAAATACGGGTTAGGTTCCCTTAGAAAGACCCCTACGGAGGGTACTCCTTTCCCCCCTTTGGGTCTATATCCCTCGTGTTGATAATTGACCGTCATAAACACAACCCACCAACCAGAAAGTAAGTTTCCCACAGCCCGCAAAAAAAATATATATATAATTACATGGAATTACTTATTACAAAAATTACAGCAATGTTTCACCTACTTCTCAGCATAAGAACCACTGGAATTAAAACGCTTTTCATAGCGTGAGATAAGTTTTTGTAGTCCAGTGTCACAGAAATCTGCCTCCTGGGAATGGAGCCAGGAGCTTGTTACAGTTGTAAACTTACGTTTCATCAACCGTAATGATCCTGTTATCATGGTATCGCTACAGAAATGTCAATGCTGCTTCTACACGTTGGGTTTTGGGGCGTAAGTTTCTTCGGCACCCACCTGGCGCACAATTGCCAGAAATACAGGTGTTTCTTAATGATTTCATGCATCGAGAATCTATTTTGCGCGTTTCTACCGCGATACCACGATGAGGGCAACGAGTACTTCAACAGGATCCAGATTAACTGGATCGAACTTTCCAGGTAATTATGTTTTGTTTCTTTTTAAAGACCGTGCTGTGAAACTCGTTTTTTCTATGACTCTCGTATTTTAAAATCTACTTTTTATTATACAGTTTCAAAAGCTGTGATTTTTTAACCAACTTTTTTAATTCTAAACTACATTAATTTTTTTATTAATCCTTATTTTAATGTTGAAAAGTCTAAGTGTTTAAGCAATTATTAATGTTGCTATTGCGTATTTACTGTCTTGTGAACACGTAGTAATCTAAAGTATACTGTAAAATTATCCCATTAATATGTATGCAGTATTATTTAAAAGCATCTTTATTGTATGTTAAGAAAAATCGGAATTGTTTGAGAGATTGAGTCAGGCCGGACCTGTTTTCACTGATTTTTGTACGAGCCGGGCCTGGCCGTAAGCTGTGAAAATATAAACGGGCCGAACTTTTAATTTTCACATCGGGCTGGGCTGGGCCTGTGCCTGGTAATTCCGGTCCGTGCAGACCTCTAGCATGTCCCACAGGAGGGGAGTGAGCTCAGGGGACAGTTGCAACGGGCGCGAAATTCATTCCACAAAATACGGTTTTATTTGTTTATTTATTCATTTTTTGACCGCCAATCATTTTCCGGGGAATTTCTTTTTCTATCTTGATTTTTTTTTTTTTTCCTGTCGCAAAACATCATGAACTTTCTAACAAATAAGTGCAATTTTCTCTTATGTTATTTAGTTATTCTGAATTTCCAAATTAAAGTTAAACTTTTTTAAGTTCCAAAATAAGCGCGAAATATTTATTTAATAGAATTTTTTTATATTTCAACACTTTATCAATTTTATGACATCCATCACAAAGAGAATGATTTCTTTTTTTTTCGGGGGGGAGGCGGGCGCAAAATTGAAAATTTGCCCCGGAGGCGCAGTTTTAACTTCGCACAGCTCTGGTGCCCCCCCCCCCCCACACACACACACACAAATTCTGGTCACGCTACGCCTATGATAAGAACTATAATATAATAATACTGAAATGTAATATACTAGTTTATTTATTGAGTTTATTTGATAGTTTATTTTTTCTTTATTATTTACCATTTTTAACAATGTTATGTATTAAATGTTTAAGTACTGTTTAAACATGATTGGTTATTGACAACCATTTTTGACACTCTATCCCCTGGCCCATGTTAATACGCAAATACCACCCAAGGAAAGATACAGCTTTGTGAATTAAAATAATTCAATTAAAATCAATTTTAAATGAAATCTTTTTATGCCTGATAAGAACTTACTATTTACCACCTCTGTTGTTTCCTTTGTGTACTAGCTTAAGAAATTATGTGCAGATTCTTTCAATTATTTAAGAGACAAAATATTTAAGAAACATCGCAATCCATGTTCATCTTGGGTTTTAATACTTTTCCACATCATATTTTCCCATACATATTTTTCTAGGGACTAATAAGATGTAATTTTTTTTCCTCATTTTATAATTTTCAGTAGAACTACTTATTTATTTATTTTTCTGGTGTAGGTGTTTATAAGTTAAATATAAAATATTTAAACCATGTGATTTAAATAACAAACACATAATTTTAATTTTTTTTACATATTGAAATGTGTTTGCCTGAATTTTAAGCATATATCGATGGATTTTTTAAAAAAATATTTATTAATTTTGCATTTGAAGTGAAACGTTCAGCGGTGCTGTGTCAAAAGTTTCGTGCAGGTTGGGTGAAAATTTTTATTTGATCATGTTTTTCACAGATAAGTTTCAAGTGACACATTTCCATGATCACATATATTTTTAAAATTAGCCAAAGTGTAAACATTATTGTTAAATATGCTTCAGTTTGAGAACGTTTTGCTAGCAAAGCTCTAACCCATCAGCACATGCGCCTACATTTGTAGCATTTGCACATGCATGGATAAATCTCATCCCATTTTGTCTCCCATTATATTTTTGGCTAAATATGTTTTAAAAATGAATCTTCTGTTCTGTATTATAAAATGCATTAGTACTTCTTTCTTTTTAGTGAAAAAAAATCATGCTTTTCATATTTATTTTCAGATCTTGTAGCAGTTTCTGTAAAAATCACGTTTTTCATAGAAAATATGCAAACAATTTGTTTTACCCCATAAAACATGAGTTATTTCACAAAATGGATATTAATTGCATTTAATAACCTTTCATCAATATATACAAATAGCGTTTATTTTACTCTTTCAATAAAATTATTTTAGTGTGTTTTATCCCGTAAGAAATGAACGTATCGAAATGAAACGTCATTACATGCGCAGGATTTCTTTTTATCCCAAGAGCCATGTTTCTTCCCTCATAATGAACAAAGAAAAGACATGCCTTCTCCCATCCCTTCTCGAGCTTGACCTTGAAAAGTACAAGACAGGTCAGAAGCATCCTCAAAAAAATTATCCTTTTTTTTTCGTAGAAAAATTGTGGTTGGGGTAGGTTTTACCCCAGCGTGCGTGCTGTCGGGTTAACAATGATTATTGATAACACAGGCCTGCGAAATTGAAATTTTTTAAAAATACAAGAGAAGTTTTCGCTAATTTTTTTATTATTTGGTGTGTTACCTTCGAAAATGACCTCCATATTTTCCCATCACGTCAGGATTTTTTGTAAAATCGATATCTTTGCGAAAATCCTATTTGAAAAGGATTTCTTTCGAACAATTTTGCATGTACTATCTGGCAACAGTGGTTTTTATCTATTTAAATCTATGTAAAATAACCGATTCTTGGTGAGGCAAATTGATTTTTCAGTAATCGATTGTTTTTTTATAGGTTTAAATGGATGAAAACCACTGTTGCCAGATTGCATGAGTCGCTTCTGCTCGTGACAAAATCAAAAAGTTTCCTTGAGTTTAAACTTTTTACATAAATTTATGGTGCCGTTTCTAGAAAAAAATCAACAGCATGCAATTTTAATTTGTTTTTATTAAGGTAACGTACATAAAATAGACGACTGACCAAGAGGAGCAAATATAATGTATGGGTACATGAAAGTTTCACACAAATTTTAAACGAGAGCAAAAAACAAAACAAAAAAGTTTCTATTTAAGTATGTACTCATTTTCCTTTGAAACTTCTTTTTGGCGTTCTTTTTTATGTTCAATGTGAGGCCTATCTCTTGTTAACATTCAACAGTAGTCAGCGAGCATGTTCTTGTCAAATCTTCCTTGATAATTGCCCTCTATATCTTTGATGTCTTGATGAAACCTCTCACCCTGTTCTTCGCTGACTGATCCTAAATTTTCGGGGGAAATGTCCACAAGTGAATGAAAGAAATGTATTTTGACACTCATGGAGTAACCCAACGCTTGAAATTTGTCCAGCATATTCATTACAATTGGTTTATAGTCAGGACCCTTGTAATTACACAGAAATTTACTGACGACATCTTTGAAGGCAACCCAAGTTTTTTTTTCTTTGTTGTCATGTTAGTCTCAAATTCTTTATTCTTCATAAGCTTTCGGATATCTGTACCAACAAAGATTTCCTCTTGCAACTTGGCTTCGGATAAATCTGAAAACTTTATGCACAGGTATTTGAAACAATCGCAATATTTTGGAACAATACAATATTTGGCTCAAATAAGCTGTTACGGATCACATTCTTGGTACCTGGTTTAAGATTTTGTCTTTTCGGCCATTCTTTTTTGACCCAATGTTGAGCTTTATCAAGGCTGTCTCACTCACAAATGAAACATAGGTACTTATGTATCCGCCTTGTTGACCAAGCAGCATGGAGAGATCTTTCAAATCACCACAAACGGTCCAACCGTGGTCGGCATATTTTATTTTGTTGAGGACGAGAGCCGGGTTTTCATAGCATTCTTTTAAATGCACCGTATGACCAACTAGTACAAATGCATACTGGCTTCCCTGATGAAGAAGAGTAACTTTAAGGCCCCTTTTCGATGAACCTATAAACAGCTTCCATTCATCTTTATCGTAGGTGATATTAAAATTGTTCATCAAACCGGGAGCATCAGAATAATAGACCAGGTTCTCCTTTTCCTCAAAGTACTTAACAAATTTCTTTTCTCGATTCCTGTACCAATAAAAAAGAGATTCTTTTGTCCGCCCAACAATTCAGCTGCCTCTTTCGAAAAACCCAGATCTCTAGTCAGATCCTTAAGTTCAACCTGAGAGAAGAACTGAGGTGAAGCACTTCCAGAGGGCTTATATTCGGTATAGGAGCCTTGAACTTCTGAATTTACGAGTCTGAAGACCCTGAAGAGATGACTGGCAATTCAGTTAGAGGGAAATGCACTGGCACATCGGATCCATGAGGAACGGGGCCTATAAAATAGCCTATGGCATGTTCATAAAAATCAAAGTAAAATTGAAATTTTGAAGAAAACGTGACGTGTTAGATATTTTTCCTTATTTTATTTTTAATTAGCATCAAAATGTACATAAAGTTCAGCTATTAATTCCCGTGTATTTTTTTCATCGCAGGTCTGTGTAATTATTAACTTCTATGCTTGAAGTGTTTATTAAATAATATTTTTTTTTTTGTCAAATCTGACAAGCTATTATAGCTTTTTAGCAATTTCTAAAAGTTTTTTGTGTCCAACTTATATTGACTGATAAATTTTCTGAAATATCAAATTCTGTCAGATGGCAACTTCTACCTTTCAATCCCCTAGAAGAATCTGATCCCGCCCCCCAGGGATTTACATAAACTCTCTGAAGGATTTTAGATTTGTGTTTGATAATGATTTAAAAGTGTAAATACCCGCGACACACCAAAAAACTTATTGTTTCTCATAGATCTGAAAAATTCCTTCCTGATGAAAAATGTCTGATTTACACAGGTGATAAATCACTGAATATTGTTTCTATTTTTATCTCTCGTATTGAATTCTTTTCTTTTAGAATAATATAAAACGTTCACTCATTTAATTCAAATGACTTATTTCATTAAAAGTACATACATAAGCAATACATATATTTTTATATTAAATACATTTAATACACATGCTTTTCACCTATTTAACTTAAAATACAAAAATAATATAAGTAAGACATAAGGTACAATAGCATAAACCAAAGCATTTTTATAATTTCCAAAGTATTGCTTCAAATTCACAAACACGAAAAATAAAAAATGCTGTTGACTAGTTTTGCACCTAGGTAACGTAAAAGTACCGCTATACTATATAGTCAAGCAGATAAAAAAAAAGATGTTTTATTTATTTATTTATTTATTTATTTTGTTATTTGGGGTGTTTTTATGTCTAATTTTATTTCGTTAAAATATTAATAGAAATAAAAAAATATCGGAAATGCATAGTAAGACAGTTACAAAGAAAAGTTGCATATCTGAACACACATGATTTTCATAAATACAAATTCAGGGGATAAAAAATTATTACGTTCTTTTTTTTAAAATATGATTCATATTTGAGTAATATTGATTATTATATGTTTATGGATTTATAAATCCAAAAAATTGGCATAAAAATTTCATTTTGATAGTGTGCCTTAAAAAATACATTAATTTTATAATATGAATAAACTCATTTATTATAGATGAGGATTATGATATCTAAGAATTACATATGTTGATGAAGAGAAATTTTTTTACTGCAACTGAAAGTAGTGTTACGATTTTCAGCAATCTAATTAAAATGATGAATAATTAAATTATATACTGACAAAAAATAAAGAAAAGTAAAATAATATTGGGGAACTAGATTAATATTAACACAATTATTCTAATTGGTAAACAAATCATATTAGATGTTAATTTCCAACTGGGCGAAAAATGTCCGGACCAGGATTCGAACCCGGGACCTCCTGGCTGAAGCCGCCAGTGCTCTGCCATCTGAGCTATCCCGGACGATTCTGGTCGAACTTTTTCACCCAGCTAACCTTGATGATTACGGCATCTGGCCTGATACCTGGTTCAGCACAACAGAATAAAATCTCAGGTAATGGAACTCCAGAAATCGCTGGATTTCCATTACCTGAGATTTTATTCTGTTGTGCTGAACCAGGTATCAGACCAGATGCCGTAATCATCAAGGTTAGCTGGGTGAAAAAGTTCGACCAGAATCGTCCGGGATAGCTCAGATGGCAGAGCACTGGCGGCTTCAGCCAGGAGGTCCCGGGTTCGAATCCTGGTCCGGACATTTTTCGCCCAGTTGGAAATTAACATCTAATATTGGGGAAGTTCCCAGATCCAGATAAAATCAGTTATTACCAAAGTACTAACAACAGGCTGATATTTCTTTTAAACTATGCTCTGATTAACATAGTACTCTAATACACAGCTAGTTTTATTTGCAAGCCGTCTATCATGGATATATCTTTTTTAGGTATTATTTTAAGGAACATTAGCATTTTAAACATTCTAAGGCTTGTGTAACATAGTTTCCTCCAGTTAAAAAAAACACTGGTTGAAAAATTTACGCATTGTTGGCACTAAAGCAGATGGCATAGCGGCAGATTTTGTTTGAGTGTAAACAAATACCCTTTTTCTATTATTATCAATTTAAAAGCATTATTATTCTGTTTAATTAAAAGATTTAAATAAAGTGGAAAATATATTTTTTAAAATATAAAAAAAAACATTTATTTGTTTTAGCCACTTCGGGACATACATAAAATCTGCTAATAAAGCCATTTATTATTATTATTATTATTTATTCATTATTTATTTATTGTTTTCAATCATAATCATCTATTGTTTCATCATAATTTAATGCTTACATTTTCTTTTATTTTAGATAATTTTAATAAAATAACCATAAATTCACCCAACCTACTTATATAAAATCTAAGTGTAGGTAACCATTCTGTGGCGAACGGAGTCGGAGCGCAATAGTGTATTGTATACAAACGGAAAGCAATTTGGTGAACCGTTAACTTTGAAGATTAAATTATTTTTATAAAAATAATATATTGAAATATGTTGAAATGCGCTTTAACTATTCAGGTGCAAACCCATCTGTTCATTGTTCAAGCCAATGACTTTGCACATTTTATAACTTTGATATAATTTCATCCTCGTTTAGTTTCGCTTAGTTGTGTAGTTAGGCAACAAATGAATTTAATCTGCTTTTTGTAACTTTTGCAACCCCATACAGTTACATAGAAAACAAAGCCTAAATTATCTTTTCCTTTCCCAACCATTGCCAATTATTTGCGCTCTTTCTTATCAAAATGCTTACTATGTACTATACTATAGTGCATCGCATACATTAGAACATTCTTATATATAGTGCTTCCTCCCAAGGGGATACCTTCTTTAGGTTTTCACGGGCTTCACAACCCCGGGCACCTGAACGATCTTTCTCTTTACATTTTCCTCTTCCTTCTATTTCATGTGTGTTTTAGTCTCATTGTAGTTTCCTCTTTGAAGATGAGAATAATTCTATCGAATCATGGAGAATTGTAAATCCCCACGTGTTTGCCGTGCGTGGCGACCCATGTCCCTGTAAAGGGGGATCCTGGCAATTGAGGGAAACCAACACACTGTTTTGGCCTCTGCTTCAGGTAGACAGGAGGTGCATACTGATCCCGTATGCATCAATCGGTTGATCAGCTGACATGTGTCATTGGCTTGAGATCAAATGAGCGGGCACTTCCTAGCCATCTCGTTAAAGGTGGATACTGGCATAGAAGTGTCTGGTGAACGTATGGGCCCTGTTAGCACTGGTACACGAATGTGCATCCCCTTGTTGGGCTTGGAAGTGGGTAGTGCGGCCAAGGTCTGAATTGTTATTGCCGAAACGTCAGTGAAGACTTACTATGGAGACCCGGAAAATGTTCGATTTTCCTTTTCTTAGTTTGTCTGTCTGTTCCGCGATAACTGCCTTAAAAACAATCCGATTAGCTTGAAATTAAGGAGGCATGTTGATGAGGTCCCCGGATTAAGCTGTATAGTTTTTGGTTAAATTTGGTTCATTCGTTCAGAATATATAGAACATTTTATTTTGCGCCATAATGTTTTTCTATGGCAGTTCAACCGATTTTCAAATTTCCATTTGTTGAAAGAAAATGGTGCATTTGATTAATGTATTTAAATGGTAAATTATGCATGCTGAAATTACCAAACAAGGGTTTTAAATTATTTCTACTATTTTGAGATTTTAATCAATATATTTGTCGGTTTTTTAGGTAGCTTTCTTTACAAAAAGCTACCTATTGCAGCCGTTCGGAGGAAAGCGATTTCAAAAAATTTTGGTATATTTTCATCGATCATGACCCCCAGACCCCGAAACCACCCTCCGTTCAAAATTGATATATATATATATATATATATATATATATATATATATATATATCTGACCTATGTCACACTGTAACTCTCGTATTTATGAACCGATTTGGATGTAAGGATGTAATTCGGTGTGTACATAGTACATACCAATGTCTCGACCGAGTTCGTTGGCCAGCTTCATCCGCCATTTTGTTTCAAAATGGCGGCCATTTAAAAATTTAAAAAAAATTTAAAATTTGAAATTTGGTACCAAAAAATTGAAAATGGAAAAATATTTTTTTCTTATGTATTTGACCTTTATACAAAGACTCCATAGCAGTTTTTGTTTCGTCTATATCTTAAAAAATGGCTGAGGTATAGCATTTTGAATTTCTAGCGAAGCTGACATTTTGAAACATCCTGAATTTTGTCACGCGATAAAAGACGTATTTATGAACCGATTTGGATGTAACTTCGTTTATACATAGTACAGACCAATGTCTTGACCGAGTTCCTTGGCCAGCTTCATCCGCCATTTTGTTTAAAAATGGCGGCCATTTAAAATTTTAAGAAAAATTTAAATTTGAAATGTGGTACCAAAAAATTGAAAATTGAAAAAATATTTTTTTCTTATGTGTTTGACCTCAATAAAAAGATTCGGGAGCAGTTTTTGTTTTGTCTATACCTTAAAAAATGGCTGAGTTATAGCATTTTGAATTTCTAGTGTGGGTGACATTTTGAAACGCCCTGATTTTTGCCACGTGATAACAGACGTATTTATGAACCGATTTGGATGTACCTTGGTGTGTACATAGTACATACAAATAACTCAACCGAGTTCGTTGGCCAGCTTCATCCGCCATCTTGTTTCAAAATGGCGGCCATTTAAAAAAATTAAAAAAAATTAAATTTAAAATGAGATACCAAAAAATTGGAAAATGAAAAAGAGTTTTTTCGTATGTGTTTGAACTTAATACAAAGATTCCGGAACAGGTTTTGTTTCGTCTATATCTAAAAAAATGGCTGAGTTATAACATTTTGAATTTCTATTGTGGCTGACATTTTAAAACGACCTGATTTTTGTCACGCGATAACAGGCGTATTTATGAACCGATTTGAATGTAACTTGGTCTGTACATAGTACATACCAATGTCTCGACCGAGTTCGTTGGCCAGCTTCATTCAAAATCTTATTTCAAAAGTGTTGTGCCATTTAAAAAAAAATGTAATTTAAAATTTAAAATGAGATATTAAAAAATTGGAAAATGAAAAAGATTTTTTTTTATGTGTTTGGCCTTGATACAAAGATTCTGGAGCAGTTTTTGTTTCT
Organism: Maratus speciosus; assembly: GCA_963932465.1. NCBI lineage: Eukaryota > Metazoa > Arthropoda > Arachnida > Araneae > Salticidae > Maratus > Maratus speciosus. The sequence continues at coordinate 52,299,450 of OZ010799.1, read as the reverse complement.
GAAAATTTGTTCTTTTGTTTATATCTTAAAAAGTGGTTGAATTATAGCACTTTGAATTTCTATCATGGCTAACACTTTGAAACGATCTTGTACTTGTCTCGCGATACCACACGTATTCACCTATTTCGATGGAAGAAGGCATGTGGATAGTATTCATCAATATCTCGACCAAGTTCGCTGGCCAGCTTCATGAGCCATCTTGTTTCAAAATGGCGGCCATTAAATTAAAAAATATTTATATTTAAAGTGAGGTGCAAAAAAATTAGAAATTGAAAAAGGTTTCTTTCTTAAGTATTTGACCTTGATATAAGGATTCAGGAACATTTTTTGTTTGTCTTTATCTTAAAAAATGGCTCAGATATAGCAGTTTCAATTTCTAACGTGGGTGACATTTTGAAAAATCTGATTTTTTGCCTTCGACAGCACTCGTATATATCAATCGATTCCGATGTGAGTGAGCATGTGCACAGCAATTACTAAGGTCTCGACCAAGTTCACTGGTTAGCCTCATCCACCATGTTGTCTTAAAATGGCAGGCACTTTAAGAAATCGCTGAATTTGACAGCCAAATATAAGTTACTTTAAATAAAAGCAGCTTGGATAAAGCTGACTAATTTCGCGAAATTCTCATTCATAATGATTTAGTATTGATAAAAATTAGTATTGAATCTCCTACATTCGGATTCCACTTAATTGAGCTTCGTGTGTTTGAATAATATAAGTTGGCTTTTTTAAAATAAGGAATATGAAAGCTACCTCTTCCTCCCGGCACTGGCCGGAAGGACTTTTTTAAATTAGGTGTATGAATTTTAGTGAACTTTATACATGTTTTACAATCATATAAAACATTTTGTTTTATCATTTTACTTGTTTGACATGATACATATTTCAGTTTTTTTCTTTTGTCAGTCACATATAGCAACTAGCAACTGAATTTTATAGCATATAAACAAAAATCATTTAAATAATCCCGATTACGAAAAATTAAGCAGAAACGCAGGAAGTCTGGCTAAGTGAAATTAAAAGTTAGTTAATCTTTAATAATTTGGTGTGCAATATGGCTTTGCGTCAAACATTGACAATGTTAGTAACGTTACATTTTTAAAATTTAATGTAGATACTATTAAAAGGATATCAGAAAGAAATTTTTTATAGCGAAAAATCGATGCGAATTAGGATATTAGCAGTGGACATGATGATGAATGATTATCCAGTAGATATAAAAGTCTCCAAATATGCCTTTCTTGGTGATTTTCGTATGTTATTGCTATCGAGTAGATTAAGATGTATTTAAACTAAAGTTTTAACATACTAAAAATGAGAAGAAGTACATTTAAAGGCATAAAAATATTTGGTACTACTTGGTTATCCCGTCGACCAAAAACCTATCGCCAAACTATAAGATTAAATGCCAATAATGGTTGATCGTAAATGTCACATTCACTTGACTTTAAGCAAGTTACACGTGTTTACGTCATCAGGTGATTTTTATTTCGACGTTTTATTTGTATTTTTATTAATGTTATATTAATTTATTTATTCTTTCGTTATTCGTTTACAAATTATGTCAATTCGTATAATTTGGCGATTTATATAATTCGGCGAAAGTGACCGACGGGATAACTAAGTAGTACCAAATATTTTTTAATAAACTGATCTGCGAATATGAGAAGAGATGCTTTGCAAAATTAAAAACAATAGAATAAAATAATTCATGTTCACAGATTTTAAAGCACATGCTTTCATTATATTTGAAATCTCATTATTTTTTATTTTACCACGTTTATTTTTAAAAATTCTACGGAAAGTTTTTTGTATGAATATTTATATTTAAAAAGTAGCCGATTTTGCATACAAAACATGGAAATCAGTTTATTAAAGGGTATTCATATGCTTTTAAATGTACTTTTTTTCCCGTTTAGCATGTTATAACTTTAGTTTAGTGTGTGTAACTTTAGTAAGTGTTTTTCTTGCGGAATTTTATAGCATTTATTTAGACTAGATATTACATTTAACTATTATAGAATGATCACCAAAACTTTTTTTTGGAAACAAAAATTGTAGAAAACATTAGATCCTTAAATTAGATATCAATTACATATGATAGTTTCAGTATAAATATTATATAAAAATAGTAAGTATAAATATTGCTATTTGCATATTACGATAACATAAAATCCTTGTCCAAACTGTTGCTTATCCTAAGAGAATTCAAATGCAAAACAAAATTCAAGATACACTATAACTATTCGCCCAATCAATAGGGAATTATTAACCCTTTGTTGCATATTCTAAAACTGGCAAATACCCAATGTTAAATTTAGTATTTTCCTACTAAAAGGATCATGCTGAATGAGGAAAAAAATATTTTATGTGTAATAATTTTTTATTATTTGAGTTACAGCTTGTCCACTATAGTGGACACTATGAACACAGAATTGAAATGTAGCGCTGTCAGAAAAATAAGATTTATGTTAGCATTCTTCTTGAATATTATCATATTCTAAAAATATTTATGCTTAAAATTGAGAAAATATTCATTGATGGTGAAATTTGTAAAAACTGTCCGTTTATGCATCGATGCAAAGGTAAATTTTACATTTTACACATGAATATGTTGACTTTCTTTTACATAGTTCTATCTTGCATCGTTGTGCACTTTGGGATGTTTGACAGTGAAAGTGTTCCATCTTGTCATATATGGTGTCCTTGCGTACAGAATTTGCTCTTACTGGCAATTGTCTTAGTTGTTTGTCTTCCAGCACATCACATTCTTCAGAGTATGGAATCAAATGCGGTTCACCAAATTGTCGCGTCACTTATTGAATGAGTCCACTTGCTACAGCCAATTTAAATTTTCCAAATTGTATGTCGCAATTTGGAAACAAGCTTCTGTATAAAAGGCACGCAATGACAGCAGTTACATCGATTAAATGGAATATAATTCTTTTATACTACTTCTTGGTTTTCAGGTGAGTTCTGTATAATGCTCATATCATGTTACATTTATCTACTCCTCCTATATTTCGGTTATAATCTTCAATTAGAGCTGTCTGGTCCATTTCAATTAATAATATATATATATATTTAATGTTTTGTAGATATCAATTTTAAAATTGCGTATTGTTATTTTATTGTTTTTTCAATATTGTCATACAGACCCATTTCAAACAGAACACATATGCGATTTTTTTTAAACTAATAAATTGCATAAATAAATGAAATCAAGCAATTATAACTTTAAAAATATATATATGAAAATTTATATAAAATATGCCTGCATACTCTTAAAATCACAAAAACACGTCAAATTTATATTTTTAAATTTTCGCTATTTACACTCATGACGTCCACTTCAGTTGACAGAGTAAAATGTCATAATGTTCATGCTGTGCATGGCGTCCACTATAGTGGACATTATGTAAAAACTTCTATAAAATAAACAAAAAAGTTTTTTATACTTGTTTTACAATTGTCTATCAGGCCAAGACATTTAAAAACAATAATTAATGAACAAAGTATCATTTAAATAATATTATTATATGTTTAGAGACATTTTAGTTCATGCTGAACAACTTACTGGCTTTCTGATGGGACGTCAATATTAATTCTATCTCATGAAGTAAGTTAACCGTCTCGCGTGGCCATTTCGATTTTTTCCCTGAAAGCATGAATGTTAAAAAATAGCATAAGCTTTAAATAGGAACTGTGAATGAAATAGGTTGGATAAGAAAAAATTGCCAATTTTGTCCACTGTAGTGGACAGTATGCAACAAAGGGTTAACATGTTAAGCACCACGCCAGTCACACCGGTGACTGACACTGGATTTTCTGTTTAGAACGTGTCATTCACCGATGACTGACTGTCTAAAATATGATATAAAACTTAAAATACATACATTGTTTTAAGTAATTACTGAAAATTTATTTAAAATTTACCTACCTTTTATTTATTACAGGATTATACTTTCTTAAAAATTACTTTAAACATTGTAATTTTTTCATCTTCAGTGTCAGTCAACGTGGCACTCAACGTGTTAATTAAAATTTAATAAGACTACTGGGGGGGGGGGGGTTCTGCCCCCCTGAAAGAATGTATTTTTTAATCTAAAAAATTACCAGTGTAAGCAATTCATCAGAATTTCAGAACATCATTTTCACACCGTGTAAAATTTAATGCTTCTAATTTTCAAAACCTGCCAAGAATTTTATATGTTGATAAATATTTATATTATTAAAAAATAAGTAAAATGCGTATTGTAGGATGCTGAATATTATGCAATGTGAGATTAAAAGACCAATCACTTTAAGATCTGACGTTGAGGCTCCTGATCTGCAGATTTACTAGTTTTATCTAATATGGATGGAAGTAATTCACTTTCTTTTATATATCTCCCATTTGGAGAGCAACGAACTGTAAAGACTAATTCGTTCACACACATCTTTGTCATTAAACGCGGTACAATGACTGCAACGTGCACCCAGAAAGACTGCCTGTTTTCCAGTCTGTAAGAGTGGAACGTAGCCCCTATTAACCCCCCTTTTTGGTCCAGTATTGTAAACTCTGTTTTATACCTTCTGACGCTGATGAGTCTAACACACCATCATGCGTTTGCATTATAACCGTTGAATGTGTATTTTATTTGCATTAATCAGCTCTCAATCAGTTACTCTAAGGGATTATGGTCTTCGTCCTCCGTACTTACCGAATTCTCACTGCTGACAAAGAAGGCGCCTGGTAGAACCAGTTCAAGGCCATTGAACATCATAAAATGTATTTAAAGAAAGAATAAGTTTGAAATGTCCAGAAATATTTTGAGAAATGGGAAGAAAAAATTTTTTTGATCACAAGAAAAAGTTCGTTAAATAGAGAATGCACTTCGCTATTTGGAGGTTATTTTACGAAGAAATTCGCAAAATATTCTTGGTTCGAAGGAAAAGTTCGCAAAATAGAGAAATTCACAAAATAGAGGTTCGTTAAATAGAGGTTCGACTGTAGTCCAATTCTGGAATACAATAACATCCAGTAATAATTTATTCGAACAAAAATTTTACTACGTTTTCTAGAGAAAGAACAAATCTTAAAAAATGCATTGGTCTGTGAATTTATAATAAGCAGAAATTTTCACAGCAAAAAAGTTTACACTTTCTTCAAATAAAAACGATTTTAAACTGCAATCCATCACATTCCTTTTCTCTTCTCCGATAAATGGAGGAAGAAATCCAATGAAGTAAAAATACTTTTATCAACAATCGGGGTAGCCTAAAATGATACAGTGTGCTATCAACAAGATACTTCCGGGAAGATGAAAACAGAAAGGTGCCTTAGCCACGACTTACCTCGGAGCTACCGTGAAACTGGTTAACCGCTTCAGGGGTAAAGTACGTTTATTCATAAAATACTGAAGAGATCGACTGACACCAGAAATTACAAATAAATAAATAAATAAATAAAAATAAAATAAAATTAAATAAAATAAATAAAAAAATAAAAAAAATAGAAAATAAATAAAAGCTATTCATCACATCCTTAATAAAAGGAATTTTTTAGTTCCAAAATTTCGGTGCCAATATGGCATTTAGGGATTAAAATTAAGCGGTCTAAAAATGAACCACCTATCTTCAAGGGGTTAAGAATGGAAACCGTATACAAATACAATAAATAGATTGTTTTTTATGCTGTATTCTCCGAGGTTACTGCGATTTCTAGAATTTAAATGTATTTGTCTTAGAAATTATTTTTTGGATTTGTCACGGGAAAGATATGATAATTTCTACAATCAATGTTTTCAACTATGTATACTTTATATTTTTTTTGAAGGTTTAGAGATAATTTTGAAAATAGAATTCTCTTAGTAAAAAAACAGTCATAATTGGCTTATTAAAAAAAACAATTAAAATTTTTAAAGAAAACATTTTTGTAAATTAGATTAGAGACAAGTCAGTATTTGTTAATTGTCTCAATTCAGAAAGAAAAAACTTATGCAAAAATAACTAATCTTTCAGAAGATCAATCGAATTTTATCTGTGTCTAAAATTTGAAATTATTGCTGAAAATTAAATTTTAATTTATTTTCAAAGCATTTACAATTGAAACAAGACGGAATTAAAAGTAGATTAAGGCATTTGGCAGAAGTTGGTTTTTTTTTTCATTTTGGGCAGCGACGTCAAACCAATCCCGTCGCATTTTTTAGGAAGCAGGACGTTTCGGTCCCGAGACATTTCGGTCCCGAGACATTTCGGTCCCTGGCCATTTCGGTCCCGAGACATTTCGGTCCCTGGTCATTTCGGTCCCTGGCCATTTCGGTCCCTGGTCATTTCGGTCCTTGGCCATTTCGGTCCCTTGCCATTTCGGTGCTCACCACCTTATAACTCGGATTCTAATTGTCGTGGGCCCGCCAAACGCTGTAATTTCAACATTATTTGGGCCCTTTAAAAAAAATTATCACCCCCTCCCCCTCCTTCTCAAATTTTATCTAAAGTTGAATATAACAGTCCGATAAATTTAAACTTTTATAACTCGTGATTATGAAATCACAGCAAGCTGAAAATTTGTTTGATTGAACAATGTGATATAATTTTACAGGGGACATTGTCTTTATTTTTACTATTATTATTTAACCGAATGGATTTTTTAAGTTTTATTATTTATTATTATCATTAGGTATTTTATGTATATTATAAACTGCTATAAATGTTTTTTTTTTTGGTTGTTTTCATACATTTTTAGAACGTTCAAATTATCATTAATTAAATAATTAAACTGTGCTTATTGTTTTTCTTCTTCTAATTAGATTAATCATAAATGTCTTGAATAATTCAATTAGACACTTATAAGCTGTTATAGGGAAGTATTTCCTCAAATCATCCCTCTACACCCTCTCCTTTAATAATTCAGAAATGAGATATATTTATTGAAGCACAAATTTAATTTTTCTTATTATTTTTATAATACAAAGTTGCATCTTATAAATTTGTTTTCATAAGTTACTTTACCAGTATAAACATTGGGAAAACAATAGTGATTTGGTAACTAGGCGTGCTATGAAAAATATTTTGTTTTCAGAAAACTCCACCCACCACTTCATTTTTTTTCTTTTAAAAAAAATAATTATTGCTTGCAAATTTTCAAGTCTTCTCACCCTTTAAAGACGATTTTTGTGACCTAATTTTATCGAATTCTATTTCTTTGTAATAAGATTATTATTTTTAATTTTATGTAATAATGTAACTATTATTTTAATTAATTTTATTTGAAAAATGTAACTGACAAAACTAAGCTTTTTTGTATTTGTCGTTTCTTTATTTATTTTTTATATTACCCTTTCCCTCCCACTTTCCCAGAAAGAAAAATAATTTTTTTTAAAATTTTATTCTTAATTATATTAATAGTTTTACATTTTAGTAACTTTAAATATACAAATAAACAGGTAAAGGATAAATTTCAGTTTATAACTACTATAAAATATAATGATAAAATGAATATAAAATATATTATGTATTTAGTTTATTTTGAAGTAAAAATTTTAATGTATAATAATAATGTTATTAATTTAATAAATTAAGGATACATTAAATTAAAAAATATATCTTTAATAAAATATTAATTTATTTTTTTTACTAAAATTACTAACTGCATTGAGAATTAATTAATAGCAATTATTCATCACTTAAAGTTTTTATTCAAAATTTTTGATTTATTATTTTCAAAAAATATTTTTTTTTTGAAAAATCAGTCAAAAACATAAAATCTAAGTAATAATTAATTAATTAAACATAATAATAATATTAACAATAATAATAATGCAACATTGTACAAATACATAAAATTAATTTTTAATAGTGTTAGGTGGCATTATTGTCCAGATGCAGATTTAATTTTTATATAAGCACAGTTATAGTTTAGAATTCGCAAAACGAAAGATATTAATTAATTATAATTAAAAAGCAAGAAAAATATTATAAATTAACTAATAAATAAATAAACAACATATTTATCTTCAGAATCCTTATCATTTTTATACATCTCAATGAAGTTAATAACATTATAATAACCAAAAATTTAAAAAATATATTTGCATTTACCCTAAAATAACTATTATATAGTTCATGTAATAGTTTTTAAACAAGTAATTTATAAATTAGTTATATAAACAATTAATAATTAAAATTATTTTGAACAGTTATTAATAAATACGTTTAATAAAACAATTTAATTTTTGAGAATTTTTTTATTTAACAATTTAACTATGAATGTTTTCAGTCTTTCTAAGGTGATATTAATCAATTAAAGGTGTTCTCAAATCCAAAAGGGCAGCATTCTGACATAAGTTTGAATTAATTTTTGTTCGAAAATGCATGAAACTAGCTGGTGTTGTTGTTCAGAAACTAGGTCATCGAGCTGTTTTTTCCAGTTATTTGCAAACGCAATAGATCTTTCAGGAAATAGTGTCCAAAGTGGACGTTTTGAACCGAATTTCCGCGCGATAGTAGAATAACCACTCAGAAGTGGGTGAAAACGTGTTTGTCACGTGATCAAAATCGCTTATATCTCAATAGGTAATTTATTGATCAAAAAGTGGAAAACACAGTTCAATTCCAAATCGATTCCATGGCCAGGCTTTCCAGTTTTATATCTTTCTGTTAAAAAATGAATTTGTAAATGTGTCAAAACGTTTTGCACTTGTTGAGCAGAGCAGTTAAGAAAAGGCTTAAAGAAAAAGTAGCCAAATAGTATAATAAGATGAAGTATGATAAGGCGAAGATGTAGTTGATATTTTTCCTGGGATTACCTTTCAACCAATTAATCCTTATTACTGGAAAGCTGGAGAAATTCTTATCTATGTTCTTGTCACTGTTCGAGAGGAGATTTAAAAGTGGGCTCTATTTAAAAGCTTGTTCTGTCATCATTCAACACTTTTCTGGGAAACCAATCCTTTTTAACCCTTTAACGGTTTACTCACAATAGGAGGGGGAGATAGAACAATGCTAGGAAATAAGAAACATTGATTTCAACTTGAAGGAAAGATCGTCCTCTTGCATGTTGTCCCAGGAGTTTCTTTTTTAAGCCATTAAAGATGAAATGCCGCGTGGCCACAAAAAAGCGCCGGCTGACCAAAACAAAGAGAGCGTGAGAAGAATAATACTTCTATTTGGGGCTTTATTTAGCATAGTCAAATGGGGGAAGTCAGGCAATCTACACTTGACGTAGTACAGAAATATTTATGTATATATATATTCTTTTGAATAAAAAATATATCGATAAAAAAAACTTGTTTTCTAAATTGCCAAATTTCTTCATTGAAATATAATTATAAAATTTCACGTAAAAATGATTCACCATACATTACTATTTTGAGATTCTATGTTATTTTTTTATATTTATATTTATATTTTTTATTTGTAATTAAAATATGTACGCTGTTTTAATTTTAAGTATATAAGTCAAATAAATAATAAGGAAATATTTGAAATACAGAATTAATTTTAAATACAAAGAAAATATTTTATGATTATTAGAAATTTGAACCTTTGTGTCCCATTTTAACAGAAAAGTCATTTCTTTAATACTATTTATAGCGGTGTCAAATGACGCCTTTTTAAAATTTTTGATTTATGTTTATTTTGCTCGTAATTCTTGAATGTAATAAGTGTAAAAAAGTCTTAAATGTATTAAAAAGGATTTGTAATTGTTGCAACTTAAAAATTACGAATAAAAAACCTTAAATCGAAATCTTTTTAAAGGTGTCATTCGACACCGGTAGAAATAGCGTTGATATTATTGTTACATAAAAAAGATTAATGCAACCTTTTAAATAGTTTTTTTAAATAGTAAATTATAATAATTATTAAAATGAAATAAAAAGTTGTAGTCTGTTCCGATGCAAAATTTAAAAAATAATGTGTCTTTATCACAATTCCATGTTAAGAAACCCCTTTTAAAAAATATGTAAAATACAATATTCATCTAAAATTCGCGTGCCGTTAAAAATAGAATCAAATAAAGATTTGTAAAAATATTTGCAGATTGTTTTCTTTATTAATCACATAGTGGCCAAATTATATGCAATTGAATATGTGCACTGCATGGGCATTTGCATACGAAAATTAAAGCTCGACTTATAAATGTTTTTAAATTGTCTGGACTTTATATCTATGATAGGCTAAAATATGAGGAGCTTCTATAAAGAATCCACAGAACTCCTCCTTCCACCCACTCCTGAAAACGATTACTTCTACCATATGAAATTTGCATGGGGTGCTACAATTTGGATCCGAGTTATAAGTGTTTGCGGTTTTCGGGCCCTTATATTCGGGTTATACTAAAATTTCGAGGGTTCAGTTTAAAAATACGATAATGTCCCTCCTTTTATAAAGATTACGTTTATCATACAAAATATGAGTGTTTTGCGATAATTATAGATCGAGTTATAAATGTTTTAATTTATCAGGACCTTATACTTATGTTATACTGAAATATAGAAAATGCCAATTTCCCCCTCCCCTGCTTTTTAAAATGATTAGCATACGGAATTTGTGTGGGCTGTTACTAAAATTTAAAGACCTTCATTTAAAAAACTGTACAATGTCCCCTATAAAATTATGTCACCTATTTCAAGTGCACAAAATTTCAGCTTGCTGGAAAAGGGACCGAAATGGCTAGGGACCGAAATGTCTCGGGACCGAAGTTGCCAGGGACCGAAATGTCGTGTACCCCATTTTTTAGATTACAGTCGAACCCCGTTAATACGCGAATTAAGGGATCGATCAAAATTCGCGTATTAAACGGGTTCGCGTATTAAGCGAAGGTCGCAAATTTCCGTCCAGTGGTCCATCTAATAACGATCTATACGGATAAAACATATCTTTTTTGACAATTTTTAGCAATTTTAAGACATAAAATGAATATTTGTTTTAATCATTATGTGCTTATTAAGCAGGAACGTTTGAAAGCTGGAAATTCAAATAAGTGTTATTGTCTTAGGTAAAAATCCAAGAAATCTTTTCAAATTTAAATTTTTTGTGCATAAATAAATAACATAAAATGGAACAAAAAAAAAAAACCCACACAAATTTCTGCTAACCATGTTAACTAAAACTAATGTTAACAAAATTTAAATCCTTGTTAGCTATACAGAACAAATAGGGAACAGTGACGGTAATAATAAAGAATCAATATAAAAAACAAAAGTTAAAATTTTATAAAGTCAATAATGACATAAAAATTACATTTTAAGATAATTTTACAGACACTTAATATTCTTCAAAAAAGCCTCCTCCTGCATTAATACACCTTTGCCAATCACTCATTTATGCCCTCCTGGAAGTCTTCACCCGGGATGCTGTTCAGAACATGCGTTAGGTTTTACTGAAAATTCTCCAGATTGTCAAAATGCCTTTTAAGCTGGATTTTTACCAAGGGAACCGAAAAAAGTCCGGCTGTGACAGATCGGGGGTGTACAATAGTTGGGACAGCGTTTCGTCGCTGTGTTTTGCCAGGAATTGAGTACCTTTGAAGGAACCAGCTTGGCACAAATTGTCAGAATTTGAAGTTCTTGCATGACGATTTGATGCACAATGGATTTTGTAAGTCCCAACGTCTCCGTAATCATTCGGACACTCATCCAACGATCAGAGCTTAAAAGCGCTTTAAGGGGTCTCAGGACTCTTAAAACTGGAAAAAATGAAAAAAAAGAGAGCATTTTCAACATTTAATATTTTAAAATGTATTTGATTTTAAGACATAATTTTAATTGGAATGAAATATATATGTGTGTTCTTTCATTTCATGTATTTAAAAAATTGTAAGTGCAGAATTAGCATTTACAGGGGGCTCCAAATTGTTAGACATATGACGCGCAAAAAATCGGCATAACAGCTTTCGCGCACGATTACAAAATAAGTATTGCAACTAGAATGAAAATTTTGGTGCCTACTTATACTTCAGATTATAATAATGACCCTGAACCTAAATAAATTTGTATTTAAAGCTTTTTTTATAATTTTAATGCAAAGTTGTATTTAGCTAATGCAAAATTTAGAAAATTTCAACAGTATAATCGCCTAAAAAATATTGTTTTGAACAATAAAAAGGAAATTTTAGGTTCAGTTTATACAGACTAACATGAAACATATGTTTTGAAATTTTCATGAAAAAATATTCATAAGTTTTTGAGATATCGTGCGCGTTATACCCAAAAACGTCATTTGGAGAAAAATGGCTTCAAAGTTTCCGAAAAGACGCTTCAGCTATTGGGCGGCTGTAATTCTAAAAGCCATAACTTCTGTTTTAATGGGAATTTCAAGGAAACAATTATATTAAAAGTTCAGAAAAGATAGGAGTTTAACATGTAAAAAAATTAAAATTTCGAAAATTTTAAAGCTTTAAGAGTCCTGAGACCCCTTAATTTTAATCACATTGTCTGAAGTTTGAGAACTTGATGGACGCCTAGCGTGTTTTTCGTCATCGACGTCCTTTCTTCCGTCTTTCAAGCCTTTGTACCACCTAAACACTTTAGCATTGGACTCCTTCCCGCAGGCTTCTTATCACATGGCAAGCTTCTCAGTAGCAGATTTGTTTAGTGTTACACAAAACTTTATGGCGTATCGCTGCTCGAAACCGCGCTGAATTCTGAAAACCTAACGCCACTTACAAACACGTGTCTCCGTGAGCTGCAAAGGCTCAATGCCAACTGACTTCCGCTAGACTTTGTAGCTTACATTCCTGACCGCACGTACCGCCCGCAAACTATGCCCCTTTGGCCTTGTGCTTGGTTCAAAATATCCAGTCTCATTACTTCCTGGACAGACCCTGTATCAATTTTGGCCTGTTTGGTATGCGTTCGCGTTGTTTTCAGCCCTATTCAGGTGATGGTAAAGCTTGCTCATCGAGAGCCCTTCGTCCAGTGACGATGCATACAGTTTGAGAAAACTGAACGCATCCTTAGCTTTGGAGAATGGGGATGGGAGCCGGATGCGCAGCTTCATCTTTTTCCTCCTCATCCGGTTTATTAGTCGCAGTTACATCGGGATGATGTCATCCAGACTTTTCAGCTCGGAGGTGACTAGATCTTTGTCGGTATTAATGAGCGTGTCTAAATTGACAAAATCTCCCCGTGCAGTTTCTTGTGTGCCTAGCCAATCTTCTTCAACATTAGGGTGGAAGGTTGGCTCTTAATAAATTCTATCCTCGCTACTTCCGAAACCCTCCTTGCAAAAACAATTTGCTGTGACACTCTCCCTATGCTTCGGTAAGCACGTGCATAGAGTCGAGGACTTTAATAGGACGACACTCATAGCAAGAAAGGTTTTGTCGTGTTTCATTTGTTGAAGGTATCGTCGTACTAGACGAGTCTTGTAATCTACTTTGGCACTGTTAATTATTCCTTGGCCCCATTGGCTGAGTGAAACTGGTTAAATTTGGAGATAGAAATTCTACTTGAATATTCTTCATGCCTCCGTTAGCTTTTGGATGTGCAGGACAGTTGTCCATAAGCAATCAGGGATAGCGCGATTCTTTTCTCAAATACACCTGACAAAATTACGAACCCTTGTTGAAAAAGGTTGCCCGTCATCCACGTTCTGTGCTGACTTCCGTATGGGAAGGAAAGATTCTTGACATTTTTAAAGCATCGCGGGTCGCATGATTTTCCTATGACCAGTAGCTTTAACTTGTCTAATCCATCAGAGTTGGCACCGAGCAAAAGAGTAAGACGGTCATTAGTTTACACCCATGACATGTTTCTCCTTCCATAGCCATTGTTTTCTTGAGTGTCATCTTGTAAAAGAGCCCAAATTCGTCTACGTTGTAAATATCGCGGCTGTAGTTTTTTACAAGCTACGGAGCACATTTGTTTTCAAACAATCGATGTCCTCATTGTTTACAGCAGCTGACTCACCGCACACTTGCTTGAATTTTAATCCGTGGCGAGCTTTAAATGGATCCATCCATCCATCCATTTGACGCACTGAAATCTAGCCATCCCATTTTTGCAGTGACTTCAGAAGCTTTATCTTGGACTAGCAGACCGCATATTGGGATATTCGTAGGGCGTGCTTTAACAAACCACTCGTGGTTGTTTTCTTCATGCCCTCAAACTTGGTGGCTTTTCTTTTCTTTTTCTTTGTTCACCCAACAACAGCTTGGTTAACGATGGCATCCCTTTTCTTTAACAACGTTCTTAAAGTTGACTCCGATAAGACTTTTTCTTTGGCGAACGCAGACTTATTCGAGACATCCTGGGTATCGTACTGATTTATAATTTGTAACTTCCCAGTGATGGAGGAAGCCTTTGTTTTAATATGTTTTGCTTCTTCTGCCATGGTATAGACTAGATTATAATTTTAAAAGCACAGGTGGATATCGTAGACTAGATTCTAACGATAGTGACAAGCGACCCTCTTCCTTTTAAAAATATTACCATACTGACCAGGCAGCGAATGGGAAGCCTCACGTGCTTAAACTGCGATTGCAGAGCAGTCTATCGGTTCGCCACCGCTCTAAGTTAGGAGGGGGATCACATAGCTTCTCATTCGTTGTGGGAAAAGTTCGCTTTTTTTTCTTAAAGGAGGAGACCTCTTCAGGCTGTTTCTGGTCAGGGGAAAAACAGCATTTTTGCTTATTTTACAATGCGCTTGTTTGCAGTAAAATGTTCTCTTCTCTCTTCCTGGCCTGTTTGACTTTACGAAGTAATCGAGGCAGGGAAAGAATTCCCCTTTAACCGGGAGAGGTTGAAATGGAATTTTTTAGTAAAGCTATTCATGGTTGCATTAAATGACAGAAAAAAAGCTTTCATATTTTAAAGAATTATCGTATAAAATGCTTGGGAAAATATTCCCTCTAAAATCTCATCTGTTTCGAATCAATCTCATTCGCGTATTAAACGTAGGTTTTTCTTGCCAGGGACTGATAAAATTTCGCGTATTAAACGGGTTCGTGTATTAACAGTTCGCGTATTAAGCAGGGTTTTTTATGTGCATAAAATAGGCGTAATTCAAGGGACCGAAGAAAATTCGCGTATTAAGCGGTTTCGCGTATTAAGCAGGGCGCGTATTAACGGGGTTCGACTGTACTTGGTGTTGTTTAGCTTATTACAGATATTTAAAATAATATTACGAATTTTAAAATTCTTTAACGATTATGGGTTAATTTTTCAAGGGAGGGGGTCATCTTAAAACTTTTTTTAAAAGTTAAAAAAAAATTGTTGTCTATTCTGAAAGAATAACATGTTTCCGAACTTTAAAAAAAAATTATGACGATAATCCCAACTAAAATCAGTCTTATGATAAAATATGTGGAG
Organism: Maratus speciosus; assembly: GCA_963932465.1. NCBI lineage: Eukaryota > Metazoa > Arthropoda > Arachnida > Araneae > Salticidae > Maratus > Maratus speciosus. The sequence goes on along the minus strand of OZ010799.1, from coordinate 52,284,151 downwards.
ACGATACCTATCCAAATTAAGGTAAATTTTAACTTTAAAGTCATTTTAATCAAATCAGATATTTTTAACATTCCACGCATCCTATTTCCAAAACTAAAAAACATAGAAACTTAATTAACATACATAAGATACAAATAAATGTAAATACATTGCTTAAAGGTGCGTCATATTTAATAAAATCCTTTAAAAACACATTAAAGTCATTTTAAAGTCAGTGAGAATGATGAGGGCCGAGTAAGTGTCGGTTGAAAACGTTTTGGTTTTAAAATGACTTTAATGTGTTTTTAAAGTATTTTATTAAATATGACGCACCTTTAAGCACTGTATTTGCATTTATTTGTATCTTATGTATGTTAATTAGTAATCAAGGTGAATTTTGCACTGAAATTGTAACTTTTTATAGAAACTTAAATTTGGGAATTATATTGTATGTTATATAGCTTTATAACATCTACCTATTTTTAAGTTAGTAGCTGTAGTAATATATTTATTTCTTTTTAAATTTTTTTGGAAATTTTATCACAGATTTTGCGTTTTATGGTTTAATTGCCTGAAAAAGATGTTTTTATCTGTAAACTTGATTATTATTTAAGGTTCACGATAAAGTACGATATAGTAAGAATATATAATTTGTAATATTATGTGGATATATCAAATATATTTTTCATAATCCTGCGTGCAACACATGTATGTCATTGAAAATCCTTAATCAGTATGTCTTAACTAAACTAAATTCTAATTATATATCATTTAAGGTCATATTTTATATAATATTTTTAACATTCCACGCATCCTATTTCCAAAACTAAAAAACATAGAAACTTAATTAACATACATAAGATACAAATAAATGTAAATACATTGCTTAAAGGTGCGTCGCATTTAATAAAATCCTTTAAAAACACATTAAAGTCATTTAAAAGGATGATAAATTTAAATTAATTTAAATATGACGCACGTATTATATTATGTTAATACGATATGTTAATACGATATTATGTTATAATATCGTATTTATCGTTTTTATATTTTTATTTATCGTTTTTATCGTACATAATATACGATATTATGTACGATATTATGTTAATACGATATTATATGGATATATTTTCATTAAAGGAATACGTAAACAAAGGTTTGTAAAATTTATTCTAAAAAAATTGTTTAATTTGAAGAAATATTTATAGCTCGAAAATTCTTTTTAATATTGTCTTAAAATAAAGCAATATCGAGCTGCTGTAGGTGATTTTCCCCCTTAGACTGTGAGAACGTTTTCATCAATTAATTATAAAAGAAAGAATAATCTACGAACTACATCTTACCAATTCTACGATGAAACAAAGAAAAAATTACTATACTCAATTAAATTAAAAAAATCAAAAAACCCCACTGCGTAGAAAGCGAACTGGTTAATTATTCCTCATCAATGTGAAACTATTTTTTATATTACTTACCTATTTTTTTTTTATTTACTTGTATTGATGACTTTTAAGTTGCGTTTAATTGTTAGTTTCTACCTATAAACTCTGTTTTGATGAGGCCTATAGATGTCTATGATGGTTAGAGTTGCAGTAAAGCTAGAGATCTTACCTACACAACTTCCAGGTTGTGTAATATTTAAACGGAGCTTCTGACTGTAAAATAGTCAATGAAACATCGTCTTCATTTTGAAAGACATATCCAATGATATGCCACTCAATAGGGTGCGTAAACTTTATTCGTCTCTACCGTCATTTTGTATTTTACAGTCGCCATTTTGAATTTATAAAAACGAAACCTAGCCTATAACCATCGGACGGTTAAGACGAATCGATAGAGACCTCATTCATTAAAATCCATCTAGACGTTGAGATGTTTCGAGGGTATAAAGAAATCCACATACCCAGATACGCGTGAAACACAAAACCCTTCTTGGCAGTCGGGTTAAAAATTGTTCACTCTACAACACATGCAACACTCTACAACACACTCTCACTCTACACCTCTACAACTCACTCTACAACACAGGCTATCAAAGCCTGAGAGCTTATGTACCCGCAGTTTCTGTATGTATGTACGTACGTACGTAACGGGATAACTCTTGATAGAAATATACGATTTGTTTCAATTGTTTTCCTAAGTTCACTCTCATAAGGCGCTTCCCTGATTAGTTTTGGGGGTTCGTTGTTTAAGTGTAAAGGGGGGTACTGGGGGCACAACCCCCATTAACTTAAAAAAATGGGTTTTTCATGCAGAATTATCAGATTTGCTTCAATTTTGGCGTACCGGTTAATTCTGATAAGGCGCTTCCCTGCTTAAATTTGGAGGTTAATTGTTTAAGTATAAAGGGGGGATCGGGGGGTAATACACCCTTAATTTAGATAAATGTTAGGGGAAAATTAGATAAATAGTTTTCTTATTCGATTTGCTTCAAATTTGTTATGCCGGTGTATTATGATAAGGCGCTTCCCTGATTAGATTTGGATGTTCATTGGTTAAGTAAAAGGGGGGGAAAGGTGGCTAATACTCTCCTTAATTTAGATAAATAGGTTTTTCAATCCGATTTGCTTCAAATTTGGTATACCGGTGTATTCTGTTAAGGCGCTTCCCTGATGAGATTTGGAGGCTTAAGATGTAGAAAGATGTGAAACAGGAGGGGGGCTCCCCCCTGTTAATTTACTTTTCGATAGGCATTCTTTGAAGTAAGAGTATAATATACTGGGCACTTTTCTTTTTTTATTTATATATTTTTTTAAATAGTTCAAAATAGGATCCTCAAACGTTCACTCTTGAAGGCCACATTTGTAATTTTTTCAAGTGTCGCGGGTCAATTATAATTCAGTTAAAGAGCACAGGCAAGAAAAATAAACACACCAAGGTTTCGAGGGCAGAGTCGAGTTGTGTATGAGCGATGCGGAACTATAGAAATCTCATTGGCTTCTTGATTCATAAAGAAGCATTTTATAGAATTCTTTTCTGCATGCAAAATTTAATTTTAACGCTAGAAATGCTATATTTTTACTTCATTTGTTAGTAATTGTAGTAATATTATAGAGTTAATCTGTCAGTTGCTACTAAAAAAACAAAAGTTGCTAGAGCAGTCGTGCTAGTATAGTGCCATAAGGGCAGGGACGTAGATGCAGATATTTTTTCGGGGTGGGGGGGGGGATTCAAAATTTTCGCAACTTATCATTCAAAAATTTCCCAACCTGAAACAAATTACTCTATTTTCCAACTGAAATGATATACGCAATGTATGTATAATGATAATGTAAAAAAAAAATTCCTTTCTAAGGAAAAATCCTGAAACTATAAACATAAAAATTTTAATTACTGGTTCATTTAATGAAAGATTAAATACACCTCTTTCATTTAAATAATAAAAATAAAAACTGAATTAATTTCTGTTTTCTTATCTTGGAATCATTCAGCATGAAAATAAAAATCAAAAGCTAAGATATGTAACTGCTAAATGAATAGTTTAGGAAGCAATTTCAATCAGTACAATAAAGGTAAAATTTAAAACTAGAAAAATTGCATATATTTAGAGAACACTATATAAATATATGAAATAAAGTAAAGCAAAATGTAACACAGTGAAACTAATGCTAGTGAACTTATATTTTGCCTTTTTTTCTCTAACTTTCTTCTGGTCTTCAAAGAAACCCACCTAATGATAACATCGTCCAGTTTAATAAAATTCCTATTTTTCTTTTACATATTAAAAGCATTAGGCTTTGAGGTCTGTCATCGCTCATAATAAATTGTAATACATTTTTTTAATAATTTTTATCGACTAAAGGTTGTTTTATTAGATGCAACACTATTAGCTGTTGTTTTAAACAAGAAAAAGTATTTCAAAAATCTAGAATTTCCCAAGTTCCCATATATTGGAGGGGAAGGTTCCCCCCCCCCATAAACCCCCATCGCGACGCCTCACATAAGGGTACACGAGAAAGCATACATAAATACTACCGGAGCTGTTAGCATAAAGTGGCACTGTATCTCTTTCATAAAGTTCCAGCGTTTTGCATAACGAAAGGAGCGAGTTCTCTTCACCGGCATCTGAGTAGAAGCGGAGAAAAAATACAGAGTAGGCTAATGCCATGCGAACTTGTCATGTCTGTCACATGCTACGATTTTTGGCTACTAGTACTTTAGAACGGGAAAATGTGACTTATTTTATCAGAGATATCTCATCAATTGAATGAGGCGAAGCCAACTTTTCGAAAATAACGGTGGCGAACAAGCATAGCGATTTTCAGCTGTGTGACAGACATGACAAGTTCGCATGGAATTAGCCGGTACAGAGTGGCTTTTTCCCCTTTTTTGGATCATTTTCTATCTAAAGAGAAATAATTGCCATGGCCACCAAATTTTAAGCTTTTTTTAAAGTTGAAAAAACATTTTGAATGAAAAATTCACTTAATAAATGATATCAAAGAAATCACACACAGAAAGCAGTAATACTTTATTAAATAAATTTTCTAGTTCATAGCAAATTTATTTAATGGAGAAAAAAGAATAAAAGTTGACACTTAAGCATTTGACTTTATAAGAGACTACGAAACATTTTTCATGCGCTGAAAACGTTTTCTCTTTATATATAAAAAAAAAAAAAAAACACGGTGGAGAAGGGTTAAAGTTTCCTAAATTAAAAGTAGGAAGTTTTTGTTAGTATGGAGACAAAAATTCTGAACAATAGAAAAAAAAAACAATAACCATAAAATTGTCTTCTAGTTGTATTTGTTATGCTAAAAGAAAACTGTAATTTACTTTGTTTGAAAAAAAAAACAATAGAAAAAAAGGAAAACACAAATAACTGAAGGGTAGAAACTAGCAAAATGTGAACTTAAGCAATTTTTACTAGTAACATACTAATAGTATACAAACTACTTGTTGATGGCAATAAAATATTAAAAAAATAGTGTAAAACAAAATATATAACAGGGGAAAAAATTAAAACATTTTACAAAATAATAATTAAAATAAACAGTAGTGAATAAAGCACCAATAAATGAAGCATTAAAGCAGCATTATTTTGTACGTAAGTTTTAAAATAAAATTTCTTTAAATTACATGAATATTCTTATTAAAAGTAACATTTATATTTACGTTTACAGAAGATTACACAATCAAAGATATGACTTTTTTCTTAATAGTTTTATGTATTTATGCAATCAATACAGAGATGAGAATAGACAAGCTGCAAAAAATAGAAACATTTTTTGTCCCCCACCTTCATTAAATGACGAAATTTTTGCTTTTTTATAACCATCTGTTTTGAAGAGTTCAAAAATAAAGGAATGAAACAAATCCATAATACACAGTTTTCAATAAGAATTCAAGTCACTTATACAAAATACAACTATTACACCACAATACACACACATATATATATATATATATATATATATATATATACAGTGCGTTAAGAAATTATAAGACCACTTTGATTTTGAAAATTATGAAGTAAATAAAGGTTATAATTATAATTTAAACACATGAGATATCAAAATACAACATATTTATTAAAGGGTCATTCCGTGTCAAATCAACACAAAATTGACAAATTTGTATCTCACAATCTCAGAATTTGATGAAATTTGGTAAGAAGTTTGTTTATGTAGACTAAGAAAACACCAAATATTATTTAAATATATCAACCCAATCCGGAATTACAACCTTGTAAAGTTGACAAAAATCGGTGAAAAATGCTCATACAGCACATTTTGAAATTAAAGTTGTACCTTCCCTAATTAAGATACAGAGCAGGGAAAGGTGTCATTTGAAAGCATTTTTCATGACCTTTCAAATGACATATAACATTATACAGGTTAAGTAGGAAAAATATTTGAAAATCAAATTCAAAATTTTAAATTTGAATATTTCAAAAAGCGCACTTTCGAAAATTTTCTAAACAATTTAATAAAGAGTTCAGATTGTTTTAACAAGTACAGTAAGCATGAAAGTAGGACAGCAATGGGTTCCTAGATTTTTAACACATCAAAAACATGAATTTATTACAAATTTCCCTCATTGCTGGACACGTTACAAAGAATAGTTTAGTTACGCTTTTATAAACTTACTATTTTCCACAGATTGTTAAACATAGTAATAAATAAATAAAAACTGATATTTTAAAGTTGTCTAAACTTACATGACTTAATTCAGCATTTGAATCTTTAATTTAAACACAATTCCAAATCTCTTTGTTTGGAAAAAAAAAAAAAAAGTGTTTAAAAAAATTTCAGTCAGTAATAAATCTGGAATGCCTGGTTTGTTTTAATCTCATCAGATTCTGAAATTCGATATACTCTTCTTGTTGGTGTAACTGGATTCACTTTGCTAAGCACACCATTAATAGACAACCACAAGGTATCAGATTTTATGATAGGCGTAGGGTGGAGATAGGCCAGCTGGATGGAGAAATGTAGCTTTAACTTCATCCTCTTCTTCATTTTAAGATAAAATATATGCTAATCACTATTTTTCATCATAAACAACAGTGATATACCTACTTATGTTAGTCAGTTGCAGCTTTTCTGGAGTTCTTCTTACCACTTTAATGCTGGATTCAATTGCATTAGACAAGATTTTAACAGATATTTTTAATGTGTTTGAGGCCATAGGTATGAAAGAATGCAATTTTTGTGTACCTTTGATTGTAAGAGATTGACTGGTGCGCTCTTCTAGTAACTTGTCTGTTTCAATGTATTCTTCTTGTGTTGAATATTAAAAAAAGATTGATTGAATATTTTGAACTGTCCATTCAAACATTCATGAGGTGTAAGTATTTGATTGTCATATGGCCTCTGCAAACTAGTTTTTGTTGCCAGACTCTTTACTGCACCTCCAACACTATTACAAGGTCCTTTTCCGTGTGATGTAGCAAAAAAGTGCCATTCAGCTTCAATCTCAAAGTCTTCTTTATGAAAGCACAGGTTTAAGAAGTTTTTCTTGTTTTTATATTGCGCTGAACTACCATCAGAGAAGTAACAAATCTTCTTAACTGTTTCAAACTTGTTTTTCAACAAGTTAATGAGTTTTTTCTGAAAACAATAAACTGCTGTAGCGTTATGTTTGAGGCAATCCGATATGATTACATAATTTACATGTTTAAGTTTTCCATCTTCTTTGTAATAAATAACAAATGGGTGGATTGTTGCATGATCATTTGCCCAATGGTAACATTGAGCCTCATCTTGAACCACAAAGCTATAATTCTCAGAAAAATCACATACAATACTGTATTCTCCTTCCATCAAATTTTCCTTGATTTTATTTAAAAAATCACTTGGTTGCTTTGCAACGAAATCATGGCGTTTTAATGCAATCAGCTTTTCGCAGAATATTTCATTGAATTCGTATGACCATTTTTGTAATGTTTCTAAGGAAGATCTGTCTACAGAAACCCATTGGCGAAATGTTACTTTTTCAATCATATTGTCATAAAATGCTTTTTCCAAAATAGCTTTAATTTTTTCTATTCCTGGGCAAGAAGTGCAGTTATTCATACACCAGTCAATAGAAGGAGGGTTGCATTGAATCTTTGACAAACAATGTTTGTATGTTAACAAATCTCCATTTGTTAAGGTGCCTAATTTAGCATTTTCTTGCATCAATTTTATGTTTTGGTGTATTGTGCAAACACATACGGAGTGTGTTCCACTGTGCCCTGCCAGAATGCAATGTTTTGGACGCAATTCAGAAAATTTTGAAAATCCTACTTTACAATTAGGAAATTTATTTTTGAAAGACGAATACACTTCTTTCAAGTTATCCAAGATATGTCTTTTGGATATCCCTGTCTTTTCCCCATTTTCTTCTTTAATAGTGATACAATCTTTTTTTCCCACAATTAATCGACTCACTTCATCATTCTCATAAAAAGAATGGACAGTTTGAACAATATCTTGTGAAAAACTTTTTCCTGGCTTTTGGTCAGGGCTTTCTATTATTCCTTTGTCTTTTAGTAGTTTTTTGGCCTGGCGTACCATATAGTTTGGACCCTCATAATTTGTCGTACAGTCCAAGATTCAGGCAAGCATGTCAGTGGCATAACTCCCCCCCCCCCCCTGGAATCAGCATCAGAAAACTTTGTTTTTAGATTTGCCAAAACAGATTCTTCAAGTGCATTAGGTTCATTGGAATCCGAGAAAGTTTCTGCATTTACAAATAACTGGCGTTTCATTACACTCTCTATATTTTTTATCTTTTTCGTAGAATACTGCTTTGATTGAATTTTTTTACTATCAATAGGAGATTCTCCTAAACCTTGAAGAGATGTATTCAATATTTCAAGAACAACAGAAGATGGAGCTGTAAACACTGGATCATCTTCTTGTTCACTTACATTAGAATCGCTATCTTCTTGCTTGCTTTCCATTGCACTAACCTCTTTCCTACATTTATCACAAATTTTTGATAATTTTGAAGTATCAGGAAACATAACGCACATCCAATTAGTCACATTTCTTAATTTCTTCTTGTTTTCTACAGAATGCTGATGCTTTTTTAGTGGATTACAACACTGCAATGTTTTATAGCTTTCCTTATTCATTGCAAGCCACAGAGTACAACTTTGGAATAAGTATGTTATTCAATTCACTAAACAGTAATAAATAAAGAAAAATTAGAAAAATTTAAACATATACTTATTTGACTAACACAACACTTCTTTTAAACTTTAATGTTAAAATGATCTGTCAATTACTGCATTATTGACAAAATATTTTATATAAAGCACATCTAACTACCACTATAACAGTTGTAAAACTGAGTTTGAGACTGATAGTTTGGCTACAACCCAATGGGTGCAGGTGCACAGGCCCTTCTTGTCATAACATGAAAATTTCGCAACAGAATTGAAAACAGAAGTTGTTTCGCAATAGATTTCAATTATTAGATTTAAAAAATAAGTGAAACTTTTTTACATTTTATAATCTTGATAACTTTTAAACTATATCTATATTTAATTCTTGATCCACCCATGCAATATATTTAATACAACATTTTTTTAAAATTATTATTAAAAAAGGGCCTAAAAACTTTCTTTTTAAACGTAACAGTTTTTTGTTCATACATTAAACCCATTTAAAGGCTGAACTGTTAATGGTAACCAATTTGTCCTAAAAAATGACAAATTTTGTATAATTATAGCAACTACTTATTGTAGCCAGACCTACAACAGAGGAAATTTTCAATGAATGCGTGTTTTTGAAATGCTAAAAAGCTATGAATCCATTGTTGTCCCACTTTCATACTTACTATACTAGTTAAAAACCGTCTGAACTCTTTTTAAAAATTTTTTGAAAATATCCGAAAGTGCGCTTTTGAAATATTCAAATTTAAAATTTTGAATTTGATTTTCAAAATATTTTTCCTACTTAACCTCTATAATGTTACATATCATTTGAAAGGTCATGAAAAATGCTTTCAAATAACACCTTTCCCAGCTCTGTATCTTAATTATGGAAGTTACAACTTGAATTTCAAAATGTGCAGTATGAGCATTTTTCACCGATTTTTGGCAACTTTAAGAGATTGTAATTCCCAAACTTGGTTAATATATTTCAATAATACTGGGTATTTTTCTTAGTCTATATGTAAGCAAACTCCCCCACCAATTTTTATTAAATTCTGAGATGGTGAGGTAAAAACCCTGTGTTGATTTGACATGGAATGAATTTCAAATTAGTTTGTAATAATTTTGAATGCAATAAATAAGTATGTTAACAAAAAAATTAAGCAAGGATTGAAAAATACACTGTTAACAAATTATGAGACCACTTGTTTAAAAAATAATATAATATGTAAATTAATACGATATTGGTCCTCCATTTTTCCTTATAGCCTCAAACACTCTGTTTTTCAAAGGAGTGACCAGGTGATTAAGTACAGATTCAGAAATATTGTGCCGTTCTTTTACAATGGCTACTTCTAGTTCATTGGCAGATAAAAACTGTTCATTATTAGCACAAACTTTGCAACTTAATACGCCCCAAAGATTTTCTATACGGTTCAAGTCTGGACTTCCACATGGCCATGACAAAACATAAATTTTTGTCTTTTTTAAACCATCGCTGGGTGGATTTAGACACATGGCAAGAAGCATTGTCCTCCTGAAAAATCCAGTTAGCATCACCTAAAAAAGGTCCAAATGGTATCAAACGATCATATAACATAGCCTGATATTGCGCAGAGTTCATACGTCCCGAAATTCACCATTAAATCGCATAATCCATCATGACTAAAAGCTCCCCAAACCATTACTGATCCTCCTCCTTTTTGTCGACTGAAGCAATGTTTCGGTTTCTTCCTCAAAGCATGTTAATAGTGTTTATAAACATCCGGACCGTCAAGATTAATTTTTTTTCATATGAAAATATCACTTATTTCCTTTTCTTGTCCCTTGACATGACATTTTTTATCCCATTTCAGTCTTTCTTCTTTATGATGTTTCATTAACCTCAGTTTTTTTCAACAGTTTCATACATTTTGCATTACTATTTGATTTCAGACTCTTCCAAACTGTTACATGTGAGGTTCTTTTGCTGAAACGGTTCGAATTTTCCCAAGTTGAAAGACCTTTTTGAGTTGATAATGGAAATATTTATCGATCATCCCGTGCTGTCAAAATCTTTTTCTTCCAGTTCGTTTAATTTTATTTGAATCCCTTTTCTATTTCATTGTGAATGGCAATTTTAGAACGTTTCATTAATTGAGCTATATCTCGTTCAGATTTACCAGCACCCTTATAAAACCAAATTTTTCTTATTTCGGGCGCAGACAACTCTTTACCCCAAGGCGTCTTCAAATATATCATAAATAACACTAAACATGCACCTTCGTTTCTCGGAAATACTTTCACGATATACAAATGTGTACGTTTTATAATGATTCTGATTTGACTATAATATGCTAATTTCCTCAGGTGGTCTTATAATTTCTCAACAGTCACCTTATTTACGTTTAAAAAAAATTAAAAGATTTTAATAAAATGTAACTTAAATTTTAATGTAGCACTTTTAACAGAAAACGTTCTAAGATCAATTTTAAGTACACACGCTAAAAAATTGCATATTGTGTCTTCTTCTTCGGAAGTGCACCAATTCGTTAGTCGTCTAATAATTTCTTAACGCACTGTATATATTTCATGTATGCTTCACAATATTCTACCTAAAATTTATTTAAACTTTTGAGGTGTACATGATCTGTAAATATTTAGGATTTGAATGACTTTTATGCAAATGATCATTGATCGTTAGGTAAAATTGTTTGGCGGCAAATTTTGTACCTAAATTTGGAAAACCATGAAACAATACATTGTGAATACTTTAAACAATTTTAGTACAGTAAAACCTCCATAACGGACACTCCCGAATAGCGGACTCCTCTATTCAACGGACAATTTTTCAATCCCCACTCCCAAAACCTAAATTTTTGTATGTTTAACCTCTAAATAACGGACATTCCGAATAGCGAACAGTAATTTTGACGATAAAGGATGCAAAATTATTTTTTAACGAGAAAAAAAGTAAAAAGCTTTTAAATTTATCAGGGCAATGTGTCACAAAACGGTCAAAAGTTGCAATTTCCTAAAAGGAACTCTATAATGTCCCCCCCCCCCCGGATCCACAGAAATCCCTCCCGGAGAAAAATATCTGAATTCAACACTGCCTACATCCGAGAAAGAAAAAAGTGAAGAAACTGACATTAATATTGATGATGAATTAGTTACCTACTGAATAAAAATCAGTTGATGTACGCGATTATATTCCTTCAGAACTTTCTACAACAGCTGACTCTATTAGTGATGATAAAACAGGTACTGCAACTGAAGATGCTTCCTGCAAAATCCAGAATTTCCAAGGAGCGGCAAAATACAATGAGCAGTTACACAGATTTTTTATTAAAAAAAAGATGATTCAGAAGGATTAAAACTATTGTCAGGTTTAAAACTTCGCATTGAAAAACAAATTACATGTAATCGCAAGGAAAAGCAAACTTTTCTAACAGATTTTTTTCGTAAGAATGTAGTGGATAAAGGTATGCACAAATTAATTTCAGTTTTATTGTTTAAAAAATAATTTTAAGCTCTGATTAATCATATAATAGAGATTTTAGGATATATATAAAACTCAATTAATAAAACATTAAGCTTTTCTTAGCAATTTTCAAATCTGAGAGGTTTTCCCAATAGCGGACAGTTTCCGAGCTCCCGAGATGTCCGTTATTTAGAGGTTTTACTGTATTAACAAAATAAATATTGCTTGAAACGATTTCTTTTATTTTCCTCCCTGAAATAGAATAATTAAATATCAAGGTAAAAATCTTACATAGGGGTGAGGTACAGATGAAAAAAAAAGAAATACAACGTATTTTTTTCACTTTTTTGAAATGCTTTAAAATAATCATTTGAAACTCATAAAAAAGTATTGTATTTTAAATTAAATAACCAATTGCAAAAATAAAAACAAGACGGGTTAATTGAAAAAATATATATAACAGAGCATAAAGATCATATACAAATCTAGAATATTAATCTGAAATAATAAAGAATTCTAAACGCTAGAAAGTAGTAAAAAGTTCTATTGTTTGATGCATCAGGAAAGTATACCAGTCTGCCTTTTAGGTGAGGACCGGCAGGGAATAGCCATCAAATAAATTAAACTAATATTCTTGGATTTCACCTGATTTTCAGCTCTAATAAAAACTATAAAAACAAAGTTTTTATAATACGAAAAAGGTTTTATTAAATAAGTATGACCATAATACTTTTTCTGAAACCACATGCAAGAAAATATACATTTCAAACCAAAAAAGCAGCTCGCTCTAATGCAGCTATATACTCAACTTTCGAGCTGTATGTGGTCCATCGGCCGTTTAAGTTCAGCGCAAAATATAATCATAGATATAAAATTTTGAAATGTGCAAGAATAACCCTAATTGTCAAATAAACTCTTAGAAACATTTTTAATGTTTAGTTTTTATATTATGCGATTTGCCAAGTTTCTTAATGCCCCACCAGTGGCTGAGAGGCTCTGCTCTCGAAGCTGGTAGACGGAAGGTGCTGGGTTCGAACACAATCGCGCCCGTCGGCCTAACCGTTTCGGAGTTTTCTTCGAAACCTTGGATTTTGCAAGCGTAAATACGGGTTAGGTTCCCTTAGGAAGACCCACACGGAGGGCACTCCTCCTAGGGCCTTATATCTTTCGAGTAGATAATCGGCCGTCAAAAATCAACCTAATCCAACCCAAGTTTTTTAATTTGGACAGAAGGCTGTTGATTGTCTTTGCTTTTTGAAAAATTTGATTTTTTTAAAACTTTTCTTGGTTTTCTAATTTATTTTTGAATGTTTTTGAAATTTTATTCCCAAGTATGCTGCCGTTGAAAGATACAAGTTGCAAGCCAGACATTACTTTTCTTGTGTGACTGCAGTGGTATTTTACTGTGATAAACTTTATTAAAATAGAAAATATATTTCAAATTTTATGAGCATTAATAAAAGAATGTTTCAAACTTTCAACCTTCAAAATTCTACTAGCAAAATCTAGTATAAAAATCATATTAGAATTTTCCATTATATTGAATAATTTTATCTTAAAAGCTTTTAAACTGTTCATGTTTCATTTGAATATAATCATTACATATTTTCTTAGTAGTAGTAATTTGCATATATTAATTAGTTTTTAAAGATCGTCACCATAGTTTTTTAGGGAAGAAGAAAAATTTCCAAATTAAATTAAAACATCCTAAATGTAATTTGCTTAGTGAAGTATTATTTAAACACTTAGTTCAATTTGCGTTATAGTAGTATAAATCTTTTTAAATCTTGAACATTAATGGAACATTATTTAAAGTCAATTAAATTTGCATTGTACATTTTTATATTTGAAAAGATAAACAGTTTTACATTGGAGAACAGTCCAATTTCTTAAAAAAAATTTACTGATTTGTGTGTTTACTGAGTCGCATTATAAATTGCAACTTATACTTGTTTATTTTATAACTAAGACTTACTGTGTTACTTTTGTCATCTTACTTTTTAAAACACAAGGCTCAAAATCCTGCAAAATGGATGTTGTTAAGAAACTATTGTACATTTAAATAGGATGCCTGGTTACTTTAAATTTTTAATTGTTGTGTGCCAGCAGAAATGAATTAAAGAAGTAAATTATGCAAACTCTGAATCATACGCAAGGGTAGTGCAATTAGTCAGCCTACACAGCTACAATACCAGGTATGTGCTTCATTGCTATGATTAGTTTTGTCCAACTGATATACTATCAACCAGTAGAAAAAGAAGATTTATTTCTCCAAGTAGCAAAAGAGAAAAAAAATTTTAATGTACTTTATGAACTATCATAAACAGAAAGATAATGATGATATTTATTTATATTTCTAAAACTAGTTTTCTTAATAATCTGGAACAGATATGGATGACATGTCAGTGGTTTAAAAGTAGGTTTAGCAATGTCGCACAGTCTGCTGTAAAGCAAAATAAATACTATCCTGATAAGTCATTCTATTCAATGTGCTACATTTTACTAATATCCATAATCAGGATACCATTAATTTCATTTTGCAAATTAAACAAAACAAATGAGTTCAAACAAATTATTTTCTTGTTTGGACTATTAAAAAATAGCAGAATTATTTGGTTCAACGGAAACGTAATTAAACAAAGAACTGAAGAGAGGCAAATGAGATGAGTATGCGTGACAATGAAAAAAATCTGTGTGTAATAAAATAGGAGAATGACAAGTGTGTTACTTTTCTACCTACATGTGTAGGAAGTGAACGAAATGCATCAGGCTTTGGGAGATGTAGAAATTAAAAGAAAAACCTCAGTCTGATGTAGTTCTTATGTATAATAATTTTACGGGTAGTACAGAATTTTGACATCAGCAATTAGCTTATTACTTGTCCTTCAGTGACAATCAAAATTGGATTGTTCACACGTTTACACATTTTGTCGATGCTGCAATTTTAAATGACGGAAGAGAGAGACAGAAGATCTTGCACTCACGATGAGGTGTGTCATTGGTCCAGCATTCTTTTAAACGATGAATGGTACCTATACCTATTTGAGATAAGCAAGAAAAATAATTTTAAAAAAGTTTCAAATTTTATCAATACTTAAATATTTTCACCGCCACCTCTTGGACTTGGGGAGTTCAACTTTGAAAGAATGCTTATATGAAACTTAGATGGTGACAAGTACTAAGAGTATTTTAAGAACAAAAGACTTGGCTTTCTTTTGCGAATTTTAAAGTAGACCAGAGCATAAATGCTATATCAATATGTCATCATCATGAATATCTAGCTACACAAAATAAATACGTAATTATATTTTTAAATTAAAATACTGCATTACAGACTTTGCAAAGGAAAAATTTCTTTTAATACGACTATACATATTTAAATTTTCAGTTACAAAAGCTGAAACACACCCTAAGATTTTCTTCAGACATAAAAAAGATAGACAAAATGAGCTGTATGTGAAATATGTTAAATAAATCTCACACTTTGAAATGGATACGATAATGCCTATTTAAATTACTTTGATAAGAAAAAACTTTGCTACACACCTCACAAGAGAAAGGTTTCTCTTTAGTATGTACACGCTGGTGAACCTTTAAAGCAGATTTTCCAGAAAATCCTTTGTTACATACCTCACAAGAGAAAGGCTTCTCTCTAGTATGAACGCGCAGGTGGACATTTAAATGAGCATTCTGAGAAAATCTTTTGTTACACATTTCACAAGAGAAAGATTTTTCTTGTGTATGAACGCGCTGGTGAATATTTAAAGTAGATTTAAAATAAAATCTTTTGTTACACACCTCACAGGAGAAAGGTTTCTTGTTGGTATGAAGGAACAGGTGGATATTTAGATTAGATTGCTGAGAAAATCCTTTGTTACACACCACACATGTAAAAGGCTTCTCTTTAGTATGAACGCGCAGATGAACATTCAAATAAGATTTTCGAGAAAACTCTTTGTTACACACCTCACAAGAAAATGGTTTTTCTTTAGTATGAACACGCAGGTGATCATTTAAATGACATTTCTGAGAAAAACTTTTGTTACAAACCTCACAAGAGAAAGGTTTCTCGTTTGTATGAACACGCAGATGGAGAATTAAGGCAGATTTATAAGAAAACGTTTTGTTGCACACATCACAAGCGAATTGTTTCTCTTTTGTATGGATTTGCACATCATTAATTAAATTAGTTTTATGAGAATATTCTTTACTACCCATCTCACAAATGAAAGGATTATCATTAGCATGAAGCCGATACTGCCTATATAAATTATACTTTCAAGAGAACCCCTTGCTAAGCACCTCAGAAGAATAAGAATTATCTTTATTAAAACACAGATGGACATTTAAGTAACATTTCGAGAAACCGTTTGTTACAAATGTCACAAGAGAAATGTGATGAAAGGAGATTCTGTTTAAAGCGAATTTGTATGAAAGTGTATTATTACACATCACAAGAGTTGTATGTTTTCCTTTACCACCAGTGTGATAGTGCATACTAAAACTAAATTACTCTACAAATGCTTTAATTGAAATTTCTCCAATTATGTTGTTGATTCAAAGTCAAAATTAATTTTTAAAGATATTCCATATTATATCATATAGTTAGAAGAACTTATTAATCAGTATAAAAACAAGTTACCTTCTTTTTGCTATGAAATGAGAAGTCTAAGTTATGTATAAAAGATGTTTTTAAAATCTAAATCGATAAATAAGCAGTAATTGTATTGTGTAGTTCTTGTAAAAAATATACACAAATATGCATTTACTTTTCTTTTCAACAGAACAGACATACATTTAATGGCAAGAGTCATTTACTGTAGTGTATTTATATTAGACATTACAATGAGGATTTGCCATAAGAACTTTTCTTTAGAGAAAATTAAAGTTATCAAATAAAGTTTAAAATATCAAAAATTAAGTAGTATGATAAAAGTTTTTAAATTTTTTGTTGGTGCTTAAAGAAGGGATAGTTAAGATAAAACATGCTGAATATGTATATCAAGCACGTCCTTTTCTCAGTAGTATTTTTTAAATTTCTACAACTTGCTATCTTAAATAATTGTCTAAATTTTAATCTGTAATTCGCATATGCAGATGGGAGAAAATCATGTTATTCTGCACTAGTACAGAAATAAAGATCCTTACTGAACAAGTTTATGAGAACATTCATCAAACAGAAAAAAATATATAGACATGGAAGACGATTTATTTTCATAAATCCTTTCACTGTATGTCCAGAATCGTTTTCACAAACATCTACACCTGAAATGGAAATGAAAGTGTATGCATACCACATAACTGTTTATGAATTTTCAAAAGTTTATTAGAAAATGCTATTACAATGTCATTAATAAAATAAAAATATTATTAAATACCTAGCAAACTTTTGGTACATTTTACTTAATTTCTACAATTAGCACAACTATAATCACATAAAAAGCATTGTCACAAAGCAGCTAGGGGAGCGTTAAATTATGATTATCTTTATTTATTACAGATAGTTTTACATTTTGATAAAAACAAATTAGAAATATGTAGAGTGCATGAGTTATTTTGCGAGTATTAATATTCAAACCTAATTATTGGATTTTTCGAAGATAAAATATTCTAACTATATAGATATTAGATTATCTGGAATGACACTGACATTGTTATCTATTAAAAATTAGATCTACTAAAATGTAAATTAGTTTGTATGATTTTTATTACATACGTTTATTTAAAAAATAAAGTAAAATTTTTGCCGATTTATATAAAGTTAGGTTTGTTGAGATTTAGAAGTCCACCCAAGATTGAAGAGTTTTGTAAATAATGTTTCAAATTTTGAAAATGTGATTATTTTTAAAGACTATACGATTTTACTTTTTAAGCTGTTATTTAAAAAAAAAAAGGTGCAGTATATCAGAAAATGTCTGTTTTTAGTAATTTTAGAAAAGAAATAAAAATCTGAACATAGTTTGTCATTCCAGCAGCTTTGTAAAAATATTTTGTGATTGAAGTTGTGCTAATAACTGGATTATAGTAATCCCATAATTGTGGGCGAGGACAAGAAAATAAGAGGCAAACGTGTAAGAACTTTTAAAATGTGATAGTTTAAAAGACTTTACAAACTTCCCTTTTGAATTTTTAAACTTCTTTTAAAAAGGCACAATATAACAGAAATTTCCTAATTTAGTATTTTTTTATTTACATGTTTTTCTAAACAGGTTAGTACATATATGGTACATACATATACAGGGTGCAACATGTTATCTATCGCCGATCTTTAATTTCTCAACCGCTGGTCGTAGACATATAGTTCCAATTACAAAAACGTTTCAAATGAGGTAAATATTCATGTTGTGGCATTATTTAAAGTAAAAAATCAATTTTATAAAAATTACGAAAACTAACTTTTTATACGGTCCCCCAGTCCCTATGGTTATGCTTAGTAAAAGTTTACACAGATCATAACAGATATAACACAAAAGGTTTGATATCTGTACTACAAAAATTGACACAGTTATTAAATTTCAAAGTTTGAGATTTTTGCACATGATTTTGTCTTTCATTGGGGAATCAGTTAAAAGATGAATTAAAGTAATATGAGATCAAAATCAGGGTGCAATGACCTTTTTACGGCGAAACCACCTTTGGCCGGTATCACCAAATAGGGTTATTTCATCTAAAAATTTGAGCTAACTTTTATGGGTCGAACAACATTCAAACGTACCGACGATATCGACGTTCTAGACAAAATATAATGTTTTTGGTAATATCTGGTCATTGTGACGACAGACTGAGACCGATATATGGTTGAATTTTTATTGGACTAAGCAATAAAATGTTAATTTACATTAAACTAGTAAAAATTTGATGATATTTGGGTACAGTAAAAAAGAGGGACATTTAGCGTCCCGCAGGACAAGTCATAGGACCCCTGAAAATCGGGACAACTGGCAACAATAGTTATGTGTCTAATAAAGATAAGTTAAATGTTTGTATTATTTTATTTGGTTTTTTCCTTATTTGCCATTTTTAAAGATGTTATGCATTTATTAAATGTATTTTAAATTACCGCTTTGAACACAATGGGCTACAAGACACACAACCAGTTTTGGCAAACTTATCTTTTTTGGCATGGATAATACATAAGCACAAAAATTTACACATAAAAAATATAAAAATACTTTCCTTATAGCCAGACTCAAATCTCGCCAAAAGCAGATTTCTTTCATTCTGGCGATGACTCATAATGTCTTCCATCGTGAAAACAGTTGAAATGTCTAAATCAGACTGAAATATATATATGGCACTCAATTTTAACCCTTCCCGGAACAGAAAAATTCTGTTCGCAAAATTATGAAATGACTGACTGAGACCGGAATTCACAAACGACTTTTTAGAAATTAAAAACTCGTTACTTTAAACTTTCATTATAAAAGCAAAATTTTATTAGAATATTCTTTGTTCCGTTTGTTGCGCCGGAAAGGCTTAACTTGTTTCCTTTAAAATGTTTTCATAAAAAATAATACTATAAACAAAAATTATTTTATTTAATATCAGATCATCATTTCTAATTGATGCATGCTGAAATATTAGCCACTGTTTTTAGACTTCAATTGGGTACCAAATTGTTGTGATGTTAGATATATAAGTATTTATGAAAGGGATAAATAAAAAGATTTTAACAAAAATGCATTGAGAACCAAACGTCAATAATACTTTCTATTGTAAAATAAATAGTAATTTAATAAGATACCTATAATATTCATCAGAACAGTTATAGTAGAAAGTTTTAAAAACAATATCAAAACCATGGTTGTTGTCAGAAAAGCATGATACCGTTTTATAATATTAATAAATGGAGTTAATTCGAATTAAAATGAGTGAATAAATTCCGAGTTTAGGACAATATGATTTCTCGCAAATTATCATTCATTGCTGTAACCATTCCCAATCATAAGCATAAAACTACATATTCATATAGGCTAGTGTCAAATTCTAGCCATTATTGGTGACACTGCGACCAAACATAATAGTCGTTGAGCCAGAAACCAAAATTAGTGATTTTGGTTTCATCTCTGAGGACTTGATGATATATACTTTTTTGGATTCACAATGGTCCAAGGAGTTTATTTTATGATGATACTATGAAATTTGTGGTAGCTTATAGACGCCATATTGAAAAAAATGAGCGTCATCTATCGCATATAGATACATATGATTTTTTTACCAGTATCACATAATTAAATGGAGTTCAATGAAAAAATGGAAAGAACAAATATTGTTAAACATAAAACGTTATACAAATTATATATTTGTTAAGATTTTATTTTAATATGATGCTTATCTTTACATTTAACTTTATGTTTATTAACATTTTCGATGGGATAAACATCTTGTTTTGCATTTTAATGCATATTATTTTCATGTGGTAAGACACAGCAATTCAAGAAAAAAATTAATACTGGTGAAACTATTGTACTTAGTCTGTTAAGATTTAACCCCTTCGGGACCACGGGTGCATATATGCACCTTCGGAAACGTGATTACATCGCTTGCTTTTGATACCACTAAAAAAGAAAAGTAAAATTTTCCTTATTTAAGTAAGAATTTTCTTGATGGCTAAGCTAAATTTAATTGTTTGACAAAAAGTGGTGTCAACCGAATAAAATTCATGTAAAAGCCTCATCATCGGTTGACATCCCTGTGTCCAAATAACTTCCATCGTCATAGAACAGTTCAACATTCTGCATATGCTTATATATCTGAGGTTATTAAAAAGACACACATATGATGGCGATACACATGTTCTTGAACAAGAACATGCCATCAGTTCCAAAATAGCTTCAGGAGCAGGAAGACTGCCATTCACTGGACCTTTAGATAGCCTTTTTCTTCACTATTTGTTTCAATAATCCAACCATATTTATCTGGGGATGGAAGATCAGGATCAGCCTGTAGGCACTTCATCCAAACAAGACCGTGGTAATTAGCTCGCATTACCTATAGATAGAGTGTATTACTACATGGCAGAAGGCGATGCGACTGCTCGGACTCCTTTTTACGGAAAACATATATAGAATATAGCGCAATTCATTGATGTCTGAGTATTTGTGCTTTCCATAATAGAGATGACAAACTTACAACTCAAGCTGTTTATTTGTTTCCTCTACTATATCAGTGTCAGTATCAAGCGCCTTAAACGCATTTGAAAATTCAGTGTTCTGAATCATCATTTTCCCTTGCAAAAGCACTACTGTATCGCACCCGACAGGGAATGCATTTTAGGTAATGCATTACATACTGCTTTATCTAGAAGTCCACGCATCTCACTCAAGTTGTAGTACTTTACTTTACCCTGTCATTGGATGCACATTTTACAAATATTAACCCTTTCTAGTTTTTCAAATCATTTTCCAAAAAAAAAAAAAAAAACCAGTGTGATAACTGCTACATCAGTATCTATAGAGATAATAATATTTCTAAATCCAGAAGCTAAAGCATGGTGTGACCATGTCTTCGTGAACTTCTAGATTTGTCATTGCTCCAGTTGATTATATTACCGTGTCTAGATTTATCAATTCATTGGTAATCATGTTCTGTAAATATGAGATATCCCGTTCGTGTTTCTGGATCCTGCTCAAAGAGAGATCTGGATGTAGAACTAATTTTGGTTCTTTCACGAATCATGTGAAGAAATGCTGCCCTGATATCAAAAGTATCTCTCGACTATGGCAGATCTTTGACTGTACCTTTTGACCCCTGCATTTCTTTACTTATTTTCTCTTCAATCGCCAAATTCATTTAATAGCACGTAAAACCAAGAAAATCTTTCAATCACCCTGTTTATCGGCAGCCATTTTCCAATATGGCGTCCATTAGCTACTCTGTTTTTGAATGTATCACAGATAAATGTCATTCTGATGTTGTGGTGAATTCAAAAATGTGTGGTTTACCAAGTCCGTTGACATGAAACCACACAAGCACCTGGCTCAACGACGGCGGCCATTTTCCAATATGGCGTCCATAAGCTACCCTGGTTTTGAATATATCATGGATAAATGACATGTTGTTGTGGTGGTGAATTAAAAAATGTATGGTTTACCAAGTCCACTGACATGAAACCACTCGAACCCATGACTCAACGACGGCGGCCATTTTTCAATATGGCGCCCATAAGCTACCCTGGTTTCGAAAGTATCATGGATAAATGAGGTGCTGTGGTTGTCGTGAATCCAAAAATATATAGTTTACCAAGTCCGCTGACATGAAACCACTCGAGCCCCTGGCTCAACGACTATAAGTAGTCATAAAGGAAGCCAACTTGGCTAATGCTGACTAATTTGGTGAAATTCTCATTCAAATTCAGTATTGAAGAAACTTCTCTTATTGGGTTCTTCGCATAAAATTTGCAAAATTTTAAAACCAAGAAATAGGGATGCTACCTTTTCCTTGTGGTACAGGCCAGAAGGGCTTTCTGAAAGTACACTAGTGTACAAAACTTAAGCAACAATCAGAAAATGCTAATTTCTGAATATGTGAGAACTCAACAGAAAATTCTATGAACAGAAAGTGTAGAAAATAGGTAGTGGAGAGTGGGGATACTTGATCATAGGGGATACTTGAGCCACCCCTATTTTCTCAACAGTAGGTTAATTTTTCTTTCTAAAATTAACAACATGATAACATAGTTATAGTTCTGCACATGTAAAATAAAAATCACATATCTTGGAACCATTTTGAAAGTATAGTGATTAATAATTGCTTTTTCCCTATCTGAAGTAAATATTTAGGTGAGTGTTTTTTATATTGTTTTGTAATCAAAGTTTTGTTTTCAGCTGCAACAATACGGATAGATTTAATAAGTATAATTTCAGTTGTATTTTGAATCTAAAATAATTGAAACAGCTGCATGCATTACTACTTAGTAAAAGTCTGATAAACAAAAATGGTTGTAGTGGGGATACTTGAGTCACTGAGATTAGGGATACATGCAAAAAACAAAATACAAACAAAAAAATAAGTCTTTTTCATGTTCACAGATAGATTTGTATTTTTTTTTTTCTGTGTAAAATGGGGATTTTTTTTTCCTGGGTAAAATGAGGAAGAACTTATTTTATCTTTTTCATAAAAAAATAATCAATAAGGATTTAATTTGAAAACATATGTTTAAAATGTATATTTTGTTAATGAAAATATCCTTTTTTTCATTTTGACTAACAAAATAGTCTGTCTAGATAAATGTAGGCATAGTTTTCAATTTAATTTTTTGACTAATATTAAAATCACTTTTTTAAACTGATTTTACTGGTCATAATCTTTAATATTTTAACTAGTTAGGCCCAAAACATTAAAATATTTACTTTGTAAATGTAACATTTTAAGATTAAATATTGTATACTGAAATTGTAACCTCTGTTACTGTAACTTTTTTTTAAAACTTAACCAAAAACTGAGGATGTTGCTATCATTGATGAAACCCAAGTTGGAATGATCCTTTGACCACCAATTATCACTACAAAAAATGATCGTGTTACTAGTTTTGTTTTCACAACTGGTTTCGAAGGACTTAGTGTATCTTAATTTATCACTATGTAAAACATTTATAAAATAATAAAAAGAAAAATATTATTTTTATAGGTATTTTTTTTAGTATTGGCTCAAGTATCCCTTCACCATGGCTCAAGTATCCCCTCATGGGGATACTTGAGCCACAATGTAAAAGAAAAAGTAAAAACTTATTAAACAAAGAAAAATAGTTCAAAATTAACTGAAAATTGTTTTCAATTGAAGAAAAAATATCAACTTTTCAACTACAATATTTTATTTTGTTCTAAGAAAACATAAAAATTTAAAAAAAATTGAAATTAAAAAAGTGGCTCAAGTATCCCTATCTTCACCTACTACCATAAGAACACGTCCAGTCGATGTGACCTGTCCTTGAAGTCACAAGTGTCACAGTCACTACAATGAACTGAAATGTGATATCTTTCATACGTCTCATTCTTACTCTGATTTGGTCACTGCACTGAGATGACACTATGACTGCTGCTTTTTTGACGGGTCACCAGGTGACTTTTACAATGAAGTTACCTTGTGAATCTCATCATGATAGCTGTTTTTTGACGAATTCCCAAGTGACAGAAAATGAAATCATCTGGTGAATTTCCAAAAAGCAATGCAATAGTGACTTCACAGTAGTGTCTCGATCATTTGAAGGTCACCATGTGATTTCATTGTAACATTATTTGGTGACTCATCATAATGCAATGCTCACGATGACTTCAGAATTTAGTCTTCAAATGACAGTCACAAGAGAATCACAAGGTGACTTCATTGTAATATCACCTCGTGACTCATCACAAAGCAACAGTCACAGCGACTTTTCAATGGAGTCACTATATGGCAATCATCTGAGATTAATAAAGAAACGAATGAAAGATCCCATATTTTGTTTCACCTTAGTGACTTTGGCACTTATGACCATGTGTGACTTGATGGAGATGTCACATCGACTAGCTGCGATGTAGGGATAGTACTTATTTGAATTATATATTTTTTATTTGCGTAAATGCTTACATGCTTGAAAATTAGTATTTTATGATTGTTGCTTAAGTTTTGCACACCAGTGTAGTTTTGGACATTCTCTGAGTAGATGCTAAAATGAAAAGAAAACATTGGAAGCAGGGTTCGTAAATATCATGATATTTTCGAAAATATCAAAAATATCTGATATTTTGATATATATCCGATATTTTCGATATATATCCGATATTTTCAAAATAGTCAACTTACTGCTCATAATAAATTTTTTCAAGCATAATATAAATTAGCAGCTAAAACCATATTCCACTTAACATGAAAACTTAATCAAATAATGTTCAAAAACTGCATTTCTCTTTATTTTTCCCCACTAAGAACAAAATTTAAGATCAATTAATTGAAAACCGATACAATTTGCATTATACACTGGTATAAACTATAGGATTTGAATCAAGTTTCAAGAAAGTTTTATATGTTACAAAGCAAAATATTAAATCTAAAATAGTTTTTTTAAATGGAAGAACTTTGACAAAAATGTAAGCTTGTATTATTTTTTATTCTGTAAGCTGTTAAACAGTTTACACTCAACTAAACCAAATTCAAGAGACTCTTTTCCAATGAAGCTGTTAGCTGATTATCTAAATTAGACAGTTTATTTTTCAATGGCTATTCTGAATTAATTGCCTCACATAATTATTAGTTATACATTTAAAGATAAAAATTACAAACATAAAACTTGGAAAGATATTTTTCTTCTTTGTCTAAAAAAGTTACTGCCAGAAACAAAAGTTCTTTATCTATAGAATGACACAGTCAATAAGAGTTGAAAATTTCATTTACATTTGTTTTGATTGAAGAAAATATCAAAATTACCTTGCTCGATGATAGTTTGAAAATAAATATCAAATATACAAAATATCAAACATTTTGATATTTTCGAAATAAATATCAAGAATTTGAAAATATCGAAAATATCAAAAATCTTGATATTTTAAAAATAAATATCGGATATATATCAAGATATATATTATAATATATATCCATTGATATATATCAACGAACCCTGATTGGAAGTGTATGAAAGTGGGAGGGAGAGTGAGGAACTAAGAAATATAATCCTCTGACATTTTATCTACTTCCATTGTAACTTGTTTCTAAACTGCTGTGCAACAGCTATTAAATCAAGACATCAGCCTATGTTATGAGTATCTGAAAATCATGCATATATAGTTGTTTAAAGTGTCTTTGAAAAGTAGGGTTTATGACTTTTTTATTTTCTTTTTCTAAATAAAAAAAATTAGATTTTTTTTTTTTAAATTCCAAATATAATCTTAAAACTACTCATTTTAAAATAAAACAACATTCACTGAATCATAAAAATTAATAATTAGAAAATCTTATTTAAATTTATTTAAAAAAAATTAATCTAAAAGACAGGGATTTAATTTGAAAATGTGAATTATTTTTTATTTTCGAAAACATGAAATAAATAAAACAAATTGTCTTTTTTTATATGAGCACTTATTTACATTAACTGCAATTTAACAAGTATCCTGTACTATATCAAATATCCTATACAGTATTCTCCCTCCAATCTGCAACCCTAAAATCCACACATCATCACAGGTGTAAACAAAGAAACTTTCAGTTCAGATGTAGGGGCAAAATTACAGAATTTTTTAGTTTTTTAGCATTATGTAAGCATTTTAATATGTAATTCTCGATAATATGAATGAACTCATGGTTTTTCTTGAAGGAAGTATAAATTAATTTCTGAAAAAAATCAAGATATGCTGATATCACTGGTTATCACAATCTTTTTACCAAATATATGTATTAATCAAGTTTTATTAGTTTTAAAACTGGCTAAGCCTGAAATAAAACTTCCTTACTTTATGATTTTTATTGTGAATTAGTAGGGTACCCCTTATAGTGTAGAGACCCCTTAGTCTCAGGTTCAATGGATTTTATCCAACGTAGAGATGGGCATTATTTAACGTATTAGGATAAATAACAATGTTATTCGTTTATAGTGAATTATTTAGTAACAGATTAACGGAAAGTCCCTGTCAAATTTGGAAGGCATTACCTGCAAAGTATATAAAAAAAAAAGAAAAGAAAAGAAAAAGCTGAAAGAATAGTTTTTTAGAAATAGATATTAAAATTATAATAAAAATAACATTTCCAAACTTTGTTTTTGATATTATAAAAAAAAGATCTTAAAAATGTACTTTCAAATAAAAAAAAGTCCTATTTTAAACGCTTATTATGACGCGCCAAAGCTAATAGAAAGAAGTCAACAGCCGCAGACAGTCAAAAATCTTCCTTTCATGTCTTTAGTAGCCTCCATTGGCTAGAATATATCGTTCACTGCAAAAAATGAATAAAGCTTATAGTAGCTATGAAGCAATTTACAATCAACCAATCAGAGCCCAATTCACTAGCAAACACCTGGCCATTCGCTAGAAAAGAAAACTCACTGTTAAAATGTTCTGAGAAACTGCATAGAGCTTGACAGTTATTTTATTACAAATATTCATTACTGTTGATTCTAATACTGTAACTGCTTTAACTCAATACGAAGACAAAATATTTTTAACACATCATGATATACGTTAAACTGTTGTAATTTGTTGCACAGATAAATAATATTGAATAACATCATTTTAGTGATGAGATTTATTGGAATGAAAAGTAAAATGTGTTTTTTAATAAAAGATATCAGAGAATGGTAATTCCGAATTCGTTGCGTTGGCAGGGTTAGCTCGTTAGCCATTTTTGACCTGGTAGTGGTTTATTTGAATATGAATGTTTTAAAGGGATTAGAGGACGGGAATAATTTTGATTTCGTAGCAGTTTTGACACAGTTACTGCGGTAGCCAATTTTGATTGGATAGTGCTAGTGGTTTCTTTGAATTTGAATGTTTAAAAGGATAATTGCTCATGAAGTTTGACAGGTTTTTTTTTCTTTTTTTTTATTTGACAGTGGATTTTTTTTTTTAGAAAGGGGGGGGGGGGCACGTGTTTTTATTATTTATTTATTAGTTTCTCAATACCGTGTTTTTAGAAAATAAGAGTTAGAAATTTTAATACAATTGTAACTAATTTGAAAAACGTAATAAAAATCTGTTCGGATAAATTGCTTTTAATTAAAAGTGTATAAATAACATTTTCAGGTTCTTGTGGATTATCTTTGGATAGACGTTGATAAATATGGCTGCAATGAAGTCGGGATCATATTTCTTTTTTTATAAATCATATTGTTACAGCAGTGTTTATTTTTTATATAGCATGTCTTTTTTTATCGTTTGCCAAAAGCTAATTTCTAAACCATTAGTTTTAGAGGTGTAGTTCCAGTTGCAAAAGTGTTTCAAATTTTGTTCTGTATCATATAAAAATCGATTTACGTTAAAATAGCTGATTTTTAAATACTTAAAAATTTTTAAAAATTTTACAGTATCTGGGGCTTATAAGCTTCTCTATGTTTTAAGATGTAAAAACAGTAAAAATTTATTCTTCTATGGCCAAAACTGAGTTAAGATACTTGAATTTAATGAATTTTGTGATTTTTAGTCAGCAAATATTTAAAAACACGTTTTTAGTATTACATTGATAAATTGCATCTGACTAAAAATGTATAAATAATATTTTCATGTTCTTGTGGTTTTCGCTATGCATATGCGTTGATACACATGGCCGCAACGAAATCGGGAATAAAATTTCACCTTTTTTTTTTTTTTTTTTTACAAATCATGTTGTTAAAACTGTGTTTATTTTTATACAGGATGTCCAGGATGTCTTATATATATATTATAGATAGATTTTATACAGGATGTCTTATCGTTTACCAAAAGCTAATTTCTAAATCGTTAGTTTTAGTGGTATTGTTCCAATTGCAAAAATGTTTCAGATTTTGTTATGCATCATTTAAAATCCAATTTACGTTAAAATGCGTGTTTTTAAAATAGTTCGGGAATTAAAATTTTTTCACAACGTCTGGGCTGAATAAGCTTCTGACGTCTGAATAAGCTTCATTCAAAAAAAGTTTCTCCATGTTCTAACCACTAAAACAGTAAAAAATTTATTTTCCTACAGCTAAAACTTATTGAGTTATGATACTTAGAACTTTATGAATTTTCAACGTTTTTGTCACCATAAACAAAATACGTATTTTTAGTACCAGAAAAGCTGAAAATGCATAAAATTAAAAGTATCATAACTAGGTTAGTTTTGTCCTGTAAAAATTAAGTTTTTAAACAAAAACTGATTTTAATGGTGTGGATTCACCTTAACAAAAAACAGTGTCTATAAGTATGTCTCAAAATTATTTCAAACATTTTGTTTAAAGGCCTTCTAATTAAAACACCCATTGACATCATACACAGCCATTAGTTATACGTAAAAAAAATAACAGGTTGTTGGAACCTGTTACTAGTGCAAGAGTGGAACGATGCAACCTGTTAACCAAAAGTAACTCTATTTCCCATCTCTAATCCAACGCTCCTTAGTTCTTGAGAAACCGGGAGGTCTAATAGTAGTACACAACTTAAATACTTTCTTTGTAACTAAAAGGATAGGTTGGTCATAGCTGAGATGGTATGGCGTTTGCCGGCTGATCTGTGGGCCCGGGTTCTATACCGGGTTCGGGTACCGAACCCGGGCCTGCAGATCAGCCAGCAAACGCTGTACCAACTGAGCTACGACCAACCTATCCTTTTTTGTTACAAAGTAAGTATTTAAGTTGTGTACTACTATTAGACGCCCCGGTTTTTCAAGAACTAAGGAGCGTTGGATAAAATCCGTTGAATCTGAGACTAAGGGGTCTCTACCCTACAACATATATTAAAATAATCAAAATCTGTGATTAACAAGGTTGGCCCTCTCCTTGTTAGAGAAAGGAAATATCTGTAAGGAAAATAAATTTAAAAATATTGACTAAGCAGTATCTTAGGTACTGTATTGTTACAATTTAATAGATATTACGTATGTTGTTGCTGGTACATTTTAAAATAATCACAAAATTTTAAAAGTACTAGGCAACATAAATTTCAAGTTTCAGATGAAAGAAAATCTAAATTAAATAGTGATGTAAAATATACATACATACCAATTAAAAGAATTTAATACTTACATTTCTTTCATTATTTAATAAAAAATATTAACACACTTAAAAAAAATTACTTAAATTATATTTAACTTTTAAGCACATTTTACTCAAAAAAACAAAAACCCTATAGTATTGCAGTATATACGACTTAAATATTTTTGTTATACATACAATACACCTACATTTAATCTACAGTGTACATTTATGTTCTTTATAGGTCTACTTAAAAGTATCATTGAAAGAAAGATTTTTTAATGCAACAAGGAATAAATATTAAACTTCCTATTATGTTAAAAAAAAAAAAAAAAAAAAAAAAAACAGAATTTACTTAGTATGGCTCTATTAGGAAAATTTTGGATAGATTAATTTTAAATTAAACAGATTACATTAGCTTATTACAGATACTTTTTGTACTTATAAATACAGCATAAAAGTTTTAACATGATTCCTAAATGAGCCTCTTATATAAAAATGGGTAGATGAAACCCATTCAGGGTATGAAAGTTAGAGAAAAGAAAACTGTTTGTTAATTTCAAATAAAATTTTCATTATACATGATGAATATAAATTGTCAAATTAAACTTTATTGTGTAAATATAAAAACAATTTTTATAGTATTATTCAGCCAAGGCCGAATAATGGACTTACTATTCGACCGAAGCCGAATATTTGGCAGATAGGCCGAATAGACCAACTATTTGGCTACGGCCGAATAATCGTTGTATCTCTACTGTATAATAGTACCTTAAGGCTCAGTCCCCATCAGGTGAAGACAGCTTCGCAAGCTAATACTGAACCTATGGGGAGGTTATTTACTAACATCACGTTTGTATTTCGATATTTTTAAATACTTTTTTTTCATTGGATAGATGGGGTCCATTTCTACATTTCTTCTTTTTTACTTTTTTGATTTTGGTTGCAGAAAATTTATATAAAGTTACTTTCACTAATCGAAACCAGTTCTGAAAAGGAAAGTGTCATTATAAAAAATATCTGCAACCAAAATCGAAAAAGTAAAAAAGAGGCGACGTAGGCATGCATCCAAGCTATCCAGGGAAAAAAAAAAAAAAATTCAAAAATATCGAAATGCAAAACGAGACATTAGTAAATAACCTCCTCATAGGTTTAGCATTAGCTCACCAATGTCTTCGCCTGCTGGGGACAAGAGCCTTAACTTACACATTTGATAAAATAAGAATCATATGCTGCCTTCATTGCTAAAAGTTTAAACATCTTCTTTAAAACCAAATTTCCTTATTAAAAAATTTAAAAGTTAATGTATCATTTTAATCAGAAAAAAAAAAAAGAATACAGTTAATGATGAAATTTTAAGCATTCTATTCTAGATTTGAATTATATACAATATTCTTTTAAACCTGACTATCTATTCTGGATTATATACAAAAATATGGGCTATATTTATTTAATGAGTTTCGAGCATGTAATATACACACATAAAGATGATCAGGATTAAATGTTATAAATTTCAATGGGCCTCGAAAAATTATTCAATGTCATTAAAATGTTTGAAAAGAAATACCAATTTTCCAGCTTTATGAGTTCCTACGCAATTATGAAGTTTAGAGTGAATCAAATACTGATTCCACACCTTATGCAATTTGTTATCTTTAATATAAACTTTATTCTGAAATAAGAAACATTTTAGGCGTGTATAAATATTTTTAAACTAGATGAAAATAAACTAAAAAGTAAATATAAGTATTTAAAAGTTAGTACAAAATCAGTCTTAAAAACGGCAGAATAAACACAAGAACTTTACATCTTCAGAAGCTAATTAAAAAAAATTAACAACAACAAAAAAAAATGTAATTTATGCGTCGAAAATATCTTCAAAAGATATACTGATGACAAAAAAAATTAAAAAATTCATTTTAAGAGCATAGAATTGATATTTTAAAATTACTGCAAAAAGGACAGTAAAATAGACATGTTGTGTAAAATAAAAATTTCGTGTTAAAACAGTAATAAGAAAATACATTAAATAGATAAACATCATACCTTAAAATATGTTAACTTGTACCGAAATATGTCTTAAATGGCGATTATTAGTATTAGGCCTAACTCAACAACACAGTAAGTGGCAAATTACTTTGAATTACTATAATTCTTTACTAAGTTGGGAATCAAAGAAGAAATAAAGTAAATCAGACGTATATGTTTATAAAATATGTTTTAACAATGAAAATTAATAAATATACCTCACGAAAGTTGCAATGCAACATGCAAACAGAAATAAAATTAACAAACGAGCCCCATGTTCGATTAAATTTCTGATGGACAGGATACCAAAAACTTTTCGATCCATGATTGGACAGTAATTTTGCATGCTGCCATCTACCGATATAAGAAAATTTCAGCAACCTGTTTTTGTGTGCTTCACTAACGAGTTACAGAAGGGACCTGTTTTTTCCCTCTCACAAAAGCCACTGAGCACCTCTCCAAGAATTTTATAAAAAATTGTTTAAAAGAAGAGCAATCATGCTGGAACTGAGATACATAGAATAAACAGAAAATCTTTTTAAAAAAAGCGTACGTTAACCACAAAATATCCTTTTGATTTTTTTTTTTTTTTTACTTGACCTAACTTTTTTTTAAAATTATAATTATTAAAATATAATAAGGACAAGTATGCAACTAAAATAACTTATATATAATGCATTAATTCTTTTTTACTTTTCAATATATGATTATACGCAATTTTACAATGTTTTAAAGAGCCACCTACAACATCATAAAATGTTTTCTAACAGCTCATTCAAAAAATAATAATTCTTCACTAACTATAACTGTACACAGTTACTAAAATTAAAACACAGAACAATGTCATTAAAGTAGAAGAGATTTGTATCACTTTGGATTATTTAAGTGTTGGTTTAGAGTTCTGTTCTCAATGTAACTACCTGAGATATATAATTTTAATGCATACTTTAAAAGAAAATAAATAAATTTATTAGTCAGAAAATTTGTTTAATTTAAGAGGTCTCAGTAACTTTTCAATTATTTTTGTGGTTTTTTTACAAAATTTTAATGATATATTATTGTGTGTTTTTATGAAAGAAAAAGATTTAACCAAGGAAAAATGCAATTTGTTACTGGAACTGAGACACATAGAATAAACAGAAAATCTTTTTAAAAAGTGTACTATAACAACAAAATACCCGTTTGATATTTTTTTCTTACTTGTCCTAACTTCTCTTAAAAATTATAATTATTAAAATATAATATGGACAAGTGTGCAACTAAAATAACTTATATATGATGCATTAATCCTTTTTTACTTATCAAAATATGATTGTAAGGAATTTTACAATGTTTTAAAGAGCCACCTACGACACCATAAAATGTTTTCTAACAGCTCATTCGAAAAATAATAATTCTTCGCTTAACTATCAGGGCCGAAACTAGTCTTTTTTGCACCCTGGGCAAGCATGGATTTTGGCACCCCCCCCCCCCCCCCCCCCTCTTGCGCAAAGTATATTTACAAAGAGAATTTTACTAATTGTCTAATAGCCGACTTATTTTAAAATTTTAAATATGTAATCATAAAATATGTAATACTGAATTACGTAATTATCTACAATAATGGATCCAAGGGGGAGGTCACGGGGGTCATGACCCACACCTCTGAAAACCAACAAAAATATTCTAAAGATCATTTAAAAAAATCCCTGCCGGCTCGGGCCTACAGGCGGAGGTAGATTTCGATGTTAAGTACTAAATTCTCAAACAAAACTTAAATCAAGATTAGAGATAAAACCCAGTTTCTTCACAAAGAGCGAGCTGTAGGGAGCTAAACTTTTTGGGAAAATTGTAATATACACAAATACACACACACATACATATGGAATAGGTTTAAAAAATGGCTACAAAAAATTTAGAGAACCTTTGTAAGTAAAGTCACATGACAATATTTAAATTATTTTTTCATAAGATAAACTCTTGGACAATAGACATTTTTTTCCTGACTCCATGTATTTATTTTTTTTTTTTGGTTCAGACGAAAAACGTGAGATGTTCGAGGAGGATATTGATGTTGTTATTATGGTTTTGAGATGTGTATTCGTAGTTGCTGTAATGTGATTGTCTAAATAAATGTTTTGTGTGTTTTTTTAAAGAAGTTATGTTTATAGTAAAATAATTATCATTATTTTAACTAAAATGTTAGAAAATAGATAACAATTTGGTAGCAGAGCGTGGTTTTAAAGCGAATTTTATATTTTGAGTGTACAAGTAAGAAGAGTAAATAAATATGAATTGTATGAACTAGGCCTAATACAAGTTAAGAATTTGTTCCATTGGACTAACCGCCAATAGAAAAAATTTAAGAGGTAAGAATTTTATATGCATTTAAAAATAGTTTGGAAGATAAAGTATTTTAATTATGTGTGAATCCAATATGTTTGGAATTCCTAGAATAGAGCCGTTAACAAGTAAAAATTATACATTATGGAGTATGCGAGTTGAAGCTTTGATTAAATCAAAACATTTATTTGATGTTATCGAAAATGATGAACCGGTAAAAAATGAAGGGGATCCCTATAGTTTGAAAGCGCATAAAACATGGTTAGAAAAGAATGATGAAGTTTACGGTATAATTATATTGACGTTGTCCGCAGAACAAATGATGGCTGTTAGAGGGATTAAAAAAGCTAAGGATTTATGGCAATTACTGAAAAAGCGTTATGCGGGAATTGAAAATCAGAGAAGAATTCAGTTAAAAATTAATCTTGCGAGAATAGAGAAAAACGAAAGAGAAACAATAGAAGAATATTTGATAAGAGCTCAAGAGATAGCTAATGAAATATTAGAATTGGGTAAAGAAATTGATGAATGCGAATTAATAGGATTTATTATAGAAGGGCTCCCAAAGAAATATAGCGAAGTAACAACTGCGATATCATCAAACCCAAATATAACTTATGAAGTAATGCGAGAAACTTTGTTGAGATATGAAAGAAAATATGATAAATTTCGAGAAAACGAGTCTAAAGCATTTAGGGCTAATGAAAAGAAAAAAGTTTTATGTTTTGCTTGCGGAAAGCCAAATCATATAGCGCGGAATTGTTATAGTAAATCGAATATGACACACTCGCGAAATGATAGGGAGTATTCACCTAAGAAAAATTTTCAAAATTATTATAGTAATAAAGTTCAAGATGTAAGAGAATACTCACGCAATAATAAGAATTATAATAAGAATAATAATGTTTCAAACAAGAAGGCAAAAGAATATACATGTTTTACAAATGAACATGCATTGCAGTCAAATGAATTCAATAGAAATGAGTGTAAAGAATCTGAAAATAATAGGGAAATAACCTGCATGTTAGATTCAGCTTGCACTTCGCATATGACGCATAAAGAAGATATTGTTGTAGAAAGAAAACCTGAAGATGTAGAAATTGCAACTGCTGACAGCGAGCGATCAATACAAGCGAAATATCGTGGAAATGTTCATGTTACGGCTTACGATAAGAAAAGTGGCGAAGCAAAAATAAAACTTACAGAAGTTCTTTGCGTACCTAATTTAAGAGAAAATTTAATGTCAGTTCCAAGTTTAGTCTGAAAAGGAAAATATGTGATATTTGATAATGAAGGAGCAGCCATTTATGAAAAGAATACAGGCGAATTAATAGCTAAAGGAACATTCGAAGATAATACATTTAAAATAAACTTAGCTGTACGAGAAACAGATGAAGACAGAAATGAATCTTGTTTACAGACAAATAAATCAAAGAAAGAATTATGGCATAGAAGACTTGGGCATATAAATTATGTATACTTACAAAGAATGTCGAGAGAAAATCTTGTAAGGGGATTAGAAAAGATGAATGGTGAAGAAACAAAATGTGAAATATGTATTCAAGGGAAATTAACAAGAACACCATTTAATCATGTGATAGAAAGAACAACACGCATTTTAGAAAGATTACATGTTGATTTATGTGGACCAATGAAAGTACACTCATTGGGAGGGAGTAAGTACATGCTAATGGTAGTAGATGAATATAGTAGAAGATATTTTGTAGATTTTTTAAGAAGTAAAGATGAAGCAAAAGAAAGAATTATAAATATAATAGAGAGAAGAGAAAATGAAACCGGCAAGAAAGTAAAAGCGGTTAGATCAGATAATGGTGGTGAATTTACTAATGAAGAGCTCGTGAATTATTACAAAAGGAAGGGCATACAGAATGAAAGAACCACAATTCATAGTCCACAAAGTAACGGGATTGCAGAAAGGGCTAATCGGACTGTTATTAATACTGCAAGGACATTGCTGATAGAAGCAAAACTACCTTTATCCTTTTGGGCCGAAGCAGTATCAACAGCTGCTTATATACATAATGTTACTCCAACAGCTACGAGAAAGAAAACGCCATTAGAATTATGGTCAAATAATAAACCAACAGTAAAGCATATGAGAGTATTTGGATGTAAAGCTTTTTATCGCAACGATGATATCAATAAAAAGAAATTTGATGTAAGAGCAAAACCAGCAGTGTTTATCGGATATTCAAGAGATCGGCGAGCATACAGATTGTATGATTTAAAAGAAAAGAGAATACGTGAAAACAGAGATGTAGTATTTATAGAAGAAAAAATGGGATATGAAGATATAGCTAACAAGGAAGAAATGACTGATGAATTTGAATACATCAACATTACCAATAATAAAAATGTAATAGATGAACAAGAAGATAATAATTCCGATGAAAATGAAGAAGAGTTAAATCAGAAAAAGGAAGCAATTGCGTTGTTAGATGATTTGAATGATTCTGCGACAGAAGAATCTGAAGTAAATCATATAATTGATGAAAACAAGGAACAGCAAGAAAAAGAAACTAATGAGAATAAGTTGTTTGAAGAACCTAGAAGATCATCACGAATTAGGAAACCCAATCCAAAGTATTTAGCGAATCTAGTGCACGAGGAAGTTCCAAAGAATTACAAAGATGTATTAAATTCTAGAGATAAGGATAAATGGATAGAAGCAATCAAAAAGGAATTACACTCATTAGAAGAACACAAAACGTGGAAAATCGTTGACAAACCAAAAGATGTGAAGGCACTGAGAAGCAAATGGATTTTTACTGTAAAAGAAGACGGTGAAGATGTAAAATATAAAGCAAGATTAGTAGCCGACGGATCAAGACTTAAATTTGGAACAAATTATCAAGAATCGTATGGTCCTGTAATGAAAACTGAATCATTTAGAACTTTATTGGCAGTCGCAGCGATGAAAGGTTACAAAACTAGATTTTTCGACGTAGAAACAGCATATCTGAATGCAGATCTAGAAACTGCAATTTATATGAATCCGCCTGAAGGTCTACAAATTGAAGGAGGGAAAATATTATTGGTAACAGGAAATTTATATGGGTTGCCAGAAGCAGGAAGATGCTGGTATGAAAAATTAGTTAATATATTTGATAAAATTGGGTTACAGCCCTGCAAAGCAGATCCATGTGTGTTTTTTAATAAAAATGATAACAAATTTATTGCAGTTGGAATATATGTCGATGGTGGAATAATCGTTAGTGAATCCGAAGAATTAATAAATAAATTGATACAAAAATTGAATAAAGAAGCAAAAATTAAAGAGCTGAAGAAAAACATTAAATTCCTTGGTATTGATATTGAAGAAAATAATGGAGAATTTTTGCTAGGGCAAGCTAAGTATGCAGAAAAAATCTTAGAAAGATTTGATATGGAAAATTGTAAAAGTGTGAAAACCCCTGGTGTTTCTGGAATAAAATTAGATGAATATGAAAATGAAAATAAAATTGATGAAACACTATATCTAGAAATGCTTGGAAGTATAGGATATCTAGTAAGAGGAACAAGGCCAGATTTAGCTTTCACTTTAAGTAATTTGTCTCAATATGCAAAAGATCCTAGAGAAATTCATTTACAGGCAGTGAAGAGAGTTTTGCGGTACATTCAAGGCACTAAAAACTACAAACTTCGAATTAAAAATAAAAAGGGCCAATTATCACTTTGTTCTGATGCTAGCTGGTGTACTACACGGGATTCAAAATCATTTGGTGGATATATCGTAAAGATAGGAGAATCACTGATTGAATGGAAAAGTAATAAACAGAAACTGGTTGCGCTTTCTACAATGGAATCTGAACTTTTAAGTTTATGTGATGCTGTTTGTGAAGGAAAATGGTTAATGGGTCTCTTGGAAGAGTTAAGCCAGGAAGAAATGGTGAAGCGTCCAATAGAAATCAGTACTGATAGTCAATCTGTAATTGATTGGATTAAAAACCCAAGAGTGAATAATCGCAACAAACATATAGGTAGAAAATATCATTTTGTAAAAGATGAAAGAGCGAAAGGAGAAATTGAAACAAAATATGTAAATTCGTCTGAACTGGAAGTAGATATAATGACTAAGAATTTGAGTTATGATGTCATGAAAAAACATATTACAAGTCTCGGAATTACTGAGGATTATTGACATGCGAAAGGAGGGATTTGTAAGTAAAATCACATGACAATATTTAAATTATTTTTTCATAAGATAAACTCTTGGACAATAGACATTTTTTTCCTGACTCCATGTATTTATTTTTTTTTTGGTTCAGACGAAAAACGTGAGATGTTCGAGGAGGATATTGATGTTGTTATTATGGTTTTGAGATGTGTATTCGTAGTTGCTGTAATGTGATTGTCTAAATAAATGTTTTGTGTGTTTTTTTAAAGAAGTTATGTTTATAGTAAAATAATTATCATTATTTTAACTAAAATGTTAGAAAATAGATAACAACCTTAAAGTGTTAAAATATGTTAATATTTCCATAGTCGGTTTTTTATCATGTTTTAATACGTTTCTTCAAACTTACATGACGTTACATATTCACCTGCTGAGGTCCATTATATTTCCAATATGACGCAATATACATATTTTTTTAATTCGTCAAACTATTTATTTTGAGTTTTCATGCTGAAATCTTGCTCTAGGAAACTTATGACGTAATATTCAATTTGTTTTCAATTTGTCAAACTATTTAATTTTACACGTGAAAATTTTGCAAAAGAAAAGTAATTGTTGTGGTGAGAATTTTATTATTTGTCTTTTTTTAATTGTTGGCAACTGCTATAACGAAAAACTTTTATTTTTTTCCTGTCATTGTTGTGTAAGAGCTGGTTTTATCAGAATCATGTTAAGACAGTATTCAAAATTTTGAACCCTCCCCATTTCCACCCTCTTGGGCCGATTTCGCCCATTTTCAATCCCGCCGAGATATTAGATCAAAGTTGTTGGCGAGTTTGAAGATGATTCGTGCATGATTGCGACTTTTATCGTGCGGACAAAATTTAGTACATACATACATATATATATATATATATATATATATATATATAAACTTTTTAGGTGGGGGTGGTTTTGGGTTCCTGGGGTCCTATAATGAAAAGTTATGAAGGAATTTTTCAAAAGTCGCACCATGGTAACGACTGCAATAGGTAGTATTTCTTACGAAATCTACCTAAAATGAAATACTATACAGTAGAGTCTCACTTAACCCAGTTTCCGCTTTAACCGAGTTATTTTCTTCTGATGGACTGATGGCTTCCATTATTATGAAACAGCCAATCTAAATGAAGTGTTAGGTGAAGATGAAAGAGCAGCCGTAAAAAGTTAGAACTCTGATTTTCTGGTAAGAATGGGGGAAAAAATTCTGGGCATTTTTTTTTCCCATTCTGACCAGAAAATCAGAGTTCTAACTTTTTACGGCTGCTCTTTCATCTTCACCTAACACATCATTTATAATGTCTGTTTCATAATAATGGAAGCCATCAGTCCATCAGGAGAAAATGATCCATTCCAAAGGTTAATCCTTCATTTGGCACCCCTTCGTTCTGGTGCCTGGGGCCCATGCCTCCTCTTGCCCCCCCCCCCCCCCCCCTAGTTTCGGCCCTGTTAACTATAACTGTACACAGTTACTGAAATTAAAACACAGAACAATGTCATTAAAGTAGATGGGATTTGTATACTTTGGATTATTTAAATGATTGTTCAGTGTTCTGTTCTCAATGTAACTACCCGAGATATACTCAAAATAATTTTTATGTAATTTTAATGCATACTTTAAAAGAAAATAAATAAATTTATTAGTTAGTAAATTTGTTTAATTTAAGAGGTCTCAGTAACTTTTGAAATTTTTTGTGGTATTTTATAAATACCTTATTGATATATTATTGTGTGTTTTTATGAGAGAAAAAGATTTAACCAAGGAAAAATGCAATTTGTTAGTAAAAGTTGAAAATTTTAATTAAAAAAAAAAAAAAAGAAAATATCAAACCACACTTCTTCTACAATTTTGAACATTCGAAAATAGCTTCCATTCTGTACTTATTTTGCCCTCTGTAAGAATGAGGTGCCTGCCTGGTCAAAGTCTTTGGCTGGGATTTGATTCATGGACCTCACAAACAGTAGGCGAGCATATTAGAATTGAGTAAAAGGTCAAGTCAGTTACTCTAAGCTAGTAACTCACTATACACTGTCCCTTAAGCTGCTATCAGATTCATCAACTTTTCGAGCAATTTTTGAGCCTCCTCTTGATTTCCTCGAACTTTTTGTGAAATATTGTCTTAACACCTAGTGTGATAGCAAACAGCAATATCCCCAACTTTTTATCCACAGCTCTAAAAAAGTCTGCGCTAGCCGCAACTTTTCCTCCCAACTTTCAACATTTCAGCCAGTCAGAGATAAGCGATTGATACAAATAGGTGATAAATATTAACGCCTGGTACTAGTAGTACTGGTTTCCCTCCAACTTTAGCAACAACAATTGTAATTTTTTTCTCCCTTTGAATGGGAAAAAGTTGGGGGGTTAAAATCAGCTGAAAAGTTGTTTGCTCAAAAAGTTGGTGAATCTGATAGCAGCTTTACTTGATAGCATCACTACAAAACTCTGCCCCCAATGAGAAAGACATTTTGTTGATGTTGGATGAGTGATGTGCACTAGTAAACAGGTGTTGCTGCTGTGCACGTCACAACATGATGCAGTTATGAATTTGAGCGCATGTGCAATATGGGTTAAACAAAATGTTTTAAAATTAAACTGAAATCAACATATTAAAGTAGTATTTTGCAAGAGATAATTTAATAAACCACATCAATTAATAAATGATTATTGTATTCTTATCACTATAATTAAAGTAATAAGTGAAAGTAATATTGCGAGGTTGTTAATAACTTTTTGAAATGTTACATAAAAATGAGATAAGGCAGTTTTTTACTTATTATCTTTAGAACTTATTTAAAAATTTAAATCAAATGTTTATCAAACTATTTCTTTCATCTCTTTACAAAGAAGTAAGCATAAAATACAAAAATTGTTACATTATTTTAATTATTTTTCCTTTTCACAATATTTAAAACTTTGAACACTTTCCATGTATTCAGGAAAAAAATTAAAGGGAAATAAAACTCATTATGCAATTAAATAATCAATTAGTTATACAATTTGTTAAAAAATTTTGTTCCATTATAAAGTTATTCTACATACAAGTCATAAAATATAACTAAATTTAGTTTTTGAAATAATTTGAGTACCTTATTACTACATAACTTTTGAACATTTGGATTCAAAGGTTTTTTAAACTAGACATTTCTTACATAACAATCCTATAAAGATGCAATTCAATGAAAACCCAAATTATAGAGTATTAATCTCAGACTGAGAAATAATCTTAATTTTATTAAACTGCAGATCTACTGAACTGAACAAGATTTAATTATTATGTAGAATGAAACAAAAATAGAACATGCTATGGTTTTGAAAGAAACAATTAAACATTTAACAGATCTTTGCATTTTTTTTAAAATTTTTACAAGGGAAATAAGCATTTAAATCCTTTTTTCACAATTCTGATATGTAATACAGCAGTAAAATGATGTCATTTATACTTTCTTGATCGATTTTGTCGATTATTCTTTTTTCACTTAATTTAATGATCTCTTTTTAATGACTCCAAATGCAGGGGTGAGAATCTTTTGAATTTAAGGGATTTCTTCTTTTTCCAAAATTTCTTCTAAGGTACCCTCCCACCTTCAGGTTTTGCATATTTAATTTATATTATACTAAACATATCATTTTGTTTTACCATAGCAAGTATGTTCATTGTTATATCACATATTGATAGATTTTTAAAATTACATTTCGTAACTTCTTTTTAAATTAAAAATCATTATATGAAATTACAATGTTTAATAAAATTTATATGAAAGTACATAATTTTGTTTTATTCAATTGAGTAAAAGTTAGGATAATTCAATACTTAGACACGAAGATGTATGCAATCAAAGTAAAAGTCCATGTTGGGACATGTAATAATTACAGTACAGAACCATTTATCCGGAATGCTTGGGGTCAGATGTATTTCGGATAACTGGTTTTTCCGGTTAACTGGTTGTGCATTAAAGCAGCATCCATTTGATAAGTTTTGTGGAATATGTGTGGTTGTGGTATTATTTATGATTTTAAATTATTAGATTACTTGGATTAAAAATCAAAGCAAGAAAGACCAAAAGTTAACCAGAGTTTAAAAGAAGGTAATTTATGGGAATCCCTTAGGAACAAAAATTCTTCTGTTTCCTCTGCATAAAAATTAAAACATCTAAAATACAATTAAATATGTTTTCTTTTCAAATACTAGATGTTGTCATCAAATTATACAATTGTTTCAAGCAAAGCCTATGTCAAACTGGCAGTGTATGACACCTTTTTCTGCAAAGATTCTGAAATCAGTCTATCAGATTTATCATTCCGGATAACTGGTTTTCCGGTTAACTGGTTTCCGGATAAATGGTTCCATACTGTATTTTTTAGCACAATGTTACTGATGGACATGTTTGTGTTTCATAATATCTGTCATAAAAAATAATCTAAAACTACAAACAATAATGCACAAATAAAATTTTGATTAAATAAAGGCCATTTTTTCATTCCATTTTTCCCTGTCAGTATTAATATGACATAATGGACACATTAATTATTAAGATGCTACTTAGCATTGTATAATATAAATTAAAAATCAACATTAAAAACCCCAGAATGCAACTTTGAGCAGACTAGTTTCGGTAACATTTAGTGTACCATCCTTAGTGCCAAACAGTAAAATTTATATAATGGACACTTTAACTAATCAATATTTAACAAATATTTTCATACACATGCATGTAGAATATATTCTATTTATTTTTAGAAAATTCTTTGGACAGCACCATCTTTACTAGATATATGAATTTCCCAATAAGCCATAAGTTTAGATGTAGGTTAAGTAAAGGTATTGTAGTGATCTAAATATCATCTCATATGATCAGTACAAAGCGAGTTACTAGCTTAGAGTAACGGGCTTAGCCTTTTGCTCGACGCTAACATTCTCGCCTCCTGATCATAAGATCCATGGTTCATATCCCATCGGCACCAATCACACACTCTCTAAAGTGGTGACCCGGATGCACGCAAAATCACAACCTTCAACAACAATCATTTCCTCTTGTAACCAACAGATGGCAGCACCAAATAAATCATCTCCAGCAAGCTAAGCCTGTGAAATGCTCACAGCACTTAAGCCTGGCATACTGCACATTACTCACAAGTGCATATCGCTCGCCAGATGTCAAAATGATGTCATTCTCACTGGGGAGGGAGTGTGTAGTGATCTCACCTCACATGAGCAGTATAAAGCGAGTTACTATCTTAGACTTTTGCTCGATGCTAACATTCTTGCCTCCTGATCATGAGATCCATGATTCGTATCCCAGCAGCACCCATCACACATTCTCTAAAGTGGTGACCCGGACAAACACGCAAAATCGCAACATTCAACAACTATCATCTCCTCTCATAACCAACAGATGGCAGCACCAAATAAATCATCTCTAGCAAGCAAAGCCTGTGAAATGCTCACAGCACATAACCCTGTCATACTGTGCATGATACATGCATACGACAGCATTACTCACAAGTGCATATCGCTCATCAGACATCAACAAGATGTCTCTCTCACTTGGGATGGAGTGTGTAGCGATCTAAATATCATCTCATATGATTAGTACTATAAAGTGAGTTATTAGCTTGGAGTAACAGGCTTGGCCTTTTGCTTGACGCTAACGTTCTCGCCTCCCAATCATGATATCCATGGTTCGTATCCCATCGGTGCCAATCACACACTCACTAAAGTATAATAACAAATTTTTTCCTCTTATTATAATAGGCAATACCTCAAAGAAACACATCTATTGCACACCCAGTTAAAGAAACAGCTGTATGCAAAAACGGGAGTTCACTGAAGTTGAAGTAATGTTAAAAAGCAGTAGGATGTTTTAATCAATCTGTAAGGGAAAAATAAGTTAAATCTTAAAAACTGAAATTAAAAAAATAGAAACAATTAATTAAAGGCAATTTATAAAGTTCTAATATCAAGTAAATGCTTAAAAAATGAAACATTTTGACATTTTCCCTTTCCTTGCGACGAAAAGGGAGGACATTTCTGGAAAAGTTATAATTTGACAATATTAAAATCTATTTTAATAAAATGTGCACACGCACACACAAAAAAGTCAAGCTTCAACTGTTTAATATAAGAGAAAAGAATATATAAGAGAAAATAGCTTATAAGAGAAAACATTTCAATTAAAAAAAAATTACATAATTAACGCATTGTACAGAATTTGTTTACATCAGCATTGCATTTTGTTGCAGTAATTTGAATTTTACTATGAAATTAGAAGATAGCGACCCCCCCCCCCACCCTCCTC
Source organism: Maratus speciosus (assembly GCA_963932465.1). Classification (NCBI taxonomy): domain Eukaryota; kingdom Metazoa; phylum Arthropoda; class Arachnida; order Araneae; family Salticidae; genus Maratus; species Maratus speciosus. Next base: position 52,239,687 of record OZ010799.1, on the reverse strand, counting down.
AAAAAAAAAAAAAAAAAAAAAGATTAAAGAACATTTTTCTTAACAATCTACTTATTTCTAGTGGTGGGCGATATAAAATGAGCTTCTGTATTATTCTATGTTCTTTTGGAATAACTAAAAATTTAATTAAAATAATTATTGAATTGTTTTGTGCAATATTTTATGTACTAGATCCTAGTATTATCTTGGTTCGTAAATTTCATGTGCAATTGCAACATATAAAATGCAGTCAAAAAAGGTTTAAAAAAAACAATTCCGACAACAGATGGCAGCATGGAGAACCATAAATCGAACAGAGATTTCTAATCGAAGCATTTCCCGCCTTACTTCCACATAGTGTCATGTCGCCATTTTGTGGAATGTAGCGTACATTCAAGGGCTTTGGAGTTGGCCGAGGTAAGTTATAATTGTTTTCCAGTAATTAATCAAAATTTTATATAAATTCATTTTGTATTTGTTCGATATGCAGACGGATATATTGTGTGCAGAAAGGTGTGAATTTGATTTTTTTAAAAATCATTATTATGAAGCAGATTTATCAACAGAAAAATTCCTTATTTAGTATGTTATACCCTTATTAGTCTAGTATTTACTCGGTGATTTGAAAACCTACTATTTTTTTTTCTTTTTGTTGCAAAAAGCATCACTAATATTTTACTAAACAATATAGTTAACTACAGTTATAACAACTTGCCCTGAAAAGTTGTGATTACAAACTACCTTTTTATAAGTATTTGCTGCCTTCAGAAGACTAATTTTGTCAAAGAATTCAGTTTACATCCAATTTTGAAAAAAAATACTTGTATATAAGTATAAATAATCGTACACTATATAACTTTTATATACTGTCCTTGGAGATATTTACCACATATACGTTTACTGATGTTGACAAAGGGTACTAAGTTTGAATTCTGACATAGAAATGGTTGTTTTTAGTGGTTTGGATTCCACTTTAAATGAAGGATTTGACCTGCTTAGTACTTATGCGCAAAACTTTTCATAATAACTGAATTTTTAATTAACATGAAAATATTATTTCATAGTCTTAATTTATTAAGATAATGTTAATTTAACATTAAATATTCAGATTTGAGAATTAAACATAAATCATTTATTTATTTGTAGATTATTATTTTTCTTTGTTCAATGTCATTGAAATATTTTTTAATTTGTTCTGTGACTGGGGGTAATTTTTTTTTTCTTTTGGTGACTTTTATGAAAACAATAAGTGAGCAAAATACAGCATCCTTGCTATAAGTGCGGCATGGAGACTTTACTTGAATGGAAATTCACTTTATTTTCATGCTTGCATAAACTGGTTTTGGCTTTTTTGCTGGATGCAAGGGATGATTTACCAAAATAGGGGTGATAATTTTTATTTGAAATTCACATTTGATCTTTTAAGTAGCAAATCACATTGTCTTATAGTATTGCAATAGTTATTCTGTCTGTATTTTGTTCAGATTGGAAATTTTCATTCGTTCAAATTCAAAGTAGAGGTAGTATGTTTGAATTTTTTTTTATATATATATTATTCTTAATAGCTAAATTATACAACTACTCTTAACTCTAGAATATAAAAAATGTAGACTCCCTCAAATCCGCACAGCTTGGGACCAGAGGTTGTGCGGATTTTAGAATTTTGCAGATTTCTGGTCATTGATTTGTTTACATTTTTGAAACATTAATTTGATTGGTAGTTAAGCAAGGGAAATTATAATGAATGCTTACAAAAAAGTGTAACAATTAAATAAGTATAATATTAAAATAATTTACTAGTTCAAAAGTAAGTAATTTTTAAAATAATTATGTAAAATAAAAATTTAGAAAAATATTAAATTATTACCAATGAAATCGATTCAATTTGATTCCAAAAGTCCTATGCTGCCATCTAGTGGTAAAGCATCGCAAGATCGATACGTCATTATTCGTTCTTAACACTTTTAACTTTAGTAACTTTTTTCGTTGTTATTTAGAGACTTGAATGCTTTTCTTATACTGCTTTGTATGTTTAGAAATAAATTTGTCTATAATTTACAAAAAGAAATTCCGCGAACAATAATTTAAAAATAGCGTTCCGGTTCGTGGATTTTTCCATTTCGAATCCTGGAATTTTTGATATAGATATGCTAATTTATATCAAAATCAAACGTAATGTAAATTTATTTTGTAATAAATTAGCTGTAATAGATAAAAGAGAATAATTAACAAAAAATTTAGTAAAAAAAAAAATAGTGCTTTAGTTGCTGATTTCGGCACCGTCTTGAATTTTGTTCCTGCAACTTAACTGTAGATTTCATTCTTTACATCGGAAAAAATACGTGGATTTTAGGGTCGCGAACTTAAGGGAGTCTACTGTATCTTACTTTGCATTTTATTGGTGCCATCGGTTGTGACTTAAATTAATGTTAAAAATTTAGTATTAATTCTACATTATACAATTTAATACTATTCAAAAAAGAAACTTAAATTAATTAAATAGATAACTCGGAAAAACCTTACAATTTTAAAATCTAACAAAAATCATGCAAATTAAATCATTATTTTTTTTTTCTTAAGAGTCATTCCATGTCAAATCAACACACTTTTTGAAAATATTTTACCTCACCATCTCAGATTTTAACGAATTGTGGAACATAGTTAGTACTTATATAGGCTAAGAAAAATACCAAATATTTTCAAAATATATCTATCCGTTTTGAAAATATGGCTATGTAAACTTCTCGAAAATTGTCAAAAAATGACAGTTTGACAATTTTTCAAATCATCATAGGATCCCTCCTAATTAAGATAAGAAGGTGAAAAAAGTGTCATATTGCAGCATTTTTTATGGACTTTAATATGATATGCAACATGATACAGGTTGTAAAAAAAAATAAATTCAAAATTTAAATTTAAATTTTAAAATTTAAATTGTGAAAAAAACGTTTTTTTAAAAAATTTCAAAAAATTAGAGAAAGTAAGTTATATTATTGTAAAACATTACAGAAAGTTTCAAAATGGGACAACAATGGGTTCATAGGAAAAATAATTTTTTTTAAAAGTAATTTTTCATCAATTTAAAGTATGATGCAAAAGATCCATGAAAATTTTACTTTTAATGTATGTCACAGGTTGGTTGATTGATTTTTTTGATGGCCGATTATCTACTCTATCTAGGCCCAAGGAGGGGGGGCCTCCGTGGTGGGGTCTTTCTAAGGGAACTTAATCCATACTTACGCATGGAAATCCATGGCTCGAAGAAAACCACGAAAACTCTGAACGATTAGGCCGGCGGGCACGATTGTATGTCACAGGATAGAATTTAAAAAAAAAAAAAGAATGTAAATTAAAAATTTTAATTTTAAAATTTCAATTGTGAAAAAAAGTTTTGATTTTCATTTTTTTTTTTCAAAAAAATATAGAAAATAAGTTTTAAAATAGGACAACAATGAATTCATAGGAAAAATATTTTTTTAAGAAACACATTTTTCTCTTAATTTCAAGTATGATATTAAAATCCATAAAAACTGGCTTTAATATGATATGCAATTGAATAAAATTTGTTAAGGAAAAAAAAATATTTTAAGTGTGATTTAAAAAAATATATATACAAACAATCATAGAAAATATGTTGTATTATTGTAAAAGCGTATACAATGTTTGAAAATGGGAGAACAAATCCATATTAAAAACAACTTTAAATGAGTATATTTTACTAAATTGGGGTTATATAGAATAAAAGAAAAAAAATCATAAAACAATAAAAAACTCAATATTTAATCTGCTATAAATCAAGATTATAGGAAAGCAGAAAACGATGTTTTTATTAAATAAAATTGTTCAGTTGTTAGATGATCTTAATGTATAATTCATATGTTTTCATACAAAATTCTACAATTTTACAAACCCTTGACAGTTTGAGATAAAAGCCCAGTGGTGTAGTGGTCAGCACGTCTGCATGCCGCACCGCAGGTCGAGAGTTCGACTCCCGACTGGGCAAGGTTCACTCAGCCTTTCATCCCATCGGGGTCGATAAAATGAGTACCAAGCTTGCATGGGAACTAAACACCGAGGGTCTCGCATTAGGTTGACCACCTGGCCGGGACGCATGCTGTATAGCACCCCGGGGCCCATGGTCAAGAAAACAGAGATGGGCACTGTCGGCCCAAATCCTTCTTGGATTGTATAGCCACAGAGTTTAGTTAGTTTAGTTTTGACAGTTTGAGACAGGCCAGACCTACAGATAAAGAGTGGTTACCAAAAAAATCCCTTGTAATTAAGATAGGAAGTTGTAAAAGTATTGCTTTGTAGAGTTTTATACGAAAACATATTAATTATACATTAGTATTACCTAACAACTGAACAATTTTATTTAATAAAAGCATTGTTTTCTGCTTTCCTATAATCTTGATTTATAGCAGATTAAATATTAATTTTGAATTTTTTTATTGTTTTCCGATTTGACTTAGATGCTTTATGTTCCCTCAGCCGTTATTTTGAATTGTTTGGCGATTTTTTTTTTTTTTTTTTGTTTTTTTTGGCGTGTTGGCGGTGTTATATGGATATGACAACCTCGATATGTGAAACCCTGTGTGACGTGTGTGTTCTGGCAACCCCTGAGAAGCTCATTTTAGCTCAGAATTTTGTGGATGTATTTTGATATCGTGTTGTATCGTTCTGTCTTTTTATTTTTATGTTAAATTTATTGGATGTATTTGATTGACTATGCTTTCTGTAGTCCGTTTAAATGCTCTTGCTGAAGTAATTAAGAAATATGAGGAAATTTTGACAAAAAAAGGAGGTTTGTTTATAGTGTGTCTGCGTATTCATAAGCCTATTTTGGAAAATGACGGTGATGTTATAACAGATATTTCGTGCTGGAGCTTTCAAGAAAGCAGATGTCTGTTAAGGTATCTTGATAATTTTATGCATATTTTACTGCTTTAAGAGTTGCTACAAAGCGAGAACTGCTGAATCCAGTAATGTTTTTGTTTTTTTTTTCGGTTAATGTGCGCAAAGCGCTCATACAACGATTACTGATTGCCACTTTACTGAGTTTCGTTTTTTATGTATATTTTGCAGCTTTAAGAGTTTTTTACATTTTGAGAATGCTACACAGTGAGAACTGCAGAATCCAGTGATTTTTTTTTTTTTTTTTTTCAGTTAATGTGCGCAAAGCGCTCATACAACAATTACTGATTGCTACTTTAGCGAATTTTGTTTATTATTTACATTTTATTTTCGTTAAGCCAAACATGCGTATAAACTGGTGCTTGGCGACATTTACTACTTGGCAGAAAAGGGGTTTTCACGCTAAGAAAAATTCCAAGATGACGGCCCCGGGAATTTATGACATCTGTTCCTTAAAAAAAAATCACACTTAAATTTTTTTTTTTTTTCTTCTTAAAAAATTTTATTCAATTGCATATCATATTAAAGTCAGTTTTTATGGATTTTTGTATCATACTTGAAATTAAGAGAAAAATGTGTTTCTTAAAAAAATATTTTTCCTGTGAATTCATTGTTGTCCCATTTTACAACTTATTTTCTATATCTTTTTGAAAAAAATTAAAATCAAAATTTTGAATTTATATTCTTTTGTTCAAATTCAATCCTGTGACATATATTAAAAGTAAAATTTTCATGGATTTTTTGCATCATACTTGAAATTGATGAAAAATTACTTTAAAAAAAAATTATTTTTCCTATGAACCCATTGTTGTCCCATTTTGAAACTTTCTGTAATGTTTTACAATAATATAACTTACTTTCTCTAATTTTTTGAATTTTTTTAAAAAAACGTTTTTTTCACAATTTAAATTTTAAAATTTAAATTTAAATTTTGAATTTATTTTTTTTTACAACCTGTATCATGTTGCATATCATATTAAAGTCCATAAAAAATGCTGCAATATGACACTTCTTTCACCTTCCTATCTTAATTAGGAGGGATCCTATGATGATTTGAAAAATTGTCAAACTGTCATTTTTTGACAATTTTCGAGAAGTTTACATAGCCATATTTTGCAAACGGATAGATATATTTTGAAAAAAATTGGTATTTTTCTTAGTCTATATAAGTACTAACTGTGTGCATCAGTTCATTAAAATCTGAGATGGTGAGGTAAAATAGGTGTGTTGATTTGACATGGAATGACCCTTAATCATTTTCTGAAATTTATTCATGTACTATGTATGATGGTGTTATGTATGATCTTTCCTTAAAAATAAAAACAAAAAACACGCCGAAATGTATGAATTATAGAAATTTCTGGATTAAAGATGTTATACTGTATTATGTAAACTTTCTGGCTCAAACTACAATTGACTTTAAAAAACTTGAAGGTTTGCAATTATGCTATTAACTTAAACATATAAATTATGAAAATAAAGAAAAAATGAATATAACTTTCAAGTTAATCTGTAAAAAAAAGGAAGAATAGTAATTAATTTATGAGCAACTCTCTTTTTTTATAAAAAATCTTCTATTTTCAGAATTTTTTTTTTTTTTTTCGTAGGTTGATTTAAGTCTCCCATCTACTTGTTTCACAAATGTCATTCTCATATTCTCATTTATACAAAAGCAAAGGGGCAGCTGCTCAAGATCTCAAAAGAATAATAAAAGGTAATTAAAAAAAATCAATCCAGTAGTAACAAAAATGTCTTGGGATAGGGATTGACCAAAGCAGCGATTTTGTCGAATACCGAAGCTTTGGTCAAAGTGTATACTGAATACTTAAAAATTTTTAATACACATTTTTGCATATATACAGTAGATTCCCTCAAATCCGCACAGCTTGGAACCAGAGGTTGTGTGGATTTTAAAATTTTGCGGATTTCTGGTCATTGATTTGTTTACAGTTTTAAAACATTAATTTGAATGGTAGTTAAGCAAGGGAAATTAAAATGAATGTTTACAATAAAGGGAAACATTAAAATAAGTAAAATATTAAAATAATTTATTAGTTTAAAAGTAAGTAATTATTAAAATAATTAAAAATATTAAATTATTATCGATGAAATCGATTCAATTCGATTCCAAAAGTCCTATGCTGCCATCTAGTGGTAAAGCGATCGTAAGATCGATACGTCATTATTCCTTCTTAGCACTGCATGGACGGAGAACGGCCATTTTCATTGTTATTTAGAGTCCTGAATCCTTTTCTTATACTGCTTTTTATGTTTAGAAATAAATTTGTCTATAATTTAAAAAAAAAATTCCGCGAACAATAATTTTAAAATAGCGTTCCAGTTCATGGATTTTTCCATTTCGCACCCTGGAATTTTTATATAGATATGCTAATTTATATCAAAATCAAAAGTAATGTAAATTTATTTAGTAATAAATCAGCTGTAATAGCCAAAAGAGAATGATTAACAAAAAATTTAGTAAAAAAAAAACATTGTCATAGTCGCTGATTTCGGCGCCATCTTGAATTTTGTTCTTGCATCTTAACTGTAGATTTCATTGTTTACATCTGAAAAAATACGCGGATTTTAGGCGTTCGCGGATTTAAGGGAGTCTACTGTATTAGCTTTTTTAATAAACTTTAATTAAAATTAAATTCTTAATAATTTAATTCAGTTACATTTTTATTTTTAAATCTAATTACACAAAAAAATTTAATGACTTCTTTCCACTCACAAATTCATTAACCAATCACTTATTTTTTATTATTTGATCACTAGTCAATGTCCAAAATAACCTATGAAAGCATTAAACTATACAGACTATTTATTATTAAGAATAAGGATTCTCAGAAAAACAAAAGTTAGTTCAAATAAAAAGAAACTGTTGTAATTAAGCTGATTTAGTGATTATCTAAGCGTAATTATAAACATATTGAATAGGAATGTTCTCAAATACAAACAGGTATCATATCAATTTGTACATTTAACTATTTTCTATCAAATTATTGATACATATTTATATTTTGATTAATATTTTAACATTGTGGTGATGAAGATAACAAATTTGAGCGATTTTAATTTAATGGTTGTAAAAGCTATAGGATAGGCATAGGGCTATAGTTATTTGATGTGTGTATTTTCTTTAATATACACCTTAGCTATACAGAGATGAACTCTGATATACTTATTTGATGTTTATATTAAAGAAAATGCACTTTAAATAAATTTAAATTAAGAAAACTAATATAGAATATAATTAAAATTTAATGATACAGGAAAGATGCCCGTCTTCCTTTCTTTTCTTTTTTATTATTGTAGACAGTTGTTTTGATTTCATCCCTATGTAGACTATTTTAGGAAGAGAAAAGTTTTTTTTTTTTTTTTTAAATTAAAAATGGCCTTTGACTTGTTTTTTGTAGTGCAGCTGAACTCTGAATTCATGTACATAATATTGAAACTTATCATTTAGCCTATTCTACTGCTAAGTAAGAGAATTCTTCTACTTCTAAGAAAATATTTACTTGCAATTATTCAGCTGAAGCCAAATATCCAGTTTACATACCGAATACTGAACTGGAATTCGGTATTCAGTCAATCCCTAGAAGGGAGGGTCACCAACTAAATTTTTGCTCCAGTACTTTATGTAGTATATAAAAACATGGAAACATTTAAAATGCTTCATTTAAAACACATTACTACATAGGTGTGATAAAAAATATGCAAATGTTTTTTAAAATTAAAACTCTAGATGTTAAAATGATAAAAAGCTACTCCGAGCGCTTTCGGCTAACCTTAAGCCTTTGTCAAGGAGAAGAGAATTGACTGATAAAAACACTCGACGCTCGATGTTCACTGCTACAGATTGACCGGAAACTCACTTCAGGAAGCCCGCAGGTGGTCGCATCCATTGAACTGAAGGAGGGGGAAGGTAGAGAAAGCTCAATCCTCCGAGAGACCGAACTCTCCAGTAATATTAAGTAAATTAAACCAGATATGCGGAATTTGGTATGATAATACGTCATTACAACAATTTTCTGCTTGCGTTAAAATTTCCAAAGACTCTAAAATAGCACAACTATTAAAATCAGAAGCCTGAATAATGACTTTTGCTCTATTGAAAAGGATGTCAATCTCTTTAGTTTGAAACAGCCTTGAGAGGGCAGTAGCTGGTCTATTTTTATTAATATCCTGCATATGTTCTTTAACTCTTGTTTGGAATTTTCTTGTGGTCATACCAATGTAATTGAATATTTTATTTGTTTATTTACTTCTGTATGGGATGATATAAACTCCTGACTTATTTTCCATACTAATAGGATCAACTCTTTTTTGCACAAGATTAATTAATTTGGTGTTATCTCTAGCTATTAACGTTATTCTATTTCCTTAGGATGTATTTTAATTTTTCATATAAACGAGGAATGTAATCAACTGCCATAAATTTAACTTCATTTTTACTAATACACTCTATTTTAGCTGGTTCTGCGTGCTTAAACTTATAAATTAATTTATCAATAAATTTAGTGGAAAAACCATTACTATTAGCAATTGACTTAATTTTATCCAGTTCTTCTTGCAGGTGAGTATCAGAGCAAACTTCAAATGCACGTCTAATATAAAACCGGTAAGCTGAAGCTTTATAATGAAATGGAGAGTGGCTATTATAAGGAATTGTACTGTTTGAACGACAAGATTTTCTGTAAACTGTCCTATCAATGCAATGAGTTAGTTCATTCCTAGTGAGGGAAACATCCAAAAACGGTAACGTTCTATTTATTTCTAATTCCAAAGTGAATTTTATCTTATTGTCACTATTGTTGGGATGTTCAAGAAAATTCATAAGTGCTGGAAGGCCATGATCCCATATAATTAATATGTCGTCGACAAATCTGACCCATAAACTTAGTTTAAAAAAGGAATTTGAAATAATCTTGGTCTCCAAAGGTCTAAGTTTTAACTCGGCCAACAAACCAGAAATGGGTGACCCCATGGTGGGGCCCCCTCTGTCTGTTTGTAATAAATATTGTTAAACACAAACACATTATTATTGGTAATCAGGTTTAAACCAGATATAATGGTACTTTTCATATTGTCACTAAATCCCTGATTGTTATTGATCGAATTTATAATATAGTCCTGCACTTCTTGTACATCTATAGAAGGATAAAATGATATTATGTCAAGGCTGGCTAAGATGCTATTGTCATTAAGCTTTATATCTTTAATTATTTGAATAAGTTCAAATGTAGACTTAATAACATATTCTGAAGGGGGGAGGATAGAAGTTTAAAAAGGTACATATGCTTTCTCTAGAAAATATGTTGGAGCGGTGCACTTTGAGACTATTGGCCTGATTGGGAAGTTCGCCTTATGATCTTTCAATCTACCATAAATACGAGGTGTTACACATGTTTTGTTTAGCTTTAAGTTCTTTTTTAAATAATCGGGCCATGTTCCATGTTTAACCAAATCTTGCACTTTCCTATCAATAGAGGAATTAGGATCTTTCTTTTGAATAACGCAATTTAAATCCTTTATACAGTTTTCCATTTTATCAATATAATCATCTGATGATAAAACCGCGAGTTCATGTCCGTAGGTATGATGGCATAGTTAGAATAACATTTGAGTTGTTTAAATAATATTGTGCTATCGTTAACATCCCTGCTATTGTAGGTTTTCTTAATATGTCTTTGAACACTATTATGCAGCAAATGCCTTATTTCATCATAATTAAGTGGTGCTCTATTAGCAATCTGTTCACAATCTCTAATTAACATTTTTGGATTATATTTCTTGGAACCAAATATTTCGGCCCCAATAATAACAATTTATACAACTTTGAATCAATTTCATGCCCTGTAAGGTTAATATACTCAACTGGTAAAGGTTTAACCCTCTGGGGCGGCCTTGAGCAATTAGAGCGCTTTAATCCGTTAATCTTCCGATAAAGAACCCTTTCTTTTTTAATTTTCTGCACTTCTCTGTAAACATTAACAATACGGAGCAATTCATCAAAATCTTTCTGGTTCAAATTACATACCAAATCATCGTACAGGTCTCTGACACACTTTGATAAAAAATCTATGCTTTTAAACTTATTTCTAATAACGGCTCTTAAACTGCACATTTCAAATTTTTTCTTCAAATCTGGAAATTCTGTGTTGATGCAAAAGTTATTAATCAATAGGAACTTTGGAGTAACTCTATTGTACTTACATAGCTGTAAAAATCTGATGTTATAGATTTCCCTGTCAAGTCTCAGTCTTTCGGTCTTAAATCTTCTCTTGATATCCTCACATTCCATAATCATATCCAGAATCGAAAATTAACATTAATAAATTGACTTAATAAAACAGTCCAATCTTGAACGCCAGATTCACCTTTGTTTATTATATAAAAACATGGAAACATTTAAAATGCTTCATTTAAAACACATTACTACATAGGTGTGATAAAAATATACAAATGTTTTTTTTTAATTAAAAACACTAGATGTTAAAATGATAAAAAGCTACTCCGAGTGCTTTCGCCTAACCTTAAGCCTTTGTCAAGGAGAAGAGAATTGACTGATAAAAACACTCGACGCTCGATGTTCACTGCTACAGATTGACCGGAAACTCACTTCAGGAAGCCCGCAGGTGGTCATATCCATTAAACTGAAGGAGTAGGAAGGTAGAGAAAGCTCAATCCTCCGAGAGACCGAACTCTCCAGTAATATTAAGTAAATTAAACCAGTTACGCGGAATTTGGTATGATAATACGTCATTACAACAATTTTCTGCTTGCGTTAAAATTTCCAAAGACTCTAAAATAGCACAACTATTAAAACCAGAAGCCTGGATAATGACTTTTGCTCTATTGAAAAGGATGTCAATATCTTTAGTTTGAAACAGCCTTGAGAGGGCGGTAGCCGGTCTATTTTTATTAATATCCTGCATATGTTCTTTAACTCTTGGAATTTTCTTGTGGTCATACCAATGTAATTGAATATTTTATTTGTTTCTTTACTTCTGTATGGGATGATATAAACTCCTGACTTATTTTCCATACTAATAGAATCAACTCTTTTTTGCACAAGATTAATTAATTTGGTGTTATCTCAAGCTATTAACGTTATACTATATTTCCTTAGGATGTATTTTAATTTTTCATATAAACGAGGAATGTAATCAACTGCCGTAAATTTAACTTCATTTTTACTAATACACTCTATTTTAGCTGGTTCTGCTTGCTTAAACTTATAAATTAATTTATCAATAAATTTAGTGGAAAAACCATTACTATTAGCAATTGACTTAATTTTATCCAGTTCTTCTTGCAGGTGAGTATCAGAGCAAACTTCAAATGCACGTCTAATATAAAACTGGTAAGCTGAAGCTTTATAATGAAATGGAGAGTGGCTATTATAAGGAATTGTTTTCTTGAACATGCCAACAATAGTGACAATAAGATTAAATTCACTTTGGAATTAGAAATAAATAGAACATTACCGTTTTTGGATGTTTCCCTCACTAGGAATGAACTAACTCATTGCATTGATAGGACAGTTTACAGAAAATCTTGTCGTTCAAACAGTACAATTCCTTATAATAGCCACTCTCCATTTCATTATAAAGCTTCAGCTTACCGGTTTTATATTAGACGTGCATTTGAAGTTTGCTCTGATACTCACCTGCAAGAAGAACTGGATAAAATTAAGTCAATTGCTAATAGTAATGGTTTTTCCACTAAATTTATTGATAAATTAATTTATAAGTTTAAGCACGCAGAACCAGCTAAAATAGAGTGTATTAGTAAAAATGAAGTTAAATTTATGGCAGTTGATTACATTCCTCGTTTATATGAAAAATTCAAATACATCCTAAGGAAATATAGTATAACATTAATAGCTAGAGATAACACCAAATTAATTAATCTTGTGCAAAAAAGAGTTGATCCTATTAGTATGTAAAATAAGTCAGGAGTTTATAGCATCCCATACAGAAGTAAAGAAACAGATAAAATATTCAATTACATTGGTATGACCACAAGAAAATTCCAAACAAGAGTTAAAGAACATATGCAGGATATTAATAAAAATAGACCGGCTACCGCCCTCTCAAGGCTGTTTCAAACTAAAGATATTGACATCCTTTTCAATAGAGCAAAAGTCATTATCCAGGCTTCTGATTTTAATAGTTGTGCTATTTTAGAGTCTTTGGAAATTTTAACGCAAGCAGAAAATTGTTGTAATGACGTATTATCATACCAAATTCCGCATATCTGGTTTAATTTACTTAATATTACTGGAGAGTTCGGTCTCTCGGAGGATTGAGCTTTCTCTACCTTCCCCCTCCTTCAGTTTAATGGATACGACCACCTGCGGGCTTCCTGAAGTGAGTTTCCGGTCAATCTGTAGCAGTGAACATCGAGCGTCGAGTGTTTTTATCAGTCAATTCTCTTCTCCTTGACAAAGGCTTAAGGTTAGCCGAAAGCGCTCGGAGTAGCTTTTTATCATTTTAGCATCTAGTGTTTTTAATTTTAGAAAACATTTGTATATTTTTTATCACACCTATGTAGTAATGTGTTTTAAATGAAGCATTTTAAATATTTCCATGTTTTTATATAATAAACAAAGGTGAATCTGGCGTTCAAGATTGGACTGTTTTATTAAGTCAATGTATTAACTTTATGTAGTGTTAATCTTGGCCAGATCCTTCTAGTTTAAAAAAACTGCATATTTGGCTTGTCTCCTAATGCAAACAAAATTTCTTTTGGATCTTTTGTACAAGGGAAGTAATAAATTTAACGAATGTATCATAGGCACTGGCAGAACAAAATTCAGGAGGCACAATATTGTTGAACTTATGTATGCATGTAATAAGAATAGAAGAGTTATCCTTCTCTTATGCTACAGCCTTTCTCCTCTGAACCCCAGTTTAAGATAGTATCTTAAAATATGAACGTAAAACTCATACAGAATTTAAAGTGATCTTTGGGGGGGGGGGGGGGGCTTTCTTCCCATGACAAAAAATTCCTAGTTTCTTTTTTTCATATTGTTAGTGTTTAATTCATGTTCAGGTCATGTACATATACTTTTCTCTTTTGAAATATGCCATTTCGTTATGCATAAACTTTTTACGCTGACACATAAAAGTGTTAGTCGGTATTTTCATCTGTAGACTATTTTTTGTTTGATTTATAAAGATATTACATTAAGAGATATTCTGCTATGATTACAGCCAGCCATGCTTAGTTTTATAAATTCAATTCGTGATAAGGCATGAGTTTGTGTGCTGTTTATTTTTAATTATTTGGAAGGTATAAATTATGTATTGATTGACCAATAAGATTTTAACATAACATCGTTTTTCCAATGTTTAAAAGATTAGCAACAACAAAAAAGTTTCAATATACACAATTTTGCTTCAAGTACATTTAAAATTATTAAACTACTTCTGCGTAATATCTATATATATATTACGCTAACGTACGTGGCACAGAAATCGCGATTATTTATTATTGTTTAATGGCAACGCCCGAGAAACGCACCTGATTGGTTATTGTATAAGAGTCCTTGGCAGGATTTAGGGGATCGGGTTTGTTTACGTTTCGCATTTTCGATGCAATATATTTCGCTGCAATTATGTAGCTTCAAAATATCATTTGAAATGCCCGTAGAAAATCTCGGTGAATGCTTGAAAGTGAAGAAGAAGCTGAACTTGAGTCGAATCGAAATAGATTCGACATCCTAATAGAATTGACCGATAACGCCGTTAAGCGATCGGCAAAATAGGCTTAATAACTGTAGCATGCATGTTGCACGCGTTGCTTCTGAAATCGAAATTACTGATTTAAACGTTCCGGGGCACAAAGCGGTTCCAGGAACCTATATAACCGCTTTGCCGGGGCTTGCATTACTGTGGGTGAAACGTGCAATTTCTGCAAAGCACTGTATTGGAAATACGAATTAAGCAGCAACAAGAAGTTTACAAAATGTAAAAAGTAATTTTGTGCGGACAGGTAGTTTTGACTGTACGGACCTGCGATACGAATTTCAGGTTTATTTAAGAATATTATTATGGGCCCCCCAGAAGTAAGATACAATGAAACCTGCTTAGACGGAGACGAAAACGACCAGTGATAAATTCCGTTTTATGCAGGTTATTTAAATTGAACAAAGCATAATGGCATTTGGGGGGAGGGGGGGGGGGGGGGGGGGGAGAGCTGGAACCTTTTTTTTCGTTTATTGCAGGATTCCATTATAAACAGGCTTTACTCTATTAGAAAATAAATTTGCTGGATGGTACTTTTTTTAAAAATCTATATAGTAATATTTGCTTACAATTTTATTATTTCTTTTTCAGTATTACACTTTATGTTGTATTTGTAATTGTTTTTTCATATAAAGATTTTCAATAAAAAATTAAATTTTTGAAAATATAATTGCATTTTAATTAAATTCATCAGTTAATTGTGAATAAAAAAGTTTAAAGTATGAGACATATAAAAGAATTAAAAAACTTAACCTTTGACTTGACACAACTTTGGAACTGAATAAGAGTCGGGCCCTGGTAATTTGCACCGTCTCCACCCACCCCCTTCTGTACGGACCTGCGATAAAAATTTCAAATTCATTTAAGAATATTATTACGGGCCCGGGCAACGCCGGGCGGGTCAGCTAGTTTCTTCAAAAAATTCCTATTTTCTTTTTCTCTTAGTGTTTAATTATTCCATATCACTGAAGAATGCATTATAATATAGTTTTATTCAATGTCAGGGAAAAAGAAATCCAGGGAGGCAAAAAGATCCTATCCACCCTCACTTACCGATACCCATAGAATGTTGTGTTTAATTCTAATGTTGCTTGATATGTGTGCGAAGTGGGCAGTTAGCTTGCTCTGCATAGGCAATTCCCTCCCAGAGAGAGGGGCCTGAATGAAACACTGAATAGTATAAAATTTATTTGCCAAAACATAGACCATACATATTTATCTTTTACATGAAAGTAATGACATTAATATTTTTTTCTTTCAGTGACAGAGGTTAAGAGTCATACTGCAGTTGTCCACATTAAGTATATGAATAACAGACCAGACAAGTGATAAAGATTTGTAAAAGGATTTTCTGACTCTTCAAAGGTAAAAAATTCATAAAATAGAACAGGTTGGATTTTAATCATATTTTCCTTTTTTAAAAATGAAGCTGTTAATGATTATAGCTACCTATCACTCTGTATATATGTATGAAATGTAATAATATATATATATATATGTGTGTGTACAGTAGAGCATCCAAAATCTGGAATTGTTCTATACTCAGCAATTTGAGTTTGTGCAGGCTCTAGTAGTATAATAAATTAAATTTGAGGTAATAATTTCCATATTCAGTTAAAAAATAGATATGAATTAAAGATACACATTATAAAATAAAAAAGAAACTTCCTAATTTAAGAAATATTTAATTAAATATTTTCCATTCATTTTTTTAACAATATTTATATAGGCATATGTTCAAAGTCTTTTTTATTAATTTTATATACAAACAGTAATTCATCTTCAGAGATCAGGTTTTTCTCTTCCTAGTCTATTTTTGCATTATTTAATGTATTGGGGGAAACAGATGATGTGAAGCAAATATAGGCTAGTTAATGTTTTTCAAAATTCCGGAATTAATTAAATTTTAATCATTTAGCACTCACAACATTGTATCTTTAATAGTGAAAGATTTTACAAAATCTAAAATTTCTAAAAATATTTGAGCAAATAGATTATTACTGTCATCTGAAATGGAAAAACAAAACTAATCTTGGGCAAAATTACTTGTAGAATCTGCACTTATACATTCCAGATTTTGGAGGTATCTGGATTTTAGACTGGATTGTGTATACATATGTATGCATATATGTATTAATACAGGATATCTTGAATTCTGTTTACGTTTCATTTTTAATATATGCTGTGAGAGTGTGTTCCCAAACTTTTATCAAACTTTTTTTTAAGGCAAGAAAAGGATAATTCAAATTTTCTTCGAACTATTTTTTGCTGCAAAAATTCTGACCTTTTACCAAGTCTTAAGGTGTGCACTCACTTCACTTTAAGATGATGATTTTCAGTGTTGCTACAACACCTAGAGAACCTGGAAAAGTCTGGAAATTTATTTAATAAGTCAAAGAATTTGAATATTTTATCCAAAATCTGGAAAATTCAGGGAATTTAATATTTTCCTGGAGATTTCCAAATAAGTATAAGCCTTGTCCCATGTCAGACGTGGAAAATCTTCCATGTTTTTGCAAATCCCTGTTTTTAGAAATTTCATTTAGTAAATCGCCCTCCTCCTAAAATTTCCTCTTCTACTTTTACCTAACCCATTGCCACAAAAAATTGAACTCATTAATATACTTTTTTGAAATTTTCTGCAATATATATATATTTTTTAGAAGTTGCAATTAAATTAACTAATAAATCTTTTCAAATCTCCTCAACCCTACCCTAAAATGTTTGCTGCTCCTCCCTCCTTTTCCTGAAGGTGGACTTAGTGAGTTTGTGATAGCCGTTGCAAAGCAATTTGTTATTAATTACATAAATATTGATTTTTTTGTCTAGTTTGGAGGAAACTTTATTTGAAACACTCGTAAATTATTAAGGAAAGTAATTTCTATTATAGTCTTGGGAGTTTTTCTTTCTTGAGGAGAAGGGGTGTTAATGGAGTGTGTATATATGAAAATTTCAATCAATATTATCTGTAGTTGGAAAATTTTTGTATTTTCGAGTGGTAAAATATTTATTTTACTCTTGGCACATCCAATTTACACTGAAGAGCTAATCTGAAAATTGCCTAAAATACAGCTTGAAAAGTGAGGGAATTTCATTCTCCTATATGAGTAACAACCTTGTATTTTTTATGAAGTTTTGAAATATGATTGGATATTTGAAACTCTTTGAACTGTTTTCTCTTTTGCCACAAAAAATTATACTTTTTGGCAAGTCTTATCATGCAAATCACACTTTGGTGCAGCAATTTAATTTTTTATGAATATTTAAAATTTGAATTTGTTTATGGATTTCTTAAACTATTTTTTTGTGTTTTTCGGGTCCCTCCAAAAAATAACTCTTTGTCAAGTCTTACAGTGCAAACCACACCCAATATAACAAAATTATTATTTTTACAGAAGTATGCAACACCCTGTATATATGTATATATATTTTTTAAGTTTGAATTTCTGAATTAAATATACATTATACCATTTTACAAATTTCATGTGTGATAAATTAATTTAGAAATTTTTCTGCCTTTTGTTCATGAAAATAAGATTCGGTGAAGTAAGTGATGGTTAAGAACAGTTATTTTTCTGTTCAAAATTTTTGATATGTGTAGTTGTTTGTAATTTTATGTGTTTAAACTGCAAACCAAAGTATATTGAAGTAATTTTTTTATATTAAAAAGTGTAATTTTAATACTTCTATTTCCATTCAGAGAAACTTTACATCAGTCAACTTTACACATTAAAAAAAAATCTGATTTACAGTATAAAAATAGATATAATCTTAAAAAAGGTTTTTCAACTTTAACGAAATTTACACTTCTTGGCTTCCTTTGCAAATGAAAATAAATTAATATATTGTAGCATAAATATTTTTAATTCAAAGATTTTTTTAAAATCAGTTATTGTTTTATAATTGCCAGCTTTTATTTTTCTAAGCTAGTGTTGACTGATTGGAAGAACTAAAGAGAAATAAAAGTATTAAAATTGTGGTAACTCAACTAGAATAACTTTTTTGCTGTTGTTGATTTAGCAGGAAGGTTTAAAATTCACCAGCAGGGCCAAAACTATTTGGGGTGCAGAAGGGACATGTGCCCTGTGCGCCAGAACGGAAGGCAAAGGGAGTGCCAAATGAAGATTTTGTTTGTTGCTTATTCTCATGTCTATATTTAGCACGGTATTATTAAAATCATCCTTTCTGTGTATGTCAAAGTATAGAAGAATTTAAGGATGATATGGGTTAAGGATCCACTAAAAAGTGGATTTTTTTTCTTTTGATTCCATTTTCAAGGTTTTAATGAATCAATATCTGCCAAAGCTGATTAGTAGTTCAGCATTACGTATTTTATGATTACATATTTTAAGTTTTGAAATGAGTTGGCCAATAGAAACTTAGTAAAGTTCTCTGTATAAATTTATTTTGCAGAGAAGGGATGGCGCCAAAATCGTTGTTTGCCCGAGGTGCAAAAAGACTAGTTTCGGCCCTGGTCACCAATGATTATTATCAAAACCTCTTGTAAAAAAGCATTAAACATTTTTACCACATACTATTAAGAAACTTGCATTTATCAATCATAACTTATATTCCATGAATTGTTTCTACAGATTAAGAAAAATATTAGATATTAATTCCATAAAAAATTAGATGAAAATAAAACTTAGATTCAAATTCCAGTGAATAATGTTATAAATAATTTATTTTATCAAGCCTTACTTTTACAACAATAAAATAAATAAAAATAAACATATCTCATTTGGTACTTGTCTGTTATCCCATTGAACACTTTGTTAAGAAAGAACCTGCCATGTAACAATGGAACTTATAATCAATAATGCAAGAACTGGTCAAGTTAAGACATCAAGTTTCACAAAATAATAATAATAATAATAATAGCGTAACAAATAATTTGTTCTTGAAATTTCAGATTTTTCCAAGAAAATGCTGAAAAAGTCAGTTTTTTTCTTCCACTTAAGAATTTTTAGAAATTTAGTGATATTTAATATGTGATTCATCCTTAATGAGTATTTTAAAATAATTTACAAAAATAATTGTTTTGGCAATCTGCATTTGGCAATATAAATAGGTGTTAAATATTTGTTCATGCATACATTTCAATTAAAGGCAACCAGATGTTTATCATGCCAAAACTTGAAGCCTTGAGTTCCCTTTACAAAAATTCCATTGTAAAAATTAAGATCTTCCATAAAATGAGCTGCTTTACAAAATGCTATACCATAAAAAAGATTAATTCTTAAAAAAATTCTTCGACATGAAATGCATAACTTTCAAACAAAGCACGGGCTCTGGATAGGAAAATTTTAACAGAAAAACTTTATAAATTAATACTTGCAATAAATGTTTAATTTAGATCCAAGAAACTATATTTTATCTTTTGTTACAAAATTGTATTTTTTGCAAAAAAAAAAAAAACTTTTTTTTCACAAAATAGGCACCTAAAGAGAGAAAAAACATTCTATTGACTGCTGACATAACTTTGATAATTTCTTTTACAGTTAGAAAAAAATATTTTTCTGCTGTCCCAAAACTGTGTTATGTCTGTTAAGTTTCAACGGATTTATGTTCTAATTTTTCAAGCATACACAAAAGATCAATTCTTATTAAATTTGAATATGTTCTTTAGGTAAGCAGCTGTAGTTTTTTTCTCTTTTTTGGGGGGGGGGGGGGTGGTAATGGTAATTTTCATGTGTATTTCCTGAAAATGCATTTATTGTTGACGTTAACAGATTTGTAGTACAATATTATAATAAATTTAAACATGCTTACCTAAAAAAATAATATCTTAACGATTACAAATTGCAAATGTTCAATAGAACTTCTAGTGTTTCTTGTAAAAATACTCTGAAATTTGCAATGGATCTCATGGCGCCCACTCATCTTGAAACTTACTCTGAAACTGAAAATTTGATTTTTGTTTAAATCTATATATTATATTTTATGAAACAACTGATTATGTTTCACGGCGATTTCTCCTAAAACATGGAATATTATGCAATGAAATTAACACCGAAAATCCCGCAGATGATTTTGATCCGCAGATCTCAAAACTGGTATTAGAATTTTTAAATTTGAATTACTTTTCGAGATATTCTTTTTTTTCTAATTTTAAATGCTTTTCTCTAATGATGGCAACTCAAATTTTAATCATAACAGATTTTTTTTCTTCCATATTATAGAAAAGGTTATTATTTTAAACTAATTTGGCGACCAGTTTGGCCTCCCTTAAATGTATGTTAAGAAATGTATCATGTTACTTTTATTCATAATTCAATTTACTTGAAAAATCTTTTGGCAAATCAGAATATACTGATAGAGAAATCAAGAACTCTGTATTTTTATGTTAGCGCGACGCACGTGATAAATCGCCAAAAATTTCTCGTCGCCTTTTTTTTTTTTTTTTTTTTTTTATATATAAACCTTTTATTTAATACAAAACTTTCATTTAAAACTGAAACATTTAAAATTAATGGCTTTTACTCCTTTCTTTTTTTTAAACAGAACGAAAAGAAAAATATTAGGTGCATATGTCATACATGCACCGGGGTACCTAATTGACGCCAAAATGGCATTATTTTGCCTGACATGGTAACCAGGCTATTGTTGCTTATTTATTAATAAATGTTTATTTACATTTATTTTCTTTTTATTTAAAAAAAATATTATAAATTGTTTTGTTCTATAGTTATTAATTAAACTTTTCTTTATTTATTGTCATTTCATTTTAAAAATAATAGAAAATAATTG
This sequence comes from Maratus speciosus, assembly GCA_963932465.1. NCBI lineage: Eukaryota > Metazoa > Arthropoda > Arachnida > Araneae > Salticidae > Maratus > Maratus speciosus. Next base: position 52,218,286 of record OZ010799.1, on the reverse strand, counting down.
AAAAATACATATGTAATTGGTATTCGAAAACTGGGTTTTTACCAAATTGTCGTAAAAAAATCACGCCAAACCCGGTGCGTATATGACATCTGTGTCAAATATTAAATAATGCAGCAAATCATGACATTTAATTTCAACTTCAAAGCAATGTTTTAATGGTACAACTTAGTTTTCCAGTCAACCAATTTCGCCAAATTGTACAAATCGACATAATTTTTATTTTAAATAACGAAAGAACAAGTAAATATAACATTAATAAAAATACAAATAAAACGTCGAAATAAAAATCACTTGATGGCGTAAACACGTGTAATTATGTCTTGAAAATTGTATTTACACATGAATATTAAAAGAGAAAGGAAACTTTAAAATAATAAATACATTAATATGCGTTTAACCCTTTCAGAGGCAAGCTACTTCTATTCGTAAAATTTTGAAATCAATGAATGGCACCAGAATTTACAAGTTTCGAAATACGAAAATGCTTTCGTTCACTTACTTAATAAAAGGAAAATGTTCATTCTGGTGAAAATGTGGCATTTAAGAATTAAAATTAAGTGGTCAAAAAATGAACCACCGTGCCTTTGAAGGGGTTAAAGCAACAAATTGTAGTAAATTGTATTATGTCAATCATTTTATAAAATGTTAAAAAGTACCGGGTGGGAAAGACTCTGTTTACTTAATGCATTTTATTTTAGCTTATTTTCAAATGTTTAACTGATCTTCTTTAATCAAGCACGAAAACAACCTTTCGATGTCTTAACAGCAACTGATTCGACCTTAAATTTTTGCAATCAAAGGCAAATTAATAGAAACCCATTTACAGGGGATCACTACAAGTTTTTTCATTATAATTCAATCTTCCCTAATCTTTTTAAATCAGATCAGGACCAGTATTCTGGTGTAATCAAGTAAATACTGCTGGTAGGGATCGGGATCACCATCTCATAGCGACGGCCGGGCGAAGAGCTATTCTGGTCTCCCCTCGTTATTCCACAGTGGAGGATGAAATACAGCATAATCCCTGCGTGCAATCAAACTCATTTGTAGCCAATCAGAGGAAAGTGGTCACGTTTTTTGTTTGTATGGGAGAGGGAAACAGCTGTCTTGCTTTGTCCAGTGATATTGTTATTTACGTGAAGGGAAAAGAATATTTGGGCTATCTATAAAAAAAGTGTTGAAGGAATGAATGCCATTGTTTTACATAAGCGTGTCCGTGCTTGTAATCTGTTTAAAATCTCCTGGCCTAAGAAAAAATGTCCATTTGTATTTTTATTCATGCATAAAATGCTATTTGTTATTATTATTGAACCAATTTTTTGAAAGAAACTTTGTTCTATTTTAATATCAGAAAAATGATTAGTAAATGTTATGGTGAAATAGCCAGATTTTTTTTTTTTTCAGACTGCAAAATATTTTTGAAATTATTGGGGGGGGGGGGGAGGGTTGTAGGTTCTACCAAGCTCTACATAAGTATTTGAAGCCAAATATATAATCGATTTAAAAAAAAAAAAACATAAAATGACTTTTTATTTATTTGTATCTTTAGACCACTTTTATTTTAAATTGATTATAATTATCACACCAGTGCTGAAAAAAATATATAAATTAGGCCGAATATTTAAATATACTTTAGTTTTACCTTTATTAAGGGTGATCATCAGCAATATTTTGCCCTATACTCATCATACTATATTCTAAATATCGCAACTGCGCATTTGCTATTCAACTGATTTGATTAAAATTTTTTTTGGTGATTGATATAACTTATTTCTTTCAGATGGCCTAATTTTATAAAAGAAAAATACGGCCTCTTTTTTTTTAAATTAAATTTTAAAATTTCTTACATTGGTTCCAGCAAAAATTACCAGATGGCACTATGGATGCTGTTACTGCTTTCTAAAGACCACAAAGCAACTATTTTTTTTAGTTTTTATATATTTTCTTGTTAATTGTTATCATTATCGCTCTTATAAATTTAATAAAGGATATCTCTTAGGCGATATTATATGAAATATCCCTCAATAAACCTTCGTGTTTTTTCGAAATATGATTTTATTCGTAAAATGCCAATGCAGAATGAAGATTCCTCTGAATTTGTAGCAACCCTTAAAACTTCCGCTTCGTAAACGGAGGAAAATGCTATATGAAGACTCGACAGAGTCGGGAGGTACGTTCTGTGGAAAGGTTAAATGGTTAGTTGGCCTTTGAAACGGATGGGGAGTAATTAAGGGTCACTATTTGTGGACATTTTTTCTGCCTTCTGTAAAAAGGAAATTTGTTCTTGTAGGATAGAGTGGTCATTTTTTCTAAATACTGGGAAGTTCTTTCGCTCATGAAACCTTTCTTTGATAAGTGGAATAGCATTTACAGTGCACTTATTTGTCTGAAAAATAAGCTAAAATATAATAATTTTGGGGTCCAGTTAATGCTAAAAAAATGTCTTATTTAAAAAGAACATCTCCAACATCCTCCCTTGCGCATGGAATTATTATTATTTATCATTATTATTTTGAACTAGCTCAACAAGAAACACATAGACATGCAAGATTTTCTAAGAAAGATGTGAGAAAACAAGCGCGCGAGGCATTTTTTGATTAGATTTTTTAAAGTTTAAACCAGTTCTCAAAAAAAGAAAAATATTTTTCAGCAATCAATAACTCGAAAATTCTGCCCCATTTTTTAAACATAAATTTATTATATTTGTAGGGATGATTATTGAAGTGATTTGTAAGCCGACATTTTTTTCATTTTCCGATAATTGAATTACACCTTGAGTTATAAGCGATTGCTGTCTCACGACAGCAGGTTTTTTTCCTTGCCTACGTTGTAGCAAACAGGAAATTCTATTCAAAACACCAGCTTCGACAGACCTTTTGTGAAAAATCTTTTGTCTTTAATAGAAAAAAAAACAGTTTCTTTAAAAGAAAACTTGCCAATTTTAGAAAAAGTCTGATTTTTTCTGTGTTTTCTCTCTTTCTTTCTTTGCGTGTTACACAGCGGTGTTTCCATATTACTAGAAATGTTCGGAGTTCATTCTTTTAGCCCAATATAGGAAATTTTATTCTCTTTTCAATACAGTTTATTCGGAATTTGTAGAACGATTTTTGAATTTCTAATGAGATTTTTTTAAAATATATTTTGCATTCTACGGCGACTTTTTGGCATACATAAAAAAAATCAAATTTCAATCTAGTAAGTAATTTTGGTAAATTTTGAATTTTCAGCGATGTTTTATTTTATTTATTTATTTATTATTATTAATTAATTATTATTGTTTAGTATATATATGTATGTATATATATATATATCTTTATATATATATATATATATATCAAATACCTGTTCATATTAATCCTTTTCCCAAATATGACAAATTTTATGATTCAATCAGTTATAAATGAAAAGACCAATAAGAACTTTGATACTGCTATCTATCATGGTAGGATTTGAAGATTAAAACAAGTAAGGAAAATCATGTGTTAAGCATAGATTATGAAGCACTTTCCAACACTTCCTGAATGCTTTAACAAAACTTCATTATTTAGGGAAATAAGGTATAGAAGAGAACTAAGTAAACATTTTTGAAAACACATAAAACATTTGAAAAACTGATTTCAGCAGTTACTGTCCATAGCAAATATGTATTCCAATTCTTTTGAACAGCCCTGTATTTGATCTGTAGGTTGATATATGTACTATATAATGGAGAAATTTAGTTTAGCAAGAAGACACATAACAGGTTGAAATTTCTCTTTCAGCAATTTATACTAATAGATGGAAACATACATGTATACTTTTGTAAAACCCTGTAGTTAACCTAGTACTTTTATTACACGCCACTATTTAGGTAAAGTTTAATTCAAAGTAAAACACTCTTAAAACTATCGGAATCACATTTCCAGAAATTATCATTTATAGACGGCCATATATCCAATTCTTTGCGTGACCCTGTATGTCATTTTATATATGTTTTACAAACATTTCTTAGTAAACTAAATGCAGTTCCGCGTAAAAATGCCTAACTCATTTAAAAATCACCTTTAAGCAATTTGCAATCATACCCAGTAACCATTACGAATTCTTTTGAGTAGCCCTGTATTCAATTACAGCATTTATACACACTATATACAATGCATAAATGTAGTGAAACATAAAAGCACATAACATAATTAAAAATGCATTTCCAGCAATCACCGTTACTTTACAGTACTTCGGGTACAATATAGTATCTGAAATCTTTTGTGTGCCCCTGTAAATGCTCTGCATTTCGTATTATCCATGAAATAAGTTGTAGTAAACCTTAGCAACGTATATTAATTTCATTATACATGTAATAGTTTAACATAAATATAATACGCCGGAAAAAATTCCCTCCCCCCCCTTCCCCTATATCATTATGTAACGGAATTCTTTTGTGTGGCCCTGTAAATGAATAATAACTATTTTTTGGGCCGCATATTGTACAGAAAATGCATATTTTAGTGCACTTGATAAATGCATATCAATTTTATTATGTTTGAAAGCATATAATATCATTTAAAATCATTTTAAACGATTTTTTCACATAGGCCGTAATGTAATGGAAAACTTTTGACTGTCCCTGAAAATGAACTAAACATGCTACAAACTTCATTTTTAATAGGGTTCGTGCTATGGTAGAGGTCACTAACATCCAAAAATTTCAGAACGATCCGAGTATATTTACGGGAGTTAGAGCGTGTACAGATGGACAGACAAACCGAAGTCATAAACACTTTTCAACTTTGTTGGAAAGTGTTAAAAAGAAAGGAAGAAGGGAAAATCTGATATTTTGACTATTTTATTCACCATTTTGCATATATATTGAAACCATGTGCTGTATAACATTCGTTAGAATATTTGCACTCCTAATGGCACCTCATTTGTCTGAATCGGTAACTTATATACATACATACATAAGAGATCTGCTCGCTCTCTGACCAAATTTTATTCACGAGACTTGAACCGTGTCCTTACTCTTTCCACGCCGTCCCGGAGCCTTACTTTTTTTTCGGCAGGCTAGGGCCGAAATTTTCAGGTTCGGTTCTGAGCCAGCCCGTTTAACCCTTCTTTGCATGATGATGGAAATTTCCATCATAACATTGAATGCCCCAAAATTATATAAAAGAACAGGTTCACTTTAAGTTTATCGTGTCTGGATACCTTTTTAATGTCCATTGCATTAAAAAAAAAAAAAAAAAAAAAAAAAAAAAATAGCTGTCAAAAAAAAGGCTTCTGCAGCTCCTCCACCTCCAAAAGATATAAGAACACATGGTGCTGAACATTGGCCAACAGTGGGTGGGTCACTCCGGTGCAAGTATCCTAAATGTAAAGGGTATTCTACAATTTCTTGTAGTAAATGTGGAGTCAATTTGTGTCTAAATAAAAATAATAATTGTTTTGTTAATTATCACAAAGAATAAAAAATATCCAATGATAAACTCTTTTATTTCTATTTAGTACTAAGCTAATGATCTAACTTTGCATGATGATGGAAATTTCCATCATATTGTTTTTTGCAAAATTTATACTATAAATATATACTAAGATTTTTTTTAACCATTTTTCCTTTAATTTTGAACATGAATTATGTCACCTTGATTTATTTCACCAATAAAGAAAAAATCATGCAAAGAAGGGTTAAAAATCATTGGTTCTTTATTGAACAGCTGACACAAATAACCTGAAAATTGGTCCTGACCGGCATGACCTGTTCAAAAATCCGTAACATAAACCTGGCCAATAATTTTCGCAAAAAGTGTATAGATTTTTTAATCACCATTATTCTTCAATTAAAATTTTAAATGTATTCTTTTTGAAGAATAGTACATATATTTCTAGGCAATAAAAGTATGATAAAATGTGCTTATCCATGAAAAATTAATATAATAATACGAGTGAAAAGAATATAATACATTTATTCGGGGGAAGTTTCTAAAATTACTGAAATATTGATAGTGTAGTACATAAGTTGATGGTTTGCCGAGCAGTGTTTGCCGTTGCACGATTGTTGTGTTGTCAACGGATCCATAATTACAAATGGCATACATTTGACAGTTCATATATGCATGATACATGACAGCTGACACAAATAACCTGTGAAATATTCATAGTTCAAAAAAGAACCAATAGGTGGACCACCCTATATAAACAACTGCTGAGATATGCCAAATGTTCTAAAATTTTTGACTCCCCTTTAACCTCTTTAAGGGGGGGGGGGGGTTGGTTGTTGGTTTGCCGAGCAGTGTTTGCCGTTGCACGATTGTTGTGTTGTCAACGGATCCATAATTACAAATGGCATACATTTGACAGTTCATATATGCATGATACATGACAGCTGACACAAATAACCTGTGAAATATTCATAGTTCAAAAAAGAACCAATAGGTGGACCACCCTATATAAACAACTGCTGAGATATGCCAAATGTTCTAAAATTTTTGACTCCCCTTTAACCTCTTTAAGGGGGGGGGGGATTTCTAAATCGCTGAAATAAGTGTTTAATTATTATTTTGCAGATTTATTTTCTGGAATTTCACGCTCCTACCTAAAACGGATGCTGAGATATGCCAAATGTTCTAAAATTTCCGACTTCCCTTTTAACCCCCTTAGGGGAGGGTAAAATTGCTGAAATATGTGTTTAATTATTTTTTAGTAGATTTATTTTCTGGAATTTCACGCTCCTACCTAAAACGGCTTCTGAGATATGGCCAGTTTGTCTATAATTTTCGACCCCTCCCATTAACACCCTTAGGGGGGATTTTCAAAAATCCTTTCTTAGTGCACGCTTATAAGAAGTATCCCCCCCTTACCCCCCCCCCCCCCCCCCACACACACACACACAATTTTCATGAATCTAGTTTCAGTAATTTGGGCTGTCTGTTGATTATAAGTCAGTCAGGACAAACTACTATATAGCATTGCCAAGTCGATGTCTATAGCAACGTGAAGATGATGCTGAAAATTTAATTTTTATCTCATTTGAAAAAAATCTCAACAAGGTTTACTTCGTTCTAGAACGGAGAGGGCTTAGCCCCCATGGCTTTACGCTTCCGCAGCCAATGATTCATGAATAAAGTGAATACGTAGTACGTACATGGCTTTTGTTCTGGATCTAAAACACTTTTACCACTAAATGTCAAAATTTTAGCACGAAAATTATACACAGGTGTCGAAACATTACATTCTTAATTCAAATGATTACAGGTAAAACAATAAGATTTTTTTTAAAGTTTAAATGTATTCGAGATTGACTGTGGGAAAAAAATGCTACTATAATGTCGACTCATTTGTTCAGATGGGTATGGTCCATTCTACATTGGTTCACTAAAACATATCCGGACCAACACATATAGACTGATAGATAAGCACTATTTTCTAGGTGTTTGGCAGCTGAACAATGTCTTTCTACTATACTAGTTTTTTACTTTCTTCTATCTTTACAAGAATAAATTATTGGATTCGTGAAAATTTTTGAATTCCAGTTTTCGACGGATTTACACGTTTTAGGGGTCAGAGAACACGAAAAACATGTTTTTACAAAATGTCTGTCTGTGTGTCTGTATGTGACACAAATTTTGTGGGCTCTCTATTTCAAGAACTAATGGAAGGAATTTATAAAAAAATTATATCCAGTTAGTCATGATATAAATTGGTGCTTTTTACGTTTTGGTATAAATCGCCCAACAGGTGGCGCTGCTATGGTGCATTTTTCATGATTGCCACAATAGCTCTATCTCAAGAACTAATGCACGACTTTTCATCAAACTTCAGATTCATGTATACCTTGATAAATATTGGTGCTGATTATGTTTTGGTGTAAATCGCCAAATAGGTTGCGCTGCTAGGCTGAATTTTGTAGGATTTACACGATTTTAGTGATAGTCATATCTCAAGAACTAATGCACGGAATTTCCTATTTTTAGAATCCTCATGATGGGCATAAATTGCCATTTAAGTTTGGCATTGTGATAGCGAATTTTAAAGTATTGACATGTAGGTGATACAGTGCCGAAACTAGCCTTTTTTGCATCCTGGACAAACATGGATTTTGCCCCCCCCCCCCCTCTTCCGCAAAGTATATTTACAAAGATAATTTTACTAATTTTCTAATAGCCGGCTTATTTTAAAATTTAAAATATGTAATAATAAAATACCTAATACTGAACTACGTAATCTACAATGGCAGATCCAAGGGGGAGGTCACCGGGGTCATGACCCTCCCTCTGAACACCAACATAAATATTCTAAAGATCATTTTTAAAATGAAATATACAGTAGAGTCCCGATTATCCGAGTTTCCGCTTTAACCGAGTTATTTTCTTCTGATGGACTGATGACTTCCATTATTATGAAACAGCCATTATAAATGAAGTGTTAGGTGAAGATGAAAGAGCAGCCGTAAAAAGTTCGAACTCTGATTTTCTGGTCAGAATGGGGGGGGGGGGGGTGGAAATGGCTATAATTTTTTTTTTAAATAATTATGGCCATTTTTTTTTTCAAAAAAAAATTATTACCATTTTTTTTTTTTTCAAAAAAAAAAAAAATTGACCCTTTCTTCCCATTCTGACCAGAAAATCAGAGTTCTAACTTTTTACGGCTGCTCTTTCATCTTCACCTAATACTTCATTTATAATGGCTATTGCATAATAATGGAAACCATCAGTCCATAAGAAAACAATGATCCATTCCAAAGGTATAATCCTTCATTTGGTGCCCCTTCGTTCTGCCGCCCAGGGCACATCCCCCTCCTCCCTCCTTAGTTTCATCCCTGATGAGATAGAAGAAAGTTTTGGGATTGACACATCCGACTAGTTAAACATTAAAGTGGTTCTCAAAAAATATTTTTATTTGCTCAACACGAAAATTTCTGGCTCATCTGATTCATTTTTAAGCATAAAAGAATGATACTTGCAAGCATGGCTATTGAAGTGATTCGTAATCTTTTAAATGAATTACATCTTGAGTTATAAACGGTTATTGTCTCAGGGCGGCAGTTTTTCCTTTTTCGGGAAATGTCAGGAAGTTTGATTCAAAATGTTAACTTTGACAGCATTTTCTGCCTTTACCGAATAAATGGTTCGATAAAATAGTATCCTAATAAGTGCACCGGCCTATTTGGTGCATTTGTGAACAAAAAAGAATTAAAAGATATCAGAAACTAGTCAATTTGGATTTGAGTACATCATTAAGTAACTAAAATATACATGCTGAAAATTTAAGTCTGTAATTAAAAACAGATTTATTATGTAAATAAAGTGTACCGTATTTTATGGAAGAAACGCCACGGCGTTTACGAGTTTAAAAGTTAATTTTTTTCCAAGTGTGGCGTTTATGCCATGTGTGGCGTTTACAATTTTTTTTAAATACCAACTGAGTTTCCTTAATTTAAAAATTCATAAAAATATTTAAAATAGGATTTAAATATTTTAAATAAAACTTCAGACATCTTAAGATATTAAAACCGAGGCATCTTACTCTGCTCAGAAAACTTTGATTAAAGTTAGGTCAATGTGACGCTGTTGACAAAAGTAGCGTTCCAATGGATGCGGCGTTTACAACGGGTGTGGCGATTACGATATTTTTAAGCTTATTCAGGCCAATTTGAGTAGTGCGGCGTTTCTTCCATAAAATACGGTACATGCAAAAATTTAGCATATTATTATATATATTATATATTTTATTTTTTTTTGTTTTTAATTAATTAATTTTTTTTTTTTTACCACGTTGCACTTCATCTTTATTTTTCCCCCTCAAAATTCGATTTGGATTGTCAGAGTTCAACAGATATGGATGAGCGGAAATACTTTCCCTCAAAATTATCCCATAATTTGACTAGTTAAATACATCAGCAACGTAATTGTAAATGTGGGGAAATATAATTAAACTATGTCAATATTGCGGAAATTCTGAATTTGAGTTCTTTAATTTAAAAGCGTTATTTAGCAAAGCTATATTTTAAATGTTACATTGAAAAATCCTTTATTATTCTACTACATAAACCATGTGTTTTCCTCAATAACATGGAATTACAATCGTCTGATCGATATTTAATTTATAAACTGGACTGAAATTTTCAACTCCGGGATCGGCCTGAATGATAGATAATCATTTTACCCCAGGCCCAGCCCAGACTATTTATATGTGCTCGGTACACGGCCCCATACAAAAATCAATGAAATCAGCAGCAGCAGCGTGCGAAGGAAAAACTCCGCCCGGGGCAAAGTTTCAATTTGGCGCCCCCCCCCCAACTTTTTCCTTGTCACAGGTGTCAAAAAATTAAAAAGTGCAGAAACAGAACCAAATTTTACTAAATACATTTCGTGTTTATTTTGAAACTTTAGGTTTAATTTTAATTCAGAAATTTCAAAAAACTTAAGAGAAAATTGCACTTATATTTTGGAAAAGGTAATGGGGAAAATGGGTGTAAAAAAATGTATCTAACAGTACAGTATAACAGTTTGCAACCGTTTTGTATCCCCAGAAGGAAATCCCATGCTATATCGAGAGTATACATTTTTGTCACAAGACACAGACTCAGAAAAGAGAAGGTTAACAAAAGAGATTAAGACATAGACCCAAAACAAGTTTTTAAAAGAATGAAGTCCTTATTCATAAATTTGTATTCCGGTGGAGGGGATGGGGGGGGGGGGGGGTAAAGGACAATGCAATAACTTTGAAACGAAAAATGTATGTACTTACATTGGAAAAAAAAACATTCCCAATATGTAAATATACATATAATCTACATTTTTAATCTTTTACAATTATACATCTACTATATAATCTACATTAAAAAAAAAAAAAAAAAATCTTCAAAAAGAAGAAAAAAAGAGGTTTGTAGTATAAATTTGGCGCCCCCTCCATTTCCGCGCCCGGGGCGACTGCCCCCGTCGTCCCCCACTTCGTACGGCCCTGGAAATCAGTCCCATCTCCAACCCGATTCAATTTCTATCAAAAGTGCTGATAATTTTTAACATACAATTAAGGTTCTATTGAAATCTGAAAGATACATATGCAACAGTTTTACCGCATATTTAAAACTATATGTCCGCAAGCCATCGAATGCATTAAAAAACTAATACCGTTTAGAAAAAAATGCAAAGAAAGTTAAAATAATAATAATAATAATAATAATTTTTAAGCTCTATAACAATAAAAAGTAGAACTTTAAAATTATGCCTCTGTAGTTTACTAAACACAAAGCAAATTCCCAGAGATTGCTTTCAGAAATATATAATGTCGCTATTAAACCATAAAATAAAAACAATGCATAAGATGCGTTTCGAAAATCAATGTCACTATTACATTAAAAAAAAAAAAAATGTCCGACCCGGTTATTGGCAATGTCTGAGAAGAATTCCACTCAGATTTCCTGAAAGAAGTCCTCAACCTTACAACTATGAACATGATACAGAGCAGATATTCCCATCCCCTCTCTCCTTTCCTCCCCTGTTCCTTTTCCCTATGTTCATCAGGAAGTGACGTGATAGACTTCCCAAACAGGTTTGCCAGATATAATTCGCGATCGCTCTTTCCGAGGGAAATTCAGCGCCATCTATTGGAAAAAGGTGACTTGGTGTAATACTGACACATAGCTTAAAAAAAAAAAAAAACTAGCTTTGCTTACGGACTTAGTTAATTAGTTGTTCTTAATCTCAAATCTACAATAAACTTAAAGAATATATGCATATATAAGTGTATTAATTTAGCTTTGTATTTAAATGTCTCCCATCTTCCTTGTTAAATTCATTTTTAAATTCACCACGATTTAATTATTTTCATGATAATAAAAATATTCTAAGGAAAGTCTCTCAAATGTTATTTTCCCTTAATTTTATTTAATAATATTTTAAATACTTATTGAGATCATCAATAAGTTTTATTACTTATTTAAAAAAAAAAAAAAAAAAAAAAAAAAAAACCATGTTAATGAAAAATTATTGTTGTATCTTTATCAATTCACTGAAAATCGTGGTTCTTTGTGAAACATATAATTAGAATCAATTAAATCATTAAATGTAAAAACAAATAATAAAATGTTTTTTAAAAAATTATTATTGTAAAACGGATCTAAAAAATATTGTTTTCTCCGCTCAACAATGCAAAATTTTCGAATACAAACACAGGGGCTGATTAAAAAAAAAAAGAAAACATCCAACTGGGCCGTGACACTGAACCTCTTTAATTTTAGGGGGTACTGAACTTGGTGGGCTAATTTTACAAAGCTAATATTTAAAATCTTATTCGATCTTGTACAGATTACACTGCATATTTTGCGCTATTGGAGTCGGGAAAGATTAAACACAAATAATATATTTATCTAAATATGTATTTATATATCCACATCTCTATTTCAAGACATAGAACATGTTTAATTTTTTGTGACAGCATAGGAAGGGGCATTGAATGAATACCGGGCCTTCATCCTCTCCTCTTGTTTCACCGGGCCCTGTACATTCACAGACTCATTTTAAAACACAAAAGCATGAAATTGGCAGATATGACAATTGAAGTGATTAGAAGGCGCCTTTTATTTATTTTTATTTTTGAAATATATAAATGTATTATCTTGAGTTATAAGCAATTGTTGTCTCTTGACGACCTTTATTGGCAGTCACTTTTGTAATTTCGGTTCAAAATGCCTAATTTACCTGCATTTTCTGAAGGATCCTTTGCCTTTATCGAAAAATGGTGTATGCTATTCGAGTTTGCGGTTTCTGAATAACAATATTGATCAATTTTCTGCGTTTTCGAATAAAAATTATTTCAGGAATGTGTCAGAAAAAAGGGAGTTTTAACTTCAGAACAGCTTTAATATTAAACAGAAAAAAATGTGATCTGTCTTGTCTTTTTGCCGAAATTTTTGGTTTGTTTAAAAGGCCGAAATATTTTATTTATTTCAGAAAGTTTTCCATGTTTAAACTTTGAGCCTTTCCATGTAAACTGAAAGTATTTTTTTTTTTTTTTTCGGTCTGAATTAAATTTGTAAGTAAATTAGTTGACAGTTTTTGGCAAGAAAAAAAGAATACACAGATTTCTGAGTCAAAGAACTTTTAAAGGATCTGTAAAATAGCTTTATGTAAGAAAATAGCATTTTGTAATTAACAGAGCTTGGTGATTATATATATAATATATATATATATATATATGGTTATATATATATATTATCCCATCTCTTATATCTGCATGGCTCAAATCTTAATATTCATTTTTTGACTACTTCTTACCAGTATAGGGATTTAATATGTTTATAAAAAAAAAACTAAAAAATCGAAAACACTATTATGGAGGGTGGGATGTGGATTGCTGAAAAAATTATAAAAATCATACACACAAAAAATGATATATATGTATATATAATCTACATATATATATATATATATTCTTAAAAAAAAAAGTTTGGTGTATGTGTATGTTTTTCCATATATTATACACTAAAAACATAAAAAATAAAAATACTATTATGGAGGGTTGTGGTCGGGAATGCTAAAAAAAGTTTAAAACATTATACGTTTTTATGTGTGTGAGTGTGTATAAGTGTATGTATATATGCTTATATATTGTATGGACATATAATAATAATAAAAGAAAATATATGGGGTATCATTTAACATAATAAATTTTCACATATTGCATGATCATTTAAGGATATATTTTACTATCTCAATATTCCTCATTGCTTTTTAAATTTTCACATTTATTTACATAATACGAGGCTAAATTTTACTATATCAAATATTCCTCATCTTTTTAAATGTTATTTATAATCTCATTTTTTATATTACAATTTTTTGTCTTTGAAACGTTAATTTAATCAATTGCCGTTTTATTTATTTTTATATAAATCTTTATTTCTTTATTTATTTTTTTGTATTAATTTATTCCTTTTCTTTATTTTATTTTGTATTCACTCAGTACTTATTAAGTTTATTCCTATTTTTTCATTCTAGTTTAACTAAAAGTTAATCTAAGTCTTTTCTTGATTTCTTCAATCATTTTCATTCCTTTTATCTATTTTTTTTTGGGGGGGGGGGCTTAAGATGGCAACACTAAACATTTTGTTTTTAATCCAGTTCCAATTTACATTTTTCCTTTCTCACACCAGATGGCAGCACAGTTATGGGTTTCACTTAGATGCTCAACTGTAGATCACATGTTAAAATAGTCTTAACTTTATTTTTCCATCCTGATATGCAGTAGTTTTGACTCTTAGTATGTCATTCAGGTATTGTGCTCTAATAATTTTTAATATCCTGTATGAGGTGTATCTTTTTTGGATCTCTTAGCTTTTTATTATCTATTTTCTGTAATGTTTGCGTTATAAGGAGCTAAATTTTGTCATTTTAGGCTTAATGCCGACAAAATTGGATGAAATAACGCATCTTCTATGAAATGAACTCACAAGCTCCTCTGAAGATTCTGTGAGTCTTTCATAGTTTCTTATTTTACATAATGGTTTCCTATGTTCATTTCTAAATCATCTTTAGAACTTTATCAATTTCTTCATATATTTGTGATTTCAAATTTATTATATATATATATATATATACACACACACACATATAAATATATATCAGTGGGTATATATATTTATATGGCTATATTTAGAAATCGAATCCTTGAGATATACTATGATATATATCCGATATTTCTTTCAAAATGTCAAGATGTTTGATATTTTCAGTGAAAACAAGTGTAAATGAATTTTTCGATTTTTATTAATGGTGTCGTTTTGTAGATATAGAACTTTTGCCCTGATAGTGACTTTTGCTTCTCCCCCCCCCCCCCCCCGTGGTATGGTTTTGGTAACCTGGTTTTGGTTTACCTCAGTTTAAAATACAAAACAGATTATGAGGTTGAAAAAGCAACAAAATTACAATTATGTTCATTTTTTCAAAAATTAACCCAAATTAACAAATTAGCCCAAATTAACAAATTTTGAAATTTTTTCTTGAAATTGATAGATATAGGTAGAAATGCATAAATTAAGAGTGTTTCAAAAGCATTTTGAAAAATTTTAACTGCAATCATATTTTTTAAGCCGTCCTCATTTGATGACGCTGGGCGTTTGTATGTAAAAAACCTAAAATTTTTAAAAATGAAATTTTTTTATATAAAATTATTTCGTTTTAATATATAAGCAAACTAATGGGTAAAATAATGATAAAAATCAATTTTTTTTTTTTAAATATGCAAGAATTTTTTTTTTTTTTACATTTTTAAGATTGATTTTTAGAGTGAAAAAGAGGAAAAATTGTATGCATAAAGTTGCATGGCATTTCATATAATATGTTCTTGGCTTTGAAAAACAAATATTATATTGGCAACGTCTTTGTTTCTACCTTTTGCCAATAACTTGCTGTATTTTGTCGAATTTTACGTTTGGAAGCACGTTGGATCTGGATGTTATCTGCCTTTGCACGGAACTTCCCAGAATTACATTTGAAAGGCTCCTTTTTTTAAATAGGTTATTGCACCACTTAGAACCATGGATCTTTTTATACATGTCATAGCCATATAGAACAGCCGTATTTATCAGCCTAGTAATAAGGCAAAAATATCATTTCTTTCCTCGTATGGGTATAGAATGTTTCTCAAGAAGCCAAACATGAAGATCGACATCTCTCATAAATGAGGTATAGGAACTTATAGCATGAGGCTAATTCACTTTCACCATTTCTTCTTTTTTTTCGACACTCCATCTTTGTTCTCCTTCCATTTAACAACAAGAATTTCATTTGTTTTGTCAAATTTACTATCGTAAAACCCTCTCTTTTTTTTACTCATTTTCTTATCACCCATTATTGCGCATTTTTCAGTACGATTTTCTTGTATTGTTTCACTAGCCCTGAGCTACATTTCTTTCAGTTTTTTTAGGAACATATGACTGGTAAAGAAGTTAACACGATGATTAACACAGAATAAACACGATGGCTGTAGGATCTTCAACAATAGATAATAAATTTAACACCACTCTTGTATCTAAAGGAAGTTTGTCAGATTCAGAAGTATTTGATTCTTTTCCACAATAAGGTGTAAAGTTGTAACAGTAACCATAGTTGCCACACAAAGCCCACTGTTTATAGCCAAATCTAATAGGTTTAGATTTTATGAACTGTTTCAGTATATGATGACCATAATACCGAACGTTCATTTCTTCAACAGACACATTTTCATGGAAAATGCCCCATTTCTGAAGATTCTTGGAAAGCATTCCTAACTTGAGACGTATTTTAAATTATTTATCATGTTTGTCATACCAATGTAATTTATTATCTTGGAAATGTAATAATCGCTTGAGCTTTAAGGAGAAATTTCTGGGTACAGCATCCTTCAATATTGCTACTCTTAAATCATCTGCTCCCAGCCCAGTAGTCCCGTTCACTTGGTAAAGTATGACATCCCGAAAGTATCAGAAATCCTGTAATTGTTTTTATTTCGTCTTTACAGTTACATTATAATTCAATTTACTTTTCATTTCCTGAGCATATCGATTAGCTTCCTCTACGAACATGTCATAAACCCTTTCAGTAAAAAGCTCTACAAACAGGTCAACTGGTCTCATATTATTGGTTTCCGCTGTCAATGTATCCGAATTTCTCTTAGAAGAACTTTCCAAAGTTCCGAATGTGTAAGACGGGGTTTCATTTGTCATACAACTAATATTTCTCCTTTATGTTTACCGTAATTTTCTTACTTTTTCTTTTATTCGAAATAATACAGTTATCATTATCATCTTGTATTAAAATTTCCAACGTGCCTGCAACATCTGATAAAACCGGAGTGCACAAGTGATCATCATCGAACTGCTCTTCAACAGTTAGATCATCTTCATCTGGAGGCATTTATATAATATCTGTTTTTATTTCTTCAGAAAAAATATAAGCAGTTGTCTCTTCTAAGCTTTTAAAAACATTTTTTCTACTCATATTTCAATTTACTTTTATAGTTTACCTGCAAAAAAACCTTAAGAAACTCTTAAGAAACAATTCTGAATATGAATAAAAACTATACCCTAACGCCCAGCATCCTCAAACGATGACGGATAACTTTTCCTGTTTATTACGGATACATTAACAACAATAAATATTAAAAAACATGCTAATGGCATAATATGGACTAAATAGATTACATTTATACCAATTTGAAAGAATTTACCTCATAAATCCAGTTTCATACAGTAGTATAAAAAATAATGTGATTACCAAAAAACCGGGAAATTATACTGCATTTTTACTTAGTTCCAAAGAAATCGCATATATTATATTGTGGGGTGCTTTCAGCTATCATACCAATTTGTAAATAAAAGAACATTTTTAAATTTAATGTAGGAAATAACATTTTTTTGCAGCGTCATCAAATGAGAACGCTGGGCGCTAATGGGTTAAAACAAATTATTTTGTATTTCAAATTGTGTTGTATACAACAAAATTTTCTTAATACTGAATCTTACAGCTTTTTCTTTTTAAAAGCAAATTGTGTCTGTTTTCATTTAGTTGATCTACTATTTTGTTACTTTAGAGAAGCAAAAAGTAAAAAACACACACATTTAGAATAATATTTTATTAAGTTTTCATACTAACTGCAATATATTTTAATTTATATTAAGTCTGAAAATATTTATAATTATCAATAAGTTGATTATTTTGAAAATATCTGACAAATATAAAAAAAAACATCAGATATTTTTTATATTTTTGAAAAATCACGATATTTACAAACCCTGGTAATTGAAAAACTATGCCCTCTTTCTATTTTTTAATATTAAACAACTGCCCCAACCCTCTAGCAGAGCAAAAATTCTTTCCGACCCTTTACCACTGCGATCTCGACCACCTGGAAGCACTCGGGAAAAAAGCAACCCACTCCGACCGGCGAAATTTCGACTCTACTACACCAGAATAGCAAATAATCGCTAAGGCGGCACTTTCCGACCGGTTTCAGCGATCTGACCACACCAGAATCGATCCCCAGATTAGCGTCCTTTTAGATTCTGCGGTGTCTGAACAGGGGTTTGCAAGCGTAGCTTGCACGGGGCAGAGCCTTCTAGTTTTCTCTATAATTTTTTTAAATGCTGAAAAATACGTTTTTCTGACATGATATAAAAAGATGTTTTACGTATAGGCATATAAACCTTGAGAATATTAATCATAACTTAATTTTTTAAAACTGAATTATATCTGTAGATTTATATTAATCTTAAAAAAAGTTTCTATTGCAGTGAAACCTGCAGCTTAGTGAACAGTTATATCAGTTTTTGGCGGTGAGAAGGTTAAAGAGGTGAACTCCTCTACAACTTTTATATTTACAACTTTTTTATAGTCAATAGCAAGTGCAGTGCGGCATTTCAAGAATAAGACATTTTCTTCAATTTCCATAAAAGCCGCAGAAAACTGAGTTTTATCCCAATTATTCAAATGTTTCCCACTGATATAAACATATATGTCAACTTCTACATAGTAATAGCTGTAAATTCTCTATTATTTGTACACCCTCTTCCTCATTTTCATCACAACAGACATATTTTATATTCAATAAATGAATCGGTCATTTCAAAAACGACATGTCCCTTTTCAGAAAAAAAACTGTATTACTTACAAATAAACGAATTTTTATTGATTTTTTTATCTGATTATATAGTTTGGACTTCAAGGTTTGTAAATATTGAATAGTTTTTATAATTTATGATTAATAAAAAGTAGTATAAACCAAAAAAGTATATTTGGAAAACCCTTGCTTATGTGGTTTATGAAATGACCGATTCATATCTTAACAAGTAGGGGAGAGGGTGATGAATAACATTGAAGGAAAATTATAGAGATTACTCTAAGATCACATAGTTTTCGAGAAAACCGCATTTTTCCGTTACACACAAATTCCGATTTCCGGTCATTCAGCAAAGTTGTTGAGGAGCGCTGGAGTTACCAATCGTAACAGGAGTATAAAAGCATTGTCGATAATAATTTTCGAAAAAAGTCGTCGGTAATTAGCCGAGATATTAACCCTTAAAGACACGGACGGTTTGGACATACATGTCTGGGGCGGCATACTCTATGTACTAACGGCTTTTAAAGCCTAGATAACAACTTTTAATGATCTATTTGTGTAATGCCTGTAGCAGTATAAAATCAATAAATGTCAAATTGTTAAAAACAATCTTATTTAATTAGAATTAATCACATAATTACTATGAGATTCGCTACTAGTTTGCATTGAGTGGATCTCTTAATACGCTTCTCTTGTCTTTAAAAGATAATTAAAAACTTGTATGGGAAAACGCGGTACGGATCAAGGCGGCGTTGCATATTTGCGACCTCTTTTCGAAGTGTACTTAGCACAATGCCAAGTTTAAACTTTGAACAAGGGTTTTGTTTTAGATACACTGTAAAAAGATTATTACTACACTGAATTTAGTTATATGAAATGCCAGATGAAGTTTAAACATGCACCACTTTTATATTCAGTACCGAATTAAGTTCAATATAAACAGATTAGGATAAGATTAAAAAAAGAGTTATACAGAATAGTAATATTTCATATTAGGCCTAATATCTCTTTGAACTTTTATGGTATACTCATTCATACTTTTCTGGTACTTACAGCTATACCCAACACCACGCTGTATAGTTTTTTTTTTTTTTTTTTACAAAATCATATTGTTATTTTAGTAACGATTTTTTTAAATAATACAATTAATAATTCATATATTTATTGTACGGAATCCTCTGAGCGTGAGTAATACTCGCACTTGACCGTTTATTTTGTTTACTGTTTATCAGTTTCTTCTTGAGGCCATTCTCAAAACATTCCCAAAGCACAAACAAAAACTAAATTCAGAATATGAGAAATTGATTACAATCTGAAAGTGAAAAAAAATAGTGTAAACATATTTTGGTGCTTTAAATACAGTAGAGTGCCGATTATCCGAACAAGTCTGGACCGACCCTAGTTCGGATAAATGGACAGCCAATTTAAGGGATGTTCCTGACTATACTAAAACCTTCACACTTTATCCAGGCTTGGGGCTGGCAGCATCAGTTAATGCTAGCATGTTTAAAAACTGTTTTTTTTTTCATTTAAAAATTTCTTTTTCTCTTTTTATCCTTTTCTAAACTTCAGAGATCATAATTTAAGCAAAAAAGCATTCGATTGTTGCTTGCTTCAAAGAAGACGTTCTTTCCAATGCTGCCATATCTCAAATTCTTTCTAAATACATTAGTTGAATAGGATCAGAGTTCTTCTGCCGTTCGAGCCATTTCATAGCTGTCTCCAAACTTTCAAAAGTTTCATTATGTGATGGATGTGTGTCATTTTCAGAGCATTCGTTTTCGTTTCTGCAATTTCTTTTTCATCTTAAATCTCATCCACAATCTCATCATCATTAAAAAAAAAAAAATTGAGAGAAATAGGCTGTTCAGATAAATGGAAGTTCAGTTTAAAAAATTTTTTGAGAGAAATAGGCTGTTCGGATAATTGGAAGTTCGGTTAATTGGAGTTCGTATAATTGTCGCTCTTCTGTAATGTGTTTAGAATATCTTAAAGAATCAAACTAGATTTTTTTTTTCCTGCACTGGTCTCTTTCTTTTCTGAACTCCTAAAAAATCAATACAGACATCTCCCGACTTACGTAAGCAATGCGTTTTGTAAACTTTTGCGTAAGTCGAATTTGTAAATTCCTTACGTATAATTTCGTCAGAAACTTCAATATTAATAATATACCGGGTGTCCTAAAAAGGACTGACTGATTTTAAAATTCAATAACTTGTAAACGGTGACAGATATTTAAAAAAATCTTGCAGGAGGGTTATGCATAAGGTCAAAAGTTTTTTTTACAGTGATTTTCGATTTTAGTTTGAATTACAAACAATAGATGGCGCTTCGATCAATAGACGCTAAATTCAGGCTCGATTTTTGGTACTTCGTGGCCCGCTCAACACATTTCCATCTCCTTTTTCCGCAGGAAACAAGAGAAAGGACCAAAAATCAAGCCTGTATTTAGCGACTATTGCTTACAGTGCCAGCTATTGTTTGTAATTCGAACTAAAATCGAAAATTACTGTAATAAAACTTTTGACCTTATGCATAACCCTCCTGCAAGAAATTTTTAAATATCTGTCACCGTTTGCAAGTTATTGAACTTTAAAATCAATCAGTCCTTTTTAGAACACCCGGTATATATATATAATATATACATTATTTACACAGTATTATTTTATAAATAAAGTAGCATGCAGCAGTATTTACTTGGATATAAACTATAAAAGTATGAAAAAATATAAAAACAAACTAAAAGAACACCTTTCAAATAAAAAGTATCTTGTGGAATATAGGATTTATAAATTTAACATTGATGAATTAATTTATATCAATTTTGAATCTATATCAAACGAACAGCTCTGGAGCTGGAAGAAAAAATACACTCCTTCCTCTTCACTGAAACTTTAAAATTAGGTTTCGATATGGTTTCAATTCAGCTAACAAAATTGTAACGTTTAAGCAGAGGGGTTTATTTGGCTCATTTTAATCAGATTTGTGTTTGTTTTGTTAAAGATTTCTTGTATATCCCAATAAAAAATATAATTATATCTAATATATAAAACTATATTATTGTTGTGGTTTTTATCTGCATATTTTATTTATATAACAATTATCAAAAGTATGCAAATGCGTATCAAACGCGCTAATATGTTCATAAATGTAATTTTCGAAATTTCTTACGTAAGTGCGAATTTACGTAAGTCGAGTGTTACGTAAGTCGAAGGATGATTGTACTTAATTTCCAAGTAAATAAATAAACTAGAGTAACTGTTTTTCTTCCATTTTAGAAAAAGATATCACATGTTAGGTTTTCAGTGCCTCTATATTTTTTTCTTTACTTAAATTATGTCAACCTAAGCAGTCAGGTTTCGTAAATATCATGATATTTTCGAAAATATCAAAAATATCCGATATTTTGATATATATCCGATATTTTCAAAGTAGTCAACTTACTGCTGATAATAAATATTTCCAAGCATAATATAAATTAAAAGCTAAAAAAATTGCACTTAACATTAAAACTTAATCAAACAATGTTCTCAAAATGCATTTCTCTTTTCCGTTTTTTAGGTGCGTTCGTAATTATATAAATACGTAGCACCTATAGTCGTCGTTCAGTCCGTCTGTCTGTCCGTCCGCATATAACAGAGCAAAAACTACCCGACCGAATGATCTGAAATTTTTAATATATAATTGCTGCAAAATTTTGTCGAGCCATTTTCAATTTTATGAAAATCGGATGTATAGTTTAATTACAGGGACAGTCAAAAGTTTTTCTTTACATTACGGCCAATGGGAAAAATTATTGCAAGTGAATTTTAATGATGTTACAGACTTCCGAATGGTCTGAAATTTTTAATATATAATTGCTGCAAAATTTTGTCGAGCCATTTCCAATTTTATGAAAATCGGATGTATAGTTTAATTACAGGGACACCCAAAAGTTTTCCGTTACATTACGGCCAATGGGAAAAAATTATAGCAAATGCATTTTAATGATTTTACAGCCTTCCGAATGGTCTGAAATTTTAAATATATAATTGCTGCAAAATTTTGTCGAGCCATTTCAAATTTTATGAAAATCGAATGTATAGTTTAATTACAGGGACAGTCAAAAGTTTTCCGTTACATTACGGGGAATGGGGAAAAAATTATTGTAAGTGCATTTTAATGATGTTACAGACTATGCACTTATGAAGCGCAAAAAAATATACATTCAGTACAATATGGGGTGCAAAAAATAATTATAAAACTAGTTATAGTACGAACGCACCTCATTTGCCACGTTTGACGAGCAATTTCCAACTTGTTTTTCCTACTAAGAACAAAATTGAAGATCAACTAATTGAGAGTACAAAACAGATACAATTTGCTTTATACACTTATATAAATTTTAAGATTTGTATCAAGTTTCAGGAAAGTTTATATTTTATAAAGCAAAATATTAAATACAAAATAGTTTTTTTTAATTGAAGAATTTTAACATAAATGTTGTCTTATTTTTTATTCCCTAACCTGTTGTACAGTTTAGACTCAACTAAACCAAAATCAGAAAAGATTCTTTCTAAAGAAGCTGTAATATAAATGATTATCTAAATTACAGTTTATCTTCAAATGGCTATTCTGAATTAATTCTCTGGCATAATTATTAGTTATACATTCAAAACTAAAAGTTTCAAACATGAAGCTTGGAAAAGACATAATTCTTCTTTGCTTATAAAAGTATGTCTGAGACAAAAGTTGTTTATCTACAGTTGTTTATCTACAGTTATCTACAGTTTTCAATTGTTATGACACAGTCAATAACAATTGAAAATTTCATTTACACTTGTTTTGACTGAAGAAAATATCAAGATTATCTTGCACAGTGATATTTTGAAAATAAGTATAAAATATACACAAAATCAAACATCTTGATATTTTGAAAATAAGTATCGAGAATTTGAAAATATCAAAAATCTTGATATTTTAAAAATAAATATCTGATATGTTTCCATTGATATATATCAAGAAAGATATCATGATAGATATCCATTGATATATATCAACGAACCCTGGTACCAGTGCAAATGAAGTTATATGATGCACATTTAAAATGAAGGAGAAAAATAATGTGTCATTTATTGTTTATGATATACTTTCCAACATTAAAAAAAGTACTGTCACAGAATTTATAAATTATGATACAGTGAAAAATGTACATAAGCATATTATGGCTTTTACTTAAAATTTATTTTTAAAATATTCGACTATATCGTTGCAGTGATCACAGTTGGTATTCCAAACAGTGTTGAATTCAGATATTTTTTTCCGGGAAGGATTTCTGAATCTCTAGGAGGCATATTGATTTTGCAGATGGGGAAATTTGTAATTCTAAGCTTTAATATACAGAAAGTCAAAAATATTCTACGGAGAGGTACATTATTATTCGGATGTGAAGTGTGTGTGTGGGGGGGGGGGGGGGTTGACAGGTGACACCTTTTCTAAATTTATGTTACTAAATTTATCTCTGATCGCAAAATCCTCTTATGAATTTAGACTTTTTTTTTATTTTGTATCTCATTAAAAGTTCATATTTTGCTATTTATTATAAAAAATTCATTCTGCTATTCAGAAGTAAAACATATAGATATTTAGGTTTTGGAAGTGAGTATTGAAAAAGTGTGTTAAATAGAACTGTTTGCTATATGAGAATCTGTGTTATGGAGGTTTTACTGTGTTACTTACTGTTTATCCCTGAAAATAACTAATCATTTTAAATCTAAGTGTTGGGAGCATAATGCATTAGAATTGTTAGAAAAAATAGCCCCAGAATTGATATGACAAAAAAGGTTAAAGTTGTGTAGTAATTTTAATTTCACGTAAACTGAACTATTATTGACTCAAACCCGTTTTAGCATGGCGCAGTGCCTGGCGGCCCATTTTATTTCTTTTTTGCGCCCGACAGCCTTTTTTAACCCTTCTGATGCACCCGGCGACCTTTTTAACACTTCCTATGCGCCCCATGACCTTTAAGAGAGTTTCACAGCACCCAATTCTCCTCTTTATAATCGAAATCCGCCATTTTCTTTTCTTCTATCAGCATTTGCACGAAAGCAAGTGCATATTTTTCTGCCCGGTCCCATTCTTAGCGATGTGATAACGAGAATTTCGAGCATGGAATGTGAACTAATCGGGAATTTGATCGGATTTGAATTTTTATTCCGCGCAATTTTTGCCGCAAATTTACGTCAGCTCTCCAGTCTTTGCTTGAACAGAACACTTTAGTCTACACACTTCGCTCTAGGAAAAGTGATTTTTGCGAGAATTGCGAAATTCAATTGATCGCGGGAAAATAACGCAAATTCTATTAGAGGACTCTAAACAAACCAGTTCAAAATATCTTTTGTGAACAAGGTACAGATGGCAACCAGGCCAGAGCTGCTTGCTCTTAGAGCTTTGGCTGGTGTCCTGCCCAGTCAACTCAAATCCACCATGTTTACAAAACTGAAGCTAGTAAGCCGGCTGGGAAATCAGCTTGGAAGAAGACCCTCCTTTATTTAAAATTAACAGTTTATATTACATTTACGTGAAATAGGTACAATTGTTGATTTTACATTTGTACATTATTTTTTTCCCATTTACTATACAAAAAAGGGCTTCTTCCTTTTGGAAGCAATCTCCATGTACATTTTTTTTGTCTAGATTTTCTCGTTAAGTTTTGTTGCTGTTCTTGTTAGTATTTTTATATTTTACATGCTATATTGGTTTGACACTGTTGGTACTGTTCCAATGTGAACAAGGTACAAAGTGCGCCCTTTTCGAGAATAATATGCCCTTTTTTAAAAAATGTACCATTTTTTTAGAATTATGTGCCCTTTTTGAAAAATTCCCTCCCGGTGGCTTTTTTTTTCTAGATTTAAGCTATGAACGAACTATCAATACGATCAATTTGAAATCGAAGGTTTGTTTTGTCGAAGCCCTTTTGAGGTTAACTTTTTCCTGCTGAATTGTATTGCACTATCCTTTATTTCAGTTTTTACCAAATATTGGGTCGTGACCCGGCCCTGGTCTTGAAAACAGCATTCCGGAGACACCTAAGAAAAGCTTCAAAAGAGTAGTACTTTGCTTTTTCTAAAAGACTTAATACCTTTTGTCACAACTTAAAAGTATAAAGCAGTCTTTTTTTTACACTCTTAAAAATATATAAATGTAGGAATTAACTTGAAATCGAGCCAGGCTCCATTCGTTATTTTCATAAGTCCATTAGTTTCTATTGCACTACAATCGTTGAGATACATAATTTTTCATTAATATTTAATAAACTGCAGTTTTTAATCAAACAACGTGTTTTTTACAAAGTCCGAATGTATTATGCCAAGAGCCTGCTCAAAAACTTTTTGTATAAAATCTCATCATAGTTTGGCGTTTTTTAACCGTTTGGAAAAATGGTTATTGTCCTCAGTCAGGGTAGGAAATCAAAAACATATCTGAAGCGTTTTATTAGTTGAATCCCGCATTTTATTCGTTTTCTGAATGGTCTATACAGTAATCTGTATTTTCTCTTTACTTTCAACAGAAATGGATACTTCTGTTGCCACTATGACAAAAAAGTAATAAAAACTACAAAAAAAAAATAACTCAGAAACAAATTGAGATACAACTTTCAAACAAATTGTAATTAAAAATGCATTTTTTTCTCTATACGACAATATAAAAAGTAATATTGTGGAATGTTTAGAAGTTTAAAAATGAAATTTCATTTAAAATGGGTCCAGGAATATTAATGTTTAATCCATGGCGTACGTAATGTATGACCAGCTCCGTAGAAGTTTAAAAATTTACAGTACCGAAAATTGTAAAACTGAAATTTCTTTTAAAATTTGTTCATGATGGGTCCATGAATGTTAATGTTTAATCCATGGCGTACGTAATGTATGATCAACTCCGTGCGAGTTTTTTTGCCTTAAATTTCAGTCTTTGAAAAAAATCATTTTCCAAATGATCGTTGTAATTTGTTAAATTGCTTTTTTTTTTTATGTGTGCTGAAAAAGGGATGTTGACATCAGAAATAATATTTCATGTTTTCCTCCAAATATAGCTGAAAACTGGGAAATTGAGTTAGTAGCCAGTGGCCGGTGGACTCAGTTTCATTAGTGGCCTATTTTTAAAGTTAGTGGCCACTGTAATGTTTCAAACTTTCTTGACATCTAGATAAACTATAATCGTTGTATATATACATATTTTTCTATAAATAAAAGTTTTATACCAGCCAACTATTCATCATACTAATAGGGAAGAAGTCAAAATTCAAGAAAATTACTTTAAAATCACAAAATCTGTTATCACATTTTTTTTAATAATATATTTTTGGATTATTTGTATATGTTCATAAACACAGTTATCAGTCATATTACTATTACTTTCTTTATATAAAAATTAACTAAATCAAAATTTTAATAGCTAGGTTTATAGGATAATTAAAAAACAAAAGAAATAAAACCCAGTAAAATGTTATTTGGATTCTACTTAATAAATAAATGTGTTAACACACTACATACATTACATGCAGTTGAAATCTAAGATGGTGATTGTATTTCGCAGGATTAAACAGTATCTCTTTAAGAAAAATAATTTAACTGCTCTGCAATGGGCAGGAATAGAAATATTAAAGATAATGCAATATCCTTAAAATCCGCTTGCATCCGGTGGAAAAAAAAAGAAATGAATAAATTGAAATGCATGTAGAATCCTGATGAATATATTTTGCAGAATAAAACTGTATTTCTTGAAAAAATAATCTAAGAGCAAGCACATGGCGAAAAGCCAAAATATTAAAAATGCAGCTAAGTCGTTGAAATCTGCTTGCATCCGGTAGGAAAAAGAATTTTCCAGTTTGCTAATTAGATGTAATCAATGTAGAGATGCATATTTTCGTGAAAAAAGCTATATTTCACTTGGCGATCTATAGCAGGTTTTTAATCGCCACTTGGCGAGTGGCGACCATGGTGGCGATCGATGGCCGATTTTTTAATCGACACTTTTACAACTTTAATCGCCATGTGGCGTTGGCAACCGCTAATTTTCACCTCCACCTCCAAAGCAGACGAAGCTATATTTCAAAACAAAAACATGCATGCGATTGAGTAATGGTTATGTCCTATCAGCAATGGCATCGATTTAAGCAATCCAATTTCGTTTCTTCCAAATGTAATTACTTCTAAGCATCACATAAATGTAATGTTTTCATTGTCAAAAAAAAAAAGACTTTTTAATGCAATTTGTTGGAAAGCTGTATCTTAATTTACTGGTTATCTATTGTTTTAAAATAATTTTCAAGCATGAACTGTTAGAAAATACAATGACCCTAGCGTCTTATCACCTTGCTTATACTTCTTATATTTTTACTTGCATACTTGCCCATAATTACATGTGACTTGTATTGCATATATGCATAAATATTCCTATTTCTATGTTCTTTTGGTAACCAGTTACTTTATTTATATTTATTAGTTCAATTAAGTTATATTTTAATCTGTAAAGAAAAATAAACTTACTTTTCACAATAAGTGCCTTTCTGTTACTTTTCTCCTTTTTATGTATTAGTACAAGGAAATAGTAAAAATAAATAGTATTCTTATTTTTTAGTTTCTTCTCTTTTTACAATATATACTTACATCGATGTATCGCCGTATCTTCTTCCGCGTGTACAACTCGATCGTACTCTTAGTACTACTAGATGGCGTTGAGATATGATGTAATTGTGGCTCGCTCCGCGATTCATTTCGCTCCGTTAATATTTGCGTACCGCATTCTAGATTGTCGGTAGAAAAAGTGTTTGGTCATGCTCGGAAAAAAGACGGAAAAGTTGGAAAAAAAAACGTTTTTTTTTGTTTGTTTTTTTCCGAAGGGCTATTTTTCAATTTTTCCAAATTGGTAAAATTGAAATTTCATTTATAAAATAATGTAGTCAAAATTTAAAAATTGCTACATTCTGATACTTTTATTTTATTTATTTTTTTCATGTTTAGTGTCCCTCATGAAAACCTTAACATGAAAAATCTTATCTGTAAGCAGGGATCTTTTTAGAAAGAACTTGAGTCTCTTAAAGGATTCTTCAGATTTTTCTCCTTAAAACATATGACCTTTAACAAAATTCTTTCTCTCAAAAATAGACATTTCAGAATTTTTTTACAATCTCTAATTTAAATCCTTCACAGGCGTAATGATTTTAGGATTAGAAGAAACCTGTTGTTTAATAGCTGCAATGACCAATCAATCTATTATCTAGCTGTTTATATGTACAAAGGACAATAATGTCTAAAAATGAACTTAAATATGATAATTTCTAATTTACAAAATTCCGATTACATTTCTTACATTTCATTCACATTTTTTTTACAAGTTCAAAAGTTTTTATAAAAGTTTCCAATTTCGCAAAAACATGATCGTATAAAAAAAAAAATCCAAGCAAATCCTTGATAAGATAATTAAATGCAACTTCTCTCGTTAAATTCATGTGCAAAAGTATTTCAGTAATTATACCAATAAATGAAAATGGTAAGATGGAAAATTTAATGTAAAATTTGAAACATGCATTTGTTTTTATTCGCATGGCTGTAATTTTTCACTATTGTTAGAAAAATATCTTTTGATAATAACATGCAATTGAAATTATGAATCATTTTTCTTCTTTTCTTGAAATATAGATTCTTAGAGCTGTCTAAATGTATTTTCAAGAAACATAAATCCATACAAACTTTGCAAGGAAAATGTAAGCAAATCTCTGTGAAAAATCTAGTTGAAAACAACTTTTAAACATACGGAAAAATCTACCTGTTTTAAAAGTTTCATTTAAAAAAAAATACCCCTTTCAATATTAAAGATCTAAATCTTACTAAAACATAGTTAGGGTTTAGTAGTCTGGAAAGCTGTACCAAAACTAGATATACAGGAAATGAAAATTATAACTGCAAGGGGGGGGGGGGGGGTAATATCTATAATAATAAGGAAAGAAGTTTGTGTGTGAGTGTTTCGACGGTGTTCTGAAGAGACCGCTGCACGTAGAGCTACAAAATTTGGGGAAAAGGTACGTCTATATATGAAGTTTTGCATCTCGAAGTCTGATTTTCGATTTTTTGATTAGATTTTTTTTTAATTTAATTTTTTATGCGATTTTTAGCGTTTTTTTTAGTTTTGAGGAAATTTTTCCACATTAGTGAAAAGAATACGGTTTCTTTCTTTTAACCCAATATAGTAAATTTTGTTCTCTTTTCAAGAAAGTTTATTCGGAATTCGTACAGCGATTTTTGAATTTTTAGAGAATTTTTTATGCGATTATTGAACAGCATTTAATGCATCTCCATACCTAAAAGGGGCTTACCGTAGGGTGGACACAGTTCTGTAGCTAAATGCCGTCAAGTTCGTCGCCAATTTGGCGATATATCGCCAAATTTGGTGGCCAAAAGTGACGCCAACTTGGCGATATCTCTAATATTTCGCCAAATTCCCATAGACTTTCGTTGTAAACCAATAGGGATTACTTGCTTACAGAAAAACAACAAATAGAGATATTTTAATGCAACAAAAACTGATATTAACTTAAGGTGTTATATTAATTATATTTAAGGTAATCCAAATAAATTATAGATAAAAGTAATATGATACAATGCTTAGCATGCTTTCCCAAACATAAATTTTAAGAGAGCCCGCAGGTCAAAGGAATTAGATTTGAAATTTTTATCCAATTATAGTAAATTTTGAACTTTTTGTGATTTTTAATTCGATTTTTACGTTTCTTCGCGATCTGCTGCAATTTTTTGACATTCTATTTTTGACCTATAGCTAAAGTAATTTCTGCCCTCATTTCAATAAAGTTCATTCGGATTTCGTATAGCAATTTTCGAATTTTTCGAGAATTTTGTATGTGATTTTTAGTGTATTTTAGCGATTTCCTCCATTTTTCTACATTAGTGAAAGGAATCAACTTTCAATCTTCGAACACAATATATAATTTTTTTTCTCTGTTTTCGAAATTTGTGCAGCGATTTAAAATTTTCTCGCTATATCTTATTGTGATTTTCAGAGCTTTTTCGCAATTCGTGCTTTTTTGGACATACCCGGGCAACGCCGGGCGAGTTAGCTAGTTGTAAAATAATACCAATTTTTAAACAACGGAATATTTGAAAATGAATAGTATTTATAATAATACCAGAACTACTATAATTTGTTTCTTTTACGCTGGCAACCTTTATGTACCGGGTGTCCCAAAAAGGACTGACTGATTTTAAAATTCAATAACTTGCAAACGGTGGCAGACATTAAAAAAATTCTTGCAGGAGGGTTATGTATAAGGTCAAAAGTTTTATTACAGTGATTTTCAATTTTAGTTCGATTTACAAACAATAGATGGCACTGTAAGCAATAGTCGCTAAATACAGGCTCGATTTTTGATCCTTTCTGTTGTTCCATGCAGAAAAAGGAGATGGAAATGTATTATCCGGGCCACGAAGTACCAAAAATCGAGCCTGAATTTAGCCTCTATTGATCGCAGCGCCATCTATTGTTTGTAATTCAAACTAAAATCGAAAATCACTGTAAAAAAACTTTTGACTTTATGCATAACCCTCCTGCAAGAATTTTTTTAATATCTGTCACCGTTTGGAAGTTATTGAATTTTAAAATCAGTCAGTCCTTTTTGGGACACCCGGATTTGAAAACCAGTAGGGTCAGGTGGGGTGGAATGGGTAATGGGTCATTCTACACGAATTCAACCAATGGGTGTTGCAGCATAGTCACGGATTTTTCTTTAATTTTTTTTGTAGACAGACATAGTAGTGAAACCCTCAAATCTGAAATTTAAAACTAATTTGCGCAATATTCACTGAGATATATCCTTTTAAAAAATGGGCATTTTTACAAAATGGCGGCCATCTTGGATGCTATCCCAATGTCTATAAATGTCCATAACTTGACAACTAATGATTCAAATTTTATATTTTTGGTACCAATTTAAAGCTATTTATATAAAGAATGCATATATGATATTAAAACAATGGTAAATTTTTATTTTAATACTGTTTATTACATTTAAACAGAAAATATCACCCTCAAAAATTGGCTTACTGTAATGGGCCATAAAAAAAATGGCCCATCATAAATTTTTTTCAAACTTGCTAAAAACATTGCTCCATATGTATACTTTAAACAGAAAAAAAACTGGAGAGGTAAAATTTTTCATTAAAGAAAAATAGCTTTTTACACATAGGATGTCATTTACCTAACAGTGACTATCTTAAAACACGTAAGTATCTTTGGTTTAACAAATAATGGTTAAAAATTTTTTTTTCTGGCATATGAATTAATGTATGAGCATCAATATATAAATAATTCAATTTAGAAATACCAATCAGCAGTTAATTATACTAAAAACACATACATATTAAAATAACAGTAAATTTTCATTTCACTACTTTTTATTTCATATAAAATGATAATATGTATAATTCTCAAAAAAATATACATAATGGAAAATATTTAGAAGGAAAAAGAGCCTTAAAACATATTTTTTTGAAATATGGCAGAAATACTAGCTGTAAATCAGTTGAATTCAAATAAAAGATCAAAAATTAATATAAATGAGTTGATTGAGTTGACATTAGTTATTCACTTCACTGCCAATTTCAATTTAAATGAACAAATCTTGACAAAATGAGTGCACAAATCTTGTGTGATACAAATGTACAACAAAAGCATCAAATATGTATAAAAGTAAGACTTAGATAAAACTTGTATGAAACATATTTACATAAAATAAGAACAGGATACTTACGTGGATATAACTTTATAATATATTGTTGAAAGGAACTTGATAATATGTTGTTGAAAATTACCAAGGATTTAATCTATCTTGAAGTTTAAGAATAAGAGTTGAATTGCTGTATGCTCCTCTGGAGCAACAGTATATGTTCTTCCTGTAGCAGTCATTGGGGTAGACACTACTTTCATTATATGCTCATATGGAATCCAACAAACATCTGAAGATTTTGGCCATGAATATGATGAACTAGGACCATGAGGATGCATGAACATAATTTTATAGTCATTGAATTCCTCGCAGTAATCTAAAATCTTACCAATCCACCAATTAACACCATATACACATGCAACATATTGTTCACTTTTAAATGTTTGTGGTTTGTCGGTTTCACTAAATCTCACAGTAGCAATAAAATTTGTTGAGGAGCCTGATACCCTGGAAACCAGTATTTGGCCTTTATTTATTGGCACAAAGCTGTGATTAACCCTTGTTCCTACTATTGTATCTGCCTTTGCATACCTATCTGCTAACTGATTATTGGCAATTTCAATTTCAGATTTTGTTATAAAAAAACTTTCAATTCCTTTAACATATTCTTTTGCAAATGCATTTAAGATACCATCTTTGAATGGACGCTGAAGACTTGCTTTGGTGGCCATGCGTTTTATGGTGCCGCCTATTGCATCACAAGCTCCTTTTCCGTGGCAAGAGGCAAAAAAATGCCATTCAGCTTTCACACCATGGTCTTATTCATGATGGCAGAGATTAATAAAATTTTTATATTTTTTGTATTGGGCTGATGATCCATCACTAAAATATTTTATGTATTTAATATGTGGAATTTGTGAAATTAAATAATTGACAATTACTTTTTGAAAAGCCCAAAATGTAGTAGTGTCATGAACTAAATGCTCGCTTATTGCACACATAGGAATAGATTTCACAGTATCAGTGATACTGTCCCTTATATAAGCAAGAAAGGGGTGAACTGTAACCTGTTCTTTCTGCCAATGGATATTTTGAATAGCATCTTGCACAATGCAAGTATAGTTTTCAGAAAAATCAGCTGAAATAATAGCAGTTTCTGTATTCAATTCATCCTTTGTTTTCTTGAAATATAAACTTTGTGATTTTGCAAAAAAGTGGTGTGAACATAAAGCAAGGAGTTTTGTAATTAAATCATCAACAGGCATAATCACTTTTTTTAATTCTGCTCCATCAGTCTTTACCCACTGTTTATAAATAATATCATTACTCATTTCCAATTCATCTAAACCCATTAAATCTTTCTTTAAAATTTCAGGAGATGGACATTTATCACACCTGTGCAACATGCATTCTTCAGATTCAATGCAACAAACAAGCTTTTTTAGCAGTGATATGTAGTCATTGATAGGAATAGCATGAAGCATAAGTTTAATATTTTGATGGTATACACACACACAGACAGAATGAATACCTTTGCTTCCAGCAGTAACACATTCTCTTGGACGTAGTGAGCAAAACTTAGACAATCCAATTTGTAAGTCATGTTATTCTTTAAATGCAATATATAAGTCCTTTAAATTGTGCAAAATCAATCTCTTTTGTTTTAATATTCTGCCGTTTTCAGTTGGAACAGATATGAAATCTTTTTTTCCAGGACACATGCGGCTGTTATTATCATCATAATAAAAAGTAATAACTTTTTCTATAACGTCTGGACTCAGTTTAACGCTTTTTCTTCCACTAGGCATCGATAACATCCCTTCTGTTGTTTTAAACTTCCTTGTCTTTTTTACAAGATACTGTGTAGTATTAAAATAAGTCATTGTTTGCTGTATTGTCCATGAATCTGGAACTAGTGTTGGAATTTGAACTTTTTCTTTAAAACATGCGTTTGTAAACTTCTCCAATAATTTATCCGTCATAGATGTGCAGTCAGGACAAGTTGTGTCTTTACTATTTTGAGGCTTATTTATGGTTTCAACACCAAATACTGTAGCTGCTTTAGTTGCAACACACTTAGTTATTTTTGAAACTTTCTTTTGCATGTAATTGAGTTTTCTCTTTGAGGTACGCCTACTTATCTTTATTGGCGATAACTCTAACAATTCACAACTTTTGTTTAATTGTTCTATTACTACTGTGGGTTCATTAAAATCTGAATCAGAGGGGCTTTCTGTTCCTGAGGTGGTTATCCTGTCAACAATAGACATTTTTTTCATATTTACTGATGAATAACAGGAAACACACAATTTTTTTCCTGGAATGAGGATATTTGGATTTGTTTTAGACATATCTAATGATATTGTTTTTAGTGATTTTGCTCTGATGCTATTTGGATGTTTATTAAATGGATCACTCTGTCTTAAAATATACCATTTTAGATATTTATCCTTGTGAACCTTGCATATACTATTTCCATGGACAAAGCATTTTTCATCTGGGATTACATAATACAATCTTTTTTTTAATAACTGCAAATCACGTGAAGACAATTGAAGAACAGGAATCAGATCAGTACTCAATGAAACACCAAGTTTCTTGCATACAAAACACTCCATGTCCACTGTAGAATCTTAAGCACAAAATAACTATTCTATGCCAGTGCATACTACATTGAAAACATCAACAGAAATGATGTTTAAAAGGGATAGTCAAAATTTTTTGTACATTATGATGTAATATTTCATCATACTTTAATTACAACCAATTAGAAAACAGATGACGATACAGCAGCAATCTTTTCCCAAAATTGCATTAGCATACAACATGATGCAATAATTCATAAATTATGTCAAATATTTTTTTTATTTAAAATTTTATATATAATGCAGTTTATAATAAGCTTACCCACAAAAGGTTTCAAAAATTTTCAACAAAAGATTTGTTGGACACATTATGATAAAATTGCATAAACATATAACATGATGCAATATTACATCAGGATAGAAGATGATGCATTATTACATCATGTTTTGAATTCAAATAATAAGGAAAATAGATTACGCAAGATTAGCATTCATTTCATGAACTCTGTCATTCTTAGTATGTAAATTTATTGAAATAGAAAATACATAAACAGACATATTTATATCTGAATATTTAATGCAACTTGAATGATGTAAATGCATGCATATAGCAGAATTTTTCTATAAAGTCACATACAAATGTAAAACTTTTTAAGTGAGCAATTTTTAAAGTAAGAAATAGAAATTTAGGTATAAAAATTGAATTTCTTGCATGGAAAACGTTTTGAATAGATTCCACATATACACATGCAGTAAAATCTCATTTATATATATTGCATTTAAAGGTTTTTCACAATTATACATTATATTCTTTATTTATTTTCTTATTTTCTTCAGTGTTAAATTTTTTCAATTATACATTTTTAGCAATGACTTCTTTTTTTTCGGGGGGGGGGGGGGAGCAATTGGAGGGTGGTCCTACAAAAAACTTATGAGATTATATTTCATTATAGTTTTACATTAATTCAGGGATTAAAAAATATTTAGTTTTGGCCATTATTTCTTAAATTAGAGATATTTACATGTTTTAAGATAGTCACTGCTTAGTAAGTGACATCCTATGTGTAAAAAGCTATTTTTTTAAACGAAAAATTTTACCTTTCCAATTTTTTTTCTATTTAAAGTACACATATGGAGCAATGTTTTTAGCAAGTTTGAAAAAAAAATTATGATGGGTCATTTTTTTTATGGCCCATTACAGTAAGTCATTTTTTGAGGGTGATATTTTCAGTTTGGATGTAATAAACAGTATTAAAATAAAAAAAATTACTATTGTTTTAATATCATATATGCATTCTTTATACAAATAGCTTTAAATTGGTACCAGAAATATAAAATTTGAGTCATTAGTTGTCAAGTTATGGACATTTATAGACATAGGGATAGCATCCAAGATGGCCGCCATTTGGTAAAAATGATCAATTTTCAAAAGGCTATATCTCAGTCAATATTGCACAAATTATCTTAAAATTTTAGATTTGTGATGTTTCACTACTACATCTGTCTGTAATAAAATTTTTTTAAAAATCTGTGACTATGGTGCAACAACTTTTCTTTAAATTGGTTGATTTCACATGGAATGACTCTAATACTGTTTTGTGTCTGAATTAAAATCATACTATGTACAAAAAATATTTGTAAATCATGTATATAATTCATTAACCATTCAACTTCTATTTTAAGTTTAGAAAAAAATATTGGCAACATTTAACCCATTTAGAATCAGTTTTGAAAGGCACATGGTGAATGTCAACGTCACTTAGTGCTACATTAACTTTATTGTATTTTTTTTATTTTATTGCAGAAATAATTTTTTACTGTATAATTTCTACATAGCAGTGTCCTTTATTGACTGAAACAAACATGTAATAAAAATTCAATTTTTTTAAGTTATAATTAAAAATGTAAAGTGGGGTGAAATGGGTATATGGTTAGGCTTAGGGAAAAATACTTAGGAAAAAAAATCTAAAAAATATTTTAATGCCCAAGTGCTTGAAACATCATATCCTCTTACTTACATTGTAAAATTCCTGCATAAATCATCAATAGGAAACTTCTATACCTTTCCTAACAATGAGGACAAGGTAGAAATCGACAGTAAACAACTTTCAGAAAGCTTAGCCAACCGACACTTAATAATCAGGGACATTATGTATTTAATAAGAAAAAAATTAGCCAATACAATTGTCAGTAAATAATTTGGTGTAATAAAATATATAATACACTGGAATTTGGGTTATTAGTTGCTTTGAATGCCTTTTAAATTTGATTACCCATTCCACCCCACCCTATGGGGTGGAATGGGTATAAAAACAGTCATCAAAAAAACTTTTTAACATTAATAAATAATCTTTTGAAAACCAATTGCAATGAAAATGTGATGTCTATAAATGCAATGTAAACACCGAATCATTGCTTTCTATAAATTCCTTTCCAATTAGGAATGATTCCATAATCATTTCAAAAACTTGTTTTCTTATACCCATTCCACCCCACCTGACACTACTATGTAGATGAGATGTACAATACAGTTTAAAACTGCTTTAAAACTACAGTGATATTGGTTGAAACTAAAGATTTTTTGTTTGTTTGTTTGTTATTTAAATTAGCTCTACTGATATAATTAAATAAGTGCTACTGAAAAATCATTTCAACAGACACAAGATATATTACAAACACTGGTGTTAAATTAAGCAAGAAAAGCTACTGTCTGAATTCTGAGACTGAAAGGATAAACTTTTAAAAGCTGGGCTTTTTTTCTTTCTCTCTTTTTTCAATAACATATTCCCAGGTAAAGGGAAAATAATTTTTTTTAGTGAGCAAAAAGATTGAAAAAGTTTATTATTGTATACTTTTTAATAAAATATAACTTATTTTTGAGAAACATTTATAGGAAATCTATTTTTCCAGAAAAAAACTGGAAAAAAACGGGTTTTTAACATCGGCGGGAGATAAATAGTTTTACCTGCTGTTTCTGTTAGCCATTGATGTCTTTTATTGCTTCGAGAGATGTGTCGACGGTTGGTGATGTCTAGTGTACCTTGAAACAATGTTATAGTTTTTCCGAACTTATTTTTTTAATGTTGGACTTCTACTCAAGATAGCTTATCGGCAGAATACATGTACAATCTTTTAGACTGTGTAACGAAGATGTAATTCTTTGATTGTAATACTTGAAGTCATACTATGATTTGTGTCAGGATCAGGATATAGAATGACGGCAAGGAACGTTTTATTCTATTGAATTGAAAGTGGTCTGTGTTAGAAATTTCTCTGCTTGGTTTTTCCTGACTATACTTGAAGTGCTGAATTTAACTTTTTATCTGGTTGCGATTGTAAGCAAAGTTGTAGTTATAGCAAGAACAGGGATATCTTCTTAAATCCAGCAAACAGATTTTGATTAGTTGTTTTGTGTTTCAGTTCGTTTATAGTCATCTGTTGCATGAAATATCATAATGACAATGAGTTTAGGCAGTCATTTCAAAGTCATATCGTATCCATCACGTCATAATGTTCTATTGCAAACAGATAAGTTTAATGGGTTATTTTATTTATTGTTAATGAGCTTGAAAATATATTTAAATTTTGTTTTTAAAGTTTATTTTAATTTAAAATATATGTATCAGGTTGTAACGAAAGTTTCCCGCCACAGCTAATACGTTCTGTGCAAACAGTTCGCGTCGACGTGTTTGCTCGTATTTTGTCAAACGATTTTTGGAATTTGAAAGAAAGAGACTTGCTTTAGAACACTGTGGTGTGAAATTTGTAAAAAAAATATCGTTATCATTTAATACAATGTGTCTAAAATGGATCTACCCCCATGCTACCACATTAGAACCATCATTTACTTTCGGTTCTGTTGCAAAAAGCCAGCTACAGAATGTCACCGAATAAAGTGTACAGCTTTATGTACTAGTTTTGTATCATATGACACTGTGAAAGTTTGGCGGAATGGTGGTTATATATAAAATTACAGTTAATATATATATATTATAATTAGTATTATGTAATGGTGATTTGGCGGAAAACTTTCGTTACAACCTAATATATTGTTTTTATGTGTTTTGTCTTTTAAATGTTAATAAAATACGTTAGTGCTTTTTAACTATGTTATCTTTATTATAAAGCCACCACATTTATTTATTTAAGCTATTTATTTCTAGTTATCTCTTGAATTAATTTCTACAATAGTAACCAGTTAATTTGGGGTTTATAAAAACAGTATTACGTTTCCAACTGCTCAATATGCCTTTGCTAAATTTCTTTAAACCCCTTTCAGTACGTTTGTAGTGAAAAATAACATGAAGTGTTTAAAAATCTTTCTACATTGTGTATAGCTCGATTACAAAAGATCGACCCATTTCTCTTGGCGCAGCATGTCCCTAAAGGGACTTTGCGCCATAAATCCCCATTCAACTAACCAACCAATCAACCCATTTCTACTTAAGACAAATTAAACGTTATTTAATTTAAAATTTCAGCATTTCTTTCTGGCCCATAATAAAATTAGCTCTTCATCAAAAAACAAACGAATAAAATTATATAAATAACTAACAGATTTAAGAGATATTAATCAAATTAGATGCAGGCTTAAACATTGAAATAATCAGGATTAAGCAGTGTTGCCGGCTTTTAGCCAGGCCAAAAAAAGCCGGCCGGCTTTTTTTGGTTTTAACGACTTAAAAAAAGCCGGCTTTTATTTTTTAAAGTTGGATTACAGTTAATTTCTTTTAAATTTGTATCAATTAATTTTTAATACACTTATGAATATTTTCTACTAAAATAATTATAGATTTCTATTAAATTTTGTCAAATAAATAAGTCTATAACTTCTAGAAGGCAACTGTGAAGGCATTATGTCTGAAAAAAAAAATTATAAACATTGAAAATAATATAAGTTAGGCTCCAAACTGGTATTTTGAAATTCTATATTACATAGCTCCACATATGCTACACATTTTAAAGATTATATTTAATTAATGACAAAATGTAGCACATCAAAATGGAAACATTCTTGTGTGTCCATATGGAGAGATTAAGTTATAAATGTTAAAAGAGAAATTAGAAAGGATGTAATATTTGAGGAGAGTGGTACATAAGTGTATAAAAAAATAAAGCATTTAAACAAGAAAAAAAAATTCTCTAAATAAAAATTTGAAAAGCTTGTTGCTAAGCATATTCATGCATATGTTATTCACATGGTTTTTAATAGTGATAAATGGTGTTTTTATTAATATGACTATGTATAATTTTAAATGTTTACTAGAAATAAAATAAGACTCGCATATTAATAGCTCTTAAAATTAAGTAATAAAACATGCAACTAAGTAACCATTGTCCTCTTTAATTTTATAAAGCAGCAAAAATGAAAAAATTGGCAGTTGGTATGACCCTTTTAAAATTTAGCTGACATATTTACAATTCTGACTACAAATCACTAGCAAAACCATCTAAGTTTTATTCCAGTATTAATGTCCTCATTATTGAGAAATTGGGTTACTTATTAAACTCTAAATCAATTAAATGTCATTAAAACTAATTAAAAACACTTTAAAATGTGTAGTTTATAATTACAATGCTTCATTGTATAAAATGCTTGGATGTATGACCAAAAAAGGCCAATTTTGGCCAAAAAAAGCCGGTTAAAACCAATAAAAGCCACTGGCCTGGCTTTTTTTAATTTTAGCCGGCTTTTTTGCAACCCTGGGATTAAGAGGCTGGTGTTAACAACGAAAACTTAGTGCTTTCTTTAGCTGTCAACTCCTCGCACATGCAACTATTACGAAATTATTGCTTTTAATATTTTTTTTTTATTTGAATACTTAATTGGTATTTTAATGAGTAATAAAAATACTGCTTAAAAACTTTTCTAATGATACCTTGTTAATCGTTGTGTGTTTTGTAAGCGCACAGAAAGGGATGTTGATACCAGAAATAATATACAGTAATACCCCGACTTACGTCCCTTCGACTTACGTCACCCCGCATTTACGTCGTCTGACCTGGAAAAAAATTCTTTTAATTTTTGAGCACTTTGAACTTTTTTTGAAGACTTTTGGTTCCATGAAGGTAAACTTTCCCGCGACTATCAAGTGATAGTGACAAAGAAATAAAAAAAGTCACTTTAAAAAGCTTAGAAAAATCATTTTGCTTACAAAGAGTTTCTAAGAGTAAAAAAGAAAAAAATTGTCGGTTCAAACTTCATTGCAAGATTTTTCACACATCCTCAAAAACTGGAACGGGGCAGCTAGAAGAACAATAAATTGTAAGTTAACAACATACTAATTTATTCCAAATTCTTGTATTGCAAATGCATTTTTTTGTTAATGTTAAATGTATGTAAAATAATCATAAATACGATAGAATATGTTCATTAGACTTTGGAGAATTTTTATTACTGATCCTTTTTTGCTTGCCTAAATGTACCTCGACTTACGTCACGTCACTAGTCTTGGAACGAATTGTTGACGTAAGTCGAGGTATTACTGTATCATCTATACATTACTGTATCAGGAGGGCTTTACCCTCCTTTAATCCTGATTTTATGGCTATTTTTCAATTTTTGCTAGTATTTACGATTAGGTTATTTCACAACCTATTAACAAGTTAATTTTGCAGAAATCCACACAAAAAAAAATTCTTGAAATAATCACATACCTTGAAAATAATTTAAAGGGGAAAAGTCTGCATGCTATTTGAAACTATTTGATCACTCTGTTTTCCACTTTTGTAAAGTATCATACCTATCTTTTTAAAAAATAATTAACATTTTCCAAACGTATAATATTTTAACATTGTTATTGAAGTGTTTATCATTGTATTGTGTATTACTGTGCGTATCAAAAGTTTAAGCACAACATAAAATTTTATTATTGACTAAAAGTTACTTTCCCTTCCACATAACCTACAGATTGTAATTTTAAAAAGATGTTAAACAGATTTATGCTTTAAAATTTATCTGAAATAATAGAATTTATTAAAAGAACAAAAATGAGTTTTTCAAAAGTTTATGCACAGTAGTTCTTTAGTCTTTAGTAGAATAAGAATTAAAAAAAAAATACTACTGGATTTTTGCTCCATTCTGCTGAATTACTTTAAATGTACGGTCTTCCATCTATAAAATGAGGTTCTGTTTTGTTTCTGGTTAAATTTTAAACCACGTGTTTTCAATGGCATCTTTAACTGAAGAATACTGCCTTCCATTTGGATAAATTGCATGAATGAGAATATCCCACATATTTTCTATAAGGTTTAAATCAGCGCAAATTGCCGGCAATTTCAAAACAAATACTTTTTTCGACTTAAGCCACGTTGAAATTGAGCTTGAGGTATGGATCAAAGCATTATCATGCTGAAATAACCATTCCCCCCCTAAAACGTCGGCAACAGGGAATATATGATTAGCAAGTGTATCTTGATAGTTTTCAGTGTTTTCAAGATCACTGATGAATGCTAGAGATGTCTGACCATTGAAAGAAATAGCAGCCCCCCATACCATTACACAACCGCCACCATGTTGTCGGCTATTTATACTCCCAGGTTCTTTGCGGAGATCACGCCAACAGTACTTAAACCCATGAGGGCCATCGAGGTTCCACTGTTTTTCATTCCTGAATATGACATTCAGCCACTTATCACCAAATGGCTTATGCTCTTTGGCCCACTGTAATCTATCTTTATGGTATCGTTTCAGATATGGTAACCCAGCCATTTTACGGTTTTTAATGTATTCCAGTTCCAAAACTCGTCTATGAACAGTTTTTATTTCGATATTTGTCCTCCAATTGCACGTTTTATTTGCGAAAGATAGTAATTACCAGTTGAAACTTGAAGCCAGTTTCTGATGGAGCAGTCTTCGCACAAAGTAGTCCCTCGTGACCTTCCTGGACGGAATGTTCGTTTGAAATAATTACCAGGAGCCAAACCTTGATGAATACCTTGTTTTGATCTTTTTAACGCACTTACAACTTCAGAAACAGACTTTTATTTTGCTCTCATACTCCAGATATTTATCACCTCCTCCTCTAAAAATTCTTTCGATTTAGGCATTTTGTTCTAATACAAAAACAACAACTGTCTGCTTCTAACACCCAGAAATCGTTTGCGTACGCAACCGTTTACATCAGTTTGTAAAATTTGCATAAAAACGATTTTGTGCTTAAACTTTTGACACGTTTATTTTTGTTTTATTCTTAAACTCCATGCTCTGAAATAACCTTTAAAAGATAATTTTATTTTATTGAATATGGTGTTAAAACTGCTATTATTTAACATATACAAGACACATACTGAAATAAAGTGAATATTTAAAGTTTTATTTTTAAATTGTTATTTTGCATAAACTATTGTACAACAGCATTTTAATCATTCGATTGATCCTATCTTATGGAATTGATATATATCGATATATATAATATAACTTCCTTGGATATATATAACTTCCTTGTAATTTACTAATATTTTAAAAATGAAGTTTTGATAACGAATTTTTTTTGTTTTATTTATTGCCAATTTTTTTCAAATTGATAATCATAATAATGTAATAAAATATTAATAAAAATTATTTGTCATTAACCCTCTCATTCATACGAACCTCATATGAGGACAGATAAGTATTGTCTTATAAAGCAAAAAAAAATTCAGCATTCATTTATGGAAATGTGATTTGTGAACAGATAACATCTAGCATGCAGCACATTAATAAAATTATTTTGTAATAGGGTATCATTTATCACAAAAAAAAGATTATTTGTGAATAATGAAAAATAATTTATGCATGAAAGGGTTAAAGTTTTTAACTGTTTGCATTCAAGTATTTTGTTTTATTTTAGGTATTTCAGGTAAGTCATTTTCAGAGAAAAAGTACATAGATGGTGATAAATACTAAAAGTGGCATCAAAGGAATTCTAAAAAGGACAAAAGAGAAAAACAAACATTAAAATTGGTCTAATGGTCGACCCTCCACAAGCAAAAACACTTGCTTTTTACTTATTATTTATCATTCACTTGAAGCATTTATTTATTTCTCCTGTTTCATCTTTAGCTACTGTGCAACACAATAATCAGTGTATATCTTTCTTCCAGAATAAACCATTTTTCCCCATGCAAGACATGAAGTTAGTATTTTCACTTTAATATATAAACAGTTATGAGAAACATCATTAAGGATTTTTTCATGGGAGTTTGTAACAGACCCAAGATGTATTCATATATCGTTGTCGTTGTGCAAAATATAACAACAAACAATTTGAAAGATAATATGAATCAACAGTTTCACAACAAGCATTCTTTCATCTGTATAGAAAGCTGGTAAAGTTATGTAAGTGTGGCTTAAATAACAAAACTTTCCACTTATGAAAAAAAGGCTATTTTTTGAGATACACAACTAAAGATTTGTAGATATGAGTAACTTCAGTTCACATATTCTTGCACAAATAAGTGAAAACACTTTTGTTTGCGAGTTTTGCAACAAAAGATTTTCTCAGAAGAGTAGCCATAAGACACACCTCCACGTACATAAAATTGAGAAACCATTCACTTGTGAAATATGCAACAAAACATTTTCTCACAAAAGTAGCCTGAATACACATCTTGTCGTGCATACAAATGAGAAACCTTTCAGTTGTGAAATATGCAACAGAAAATTTTCTCAGAAAGGTACCCTGAATAGACACCTTGTCGTGCATACAAATGAGAAACCTTTCAGTTGTGAAATATGTAATAAAAAATTTTCTAAGAAAAATAGCCTGAATACACACCTTGTCGTGCATACAAGTGAGAAACCTTTCAGTTGTGAAATATGCGACACAAAATTTTCTCAGAAAAGTAGCCTGAATAGACATCTTGTCGTGCATACAAATGAGAAACCTTTCAGTTGTGAAATATGCTCCAAAAAATTTTCTTATAAACAAAACCTGAATACACACCTTCTCGCGCATACAAATGAGAAACCTTTTGGTTGTGAAATATGCAACAAAAAATTTTCTCAGAAAGTTTGCCTGAATAGACACTTTTTCATACATACAAATGAAAAACCTTTCGGTTGTGAGATATGCAATAAAACATTTTC
Source organism: Maratus speciosus (assembly GCA_963932465.1). Lineage (NCBI taxonomy): Eukaryota > Metazoa > Arthropoda > Arachnida > Araneae > Salticidae > Maratus > Maratus speciosus. The sequence goes on along the minus strand of OZ010799.1, from coordinate 52,173,345 downwards.
TAGGAAAAGTCACTTGAAAGTACATCGACGTACGCATACGAATGAGAAACCTTTCAGTTGTGAGATATGCAACAAAAAATTTTCTCGCAAAAATGATATGAAAAAACACCTTGTGCTGCATACAAATGACTAACCCTTCATCTGTGAAATATGAAACATACGTATGACATATACTGACATACCGTATACATACATATGACAAATCTTGTATTCTGAGAAATCCATCAAGGAATATTCTGACAAAGATAACTATATACAAATGAGAAACTTTTCAGTTGATGGATAGGTAGAAAAGCTTTTTCTATATGTAAATTCAAAACACAGCTTCGTTTTCATAAAAAATTGAAATATTTCTCTTGTAAGATATGCAACAAAATTTTTTGACAGGCATAAGTTTAATGTACAGCTTCGCGCGCATACTAGAGAAACCTTTCATTTGTGAAGTAATCAACAAAGGATTTTCTGTGAAAAATTGCTTCAAAAGGCTTAATCTCATTGATATGAATAAGTGCAAAATTCTATGTACAACAAAATGAAACATGCATTCCACATCTATTTCACCCTTTATCCAGATTTGCAAACCCTTGCAACACACTTATCTCCATAAAAGTCAGGTTTCTTTTAACATTTTCAAAGTTGTTTTAAGAATTGTAGAAGAACTGTCAATGTTTATAAAATTAAATTGCTTCTGTAATTTCTCTAAATCTTTCATTGTATGTGCAGGGGCTCTGAAATGAGATACTACAGTAGGGGTTACTAAACTTTATGATTATCACCGTTTCAAGGTTTTTTTCAACTGTGTATTGACGCCCACTACTTTATAGCTCCCTAATTATTAGGTTTTTGTTTTTCGAAACAGGCTTTTAAGACTGAAATCGAAACCGAATTTCGGTAATTGTCCTTGTTTCGGCCGAAATCGAAACTGTCTAAAAAATTTAAATTAAATATTACATATATAAATATCTTATCATTAATTAATTATAGGTATATAGAAACCCATTCCTAACAAAAAAACATACTTACTTATACATATGTGTGTATAACTTTCAAACGAAAACAAAACATAAAAAAGAATACAGCTTTTATATTTTGTTACTTTATGACAACCAAAAATCATTGGCTTTTATTAGCAATTAACAATGTAGTTGGGACAGCTGCCCCCTCAAAATATACGATAACAATGCAACAGTCGTTATAGGTCAGATTTTTAAAAAATGCACAAAAGAAAATTAACATGTTAAATTCGATTAAAGCAATAACGTTAGCTTTAATACAGCACTTTAAGCCTACAAATTATTAATTACCAATTTTATTTTCCATTTCAACATTATCTTAGTGAGACAAATTTAACAATATTGAGTGCTTTAGCTAATTTAAAAAATATATATATAATAAAATATATAATTTATTTCTCAGTTATGCACAACAAGGTTAAAGGGAGATTCTCAAAAAGTGGGCTCATTAAACGTTAACTATATGTAATTTTTAAAATTTTCAAATTTAAGGCCAATTATTTTTAATAGTATAGTATTTTAAAGCATTTAATTAGCAGTTGTGTATGTTACAAATTTTGGACATTTTTTCGACGTACGTTAGATTTTGGACGCTGCTCTTAGTATTTAAAAAATTCTTAAGACTAAGAATGTAATAAATGTGTCTGTATACATATATATATATGTATAATTAACTTTTTGTTATCCAGTAATAATAATAATAAAATCAAATGCTTTGTTACGTACGTTACTTTCGGACATAACAAAATACAGAAAAATTCTTTATAGAAAAGTCCTTCTATCTCCAAAAAAGCAATAAATCAGCCTGCCATCTCTTAACAAAATTATCAAAAAATCACCCGTTTCCTTTATGCATTCGTTGTTTACCATTAGAACCACCTGGAAAAAAGTTAAAACTCTTTTTCTTGGTGGTACATTGGAGCAGTTAACGTTATGAATGTCCGAAATTGGCCTCTTTAGCATAAAATAATAAAATTTTAAGATATTTATACAAAGCTTTTACAATAAATTATGTCATTTTCTGTCTCTGAATAGAATTAAAAACTCAGTGTAAAAAAATAAAAATAAAGTTATTGATAATTAAAGTTATGTTTGAAAGGCTTAAAGTTATGACTTGTGTCCGTTGCCCACCTTTTGAGAATCGCCTCAAAATAAATATTTGGTCACTTCCCCTCAAAAATATTTGTCACACACTGCCTCCTAAGAAAATATGTTCGGGGACTAAGTTGGCTCTGTGTGCTTCACACATTAACTTATTCAGAGGTTTATTCATATGAAATAAAATGTAATTAATTCATTAACAACACATAAGGATTTTCTAATTCATCGAATTTCATCTGATTAAAAAGATTTTAGGTATACATACTGCAATGTATCTTTTTTTAATTGATTTTTTGTAAAAGATCTTCATCTGTTTTAATGAACCTTTCTTAGAGATCATTCGAAATACTTCTGCAGTTTCAAACTAAAAGTTTTCTATTCTTGTTAAGTCTCCAGTATTTAATGAGAACGTCGAAAGTGTTTCAAAGTTTAATAACATATGCACTGCTTGCTTTACAATATGCATTGACCTCTCGAGTCAGTGATGACCAATATTTATAAAGAATGAAATTCATAGTAAAAAATGGTGTCTCATTTAAAACGATACAGCTGAAATCAATGAACAAAGTTGAAAATTTGTAAAGGAAGAAACGAGATTTTTAAAATACAGATTGTTTTGGGTCCCGGTCGGATTTTCGGCAACTTCGTGGAAGCTCAGATTTTGAGCCGAAAACGATAATGAATATTCGGTCGATCTCTACTAATTATTATAAATCAATAAAAAAATGCTTCTGCTTTTTATATTTTGAATATATATGTTTATATTAATTATATGTAATTATTAGCTATATAATGAAACTTCTTTTATGTTTCCAAAGTTGATTGATATCGTCAATGTGATTAATGCAGCTTGGGATTCTTTATAGTACATGGTTCAAAATTCGTAAGTTTGAAACTTAAAACCTTAAGAAATTCAATAGCTAAATTATTTCTTCTTTTCATTTTGGTTTGATGAAGTTAATATGATGTCAATCAGATTCAACCATGTTGAAACTTAGCTATTCAAGCAAAACCTTGAGAGTCTTTCAAAAACTTTCGGGCATTTTCATGTAATAATTATGTTCGTTGTAAACAGATTTAAAGAATTGAAAGATATATCCCCCCTCCCTCATAGCTTTGCACGATGTTGATTTTACACTATGTTGTCGGCTATTTATACTCCGATGTTCTTTGCAGAGATCATGTCAATAGTACTTGAACACATGAGGACTATCAAGGTTCCATTGTTTTTCATCACTGAATACGACATTCAGCCACTTATCGCCAAATGACATATGCTCTTTGGCTCATTGTAATCTAGCTTCTTTACGGTGTCGTTTCGGACATGGTAGCCGAGCCATTTTACGGTTTTTGATGTATTCCGATTCCAGAACTCTTCTGTGAACAGGTTTTTTTTTCAATATTTGTCCTCCAGCTGCATGGTTTATTTGCGAACGAGAGTAATTACCAGTTGAAGCCAAGTTTCTGGTGCAGCGGTCTTCGCGAAAAGTAGTCACTCGAGGCCTTCCTGAATGAAATTTTCGTTTGAAATCATTATTAGGAGACAAAACTTGATGAATACCTCATTTTGATCTTTTTAATGCACTTGCAATTTCAGAAACAGACTTATGTTTTGCTCTCATACTCCAGATATTTATCACCTGCTTCTCTGAAAATTCTTTCGACTTCGACATTTTGTACTAACTCAAAAACAACAGCAGACTCCTTCTTATACACCCACAAATCGTTTGCGCGCTAAACTGCTTACATCAGTTTGTAAAATTTCATTAAAACGATTTTGTGCTTAAACTTTTGACACTGTTATTTTTGTTCTATTCTTAAACTCCATCTTTTGAAATAAAATTTAAAAGATAATTTTATTGAATATGGTGTTAAAACTGCTATTATTATCATATACAAGACATATATTGAAATAAAGTGACTATTTAAAATTTTATTTTAAAATTGTTATCGTGCTTAAACTATTGACATGCACTGTACAAGAGTATTTTAATCATTTGATTGATCCTATCTTGTGGAATTAAAACATATATAATTTCCTTGTAATTTACTCAAATTTTTAAAAATGAAGTTTTGATAACGAATTTTTTTGTTTTATTTGTTGTTAACTTGTTGAAATTGATAATCATAATAATGTAATAAAATATTAATAATAAAAATTTCTCATTAAAGTTTAAAACTATTTGCATTCATTGTATTCTCTTTCATTTTAGGTATTTCAGGTAAGTTGTTTTCAGAGAAAAAGTATATAGATGGTGATAAATACTAAAAATGGAATCAAAAGAATTCAGAAAAGCGGAAAGGGAAAAAAAACATTAAAATTGATCTAATGGTCGACCCTCCACAAGCAAAAACACTTGCTTTTTACTTATTCTTATCATTCACTTGAAGCATTTATTTATTGCTGCTGTTTCATCTTTAGCTGCTGTGCAACACAATAATCAGTGTATATCTTTCTTCTAGAATATAACAATTTTTTCCCCATGCAAGACATGAAGTTAGTATTTTCACTTTAATATACAAATAGTTATCAGAAATATCATTAGTATTTTTTCATGGGAGTTTTTAAGTGACACAAAATGTAACAACAATGAATTTGAAAGATAATCTGAATAAACACCTTCATAACAAGCATTCTTTTATCGGTATAGAGAGCTGGTAACATTGTGTAAGTGCGGCTTAAATAACAAAACTTTTCACACACGAAAAAAAAAGACTGATTTTTGAGGTACACAACTAAATATTTGCAGATATGAGTAACCTCAGTTCATGTATTCTTGCAGAAAAAGGTGAAAAATCTTTTATTTGCGAAATTTGCAACAAAAGATTTTCTCAGAAGAGCAGCCATATGAGACATCTCCGCGTGCATACAATTGAGAAACCTTTCAGTTGTGAAGTATGCAACAAAAATTTTTCTCAGAAATGTAACCTGAATGCACACGTTCTCGTACATACAAATGAGAAACCTGTCAGTTGTGAAATATGCAATAAAAAATTTTCACACAAAAGTAGCCTGAATAGACATCTTCTCGTGCATACAAATAAGAAACATTTCGCTTGTGAAATATGCAACAAAAAATTTTCTTATGAACGTAACCTGAATACACATCTTGTCTTGCATACAAATGAGAAACATTTCACTTGTGAAATATGCAACAAAAAGTTTTCTTATAAACGTAACTTGAATGCACACCTTCTCGTGCATACAAGTGAGAAACCTTTTGGTTGTGAAATATGCAACAAAAAATTTTCTCAGAAAAGTAACCTGAATAAACATATTCGCGTACATACAAATGAGAAACCTTTGAGTTGTGAAATATGCAATAAAACATTTTCTCAGAAAAGTAGCCTGAATACACACCTTTCCGTGCATACAAGTGAGAAACCTTTCAGTTGCAAAATATGCAACAAAAAATTTTCTCAGATAAGTAGCCTGAATAGACACCTTGTCGTGCATACAAATGAGAAACCTTTCAGTTGTGAAGTGTGCAACAAACATTTTTCTCAGAAAAGTAGCCTGAATGCACACCTTGTCGTGCATACAAATGAGAAGCCTTTCACATGTGAAATATGCAACAAAAAATTTTCTTATCAACGTAACCTGAATACACATATTCTCCTGCATACAAATGAGAAACCTTTCTGTTGTGAAATATGCAACAAAAAATTTTCTCAGAAAATTAGCCTGAACAGACACCTTTTCATACATACAAATGAAAAACCTTTCGGTTGTGAGATATGCAATAAAAAATTTTCTCAGAAAAGTAACTTGAAAGTACATCGACGTACACATACGAATGAGAAACCTTTCAGTTGTGAGATATGCAACAAAAAATTCACTTGCAAAAATGATATGAAAAAACACCTTTTGATGCATACAAATGAGTAACGCTTGATCTGTGAGATAAGTGACATACATTGACATACCGTATACATACATATGATAAGTCTTGTATTTGTGAGAAATACATCGAAGAATATTCTGACAAAGATAACTGTATACAAATGAGAAACTTTTTAGTTGTTTGGTAGGTAGAAAAACTTTTTACAAGTGTAATTTGAAAACACAGCTTCATTTTCATAAATTGTTTCCCTTGTAAGATATGCAACAGAATGTTTTGACGGGCGTAAGTTTCATGTACAGCTTTGCGCACATGCTAATGAGAAACCTTTCATTTGTGAAGTAACCAACAAAGGAGTTTCTGTGAAAAATTACTTCAAAAGGCTTAATCTCTTTGATACGAATAAGTACAAAATTCTATGTACAACAACATGAAATATGCATTCAACATCTATTTTACCCTTGATCCAGATGTGCAAACCTTTGCAACACTCAAATCTCTATAAAAATCTTTTCTTTTATCATTATTAAAGGTGTTTTATGAATTGTAGAACTGCCATGGCTTATAAAATAAAATTGCTTCTTCTGTAATTTCTGTAAACCTTTCATTGTGACTTCAGGGGCTCAGAAATGAGATACTACAATAGGTGTTATTAAACTTTTCTGATTATCTCCCTCTAAAGGTTTTTAAAACTGTGTATTGACGCCCACTGCTTTACCACTCCCTAATTATTAGTTATTTTTTCAAAAGAGGCTTTTAAGACTATATCATAATAATAATATATCATAATAATTTAATATAATAATAAAATAACATATATATTTAAAATATCATATCATATATTTAAAATAATATATCATAATAATGTAATAAAATATTAATTATTTATCATTAAAGTTTAAAACTATTTCCATTCACTTATTCTCTTTCATTTTAGGTATTTCAGGTAAGTCATTTTCAGAAAAAAAAGTACATAGCTTGGGCTAAGTACTAAAAATGGCATCAAAAGAAGTCAGAAAAGTCAAGAATAAAACAAACATTAAAATTGATCTAATAGTCGACCCTCTCTTGCAACAACACTTGCTTTTTACTTATTATTTATATTCACTTTGAAGCCTTTATTTATTTCTCCTGTTTCGTCTTTAGCTACTGTGGAACACATTAATCAATGTATGTCTTTCTTCTCGAATAAAACATTTTTTTCCATGCGAGAATTAAAGTTAGTATTCTCACTTTGGTATACAAATAGTAGGATTTTTTCATAGGAGTTTGTAAGTGACCCAAGATGTATTCATATATTGTTGTTGTGCAAAATGTAACAATAATGAATTTGAAAGGTAATTTGTATCAACATCTTCATAACAAGTATTCTTTTATCCGTATAGAAAGCTGGTAAAGTTGTGTAAGCATGGCTTAAATAATAAACTTTTCACGCACGAAAAAAAAGACTATTTTTGAGATACGCAATTAAAGATTTGCAGATATGAGTAACTTCAGTTCACATATTCTTGCACAAATAAATGAAAAATATTTTGTTTGCGAGTTTTGCAACATAAGATTTTCTCGGAGTAGCCACAGGATACATCTCCGCGTGCATACAATTGAAAAACCTTTCAGTTGTGAAATATGCAACAAAATATTTTCTCAGAAAGGTAACCTGAATACACGAATTCTCGTACATACAAATGAGAAACTTTTCATTTGTGAAATGTGCAATAATAATTTTTCTCAGAAAAATATCATAAATGCACAGCTTCTCGTGTATACAAACGAGGAACCTTTCAGTTGTGAAATATGAGCGAAAATTTTTCTCAAAAAAGTAGCCTGAATTAACATCTTATGCATGCAAATGAAAAAGCTTTCAGTTGTGAAATATACAACAAAAATGTTTCTCAGAACAGTAACCTGAACAAACACATTCGCGTACATACAAATGAGAAATCTTTGAGTAGTGAGATATGCAGTAAAAAATTTCTTCAAGTTTTCGTGCATACAAATTAGAAACCTTTCAGTTGTAAAATAAGCAACAAAAAATTTATTAATTATAAAATTAATTTGCTTCTTCTGTAATTTCTCTAAACCTTTCATTGTAGGTGCAAGGGCTCTGAAATGAGATACTAAAACAGATGTTAATAAACATTTCTGATTATCAGCCTTTCAAGGTTTTTTCAACTGTGTATTGACGCTCATAGTAGGGTCTGAAATGTTTTCCAGCTCGACTTTTGTGCCAAGTTTGATATTATTTGTTTATTTTGTAGCTTTTGACATGCAGATTCCAAATATCTTAGGTGCCATTTTTTTCTTACACGTTTTTGATGTGATTTTCAAGATGGCTGACATTTACTGACTTTTTCAATATTTGTGGGATAGTATTGACCAGTATATCAAATTATATGTTTTTGGGGTCAAAAAATTCAAATCTACCATCAAAATAGGCATAAATTGTGTTATTTATTATTTATTTATAAATTTACTACAAAATTACTAATGTACTAGATGTTAGAGTTTTACATGACTATCGTTTTGGCATGCTACGAACTTCTCTTTGAAATACTGCCACACTCTACAGGGATTATTTCCCTGCAAGAAAAATGCGACTCACTACGTGAAAAATTGCACGATTGTGAAGTTGAAGCTACAACTTTGTTTGAAGAGATCAGAGTAGTAGTTGAAAAAAAATTGACTTCCACATATTACACAATGCAGTGGTGATATGACAAGGTTCTTACTACAGTATGTGAACCAATTTGGAACTTTGCTACGTTTCATCCGTGACACTCTCAAGGAGATTGGGCATTGCATCTCGCGTAATTAGAGGAACAAATCAAGTAGTATTGCTCATGACTTATTTCATTATGCCAGACTCATTCCAGTATACATAGCACAGATGAAGGACCTTAAAACAACATGTCCAGAAGAATGGAATGCTCTTGAATCTGGTTGTTGTGCGGTATCTAAATCCAATGGGTCGCTTACGAAACTTTTCAGACCAGAACTTGGAACAGAAAATCAAAGAACTGAAGAACATTGGCGGAGTTATTGGTTTAACTCAGAATGAAAACGCCCTCGAAAGGTATTTCTTGTGTGCACCAGAAGTATTACGCATTGTTTCAACTTTCTGTGAAAAGTACTGTCTAAATGAAGTCTCTAAGCCCAGGAAACACTATCAACTTCGGAATTCCATGTCGCTAAGAATTTTTCACAATGCAGCCATCGTCAAGTAGAATATTCCGGATCATTGTGGAGGAAACCCTTTCCAAGATACCACACTAATGAATATTGCATCCTCTATGAAAGTTCCAGAATCTGCGAAGGATGATATTCTGAATCGTCAACCAAAAAGGCCAATTGGAATTCGAAGAATTTGTAAGAGACTAATTCAAGAAAATAGGCAACTTCTTGCTCGTTTTCTTGTTGTTGTGGGATCAAGACCTCAAATGTCTACAAATCTAAAAGATGCAATTGGAAACTACAAGTTTTCTGTAATACCAAGATCATTATTTTCTTCTGATGGCTATCTTCATATTCCATCTGACAAAAGTTCATTTATTGCAGAAATAGAGCAATATAATCGATCACCCATACTTGAATCATTAGAATCCTCGATTACTTCTCCGACAGAAAAAGTTTGTATTATACATGGAATGACAATCGTACAATCAGTAAAAAAGACACCTGACATGAAAACTTATGAAGACTTCACAAATACTTTTACCGAGATCATTATGAAAATGATAAGCGGATACTCTGAAGCAGTGTTGCCAGATTGGGGACTTTTTTGTCCCCAGATTGTTCATTGTCACCGCTTTTTTTTAAATAGAAATATTTGGCCTATTTAAAAATAGATTAAATATTCTGAAAAATAAGGCGTATTACACTATTTTAAAAAAAGTGATGACAGTCAAATAATCTGAATTAAAAAAGTCTCCAATCTGGCAATACTGCACTGAAGGGAGAATAATATTTGACCAATACCTTGAGCATTCATTGAAAGAGCAAACTTGTAAGAAAAGATTGGCGGCGACAGAACCTATTAGATTTACTATTAAAAATAGTACCAATATAACGTTGATTTCATTAAAGACGTTTCTTTCACATAATGATACAAAATCACAGCGGACTGAGTATCTCAGGAATAAATTACTACAGGTTTTTGCTGCTAGTGAGAAGAAAATATTTGCCGTTTTTGGCAGTAAGGCATATAATACCCATGCGAATATTTTCGATTCGGAATTATGTGATCATATACATGAAGAAGCAGACAGCTTTATACATCTTCATGTACTTGATATAGTGAACCATCATGATAATTATGAGATCGATGTATATTTGCAAGATACTGACATTTTCATATTGCTGATTGATTTGGTTTCAAGTCATCTAGTAAACAGTGAAATCAATTTTGTTACTGGTCGAGGCAACAAACACAGAAAAACTAATATTAATAAAAGATGTTGAGCAATAGGTGCTCATAAAAGCAAGGTTTACATTTATATACTGGTGGGGACTGGGGAGGATAATTTGTAGGCATTTAAAAACAGAAGTGGATAAAAGTGTATATCAGTCTTCAGTGTGATGATAATATTATAACAGCTTTTCAAGAACTTGGGGAACCTAATGTTGATCCATTATCCAATCTGCCGTTGTTTGAAAAAATCACCAACTGGACTTATTTGAAAAATAGTAATTTTTAAAGGATTTCTAAGTTAAGATGGCACCTTTTCAGAACTAAAAGTTTCGAGGGGCAGAAATTACCACCAACCCTTGGAGCACTGAAGCCACGTATTCTAAGATCCCACTTAATTTGCACCATTGGAAAGGGCTACAAAAATCCTTGACCTAGAATACCCCACTTATTGGCAATGGTTGGGAAAAAAATGGCGAAGGAGTAATTTCTCCACTCAAATGCCTGGAGTTACCTGCGCCCAAAGGAGTTATTGAACTTGTAAAATGTGAGTGTAAGAGAACATGTACAGTTGGAAAATGTTCTTGCTTAAAGAATTCTCTGGTTTGTACTGCCCTTTGCGAATGCAGTGACTGCAACAATACAAAGGACTATCAATATCATCACAGCGATAGATGTGATTCAGAAGAGGATACATAACATCCCAGTACTGTATATAGATGTAAATACTGTTTTTAATAATTTTGTTCAATATCTTCAATAATTAATGTTATTTCATTTAAATACTTTGGTTGTGTATAACTGGATAATAAAACGCTAGTATATCTAATGTCTTTCATATTTTTGTGCTTTATTTGCTTCTTATCGCTTAAAACACTCTTGAAAAACTCAATCTACTCCTAATTTTATTATATATTTGTATTTCTTGACCCTAAAAACATATAATTTGACATACTGGTCGATAATATGCCTCAAATATTAAAGAAGTCAGTAAATGGCAGCCATCTTAGACGCCATCTTGAAAATCACCCCCCAAAATGTGTATAAAAAAAAGGCACCTAAGATATTTGGAATCTACATGTCAAAACCTTCACAATACAACAAAAATATCAAACTTGGCACGTCAATCGAGCTGGAGCCACATTTTACGACATTTCAAACCCTACTATCACGACTTTACCACTTCCTAATTATTAGCTTTGACCAAAACTTGTTTGTAAGACTGAAACCGAGACGGAATTTCGGTGATCGTCCTAGTTTCGACCGAATTCGAAACTGTCTAAAAAATGTTAGGCAAGTATTATATAAATTACTTACTATTAATTAAATTGTACTACTAGTATTAATTAATTAATTAATAGTAAGTATAATTAATTAAAAATACTATTAATTACATAAAAAGTGGGGAAGGATTGTACATTGTGCCAATATATTAAGAAAAAGAAACAACGTATAAAGGCACAAATAAAATGTGTTTAAAAGTATACAGCTATTTCAAAACCTCTAAGGTTTCCTCATCAGTGCTTAAAATAAAAGTTAAATTAAAACTAAAACATTGTGCAAAGAAAGGGGGGGGAGGTGGACAGAGAGTCAGAAAAGCGTACCTTTCAGCTCTACTGCCAACGGTGAAATGCGACATACGGCTGACAAACAGCTACGGAGTTGATCTCACGCGCATATTCAGGGAGACCAATCAAAATCACCCAATTGCTCTGGAAGAGTCCAAACTTAGAAGGAGAAAAAGGGGGGGGAGAGAATTATAGAAAATGAAACCATATCGTTGAAAAATTGGGCGTACTGGATAAATCGTTAACTACACACATTGGTCAAACGAAGCGTGCCTTTAAAATCCGTTTGGGGGAGCATAAAACTTGCGTTAAAAATTGTGATATTAAACGTTGCGCTAGTGCCAACCACTGCTTGTCCAAAAACCATAATTTTAAATTTTCCAAAGCCTCCATAATACAGAAATGTACTTCAATCTATGATCCCGACTTCTGGGAGGCTTACCACATATAGAAAAATTCAAACAGTTTAGTTAACGATTTATCCAGTACGCCCAATTTTTCAAAGATATGGTTTAATTTTCTATAATTCTCTCCACTCTCTCCCCCCCTTTTTCTCCTTCTAAGTTTGGACTCTTCCAGAGCAATTGGGTGATTTTGATTGGTCTCCCTGAATATGCGCGTGAGATCAACTCCGTAGCTCTTTGTCAGCATTTCACCGTTAGCAGTAGAGCTGAAAGGTACGCTTTTCTGACTCGCTGTCCACCCCCCCCCCTTTTTTTACACAATGTTTTAGTTTTAATTTAACTTTTATTTTAAGCACTGATGAGGAAACCTTAGAGGTTTTGAAACAGCTGTATGCTGTTAAACACATTTTATTTGTGCCTTTATACGTTGTTTCTTTTTCTTAATACTATTAATTAATAAGTATATACAAATGCATTTCTAACAAACAAACATATGTATGTATGTTTGTTTGTTATATACTAGGAGGCTCTGCCCCCTACGAGCTACGGTCGTCAACCCCCGTTCAGACACCGCAGACTCTAAAAGCACGCTAATTTGATCAGCTTTAAAAAGATTTCGGAAGATTGAATTATAATTTCAAAAACAGTGGGATCTCCTTATAAACTGATTTCTATTCATTTCTCTTTGATTGGACAATTTTAAGGCCAAATCAGCTGCGGTACTACTTGATTATCCCGTCGACAAATTTCGCCAAATTATATAAATCGCCAAACCACTCGCCAAATTATACAAATTGACATATTTTTTATTTAAAATAACGAAAGAACAAATAAATCAGTGTAACATTAATAAAAATACAAATAAAACGTCGAAATAAAAGTAGCTTGATGACGTAGACACGTGTAACTTGCTTAAAGTCAAGTTAATGTGACATTTACGTTCAACCCTTATTGGCATTTAATCTTATAGTTTGGCGATAACTTTTTGGACGACGGGATAACTAAGTAGTACCAAAGATACAATCGCTGTTTTCGTTTTTGATTAAGTAAAATAAGTTAAACATTTCAAAATAAGCTAATTAAACAGAGTCCTTGTCTCCCGGTATTTTTTAACAAAGTGAAAAGAAAATTCTTTTAAATAAGCCATTTTAATTTAATCGTTTTTAATCTGACGTAATTTTGACCAAACTATTCTTTCTCTTTTTAATATTAACGTGAAAATACTTTTGTTAATACTTTTATTATTTGCGCTGTCCTAATAAAAATAGATGAAAAGATCCTCTCAAAATAGCAAATAAATGTCTAGCGCAATTTCTAAATTTAAACTGTTTTGCAATATTATTTTGTGTTCAATTTATGTAATGACTGTAATGTGACGTAAATTCTCCTATTTAAGACTTCTAACGCATATTAATGAATTTATTATTTTACAGTATCCTTTCTCTTTTAAAATTCACGTGTAAATATAGTTTTTATGACGTAATTTTTAATAAGTTCCTGCTTTTTATACATAATTATTTAATTCCAATTCCAAATATTTTTTTCTGTTTATAATAGTCACGTGTAAATATTTTTTTTAATTTGAAGCAAACATTATTGTTTGCGCTGTTTATATAGCTGGCAACAGTTTAAATTAATACCATTTTCTAAAATATGTAAAAAATATCTCTCGAAATGCTGAAAATTTGAATTTAAAATAAAAATAAAACGTCAAAGAAGGAGTCAAATTAAAAAAAGAAATACAGTCTGCACACCGGGAACTTCAAAGGTATAAAATAATCTAAAAATGATTAAATTCCCATGTATAGTTTTTGCTGTTATAAAACTTTTTTAGTGGAACGATTTTGTCCAACTTTAGCATTAAATATCTCTTTAAATAATTCTTCGATTTGAAAACTGTCTGCATCAGCGTGTTTATCAAACATTTCTGTATAATACCACTGATTTTCATATTTTTTAATGCAATATTTTTTTAATGTTAACGAAGAAAGACCTCCGGTCATAAAAAATTCAAAACCGGCGGCGGTGACAGCGGTAGTTACTTTTTTTTTAGAATAGAGAGATGTATATATATATATGTGTGTGTGTGTGTGTGCGCGTATAAGTTTTAAACTAAAACAAATATAAATATTAATATAACTTTTATATTTTGTTACCAGGGCCCGACTAGTAAGTTTCTGTGCCCAGGGCACTGTCAATTTTTCGTGCCCCTTTAGATTGGTTGATTTACTGATTCTAGTTTCTTTTTTACACATTACACATTTATTCGAAAAAGTCTACTCAAAAAATTAAGTTTTCCGGAAAATTGAAAAACAGTTCCCGGGGGAAAAAAAAATCTACTATTTATTGAAATGTGCTTTTAACCATATATTCAGATATATTTTTGTCATTTTATCGTATTAATATCTCAAATATCACATTTTTTTCACAATTATGATTTTTTTAAAGGAAATTTAGATGAAAGTATGAAAAATTTTGTTGCTTTCAGAAATTTTGTAGACAGGGCATGGGCCCGGGTGCCCGTGTGATAGTCAGGCTCTGTTTGTTACTTTATCACAACCAAAAATCATAGTCTTTTATTAGTAACTAGCGGATTTCGTTCGCTTCGCTGGTCAGTTTCTCTAAAAGAACCTTGAATCAAACGAAATATATCCAGCAGAGATGAAATGTGTTTACCTATTTCTTTAGTATATTTGTTATCTTGATTTTCATGCTTCTACATAAAAGGGCTGCTAAGATATGCCAAATCTCCTAAAATTTTCGACCTCCCCCCCCCCCCCCCCCCGTTTTAAACCTCTTAGGGTGTGTAATTTGTAAAATTGCCAAAACATGTTTTCAATTATTTTTTAGTAATTTGTTCTCTGGAATTTCACGCTTCTACCTAAAACGGCTGCTGAGATATAGCCAAATATTCTAAAAGTTTCTAAATATTCTAAAAATTATTTTAGAAAATATAATACAGTCAATGAATACAGCTTTTAAACAAATTGCATTTGAAAGTAAATTTTTCCCCCTATGCGACGGATATTGAAAATGTACGATGGTCAGAAGATTAAAAAATTGCAGTAGCGAAAATTTCAAGACCGAAATTTGATCGTGAAGTGTTGCCATTCGCAAAATGACGTCAGCGTTACGCACAAATACGTTTGTTCTTTATAATATAGATACATAATCAGTAAAATATAATAAAAATCATTATTAGGACGTGGTTATTAATTGAGGCTCTTATGCTTGGATTTCCTGAATGAATACAGCAATTTTCACCTTCTCAAAATTTTCATACGCTCTTCTCATATCCATATTCATCATTTTTTTTTAAATTTGTATTTTGTTTGATCATTTAAAAATCATTTTAACTAAAAACTTGAAGTCACGATTGTCAGCAACATCTTTTATGTGAACAGACGCACTCTTTACTTGAGATTCTAATCTCAATTGAGGAGAGTAAAAATTTCCGTAATTTATGCTTTTTAGACGCATTTGCGTTAAAATGCTTAGTTTTATCTAAGAAAATGATCGTTTTCTTTTAAATATGACTTCATTTTCACTTCAGTAAGCATGTAGCTTAGTGTTTAAAACATAGTATCAGTACACATGCAGAAGGAAAAACAATATAGAAAATTTATGAGGAAAAATGCGTGTTTTCAAAAGCAGTATGTCATTTTCCGTTATTATGCCCGTGATAAAATATTCTGCTCCTAATGGGATTTAGCGCCACTAAACCCTATACAACAATTTTTATCAACAATTTTGAATTTTTATCAGAAAATAGCATGAATAAAGTTTAAATATCTCAATTGTCTACAACAATGAAAGCTTTCTAATTTTCATCATTTTGAAGAATTTTCATAAAATGCTTTTAAAATTAAAATATAAAAGTGGGGATATTTAAGAAAAAACAGATAGTGCGATCACATCTACAAAGGAAGAGCTTTCAGTTAAAAAAAAATTATATTAGTAAATTTGGTTCAGCAGAAAGATCAGGGCAGATGACTAAAAAACATACGTGATTTAAATGTATAGATTATATAAAATTAGGAAAAATTAAATTAAGTAAAACATGTTATTTTGATAAAATTATAGTAGAATGTCCTAAAAAATAGCATTAAAACTTTATTATTCGTGAGAATTTTCGACAAAAACTTCAGGAACACGATATTATTTTAAACCACGAATTATTTCTTTGCTTGTCTAACTCGGTGAAGCAAATTCATCCAGGCGAGAACCATCAATTTCTGTAATATAAATCGCTATTATTTGCATGTCACCTCTCGTTTATAATGACACTCTAAATTTTTGTAAAACATTGCGTTTTATCAATGTGTGATTTCGATTACATTATTTCAAAAGTGAAGCCTTTTCACCTGTGAAGAATTTCAAAGCAGCTTGGCTGTGAAAATGACGCACTTCTACAAAACATAATTCAGGTTTAGGAATTAAACTACACGCTTTTTTATAAAATGACGACATTTGCATCCGCTAAAGCAATCTACTTTCACAACCCAGTCTTAAACTTCGTCTATATAAAAGTGTGCATATGACGTCATTATCACGGAATAACAGACAATATTCTTGACATAGCCCATATTTTAATTTCAACTATTTTTTCAGGTTTTATTAGAAAATGGCAACAAAAAGATACAGTATCTCCTATTTTCGACTATTTACTCTTACTTTCAATGACTTTCAGTAGAAATGAGGTACTTTTGTTGCCACGATAAGAAAAATGCTATTAAAAACTACAAAAAAATTAATATCTCAAAAATAAATTGAGATACAGCTTTCAAACAAATTGCATTTAAAAGAACTTTTTTTTCCTCATACAACGGTGTAAAAATTTAAAATGTGCGATGTTTAGAAGTTTAAAAATTTGCAGTAGAGACAATTGCAAAACCAAAATATTATTTCAAATTTCAAAGTGCTGCCATTCGCAAAATGACGTATGCATTACGCACAGATATATTTGTCCTTTATAATATAGATAGATAAAGTATTTGGGTCAGTTGCCCCCTCAAAATATATGATAAGAATGCAACAGTCGTTATAGGTCAGATTTTAAAAAAATGCACAAAAGAGGATATAATTTGTCAAATTTGATTAAAATAGTAACGTTAGCGTTAAGACAACACTTTAAGCCTACAAATTATTAATTACCAAATTTTATGTTCCATTTCAACATTCTCTTAGTGAGACAAATATAACAAAATTGAGCACTTTAGCTAATTTCAAAAATATATGTAAGAATAAAATGTATCATTTATTTCTCAGATATGCACAACATGATGAAAATAAATATTTTGTCACTTTCCCTCACAAATATTTGTCACCCATTGGCCCCCTAAGAAAGTTTTGAAATGATGCACTTGTATGAAAACTTTTATCTTCGAAGACTAAGTTGGCTCTGTGTGCTTATCACATTAACTTATTCAGATGTTTATTCATATAAAATAAAATGTAATTAATTAACAACGCAGAATAATTTTCTAATTCTACGAATTTCATTTAATTACATTTTTTTAGGTACTAGGAGGCTCTACCCCCTACGAGCTACGCTCGCCAACCCCCGTTCAGACACCCCTGACTCTAAAAGTACGCTAATTTGATCGGCTTTAAAAAGATTTCGGAAGATTGAATTATAATTTAAAAAAGAGTGGCGATCTCCCTATAAACGGGTTTATATTCATTTCTCTTTGATTGGGGAATTTTAAGGCCAAATCAGCTGCTGTTAAAAGATAAAACAGCTGTTTTCGTCTTTGATTAAATAAAATCAGTTAAATTTTAAAATAAGCTAATATAAAATGAATTAAGTAAACAGTCTTTGTCTCCCGGTATTTTTTAACAAAGCGAAAAGAAAGTTCTTTTAAATAAGACATTTTAAATGTATCGTTTTTAATCTGACATAATTTTCACCAAACTTTTCTTTCTCTTTTTAATATTCATGTGAAAATACTTTTGTTAAAAATGAAATATTATTTGCCCTGTCCTAACAAAAATAGTTGAAAATATCATCTCAAAATATCAAATAAATGTCTCGCGCAATTTTTGAATTTGAACTGTTTTGCAATATTATTTTTTGTTCATTTTACATAATAAGTGTAATGTGACGTAATTTCTCCTATTAAAGTTTTCTAATGCATGTTAATGAATTTATTATTTTACAATAACTTTTCTTTTTTAAAATTCACGTGTAAATACAATTTTTATGATGTCATTCTCAATAAGTTCCTGCTTTTTATACGTAATTATTTAATTCTGATTTGAAGGGTTTTTTCTGTTTATAAAAGTCACGTATAAATAAATTTTTAATTTGAAGCAAACATTACTGTTTGCGCTGTTTATACATTTGGCGACAGTTTAAATAAATACCATTTTTTAAAAAATGTAAAAAATATCTCTCGAAATACTGAAAATTTGAATTTAAAATAGAAATAAAGCCTAAAAAAGTCAAATTTAAAGAAATTAATGCAGTCTGCACACAGGGAAATTCTAACGTATAAAATGATCTAAAAATGATTAAATTCCAATGTATAGTTTTTGCTCCTATAAGACTTTTTTAAGGGAACGATTTTGACCAACTTTAGCATTAAATATCTCTTAAAATAATTCTTCGATTTGAAAACTGTCTGCATCAGCGTGTTTATCAAACATTTCTCTATAATACCACCGATTTTCATATTTTTATATACAATATTCTTCGTAATATTAACAAAGAAAGACCCCCGGTCACCAAAAATCCAAAACCGGCGGCGGCGGTGACAGCGTTAGTTATTTTTTTTAGAATAGAGATATACATACTTCAATTTATCTTTTTAAATTGGTTTTCGTAGAAAAATCTTCATGCGTTTTAATGCACCTTTCTTAGAGAGCATTCGAAACAATTCTGCAGTTTCAAACTAAAAGTTTTCTATTCCTGTTAAGTCTCTAGTTTTTAATGAGCACGTCGAAAGTGTTTTCAAAGTTTAATAACATATACACTGCTTGCTTTACAATATGCACTCACATTTTGAGTCAGTGATGACCGATATTTATAAAGAATGACATTCATATAAAAAAATGAAGAGTATCTCATTTGAGACGATACAGCTCAAATCAATGAACAAAGTTGAAAATTTGTAAAGGAAGAAACGAGATTTTTAAAATACAGATTGTTTCTTTCAGTCTCGGCCGAATTTTCGGCCACTTCGTCGAAAATGAATGTTTGAAGCTCAGATTTTGAGCCGAAAACGATAATGAATATTCGGTCAATCTCTACTAATTACTATCTCTCTACCATTATCTCTACTACTAATATTATCTCTACTACTACTGTTTTCAAAATTTAATAACATGTACGCTGTTTGCTTTACAATATGTACTCACATTTTGAGTCAGTGATGACCGATATTTATAAAGAATGAAATTCATAGCAAAAAATGGAGAGCGTCTCATTTGAGACGATACAGCTCAAATCAATGAACAAAGCTGAAATTTGTAAAGGAAGAAACGAGATTTTTAAAATACAGATTGTTTCGGTCCCGGCCGAATTTTCGGCAACGTCGTCGAAAATGAATGTTTAGTGAAGCTCAGATTTTGAGCCGAAAACGATAATGAATATTCGATCAATCTCTACTAATTACTATCTCTCTACTATTATCTCTACTACTAATATTATCTCTACTACTAATATTATCTCTACTACTACTGTTTTCAAAGTTTAATAACATATACACTGCTTGCTTTACAATATGCACTCCCATTTTGAGTCAGTAATGACCGATATTTATAAAGAATGAAATTCATAGCAAAAAAATGAAGAACCTCTCATTTGAGACGATACAGCTCAAATCAATGAACAAAGTTGAAAATTTGTAAAGGAAGAAACGAGATTTATAAAATACAGATTGTTTCGGTCCCGGCCGAATTTTCGGCAACTTCGTTGAAAATGAATGTTTGGTGAAGCTCAGATTTTGAGCCGAAAACGATAATGAATATTCGGTCAATCTCTACTAATTATTATGAATCTATAAAAAAAATGCTTGTGCTTTTTATATTTTGAATATATATGTTTATATTAATTGTATGTAATTATTAGCTATATTATGAAACTTTTGTTATGTTTCCAAAGTTGATTGACTTCGTCAATGTGATTAATGCAATTTCCGATTCTTTATACATGTTTCAAATGAAAATCAAATTTCGAAGTAATTGCTTAAAAGGCGAAAAGGCCAACATAGTGAAAAAGATTCCAAGCCGGGACTCGAACCCGGGCCATCAGTATAGCGCACTGACGTTCTACCGACTAAACCACTTGGAACGATACACAGCTCGGAAAATTTCTCACCATTATATGTCGACTCAAACACGGCTCGGGTTCGAGTCCCGGCTTGGAATGTTTTTCACTATGTTGGCCTTTGCGCCTTTTAAGCAATTACTTCGAAATTTGATTTTCATTTGAAATATTGTATCCAAGGCGAATGTTTCTCTCTGGAATAATTTCCATGTGTTAATATAGTTTCGATCGATGCTGGATTTATTATGTTTCGTGTTAGCCCCAGGTCGGTGGCTCACGATAAATATTCCATCTTGTGCTGCGTTTGTAGCCTTGCCGACACATAATGGTGAGAAATTTTCCGAGCTGTGTATCGTTCCAAGTGGTTTAGTCGGTAGAACGTCAGTGCGCTATACTGATGGCCCGGGTTCGAGTCCCGGCTTGGAATCTTTTTCACTATGTTGGCCTTTGCGCCTTTTAAGCAATTACTTCGAAATTTGATTTTCATTTGAAATATTGTATCCAAGGCGAATGTTTCTCTCTGGAATAATTTCCATGTGTTAATATCTTTATACATGGTTCAAAATTCGTAAGTTTGAAAAACTAGAATGTTTATGATAGCTCCTCTTCCTTGTTTTTATTTAAATGTTTTTCAAAATACTCATTTATTCATACTTGATTTTTCAATTGAATTCAACCTATTGATGACTGTGAACAATTCGCTACTTTTAATGCGCATTGCCAACTTTATAAGCAGAATAGAGTCGCAGTCTTACAAACCAATTTAAAGTCTAATTGTGTGTGCGGAGAGGTGGTTCTCTATGTTGTCCTCGAGTCAAAGTCGAGCACTGATTATCCATCTTCCTACGCTCTAACTTTTGTAATTATTACTTGAATTGGCATGAAATCGATATATGATATGGAGGTTCACAACAGCAAGATCCCTATTGGAAATAATGAGTATAGCATTTGTCATTGGGTTTCAGGAATGCATAAAATAATTCAGATGCATTAAAGTTTGTAGATAACAACTGTCTGAAGTTCATTTTAAAATGGTGTATCATTTCAACCATTACTAATATGCACTGCAATATGTTTCCTGTAAAAATGGTGTGCGTATCGACCAAAGACTTGGACGATTTTAGAGCCTTTAAGAGATTTTGGTGAAAGTGTCACTGCCCATCAGGATTATGTATAAATAGACACATTAATAAACAGAAATAAAAGATGGAGTTATCTGAATGCTTCTTGGGTGATCCATATATCCCATAAATAAACTCACATTTTTGGTGTGAAACGGTTATTTTTAATTTATTAAAGGCTGTTAAGACAATTCATTCAACTTGATATCTAGTGGCCTTTTCTCTCAGCTTTACTCCTTAATGATCCAAATGTGTACTAATTGATAATACAATTTTGGTTTTTTGTAGTTACAATCAAAACTCAATTTAACGATTGAAAAGGATTCCCTGAAAATAATCTTTATTTTGAAGAATTTAACGATAGAGACATTAATAATCTGAAATAAAAGATGGAGTTAACTGAATGTTCCTTGAGTGATCCATATATCCCACAAATAAACTCACATTTTTGGTGTGAAACGGTTATTTTTAATTTATTAAAGGCTGTTAAGACAATTCATTCAACTTGATATCTAGAGGCTTTTCCCTCAGCTTTACTCCTTAATGATCCAAATGTGTACTAATTGATAAAACAATTTTAGTTTTTTGTAGTTACAATCAAAACTCAATTTAAGGATTGGAAAGGATTCCCTGAAAATTATCTTTATTTTGAAGAATTTAACTATAGACACATTAATAATCAGAAATAAAAGATGGAGTTAACTGAATGTTCCTTGAGTGATCCATATATCCTATAAATAAACTCACATTTTTGGTGTGAAACGGATTATTTTCAATTTATTAAAAGCTGTTAAGGCAATTCATTCAACTTGATACCATGTGGCTTTTTCTCCCAGCTTCGCTCCTTAATGATCGAAATGTGCACTAATAGATAAAACAATTTCAGTTTTTTGTAATTGCAATCAAAACTCAATTTAACGACTGAAAAGGATTCCCTGAAAATTATCTTTATTTTGAGGAATTTAACGATAGACACGTTAACAATCAGAAATAAAAGATGGAGTTAACTGAATGTTCCTTGAGTGATCCATGTATCCCATAAATAAACTCACATTTTTGGTGTGAAACGGATTATTTTTAATTTATTAAAAGCTGTTAAGACAATTCATTCAACTTGATACTGAGTGTTTTTTTCTCCCAGCTTTGCTCCTTAATGATCGAAATGTGCACTAATAGATAAAACAATTTTAGCTTTTTGTAGTTACAATCAAAACTCAATTTAACGATTGAAAAAGATTCCCTGAAAATTATCTTTATTTTGATGAATTTAACGATTTAAAAGTATTCCTTGAAAGTTATCTTTAATTTGAGGTTATCGTTGAATCGGGGAGCACGTTAAATTAAAACTTTATGCAAGTTTGTTATAAATATTTCAAAAATTTACCTACCTCTAATATTTAGTTATAATTTCCGTTTGGCGTAATAAATATATATTTTTAATAAATAGAAATTATTGAAAATTGCTTTCTTTTTCCTTAAATGTAGTTGATGACATGAATTTTTTTGTAGTTCCGGGCATCCTGCAAATGCCATTCACAGAAAACTTCATTAAGTATTTTCTGGTTGCAGTGAATGTAGTATTTGCTTCCTTTGAGGAAACTTTCAAGGTTTATTATTTTCTTTTTGACAATCGAAATTTTGACTGTTTACATCAAAAAATACTTCAAGAATCAGTATTCATAAGCAAGAACGTGAGCGTAATAGTTCTTATTATCTACAACCGGAAAATACTGGCTAAACTCATGCCAAGCTGATATTTCAAACTGCTGTAAATCAGTCTGATTATCATCATACATCGGTCCATAGATAAACAAAAGTGAGAAAACCTGATGATTTTTCCTTGTAAAAAAACGCATTTAAAATACTTTTAAAACATCCAGAACTATCATTAAATAGAGGAAAAGAATCAAGCATATAGCATAAAAAGCATTATATATTTTGATCCAATTTATCATACTTATATGCGGTTTGCATGATTTTATCGTGAAGGCTCTAAAATATGATTTAAGCAAAAAAAAAAAAAAAAAAAAAAAAAAAGAGTAAGCATGTGATTTTTTTCGAGATTTCTGTATCTCAGATCGTTTAAAAAGAAAAATCCTTTCCCGTTCAACAATGTGGGATTTTGTGACGCGTTTTTAAACTCATGGCTATTGAAAAGACTTCTAATCAAACAGCTTATTGTTAAACTTAAAATTACACTATGTGCAAATTACTTAAAAGATGAAAAAATATTTTAAAAGGTGTTAAATTACTTAGTACATTATAACCCTTAGTACATTCAACTATATACATAGATTTCGTCAGAGAATACAAAAATACAATCGTCTTATTTTCAAATTTGTTGTAGTTGGTGTCGAAAGGAGTGAAACTTAAAGTCAATTTTTAGATCCGGAAAACATTGGGAAAATAAAAATATGGATATAGAGGGAAGTGGAATATTGCGTGTTTTATGATTCTTTAAACAAACTGAGACAAATTCTGGGTATGTTGTAGGATAAAACGTCATTACAAACAGTATTTTCTTTAGTAATAATTCCTATTCGCGAATAATTAAATCATGATAATTCTTTAAGGGGCGTATAATTTTTGTATCTTCAAAATTAACTTGTATTTCCTGCTTCTGGTTAAGTCTTGACAGGGCTGTTTTTGGCCGGTTGGTCTTCAAATCTCTCAAATGTTCTTTAATGCGGTCTCTAATATGAATTCTACTTTTATGGAAAAAATAAACATGTAATGCGATTCGTTCATATTTAAATATATATTTTTTCATCTAAAACAATATGCCAGACTTTCTTTTGTTAAGCTGAATTAACCTAAACGCGGGTAAGTATTGAAACTCAACCCAAAACCGATGGGTACCCCAAACAATTCGATTCAACTCGACCCGAACCCAACTACAACGAAAAAAAGTTAGTTCCAAGGTCGAATTTAGGTAAAATTGGCCTACATGACCCGATGGAGAACTCTAATCTCAATTAATATTCTTCACACTTTTTTGAAAAATCAGGTTAAACGAAACCGACGCATAAAAATCAAAATCCAACCCGAAACCGAAAATATAATTGCCTACCCCACATGCAAAGAAAAAGTCAGCGGCAAGCTTACCCAAAAGTCGGGCTATTTTATAAACTAACCTCTAGTCTTTTTTGAGAACTAACCTGCACACGACTTGACCCGACCTGGGGTGAGTGTAGAGAAAATCGACAAACCTGATCCGACACTTGACTCTACACCCAAGTCAAAATATTGTACCAGACAACGACTAAATTTTGAAATTTAATAGCCCCCCTCCCCGCCCCCTAATTCCTCTTACGACGGTCTTGCATAAAAGTACTTTTTCTAAAAGAAAATAAATTTAAAAAATAAAAATCTATCTGTAATCTTAATAATGCTAAATTCTAAATTGTTTTGCAGCCTAAAAATTTGAAGCCAACTAAATTGTTTCTAGTTTTTAAAAGCCTTGAATTTTTTATTTGGCGAAAGTTTTTGGCGCGACCTGTTTAAATGAATGGTAAACCTATTTCTATAGCTTGATTGGATCTTGGATTTCATAGCTGAATGGTCATTGGTTAATAAAACCTCATTAGGAAATTCTATATTTAATAAAAGCAAATGCAAAAATATTATACATTTAGGAATGGACATTGAAAATAAATGAAATAAGTCTGTTTACACGTTATTATGCATTTTTAAAGCTTTAAAAGTCGATATTTAAGTACTTAAAAGTCAATACTTAATACTTGAGTTTTATTCAAAGCGTAATTGCTCGAAGATCGGTGGTGCTGCCATCTACATTCCAATTTGTGAAAGATTGAAAATGATTAAAAAAACGAAAGTTTCAGTTAAATCAAAGATATAAAAAAAATGAAAGATTAAACTGAAATTTCGAAAACACAGCGTAATCGAGAATGCTTTGATGAGTATGTGGAAGTTGGTAAAATGTTCCTTAGTAAATTTTACGTTCACACTTAAGTAATAACTTTCCGGAAGAAAATTGACAAAAGTCAAACTTTGACAATTTTTTTTTGTGAAAAGTATTAATTTTAAAAGTAAAATAAAAAAATAGCGCGATTTTAAAGAAACAAATTTATCATCTTAAATTTTTTAGTGCATGTGAAGGTAAAAAGTTTTTCGTTATTATGTCAGAAAGTAGAGTCCAAAACGCGCTTTTCATTTGAGAACAGCCTTAAGTTTACGAGAGGTCATTCCTATCTATTCGAGATAAATATTTTCTGTTTTCAGTGGAATTACATATACTCCAGAAGCTTCATCTTTCGGGATCGGGTCTATTTTGGCAGTTATTATTACTAAAGAAAATACTGTTTGTAATGGCGTTTTATCCTACATTATACCCAGAATTGGGCTCAGTTTGCTTAAAGAATCATAAAACACGTAATATTCCCCTTTATATCCATATTTTTGTTTTCCCAATGTTTTCCGGATCTAAAAATTGACTTTCACTCTTTTCGACACCAACTACGTGAAATTCGAAAATAAGACGCTTGTATTTTTGCATTCTCTGACGAAGGCTATGTATATAGTTGAAAGTACTAAGGATATTAAAGTAATTTAACGCCTTTTTAAATATTTTTTTCACCTGTTAAGTAATATGCACATAGTGTAATTTTAAGTTTAACTTTTTAAAGAAGAATTTAGCATTCTATTTATTTATTTGCAGTTTATTGTTTTTATTTTTCACCATAAATTGAGTTATAAGCGATTGTTGTCTCAGGATGGCAATACTTTTCCTTTCGAGCGTTTTAGCATCCGGCAATTTTGTTCAAAACTTCAATTTTGGCGGCTGTTTTAACCGATCCTCTCCCTTTATCGAAACAAAAGCTGTTCGATTACCCTATTTTTTAATAAGAACACCTGCTAATGCCAGGAGCTCGTGAACAAAAGTGAATGCAATTCTATAAAATAAAGGGGTAACTTTTACTGATGAAAAAAAGTCTCATATACTAATGCTATATTTAATAAAAATTTAGAATATATTAGCAAAGGCAATTTTTAATAGTGTTTAGTAGTGAAAGCGTTGGTGTTTCCTTTCCTAAAATCATAGATAGTGGCTATAGAAAATAAAATTATGATTTACATCCAGACACTGCTATAATAATAAAATAAAATAAAAATGTTAAGAAAAAAAATTCTCTACTTTTTTGCATATAGTTATAGTTTAATTCCTTTTTCTGATTTAAACAATATATTAAAAGTGCATTTTTCTTTTCCTTTTTTTTTTTTTTTTTTTTTTTTTTTTTACTTAGAACAAAATTGAAGATCAACTAACTGAAAACAGAAACAATTTGCTTCATACACTTACATTAAAATAATAATAATGCTATAGGATTCAGTATCAACTATCAAGAAATAAGAAATTTATAAAACAAAATTTTAAATACAAAATATTGTTTTTATTGAAAAATTTTAACAAGAATGTAAGCGTACCTTATTTTTTTATTCCCTAATATGATGTACAATTTATACTGAACTAAATCAATACCAGGACAGATTCTTTTCTAATTAATAAATAACTGACTATCTAAATTAGACAGTTTATCTTTCAGTGTCTATTCTGAATTAATTATGTCCCTCATAATCTACAGTTAAAAGTAAAAAATTCAAACATAAAGCTTGAAAAAGATATTTGTTTTCTTTGGTTAAAAAAGTCACTATCAGAAACATAAATCCTTTATTTGCAGAACAACACAGTCAATAACAGTTGGAAATTTAATTTGCTCTTGTTTTGAATGAAAATATCACGCATCTTGATATTTTGAAAATAAATATCGAGTAATATGAAAATATCAAAAATATCAAAAATCTTGATATTTTGAAAATAAATATTGGTCGATTGATATATATCAACGAACCCTGATGGCAATCCATGGTCGGAAACGCTTTCCTGATCCAGTAGTAACGACACAAAACACAAGAAAGACAGGATACAAATAAGAGGAGAAAACATGTTTATTATCCTTAGTACATCAAAAAACTAAGAAGAAAGAACATTAAAGAGGCAACAATCGGCAACAAAGTAGCTGTTCGAAATTACGACCCCGGGCCGTGATGCATGGAAGCGCATCTCTGACGTACGGAAGATCTAATGTTCTCGAAAATACTGGGAGTGCCCCGGACTTCCCCAGTAGCTGCCACGATGCATGCAACAAGTTCCTCAACACTTTCCAGCATTGTCCCGGCATTTTTGCAGTACTAAAAATAATAAACATGTTTTCTCTCCCTGTTCGTGTCCTTTCTTTCTTGTTTTTTGTGTCGTCATTACTGCGCCAGGAAAGCGTATCCGACCATGGATTGCTATGCAAATATGAATCCTTGTGATGTCCCCTACCTTCCCTTAAAGTTTGTCCCAATACTTCTGGGACACCCTGTATAAACAAACATAAGCTCATAAGGTTTGATTTCATCTCTGTTTATATTTGAATTTGGTGATGCATCCCACTTTCAGAGGACATATTGCACCAACCTTCTTTTTTAAAGCACCGGGGCCCCTACACCAGAAAAGTACCAAACACATATATATATATATATATATATATATATATATGACTGTATTCATATAAATATATTGAAACATAAAAAATTTATCAGGTGTGTTTTTCCACAGCCAAACTCGATCGCCTGCCTTATACTATACAGCCTTCACAATATCCCTTGGTTTCAGAATCGTTAAAGACTACAGTCGCCGCCAGATGGCGCGAATACCTACTGTAAATTGTATTTTCTCTACTGTTAATAATGCATATTAAGTGTTACTTTCACGCATAAAAATACGAAAAACTTCTCCGTATATGCGTTATAAAAGGTATAGATAATATACGTATATTTTGCCTCGGCGTTTTTTATACTGCAAATAGGAAAACCGAAGGATTTGGAGATAAATAAATACCATGCATTAAACATAAGCAACTAAAAATATATTAAACTAGTGTTAATGCCCGTCCTAGAACGGTGGGTAAAAATTGTGTTTTTTACTTAAAATTTGAAAAACTGATAAAAAATAATTGACAATATGGAAGCGTTTAGATGAGCAAAGTTCGGCTAGTTTATGTTCTAATAAACACCATGGAGGAAAGAGATAGATGGAGTTGCAGTATGCCTTAAAAAAGGTTTGCAATGTGAAACCATTTATCGCTCAAATTTAAACGTCCAAGAAAGCCCAAACAAAACAAGCACGTGGAAGCATAGAAGTAAGAAGTTCTACTTACTTCTATGCGTGGAAGGGATTTTGTATTAACAAGACGAATTCAAAGAGATGAATCACAGCTGAAGTATATTTTAAGAAAAAAATGGTACATTTTTTAAAGGGTCTTTGTTGTGTTGTTATTTATTAAAATAAATGCTTGCTTTTAAAATAATTGGAATTATAAAATTAGCAATAAATAAATGTTAAAATAAGATTAAATAAAATATTGAAAACATCTGATAAAAACTAAAAATTGTATTATTAAAAGTTTTCTTTCTTTAACCCTTTCCAACATAGATGAAAAATGTTTGTCTTCAGTTTGTATGGCCTTCTGGCCGAGCTCTAACTCTTGTAAATACTGGGATCACCCTACATTTTTTATATGTTATTGACGTTTACTATAGCGTGATCGCTATTGAAAAAAAAAAAAAAAAAAGTGTGGCACTTATAGTTCATTTGCATGGGCGGTTAAAATTACTTTGCTACATTACGCTCAATGGGAAAAATCGTTTCAAGTGCATTTTAATGATGCTAGACAATTTAAAACATAAAGAAATTGATATGCATTTATAAAGTGCAGTAAAACATGCATTTCGTAGAATATAGGGTTTGCAAAGCATTTATTATTCATTTACAGGGCACACAAAAGAATTATACATAGAATGACACTAAGTGTATAACGCTTCCGGGGTTGAACTCATCCGTTTCCTGATAATCCAAACGCGGCCACGTTAGGCTTAAGCATTCCGATGCCGTATTTGACGACTGCCTTATTTAATCTGTTTATCTATTCATTGTGTAACATATTCTTCTTCAATTTTTCTCAAACCTTCAAAAAGTATACAATTATAACCCTTTAAGGTCTAATTTAAAAATAAACAGATACCAACAACAGGGCTCCAATGTATACAAGCGATTACCGTTGCCATTCATAAGCACAAATTACAAATCCAAAAACAAATGAATGACTCTTTCAGCTATTCATTAAATGCTCTTAAAATATTTTGCAAAAGCATATTAATATTTTGAAATACGTTTTTCACTTTTGTGTACATTTATTTACAGTTTGAATTCAGTATACACGGTTAAAAATATTGCGAAAAATTACCTCTGTTTTTCAAGGCTATCTATTTTCTGACCAATGAGAACGCTTCATGGTGTTCAGTGAATATAGCTATATTCTGTGATTCATTCCCGTGAATTATTTTGTACCGGATTAACGTTTCCTTTCTAAAAACAAACGTATTTCAAATTATTTAAAGGTTTTATTATGGTTTTACAAATATGTTAAGAGCAAAATCGGATGTCGACCGTATTTTTTAATGATTCGTTCAAAGAGTCATTCAATTGCTTCTGGATTTGGAATTTGTGTTGTACATGTGGCATCACGAGTGAATGTTGATTTGATTTTCAATCTTAAAACGTTGAGTAAAACGTGCTTTCTTTTCCACTATTCGCAAAAGTTTCATTTTTAGACAGATTATTCAAAATAAATTAACATTTAAGAGATTACATTCAATTATCTAATATTCTGCTGCGATAACTTCAGTTAAAATTAGATTGGTAGCTTTATCTATCCCTATATGAAAGTAAGCAAACAATTGATTCATTCGTCTTGAACTTTTAAAATATTAAAAGAAACGCTTATATGCTCTGTTGCGCCATCTGTCGGTAGTTAAAAAAAAAGAAATTTTCTATTTAAAATGTTTTTTGAATTCTGAAGACATTGGGGGAAAAATGAATATTTCTTATAAAATGAAATTAGAATATCAGAAATATGTAATGCCGTGTATTACATATATATCTGTGTATATATATATATCAATGCAAAATTTATTACAGGTTTCTTTTATGCATGTTTAAAAAAAATCGGGATTTTCTCTGTTCAACTTTTTAAAATTTAAGTTATATAATTAATATTTTGGCAATTAATAAACACAAATAAACTTTCTGTTGGAATTGTCTTTTATTTTACCCCATACCATCAGATAAAATAGTTAATTGACAATATGTTTTAAAATAGCATTATTAATACTAATTTGAATGTTTTTGTGAAATATTTCTTCAAATTTTGTGAGCGAAGTTCATTTGCATACTTTATATCAGTATTTTACCAATTCAATTAATAATTTTCTTGCCAATTAAATTTCAATGAAAAATGGGCTGTTTTTACTTTACCCCACCTGACCCTATAGGGTCAGGTGGGTATGTATAAGTCAGACAAGACAAAATTTATTACTTCACAATTCTTTTTATAATGCAATGCTATATAATTTTTTTGAAAATGCAAACACGTCATTCTGACGGGCTATATTCTAGTTCCGTTATATAATGATGCATGGGGGGGGGGGGGGGGCTGTTTACAGCGATATTATGTTACTGAAATATAATGGAATAGACATAAATTACTCAAATTTACTACAATGTATTTGCGGTGAAATATGATGTGCATAGCATTTATCGTTCATTTACTAGGACACACAAAAGATTCGGATACAGTACTGTATCTAAAGTAATTGTCAGTATGTCACTCAAATTTTGTAGGCGCTCTATCACAAGAACTATTGCACGGAATTTAATAAAAATTTATATTCATGTTATCCCTAATATAAATTGGTGCTGATTAGTTTTTAGTGTAAATCACCCAACAGGTGGCGCTGCTATGCTGCATTTTTCGCGATTTCAGCAGTAGTTGTATCTCAAGAACTAATACACGGATTTTCATCAAACTTCAGTTTCAGTTGGTCCTTAATATGAGTTGGTGCTTATTACGTTTTGGTGTAAATCGCCCAACAAGTGGCGCTGCTATGCTGCATTTTCTGGGATTTACACGATTTTCGCAATAGCTCTATTTCAAGAACTGATGTACGGATTTTCCTCAAACTTCAGATTCAGTTAGTCCTTGATATGACTTGGTGCTGATTGCGTGTTGGTATAAATCACCCATCAGGTGGCGTTGCTGTGCTGCATTTTTCACGATTTCCGCAATAGCTCTATCAAGAACTAATGGACCAATTTTCCTCTAACTTCAGAGTTAGATATTAACACAAGTTGTTGCTGACTAGATTTTGGTGTTAATCGTCCAATAGGTGGCGCTGCTACGCTAGAATTTTCATGATTTTCGCAATGGCTCTATCTCAAAAACTAATGCACGGATTCTTCCCCAAACTTCAGATTCAGTTTAATGTTGACATATGTTGTTGTTTGGTGGTTTTGGTGTATCATAGGTTTTGGTGTAAAGCACCAAATAGGTGGTGCTGCTAGGCTGCAGTTTGCTGGATTTACACGATTTCAGCGATAGTCATATCTCAAGAACTAATGCACGGAATTTCGTATCTTTAGAATCCTCATGATGGGTATAGACTGCAATTTAATTTTGGCAGTGTGCTAGCGAATTTTGAAGTATTAACTTGTATGAGATAGAAGAAAGTTTTGGGATTGGTATAGATGGAAGGTTTTTTTTTCTCTCTCTCTCTGTGTGTGTGTGTGCGTGTTGCGTGTGTGTGTCAATTTTCTGAAAAGAAAAAGTTATTCTTGAGAAATGCATAACAATTTTGTGAAAAATAAAACTTTCCCAGATAGCATGTAAGGTTTCCGAAAAGGGTCGTTTTTGCTTTACTTTCTAACTATCCTGCAAAGGTTTTCGTGATAATCGTGTAGCCAACCCATGTTCGGAAATCATTATGATACGTACGATTTTTGCGCATGCGCAACTTATTTCTTTTCACGGCCAGCGTAGCGTCTCCCAATGGCGTCTGTTTTGTTTTGAAAGCTTTCCTTGTGTCAAGTTTATTCTATGTTTCTAACATTTACAGAAAATGCGGTAAGTTTGCCATTACTTTTACTTATTAGTATATATCATTATTATTTAAATCGTTCTTACTGTAGTCTTTTTTTCTTCTGTACTGTCTTATATTTAAGATTTCTGTGTAAGTTACCCATGGGGAAAAGATATTTGATTCAACGCTATTTTGTTTAATTATGTTATACAGCATGCTACATTTTTAAATTAAACTAACTTCTATAAACATGATTTACTTAAAACATGTTATAACGTATCGTTTCACGTTTCGTAACCATCGCGAATTTTCATATGTATTTTGATAACATAACTGCAGTTCCGTTATATATACTTTTAACACATAGGATTGACGTAATGGTAATGTAAATGAACCATAAACACGAAATCGAGAAAGTGTAAGGAGTTTTTTGTAGGAATAAGTGTTTAAGAACATATTTTATTATAATAAAACATTTTTAATTATGATCGAGGCTATACTAGTGTTTTTATAATTAAAAACACTTAAGTCTTAAACACAATTTTGTTTTTATGTTTAATTATTTTAAGCTTGTAAAAATAAATTTTATCTTTTTTTCTTAAAGTCGTCAAAAAATAAGGAATGTATACTTAAAGTTTTAAAATCACCACCACCCCCTTGCTGTGGGCTGATTTACAAATCAAAACAGACTTTGACCTTCAACAAATTACATTCATTTGAAAATATATATGCTGTGCGTAGCGTATAAAACATGTAGATCATTTCATTTTGTTTGTATTCCCTTTCAGCGTCTATATATATTTACAGATGATTTTCTGTTGTAATTTTAAAATAACATTCAAACAGAAATCTTTTTTTTTTTTTTTCAATTATATTAGAATTGTTAAAAGTCTATTTAAAAAAGCTTTATATTCAAAAGGTGTCTCTTTAATATATTCCTAAAAAATTGCATTTTAAGTAAAAAAAAAAAAAAAAAATGCATTTAACCTTTGCTCTTATTTTAAGGAGAAAAAAATGTTTTATCATATGTTAAATAATATTCATATTTAAACAATAATAATTGGGCACAGATGTCATATTCGCCCCATATTGGCGCGATTTTTTTCTGACGCCAATGTCATATACGCAACGGGTACTTAACTGACGCCAAAGTGCCGTTATTTTGCTTGATGTGGTAACCCGGATTATGTTGTTTATGCTGTTGATGTTTTCGCCAAATTGGCAACCGAAAAAAAATCGCACCAATATGGGGCGAATATGACATCTGTGCCAATAATTGTATAATTATAAAGTCCTTCATTAAATTTATTTGAGAATATCTTATCCTTATTGCACAAACTCCCTTTTTGCTATTCCTATATTTATAGTAGCTGCTATATGTAAAATTTAAAAACTCTTCAAATACAAGTAATTATTTAAAAGTTTTTCTGCAAAAAACCCCCACTAAATTATGTGCATGTATACATCTCAAAAAATAAATTTGTTATGTGTAGTGAAGAATAAAAAAATTATTTATTAAAAATAAACATACATTTACAGTAGAAATTAATTTTCGTATGTCATTTTGCCAGCTGATTGAGAATCGGCAAAGCTTTTAATATTAAGAGGCTGTACATATATAACGTTACCAACTTTATAGTAATTTTGTAATCTTTCCGGCCTTTACAATATCTTACATTATCATTCCTGGATTATGTCCCACCCTTCCATCACTAATCATATTGTTATCAGTGTCTCAAAGTTCTTTTTATTTTTTCTTCCTTTCATTTTCTTTTTACATATTTTCAGTTATATGCAAATATATTGTTATACATCTGTTATTTATAAAATTTTCTAATAAAGAAGAAAGAGTATGTAAAATATCACTATATTAAATATAAAATAAGTTTATATCAATAAAATTTTTTAAAAGTATTTAAAAATAGCTCTTTGTTACATAATGT
The DNA here is from genome assembly GCA_963932465.1 of Maratus speciosus. Classification (NCBI taxonomy): domain Eukaryota; kingdom Metazoa; phylum Arthropoda; class Arachnida; order Araneae; family Salticidae; genus Maratus; species Maratus speciosus. Next base: position 52,138,699 of record OZ010799.1, on the reverse strand, counting down.
ATTCAACAGATATATTGTTTCTTGCCGCTCTTATCAACAAAACAGATAGACAACATTCTTCCTCTTTATTTTACTAATAAGCACAAGTATCACTTCAAACGTACTATCTGGTTTCTCCAACAGCGGATTATATGAAAATATATATATAAAAAAAAAAATAAGAAAGCTAAACGTTGAGGTATTCCACATTTCAGAATGAAATAATTGTATATAATCATTTAATGATTTTAATAATAACTTAGTATTTTCATAAAAATAGATAACTGAATATTTTGATGTAAAGTAACAGTTACAAATAGAAAAATGAATATTTTGATTGGATCAAAAATGGTAACAATATCGAAAATGAATCTTCTCCCTCTCCCTAGAGATATCTTAAGATATCAAGTGCTAAACTCCACCTCCCTGAAGTGATACCGTTATATTAAGCACAGCCTATAAAATCATGAGCCTTAAATGCTTATCAGTTAGCTTGTTAATTTTAAAATTGCCCATCAATACTTTTAGTTATTAATAGTAAATTGGAAAAAATGAAATCAAAATAAGAATTATTTAAAAATTAAATGTTTTGTAAATTCATATAAATTAAAACTTGGTTTATTATTATTATTGTTTAATTAATAAATATGAAATTACCTTACCCTTCTTGTCCCTTCCCCCCATAATTTTATCTGTACTGGCAGTGTGAAAATTGACAGGGCATGAAATTCATACTACTACTTCTTTTGGTACTACTTGATTATCCTGACAACCAATTTCACCAAATAAAGTTAGTACATACTTTTAATAAGTGTACTTTTAGTAGTTGACCCAATAGCAGAAAATCCTCCAAGTGTCTGCAACAGATACTTCAGAGGCAGAAAATAATCTGCAGGTAAAACAGGTTTGACAGGTTGCAAGTTTTACAATCGAAGTGTTAATCAAACGATCGCTTTTTAAAAAAATGTTATTATGCATTTTATTAATTTTACTAATAATAATCTTAAGTTTTTGTATTAAGTAAGAAAGAGCCAAACATAATATTAAGCGAAATAAGAGTTCAATAGAAAAATAACCTGCAAACGAAAAAAGAAAATCTGCGACTCCCATCTCTAACTTTCTGCTACCGGTGTAGTTGATAATAAATAATAAATATAAATTGGTACAAAAATACATTACAAAATGTATTGTAATGTTAAGCCCTTCATGACAACATATGTGTAATATAAAGTGTGTACACAGTCCTTGTAACTATTACTATATCGGAATGGTAATTTTTACGGTACTTTTCGGTTAGCCGGCGCCAGTGTTATATATACTTGTATACATAACACTGGTGCCCGGCTAACTAAAAAGTACCATTTTTACCTTATTTAATATAAATTTATTAAATAAGGAAAAAGTCACTATTTGAAAATAGCGGTACAAGGGAGGCTTGTCATGAAGGGTTTAAAAGTTTTTTCTTCATTGTTATTATTTTATGTTTTATTTTTTAGTTTCAAGAACTAATGACATCATCTGGTAAATATGCTGAAGTCATGGTTGCTAGCATGTTGAGAAAATTACAGATGATGTTGGAACAAAGTTCTAACAGGTTACAAAATCTAAAATTGCCCAGCAAGAAGTGGAACAGACAGTAGCTTCTAAATTAACAGGTTGGTTATTATATATTTTAACAAAATTTGTTTTTGTGAGTTCATGCTCAATGGTACGAATGTTTTCTTTTTCCTATGAAAGTTTGTACTTTTCTGTAACTGTATGCCAGTGTTAAATATATACATATATTTACACACACACATATATATAGTGAAACCTCCCTATGCGACCACCTCCTTGACCGATCATTTTTTTCATGGAACGAAATTTATTCCCATAGGCTCAATACTAATTTTACCTCCATTCAGAGACCATCCCATTTGAACTCCCTCCATGAGCAACCCATTTTTTTGAAAACTTTTTACTTTAAGATACTTTAAGTAAAACTTTTTTACTTTATGATTTTGATTTGAATCAATAGGTTACCTTTATGAGTAAAATTTCATTGAATAATTCAAGGAAAATGTATCTTACCTTTATTATGCATATTTAATTATACGTTATTGATCATTTACTTGACCTTTACTTTCAATATTTTAATCATTTTCAAAATTATCTTACTTTTCATCATTGTAGTTTATTACTTTACTTAATTATTTTAATATTTTACCATATTGCAAGCATTATGTATAATTTTGAATGCATTATTACATTCAAATTACTGTTTAAAAAATGTAAACAAAGTAATGATCAGAAATGTGCAAAATTCTAAATTCCGCACAACCACTGGTCCCAAGCTGTGCGGATTTGAGGGAATCTACTGTATATAATTCTCGATATATGACTGAACTCATTGTTTTTTTGTGAAGAAAGTATAAATTTATTTTTGAAAAAAATCAAGATATTGCTGATAATTGGTAATCACAATCTTTTTATCAAATATATTTATGTATTAATCAAGCTTTTATTATTATTAAGACTGGCTAAACCTGAAATAAAACTTCCTTACTTTACGACTTTGATGTGAATTAATATGATACCTTTGTGAGGAAAGTTCCATTGAATAATTCCTGGAAAATGTATCTCATCTTTATTATGCATATTTAATTATACATTCATTATTATTTACTTGACCTTGAGGGGAGAGTGGGGAGGAATGTGATGCTTTTTACAAAAATAAGAAAATCAACTTTATTTGACACATAAACAAAATTTTGATATATAGAATACAAAATGAAACACTCTCTAATGTCCTTGAACAATATAGAAACATAATTTGCAGAAACAATTTTATAAAGAAATTATAAATTTCAAAATGTGTCCCATACCTTCCCACTAACAGGGAGGTATGGGACAGCTATAAAACAATGTATGATAAGGGGCAAATAATCTATTGTTGGCTATATATACAGTCTAACAAAGATTGTAGGTTGATGTCTGTGCTACAATATCAAATTTCAGTACCTTCATCACTGGAAGGAAAATTCAGGATTGTCAATCAGAGATAGCATTAAAAAATCATCAGTTCAATTTATTTATGTTTTGAAGTAAATGAATATATTTATAATGTTATAATTAATATATTACCTTCTAAAAATATTTGCATATTAGCAATTTACATTCATCTTATTAAAAAGAAAGAATTAAACATGCCCCATTCCTCCTTCTACCTTCTTTTATGTTAAACTTCTTGTATAAACAAAAGTTCTACTTTTAGGCATAGTTTAAATTATGAATAATATACAGTATGATGTTCAATAAATAGAAAAACTATTACATCTACGCGTAAACAAGCCTATACTACTATATTTTACTAGTATACAGAAAGCATAAAAAGTATATGAAGCAAATTTACTTCTGATTATTGAAATAATGCTTTGCTTAAGTCTTTAAAGTAAATCGGCATGTCAGACGATGATTAAAAATTAGTTTAATTAACAAGGTATGCAACTGATATAAAAGGTTTGATAATTCTCACTTTTATTTTTCAGTTTTAGAAATTATTTAATTATTTTTTTTAATATTTTAACCCTTTGCACCCTTTGCAAGGTTTTTTTCATTTGTATTACCAGCAACTCAAAGTGATTTTAGTTATATCTTATTATTTTTTTAATTCTTTATGAATACGAATACAAATGTTATGATATATAAAAAAAACTAAAAACTATAAAATTATTACATTTTGTAATCGTAAATTGTGATACATATTGCAATTAACATACAAAACTTAAACAATAGTATTCTAAAAATGCATTTTTTTTTTTTTTTTTTTTTTTTTTTTTTTACTTAGAACAAAATTGAAAATGTACTATTTGAAAACAGATACAATTTGCATATATTTGCATATGTATATAAACTATAGGATTTCTATCAAGTATCGAGAAAGTTTTATATTTTATAAAATAAAATTTTAAATACAATTTTTTTTTTTTTAATTGAAGAATTTTAACATAAATGTAAGCTTGTCTTATTGTTTATTCCCTAACCTGTAGTACAGTTTAGACTCAATTAAACCACAATCAGAAAATTCTTTTCTAATAATGCTGCATATAAGATTATGTAAATTACAGTTTCTCTTTCAATGGCTGTTCTGAATTAATTGTCTCTCATAATCATTAGTTCTACATTTAAAAATAAAAGTTTCAAACATAAAGCTTAGAAAAGATATTTGTAAAAATAATTTCTTGTATTCTTTGCCTAGAAAAGTCACTGCCAGAGACAAAAGTTTTTTATCTACAGAATGGCACAGTCAATAACAGTTGAAAATTTCATTTACATTTGTTTTGACTGAAGAAAATATCAAAATTATTTTACACATTGATATTTTAAAAATAAATATCAAATATACAAAATATCAAACATCTTGATATTTTGAAAATAAATATCAAGAATTTGAAAATATCGAAAATATCAAAAATCTTGATATTTTAAAAATAAATATCAGATATATATCAACGAACCCTGCAGGTATCACAAAATTATTTTTATTGTCTCCATAGCGGAGCCCTCAAGTTTGAAGACAAATTTTAAATGGCTCCGCTCCGGAGTCCTCGAGTGCAAAGGGCTAACTTTTTTTCAATTTATAATGTATTTAAAACAATCAAAAATGGTATCAAAATTCAATTTGTGCGATTGCAGCATTGTATTTCTACAGTCAAAGATTTTGCACCTTAGCCGACTAAAATTTCGATTATACGCCTTTCTCAGTTATGCATCGTTTTAGAAAGGTTTCCTGAAAGACGTATAATTGGTATTTTACTGTTTTTTTAGTGGGGGGGGGGGGGCTAAAATTGTCATATTGCCAGAGCAAAAGTTCTTTATCTACAGAACGACAAAGTCGAAAAATCGATTTACTCTTGCTCGACTGAAAATATACACAATATTTTGAAAATAAATATCAAACTTCATGATATTTTGAAAATAAATATCGGATATGTATCCATTTATATATATCACTGAACCATGCTGTTTGTAGCTATAGTGTTTACTCTTTAGTGTATACCCTCTGCTGATAGAATATAATCTTTTTTTTTTTTTTTTTCACCTATTTCACTAATTATTACTCTTTCTCACTCTCTTCTTTTTTTTTTTTTTTTTCATCATCTGAAGATATAAGAAAATGCTCTTTTATGAAACCTTTAAACACATAAAGGCTAGATTTATTATGGTTATTTGTGCTTTTCATTATGTAGGGATTTTTTTGTGTGTGTGTGTGTGTCACAAAATCAAAATGTTCATTTTATGAGTAACAATCTCAGATGAAGATTCTGTCTGTGTCACTCTCTATTGCGTACAGTATAACCTCGAAAATCCGGCATTGTCAGGACCATGACGATGCCGAATTTCTGACTTCAAAAATACTTTTAATAGTCTTAATGGTGCCGTTATTCGTAATTTAATTCATACCCAAGTAATAGTCTTTAAGAAAATTAGAAAATTAAATATTTTAAAAAATATTAAAATTAAAAGTTTCTATTCACATTTTCTATGTTACAAAAAAAAAAAAAAAATCTAATATATATCATTTCTTCTCGTGTAATTTCCTAAACATCGATGTCAATTTTATTTGCTTCAATTCTTTGAACAGCTTTTTAACAAGTTTTAATTTTACACAAATGTAGAATATTGATTTTGAAAATACAGTCTTATTTATCTAAAGCAGATGTTAGTTTTCCAGTCAAATTTAAGCATTTTTCCACTGATACCTTTTCTTCTATACTCAGAAGGGATTCAATTTAGCATAGCATCTGCGATCTCACTGTCAGCCAATCCATCACTTTCAATCTCGAAATTTTTAATTGTTTAACGATTTATTATTTTTCTTTCTCCTATAAGGTGGAAGTGTAAAAAAAAAAGTGGCGAGATGACTTTGGTGCTGGATTTTTGAGGTCACACTGTACTTTATTTACTTTTACTATACGTATGTAATTTGTGTGTTTATAATTTTATTTTTTATTTTTTTCTAGAGAGAAAAGAATGAATCAAGAAGAAAAATTTAATGACGTTCCTGTTAATTATATCAATTCTTTATATGTAAATAAATTACTATATTAATTCTTTATATGTAAATAAATAGAATTTTATAAACTGAATGATGTTTCATTTGTTTTCGAGACTATTTCCTTGATACTGAGAAATATTTTTCATTGCTTCAGTCTTAAGTTATTAAAAATAATTACAATCAGAAAAAGAACAATTTAAGTGAGTTAAATTATACTTTAAAAAACTAAAAAAAATAATTTTGTTTAGTATTTGCTCTGTTGTACATAGGATAATATTTCTCTGGTAAAAGAAAAACATTGGAGAAGGGAGGAAGGCAGATGATTTTTAAAATTTGTCTTATTGCAATATGTAATTTACATTGTTAAGCAAGCAAGAAATTACTATTTTTATGTAAAAATGCTAGAAAGATCATTGAATTTGTAAAAAAAAATTCTTTTACATTTTGCATCATTAAACAATTTTCAGAGAAAAGACTAAATATATTGCTGTGGTCATCAATCAGAATCCTATGGAGGATTTATTTTATAAATCTGACAATATTCTCTAAATAATAATTGAAAATTCTAAGAAATAAGTTTAATAAATGAAAGAATTAAAAAATTTAATGAAGTAGTAATATAAAAAATATACAATCTTCTACAGTCATTAAATGTACACTATATTGGAATTCCACATATTTGATGTGCTATTTATTGTAGGTAAACACAGATTTTATTATATATGTATACAATAAAAAATTATCTGATCCTGAATAGTGAACTGGATTCAAAAGGTAAGTAACTGAAAGTATAATTATAAATTTACTATGTATAAGCATAGACATAGAGTTGTATGTTCTCAAGTCCCTGTAACATTTTAAATACTTTTTCTTACCCTCTAATATAAAAAAGCTTTTGGTTTTTTTATTTTATTGAATTTCTCCTTTTTCTTTTGTTAAAGGATTGCTTTTTTAATTTTAAGTTACCAATAATTTTCAAGACTCTATGCCTATGTGTATAAGAATGAATTTTTAATACTAAATACGTGAAATTTTTCAAGTTGCTAACTAAGCGTAAATAAACAGAGTGAAAAATGTCGAACCCGGATCCCTGAAATAGTGCTGCAATGCACTGTTGATTTGCGCCAAGTTAGCAATGTAAAAAATTTCACGTATTTAATCTTCAATAATTTCACTGCTGATAATTAATTAAAATTTTACTTGGAATGGTTTTTATTCAAATGAAAGTGTTTTTCCTTAAGAATTTTTTTTTAATGGGACTACACATCCCTCATGCGTAGACACTTGCATGCTAATGTTAATCCTATGGGAGAATTTTTCTAAATATCTCGTTTGCATTTCAATATTGTAAATTTTATTATTTGTTGCTTGTGGTCAATCTGTACAAACACCCTTTTTTTTTTTTTTTAAGTTTTCAGTTTTGTTTGCAATGTGTTTTTTTATTTTTTTTATTAGAGTATTTTTGCTTTCGAAAGCAGTTCTGAATATATCCTAATAAGCAAAAAAACCTTGTAAAACAAAGTCGAAAAATGGCCTTTGTATCAAAACTGCAGGTGTGCAATGCAAAAAAAAAAAAAAAAAAAAAAAAAAAAAAAAAAAAAAAACCTCAAGCGAGATATTAAAAAAAAAAATCTCCCAGCGGATTAACATTAGCAATCAGGTGTTTCTGTGTGAGTGAAGTAGCCTCTTAACATTATTAAGCTTTTTTTATTATTAAAATAGGATCTAATAATGTAGCGAATTGATAAAAATTAAACATATATTTTATACATACATAGTAAAAGACAGGGATGTAAGAATTTCTTTCAAGGTAAAAAATGATCATATTAATTAAAATAAGGAATTTGATAAACATGTGGACTAATAAAAACCAGTATTTTTTAATGTATAGATAATATTTGACTAAAATTTAATTTTCCACAGGAACAAACAAACAACAAAAATAAAAAATATACTCAGCTCAGAAAAATTCTAAGTTGAGTTATTTATCTCATTTTTCTATCAAATAAGATTTTATGATTTATAAAAAACTCATTTTCATTTTTTTATGCATGCTTGTAATAAAAGCCTTTCATAAATCTTTGATTGCAACTCCTCCTTTCGTTTCTTCCTTTTCACATGCTTATCATGAAACACTTACAAACTCCCTCAGATAGCGTCAACTAGGAACCTTTTTCAATCCTTTACAAAACATTTACAAACTTTTCATGCAAAGCCTTTAAAAAGCATTCAAACATTTACGTAGCATGGTTGAAAAAAGGCTTTAAAAAGCAAAAAATGCTATCTGGGTTGTATCGAAAGGTCAAGTCCAATTACTCAAATGCGAGCTAAGCATTTATTGATAATAATTTCCTTTTTACAGCTAAAATTTTCCTATCAGGTGAACTTATTTTTTTGCAAATAATAATGTTTCAAAACTCAAGTAATTCAAACTAATTAATGGAGTTTCTTTGATGGAATAAAATTTTATAATTGCGCTTCAAATAGGCCACCATTTTTGACTGTATCAATCGCTACTAATTTAATTAAACGTCTTTATTTGTTTTTAACAGCATATTAATAATTGCATGTAAATAGATAAAATATAATGATGAAAGCATTCTTTTAAAATTATATATGAAAACTTAAATTACAAATACTAATCGAAAATCTAGATTTTCGAGTGCAAACGATTTTAGGACAATAACGAAAGAATGTTACCCTTTCAAGTAAAATCTTAGTAGACGCTTCTTATATTTTTTATATTTGAAATACATATAATAAAATAATCAAATAATTCTGTGAAGTGATATATTAGTATCTTTGATACATTCTGATCTAGTACTACATCCTATAACAGCGCATAAGTCATATTTTTATCGAAATTTTAATCATATCTTGAATAACAATTTCCGACGGTAAAACATGAAAGCAAAGAAATACAGGTTTAAACCAGTTTGAATTGATAGGCGTGTCAAAGCACGTGGTTTTGTTTGGGCTTTCTGTAGCGGATTTTAGGGTTACTTTTTTGGCGTCACCTCCAACCACCTTACTGCAACTCCATCTATCTCATTCCTCCATGAATAAACACACAATTAGCATTTACAATATTTCTGGGTAAACCGGGTTTTCCGGCTAATATACTATAAAAAAATTAAGATTTCTTAATAAAACAAAAATTTAACAAATATGCAATAAAACTGCGTAATTAAAAAGTTTGCTGCAACTATTGAAATGATACTGTTTTTTATTTTAAATAACACTTTGAAATTGTATTTTTATCGTTTACCACCCCCCCCTCCGAATTCTTTTTATATGCATATTGATTAATAAATAGGTATCTCGGGTTGAACCCCATCCGAAAGAACGAAGGAGAAGCATTGTTAACCCCTTCGGGACGGGAGCCTTTTACGAAATTTTTAATCTTTAGTAACCGTTTTTTAAAAACAGAAATTTGTGTTTTCTTGAATCGAGAAAATGCGCTGATTAAATAAGGTAAATTTTACAGTAAAATTTTACTGGTGAGGAAAAACAAGGATTCTGAGCGCTTCACGCAGCACGTATACGTGCCGCTCGTCCCCAAGGGGTTAAAGTGTTCTTCACGCCTATTGCTGTTTTTCTTCTGTTTACTCGTGGCTGACGTCACGCATCAGGGGACAGCTTAACGGAGCCTCGTAAGATTGATGGGTTCGCCCCGCCTGCGTTACACTGAGTTTTATTATATAGAGATAACACACTACTATAACATGGAAAACAAAGATTATAAGTAAATTTCTGCATTTGTTTTTTAAAAGAATTTTAATTTAAATTAAATTAAATTGCAAATTAACAAATTTTTAAATGTTATTTACTAGTTTCAAAATATTAAGAAAATTAACCAAAACTTTTTTCAAAAAACAAATTATTCTCAAATCAGGAAAACTTTTTAAACCATTCAATTATTTTTTGCACCAAATTTCTGATGTAAAATATAGATATATAAATTTGATTGCAGACAACTTTGTATAATAGTAAATATTAGAGGTACTGAAAATTAAGTGTACAGGGAAATAGAAAAAAATTAATAAGTATAAGTTTCTATCATTTTTAGAAAAAATAAATAAAAAACAGGGGAAATTATAAAATCAAATGTTTGAATTTTAGGCAGTTATATTATAAAAACTGTAATAAAAAATATTTACGCAATATTAAGAGAATAAGCAAGTTCGCCAGTATCCGGCAACCAACTCATAACGAAATATTTTTTCAGAACATTGATTATTTTTGCACGATTCTTAATTAATTAAAAATATATAGATATATGTACATTGCAAACAATTTTCAATGAATTTGGCCATTATATGTGTTGATCTGAAATATTCAAGCATGTAGAAAAATAACAAAATTACATATAAAATTAAATATTCTAATTCTGGACACTGATGGTATAAAAGTATGATGCAATTAAAAGGATATTTGCATGTTTCATAATATCAACAAAATAAGTAAGTCTTTTTGCCAATAACCGGCATTCAATTCATATGAATTTTTTTTTTTTTTTTTTTCAAAACATGGATATTTGCATGATTCTTAATTATTAAGAAAATATATATGTCTGTACATTGCAAACAATTTTCAATAAATTTGGCCATTATATGTGTTGATCTGAAATATTCAAGCATATATAAAAATTATAAAATTACATATAAAATTAAATATTCTAATTCTGGACAGTCATGGTATAAAAGTATACGATTAAAATAAAAATATATTTACATGTTTCATAATATAAAAAAATAAGAAAATCTTTTTGCCAATATCCGGCAATCAACTCATATTGATTTTTTTTCTTTTTTTTTTTTCTTTTTTTTTTTTTTTTTTTTTCAAAACATGGATATTTACATAATTCTTAATTATTTAGAAAATATATATATCAGTACGTTACGAACGATTTTCAATAAATTTAATCTTTATGTGGGCTAATCTTAACTATACAAGCATATAGAAAATTTACAAAATCACATGATAAAATTAAATATTCTAATTCTGGACAGTCATCATATAAAAGTGTATGACAAAAATAAAAATAAATTTACATGTTTTATAATATAAAAATAAAATAAGCAATTCTTTTCGCCAATATCCGGTAATCAAATCATATCGATTTTTTTTTCTTTATTAAAAAACAGGGATATTTACGTGATTTTTAATTTAGAAAAATATAGATATGTGTACATTGTGAACAATTTTCAGTAAATTTTAATATTGTAGATGCTGATCATGAAATATGGGAAAACAAAAAACTAATAATAAATAAATAATATTTTTTTTTCATGTTTCATTATTTTAAAGAATGAACAAGTCTTTTTTTTTTTTTTTTTTTTTTTTTTTTTTTTTTTTTTTTTTGTTTCTTTCAACAGTTTGTACTCCAAATTTGAAGGAAATTCATGAAAATAAATTTCTGGATTATTTTGGTGAATCATATGGAAGACAGCAATGAGCCGGTTTATACTAAAAAAAAAATTAATTAATTAAATAAATAAATAAGCTCAATTTCAGTTAAGTTATACCTAAGAAAACACAAGCGTTCAAGGCAAATTCTTCATTAGACACAGTAGGTAAAAGCGCCCCCTACAATTCTCCGGAGAGAAACTCTGATTCCCCAAAAACAAAGGTATTTCGACTTTTTGTTATGGCCGTATAAGGGGAATTGAGTTTGGCCGTTGTTTTACATAACTATTTGTAACATCCTCTGGCTACAAAGCTTATGTTCCTAAGCCTGAATAGTGCTAAGAATTAGGGATGCACCGGATATTGATTTTGCCGGATATCGGATATCCGAAGTTCCTTTGCCTGCCGGATTCGGATATCCGGCACTAGATATGTTTTTAGTTATATGGTGAATTATTTCCTTATATAACGCCATCTCAGAACAATAAATTACAAGCATGTTTCACACATCATTAAAACATTCTAAATGTATTGAAATATAATTTACAAAAACTATATCTCTTTGAATATCAGGGCTTGAAATTCAAGTTTTCCCCAGGAGGAGAGTTTCCCACCCAACATTTACGCTCGTATTCACGAATAACTTCGACCCGGAGTTATGCAGAAAACCCGGGTTGAAAACTCAAATGGCATTCACCGTCAACCCCGCTGAACCGGTTCGAGGTTGAAATCTAACGCCGGGTTCAGTAACCCAATCTTGGTCTACAGCAGGGTTCAACCCAGGATTTTTCAACCGAGCATGCGTATTTAACGAAAAACAAGCGGTGAGAGTGAGGAGAGGGAGTGCTGATAGAATGTGCTGTGTAAAATATAGAAGTTCTACTATTAAATAAAACGGAATAACATTATGCAAAGGTATGTAATCTCATATATATGCAATTATCTTCAATATTTTTATCTGATTTGTTTATATTTATGTATATAGCCTCTATATATTGAATACATGTTGAATTGTTTGTTTACATAAATACGCGTGGTCGCGAAAAATTTATTTGCCTTAAAAATAGCCAATATTACTTAAACAGCCGAATAATTGCTTCTAAAGTAACAACTGTCGCGTTTAAGGTCATTTATTTTTTGCAATTTTGATGTTAAAAAATTCACAAATGTATTTTAACAGGACCGAAATAAACGCCATACTTGCATAAGTTCTAATTAAAATGTGAGACTCAGGCTAATTTGCATTTTTGTTTAAGTAAAGAAATACACAGATTATCTTAGAATATCCATAGATTCTCTGTAGATTTTTGATCAGTACTTATAGAATGTTTTAAAATTAAATTTTGGGTCTATTGTGTAAAGATATATTATTGTTTATGTACAAACTGAGATAAATATAAATCAGATCTATAAATTAGATATTTTAACTTAAAATTTAAACAATTTGAGTTTTATTACTTTATTGATTTTTTTTTTACGATTGTTTGTAAGCTTCTACGTATGTTTTCCAATTTTTGTGGAATTTGAAATATTTATTTTTATTGCATTTATTTTTCAACTGTATTTTAATTTCAAAATTATACATAATATAAAATATTGCATTAGTACTATTTTATACGAAAATAATAATAGTAATAATAAATCCTAAAATGAATAACTTTTCAATGTTACCTTCTGAAATTGTGACTTTTTTTAGAGATCACTTATAATTTTTGCTTCTTAATTGACAGCTAAATTAAAATAAATTACTAAAGGGTTGAAATACGCTGGTAAAAACTTTCCTTTTTTTAAAATAACCCACACCAAAAATATTTCTATCAGCCCTTGCAGTAATGATGACTTTTTAAGGTAAATAAATTCTTCGTGATCATGAGTATTTATGAAAGCAAACAATTCAACATGTAATGAAGGAGATATAATGTATAAATATAAACAAACCAGTCAAAAAATGTATAGATAATATGTATATATGTGTATGTATGAGATTACATATATTCTTCTATTTTTGGTAATATGTACTTTAAACTTTCTTTTTATTTCTATATCTTACACAGCATCTTGAGAAACGTTTAATTTGCTTAAATTAAAGAATGACACCAAAAAAAGAGAAAAAAAATAGAGGGAATGGGTAGGGTGGTACAAATGGGAACTTGTTTTTCTCCACTGATTCACAAACAACAGACAGCTATTTTATTTATTAGATAATGTAAAATTACATGAAATTATTAATAATTAATTTGAGTTGTTTTGTTACATTACAAACTATCATTATTCAGCCAATTTAGTCTAGAAATCTATCATTAATCCGTCATTAAAAAAAAAAAATAATAAAAAAAAAAATAAATAAAAAAAAATCCCACTTTTAATTTCTATTCTAAATGAGATTCTTATTACATCTAATGAAGTGATATCTAAATGAGTTAAAAATATGAAATTAAGAACCTGGAAAAAATATAGAAAATAAAATAACATTTTCTAAATAAATACATTTTTTCAAATGCAACACTGCAACCAAAAACAAGTGTCTTCGTGCATGTAATATTTCGTAATTATTAGGCTAATTTATCAAAAAATAGTCAAAGATAATCAAGTGAATAGCTTTGATCTTGTAAATGTGATAATAGAAAAATTCTCATACAAATGGCTGGAGGGGAAGGGGTGGGGATAGGTCCTAAAAGCTGGTCGATAAAAATTCAACTCTCTGTAAAATTTCACATTTATTTGTCCAGATAGTATTCAGAATACATTTATCATGATTTAGGAAAGGCCTTATTCGATTATATGTGTTGAATGGAAATTCATACACTATACACTAGTAGTCTTAAAAAGTTTAAAATATTTGTGTTCCTTAAAATAATATCTTATAAAATATCTCCACTGCACACAGTTTAAACTTAAAGGAAGTATAGAGTTTTATTTAGCGAATAATATTTTTATAATATAATAAATATAATATAATAATATATTTAGCGAATAATTATTTAGCGACTAGTTAAATGAAAAATGTTTATCAATCGCTCGAAAGTGATAACTATATGCGCCTATGGAGCGCCTCTGCGGCTTGGTACCTGGTGCCAGGGCACCGCTAGGATCACCTGTTCCGCTTTTTCTGCAGTTCTGTTAATATTATTTCACTACTTTTTCCTGTCAACCTGGAATATTGATTACTATCTAATTTAATTAGAATTAAGCATTTTAATTAGCTCGCTGAAAATCCAAACAATAAAATTAATACATCTGGGATACCATCTAATACTAATAAAAGAAATAGTATATATAAAGTACAATAGACTACATTCTTAATTTTTTTTCCTTTTTTCTCCATTTTAATATTTTTATTATCAGAAATTGTTTAATTGCTAACTAGAGCTATTAATAATAGAAATCATCATAATTGCTGTTGAAATAAAATTTTAGTTTTTATTCAAATCAAGTTTCATTAGTTTTGGCCCAAATCAAGTTCCATTTTTTAGCAACTATGCGAAAATTTATTTTGAAAAAGAACCTTTTAACATTTATTTTAGCAGTTGACACGTTTCATATCATTAACCTAACTCATTAATAAATAAAAAAAAATAATAATTTTTTAAAAAATATTAAAACTTTCAAGAAAAATTAAGTTGATCCATATTTAGTGATTACAGGTTTTTATTTTGTCCATACATTTTGTGGGAATAAATAATAATAATAATAAAAAACCCACACTACATTGAATCTTTCTTTCTTTTTTTTTTTAATTGGCATTTTTCTTCCAAAACATAAACAAACGAAGTCTCGACGCGAAACCGACGAGCCGTTAATTCCGAAATTGGCTCAGCCGATCTCAGCAATATGATTGTTCGTTAATATTAATATTTTGGATTACTTTACTGTGATTTTGATCAAATTTAACAAAATAAATCAATTTAAGTCATTATAATTGCATTTTATTTTACATTACACTACTTCATAAGAAAATAAATATAATTTCTACCATATAAATATCAGTTTTAGCCAATCAGATTGCCGAGCCAATTTGGGAATTAACGGCTCGTGTGAAACCGAACAAGGCATGTGATTTTTTTTAACCAATAAACACATTTCGTTCAACCTAGGTCGAGAAACCCCGAGTTGGGTAACTTTTCACCCGAAGTAAACGGTGAATACGAGTTTTCAACTCCCGGTTGAAAATACTAACCTGGGGTTACTGAACCCGCGGTTTAACCCTCGGTCGAAGTTATTCATGAATACGAGCGTTAAAAATGCAGGGGAGTTGAATTGTTAGAAAGGAAAAAAAAATCTTTAAACCCCGTTATTTTTTATGTGCCACTTAAAGAATTACATTTATACAGACATGACAAAATACCATTAAAATAATTTAAATTAACCACTCAAGATAATTATCCAAAATGTTTATTTTTATTAAAACAAAGGAACAGAATCAAGTTTTATATACAGGGTGATTCAGCTCGTCGGTGACAAACTTTAAGGATCGATAGAGCACACCTAGACGAACATTTTTGAATAGGGAATGTAGGGTCCCTGACGCGATGGTAAGGCGCTGGGCGCTTTCGAAAATTTGGGTGCCGAAATTCGAAACGTCATAAAAACTAGGGAAATGGTTAGATTTTCTTGCTTGTTGCATCGAAATGATTCTGTTTGTTTAGACTTTCTTCAGTACCAATTTGATAAGCGTATCTCTTAAAACATGGATAGGGGGCGCTGCAGACTTTGGAGAGCTAGACAACAACTTTAAGCCCGTTATTTTGATAATTTAACACATGCTCGCCAAAGTTTATACTCTAACTTAAAGTTTGAACCCAAAAGTAGAGCCCTGCAAAAAGCGTAAGAGCCGGAATAAAATGTCAAAGTACAGGGTGGTCGAAACTCGAAGGCTCCTAAGAGATAAACAAACAGATTTCTTGACTTATGGCATGCATTTTCATGATTCTGTTTGCTGGGGCTCTCTGAAACTCAGTTGAACGGTACAAAAAGAAACATCGATAGGGGGCGCTTTGGGCAAAAAACATAATTCGTTGACATTTCGGACGCTAACTGGAAACGGGGCACTACGATCAGTTAGTAATAATGAAAACACATTTTCTACCTCTGCTCAACACTTCTGAATAAATTTAGACCAAAAACATCAATGATACTGGAAATTTATTTACAAAAAATAACACTACAGAAGATGCTCGAAATTTCGACCTTGGGCCATGATGCAGGCTTCGCACCTCCGTCGCATTGAGGAGTGTGTGTTTCCAACAATGCCAGGAGTATCTCTGATCTGCCCTGCAGCTGCCACAATGCGCGCCACAAGTTCTTCAGCACTGCTGACAGGTGTATGGTATACCTCGGCCTTCAGGTAACCCCAAAGGAAGAAATCCAAGCAGGTGAGGTCTGGTGATCGGGCAGGCCAGTGAACTGGACCCCCACGCCCGATCCACCGCTGGCCATACCTTGCGTTTAGATGGAGACGCACGTCGTTCGTGTAATGGGCCGGAGCTCCATCGTGCTGGAACCACATCTGGCGACGCGAACCTTCGGGTACGTGCGCCTCATCCAGAAGCTGCGGCAGCACTTGATCCAGGAAAATCAGGTAATTTCCACCTGTCAGCCGTTCAGGTAACAAATAAGGGCCAATGAGGCAATCCCCCAGAATGCCGGCCCACACATTTACTGAGAAACGCTCCCGGGCTGCTCGGCTTCTGGTTTCATGTGGATTTTCATCACACCACACATGACTGTTGTGGGCGTTCCACATTCCCTCCCGGCTGAAGGTGGACTCGTCCGTAAACAAAATGCTGTTTACAAAACGGGGATCCCTGGATCTCATCGCCAAGTACCATCTTGAGAATTCCACTCGAGGGCCAAAATCCTGCTCTCTGAGCAACTGCACCCGCTGGATGTGGTAGGGGTGCAGATTCCGGGAACGTAAGATGCGCCACGCAGTTGCTTGCGAAATGCCAACATGTCTGGCGATATCTCTCGTGCTAAGACCTGGGTTGTCCTCAACCAGGTTAAGCACAGCCTCTTCGTTGTCGGGGGTGCTCACTGATCGCTCCCGTTCAGGCCTGCCTCCGTCGAAAGATCCCGTTGTGGACAACCTCTGGTGTACTCGAGCGAAGAAGGCATGGCAGGGGATTTGCCTGTTGGGGTAACGCTCGGCGTACAACCGCTGAGCGGCTCGTCCATTACAACCAGCAGCGCCATACGCCAAATGCATGTCAGCCAATTCAGAGTTTGTGTACCGTTCCATCCTACTACCGATCTGCAGACAAGTAACCCGAAGCTTAAGTAGGTACCGCACGTTCAAAAGACGTGTCTGCGCATACAACTACGTCATCTCGCGTTGTCGTCTACGCATTACGTATCTTTTGCATATCGATATGGTACGATATCTTTTGCATAAATCAGCAAAAAGCACCTTATGTAAATTTTATTGCGCGCATTGTGCATGATTGAAACCAGCTATGTTTGTTAAAAAAAACAAACAAACTGCAGTTTTAATAGCTTCTTATGATAAGTAAATTACTCTCTTGTTTTGTTTCTAACTGATCGTAGCGCCCCGTTTCCAGTTAGCGTCCGAAATGTCAACGAATTATGTTTTTTGCCCAAAGCGCCCCCTATCGATGTTTCTTTTTGTACCGTTCAACTGAGTTTCAGAGAGCCCCAGCAAACAGAATCATGAAAATGCATGCCATAAGTCAAGAAATCTGTTTGTTTATCTCCTAGGAGCCTTCGAGTTTCGACCACCCTGTACTTTGACATTTTATTCCGGCTCTTACGCTTTTTGCAGGGCTCTACTTTTGGGTTCAAACTTTAAGTTAGAGTATAAACTTTGGCGAGCATGTGTTAAATTATCAAAATAACGGGCTTAAAGTTGTTGTCTAGCTCTCCAAAGTCTGCAGCGCCCCCTATCCATGTTTTAAGAGATACGCTTATCAAATTGGTACTGAAGAAAGTCTAAACAAACAGAATCATTTCGACGCAACAAGCAAGAAAATCTAACCATTTCCCTAGTTTTTATGACGTTTCGAATTTCGGCACCCAAATTTTCGAAAGCGCCCAGCGCCTTACCATCGCGTCAGGGACCCTACATTCCCTATTCAAAAATGTTCGTCTAGGTGTGCTCTATCGATCCTTAAAGTTTGTCACCGACGAGCTGAATCACCCTGTATATACCATGTCTATCTTTCAACTTTTACCTAATGTTATGGGCAATCAACAATTGGGTTCCTAAATGAGTTTCTTAATTTAGATTTTATTCCATTTTGCGTGATTTAGCCTCTTTTTCACAAGTTACACTTTTGGCAAACAGCACAGACCAACTTTTATAACTTTAGAAATTATCGGAAACGTATGGTTATGCTCTGTTAAAAAATTTTAGAAAAGTTTGCAAAATCTGATGTGCATTAATTTTTAACAGTAAGTTAAAAATGCATGAATAATGCATATCGGTGATTCTATTGTCAATATCCTACGGTGATTGTATGCCACTTCTGAACAAACTTCTTTTATTATATCCTTAATGGAATTATAGTCAAAACTGTAGTTCCTGGTATTTTTGTTAATTGAACTATGTTCTATGCATTGGAATTTTAAATCCATATCCAAAGTTTGAAAAGGAAATAGTCATTGATTTTTTCTATTACACGATAAAAGGTTGATTTCAAAAAGTCATGTCCTAATCTGTGAATTGCAAGAATCAACTAGTTTGTTATTTCTAAACATGTTTTTTTTAAGTTCAACCAAATTTTTCTTTCTTCATGTGCACCACAAGTGTAATCTCATTTTGTTGAGTGCTGACTATTGGCCAATTTGGTAGGGCTCGGTCTCCAGTGGCCATTACTGCCCTTTTAGTTATTTGCTATTTTGGGCATAGGGAAAAAACATCGCAAAATACATAAATCGGTCACACATAATACACGGCAAAATACATAAATTCGTCAATCATGGTGAAAATAAATAAAAAAATTTGTCAACCGGTCGCAAGAAGAAAACTGAAGTGCAGGGGAAATCGGCAGCGGGAAAATATCACAAAATTCGTCAATCGATCTGTCATGAGCAAATATCGTGAAATTCCTCAGCCGGTCACAGAGAAAAAACGCAAAAATTTTCAATCGGATGCAGAAAAACAATCGTTACTTTCATCAGTATGTCGCAAGAACAAACAGGGAAATTTGCCAATCGGTCACAGAATAAAATTGCTATATTTATCAATTGATCTCGAGAAAAAAAAAAATGAAATTCATCAATCGGTCTCTAGAAAAAATCGTGAAATTCGTCAGTCGGTCGTGGAGAAAAAGCGCAAAATTTTTCAGTCAGATGCAGAAAAACAACCATGAATTTTGTCAATCTGTCGTAAGAAGAAACTGTGAAATCTGCCCATCGATAGTAGAAAATATCACAAAATTTGTCAGTCGGTGCTGAGACTTGCTCGTCGTTTTACAAAGAAACATTTTCGGAAAATGATTTTTTGGAAACAGGAGCCGCCCACTCACAATAGGGCATAATAAATAGGGCACAAATCCTGCCACCCCGCTTCAAAATTCAAGCCCTGTATCTGCCATTCAAGCCCTGTAATGTATATTATTAATACTGCATAAAAAATGTAATTTAAACATTAAAGTATTCTGTTTATTTGTACAATGAAATGCTGATAATTGCTACTGGATTTGAATATAGGATTGCCTATATCGATAATTGCTAATAATTAATTTGCACAATGAAATGCTGATAATTTGTACAACAAATTTTAACCAATTAATATGTGTATAATCGTAGAGTATTTTCACAAAGAAATACTGCATACTTCCTTTTTATAATTTAAACATAAAATATCTACTAATATACCCATGATTAAAGAGTTATTTTCTCCAAACATAGGTTTAGTTGATGCCCTTTTTCTGTTTTAATTATTTAATATTGTTTTTGCTCTAAGTCACGTTTAGTTTTATTTTAAGTTAAATTATTTTTATATTTAAAAGTAAAAAGAAAATTACTTTTAATTTTAAATATTTATAATGAAGTTACAAAAACAACTAGTGTGATTTGCCAATCACAAAACTTTCTTCTATCTCATACATCTTAATATTTCAAAAAGTAGTTCCAAATATTAATACTTCAATATTATTAGTTCAATATTATACCAACTTTGATTTTGGTCTAAAATTTCTGCTTCAGTCAATCAGAATAAGAATAAGTTAATCTCGATCACATTTATTAAAATCAAAAATTTTTTCGTTATTCTGTTGTACATCAGCTGTTTGTGAATAGCCAGCTTAGCAGTATGCGAAGTTCCCTTCGTTTCATGAGCCGCCAATATACAATACAAAAAAAACTGTGAAAAATTGAGAAAATTTTACCAAAATCTCTGTTACAGTGCCACCTTCTGGCGGAATATTTCCAAATTCAAGGAGAAACTGCTGGCCATAGTCAAAAATATACACCACAAAATTGGTTCAATTCTATGCTTAACTTCCTACACTTTTCAATGGTAAAATAATGAAAATAACACAAAAATCCGTATTATAGTGACCCCTTCCAGCAGAATATTTTCAAATTGAAAAAGGACCTGCTGGCCATAGCCAAAAACATATCTCCAAAAAATTGGTTCAATTCTATACATAACTTCATACACTTTTCGATGGTACAAGAATGAAAGTGGCACAAAAATCGCTATTACAGCGCCCCCCCCCCCCTTCCAGTGGAATATTTCCATATTGAAGGAGGGCCGCCTGGCTATAGCCAAAAACATTCGTAAAAAAATTGGTTCAATTCTATTCATAACTTCATTATGATGGCAAAAATTGCTATTATTGGAAATATCCCCATCCTGGCGGAATATATCTTATTTATGGAGAACCTGCTGGACATAGCCAAAAACAAATACAAAAAATTTTGTTCAATTATATGGATAACTTCATACACTTTTCGATGGTAAATCGCGATTACCGTGCCCCCCCCCCCCTTCCAGTGGAATGTTTCCATATTGAAGGAGGGCCACCTGGCTATAGCCAAAGACATTCACAAAAAAATGGTTCAATTCTATGCATAACTTCATTCACTTTTCGATGGTACGATGGCGACATACGGACAGACAGACATTTTGTATAAACATATTTTGGGATATCTGATCCCTAAAACATCTAAATCTGTCGAAAACCAGAAATCGAAAAAAATTCTATTACAATACTTTCTTCTAAAAATCCTGTTTAATTGTTTGTTTAGTTGCCTGTTTAATTGTTAAACTTAAAAGAAAGAAAGAAAATTAAAGTCCTACTTTAATAAACAACATCAAATTTTGTTTTACACTCTGGAAGTAAAAGTACAATTTTCTAAATGAAGTAAACGTAAATTCTTAAATTTATTATAAAGAGTTCAAATATCAATGTTAGGAAAGCTGACAATTCTTTAAACTTTTGAGAATTACCTTTTACTCATGAATAGTGAACTTACTTTCATATTTTACATTATAAACAAAATTGTTCAGCATTGTTTGGGGTCAAACGATTTCTGTTATCCTTATATAATCGCTTTGCTGCACTCTGCCGGATATTCGGCAGAGAAGTCGGATATCCGACGGTATTTCGGATATTGAAAAATCAGCCGGATATGCCAGATATCGGATATTTGCCGGATATCCGTTACATCCCTACTAAGAATAATAATAAAAAAGTCATATTGCAAAACAAAATTTTCTTATACTTTCATAATTGCGATCAATTTCGATAATGGAATTTTCAGCACATTAACATGTAAAAACAATTGAAAATTGAAATCAGATCAAGAACATCAACTAGTAAGAAATAATATAGATATATTACTTCTATTAGGCAGACAAATTTTTAAAGTAAGTTATGAGTACCAGATATAAAAAAAAATAATAATAATAATAATAATAATAATAATAATAACACTGATTTTAAAGAATCAAATCTAAAAATATCTACATACTGGTGACAAAAAAAAAAAAAAAAAAAAAAAAAAAAAAGAACAAGTACAAAATGAGATAGAAAAATTATATAATTCACATGAAATAACACAATCTTTCAAACTGAACAAATTTAATATGGCGATAGATGAATGATTCTAATACTGCACCAAACTTTTCAAAATCAAATTTTGTGAAAGGGATTTTTTCCCCTTTCTTTCCAAATATACAGTGTCACAAGAAAGTTTTGCTTAAGTAAATAAAACTCTTCATAACCAGTTGTTAAATATGCATCTCTCAGTGAAGTAAACATTTTTAAAATCAAATAATTATTTTAAGAGTTATTTTATGTTAAAGTTGGTTAAAATCATTCCATTAAAAAAGCTTTACAGGAATAAAAGCTATACATAGGAATTGAATAACTTTCTAAAAATATATATTACAAGCTTATGATGTGCAGACTGCCTTTATTATTTTTTTTAATTTGTCTATTTTTTTTTTTGGGGGGGGGGGGGGGGCATTTTTTTATTCACATTTTCAGCAGTTTAAGAGATATTTTTTGCCATATTTTGAAAAGGCTATTATTTTCAAGTATTGCCAATTGTAAAAATAGCACAAATAATTAAACTTCCTTTAAACTGAAACTTTATTTACCTGTGACTATTAAAAGCAGAAAAAAACTTTAAAATTGGAATTAAATGGTTATGTGTTAAAAGCAGGAAAATATTCAAAATTATGTCATAAAATTTGTGCTTATACTTGAATATAAAAAAGAAATAAAACTTTAAAATAATAAATTCATTAATATGTGTTAAAAGCTATAACTGAGGGAAACTACATCATGTTTACAATGGACAATTAATAATATTGCCAAACAGTTTAAATTTCAAAATGTATTTACACGAGACATGTATTTCATATTTCGAGATGATCTTTTTAACTATTGTTGCCAATTCTAAGAAAGCGCAAATGATAATAAAGTAGACTCCTTCAAATCCGCACAGCTTGGAACCAGAGTTGGTGTGGATTTTAGAATTTTGCTAATAAACTAAACTTTTGGTAATAAACTAAAATAATAAAAAGTAAGATAATTTTTATAATAATTAAATTATTAAAAATAAAATGTCAAGTAAATAATAAATAATGTATAATTAAAC
Organism: Maratus speciosus; assembly: GCA_963932465.1. Lineage (NCBI taxonomy): Eukaryota > Metazoa > Arthropoda > Arachnida > Araneae > Salticidae > Maratus > Maratus speciosus. The sequence goes on along the minus strand of OZ010799.1, from coordinate 52,115,202 downwards.
ATGCATAATAAAGGTCAGATACATTTTTCATGAATTATTTAATGAAATATTCCCCTTAAAGGTTTATTCAATACATTCAAGTATATTAAGGCTTTATTAATTCATATCAAAATAATAAAGTAAAGAAGTTTAATTTCATAGATTCATTTAAGTCTTAATAACTAAAAAAGCTTTATTAATACATGAATATATTTCATGAAAAGATTGTGACTACCAGTGATATGAACAATATCTTGATTTATTTCAGAAAAAAAGTATGCTTTTTTCGTGAAAAACCATGAGTTTAGTTACATTTTCAAGAATTACACATCAAAATACATACAGAGTGATATAAAACTAAAAAATTCTGTAGTTTTTCCCTTGCATCTGAACTAAAAATTTCATTGTTTACATCTGTGATGATGTGAAGATTTTAGGATTGCAGATTTGACGGGGTTTACTGTATTTCCTTCCTAACAACAAAAGTATTTTCACATTAAATGAATAGAAACCTGCTTACAGGGAGAATACTACAGTAAAACCTCTTAATAACGGACACCCTGGGAGCGCGGAAACTGTCCGCTATTGGGAAAACCTCAGAGATTCAAAAATTGCTAAAAAATGCTTAATGTTTCATTAATTGACTTTTATATGTCCTAAAACCTTTATTATATGATTAATCAGAAATTAAAATTATTTTTTAAGTAATAAAACTGAAATTAAATTGTGCATACTTTTATCCACTGTTTATTACATTCTTACAAAAAAATCTGTTGCAAAAGTTTGATTTTGCTTGCGATTACAAAAAATACATGTAATTTGTTTTTCAATGTGAAGTTTTAACTCTGTCAGCAGTTTTAATCCTTCTGAATCATCTTTTTTTTACAAAAAAAAAAAAAAAAAAAAAAAAAAAAAAAAAAATTGTGTAACTGCTTACTGTATTTTGCCGCTTCTTAGAAATTCTCGATATTGCAGGAAAGCATCTCCAGTTTCAGTATCTGTTTCATCCTCACTAATGGAGTTTTCTTTCTCGGACATGGTGGAAGTGGAGATCTTCTCCTGCACACCCCCTACATTTATCTCTGATCACAAAATTTGTGACACATTACACTGATAAATTTAGAGGATTTTTACTTTCTTCCCCATTTTTTTTCGTTAAAAAAAAATTTTTTATCCTTTATTACCAAAATTACTGCCCGCTATTCGGAATGTGTATTATTCAGAGGCTAAACATATAAAAATTTAGGTTTTGGGAGTAGGGATTGGAAAACTGTCCATTAAATAGAGGTGTCCGCTATACGTGAGTGTCTACTATGGAGGTTTTACTGGACTGGTTTTTTAATTATATGTCAATATTTCATAAAATTTTTAAAGCCAATCAAATTATCAGGTTTTTAGATGCTGTGCTGTCTGGACGGAGGTTGTCAAGAGTAGCTCATAGGAGGCAGAGCCCCTTAGTCTGGTAAATACAAATATTCTATTACTTTTCCATGTCAGCCAAATAATACTCACACACGGTACAAATTCCTTCCTCTTCTCGTGACTAGTTGGGAAAAGACTGGGTTTACTAAAATGTACATTACCATAACAGTGATTTATCTCTAAACTGTAACATATATTTTGCTTTTGATATTTGGAAAAGTAAAAATTTCATTGCTAAAATTTTGCATTTTTTTTTTTTTTTTTTTTTTTTAGGTTAATTTTCCCTTTTTTACGACAAACCACAAACACATTTGTTTCATAAAAAATAATAAAAAAATGGTATTAAATCTCAGTATTAAAATTTCAGTAAAAAAAAAGTCTAAATAACTTCGAAATGAAGACAAATAATTTACATAGTAAGGAAGTAATTAAAAAAAATAAATATAATGAAAACAAAATGTAATTTATGCATAAAAAATATCGTTAAAATATACACTCATTACAAAAATTTGAAAAAAAAAATGCATTTTTTGCACTGAGAATTGATAATTTGAAATTACTGTTATAAATTAAAATAGACAAATGTTTCACTAAAGCAGTAATAGATAAACATAAATATCATACTTTTAAATAAATTACTCTCAAAGAAAGCGTTGCTTAAATGGGGATGATTAGGCCTAACTCAACTACACAGTACCTGATGATTTTCTTTATAGTATTAGTAATACGTCCCTGCTATATTGGGAAATAGAAGAGAAATATAATAAATCAGACATAGAATATTTTTTTAACAGTGGCAAAAATAGCATGAATTATAAAAATTATTTATTAGCATTATATTATTAGCAAAAATAGCATGCGATAGTTGCGATACATCATGCATTTAGAAATTTATGTATCGAGTGAGGCACACAAATTTCAGATACAAGTAATACCAAAACCTTTTTGATTCATATTCGATTAATTCTTTTTTATGATACTATCTATCGCTGAAAGAAAATTTTAGCAACTTGTGTTTTCTCCACTGCACCTAACTCTCTTCCTGCTTCCACCCATGTTTCTACCTGCCTTGCTTCACTGACTGATTTCTTTGTTTAGCATCATTCACTTGAACTTACTACTTACAAACTCTTTGTTATACCCTTTTCCATGAATGTTATACTGCTTACTTTATATTCCTCATCTTTTTTTAGAGATAGTGCCGGCCCTTCGCTGTAGCAAAGATCTTGAGAACTCAAACTCAAACTTGTGTTTTGTATGTTGCACATTATAAGAAATATTAGGTTAGTTATATTGTATTTTAATAATTTTAATTTTTTACGAAAATTACGACAATTAAAAAAAAAAAAAAATTGGTTAAGGAGCATTTTTTCTAGGGATTTTCTGTTTCTTTGATGTGTCTATGTTCCAGATTGATTTCTATGTCCTCAAAAGAACCAATACAAAGAAAAGTGCCCAGTTAAACTGATGGCATTGAGCTCACAGGCTATTCACACTAATTGTATATTATACTCTTGTTTCAAAGAATAATGCCCCTCAAAAAATAAATGAAGGGGGATTAGCCCCCATTTCCCACCCCCCTTTTATACTTAACCAATGAACCTCCCAAATCTAATCAGGGAAGCTCCTTAACATAATAAACTGGTATACCAAAATTGTTGAATTTGAAGCAAATCAGATAATTCTGCATGAAAAAAACCATTTCGCTAAATTAAGGGGGGTATTAGCTCCCCCATTTCCCTCTTTATGCTTAACCAATGAACCTTCAAACATAGGCGTAGAGTTTTCAAAATTATTGGAGGGGCTCAGCCAGTGGCTTAGCTAGGGGGGGGGGGGGGTATACATGTTTCCGTCTACCTTAGCAGGTAAAAATTCAAAGGGTTCCTTTTGTTGGGATCATGAAAGGTTTGCCATAATACAGGATTATGTTATATAGACAGGTTCCGTTTACACAGGTTAACCTTATATACGTACAGTAAAACATTTGTGAAAGCAATCACAAGCGACCGAAACAATATTCCGTTTCATACAGGTTTCTGGCTAATTAAGCAAAATTGTATTGCAATCTTTCGTTCTGGAGCATCAAAGGTTTTTGTCTAAGACAGGATTCTGCTATAGACAGGTTCCGTTTTGAGAAGTTTTACTCTACATATAACATAATTATGTATGTATCTATACTAATAAAAGAGAAGATCGCTTTTAGTGTAAGTCTACTGCCGATGGCTATGAAAATCTACTGCGCGCATAGGTCTGAAAATTTGTCTGAGAATAGTTCAAGGCAGGTCTTGATACCCGTAAGACTCAGATTTTTTTTTTTTTTTAATTATCCGAGATATTAATTAAAAACTCATCAAAAAGCAATCTTTTTTTTTTTGCAAATCGGCGGAGGCGATCTCGTGCATGACCAGAACCTGCTTTTTTCATGGAAAGGAAGGAAGAACGAAATATAGTTTTTTTACCCGTTTTGTTTTATTGCCCATCAGCCGTGCCGTTTAAAATATGAAAAACGGATGACATATTCTTAAAGTTCCTACTTTTACATCTGAAACACCGCAAATAGTTCGAAAAAATATGGTTATTTACCCTTTGAAAAGATTTTCAAAAAGGGATTTCTCTAACGTCTTTTTCTCCTTTTCGCCAACACTTAGTCAGGGCTCAATTTTAGAGGTAACGATTCACAAAAATACGTCCGGTTTTCAAAAAGACTAATTTTACTTTTTTAAAAAAAATTCTGACCTAAGGTAACCTTTTTCTGCGCTAAAAGTAACTAAACGTCCTTTTTTTGTCACAATCTTTTTAGAGCATTTCGACGGATTGGATTTTACATCTATTACAAAAATTTCGAAATGTTTGGACGAGTAGAAGTATTTTTTTTTAAACAAAATCTGAGAAAATTTCAACAAAAAAGCAGGGTGTTTCGCTTGGCTTCGGCTCACGTTTTCACTGCTAAATAAACATATTTTTCATGTAATTTTATAGAGTGCTCAAATGCAGTTATATTTATAACATATTAAAATTTCGGACAGTTCAGACGACGAAGACTATTTTTTCTTTGTTATTTTAAAGAACCAGAAGCGAAAACAAGAAAAAAGGAAGAAGAAAACCCATTTCTTTAAAAGTCGATATGAATACTTTTTCACGAAATTTACACACGGCCTGCAAAACCGTTATATTTATAACCAATAAACATTTCAAAGAGTTCGGACAACAACAGCTATTTTTAAAATAAACTATGATACACTGTAAAAAAAATGGTAACGTTCCATGTAAAATCCAGGAATGTTTCGCCTTTTCTCACGTTTTCAGAATAATTTAGCTCTTTCCTGTGAAATTCTGGTTTTCTTATCTGAAACGTTCCTGAACCCTGAACAAAAGTTGGAAACAGCAAAACGCTGCGGCCGCCATTTATTATTTTTTTGCTATAATCCGTTGCTCGCGCGAGTGTCGAAAACGAATTCCTTAAATGAATGTAAAAAAAATCAATATGGAATGCAAATAAATCAATAGGCGACATAATCCTTTACGTCTCTATTGTCAAGACAATTCAGATGAAAATACAATACCTCTGTGACATCGCTAAGAGATTATCTCTCGTACTTGTCTGTGAAACGTTTAACGAGCAGACCGTGTAAAAAAAAATACACCTATTATTTGGATCTCCATTAACCAGGGGACCATCAAACATGATTCTCACCGATTTTGATTAATTTAAAGTATGTTTTAGAGTTCTTATCTCTAATTATTCTTGTGAAAGGATTTCTTCAAATGGGCCTTAGATTGTGAGAAATTAGATGCCGAGGTTTAGCATACGTTTCAAATACCCATTAGTTTGCAGCTCTCAATGTGTCTTTCGTGGTGTGGACGCAAGAAGCTCGCACGCCACCCGTACGGCCCGAGTTCGATGCTACCTCTTGACTTTTTTTTTTCTTTTTTAATTAATTTTATATTTTAACACTTTATTACAATTTGATTTAAATTTGATATATATTTGACACTTTGAATTGCTGCAAATTTGAATTTTTTTTTATTTTCGGAAAAAATATACAATTACGTTTAGGTTTTTTTTTTTTTCATGAAAATTTATATGTATTTTATCTAACTTGTAAACTAACATAATTACTGACGGAAATCCAAAATATTTTATGTCTAGATTTTTTTTCTAATTATTATTTACATTTATATATTTTTATATTTTAAGCAAAGTTCAGAAACAATATATCATATATATATTTACTTTATTGAATTTTAACTGAAAATTTATTTTTTCATGTAAATTATAAATAATAATTTTAATAATTTTGATGTCAATTTCAAAATATTTTTTCATTCTAACAAATAATGATAATAAAGCGAAAATTGTCAACTGGAAATGTAAAAATCGTCTGCGAATCCCGCATGCTGTGAAATGTCAGTAATGTTTTGCTGTCAACAGAAATATTCCTGGTATTTCGCAGGAAACTTACTGGCATTTCTGTAGAAAGTTTTTAACATATACAGTAAAGTTCCAGTCATTTTCAAGAAATGTTTCTTGGAAATAATGGGCAACTCAGCTGCCCATTTTTTCCCAGGAACGTTGCTGAATTTTTTTTACAGTGTACTACGACCCTGCCTGAAAAAACGGAAAATAGCTTCTTATATGAGCGCTTTTACCATTAAAAAGCAATATTTTTTATGATTTTTTTCATTTAAAAATTTAAGTTCGGACGAAATCGGATTAAATGTATAAAATCATATAAATTTGAGGTTACTTTAAGTTTATTACCACAATGCCCGGCAACGCCGGGCGGGTAAGCTAGTGTATAATAATAAGGAAAGTAGTTTGTCTGTGCGTCGCCCATTTTCTGAAGAAATCGCTACGCGCAGAGCTAAAAAATTTGGTATGAAGGTACCTCTATGTATGTAGCTACGCACCTCGAAACCCGATTTTGGATTTTTTGATTACTTTTATTTCGAATTGAATATTTCCAACTGAGCGAAAAAATGCCCAGGCTGGGAATCGAACCCAGATCCTTGGCTTACAATCTGGGTTCGATTCCCAGCCTGGGCATTTTTCCCCTCAGTTTGAAATATTCAATTCGTATGATAATTTTACCAATCAGTTTGATTGTGTTAAAATAATAGTTCATCTACGTATCCATCGTTTATATGGAGTTCCTTTACCTGCGGTTTATTCTGTTGAGCTGTCTACATGACAGACCAGATGTTATTACCAATAAGGTTTTCTGAGCGAAAATATGCTGGCTGGTTGTCGGCCCAGTTAGCTTAAACGGAAAAGCATTGGCCTTGTAAGCCAAGGATCTGATTTCGATTCCCAGCCTGGGCATTTTTTCGCTCAGTTGGAAATATTCAATTCGTATGATAACTTTACCAATCAGTTTGATTGTGTTAAAATAATAGTTCATCTACGTATCCATCGTTTATATGGAGTTCCTTTACCTGCGGTTTATTCTGTTGAGCTGTCTACATGACAGACCAGATGTTATTACCAATAGTGTATACGTGACACACAGTGTATACATACGTGTATACAGTGTATTCGTGATTCATACAGCGATTTTTGAATTTTTCGTAAATTTTTGTATGTGATTTTTAGAATTAATTCGTGTTTTCCAGCGATTTTTTTTACTATGATGATAATTGCTACAGGTAAAATAGGTTTTTTGTAGAACAACCTGATGGCCATTCACCAAAAAAATGGGAAGACCTTCGTTTTGGCACTAGAAATGAAAATCCGGTGAGTTCCTAAAAAATAAAGTTAAACAACTTTATTTTTTGTTTTACTATGTTTTGGAAGTCAAAACGGAATGGGGGATTTTTAACCCAGGGAGGGGGGAAATTCAAAAAATTTTAAGTAGGTCCAGTGGAGTATCGTGTGTGTGAAAAATACATAATAAACGTTACCCCACTTGACTTAATTCAAAAATGTTGAATTGTCCCTTGAATTAAAATGCCTCCATTTTGTCCTCCGCCCCCCCCCCCTCCCCACACAAAAAAGTACAACAACTTTATTTTGTGGGACTCATCGTATCTGCATTTTTAGTGCCAAAACGATGTTCATCCCAAACTTTTTATGAATGGCCATCAGTTGTTACTTTAAAAACGTATTTTACCTGCATAAAGTATTAGTGTCGACTTTCTATTCATAAAACCTACCGTAACTTTATAAAAAAATGATCGTATCGACTTACGGATGGTGTCATTTGATTCAGAATGTAAAAATGCATAATCGGAGATACCCCACTTGACCTACTTAAAAAAATTGACCGCCCCCCTATGGGAGCTTCTTTTCGTAATTTCTGTAAAAACATTGTGGCAGAGTTTTAATGAAATGAAAAACAAAAGGCTAAAATATATGTTTAAAAAAGAGCGAAACATTACAGACACAGTTTTTTTACTTCAAGAACTTTTTTAAATTATTGTATTCCATTATAATGTAGTCTTTTTAAAGAAATGTAGTATTTGATAAAAGTTCTCAACAAAAAAGAGAAAAAAAACCTTTTTTAAAATTCTATACTTCACCAGGCTACAAAATGGATGCCCTGATATATCCCTGCAGATTAATCGAATGCGTTAATCCAAAGAGGAAAGCTCCCCGTTCCTTCACTTGACAGCCCGACACCACCCATCTTGACCTTTGAGGGGAGAGAGCGAGCACCGTGGGTTTCCACGGATTACCCTTCTCTGAGGTAGATTTCCCCTCTTTCGCCAGCCCCAAAACAGGGTAAATCAGCTTTGTTTTGGGGGAAACTCATTGGATCCTTATTTCTATTTTCAAAAGAAGATTTTCCCCAAATTTTCATGAATGGCCATCAGTTTTTGCATTTTACTCAATTTTTGGTATATTTTATCTACATTTAGAAAAAGGAATTCGGTTTTAAACTTTTGTACGGTAAATTTTGTCCATCGAAATTTTGGAATTTGATTTTAAATGCGAGTTTTTGCTCTATTTTTGACATTCGTGAAAGAATACCGGTTAAAATGTTTTAGAACACTATAGTAATATTTTACCTTTGCGACTTTTGAATTATTATAGATTTTAATGTAATTTTCAGCAGTTTTTCTCGTTCCGCAGCGACTTTTTTTTACATTGGCACAAGAAATACGTTTTAAACTTTTAAACCTGATATAGTAAACTTTTCCGCCGTAAGTTTTGAACTTTTAGCGATTTTTCGCGTTCCGTGGAGGTTTTTTGTCATTCGTGAAAGAATTCCAGTTAAAATGTTTTAGTCCACTACAGTAAATATTCTATATATATAACGTGAATATATTATTACGTGTATATATTCGTGAGTATATTATATATACTCAGCGATTTTTTAATGGGCTTTTTCCTTTCCGTAAGCGAGTTTTTGACACTCATAATAAGATTTCTGTTTCAAACTTTGAACCAAAATTTTCTCCTCCGCGATTTATGAAAAATTTTTAATGATTTTTAACGCGATTTTTAGCATTTTTAAGTGTTTCGCGCCCTATTTTTTCACGTTTATAAAAGAAATTCGTTTCAAACTTATGACTATATTAATTCTTTTTCCTCTGCAATTTTTTATTTTTTATCGATTTTTAATGCAATGTTTAGCGTTCCGCTGCTATTTTTTTATTCGTAAAAGGAATTAAATTTCAAAATTTTAGCCCAACATAATAAGTTTTGTTATATTTTCAATAAAGTTTTTTCGAAATTCGTACAGCGATTTCGAATTTTTTATGCATTGCTTAGAGATTATTCGCGCTGCGCGGCGATTTTTCTACATCCGTAAAAGGAATCCTGTTTAACTCTTTTAGACCATAATAATAATTTTTGTCCTCTGCAGTTTTTTACTTTTTAGCTGTTTTTAGAGTTTTTTCGAATTTCGCTACAATTTTCCCACGTTAGTGTAAGGAATCTGGTTTATAATATCTTCGAACCCAAAATAGTAAATTTTGTTCTCTTTAAGTTTATTTGGAATTCGTGCAGAGATTTTTTTAATTTTTTGCGATTTTTGATTACAATTTTTTTTAGCTTTTTCGTGTTTCGTACAGTTTTTTGACGGGCCGGGTGACGCTGGGCATTCAACTAATTAGTGTACAAATTTATAATATAAATACTGCAGTGTTGCGCAGGAAAAGGCGTACTGCCTATTCGCCAATGAATGTGCCTGTACAGATGGATACATTTATACGAAAATAGAAAAGTTTGAAAATATCATGGAAATCGAATCAAATGTCAGACCGACACGACACAAAAAAATGAAGTTTAGGCCTGGCCCGGGTTTACAGAAAAATGTAGACCCGGTTCCTACCTAGCCTGATATTAATGAAAGAAAATGGTCAGAGATTGGGTTTATTGCTAGGTCCGAGTAAGAACAATTGAATATGTACTGTTTATTGTTACCAGATCCTGGTGAATCATCAGTTACTTAAAAAGATCGCTTGATAGATTTCAATATTTTAAATAAATATAAGCTTTATACATGATTTAGAGACAGAGAACATATCTCTTTATATTCTATGCTTTGGAGACACTTGTGGTTCTTCTAGATTGGTTATTTGAAACAAAACTTAACTCCTCAACCCCCACTGCCGAGTTTTTCAAAACTCGTAAAAAGGAAACTTTTTAGGCCTAACGATAATACTGTGTAGTTTTGGGAAACGGCAACCCATCTTATATGTTTGATAAGATTATATCGGACACCATTTGTTGTCCGTCTAAAACGTGAATTTATTGCCCTATGTCTATGACGCCGAAACAGAAAAAGAAATTCTTCCGAGAACGTCCAAAAAAGAAAGGAAAACTCACCATGGAGAGTGCTTGGTTTTTTCCCCATACGCCACGCTAAAAATTTCTAATTGTTTTACTTGTTTACAAAAAATAAAAGTAAACAGAGAATTTAGGGAAAGAAAAATTATCCATCGAAAACATTATTTGCTAAAAAAATTTGTAAATTATGTGAAAATCCAAAATCTGAGATTTTTTTTTTCTATGTCAGTTGGCGTAAAAAATATAGCCCATCAGAAAAAAATATTGGAGGGGCCCGAGCCCCACGGGCCCATACAACTCTACGCCTATGCCTTCAAATCTAATCAAGAAAGCTCCTTATCAGAATGAACCTTGAAAAAAAAAATTAAAGTAAATTGGATAATTCTACATGAAAACCAATTTATCTAAATTAAGGGGAGGAGACTTGCCCCCTTCCCATCCTTTCATACTTAACCAATGGACCTCCAAATCTAATGGAGGAAGCGCCATATCAGAATAAACCAGTATATCAAATTTGAAGCAAATCGAATAATTCTGCATGAAAAACCCATTTATCTAAATTAAGGGGGGGTGTGGAATATTTTGCAACCCCCTCTCGAGCAGTTTTAAACAAGTAGAATAATTTTGATCTGTCAGTTCAAAACCAGATACAAGACCAGGCAACAAGGATTTGAGATGTTGGAATTTTTCAATGTTTGATAACGATTCGTTTGAATCTATCGTACTAGTAAATAAATTAAAAAATTCTAAGAACTGGCTTGCATCACCAGAAAATTTTTCTATGTTAAGTTTAGGAAGCTTCACTGCTGAAACTGGTTTACTTCCGATTTTTGAACCGTTACTTGATTCTAGTAAAACTTTTGGTTCAGTTTCGATTTTACATTTTTTAAGCCTCATCTTAATTTTAAATTTCAAACTTGATATTTTTTCAGAATATTCTTCTACCGATTTTAGTTCTTTTTCATATTCAGTTTTTTCCTGAATTAGCTCATCTATTTCGGAATCTAATTCCTTTAGTTGAGCTTCCTTTTCATTTACGAGCTCTAATGATTCCATTAAAGAATCGCAATCAGTTTTATCAATATCAACAGATAATAATGTATCACATTTTGAGATTAATTTTGTAACTGCCGCGCGAACGGTAGCTCTTTTACTTTTAAGCTTATCAGGCTTATCCATGCTTAAAATTTATTTCAATTTTCAAAATAAATTATCATGAAAAAGCATTATTTTCAATAAATCAAGAGTCAATAGTCATGCAGAATAATAAAGGTATTTCTTACCTTTTTTCCCGGTTGTTGAGGCACCAAAAAGATAAAGAATAATCTTCATGTATTCCACGAAATTTCACGTTATCACAATTCAAGATATTTTTATTGGGAGAGCATAGTTGTAGAATTTACGATTCGTTTTAAATCATATTTGGGAGAGCTAAGTTCAAGAATTCACGATCTGTTTTTAAATAATATTAATGTAATCAAGCATATTTCACAAGAAAGTGGCGCATGTGTTGTTCAGTATAAGTAATCACAGGAAGATTAAAAACTTTGATTATTCTATTTACACTTATAAATATTTACAGTATTTACAATGAAAACATTTGGATAATATTTGTTAAATAAATTCCACATTGGGAATCCAAGATGATCATATTAAAATTTCAGCAATTATGCTCTTCTAAAAAGAAGCCACGAAAATAGCATTTTTTAATATTCGAAAATAAATTTTCCCTTTTTTTAAATTAAACATTTCTTCTAATAGAAGACCATGAAAAAACCTATACGCAGCTTATTACCTGCTGCGTTCAAGATTCACATTCACAATAAAAACTAAACTAAAAAAAAAAAAGAGTAAAAAATGTTTTCAAATATCAATTCTCTCGAAGGTCACGTGATCCTTCGCGGCGCCTAAGCAGGCTGGCTGACTGCTCGAGAGAGGGTTGCAAAATATTCCACAGGGGGTAGCCCCTCTTTCTCCCCTTTATACTTAACTAATGATCCTCCAAATCTAATTAAGACAGCTCCTTAACAAAATAAACCAGTATACCAAATTTGGAGTAAATCGAATATCTCTGCATGAAAAATCCATTTATCTAAATTAAGGGGGTGGGGACTACCCCCCTTTATCCTTAACCAATGAACCCCCAAAACTAATTAGGGAAGCGCCTTATCAGAATTAACATAGAAAAAAAATTTGAAGCAAATCGGATGTTTCTATCAAGAGTTATCACATTATGTGTGTACATACAGGACCGGCGGGCATAATAGCTCTTAAGCTTTGATAGCCTGTGAGCTAAAAAGTATCCTTTTGGTTTTTTTTTTCTTATTTTAATTTTCTTTAAGAATTAATATTATTAAAACACAATAGAAAGATGTGTTCAATTAACATAATTTAAATATAATGCATTAATCCTCCATTGCTTATCAAATTATGATTTTTAATGTATCCCAAATAACATGAACATTAGCAGCAAGTTTCATTTCTTCTGATATTATCTTGCCATGACAAATTTGAATTGTGAAATTCACAGCAAATCTCCCACAAGGTATACCATCACCCACTTGCGTGAGTAGTTTGTTGTGAAACCGATGGTAAGACTGTCTTTAATTCAGGAAAGTGACGAAAGCAAAAAATCCCTCTGTTGAGAGAATAGATAATCAGCAGATACGCAGAAATTTTATTCGGTTGCCACCACTTTTTAAACGCTATACTTATCAAATACCAAAAAAGGGTCGAGTAAAGAAGCATAAATTTTACCCTAACTTGTTTATGGTGGTAAAAATGATGCATGCACCTTAATAGTGCGTATGCATCAATAGACCAGATCAGGTTTATGGACCACTTCGAAGGGGTTAAACTTATAGTGTAAGAATTGTAAGCAGTTAATGTGGCGTGGGAAGGTTACTACTTTGCAGTATTTTTGATTACTTGTTTGCAGTTAATTTGCAATAAATTTCATACAGCATGAATTTAACTTGCACGACAAGTTAGCTGCAAGTTCAGAGTGTGGTGACTTCGGCGTTTGCGTTATCTTGTTGCAGTTTTGTTATGAACTCTCAGTCTTGTCATGCTGAGCTTGCTGCAACTTTGCAGGTTTTCAAAGCAAGACTTCTGCAAACTAAAAATGCTATGTGGGATCTTATAATATTTTAAGGAGCAACCTAAGACATCATAATTTTTTTCTTAACAGCTCATTTGAAAAATAATAGCTCTTCACTTAAGAGACTATTTCAGTCAGGTGAAAACACCCATTCACTAATGTTAATTCAATGGGAGAAATTTTTTTAAATATCTCGTTAAAAAAATACCTACAAACAAAATCGAAAAAGTAAAAAATGGCCTTTGTACAGATCTACTTCAGCTATCCAATGCAAAAAAAAATTAAAAATATTCAAGTGCAAACGAGATATTGTTAAAAATTTCTCCCATTAAATTAACATTAGCAAATGTGTTTTTTCGTTTGACTGATGTAGCCCTTTAATTATAATCGTTCATAATGGACTTTACTCAAGAATGGCAATAACCACACCTCTGCAGGGAAAAACCCTCCTGTTTATTGGACGAAGGGGGAGCAGTGTTAAAATGTTCTTCATGCCTGTTGGTGTTTTTCTTCTGTTTACCCCCATCTGATGTCACATGGGTAAAGTCCATAAAACACAGAAGAATAAAAATAAACTGAAATGAATTTAAATGACTTTAGATTAGTTAAATTTTGCCTCAGTGTAACCAAAGCAAGATGGAAATAACTTTTGCGATATAGAATACTTAATTTAAAAGAAAATAAATTAAAACTATTCTTTAGCCACTCGAGTGGTTTAATTAAATTGAAATCAGTACTGATTAAACTTTTTTTTTTTTTTTTTGTGAATATTTTACAATATCTTTTTGATACATTATTGTGTGGTTTTGTGAAAGGAGAAGAATTAATCGAAAAAGGAGGGGAATTAAGAAAATTGTAAAACCACACTTCTGAAATATTGGACTGTTGGGGTACTTTCCTTAGTATTGAGCTCGCTCTATCTAAGGATCACAGTAAAGATAAGACTTTCAAAAAGTTAGTTTGCGATAAAAACAATAAGATGTCATGACATATGTAAAAATGACTGTTTACTTAACATTAAAAAGAAAGAAAAACGATTTAAAGACAAAAAAAAAAAAAAAAAAAAAAAAAAAAAAAAAAAAAAAAAAATTCAATATTTCCATATTGAATCATTTTGAGAGAAATTCATGGAGTAGGTAAATAACAATTTTTGCATAGTTTTAATCATTGTATCTTTACAGCACTTTGTAAGAATCTATGTCAGATGCCAACATTTAATTTAAGTAAAAAAATGAAAAAAATATATTTTCATCATTTTCTTTAGCAAAATGAAAAACTACCAAGTGCCCTAAATAATGAATCATACTTTAACCTTCATCTATGCATTTCTTTTTTAACACCCGGTTTCTGGAAATTAATTCTCACCTTCATTTTTTTCTCTTACATAAAGCTAGTAATTATTTTTTTAATCTTCAGTAATATTTGTAAGCTGCTATTGATGCTTTTACTTTCTGTCTTCATTACTGACATTAAGATTCGATTGCTGAAAGCATAGCAAATTTTATGTTTGAATATTACACTTGCAATTGGCTCAAAACGGATAAAATAATTTTTGATACCCTACAACCCAGAATACAAAAACAAAATGAATAACGAAAAAAAAAAAAAATTACTGGCAGGTATAGGCCCTTATCAGGTTAGGATTTAGTGTAATACATAAATAATTGAAACTTTAATCTATTTCAATAACATTCTGTAAAAATCATTGTATTGTGCATTAGGATTATGAATTCATCTTTTTCTGGAAAAAAAGAAAACAAAATCCAACATTCCAGTTTCCACAATTATTAGTAAATCTAGTGCAGCAATCACAGAATAATTTACATTTGTAATTATGTAACATTTTCAAATAATATCCACTGAAATGAAAAACTTTTTTATTTTTCCTTTTGCATTTCTATTACTGCCAAACAGATTTGATGATAATAATATACATACATTTATAGATGAAAAATCACAAGAGTAAAGGGTTTTGTTTGCATATTTTATGTACATACCTAAGAGATGAATTTATTTTCTATTTTCAAGATCAATTTTATAGTGTTATAAAATCTGCAAATGAAACAATTTTTACATTTCAAATTGACAGTAATAAAAAAAAAGGAGTTGAAGCATTAGCTATTGATATCCCTTTAATTTTGCCATATGTACAGTCGTGGAAAAAAAAAAGTAAACACCCCCTTCTAACTCCTCAACAATTTATCGTAGAAGAAAGTTACTGGTACCGAACGATTGGAAATAAAGTCTACTTTTAAATGATGTATATAAAATTGGGTTAGGGGGCCATCTACATATTAAAACGAACCATAACTTTATTTTTTTCAATAGCAGTACCCAATTCTGACAGCATAAGTGAACTCTACACCCTTTAATTAGCCTAAAGACGAATTTTTATGCAATTCATACCATAAGTTTCCGAGAAATTAATAATTTTAAAACGAGCGTATTTTAAGGGCTGTATCCAAATTGAAGTTCCGTACTGGATTGTTAACCGAGAGAGCCGCCTTCTTGATCAAGGCACGTTTAAGCGTCAATGAAATCTGTTTGATTACAGTACAGCAGAATAAATTTCAAAATGTCTACTCACTTCCATCATAGACGGCCCCTTAAACCATCATTTTGCCGTTTTTTAAGCATAATTTGAAAACTACTTGGTATAAAAATGTGAAATTTTTGAATTTCCATAAAGCAAGACTTAATAAATCTAAATCCATCAAAAAAATTGTAGGTTGCAATTCATAATTTTTTCGAATATTAATTTCATAATTCATATCATAAAATTATAAAAATTGCAAATTCAGCTTATTTATGTTTGGGTATATTAGTATTATTACTACAAAAAAAATTAGCACATTAGGAGCATAATTTCGGGAGATATAAATAAAAATATGAAAATGTAATTTAACATTAGAAGCACTAAATTTTGAATGTTTATAATTCAAAAACTTATCATTCAAATGACTTGAAATTTGGTGTCTAGGCATAGTTTGAACCGAAGATTTGAAATATCTCGTTAAAATTGGGTATTGCCATTGAAAAAAATGAAGTTTGGATTCATTTTAATATGTAGTTGACCCCCTAAGAAAATTTTATATACATCATTTAAAAGTAGACTTTATTTCCAATCGTTCGGTACCAGTAACTTTCTTCTACGATGATTTGTTGAGGAGTTAGTAGGGGGTGTTTACTTTTTTTTTTCCATGACTGTACCCTGGTAGCAATTATCTTGTACACTAACAGAGAGCAACAGAGCTACTTTTTGAAAGTTCTTTTTTTTTTTTAAATAAATTTTCTAAATAATTAAATATGAATTTGATAATAAGAAGTTTCTCCATATTGAATTTTTTTATCCATTCTAGAGATGGACACAGAATGTTCAAATTTACTGAATAAAATACAAGTAGAACAAAGTGGGTGATCATCTAGAGTTCCAGGAAAACAAAATCGGACGTCAATTAGACTGTTCATCTACAGCTTCACAATATAGGTTTTTTCTATGCTATTTGAAATTTTTGTTGTAAAAGTTGATATTAGATGCCAAATTTAAAAGTAGTATACCAAAATAAGTAAAAGTGATTGATGATTAAAAAAAAAATCTAAATTTAAATATGATTGTTGTTTATAAAATTTACAGAAATATATCAATATACATGATGAACATGGTTATTTATTTATTTATTTATTCTTGCATACTTTAAAATCATTAATCAATATTTATTAGATTTAAAAATGTATTTATGAAAACATTATAGACCTATTTCTACTTCTTTTCAGATTTGTATTTAACCAACTGGAATGCCATTCTGATTCGTCTTAATTAAAAAACACATTTGATAATCTTAAAAATTCTCATTTACAATTTATCTCTTAATTAGACGGTTCTTCAAACACTTTATTAATAATATTTAATTACATTTTCTTAATAGCATTTCTTTTAATTCCCTTATAAAAATTCATTTAAAAAATATTAGTAGATATTTTCCATTTTATTTTTTCTTTTAATTTTTAAATGAAAAATGACGTGTGCAAATTGAAGCATATAATATTTTGAAATATTTATTTTCTGCTATAGAAAAAATAGGAATTATTGACCTGAAAATGTACCTGCATATTCTTACTTATGTTTATTAGGAATCAAAACATTAAATTAACTTTTGTTGAAACCTATTTTTCCATTTCTTTAATGAAACTTTTCTAAATGATGTATTTTTCAGGTTTTTTTTTTTTTTTTTTTTTTTTTTTTTTTAGTTTGAAGTAAATTTTCTATTACTAAACACAATTATAAAACTTGAATAGTTTCAAAAACTAATAAAGAAAATTTAAAATTAGCATTTGGGAAAATTAATTTTCCCAAGTGCTAATTTTATAATAATTATACTAATTTCTTACTAATTATACTAATTTTTTACTAATTATATTAATTTTTTCAATAATAATAATATATGTAATATACGAAAAACATTTCTAAATATGTTCAATATAAAATATTATGACTTTTGATGTCCTTAAAATGTTTCAAAAATTGTCTAGACCTCCATTAAAAAAATATCTATAACAGCAGGAGATTTTGTTAATTTACTGTGGAATTTATTATTGTAAGGCTTTTTTAAAGCACTGTTGGACATGCTACAACAACACACAGAAAGTATATTAATACTCTTATTAAAGGAGCACAGATGACTGCATGACAGGGTTGATTTTATAAATTAATCTTTTAATCGAAATTTACGTGTAAATATAATCGAACTTTTTATTCTTCCGCATCGTTAATCGAATAGTCTGGCGTCTCTTTGCGAAATGACCACGGAGTAAAAGAGTAAAATGGCTGTATTTATTTAGCTCAACGGCGATGTTTTCTCTCTGAATACAACATAGTTTAGCAGCTTTCGTTAAAATAGTCTTTTTTTCTGTTATTAAAGGTATTGTATGTAACTATCTTAGTATCTAATTTACTGCAATCCTTTCAAATATTCATATAATCTTTTCAAAGTTGTTCTTAGGCCTAACTCTTCAAAATAAGGATCACGAGTGATCTAGTTTTAATCTATTTTACGTTGCTCGAAAATTGCCCTTTTCTTATTTTATTAGTAAGATTTTAAACTCATAAAACTACATAAGCATGTGAATAAATTGAAAAATGTGTATTAACTCATAATGTTAAATTCAGTCATTTTCCCATGGAGATATTTCAGAAATTCTGAAGTAGAATTTGCACTTGTTCACCATTAATAATTATAAAATCCCTAATTTCCTTAGGGTGGGTTAAAGTCGTTTTGATGCTCCAGTAAAAAAAAGGGTCACAAGCTTTCTCATGAATTCATCACTGGTAATGCTAATCAGGGTTCATAAATATGATTATTTTCGAAAATATAAAAAATATCCGATATTTTGATATATATCCGATATTTCCGACGTACTATATCCGATATTTTCAAAATAGTCAACTTATTGATAATTATAAATATTTTCAGACCTATATAAATTAGAAACTAAAGCATACTGGATTTAGCATGAAAACTTAAAACAATATTCTAAATGTATTTTTTTTTTCACTTATTTCACAAAATTGAAGATCAACTAATTGAAAACACAAACAGACACAATTTGCTTTTTACACTTGCAAAAAACAATGAGATTAACCACTTCACCGGCGACAGGTATGGAGAAACAGTGCTTTTACCCCCGACTTATCTCGGGGCAGCCAGTGAAGTGGTTAATAATCAAGTTTCCAGAAAATTTTGTGTTTTATCAACAAAATTATATACAAAATACTTTGTTGTTATTGAAAAATCTGAACGTAAATGTAAGCTTGTGTGCTTTTTCATTCTCTAATCTGTTGTGTAGTTTAAACTAAAGAAAACCAAAACCAGAAAAGATTCTAATGAAGTTGTAAATAACTTCTCTAAATTAGACAATTTATTTTTTAATAGCTGCTTATTGTCCCATATAATTATTGATTATACATTCTACATTTAAAAATTCAGCTTCAAATGTAAAGCTAGGAAAAGATTTTTTTATGGAACGGGGTGGGGTGGGGGGGTTGGGAAGCTAAAAATGGCCTGTTTAAGCAAAAGTTCTTATGTACCTACAGAATGATACAATCAATAGCAGTTAAAAAATTCATTTACACTTGTTTTGGCTGAAAATATAAAAAATACCATATGCAATAATTTTGAAAATTAATGGTACAGGTATAACTTCTAAAATCCTGAATCGCTCGGGACTCTGCAGTTCTGGGTTTTCGAAATTTCCGGATTTTAGAGACTGAGAAATAACAATTTAAATTCTAAATTAAAGCCACACTTAGAAATAAGAAACACATACTGTAGAGTTTCTAAAAAATACTCTATAAAAAACAAAAATACATAAGAAAGCCATTAGGGAAGACTTGATCCCTTTTTCAGTTTTTAATTTTTATTTTGGAAAAAACAAAATTTTTAAAAAATGTTTCCAGTTATTATTAAAGGCTTGTGTGTCTTTCTTGCTGTGGTATTTTTTTTATTTTGAAAAAACCATTTTTAAAATAAAAATAAATTGTTTTCCAAAAAATAAAAAAAGGATCAAGACACCCCAGCTGCGGGGAGACTTGATCCTTGAAACAGATGCGTTGAAATGATTCAAATTAAGTAGTAAAAATCAAATTTATTGTTGACTAACATGCTAAAAGGGAGAGAAACACAGTTAATGATGAAAAAACATTTTCAAGGCTTTAAAAATCAAATGTAAATATTAAAATTATTGCAGTTCGAAGAATTCTACCAAGCATGGTTGGTTTGGGTAGTTTTTTGACAATGTCATCATTGTCCACAACACTATTGTCAACATTTTCTGGATAAATAAATTGGTCGAAATTAAGTCCTCGTTTTCTTAGAAAATTGATTTCACATTCAGATGATAAAATCTTATTTTAAACTTTTCCTACGAAATGACTAATTTTCTTCTTTCCAAGAAATCACATAATGACAAAGTTATTTTTATCAATTGACAAATTTTTTTTATCTTCAATGATTTCATCAGAATGTTCATCAAGTGGATCTGAGTGCATTTATCCCCAATGTGCTTGCTAACCATCATATGCAGCCACATATTAACTTTCTATCTTTGTCAAGCATCTAAAATCAAGGCAATCATATTCTAACTAATACAGATAATATTTAATTGTCACAATGAGAAGTAGGGGGTTAATAAAATTTAACATTAATTTAGCTTAACTTTGGTTTGGCGACACTTGATCCCCAGGATCAAGCCTCCCCATAGAACAGGGATCAAGAGCAAGTGTCCCTAATGTGCATGTTTGGGTAAAACAATTGCTAAATCAAAAATAAAGAAATTGTATTGGATTTAAATAACAACATTTAACCATTAAGGAATGTTAGTATATTATATCAATAAAATTAAGTAATTTAGTTATATTTAGCAAAAAATATGAAACACAAACTATCTACTCAAAAAGAAGTTTGATTGTAAGAAAACAGAGATTCCTTTCTTATAAGAAAAATAAAAATGGCTGAAAGAAATTATGTTGCTAGATCTGTTGATAAGGAATCACTTTATTAATGTTTCCAGTTTCAGAGACTTAATTGCATTTTTTCTCTGGTTTTAGACATAGGGATCAAGTCTCCCTAGGGATCAACTCTCCCAAATCTCCCCTACCGGGGCGTATGAGCCGCGGCACATACGAGTTTGAAAGTATAAAATATTCCAAGTGCGGCTCTTATGCCAGGGCGGCGGGTACGGTGATTTTTCCTTTTACAGCAATATCTCATGGCATCTTTTTTTTTAAATCATACCAATATTTTATGACACCCTTTTTTCCCCCCTTTGATCAATAGTTTCAAGCTCTGGAATTGGTACCAAAACTTTAGAAAGTGTCTCTCAATCACAGATGTCCGAGAAATGTTATTTATTTTTAAACAATCAGAGGGATGAATAACGTTTATCTCACTGGTTCTCAAGTTAAAAATGATTACATTTTCCACGCATACGTCAATAATTACTTTACCCCCCCTCCCGGATACTGGAATGTACATCTATTCCTCTAATAACCCCTGTTCTCTCCACTTGCAAAGCAAAACTGCTCGCAGAGTGCTCACTCTGTAAAACTACTGGTTTCTAAATACAGTAATCTCAAATCCCGGATCTCCTAAAACACAGTAAAAACACTAAAGAGCAAGATTTATCTTTATTTTTTTTTTTTGTACCGACTCTTTTTAAACCTGGCCCCTAAAATAAAGTCCCCGTACCTGACTCGACCAGGCAAAATTAATTCAAACTTGATCCGATGCTGCAATTTTACTCACGCAAAAACACCGGCTCGTTAATGTAAATCCTAAGAAAGATTTTTTTTTTTAATGTCGTTTGCATTCCATTATTTTTAAATGGTCTTTTTTGCATTGGATAGCTGAGGTCGATCTCTACAAAGAGTCTTTTTTACTTATTCGATTGTGTTTAGAAGTTTTTTTCTTTCTTTTTTACTAGAATACTTTCACTTTCAAAACTGATTCCAAAAATCAAAGTACACTACGAAAAACATCTGTAAACAAAATTGAAAAAGGGTCTTTAAGAAATCGACCTCAGCTATCCGATACAAAAAAAAAAAATCATTTAAGCATACTGAAATGCGAACGATGCATTAAAAAAAAATCTTCCATGGGATTAACATTAGATAGTGGGTGTTTTCTTTTGAGTAAAGTAGCCAATCCATAGGGTGAAAAGAAATCGGCCCGGCCCGTACGGAAAAAAATAATGGCCTGGCCTGGAAAACTGTTAAAATCTGCCCAACCTGACTGAATTTCTTCAAAACATTGATTTTTACATTTATAGTGTTAAAAATTGTTTCGTACTAATAGTTCTGAACAAAAATACTTATTTATCTTTTTTTTTTTCGCGTTTATAATCTTTATTTTTAAAGAAGCACATAATAAAATCACTCAAGTACGTACAGGGGCGTAGCCACAGATATTTTTTCGGGGGGGAGAATTCGAAAATTTCCCAATTTGAAACAAATTCCTCCAATTTTCGACTAAAATGATATGCACAACCTGTGTAATAATTATAATGATAGGTACTTTTGCATAAAAAATTCCTTTCCAAAGAAAAATTCTGAAACTGAAAACATAAAAATTCTAATTATGGGTTTGTTTACTAAAAAAATAAATACGCTTTTTACTTTCTTCTATATTTACAAGAAGAAAGTATTGGATTCGTGAAAGAAATTCGACTTCCGGTTTTAGACTGATTTATACGTTTTAGTAAGTCCTGAACACGATTCGGCTGTTTTTAGAAAATATCTGTCTGTCTATATGTGATACAGATTTTGTGGGCGCTCTAACACAAGAACTAATGCACGAAATTTAATAAAACTTTAGAGATTCACTTATACAGTCGAACCTCGTTAACGCAAACACTCAAGGGGAAACTTTTTTGTTCGTATTAAAAGTAGTTCGTGTTATCGGAACTTAACTACATTACATACAACTGGATGAGGCAATCGGAAACAGTTCGTGTTAATGAGGTTTGACTGCAACTTGATAAAAATTGGTGCTGATTTGTTTTTGGTGTAAATCGTCCAACAGGTGGCACTGCTATGCGGCATTTTTCACGATTTACATGATGTTTGCGATAATTATATCTCAAAAACAATTGCATGGAATTTGATCAAACGTCATATTATGTTAAACTTTGACATAATTTGATGCAGATTAGCTTTTTATGTATATCATATAGCAAGTGGTGCTGCTATGCAGCATTTTTCACGATTTTGCGATAGCTGTATCTCAAAAACTAATGTACGGAATTTAGTCAAACTTCATATCCCACATAAGTAGCACTTCCAGATAAATAGATCCTTATTAGGCTTGGGTCTATACTGTCCAAAGCTATCGCTTTTGTGCACTTTGAGTATGGAATTTTGGTTGCATGATGCATACATCTAAGAGGCTGGGTGCCAAAATTCAATGATTTGTTTGAAAAATGCTATGCTTATATCTCCTTTTTAAATGCACACAATTCAACAAATCTATACCTTTAGAGTTTGTTATTATAGGCAAAGAATTGTCATTTAATTTTGGCACTGTGATTGCAAATTTTGAGGCATTAACATATATGGAGTAGAAGAAAATTTTGGGATTGGCACATCTGACTAGTTTTCACTTAATATTAATTATTGTGGTCTTCAAAGAAGCCCACCTGTTAATAACATGGCTTAGTTTAATAAAATTCCCTATTTCATTCTCATATTTTTAAAGCATTAGACTGTCAAGTCTGTCATCCCTCATTGTAGCTTGCAATATATATTTTTTTAATTTTTATTTGACTAACGATTCTTTCATTAGATGCAACGCCATAAAGATAAGCTGCTGTGAATGTTAAGGTACGAGTATATAGTTTGACGGCGTGACCCAAATAGCCTTTGAATTTCATGGCATGAGTAAAAGGTTTGTTAAGTGAGTTGGGATTTGGTTTATTTCTATTTGACTCTGCAAGTCATGTACATCCGGTTTCTCATATCAAGGTGGAAACATTATTAACTTTTCCCCTGCACAATTGTAATTTAAATATGGAATGCATTGCTGCAATATTCTCTTGATATAGGAAACATTGTCATTTAAGCCTATTACTAAATTACCGAAATTTTCTTGTATTTCTTATAATTCTTTACTGTAAAACTTATGTGTATCAATGTCCATTGATGTGCTATTATTTTTATCTATTGCCTTTGGTGAAACCGTTTTCCTACGGTGCTTTCGGAACTCAACTTCTCCAGTCACATCCTAATATTCATAATTGTTTGTGAGCTTATCTGTAAGGAAATCTTTATTTCTTCAAAATTTTATTCAAGTGCAATGTGTCAGTGTTACAGTGCATGTCGATTTTTTCTTCAGTTGATGGATTGCTTCCATGGTCATATTTCTGTTCCAAATTAAAATCGTCCATTTTTTACCTTTTTTATCCTCGAATGGATTTTTAGATGCTCCAAAATCTTGCACGAAAACTTTTTTCCTATTATGAAGGGTTTCTTTGTCCTGAGATTTATAGTAACTTTTTAGAACAGCTTTAAACACAAAACACTGGACTTTTGGTTTAAAATTTTATAAACACATATAAATATAAACGAACAGGACTGATATATATTTCCGCACACAAATAAAAGTAAAATGTGACAAATTTATCTAAACTAACAACTTCTTATATCCGCATTTGCTCATATAATGCTTTTTACTTGACAGCGATGGGTTAACTAATTTTTGCGGCAAAAAAATCACGAGAATGAGTAAAATATTGTCTAAAAATCGCAAAATTAGTCAAAAAAGTTGTGAAAACTCATCAAATCTTCTTGCCCATAGCTGTGTTTCAAGTAGGTTACTACATTCCTTTCTGTTGTGCTACAAGTGATCTCCAATTTTCAAAAAAAGCTGCAATCCCTTTGGATTAAAATAGCTGGATTCTCTTTTGGGAGGAGAAGGGGAGGTAGGGTGAAATTTTTGAGAAAGGAACAAAGTTTTGGAGGAAATAAAGGAACTGGTTAGTCAGTTATTGATGGACAGGAGTAGAGAAATTTAGGGTCTGGTAGATGTACAATATTTTTGTAGAACTGAAAAATACAATGATAGATTGAGTGTGACTGATTTCTTTTTATAGTTATTTTGATAATTTAACTTGTTTACTGTTGCAGTACTCAAAATAATCACCAAAACAATAAAAATTTCGTAATTTTTTTACTATTGCTTTTACTTTACACTTAAAAAGAAAATGTCTCAAAAATCTAGAATTTCCCAACTCTAAGCTCGAATTTCCGAACTTCACATATATTGGGGGGGGGAGGCTCCCCCCCATACCTCCCATGGCGGCGCCCCTGAGTACGTATTTATAACTATAAAACAAACATAAATTTTGTTATCTCTTGAATTTGATTTTAAATTCACTCCATTTCCTTCACCGAACGTTTTGCCCTATGACCTTGACCTGTAGTTGACTGATTAGTTTCAGTTTTGGTTCTTTGAAAAGAACTTTGAATGCAGTGGAAAAAAGTGGTAACGATATAAGAGATTTTTTTATTGCTAAGTGGATTCGTGGATTTCTTCTCTTTCCTTAAACTTATGATATATATTTTTATAATAATTAAAATCATAATAACTTATGATGAAAAGGAAAGTCTAAATTCTGAGCAAGAAATATTTTTAAAAACTTACAAAAGTTATTTTTATAAATGATCGAGCGCCATACTCTTTTCTGAAGGTTCTGGGTGAACTGGGTTCGGGCCTTACTTTTTTCCTGAAGGGCCGGGCCGGACCTAACTTATTTTTTCTGTACAGAGCCAGGACTGGTTTCATTCCCAGTCTTCACCATCCAAAATTTTACATCTTATTTTTGATCCAGTCCGTATGAAAATCATTGTCTTGTCGTGGCCTGGTCAGTTCAGAGGTCAGTAAAATTAGGCCTGGGCCAAAAATTTTTTGCAAAAAATGCATACATTTTTAAAGCGCCATTATTCTACAATTAAACATCAAAATTTATTCTTTTTAAAGAGTAGTAGATTTCATACGCTTATTAAAATACAGTAAAACGTGTGAAAAGAACCTGCCTATGACGGAATCCTGTTTTAAACTGAACATGTTGATCCATGCAAAATTAATATACTAATACGTAAGAAAGAATATATAATACATTTACACTTACTAAGAAGGGATTTTGGCTATAACGCATTTTTTTTTTTCTTTTCTATGCAATTCCGTCTTAGCAGATTTTACTGTATAGCATTTTTCAGATTTTTAACACTTCAATACATAGAGAATGGATTAATGATAACTGAAACATTTGCATACAAGAAATGGAGATTCATTAAAAAAATAAATATCACAGCCTGCGGCACTTCTATAAAAATGAAAATTATAAACATGAAAAAAAAAGTTAAGAAAAATATTTCTGGTTAGAACTTCTCGTACGAGATAAATTTTTAACCAAATCGATGTATGTTTTGTAGAAATTTACTCGGGCTAGGCCGAGATTTTAACTATTTTCCGAGCTGGTCACGTGCCGATCTTTTAGCTGTTTTATCGACCCGGGCCGAACTTTTAAATTTTTTACCGGGTCGGACCAATATTTCTTTTGTGCAGGCCGGACTGAACGTTTAATTTTTGTATCGGGCTGGTCCGGGTCGATTTTTTTTCTATGAGTCGGGCCGAGCCCGGGCCTAGAAATTTCGGGCTGGGCCCGGACTTGGAAATTTCGGCCTGTAAGTGTCTCTATACAATATTTTAAGACCTCTAAAATCCGGAAAAGCCGCGACCGGAACGATTCTGAAACTTAGAGATTGTACTGTATAAATATCAGCTCCTTGGGTGCGGCGCTTACGCCGATATATACTTTTTTTTTAAAACAGATTTTGGTTGGTGCGGCGCTTACGGTGGGTATTCCCGAAAATACGGTAAATCATATACGGTGGATTTACCAAGTCCATAATTCCTTCAAAGAGTATTAACTGGTGTTCCTTTATTAAACTCCTTTATAAAATTAAACTTTATCCGCAATAGAAAGAGAAACAGATTTTCTCTTTTTAAAGTGGTTGCTTTTGACATATCTATGAAATAAGTTATTTTTATCCAAGTAAAAAGAAATTAAATAATAAATTAAAATTTCAGGAATCATCAGATCAATAGAAAAATAACTCGCTGACGTAGGTATAATAGAGAAAATGCACTAGCATGCCATGGAAAATGCTAGAAAAAGTTAGCTGATCTCTTTTTCCTTTGACAGATTGTCGTTTGGCACCATCCACCAATCATAAGAAGAAACCAAATTTGATATTGTATTAAATATGTTTCACGTGTTCCTATTTTTTATGCCTTGAGCAATCTGTATTAAATTTTGAGAAATCAACCGCCATGCTTTAAAAAAAAAAGTTTTATAGAAGTATACTTAGAATATGAAGCAGTTTTTTCTTATCTTTTTTTTTTTTTTTTTTTTTTGCATATTCCTTTAGAAGTTAAAATTCAATAATAATAAAAAGTGTAATTTCATTTTTTATTCTATACTATTGCACTTCATATCAACTTAAAGAATTAATTATTATAAAGTTATTAAACATTTTTTAAATTTTAATTTAAATAAGATTAAAAAATATATCATGAGAAAAAATACTAAGAATCCATTTATTGATCTCCCTTTCACTTCGTTCAAATTGTTGATGGCGGCATCTGCCGACTGAATAGAAAAATAAAATTGATGATAATAATAAAGAGGTAAAAAAAAAAAAAAAAAAAAGGTTTCTGGAAGCGTTCCGGAATTTGGAAGTTTCCGCATTTTAGAAGTTCTACCTGTATATGAAAATGTCAAACTTAATGATATTTTGAAAATAAATATCAGATATATATCATGATATATACAAGATATATATCACCGAACCCTGATGTTAATGCATATGAAATATAGCATTGAGGGAATTTAAATGACTTTTCAAATTAACAAAAAAGAGATCAAATTTCAGAATTGCTAACTGCTTCTACATTTTTTTTTTTTTTTTTTTTTTTTTTTTTGGTAATTACACTGTTTCTACTAGCTTTTCTTTTTGAAGAAATATTAAGTGAATAGGATTACATTAACGTAAATAGTCTTGACTACAAACATCAAGGTTATTTTTTGCTCATATTTTTATTGACTTGTGTGTAAAAAAGTCATTATTTAAAAATTAATGTATAAAAAATTGGAATTTCTTTTAAATTAAGGCTGATTTTTACGATTTTCTTGTACTGCTATATTAAATGTCTGCAAGAATTATAGTTTTCTTTTCTGCTTTAATAACATTATAATTAGTAATTATAGAAATACAGTAGAAGATCTAGGATAGATGTGCCAGTAATGGACACCCCTTAAGGAATTTCTTTTAAAATTATTTTTTTATTAATAGTTATAATTATTATATTCCAATTTTTTCAATGTTATATTAACCTATCAACAATATTTAACTATTCTTATAGTCTCATTTTCCAGTATGAATCTAAATTTAATTTTAAATAACAAAAATATGTCAAAACACCCAAAAGCCCAGTAATGGACACCCTCTGTTCCAGTAATGGACACCCCATAAAAAGTAATAAATATAATTGTTTTTATGACTGTATTTAGAACCAGAATTTAATGAATACATACTAATGAAACAAAATAGTTATTTTCAATAAATTTAACAATTAGGATACCAATAATTAATAAAATATTTGTGATAATTGTTTACAGTTTGTCTCAATTATTGTAATTATCAGAAGATCGATGTTTTAATTATTTTAGATGGATAGTTTAAAATACTAAATATCAGGCAATTACAGCTACCAAATCATTGAAACAGTGGGGGATTTAAAAGGTAAATTAAAAAAAAAGTTTTGGAATATTAGTGTTTAGTTTTGTTGCACTATTTTTAACAATTAATTTTCCAGAGACTACTTGATGTATCATTTATAATAATTAATATTACAAATATGAAAGAAATGATATTAGGAGTTGAATATTTTAAATACTAAATAAAATAATTTCAAAATAAAACTGTAGAACTGATGTTTGAGGCCACTGATCTGCAGATTTACTAATTTCATGAATATTACCTATAACTTACATTAATATTACTTTTTTTTGTTTTTGTCAGAGGTGAATAAGGAAACATTTAAGACAGAAAATAGATTTTTAATAGCTTCTGTAACTTAATTGTTTTTATTTAAACTGAGAGGGATTAAGCCTATGCGCCCTTTTTTGACTGTGCTCTTAAACAATATTTTCTGCTTCCTGGCTGGTTTGATTGTCAGATTATAAAATGTGCAAGGTACATGTACATTAAAAAAAAAGAATAAAACTTTGAAATTTTATTAATCACATAAAATAACTTAAAAGCAGCTATTTATAAAAGTTTTGGTGTTATTACATTTTGGTAAATATAATTTTAAAATTAAATTTGATTATTTAGGTTTGTAGTTAAGTCAAAATATTTTATGCACTTTAAACATTACTGAAATTGCATTTTTAGCAATGTCTACATGGGGTGTCCGTTACTGGAAAATGACTAATTAACCATCCCAGTAATGGACACCCCCTCTTAAAACCTTAAAAATAAATGAAATTTTGTAAATGGCCGTTAGTATATAATATTCTAAGTTTTCATTTGCTACTCAAACAAAAACAATCAAATTTTGCAAGAAAATAAATAATATATAAATTAATTAAACGAAACCAACTCTTAGCCTCTTCATTAAGATTTTCACAGAAAAACAGCAAAACTTTGAAACATTATTTTCTGCTTCCTGATTGTGTTTGATTAAAAGTGTCAATAATAACACAGTTTTATAAAACATGCAAGGAGGTATTATTAAAAAAAATAATAATAGAGCTAAATATTTATTAATTATTTTTTAATGAACCAAAAACATCAAGGGGTGTCCATTACTGGAAGGATGTCCATTACTGGCACATCTATCCTATATGATGCAATTCTCCATATAACGCATAACTTCTCAGATCTAAACAATGAATTTTGTTGTCAAGAAGCACCTGCATTTCCATTATAAAATATTGCTACTTTTTAGAAAACTAAACTTGATACATTAGCTCAACTTTCTATCCTTAATTCAGAACTTTTTAGTGAAAAAATTGCTATTATTGCAATAAACATTTCTGAAAATGAATAACATAATGAATGATTTGATTCAGGTATATTCAGATTGGACCACGTTTCTAAAGTAAATTTAACATTGTGTGGAATAATCTACATTATTCAAAAATTTATTAACTCCTGGTAACAAGGAATACAGTATAAAGATACACTAATGTATTTTTATATGTTTCAGATAGCGAAACAGCACCGAAAACTGGCGATTTGAAGCAATTAAAATAATAAACCTTTGTAAAAAATCACCATAAAATAAAACAATGCACAGGACGCGTTTCGAGCTAAAAACATAACAGCTCGTCATCAGCTACAGCAAACACGTGTCCGCAAGCGAACAAGGTAAAAAATGAACTGAAGGTAAAGAATGCGACAGATGGTGCTAGCTGAAAGAGGAACATGCAGAAGAGAAAGGTGTTACCAAAAAGATAGAAGAGAAATTGATAGGGAAAAAATGGAAATAAAAGAAATAAACAAAATTAAATAAAAATAAAAGAAGTAAATTAAAAAATATAAATAATAATAATAAATAAAGAAATATAAAAGAATAAAACAAGAAAAAAAAATATTTCTTCCCAGCCTCTCCCTCTCACTTGTATTTTCATGAAGCATATTTTATTTCTAAAAATTCTGCTAATCTTGTCAATGATCTCCCATCATCTCCTTTCCTATCTCCAGCGTGGAAATTACTTTTGTAATTCTTTTCCCTTTTCTCTTGTTTCTTTTCTTTTTATTTTGTTAAAAAAAAAAAAAAAACAGGATTTTTTGTTTTTTCTTGTTTTATTCTTTTAGATTTCTTTCTTTATTATTATTATTTATATTTTTTAATTTACTTCTTTTATTTTTATTTAATTTTGTTTATTTCTTTTATTTCCATTTTTCCCTATCAATTTCTCTTCTATCTTTTTGACAACACCTTTCTCTTCTGCATGTGCCTCTTTCAGCTATCGCCATCTGTCGCATTCTTTGCAACATTCTTTACCTTCAGTTCATTTTTTACCTTGTTCACTTGCGGACAGGGGCGGATCCAGAGAATCGTTTTGGGGGGGGGGGGGGGGCGATCCCAAGTGACATATAATCAATGTAGTTATAATTTCTGTTGCTCAAATCATTCCTTGCAGTTAATTTTTAAATGAATATGAAATAATTAATGCGATTTGAAAATATTACAGGCTTTCGATTATCCGACGTCCGATTAACCGAAACACTCGGCTATCCAACACTCTTATTATATAATCCCGCTCTCTCAAAATATGGTTTATTGCTACTTATTAGGTCGTAAAATTAAAAACGTTATAACAGAATTTATTTATTAAATGTCTTATTTTTTTTCTTTTTACTCTTGTACTATGGTAATTATTTATCTTATTTTTTGTTCTTTTAGTTATAGTGAACAACATTAATAACACAAGCCTGCAATGATTGTGTTTTTTAACTTTTGGTAATTGATTTTGATGTGTTTTTTAACTTTTGGTAATTGATTTTGATGTATTTTTTAGCACTGAATACGAAAATGACCTTCATTTTTAACCATCACGTCACGATTTTCGCAAATCGTAAATTTCAAAGTTAAAAAGCAAAACTAGAAAACAGGAATTCTACTTTTCAGAATTTAGTGTCGCCCCCGATGACAAAAAAATATATGTATATAAATATAGGTACAGTAGAGTCCCGATTATCCGAGTTAATCGAACTTATACCTTTGGAATGGATTATTTTCTTCTGATGGACTGGTGGCTTCCATTATTATGAAACAGTCGTTATAAATGAAGTGTTAGGTGAAGATGAAAGAGCAGTCGTAAAAAATTAGAACTCTGATTTTCTGGTCAGAATGGGGGGGGGGGGGGGGATGGTCATAATTTTTCTTGAAAAAAAATGGAAGCCATCAGTCCATCAGAAGAAAATAACTCGGTGAAAGCGGAAACTCCGATAATCGGGGCTCTACTGTTGTTCAGTTTTAAGACTTATAACATGCGATTTTATTTTACATAAAGTGACGCCATCCACACCCGCTGAAGAATTCATCATTTGCGATCCAGTGTTAAACAACATCTACATCAGTAAAGTATGCTTAAGACGTCACTATCGCTGAATAATACACACACACAAAAAAAAAGAGATTTCGTCATTCAAAAAACTCGTCTAAAAATCGGCCATCTAAAGATTCACAAGCCTTCATTTGTTTGTATTATCATTATAGATATTTAAAATGAAATTTAGTTTCTAAAAGCTCCCTGTTTTGTCAGAAATCTTTCATTTATATTTTTTGAAAATAGCACGTATTTTAACTTTTTTTTTCAGTTTTTATGGGAAAAATGGCAACAAAAAGATATAATTTCTGTTTTTCTTTCACTTTCTACAGAAATGGAGTTCTTCCGGTGCAAATATTAAGCAAATGGCTCTAAAAACTACAAAAAAAAAAGAAAAGAAAAAGAAAAAAATCAATATTTCAAAAATAAATGGAGATGCAGTTTTCAAACAAATTGCATTATAAAGTACTTTTTTTTTCGAATATGACGGTACAAACATTGAAAATGTGCGATGCTTAGAAGTTTAAAAAATTGCTATAGAGTATTTAATCGTACTGCTTTGTTTCACGGCTGGCTTCTGTAAGGTAACGCTATTTTTTGGAGCGCTATTTTATGTCACAAAATAAGCTGGGAGAAAGAAATAGCATACCGTACCGGGGGCTAAAAATAGCGAAAATCTCTCAAAGCATTAACAAAAGAAGGTAAATGTTTTAAATACATCTGCCACAAATTTCTCAGCTTTATCAACCGCCAAAATAAAAGAGGATACAGAGAAAAACCCCATAGAGAAGATTAAAAGAAAAGCGCGAAGCAGAGCATGAGCGGTTCAAAGAAACTTCCACGCATGGAATAAAATTATAAGGATTTTAAGTACACAATATTTTACATGTTTAACTGTAAAAATCCACAGTATAAGCAAAAAAATGAATAAGTTATAAAAAAAAAGTTACGTCTATTTTATAGTAGCAGATTTTGGCGATATTTCGACTGATTAAAAATTTGCGATTTGTGAAAAATCCTGACGTGATGGTATGGTAAAAAATGAAGGTCATTTTTGGATTCAGCACTAAAAATACATAAGAACCAATTACCATAGCTGAAAAACATAACAATCACATTTCTTTTTTAATATCAGATTTCTGAAAGAGGGTAATCTCTGAAAAAGGTTCCCCTTCTGAAATTTGAAGGGCCTTAACATCCTTGAAAGTCAAAATGTGTCATCTGAGTGGTGATTATACCTCTTCACAGGCGCGAATCGCCCCATCCCCCCTTGGATAAAAAAATATAAATCCATCGATTATCGCGAATTGCGACAAATGGTTGCCGAAAAAAATAGATTTCATCAATCGTTCGCAGGTCAAAGGATCTCGCAAAAAACGCGAATTTCGTCAAAGAAGCGTGGAAAAAACGCGAATTTCGTCAAAGTGTCGCAGAAAAAACGCGAATTTCATTAAAGGATCGCTGAAAAAACGCGAATTTCGTCAAAGGATGGCTGAAAAAACGCAAATTTTGTCAAAGAATCGCAGAAAAAACGCGAATTTCGCCAAAGGATTGCAGAAAAAACGCGAATTTCGCCAAATAATTGCTGAAAAAATGCTAATTTCGCCAAACAATTGCGGAAAAACGCTAATTTCGCGAAAGAATCGTGCAAAAAACGCTAATTTCGCGAATTTCGTCAACAGATCTCAGAAAAAATGCGAATTTTGTCAAAGAATCGCGAAAAAAATACGCGAATTTCGTTAAAGGGACGCGGAAAAAACACACAATTAGCATCAGGAGGAGCGCATCCACGGGGGGGGGGGGGGTTCGATCGGGGAGGTCGCCCACCCCCCAATGATATAAATCCAACGCTTTTAACGGCAGTTTTCGCGGAACAACAGACAAGCAAACGAAAACCAAACACTTTTCGGGTATCAATGGTAAATCTCACTGACGTTTCGGCGATTAGTGAATAAAATAGGATTATGTCCTGTCAAAAAGCACATGGCGCCATAATTTTTGACACCATGGGTTGAGGTGGGAGACGATGCCACTTCGTGAACCTTTTGTTGAATCTCTACAACATAAATTGACAACGTTATGCGGATCCCTTTAAAGTGTTGAAACTTTTTCGTTCTTTCAAAGAAGCTACAATTCTAATTTCTGTATAACAATATTTTTGAGGAGTGCTTTATTGTTTGAGAAAAGAATGGGATTGATACAATTTCCAAAGAAAGAAACAAGAAAAAGAAAGGTCCTTTGAAAAATTCAAGCATCTTAATGTTTTCTGAAGACAGCCACTAATGTGTAAAAAATGTACTGTTATTGCCACCCACATTGGTAAATTTCAAGGGATGAATGAACAAAAGAGGATTATATCCTAATCCCAGTCAGTTAAAATGCGTATGGTGTGTTGATTTCTTATAAACCAACTTGGTAAATTTGTTCTTTTCTTTCCCCCGATCGAACCCCCCCCCCACCCCCTTCGTGGATGCGCACCTAGGGGAATCTCTTCCCTGTGCTAATTGTGCGTTTTTTCCGCGGCCCTTTGACGAAATTCGCGTTTTTTCAGCAATTCTTTGGCGAAATTTGCGTAATTTTTTCGCGATTCTTTCGTGAAATTAGCGTTTTTCCGCAATTCTTTGTCGAAATTGGCGGTTTTTTCTGCGATCCTTTGACGAAATTCGTGTTTTTTTTCTGCGATCTTTTGACGAAATTTGCGTTTTTTTTCGTGGTCCTTTGATGAAATGCACGATTTTTTGACGAAAATAGCATTTTTTCCGCGCTTCTTTGACAAAATTCGCGTTTTTTCGCGATCCGTTGTTTTTTCTCGATCATTTGACGAAATTGTCCCTTTTGCGCGATCTTTTGACGAAATTCGCGTTTTTTTTGCGACCCTTTGACCTGCGAACAGTTCACGAAATTGGTTTTTTTCGGAGATCATTTGTCGAAATTCGCGATAATCGGTGGATTTTATGGGGGGGGGGGGGGTGATTGCCCCCCCCCCCGTGCATCCGCGCCTGCTTGCGGACGCGTGTTTGCTGTAGCTGATGACGAGCTGTTATGTTTTTAGCTCGAAACGCGTCCTGTGTATTGTTTTATTTTATGGTGATTTTTTACTAAGTTTTATTATTTTAAATGTTTCAGATAGGTAAATTTGGTCATTTTTATAAGGTAAATTTAATGATGTGTGAAATGTGATCCACATAACACACATTCTACTGTAATAAAAAATACAAATAAATAATTTCATTAATTATAGCGTAAATAATAAATTAAACAAATATCATGTTAGCTCAATTTGCATTTATACTTTATAAAATAAGTGCAATTGCATATGTTGAAGCTTGCCCACATGTATGCTTATGTTAACAAAGCAAAGTGTATTCCTTCATTCTCTTTTGGCTCCAGTTTATTGTTATACAGTAGACTCCCTCAAATTCGCAAACTCCTAAAATATGCACATAAAATGAAAATTTCAGTTCAGATGTAGGGACAAAATTACAGAATTTTTTAGTTTTATATAATTCTGTATGTATTTTAATATGTAATTCTCAATAGTATGACTGAACTTGGGGTTTTTTGTGAAGGAAGTATACATTTATTTCTGAAAAAATCAAGATATTTAGATATTACTGGTAATCAAGATCTTTTTACTAAATATATTTATGTATTAAGATTTTTTGGTTATTAAGACTGGCTAAACCTGAAATACAATTTCCTTACTTTATGGTTTTGATGTGAAACAATGGGGTTGAATCATTCAAGGAAAATGTATATCATCTATATTATACATATTTAATTGTACATTATTGATTATTTACTTGACCTTTAGTTTTAATAATTTTTTATTTTACTATATTGCAAGTATTCATTGTAATTTCGATTGCATTATTACATTCAAATTACTGTTTTAAAAATGTGAACAATGCAATGACCAGAAATTCACACAACCTCTGGTCCCAAGCGGTGTGGATTTCAGGGAGTCTACTGTACTAATTGATTCACCCAGTTATGGTGTCTAGAAGATATAGTGTGGAAATAGGCCAACCAAAAACTGGTAAAAAATTGTATCCCATAAATATTGAGCAATGCAGTACAATAAAAGGCGATCACAACGACATCTGGTAGTTCCATGGATGTAGTGGAGGGTATACGCTGTATACCCGCCGTTTTTAAGGAACACCATATACCCTCGGTTTCTCAAAAAAACTATAGTAGGGGAGAGGGGGGCACATGTGAACATGGGCAGATGTGAACAGTACATATTTCACTCAGTTAATTTGAAATAAAAAAATTTAAAAAAATACCAATTGATGGTAGTACTGGTACCATCTTTTGACTGAATTTTCAGAACAATAGGCCATTTTGATTTCTGGTAGTTGTAATTTGTTTGTTCTAGAAGGTGTGAAATAAAAAAGTCTTCTAAGTTATCAAAGTAAAAATTCATTCAAGACATTTTTTGGAGAAGAATATCAGCATTGCATTCTATAGTGGCATTAATTAGGTAAGTCTACAAAAAGTTTTGTTTCCTTATTTCAATTAAAAATATCTTTTTTTTTTATAAGTTAGGCTGAAGTTGGTAGATGGGGCACTTGTGAACAGAACATATGGGGCAGATGTGAACAGTTCACAAGTGTATTTTTTAAGTCTGTGAATGCATTTTTTTTCTTTTTTCTTTAGTTTAAAATTTAATTACCCTTGTCAAACATTGAGCTATATATTCAATGTTTTTAGGATTGCTTCGCAGTTTTAATTTACTGGAAGTTAGATAACAATTAAAAGTGACTCAAAAGGAGTAGGCATTTTAGTGTACAATTTTACAAATAATTTCTTGTATCTATGTTGAAACATTTATTGATTTATTCACACAACTAGAAAGAGGGCATCTAATTAGTTTTTATCACAGATTTATTTACAAAAAATTATTTTGTCTTATTTATGCATGTGTTCACATGTGCTCCAGCTATGTTCACAACTACCCCTCCACCGGGGCACATGTGAACAAATTTAGACAATTTTTAGAATGATGATATAAGTTAGAAATTCTTGATAAATGCATCCAAAAGTTTCACCAAAAGAACAAACAAATTCTAAATATTCGTATAAATCAACTTTTCGTTCAATAGCTCATAAAAATTTTGAGAAATAGTCAAAAATGTAAAAATTGTTCACATGTGCCCCCCTCTCCCCTATATACACTCTAGAGTATACGCTGTACCTTGAGCGTATACCCTCTGTTTTTTTATGACTACACCACTGGGTAGTTCAAATGTAAACATCGTATAAGGATTCAATTAAGAAAGCATTTTGGTCCGTGAAGAACTAGCAGATATCGCTGTGATCAATATTTGTCCTTCTGTATCGTTAAGACCAATGTCAGACGGGTGTCATTTTTGCTGCTTTTTTGCTTGTGCATTATCCATCGTCAATGCTATAGCATTGTGAATGGATAATACATAAGCAAAAAAGACACCCGCCTGACATTGGTCTTAACATTAATAGGATACAAATTTTTAGCACCTTTTAAAGCATTACTGAAATAGTTTGTTTCTACACTATATCTTCCGTATGCTGTAACCCAGTGTTGTTCAGGTTCAGACCTTTAATTATAGTCTTAAATTTGCCTAAAATATGTGTTAAATGATTTTATAATTTTGTTTGAAAATCTTACCAAAATGGACTTGCAAGAAGTGTTTTTCTTTTCTTTTTATTTTTCGGTTATCTTACATTGAGTTATTAAAAAAATATCTTATAACTTTAGTGTTCACTGTAGAATCAAAGGGCCATTGGGCATGAATTTAATAAAAAAAAAGAGCACATTGTTCTCAAAAAGTGCGTCTTCTTCAAAAACATATTTTGAACTGGTTTGTTTAGAGTCCCCTGTTATCAGTAGAATTTTGTGATACTTTTATGAATGATTGGCAAATTTTGTGTTAGATTAAAACAACAAATTTCATGATACTTTCCTGCAGCCAATCAACAAATTTCACAATTTTTTTTTCACTCTGTTGGTGACATGGCTAGTTTCTGGATCTGTCCCCACAACATATTGGCAAAACTTACAGAATTTTTTTCATGCAACTTCTGGACGAATTTTCTTTTTTTTCCCCCATGACCAATTGACAAATATTTTCTTGTGATTGGATGATAAAATTTACAATCCCCCCCCCCCCTTTAATTGACTGATAAATTTCAGGATTTTTTCCTTGTGACTGATTATCAAATTTTGTATTATATTTTGTGCATGATTGGCAAATTTTCCTGCTTCATCTTGTGACTTATTGACAATATTCACCATGTTTTTCCAACACCCAATTGACAAATTTCATGTTTTTTTTTCTTTGATGGATAGACGAATTTTCAGATGTTTTTCCGGCAATCGGTCAACAAATTTTACCTTCTTTTTTTTTTCTTCTTTTTGCATTCTGTCGACAAATTTCTTCCCTTTGTCCCCCTGTGACCAATCAACTATTTTTTTCCTTACGGGCAATTAATGTATTTTACTAGGAAATTAACTGAAAAAGTGCATGAAAAGGAGCACTAAAGGACCACAGGCTGCATAAAGTAGTTTGAAAAGGGCCGCCAGGCTTATAAAAATGGGCCTATATTTAAATTTAAAGTTGTAATGTTTTTAAGCCAGTGTATAATTCTTGCATAGTAATTGTCTAAAATATTGATATTTAGTTGCAAACAGCAATTTCTTTCTTCTCACTTTTTTTTCACATCAAATCCTGTGGGAAAAAAACATTGTGCAAAAAGTGACTTTTGAAAGAGTTAATATTCATACTTTTTAAAGTCTTGCAAAGAAATTAAGTTGAAAAGATATAAGATGAGGGGTTCATCTTCCGGTCCCAGGCCCATTTGTCTACGCAGGGAACCACCCGTGAAGCAAGCCCCGCGGCGCGTCCCGAAGGTCGCCGTCAGACAAGCTCCAACAGAGCAGAACCCCACGCAAACTCCGGTCAGGCCGACGCACTGCCCAGCGCACGTCACGCCGGCTATTCCCAAGTTGGTGAACAATCGCTACGATAGTCCTCACCACCCAGCTAGAAAAACCAAGTAGTCCCTAAACTTGGTTACTCGAGCCGGTAGACCCCGCAAGCCATCGCAGGAACCAGACGCC
Source organism: Maratus speciosus (assembly GCA_963932465.1). Taxonomy (NCBI): domain Eukaryota; kingdom Metazoa; phylum Arthropoda; class Arachnida; order Araneae; family Salticidae; genus Maratus; species Maratus speciosus. Next base: position 52,076,187 of record OZ010799.1, on the reverse strand, counting down.
TATAAAGACGCTGGGCCCACGGACTGAACCGAGGCTTCCCGACCCGAATTTAATTTACGGAAGGCCCCCAAGATCAGATACCATTTTCCGGCAGAGACATTTTTGTGGGCCAGCCGATAGGAAAGTTATTGAAGGGCCCCTAACTTGAAGACCAGGGAGGACGGGGAAAATCCCTCCGTCCGTAAAGCGACCCAGCTCCTGGCTTTTCGCCCAAGCCACCCGGCTCAACCGACGGAACCCCTCGTGGATCACGCCGGGAACCAGTTGGCCCAGACTAGGTGCCGTTAGCGACCCCAGGCGGGCACGGAAAGCTCCACCTAGACGGAATAGACTCCGCCTCGCTAGGGGGTCGGACGGAACGGGGTCCCGCCAGCCCCCACCGACTCGACCCCATCCTAGGACAGAGAAGCCAGTGGAGGCCGACAGAAGCCCGCCCGCCACTACCTTACCTCACGGCCGTCGAGGGTACCCAGGCCCGAAGGCCCCTGACCCCGTGCAGTGACCGACCGCTACCTTTGTTAGTGCGTTCGAAAGTTAGGTGGAGACACCTCTAGGTCCTCATCACCAGGCGAGGAAAACTCCGGTACCGCATAGACACGGAGGAGCTGGATCGGACCAAGAGTTCACCTGAGGCACGATGAGCCGCCGCGTTACCGGCGAGCCTCCGGCCCGCTTCCCTGCGGGAGTAGTGTTCGATGGTGGACCTGCCGGCCGACCCCCTCCCATGGGTCACGGCACGACATGGAGCAACCAGAACCATACTCGCCTCCCCACGCGACCGCTGCTTGGTCAACGGGGGCACCGCCAAACCCCACCACCCTTAGGGTCGTCTCCCAACTGCTCCAGCTGAGGTCCTCGGAGGGATGAGCCACCCAAGTCATAAAGTAACCTGGGCGCTGTCCGAAACCCTCGCCCTTCGGTTGCTCCGGGAGTCCCTGCATGGCGTTCCCGCGAACCCCGTCGTCACTAGCGAGCACCGAGGACTTTCCACTACAAAGCCCTCACTCCTACCTCAGGCTCCCTCTTAGTCAATTGGTGGATGGGGTCCTATCGCCTTAGCTATCCTTTGCCCAGAGTCATCACCCGGCCACCGCCGGCTCTGGGATCAGACTATGGAACGTCGCTACCCGGCTTGCCCAGAGAACCCGGGTGCCGGAGGACCGCATCTCTGAAAGCCCACCGAAGCGGGCTACGGCCCTATGCACAACGTCCATTAACCGTGGCCACCGTGCTCAACGCCTGTCGGAGATGAGCCTCTCGAGGAGGTGGCGAATCGTCCCCATCCGGCCCCCTCGCATTCGTACACAACGAACTCTGCCGAGCTTCCGGTCACTCCCCCACTCAAGGGGTCGGGTCGGAACCACCCGGAGGGGCGGCCACAAGTTGAGCATACGATTTGTTTGAAATTATTATTATTATTTTGTGTATGTGTGTTTTGATTTCCGAAGCCAATGCATAATTTTGAAGTATGCAAAAAAAAGGGAGGGAAGGGGTTCAGTGGGCCCAATAAATGTTTTTTTAATACCATATATCTTAAATGAGCAAGCATTTTCCCTATCATAAACAATCAGAACGATTTTCATTAAACTTGCCTCCTATACTAAATCAAGCACGATAAAAAGATCTAGCTAGATCCAGAATTTAATAAAATTTGTTTTGAAAGAGTAATACTAACTCAATGCTGAAAATTTTGCTTGCTGTAAATGAAAAAATGCTCATGCAATTTACATGAAAGAAGCTTGCCATACTAATCTGGCCACAAGAAAGTGAACTAGCCAGGTCACTAATTCCATAAAATTTGTTTTGACCGGTTAAAGCAAACTCATTACTGTAAATGCTCTGACTATATATCAAAAATGGCTCTAACGATTTTTACAAATCTTGGCACCTATACTAATTCAAGCATGAGAAAACTAACTAGCTAGGTCTCTCATTGGAGAAAACTCATTTTCTATCAGGGTTGCCGACTTTTAGCTACGCCAAAAAAAGACGGCCAGCTTTTTCTGGTTTTAACCACTTTAAAAAAGCCAACTTTTATTGAAAAAAGCTGGTTTTTATTATTAAAAGTTGGTTTACAGCTATTTCATATTAAATTTAGATTAATTATTTTTTATACATATTTTCTACTAAAAGAATTATAAATTTCTATTAAATTTTGTCAAATAAATAAGTCTTGACTGCTAGAATGCAACAGTGAAGGCATTATATCTAAAAAAAAAAATTATAAATATTGAAAAGAATATAAGTTAGACTTTAAACTGGTGTTTCAAAATTCTGTATTACATAGCCCCACACATACTACACATTTTAAAGATTATATTTCATTAAACAATCACAAAATGTAGCACATCAAAATGGAAACATTCTTAATTCTTACGAGTCCATATGGAGAGATTACGTTATAATTGTAAAAATAGAAATTAGAAAAGGGTATAATATTTAAGGAGAGTTTGGTACATAAGTGTATAAAAATAAATCCAGCAACTATGCAAATTAAATAAATAAATAAAATACATTCTGTAAGTAAAATTGAAATAAAATTTTGAAAAGTTTGTTGCTATTTAAAAGAATGCATATTCATGCATATGCTGTTCATAATATTGTTTTTAATAGTGAGGAATTGTACTTTTATTATATGATTATGTATGATTTTAAATATTAATGAGAAATAAAATAAGACTTGTATATTAATGTCTCTTAAAATTTGTTAAGTAATGAAGCATGTAACTTAGTAATCATTGTCCTCTTTAATTTTACAAAGCAGTAAAAATGAAGAAGAAAAGGGGTGAGGAGCGAGGTCAGTGTAAACCAGATAAAGCAGTTGGTATGGCTCTTTTAAAATTTAGTTGACATATTTCCAATTCTCACTTCAAATCACTAGCAGATACATCTAAGGTTTTTTTTTCAGTATTATGTCTTCATTATTTAGAAATTGGGTTACTTATTGTATTCTAAACCAACTAAATGTCATTAAAACTAATTAAAGACACTTTAAAATGTGTAGTCTATAATTAAGATGCTTCACTGTATAAAAACCAATTTTGGCCAAAAAAAGCCGGTTAAAACCAATAAAAACCACCGGCATGGCTTTTTTTAATTTTAGCCGGCTTTTTTGCAGTCCTGTTTTCTATGGTTGAAACAAGCTTATTACTAAAAATTATGGCATCAGTCGAAAACAATTTTAACCTTTTCTATGAAATATGTTTTATTCGATTATGAGAAAACTATCCGACTAATTTTAAAATTCTGTAAAAAAAGTTTGGACTAAATTGAGCACTAGATAATAGACTATGTAGGTCAAAAATATGGTAAAATTCTTTTAACTGGGGTAGAAAAAATAAAATTAACTGATTTTACCAAATGTTGACTTTATGAACTTAAATATTTTCATAAACATTCTGTATGCTAATATTTATTTATATAGATAACTGCGCTTATTTTTTTACTGCATTTAAAACCACTACCATGTTGTTACAAACATTGTTATATTTTGATGCCATAGCAATGCCCCTTGATGCAAAATTAGCAGAAATTTTAAAAGCAAAACAGTTTATCTGCCAAACTTATACATAATTCTCGAGGTATCTCTATTTTACCACCGACGATTGACTTGGACAACGATTTTTGAAGAAAAGTAATCCTTACTTTTTCAGCATAGTCAGCTTGGCAAGATAAAGAAAATGATCTCGGTGAGAGAAGGAAATTTTCCCAACATATCCCTTGACAACCTATGCATCTGTTTCATATATACAAACATTTCTTTTTAATATCTATACAGTTTATTTAATATACACCAGCCCTTTTTAGGTGCTTTCGTAATTATATAAATATGTAGCACCTGTAGTCATTGTTCGGTCCATCTGTCTGTCCGTACGCATACAAAGCGAAAAACTACCCAACTGAATGGTCTGAAATTTTACATATATAATTTTGTCTATTCATTTCAAATTTTGTGAAAATCGGATGTATAGTTTAATTACAGGATTAGTCAAAAGTTTTCCGTTACATTACGGCCAATGAGAAAAATTATTTCAAGTGCATTTTAATGATATTACAGCCTTTCGAACAGAAGGAAATTGATATGCACCTATGAAGTAAACTAAAATATGCATTCAGTACAATGTACGGTGCAAAAAATATTTATAAAGCTAGTTATAGTACGAATGCACCTCATTTGCCACGTTTGATGTGCAATTTCCAACTTGTTCTATTTTTATATACAAAGATATGTAAATTATATATAAAAAACAATAATCTATATATTTAAAACACAAGGCCATTTTTCTGGTCATCTGTCTTGAGTTTCCTACTGAATCAACATTGATAATTATTGTTTTTAGTGAAAGCTGACTGTTCATAAATGTGTCTGCACCAACTTTTTTTTTAAATATCCCCATTTATATATATATATGGAATTATCCCTTTGATTACAATAAAATGCAGGCTTAATACCAGAAAGAATAACGACTTTCTCTTACAAAAATACAGTCGAGTCTATATATAACGAAATCCATTGTTCCAGTAAAAAATTCGTTATATAGAGAAATTCGCTTTATGGAGAATGAGTAAAAATTCCTTTTTAATGTGTAAATTTTGAACAAAATTATTTTTGAGGTGTTTAATTAGAATTTGAAATGCTTAACTATAAATTTTAACCTAATATTGTATTTTTTAATTATTTAAACAGTTTCAAAAAAGAGAACAGACATTTATTTGAAAGCATAATAAAAATCACATAAGGAAACCTTACATTAATTTTAGACGAAGAAATCTGTAGTTTTTCGCTGTTTTGATTTCAAAATTGTTACACTCTCAAAAAAATGACCACACTTTAGCAAGGAATGAAAAATTGTATCGGGAACATTTTCCTAAATTTGAATTCTCATTCACCTTAAACTTCAATTACCTCTCTGATCCCGCTCTTATACTATGTGTAACAATCCAATTGACACTGTTTAAAGTATGTTGGAAGGTGTGTGTGTGTGTGTGTGTATGTGGGGGGGGGGGGAGAGATGAATTCGTTGGGCATAAAGAACAAGGAGATTCAAGGTAGAAAAGTAAGATAAAAAACTCAGTACTGAACGATAAATCACTAATCAGTGATGGAAAATTGATTCCATGCGATTTGGATGCTTTTATAAAACAATAAATAAAGACCATTTTATGAAAAAATTCGTTATATGGAGACAGATATTTCGCTATATGGAGACTGTTTTTAATAAGATCATGGGAAAAAGTGACCGTTCCTAGTAAAAATTCGTTGTATAGAAAAATTCGATGTATGGAGTTTCGTTATAGAAAGACTCGACTGTAGTTATATTGAAAAAACTTATTTACACACTATATACATGCAGACACCACTCACATAAATACCAATACATCTTAATTTGAAATTTATCGTCGTTGAAATATAATACGTCTTTTTACTACATTCTTCCGTCTACTTCCTCATTTAGTTTATTTAGTTATTTAAGCTCTGAGGTATTCGCTACGGCTTTTGCCGGCATGACCTCAAATGATCTCAAAATGGCGTTATTTCCTTGGAACAACCTTCCTCCACGAGGAAAAAAGGCAGAACCCCCCTTCCTCATTCCAGCACCAACACTCGAATGTTCTAAAGTTCTTTTCTCCTCCAGTCACTTCAGTTTATTTCTCGTAGCGCGTCTGTCGTCCAACAGTTAGTTTTAGCGCGCATGCGTTGCCGCTGTCAGCATCGCTGGAGTAGCTTTACGCCGGAGTTGTGATATCGACTCCTGGCGGCGCTTTTGTAAGCTGGCTCTGTGTCGATTTGGGCAAATAGGATCCCACAGCTCGGCCATCCTTCTAGACATTCGTCCTCGAATGCATCCTGGACCGCTGGAAGCAGCAGCTAGATAATTTAGACAGAACATATATTATGACCGAATTTAGACGTTCGACTTGGCCGTTAGCTCTTGGTAACCCTGTGGTAATCGGGATATGTTTGATATTTTCTCTGACGCAATAATCTTCAAAAGCTTTAGAGGTAATGGCAGGACCTTTGTCTAAAATTATGCGAAATGGACTTCCAAAGGCAGTTTTTTGGATTTCTAATTTAGAAATTACTTCTGCAGTGTCGGTAGATTTTGTGGGATACAACCAAATAAATTTTGTGAATGCTTCAATGACCGAAAAAATATATTTGTAATTTTTATTCGTGCTCTCCAATGGACCTAAGTGATCAACCTGCTACGTATGTAACGGAGTTTCTTCTTTTTCTATCGGGTGTAGCAAACCTTCTTGTTTACCACATTTTCGATTAATTAAAATACTGGGAACACAATTTGATATACATTTCTCGATTTTTTGTTTAACTTTCGGGATGTAAAAATCATTCTCTAAATTTTTTTCTGTTCGTGCAACTGCGTAATGACCTTTTTCGTGAGCGGCCTTAGTTATATTCATTTGCATTTCATCTGGTACAAATAATAAATCATTACCATTAACACATTTATAAAGGACATCATTTTTAACTAAATAATCATCATAAGATTTTACTTTTAGAATTTCTCTTATGATTTTAATATGCTTGTCAGTTTTTTGAGCTTGGATAATTTTTAAAGTTAAGCTATCTTGGATTACCATACAAATGGGATATCTGCTTAATGCATCAACATGCCTCATACTAGTACCGTGTCTATGCTCAATAGTATAATCGAAATCAGATAACATAATTGCCCATCTAGCTATTTTTGTACTCATTTCTTTCTTATCCATAGTCATTTTAAATGCATTACAGTCGGTTACAATTTTAAATGGAATACCTAGCACATATACTCTAAACTTTTTCAAGGCTTCAATTACAGCTAAGACTTCTAATTCATAGCTAGTATACTTTCGTTCAGCTTCGGTTGTTTTTTTTACTGGCGAAATAAACTGGATGAAATTGATTATCGACTGGAGATTGTTGCATTAACACAGCTCCATAGCCATCTATACTGGCATCACAATGGATTTCGGTCGCGCTTTTGGGATTGTAAATTGAAAGTACTGGTTCTGACAACAAAACGCGTTTGAGTTCGTTAAAAGCTTTCTGTTCTTCTACATCAAACTTAAATTTAGAATATTTTCTTAACAGATGACTAAACGGTTTAGCTATAACCGAATAATTTCTTATAAACTTTCGAAAGTATTATGTTAATCCTAAATAACTTTGAATATCTTTGGTACACTTTGGTTCGGAAAAATTTATTACTGCTTTTGTTTTCAGTAGGGAGGGACACAATTTACCATTTATGATTCTATACCCCAAAAAATCAATTTCACGCTTCAAAAAATTGCAGTTTTTAAGATTTAATTCCAACCCGTATTCCGATGCAGTTTCAAGAACAAATTTTAATTTTTCTAGACCTTCAGCGTCGTTTTCGGCGGGTATTATTAGGTCATCCATATAAATGACTACAGTGTGATCTTTTAATAGGTTTCGAAATACATTATAAATATATTTTTGAAAAACACTAGGGCTATTGGTCAGCCCGAATGGACACTTTAAAAATTCGTACTGTCCTTCATGAGTGACAAAAGAGGTGTATTTCTGTGAGCCTTCTTCAACCTCTACATGAAAAAAAAACAGTTTTTTAAATCTATAGTTGTAAATACTTCAGCAGAATGTAATTGATCTATAACATCATCTATTACTGGTAATGGAAAATGGTCACGCACTGCCTTCTTTTAAGGCTTCTGTAATCAATACAAAGTCTTATTGTGTTATCTTTTTTCTTAACCAACACAACCGGCGACGAAAAATTAGAAGAACTCTTCCGAATGATTCCCTGAGCTAGCCACTTCTCAATTTTGTCTTCAACTATTTTTTTCTCACATGGTGGTAATCTTCGAGGGGAAGAACAAACTGGGATTTCATCAGTTAAAGTAATTTTCATTTTAACATCTACAGTTTGTTTTAATAGGCACATAATTCTCAATTAAAGAGAATAATTCTGAACGCAAATTTTTGTCAGCAATGTGACTTAAATCAATTTTAGGCTCATCTAGAACATTTACAATGTTAACTAAAAAGTCATTAGATTGAACTTCTGTTTTAAACAATTTCAGTTCATTTCAGAAATAGTTAATGTACCTTGATGAATAACATCAGTGCCAATAATTAAATCGAAATAATGTGTCATTAACGACAAAAATGTCAACTTTAAATTTTGAATTATCAACTTCAATTTCTGAATCGAAATAACCTTCTGGCTTAATTGAGGTTTTCCCTAAACCGGTCAAAGTGATACCCGTGGGTTTTAATTCCACAAAGTTCTTCAAATTATCATAAACACTTTTCTTTAACAGAGTCTTTTGACTACCAGTATCTATCAAGGAGTTTAAATGTAAAGAATAAAGCTTTATCTCTTTGTACAATTAAATCTTGGGATGAAATAGTGTTGACTTGTGGCTGAACATTTTTAACATTTGTATCTTTCGATTTATTACACTGAAATGATTTGTGACCATAACTGTTACAAGAGAAACAAAGGGGCCCTTTATCTTTATTAACACAGTTAATGCTTTCATGATTATTCCCGCCACAATTATAGCAGCGCATATTTGGCTTTACAGGCTTAAATCTGTTCTTAACTTCAACTTCGGATTTAATTTTAGGCTTAGCTCCTTCATGTTTATGAGATTTTGCATTTTCATACTCCGACCGTAACTTTTCATAGACTTTTAATTTTTGTTTGAATTCTAAAATCGATTGACATCCATACAATATTGATTTTCTAAAAACAGGGTCGGGTATACCATTTATAACATACTGCATCAACGCGGAATCCTCAATATTACCACGTGAACCTGACTGCTTCATAAGTAGAAAATACTCTTCAAGGGTTTCATTTTCATCTAACTTTCGTTTATTTAACAAATGATGTAAGTCCGCATAATTATAAGTAGTGCTAAATTCAGCAGTCAAAAGTTGCTTCAATTTCTCATATGAATTAATATGCAATTCAGTCTGAACCAACAATTTAGCTTTTCCTCTTAGGGATTTTTTTACAAAAATAAACTTATGTAATTCCGACAGATTAAATATACTAGTGACATCATCAAAATTACTCAACCATACATTTATATCCTGAAATGCACTACCATCAAACGGAGGTACATCATTTTCAATATCACTAAAATTAATAGTTGATGGCACGAAACTTTGAACTGGAAATTGCTTGTTTTATCCAAATTTGATGATTCCATGTCATTACTTGCTGAACTATTATTTAAAGGTACTTCGTGTTCCGAATCTGTATCACTGTCATTCTGAACCTTAGCTTGTAGTAAGCTTAAATCTGATAAATAACTAACTATTCGCGTCGTAAGATCAACCAAAGATCCTTCATTCGAAATGCAAAGTACATTACAAATTGTAATTAAATCATTCAGAGAAAAATCCGCTTGACTTTTCGTTATTTTACTTTTAAATTCGGAACTATCGGTTTGATATCCAAAACCAGAAAATTGTCTGATTCTTTTTCTATTTGATCTGTCACCTTCAGCATCAAAAAGAAACTTGTGCTAAAGCTTTATTTTACTTGTTTTTTCATTTTTAATCGCAAGTTCCAGTTCAGGAATATCAACCAATTTCATCATGGAATAAAAAACTAATTATATACAACAACACCACTAAGAATAATATCCACTTGAATCAAGAATTCTGTATTTTTTTTTTTTTTTTATTACACCATCAGCGATTTTATCATACTCATCATATTTGTGGTTAGCGACGTCAAAACATTAAAATATTCGTACCACTTCTGGCTCCAAAATTATGGAATTATCCCTTTGATTACAATAAAATGCAGACTTAATACCGGAAAGAATAACGACTTTCTCTTAAAAAAATAGATATATTGGAAAAACTTATTTACACACTATATACATGCAGGCATCACTCACATAAGTACCAACACATCTTAATTTGAAATTTATCGTCGTTGAAATATAATACGTCTTTTTACTACATTCTTCCGTCTACTTCCTCATTCCAGCACCAACACTCGAATGTTCTAATGTTCTTTTCGCCTCCAGTCACTTCAGTTTATTTCTCGCAACGCGTCTGTCGACCGACAGTTAGTTTTAGCGCGCATGCGTTGCCGCTATCAGCATCGCTAGAGTAGCTTTACTCAGGAGTTGTGATATCGACTCCTGGCGGCGCTTTTGTAAGCTGGCGCTGTGGGGATTTGACAAATGGGATCCCACATATATATGTATATTATAAGTGCAGATTCCCAAAAAATCCAGTCGCCACATTGTGTAAAAAATCACATAAAGGCAATAATATTTATATGGGGAAAAACTCAGGAATTCAAAGTGAAAAATAATTTGTTTGATGTATATTACACACGAAGAACAAAACATAGACTAAACATATCAAAAGTGTACATTTAATTTAACCACAAAATTCTTTAAATTTTGCTATAAATTAAGTGTAATATACATTTTAAACTAGGTGCAGTTCAGAATATAAAGTTGGGCAAGATACAGGTTAAAAAGATATGCGTAAGCTAAGCAATCACGGTAGTTGAGAATATTAGGAAAACAATATTCCTTATTTTCATTTTGTCCTACAAGAGATGGGGAGACTAGGAATACTTGATCCCCACTTTCTGTTTTTATTTTTTTTCTCAGTTGTCATTTGACGTTTTTAAGAATTTTTTTTTTACTAAAATAGTCGTGCGTCTTTTTTTTATACAATATAATTCTTTTCTTGGTATAAAAACAAATTAATTGCTGAAAATTGCATTTTTCAAAAGGGGGATCATGTATTCCCACTTGAAGGGATACTTGATCCTTTCGTTGGGAATACTTGATCCCTGTCAAAAATCAAGGTAATATTGTTTCATTATGCATACATCACAGTATTATAAGTTAGTAATAAACATTTTACTTTTATTTCTTTCATTTATGACTACAAGATGAATATTTAAACACTTTGTTGATGACTTGACATGTAGATATTCATAAAGACTATAAACGCAATTTAATTTTTTTTTTAAAGCTAAAATAAAAACTTTAGAAACAAAAGCTAGAAAGAAATCAACAAATAGTTGAACTTTATTTTAATAAATAATACAAGTAAGCAATAATACAAAGTAAAAGTAATGAATAAAGCTTTCAAAAAATAATGACACAGACTCATTATCAGCAGGTATTTTGAAACTTTGAAAAGTCAAAGTGAAAGGTTATCGTTGTAGCAGTTCTTAAGGTTCCTCCTGCCATAAGTGGATTATGCAACTTAATAATGCAATCTGACTCATTAACTATGCTTTTGTCAACTTTTTGCGGGAAATAGAATTGATTAAGCATGCCTTTTCTTCATAAAAAACTGATCTCATATCCAAAAAGTCCCACTTTTTGTTCTACTTGACCTACGTAATGAAAGATTTTCTTTTTTGTGTAGTTCATTTAATAAAATTAAAGTAGCACAAACACCTTTTGCTAAATTGATGCTAATGTTCTGTATTTAATAACAAAACTGAAGTATTTCTGTTTGTACTCGTATTAAAAGTTTAGCTACTTGGGGAAACATGATCCCTAGGATCTTTAAGCTATGGGGATCAAGTATCCCCATTTTGCGTTTAGAACAGAAATATATATTTTAGTGGTAAATAAATAAAACTAATTTGCTAAAAAAGTTATATTGATAATAGTAAAGTTTATACTTTAAAATGATATACAATTCAATGTATCAAATTTCCAACAATAGAAAATAAAAACAAAACTTTAAAAACCTTTAAAAAAGTTGAACTTGCAACAATTAAATATTTCTTTTTCAGGTTGAAACAAAATGGCTGTAAATAATTTTATGTTGGCAGATTATCTGAAATAATGCATCTTAAAATGTGTTGCCAGATTTTAAAACTCTACATATTGATTTTAGTATATTTTGTGATCAGGGACCAAGTATACCCAGTCTCCCCTACATATAAAAGAAAATGAAAATGTATGAGTATTATTATTTTGCACTATAAAAATCAAAATACAATTAAAACACTTGTTTATGAAAAACACACAAGAAAATTATCTTTAAAAAAATCGTATCACAGACTATTACGATAGTTCTGTTCCGAGTTTTCCGAAAATTTAAGGTATTCGGTTTCGAAAACTAGGACATAAAAACTATCGCGAATGTCGACAATTGGTCGCCGAAAAAATGAATTCTGTCAATCGTTCACAGAAAAAATCGCCAATTTCGCAAAAGGATCGAGAAAAAAAACGCGAATTTCGTCAAAGGATCGCAAAATCCCCGCAGATTTCGCCAAAGAATCGAAAAAAAACCCGAATTTCGACAAAGAATCGCGAAGCAAAACGCGAATTTCGTCAAAGAATCGCGAAAAACCGGAATTTCGTCAGTGGATCGCGGAAAAAATGCGAATTTCATCAAACAGTTCCCGAAAAAAAGAACCCCAAATTTTGTCAAATGATCATTAAAAAAACACTGATTTCATAAAAGGACCGCGGAAAAAAACGCTACTTTTGTCAAAGGATCGCAAAAACAATGCCAATTTCGTCAACAGATTGCAAAAAAAAAACGTGAATTTTGTCAAAGAATCGTAAGAAACCTCCAAGAAATTTCGTTAAATGATCGCGAAAAGAATGGGCGATATTCTCGTTTTTCTCCGTCCTGTTGACGAAATTCAATTCTTTCGATTGTGATATTTACGGCTTTTTTTTCGGGACTGAATGATGGATGGAATGTGCCTCTTTTTTATTTTTCCTTTGACTGATTGACGAAAATAGTGTTTTTTTTTATCGAACGATTGACGAAAATCGCGGTTTATTTTATGACAGATTGATGAAATTTGCAATTTTATTTCGTGAACGATAGATGAAATTCATGGTTTTATTTGGCTACCGATCGACGAAATTTGTCGGAATTTTCCAGGGCGATTTTTATAAAGTTCATAACCGATCGAGGGAATTCCAGATTTCTTTTCATGACCGATTGACGAATTGATTTTGCGGAAATCTGCTAAATAAATAAATAATAATTCAAACGATATATTTCGACGAGGAATTCGACTAATTCGTAGAAGAATGGGATACCGATATCTAGTGTCTACCTGTAAGAACATATCTGAATAATCCCAAAACTACAAATTCAATCAGTGGGGCCCAAACGTATTCTTTTACGAACAATAAGAAACTAGTATGTCGTGGCCATCTCAAAACTTTCTTCTATATAAATCACGTCAATTAAATCATTTAAATAGTACAAGAAATTACACCAATTTAGATCAAAGTATATCTGAATTTGAAATTTGAGGAAAATTCGTGCAATAATTCTTGAGATAGAACTATAGCGGAAATTCTGAAAAATTTGGTATAGCCGCGCCACCTGTTGATCGATTTACACCAAAATATAAAGAACACTCATTGATATCAAGGTATACCTAAATCTGAAATTTGATGAAAATTCGTGCATTAGTTATTGAGATAGAGCTATAGTAGAAATTCTGAAAAATGCAGCATAGCTGCGCCACTTGTTGAGCGATTTGCACTAAAACATAAATAGCACTAATTCATGTTTAGGTATACCTGAATCTGAAGTTTGTTGAAAATCCAAGCATTAGGTCTTGAGATAGAGCTATTGCGGAAATCTCAAAAAAGGCAGCATAGCAGCGCCACCTATTGAGCGATTTACACCAAAATGTGTGAACAATCAATTCATGCCAAGGACTAACTGAATCTGAAGTTCGATGAAAATCCGTGCATTAGTTCTAGAGGTTGAGCTATTGTGGAAATCATGAAAATTTCTGCATTGCAGTGCCACTTGTTGAGCGATTTACAACAAAACATAAACAGCATTAATTCATATCCAGGTATACCTGAATCTGAAGTTTGTTGAAAATACAAGCATTAGTTCTTCAGATAGATCTATTGCGGAAATAGCCAAAAACGCAACTTAGCAGCGCCACCTGTTGAGTGATTTACACCAAAATGTGTAAAACGTCAATTCATGTCAAGGACTAAATGAAGCTGAAGTTTGATGAAAATCCGTGCATTATTTCTGGAGATTGAGCTATTAGGGAAATCGTGAAAAATGCTGTATAGCAGGGCCACCTGTTGAGCGATTTACACAAAAACTAATCAGCACCAATTTATATCAGGGACTAACTGAATATATATTTTTATGAAATTCCGTGCATTAGTTCTTGAGATAGAGCGCCCACAAAATTTTTGTCACATACATACAGAGTCACAGAGTCACTGACAGACATTTTGTAAAAACATGTTTTTCGGAATCTCTGACCCCTAAAACGTGTAAATCCGTTAACAACCGAAAGTCGAAAATTTTCACGAATCCAATACTTTCTTCTTGTAAAGATAGAAGAAAGTAAAAAAGAAAAGCGGTAAATATAGCGGTGTTATGGAGGAGACATAATCCCACGATTGAAAAAAAAAATCCGCAAATCATTCGACGAAAAAGGGGAATCCTTATAAGAAGCATGGCGACTTAAACGCCGAAAGTTAGTCGCCAGAGCAAAAAAATGAGTGGTGACCGTGAATCTGCACCTATAATACATATATATTAGAAAATTTCGTTAAAATGATGCCAATTGGTTTATTTCCATTGTGTGAAAGAAAGAGAAAATTTTGGGATTTAGGATTTATTTATCTTTATTGATTATGTCCTTAGTGGTGGCAATTTCTTATCACAATTAAGAGTAACTTTTTAAAAAATTTTACAGAAATTGACATCATACTTTAATAAACACACATTTTCCCTCATGAAGCTGTTATTTTTTTCATCCCATTGATATTAAATTTGAGATGCCAGGCGAAATATTTCAGTGAGAGAAAATGATGTCGATGTCATATTTAAATGGGAATAATAATTTTCTTTGATTAAAAAAATATTTTACCGTGAATACTTCTAAAAGTAATAATTTTCTGGAATTTTTATGTGTCGATACTGAGATTAGAATCCCAGATCACATGAAGTAATTTTTGTATGGGAAGTTGTAGTTTACAAATGTAATTTCAAGTTTGGAAATGTATATTTAGTAATAAACTATTGCACATTAAAATATTTTGAAATTGTGAATATGAATATCATGCAATAAAAATGACTTTAAGTTTAGATTTCAAGGTAAAAAATTCGTTGTGTCAAAGTGAAACCATTTTTGCCCATAATAATATATAAAAATAAAATGTTGAATGATTTCTAAACAAGCTAAATCACTAAATCAGGTTTGTTTTCATAGTTATTTATATCATTTTGCAACAAATTTGACTATCAGTAGCCGTAATTGTGCCAAGATTTTAAAAAAGATATTGATGTCTTTGTACTAGAAAAGTACCAAATAATCATTTAGGTTTTTATAAAACATGGAGAATAGCTCTCAGGATAACCTTGAGATAATTGAATTCATATAAAAAATGTTTATTTTTATAAATAACAATCCAAATTTCTTACTATATACATTTTTTTTTTTTTTACATTAAAATCTGTTTTTTACTTACTCCAATGAATGCTTCCAGAGTCCAAAATCTAAATTTTCTACCCCACACCCCCCCGGATAAATGACATTATACTTAAAAGAAATAAGCATTTTTATATTTAAAACTGAAACAGATCATCACTTTTGCACCACTATGACATAATTTTCACTGGCTTTTCACTTTCTACTGCATTAAGACTATGAATTGTTGATATAAGTATACCCTCTTTAAGTTATTGAATTTTGCATGTAATAACTTTCACTTTTCTATGTTTATTGAAGAATAAAAGTAAAAATAGTAAAAAAAAAACACTCTTTTTATAAGCATTTAATGGTCATCTTGAAAGTGTCACCAAATTTTTTCCCCTACAATTTATGTTTTTTACCAAAATTATCTTTTACAATACGTTAATTTGGCATGGGCAACAACCTTGATTATGTGAATTTTATTGCTTTTATTCCACTTGCAAGAAATCTCAATAAATGAATTTATTAAAAAATATTACTTTTTGCTCTGTTTATTGTTCTAGAAATGGAACCAGAAAGAAAAAAAAAAATGAAACAAAATTTAAATTATCATTTTAGTCTTTTAAATTGATTTCTCCTCATATAATCATAAATTTCTTTATATTGAATTACAAATTGATAAAGGTGTATTTTTACACTTTTTTTATTTATAATTTATTTTTTATTTTAAAGTCTTAAATTGTTTCACTGTTGCAGATTAATAGCACATCGGCTATTTTGGCGAGCATGCCAAATTCCAAAATTTCTGTGCAAAAACCAGTTTAAGTTAAATAAAAGAGTTTCAAAATAAATAAACGTTGAAAAAACTACCGAGCGAGGCTCAGCCTGCCAGGTATACTAGTTATTCTCAAACTCTGAAATTTTTGTGAGTCAAAACTTTAATGTTTCTGTTGGCTGTGTAAAAAAATAAATAAATAAAATAAATAAATAAAATAAAATAAATAAAATAAAATAAATAAAATAAAATAAAATTCTCAAAAAATATTGATATTTAGTCTTGAGTCTTGAAAAACATTTTTTTTTTCAAGTTGGGTTGTTCATTAGTTAAAATAAAAATTGTTACTGTCCGAACTCTGAATTTTTTGACGGTTTGAAATATAACATTTTTTTATGCCTGAGTAAAAAATTCGTGAAAAATATTAATATTTAATTGTAAAAGAAATGTATTTTGTTTGTTGTTGTTGCTGTTCTTTTTTTCATAGTCAGATAATGAACTGACGCCAAAAAGTGTAGCAATTGTCTATAATATTGATATTTAGACATAAAGAGCAGTGTTTTTCTCCTACATCAATATCAGGAGAAAACTAAATGCACCCAAAGTGACATTTGGAAATGAATCTTTTTCAAAGAGTTAAAATTCATATTTTTTTAATGGATTATAAAGAAAATAAAAGGAAAACATAAAAAAAAGATTTCTTATCGTCCAAACCTTTTGAAATTTTTACCCATTATAAATATAATGGTTTTGAAGCTGCATAAGAATTTTGTAAAAAAAGTATGGATACTTAAGTCTTAAAAGCGTGAGCCAAAGCTGTCTGCATGTTCGTGTAATTTAATTTAAAACTAAAAAGTATCCAGTTCAGGTAATTAATATGTTTATTTATATATGTACTGTCATTTTTTTTTTGTAAAAAGGGCGTTTTACATATTGTACCCGTGTTTACGTTTAGATGCGCTAGATGGCAGTACCACCCAGCATGGGTATTCAAAATAAAGTTATGTCGTTATGAACGAAGATGTGTTTTGTTTATTCTCTTAATATGCTTAAGCCTAAAGATCCTGTTAAATACGTCAAGGATATTTAATAACAAGAAGGTGTCATTTTAAGTGGTTATTTTTCGCTAATCTATATCTCTGAAAATGAACCAACTCAAGCTTTGACAAAGGGGTAAAAATGAAAAATCAAACTTCTTCAAAGGGTTAATAATAATATGTTTTCAAATGGGTTGTTTGTTTTAAACATAAAAGTATGAAATATAAGAATATGTATTCTGTTTTTCCAAATGTTTTGCCAATGTATGCTTCGAAAACAGGCTGAAAGTAAAAGCCACATTTGTATTTTTTTTCTGCTTTTGTGCTCAATGAATGGGATTTTGAACAAACCCCACGAGGTTTTTGTCAGCAGCTGCCTTTTAATTGTGTTTTTTAATTAATATCTTTGCTAATTATAAAAAAAATGAAAGATCTGAGCCTCAGTTGCATTAGGACTGCCTTGGACTATTCTTTACCGAATTTTCAGACCTCTACCTGTGATTGATTTTCCTAGCCATCACACATAGATACACAGATGAACATCTTTCCATTATTAGTACCAATGTTTGTTTCTAAGAGTTGAATGAAAAAAAAAGAGAATTATTCTTTTACCTACAGAAATTATTTATGCTTGTTGTACTTATTTTTTATGAGAGAGAGCTGAAAAGAAATGCTCACATGCTTGTAAAACACGAATAAAACCAAATTGCAAGATCGGACAAAAGTACAATTCTTAACCCTTAAATGCCTGAATTTTCAAAAATCATTGTAATAAGATTTTTCGGCCCTCATTTTTTAAATAAATCATGGAAAAAATACTTTAAAAAAATCATATTTTGTTTTAAATATGGTTTACGACTAAAAAACAGTTTGTTACTCATCGGCAATACTGGTCTTTAATTGAAAAAATAATTTCCCTCGATAAAATTCTATAATATTAAACACACAAGAATTTTAGGAATTATAATGAAAAATAAATTTTACTTGCTCACTGCAAAACAAAATAGGGTATTTCGCGAGCTTCCAAACATAACAAAAAGAACAAGTAGCAACAATTGAAAAAATAAATCTATCTTTATTCTTAAACAGCACAAGTGTTGCCATCTACATGTTGAAAATCGATTTAATAATATTTTCAGAATGTATTTTATTGGCAACATTAGGCATTATAGCTTCAATATTATTCTAATAGTATTTTAGAAGCCTAAATTGGGTATGTTGCCGAAAAGCAACACCCGGCATTTAAGGGTTAAGTTTCAAAATCATATATTTATTTTTCAACGTAGTCACCGTTAAGGCTAACAAATTTCTCCCAACGTGTAACAGATTTCTTTTATTCCGTCACTGAACATTTCCGAGTTTTCTCGAATCCAGAACTTCACAGCTGCCTTCACCTCATCGTCTGACTTGTAATGATTACCCTTGAGGTCTCTCTTGAGTAGAGGGGGAAAAAAATAAAAATCGCAAGGCGCAAGATCGGGGAAGTAAGGAGGGTGTGAAATCGGTTCCAATTTCAGGTTTCGCAGAGCCTCTGCAGTTGCGGATTTTACGGTACCTCAGTTGTTCAATAATGAAGACGACACATTCCTTGGATATTCGAATATGGTTTGCGATACACTTTTGAGTGATTCGCCGGTCATTTTGAATCAAATCGTCGACGTGTTTGCGATGTTTATCATTTGGGCAGTGATTGGACGTCCGCTGCGTGTTTCATCAACAATTATGGCTCTTCTAGGCTCGCAACCGCAAAATTTTACTGTCGATCGATTTAGACTTATCAATAGCATCGCCATATTTAAACGACGATGAATCTCAGCATGAGTCACTTTTTTAGCAGTTAAAAATTCGATAACAGCACGCTTTTTAACTCTCGTTGACATAGCACTAGAACACGTCTTCATACTTCCGCTTCTGAAAACACACAGGATGAATTCAGCGACTTCAAATCCGCACATGCGTGTAGAGGGGGAATAGTACTTCCACATGCCACCGGGTGCGCTTCTGAATGTAATTTAGTTCGCGCTCTACTGGTATATGTGTGCATTGCTTATCAGCCTACCCTCGTATAAAAGAGAGAATAATTTTATTATTCTAAAAAAGCTATGGCAATGTGAAATAAAATAATTCAATTAAATATCGATTTTAAATTAAATGCTTTTTATGCCTGATGAAAACTTACTACTTACCAGATTTAATTTGAGTATAATTGTGTTATTTGAATATAAATATAATAAATATTTGAGGAAACATAAGCATATGTAGAAAATAATTTTTAACTGCGCATGCATGAACTTTGCCAAGGTTTTTTTTTTCAGGATTTGACTAATCATAATATAGAAAAGACGGGGATCTAAAAATTTTCTGTGTCAGAAAATTAAAAAAAAAAATGTACATATTTTGCAGAACTCTTCTTGTATATTTTTATGTTTTTCTGTCAAAACTAAAATTTTATCTTACATCTGTCTCCGATTTTCTATCACATTGCAAAATAATATGCTGTTTTTATTAAATACTGATAAAATGTATTGTAAAATTAATGAAATATGGCGCTAATTGAGGAGTTAAGAAATCAAAATATAAAATGAAATAGCTCTTAAATGAGTAGCTTTGAATGTAACACAAATTATTACTTTCATTCATACAACGAATATGGTACCCAAGGTCTTCACTTGGGCCTTAGTCAAATGTATGGATTTTGGATTTAATTTTTCTAAATGCATTAAGTATTTAGGTTTATAAATGTTATTAATGATTACTGTGTGATTTTTCTTCTCTTTTTTTCATTGGTATATTCACACTTACATGCATTCTCAGAATATAAACAAATTATATTAAAGGTCTTTAGGAATAAGAATAAGTATGATTAAATAAAGATGGACATCACAGATTATTTTTTAAATTACAGTACTAATATATTCAACGGAAAACTGAAGTTTTATGTTTAATATGTATAATTTCAATATTTAGTCCCTATTATTTTGTAACCATGTCTCAGGGTGGGTCGCTAATCTTGCTATTTCTCGCTATTTTTTCCATTTGTATCTTTTAGTCTACATTTTTCAGATTTAATCTCGCTTTTCTTAAGCATTCCTTACTCATCTATAACCCCCCCCCCCCCCAATTGCCCCTTGGTCGCGGGAAAAAAAGCGCAGATTTCCTCATTCGATCGAAGAAAAAATATATCGAAATTCGTTAATCGGTCGCTGGAAAATATCGCAAAATTTGTCAATCGGTCGCATGGAAAAAATATCAAAATTCTTCAGTCGGTTGTGGGTAAAAAAATCGCAAAAATTTTCATTCAGAAACAGACGGAAAAAATCGTGAATAACGTCAATCTGTCGTAAGGCAAAAATCCGAAATCTCCAATCGATCAAGAAAATATCGCGAAATTTCATAATCAATCATGGAAAATAATCGTAAATTTCATCATTCGGTCGTGGGAAAAATATCAGGAATTTTGTCATCTTGTCGCAGAAAAAATAACGAGTTATCCGTCAATCTGCGATGGGAATATAATTGCAAATTTGTTTATCTATCGTATGAAAAAATCAAGAAATTCGTCAGGGGGTTTCAGGAGAAAAATCGCGAAATTAGTTCGTGAAATATCATGAAATATAATCACGAAATTCAACAGTCAGCCGCAAAAATCACGAAGTTTGCCAATCTGCCCCGGAAACTATCGCAAAATTTGATAATCAGTCGCGGTGAAAAAAATCCATGAAATGTGTCCCTTTTTCGCGGGGAAAATACAGTAAATTTCATGAAAAATTGTAAATTTTGTCCTTCGGCCGTGGTTAAAATATTGCGAAATTCGACAATCGATCGCATGAAAAAAATCTCGAAGTTCGTCAGTCGACCATGGGAAAAATATCAAAATTTTTCCGCCAGACACTAAAAAAGATGTGAATGTGATCAAACTGTCTCAAAATAAAAATGCTAAATTTGCCAACCGATCAGAAAATTATCGCGAAATTTGATAATCAATCATTGGAAACAGTCGTAGGTTTCATCTTTTGGTTGCGAGAAAAATATATTATCGCGAAAAAACAACGTCAATCGGCGACGGAAATACTTTGCAAAATTAGTCAACCGATCGTATGAAAAAAAATCGAAAAATTCGTCAGCGGGATTCAGGAAACCAATCTCAAAATTCTTTAGTCGCGCGTTAAAAAATCGCGAAGTTAGTACCTCGGTTTCATGAAAAAATCACAAAACTCAACAGTTGATCACAAAAACAATCGCGCAATTTGTCCATACATTATGGGGAAAACTCGCAAAATTCGTTCATCGGTTTTCGGAAAAAAATTACGAAATTCGTCAATCAGTCGCGGAAAAATTATCGCAGTAAATATCCTACTCTCGGTCCCAACGTTGCCGGATTTTTGAAGTTATACTGTATTTATGTCCTTAGCACAAATGATGGGGATTATTCATTATCCAACAACAGGGGTTCTTAAACTATGGTACGCGTATCAGTACTGGTACGTGAAGCTCTGTTTACTGGTACGCGCAAGTCCGATACTAGTACGTGAAATGAAATAAAAAATACAACAATAACGATGGATTTGTGAAATCCACATTCAAAAACATGAATGTAACAGAATTTTGATCGGTGAGAAAAGATTACCTTCTGATAACCGTAAAAGCTCTAAAATTCCTGCCTGTTTTTAGCAAAAATTTTGAAATTTTTCATTTTTTAAGTGCTTTTTCTTCACTTCTTTATATGAAAAACAAATACAGGAATAAACTAAACATCGAATCTGACTTGCGTCAAAAACTAAGATTCAAGCAGACATGAGGAAGCTGTGTTGGATAAAGCAAGCATACCTTTATCATTGGCAATACAATGGAATTAATAGAGTCACTCTAGTGTATATATATATCAATTTACGCCAATATGTCATTAAGTATTGTAGCATTTTTTCCACGAAAGCACTGTATTTTGATAATGTACAGTCGTGGAAAAAAAAGTAAACACCCCTACTAACTTCTCAACAAATTATCGTAGAAGAAAGTTACTGGTACCGAACGATTGAAAATAAAGTCTACTTTTAAATGATGTATATAAAATTTGTTTAAAGGGCCATCTACATATTAAAACGAACCATAACTTTGTTTTTTTCAATAGCAGTACACAATTCTGACAGCATAAATGAACTCTACACCTTTCAATTAGCCTATAAACAAATTTTTTTTTTGCAATTCGTGCCATAAGTTTAAGAGAAATTAATTATTTTAAAACGAGCGTATTTTAAGGGCTGTATCCAAATTGAATTTCCGAACTCGATTGTTAACCGAGAGAGCCGCCTTCTTGATCAAGGCACGTTTAAGCGTCAATGAAACCTGTTTGATTACAGGATAGCAGAATAAATTTCAAAAATTTACTCACTTCTATCATAGACGGCCCCTTAAACCATCATTTCGCCGTTTTTTAAGCATAATTTGAAAACTACTTGGTAGAAAAATGTAAAATTTTGGATTTCCAAAAAGCAGGACTTAATAAATCTAAATCCATCAAAAAAAATTGTATGTTGCAATTCATATTTTTTTCGAATATTAATTTCCTAATTCATATCATAAAATTATAAAAAATTGCAAATTCAACGTATTTATGTTAGGGTATATTAGTATTATTGCTACACAAAAAATTAGCTCATTAGGAGCATAATTTCAGGAGATATAAATAAAAATATGAAAATGTAATTTAACATTAGAAGTACTAAATTTTGAATGTCTATAATTCAAATACTTATCATTCGAATGACTTGAAATTTGGTTTCTAGGCATATTTTGAACCGAAGATATGAAATATCTCGTTAAATT